>CM064914.1:30752354-32173389 GCA_032727855.1 Quercus ilex subsp. ballota | reverse complement strand
GGAGGAGCTTTATACTTTGTAGTAGTAGTAGTAGTAGACTTATATGTGAAGGGTGGTGACGCTAGTCATGATTACTCAAGCTTGCTCAAGCACATGATTTGAAAGTGACATGAATGATTTAAGGCCCTCTTCATTCGACCTAGTATTAAATTTATGAGCTCTCTATAATAAAACTGCACCAAAATTTTCCCTGATTTTTTTTTTTTTTTTTGAAGAATTTTTTTCCCTGATTTTAAGTACTAGTGCTAGTAGACAAGAAATGCGTCTAGACCAGGCATTGCTTTGCTTTGGTTTGCTTAAACAAGGCATTTAAAATCATAATATGTGTATTAATTATTCTATGGTCGTTTGAAAAATATAATAAAGAAAGGTCATGGGAATCGTGTAAGCGACGGATCTGTCAATGATGTCTCTACCAATTTTAATCTTCATGATGTTCATAACCTCTTAAAGAAGCTCTTTGAAACGAGTTAAAATGACCAGATTAACCTTAACCAGAGAATGTACATTACCAAACAACCCTTGATGACCATTTTATTACTGTGTGCTTAGGTTATTATGCCTTTTTATTACCCTTTATTATGCTTCCGCTCCACTTTGTCTGCAATAATGTATTTTGTAAGTCATCTTTATATAATGTAAAAACAAAGCATCGAAATGTGTACTGTATAGAATATATGGCTCCTCTTGGTATTTTTACTCTTTAATTGCTGAAAGGAAAAAGAAAAAGAAGACAAATGAAAGATTCTTTGATGGGAAGCAAATCTTTGTCACAAAACATACATTGACTTCAATTTTGTGCATGTTGTTTCATTAGTCAACACACTGTTTCTTATATTTGTTCAGGCTACTACTCTCCTTAATTCTTTTTAGCACCTACCTTAGAAAAGAAAAAACCAAAAAACCCAGATGACAAAGCAAGGAAAGAATCTAGATTTTTTTTTTTGGGGGTAGCGGTGGCCAACAAATTTGAAAGTCTAAGGTAATATATTTGAAAGAGTCTTTTTGTTATCACTTAAATAATATTTAACTAATGTTTAATATCATAATTTTTTTTTATAACAAAACCCATCCTTTTTATTTTGTACTATGCTTTTTTGTTTTTTTTGGGAAAATGCTAAAACTATAACAAATTTTACTAAAAAAAACTTACTAATGATGTAGCAATGAATGTGATTAGTAACACTTTAAGAAAATAATAAACAAGCAATTCAGAAATGCATTTAATAGGTTTCAAAAAAAAAAAAAAAATGCATTTAATAGGTTGTTGATGTTCACATATCATATTAATTATCACATCACTTTGTAAAGGTTTTCAAATAAAATTAATAATATTTCTAGCATTTTTTTATCTGAATTATTTTTTGCTCTTAGTGACAGATATATTGTAAGACCCATATATTTAAAGTTGTATTATCTATAGTATTACTCAATTATTTGAGATTTCTTTAAAGTTAAGAAAAAAAAATGTAAAACTCATTTTTTTTCCTATATCTCCAAAAAAATATATCAAATTTTGCCCTAAATTTTGCAGCCTTTCTCTAGTAGGGGCCCTATGATGGTTGGCTTTGACCTCTGAGCAACCACATTTTGATAATACTAAAGACAACCTGAAGGGGTGTTTTGTCTTTCAGGGTAAAACCAAGTGAATTCAAAAAATTGCAGGCCAATTTAGTAAATTGAGAAGTAGACCAACGGCTAACACTAAAATTAGTCTCCTTAATTAGACAGGGAAACTGGGAAAGGGACACCCAAGTAGCACTTAGAAACAAGGACAGTGTACTTTCATTCCTTCACAATGGTGTTCTGTGGGACATCATTTAGGGTTTTAAGGTACAATTTGTAGTAACAAGCCGGGTCTATGTAGTATTCCGTAGTATTCCTATGTTAAACACGCTCTTATTATTCAATTTATGTTATATTAGATCAAAGGAAATTATAGATTTGACCAATCATACCCCTCCTAACCTTTTTTTTCTCTCTATTTGTTAGTTCAGCCCATGGCCCATAGCTCAATTTAATAATGTTTTTCTCGAAGGGAAAGAAATTCATACTATGAATGTCTTCATTGAAAACATAAAAAAATACAAATAACTTGAGCTATAAAGATGTTAGACTCTTCAAAATACTTAAATTGCAGTTATTTTCATCTCCATCGCCTGCCCAAAATAAAAATATATAAGTAGTACAATGATCAATATGTGCAGGCCATAGCCCATAAGTAGTAACGAGGAACGGTTTTTTCGGTGTTATCCAATGAAGAGTATCTTAGCCCATTAAAAAAATTGAACGAACAAAGCAAAAACATTATAAAAAATAAAAAATTGTGAGGAAATATGACACGTTTGCGAGAAAGAGTTGCAGTTGGGATTTCATGATAATATGTACTGCTTGGCCCTTTATCTTTTATGACTTCCCTTGCAAGACTTTATGATTTTCGACCCTCCCCTAATTCCACTTTGATTATAGTGCTGGTTGTTCCAACTGAAAAATGTAAAGAAAGGCTCCCTCCAACAGCTAGCAATTTTTGTTTTTCTTGATGTTGACTGCTAATTTGAAAAACCGTAGAGGGAAAGGTTACTCAATTTTTTTTTCATGCTGTTCCTGTTTGTGTTCCCAGTTATTAAAGACTACAACTGCATAGACTACTTTTTTGGTTTCGAATTGTTGTGATTGATTTACTTTTTTAAAGTTTATACATGTATACCTTATGTCCCTTCTATCAACCCCGCTCCATTTCAATTTTTGAATGCTGAACCTTTAAAAGACCAGGCCCTTTTCTTACCAATAATTAGGTATGTAGTAAATTGTGTACTTGCTTAAACTTGTGTAAAACTGTAATACCATGTTGTACGTTTGGTGAAGTCTTCAATTTGCTACTTGCACAAGGCATGAAAGAAGTAAATGAGAAACGCAAGAATAGTTACCATTTTGAGTTTGAACATCAGTTGACACTAGAGACTTGACACTGAAAATTTTCAAACCACAAATTGCGTTATTTCATGCCAAAAGTTGGATATGGGATTTTTTTTTTAGTAGATGGAGGGGGAATGTGAGATTCAAAACATCATCATAAAGGATGTCATCACTACTTCTAAACTATCACTTGCACCCTAATTTCCCCTTATTTGATATGTTAAATCGATTTATCCAAAAAAAAAAAAAATTAAAGATTATTTGGGAAAGACTTTTGTCGAATGAGTCCTGTGCACTGAAACTAGTAGGATGCTGATACGTGACAATTTCTAAACACATGGCATCATCCTATCAATTTAAGTGCACAAGACATTATACCCAAGTCGAACTCCATATGAAGCCCTGAAGAAAGGTAGGCCTGTTTCATTTAATATCCAGTATGGGCTGAGAATGGGCATACTGTGAAGTCCTGCATCCTTGCATTGTTGGGCTGAAAATGAGCTTATAAGGAGCTCCACCAGTAATTGGGCTTTACAGGAAGGGCCAGCTTCCTTGAATGGTAGGGCCTGAAATTGGGCTTATAAGGAACTCCACCGGTGAGTCAGATTCGGTTGGTGAGATGAGGACTGAGCTTCCCGCCATGACCTCAAAAGATTTTCAAATGGGGATTGTTATAATTGTGGTTCAGGCATCATGCCAAAAGACTAAGGCGAAAAATGTGAGAAGTGTTACACGTTCACAATATTTTCATAACAAATTTTAGATGATAAGTTATTATTAGTTCTAATTTGAAGTTAATATTAAAATTTTTTTTTTGCCTACCAGTAGCAACATGTCACAAATTTTTTGTGTAATTATTGTATATTTAGCATTTCTTGGAAAAAAAAAAAATTGTCAATACCATTCTCTAATAAGTCTATTTTAAGTCAATTGTGATATATATTAGCCAAGCTCATTCGTACCTCGGGTTGAAACATTTCGATATAAACAATTTACATCCACTTTCTAGTGCACAGCCATGCAAGCATTCAACAGTTTGTCAATTTATGCTCTTTGATGATTGACTGAGTATCACAACAAAATTCCAAATTTCATACGGTTGGTAAGGCGGCTGACATCCTGACATCATCCCTTTGCTCAGTTCTTTTTACCTCGGATGTCATCAATGATCTATCTATGTTAGAATTTGTTGAACGATTTGACTTGTCTGAGATTTCAGATTCATCCATTTGCTATTATACCTATATAAAAGGCATCAGACCCAAAAGGTGGAGCCAAACATTTGAATTGCATCACGAACTTAATTGTTTAGCGCTAGGCCACGAAAGTGTCAAAATGGGTGAAGAGGTAGTGTTGTTTGGTATTAGGGGGAGTCCATTTACATGCAGAATAGAGATTGCTCTGAAACTAAAGGGAGTCCAATACAAATACATTAATGAAGATTTAGCCAACAAGAGTCCCTTGCTTCTGAAATACAATCCCGTTCACAAAAAAGTTCCGGTTCTCGTTCACAACGGAAAGCCTGTGTTGGAGTCCCTTGTTATTCTTGAATACATTGACGAGACCTGGCAAGGCTATCCCATCTTGCCTGAAGATCCTTATGAAAGAGCCACTGCACGTTTCTGGGCCAAGTTCATAGACGAGAAGGTAATTTTCTCCCTTAAATAGAAATTTTGTCTTTGAAACGCACTTGGTCTTAGCATTGATCAAAGGTGGCATAATTGGCTTTCTATGTTGATGCAGTTATTCAAAAGATTATCCGAAAATGGACCACATAAATTCGCTATGTTGATTTCTATCTCCTCTCTTCTTTAATTTTTGCATCAACAAATTATTTCACAAAAAACAAAGAGAAGACAAAGGAGAATATGAGAGTTACGTTTGGATAATTTTTTCTTTTTCTTTTTTCTGATGATCAATCTCTTGATTAATTACCAATCCCATGATTTCCTTTGCGAATCAATATCCTGATTTGGTCTTCACTTTCATGGGAAGTGAATTATACTTTCCAACATGTATGATAATTGATAAATGATAATAATATATATTTTTTTAAATTTATAAATATGACAAATGATATATGAATGTGTGTACCGAAGTATATGTATGTATGTATGTATCTAGAAATGGAGCGTTTAATATCTCACATTAAAATTTAAGTGTTTACTCTGTTTCTTTTTTCAGTGTTTCCCTGCAATATTTAAATCTTGTTGGGGCGAAGAGAAAGAGCGTGAGAAGGCTGTAGAAGAAGCATCTGTGGTTCTAAAAATACTAGAAGATGAGCTAAAGGAAAAGAAGTTCTTTGGAGGAGAAAATGTTGGGCTGGTAGACATTGTTGCTGTCGTCATAGGCTTTTCCCTTGGAGTTTATGAAGAAGCTGCGAGGGTAGAGTTGTTGAATAAAGAGAAACTTCCTAGACTATGTAACTGGATCGATGACTTTTTGAGCAACAGTTTTATCAAGGAAAGTCTACCTCCCAGAGATAAACTAATTGCTTATTTACGAAATTACTTTAGGAGCGGCAATGCGTCCAAATAGATGAATTTACACGCTCCACTAACAGTCGGTGAATATCTACTACATAAATAATCCACCTCTGTTATATATAGGCTCCCCTTATATGTATTGTAATTGAGTAGTGTCTATTATGCACATTCTAGTATACACAAGCTACAATTTACAAGGGAACTCGTGAAGTCACAAAAGTTCAAATTATGACTCAAAGTCGTGTTCTCTTGTAAAACACAACTATGTACTGCAAAAGATACCTTCTACAACAACAAGACGAGAAATTTTTTTTTTTTTTTTACTTAAAAGAGACTCTAAGTTGTATGGTCATAGGTCGTAACATTTATATACCTTTTATTTGTTCATCACTGTAACCTTGAAAGCAATATTAAGAGTGTGATTATAGTTTATTGCAGTAGTGAGTTTGGAGGATAAAAAATAGTTTGGAGTACCAAACAGGTGTTCATAGGGTGTTGATCATGCAAAAGGGATAAAGATTAATTATCGATTAATGGTAAACGGCGAGATATGTTTTTCCCCAAACGGAAGCAAGAGCATATGCAAATGGGATGGGTGCCCAAATGATAATGTCCAAAAGGACCTACGCATCAGAGTAAACAAAATCACATGAACTCAAAACAAAGGACTCACTTGTTTGTTTGAATTTTTTTTTTTTTTTAATTTTTAAATTGTTCTAAGCAAGGGAGGGAGAGGGGAATGTGAGATTGTGAGGTTCTAACTACAAACACAAGGTATCATAAAAGATGTCAATACCATAAGGTTATCACTTGAAAGATTGAACCTTGAATGGCAAAGCAAGTTGGTTGTCTAATTAGTTAGGTTCTAAATATTTAAGTATAAATGTTTAGGTTCTAAATGATTTATGTGTTGGCAAACCAAGTACATAAACTTGTCTAGAAATAGATCTTAGTGTCTATGAAGTGTTTTAGACATTACTCAAAGTACTATGCACGTCAGAGTTCAAGAACATACAAGCTGCAAGAAAAAGAATTAAAAAGCTGAAGAGCTCGATTGATTGAGACGTGATTTGCAAATTTTAATTAAAGCCCGTTAGCCCATTAAATGTTTAAGGTTTCAGTTCAGACCTATTTGGTATATAAAGAAAACCCTAAAGCACATTTTTCAAGTCTTGGAGAGCTATTCTTTTGAGATCTGAGAGGTTTTGTGCTTTCTACTCTTTCAAGCATCTATCGGAGATCATTCTCATACTACAAGTACAGGTGGAATAAAGTTGCAACTCAAGCTTTAGATATCAAACACACTAAAGATCAAAGGCATGAACTGGAGGTTTATGTTGGAACAAATTTATGTTAAAGAAGTCTGAGGGTTTTAGAGATAGGTTTGATAATTATAGTTAAGTTTACTACGAATTAAATGTTCTTGACTGTAAACTTTTATTTGATATAGTGGATTGTTTTCTTGGGACATTTCCCTTCCAAGTTTTTTACCTTGAAAATGGTTTGTTTTATTGGTTTTCCTGGGTCATCATATCTAAACTTTATTTACTTTTTTGCTACATGATATGTGTGATGAATGTTTAATCTAGATCAACATAATTAACTTATGTATCAACTTGGCAATAAACTTAGGTTAAACAAACTATGTTTACAGGGGTCTAAAAACTAACTTAATTGACATGAAATACAATTAAAAATAAACCAAAAGAAACTTATCCTAGCCAAAAATTATATAATACCCCAAAAATATAATAATGTTGTATTCCTTCATTTCATATCATGAATAATGACATTAATGAGTCTCATCATGAATTTAATTAATAGAACTTACTATCATATAATATTATTTGTAATTTTAAAGTATTGTATAATCAATATTTTAGAATATGAGAAGAGAAAATATAATATGAGTTTTACTAATACATGCCCTAAGGGTATATGTTAGTAAACAATTTTAGGAAACGTTTTTTAGAAAAATAAAAGAGTAATTAACTGATTTGACAGCTTATTCAATTTTCTATAAAAAGTTTCCTATTATAGATAGTTGATGTATGCCATTAGTCCGACCCGCATGAAAGGCATAATGATTTGGGCATTGTCTCGGAGAGAGACTTGGTGAAATAGACATGTCTGTGAAGATGCAGACTACCTGCATCTGGACAAAAAAACCCTATGAAGCTTCACTGTTCCCTGAGATTGGCTTTGGGCCTTTCCTACGCAGCTTATGTGGAGGGCGAAGAAGGCCCCAAGTTGTCAATGAGATACCACTTTGGCAGAGCTAGAATTCTAACCTTGTGTCAAGACCTACAGGTCAAGGGACAATCTCAGGTAGACAGTTTCTATGGGGCATAGGCCTTCCACTCGGTATTGTCAGATCACTAAGGCCGACTTTCGTCATTGCTCGACGGGTGGGTCTTACAGTCAAGCTCTCTTCCACCTTTGCACTCGAGGGCCAATCTCCGTCCAATTCGAAGAAACCTTTGCACACCGACATACATTAACCGAACTCATATAATATTATTGTACTTTTAAAGGATTGTATAATTATTGTCCTTTAAAAGGATTGTATAATTTGTACCGTAATCATTAAATTTCTGTGGTGTTGGCTCCGTTTATGCTCTGTTGCAAGTTTGACTCTTTCCTTTTTCCCTTCAAAAAGACTTTTCTGGCTGAGATCATCGCTCAGCTCAGCTCTTGCTGAGATCATCCATGAACTATGGCGCTGGGTCCTGAATGTTCCAATTATGCTAGGATATGCCATGGGCCATGATTGACATTTCAGCACTTAAACCAGTTACCACTATCTGCGTAGGGAAGAGAGAAAAATTAACATATAACTACTCCTTATTGCAACAAGAAATCGAATTGACTAAATTAACATTGTCTATCTTCAAGTTGGGTTTTTTCCTCTTTAAATAATAACCCCTAAGTCTTCTTCTATCCATTAATTTTGCAGTTTCATCCCCAAGAAAAAAATAATAATACGAACAGTCAAAGGAGTGGCTTAACCACTAAGTAACCATAGGGCATAGTAGGCTCTTTAAAAGGGCATCAGACCCAGAAGGAAGAGCCAAGCATCGGCATCTCATTACAACTCTTGAAAGTGCAGCAACAAAAAGTTTCATCATAAATGGCTGAAGAAGTATTGCTGTTAGGTTCGTGGAGAAGCCCTTTCAGTCGTAGAGTAGAGATGGCTCTGAAACTGAAAGGAATCGAGTACAAATACATTGAAGAAGATTTAACTAACAAGAGCCCTTCCCTCCTCAAATACAACCCAGTTCACAAGAAGGTTCCCGTGCTTGTACACAACGGAAAGCCAGTGGTTGAGTCACTTGTTATTCTCGAATACATTGATGAGACCTGGAAAGACCATCCCATTTTGCCCAAAGATCCTTATGAGAGAGCCCATGCACGATTCTGGGCTAAGTTCATAGACGAAAAGGTAAATATTACTCTTTAGCTTCTTTAATTTGTAAGACTATGATGTCTGTAAACAAACTTAGCTGTCTTAACATTGAGAAGGAGGCGCCTTTGTTTTATTATTTTTGTGTAAAATGAGACTCTTATGCTATGATTGGAAGTTTGGAGCGAGAGGATAGTAAAGGAAGCAGAGAGAAGAAAAGTAGTGGGAGGAGAGTAGAGGGGATGATTATACTCCGCATTGTTTAGATGTTTTTACTTTTTATAATTAAGTGAGGGAAAATGGATTAATTAGCCTTTTTATAGTTTATAATTTTGTTAATATGATAAGGGTAAATTTGATAATTAATTTGATCAAATATTTTTATACTCTATTCTCCCTTTAAATCTCTCTGATTTGAGTGAATAGAGTATAGAAATATATGAGATTTTTAATTTTTAATAGAAGGCAGAGTAGAGGCCGAGAATAAACTCATGATAGCTTGTTATTATATTATGATAAATTACTAACCGTCCTCAAAGCTTAAACTTAAAAATGACAAATTTAATTATTTAACCATATTTTGATTATCTATTTGTGTTGTTTTTGTACAAACACTCTGTAGAGATACACTTTATCATCAAAGAGAAACAGACTGCAAGTCACACTAAAATTTGAGTTTTCTGTGTCTCTTTTTTTTAGAGCTCGATTGCAGATTTTAAGGCTTGCTGCTGGGGTGAAGAGAAAGAGCGTGAGAAGGCTAAGGAAGAAGCACTTGAGAAACTGCAATTTCTAGAAAATGAGCTCAAGGAAAAGAGGTTTTTTGGTGGAGAGAATATAGGACTGGTAGACATTACTGGTAACATCATAGGCTACTGGCTTGGAGTTTTTGAAGAAGCTTCCAGGGTAAAGTTACTGACAAGAGAGAAATTTCCCAAACTTTGCAATTGGGCAGATGAGTTTGTTAGTGTAAGTGCCATCAAGGAAAATCTACCTCCTAGAGACAAACTAATTGCCACTTTACGACGTCGCTTGGGGGGCGCTAATGCTTCCAAATAGGTGAACTTTACACTCGCCAATCACAGTTGGTTCATATTACTGCATAATAATTGACTTTTTTGCCATCAATGGGGTTCTTATATACTTTGTAGTTTCATGTAATTTGTCTGTAATAGTCTATAAGTTAGTTTGCGCCCTGTACTTGTTACCCTGTTGCAGTGTTTCTATGCAGTGGTTCTTATGTACTCTTGGATATCCTGTCAATTAAGAATTACTATGTAATGTAAAAGAAGTGCTATTAAACTAGTCTTCAACATGGCATTTGAATTTTTCCCTATCATTAAAATTTCATTAGTTGCAGACTTGCAGTGTAGTGTAGTATAGGGGTAGATATTTTCCGTTGACCGAGATATGAAATTTGAATTTATTCCTTTCGGTGTTAGGAGACTGTTCCAAGATTGACAACTTGAGATGACTTGCACTTGGGAGTCTTGGATAAAGTTTCTCTCTTTTTCTTCTTTTTTTTATTTTTATTTTTTTCATTTTCATTTTTGTTTTAGGGCTCAAGGATTCTCGTTATCTGGACTAGGCTATTTTCATATGTTTACATTTGTTTAAAAATTAAAATTAAAATACAACTGTACTTAAGAAAAATTTAAAAATTACAGTATATCCAACCAAAGCTGTAAAATAAATCAATATAAATAGACCCCTAATACAGGAGTGGATTAAATGGTTTTAATATCCTCATAGAGTCCCTTTCAAAAAAAAAAAAAAATCCTCATAGAGTCATAGTGCTCTGGCCCCATAAAGAACTTGTAAACATGCATTCAAAATCGTACTCTAATTAACAAAGAAGCCACTATCAAGGGCTTTTAGTGGCATTACTCAATTCAAAATCCTCTCCTCTACTTTTGTAAGGATAAACAAATAAAAACAAGGAATCCACCAATGTCATTGCATTTGGCCATACAAGTAGGACACTAAAGAATGAGACAAAAAATTTTCAAATGATGTCCACATGCGTTCACATTTCACACAACTTTTCCTCAATTAGTTGTTCGAATCTAACCAATAAGCATTAATGAGTGATCAAGGGTCCCTTAGTGGGCAAAATCTGGAGGGGCCTAAAGAAGAAAATGTTAAAACAATTAGTAATTTTATTACAATATATATATATATATATATATATATTAAAAAAAAAAATGTATTAGTGAATATTTGCATTCAATGGAATCTTCAAGCTGGACTCCTCCGCAATCAGGTTGATACAAGGTAAACTATGATGTTGCCATTTGGCCCAAAATTTCCCTAGCTATGGCAGTTTGAAGAAATGACAGAGGGGATATCATTTTCGCCTATTCCAAAGTGTTTCTTCCTTCAAACCCCTCAATAGGTGAACTAAATGCTGCTCATTAAGCTATCTCTATGGAAATAGAACACAAGCTTAATTATGTCTTCTTTAAAGAAGATTCAGAGATGTTTTCTTTGGAGAATATATCACATATTTGTGATAATAATCTCCTTTACTTGGCTCTCACTTTTGAGATTTTTCTTGCAAGATTTTATGATTTTTGAACTATTAGACATATACGTGTGAGTGAAATCTCACATTAAATAATAATAAAAAAAGTGAGTGGTTAATATAGCATAGTTGAACCCAAACTCATAAGCTTAAAATTTTGGGTTGGTGGTGTCCTTTTATATGTGTATATATATATATATATATATAATCGAAGTCTTTTACTTTTTGTTGACCTTTCCAAAACTTGCCACATCATTATCATTTTTTTTAAATAAAATTATTTAACTTTTTTTTTACTTAACAATATCAACTTCAACCCGAGGAGGACTAATCTTTGACATCAACAGCTAAAGTCCAAACTTAACAAGGAGTGAAACTCTATCTCTCTAACAAGTTCAACTTAAACTTAAACTCAAACGTTGATAATTTATCTCCAAATTTGTGAGGTTAATCAAGAACACTATAAAAGCAGTGCAAACCCCAATATTTTTTTTAAAAAAATCTAATTCTAAAATCAATGCAAAATCACAATATATATATATATATATATATATATTTCTCCTCATCCTCTCTCTTCTCTAATTTTTCCTCCTTCATCCTTACAAGACTTCTATGACTTACTTTGGACTGAACTGAAGAAGGGGACTATGTGCAGCAATCTTCAAAACAACATATCTTTTCTTTTTATCCTCAAAAAATTACAATATCACACATCTGCAATCAGTTTTACCCACCTGTAACTCTGTTCTCAGTTTCTTCCTCTCTCTGCATTCCAAGAGAATGTGCACCACGCGTGTGGTTAAAATTTGATGTTTTCATCAATTGAAGTGGTGGCCAGGTATGACTCATCTTTCTTCTTTATTTCTTATTAAAATAATATATATTATGCTACGTAACATTGTAATATATATATATATATATATAACTATTATTAAACTAGAAAAAAAAAATAGAAATATAACATGATTTTGGGGGCTAAGCAAAAAAATTGATCATTATTTTTTTAAAAAAGTAATTGATTATTTGATTAGATTTTTCATATATTGAGGTTTGTCTACTTTCTAGCAAATCTTTAATTTATATTATTGTAAAGGTGATAAGCCCAGTGGTATATATTTATGTATATATTGGGTCGGGGGCCCAGTTCAAGGACATTAAGTAGTCTAAGAACGGGTAAACATTGTCATAAGAATCTGTGTTAGTGAGTGAGGAGGTGAGTGTTAGGACATATGTGATTCACTTGTTAGGAACATATGTCACTATTTTATGTAATTGACTAATCCTTTGACAAAACGCATTTTACTTGTAATTAGGTAGATCTAGGATGTGTTTAATACTCCAAAGAACAAGAGTTCAAGTCTAGTATTGAAGCCATGCAAGTTTGTCCAAGAAACAAGTGAAGAAGTGCTGATTCATTAAAGCTCGACAGCTTCTTGACAGATAGCTATCGAGGTATCTATTGAGGTTACGAGAATTCAGATTTTCAGATCTGATTTTCGGCCCATGTTTTTGTGTTTGTGTAAGGTTTCTTTTCTCACAACCCTAAACCTATATAAGGCTTATTTTAGAGGCCGTCACATAAGAGAATACAAGGAGAACATATGCAAAAGGTGACTGATGCCTTATTCTCTTTGAAAGAAGCTACTGCGTTTTTGTGTCTTAGGGTTTTGTAACCAAGTGCTTCTTGATCTTCATTGTTGATGAAGTAAAAAACTTTGCAGCCAACATCTTCTTCAAGTTGGTGAGTGAGTCACGTATTGGGATTCGTGCAAAGGAGTTAGTCACGTACTGGGATCCGTGCATCAAAAGGGTGGCATTCATATATTGAAGAGTTCAGAGGTTCTGAAACGATAGAAGGTTTCTGCTATAAGTTCATCTACGGGGATTGTAGAGTTTAGGGACAAAGGTTTTGTACTAGATCTGAAACTTCTCTTTATTATAGTGGATTGCTTTTCGGGAAGGTTTCCCCCCAAGTTTTTTACTGTGAAACTAGTTTATTTCATTGGTTTTCTTGGGTCATCATATCTTGTCTTATTTATTTTTTCCGCTGTATGATTTTGACATGATATTGACCTTTTTTTGTTTTAACAAGTTTTATTCATAATAAATCTAATTAACAATTTGGGTTTAAAATTTGTTAATTCTATCAACCGAGGTCTAAATTTCCCAACAAATGGTATCAGAGCGGGTACACTTTGATTGAATTAATTTCCTGAGTGTGATCATTGACCCCCGTTGTCATGGATTGTGGACAATCTCTTTTGATTCCTCCTTTATATGATGGAACTAATTATGTGTACTAGAAAGTTTGTATGAAAGTTTTTTTATAGGCTCTAGGTGAATAGGTATGGCAAGCTGTTGAAGTTGGCTGGATTAAGTCAAAGGAAGTGCCGGTGGATTGGGATGATGCAACAATCATAGCGGTAAATTTCAATAGTAGGGTGTTGAATGCTTTGTTTTGTGGGGTGACCAATGAGGAATTCAAGAAAATATCATCCACAGAAGTTGCCAAGGAAGCATGGACCATTCTTGAGACCACCTATGAAGATACCAAGGCAGTAAAGACTGTGAAGCTTCAACGACTCACTAGTAACTTTGAAGAAATAAGGATGGAGGAGGATGAGACCTTTGATGAGTTCTATGCTAAACTCAAGGATATTGTGAATTCTGCCTTCAACCTTGGAGAATCTATAACAAAATCCATAATTGTTAGGAAAATCCTTAGGTCCTTACCTGGAAGATTCCATGTCAAAATCACTGCCATTGAAGAAGCAAAGGACATTGATCAAATTCCTTTAACTGAGCTTGTAGGAAACCTTCAAACCTATGAGATGGGATTAGGCTTAATGGGAAAAGGTGGAAAGAGTAAAAAATTGGCTTTTCAAGGTATAGAGGAAGAGATTAAGGACTCTGAAGATGAAGATGAAAGTGAAGATGATGATAAAGATGATGATGAGGATGAGGATCTAACCTTCATAACTGATGAGATTATCAAGCTTCTTTAATTTAGAAAAAAGGATAAGGGCAAACCTCCTAGGAAATTTAAATCCTCTAGGAAGGGCAAGAATGAGAAACCCCTTATTCAATGCCACGAGTACAAAGGTTTTGGTCATATAAGGATAGAGTGCCCAAACTACCTCATAAAGGAAAAGACCAAGGAGTCAAAAGATAAATGGTTGGTTGTTACTTGGAGTGATATTGAGAATGACTTTTCTGATGAGTATGCGAATGAATGTAGTCACGTTATGGCCTTTGCTTCCACAACCGATAAGGTGATTGTGGAGAGTGCTAGTGACAGTGAGGATTCTTTTAATGATGAAGTACCCAAGAAGTTGACCCTTCAAGAAGCCTATGATAAGTTATGCACTGAATTCATAAAATCTTGTTAGGACATATGTGGTTCACATGTTAAGAACATATGTCATGCTTTTATGTTATTGGCTAATCCTTTGACAAAACACACTTTACTTATATTTGGGTAGATCTAGGATGTGTTGAAATACTTCAAGAAACCATGTTTCAAGATCAAGTGTTGAAGCCTTCAAGTCTGTCCAAGATTCAAGCTGAAAAGTGCCTGTCATTAAATTTCGACAGTTAGCATCTATCGAGACCTATAGAGCTATTTAGTCCCGTGGCTCGACAGCAGCTCGACAGATATGGTATCTGTCGAGGTTTATGAAAAAACAGAATTTCAATTCTGTTTTGACTCTAATCCGTGTTATGTGTTTGGGCATTCTTTTCTCCTAACCCTAGACATATAAAATGATTATTTTAAGGGCCATCAAAGAGTACACAAGTTGCACAAGCATTAAGCAAAATCTGTTCAAGCAATTTGTGACCGGAGACAAAGTTTTGCCCTAGTTCATCTCTTCTGAAGAAGTTGCTGTATATGTGCACCTTTGGGTTTTGTGACCAAGCATCTTCTTGATCTTCATCGTGGATGAACTGAAGAACTTTTCAGCCAACAACTCTTTCTAGTTGGTGATTGAAGTCGCGTACTGGGATCTGCGCATTGGTTAGTCACGTACTTGAGAGCCGTGCATCAAAAAGGAAAATTGTCACTACAGAACAAGTCCAATTGGGTATTGGGATAAGGGTTCAACTGTAGGTTGGTAAGGTACTTGGGATTCCTTTACTTGTAACCACTTGTTGTGATAATAGTGGAATTTCAGGAGTGGTAACCTGAAAATCACCCGGTGGAGTTTTTGCCGTCAAGTTTTCCTCATTCGTAAACAAATCACCGAGTTATTTATTTTTCACTGCATAATTAGTTTATTGGTGATTTGTTTGTGCTACCACACGTTTGCATGTTAATCTGATTAATTAATAACTTGGCTAATTAATCAATTAATTTGAATCACAAGGGTTCAATTTGTTTTTGACTTATCAAACCTGAAAAGACTTCTCATCTTTGTAGAAAAGAGCTCAATAAGGTAAAAACTGAAAAAAATGATCTGTTAGTCAAACTAGATGAGACTACAGGGTTAGTTGAGACTCTTGTTATGGAGAACACCTCATTAGAAAAGAAGGTCAAGAATCTTGAGGTTGAGCTTAGTTAAGCTAGAACTCAAATAGAGAGGATGTCTAGTGCAAAGCTTGATGAGATTTTGAGTGCTCAAAAGTCTAGTTCTGATAAGACTGGCTTAGGATATACTGTTTCCTCCGGCCCCTCCTCTTCCATGGCTTTTGGATCAAAGACTGTCTTTGTGCTCCAATCTGAAAAAGGTGATAAAGGTATGAAATTCAAAACTGATTTGTCTAATTCTAAATCCTTTGTTAGACCTTATGTTTGTCACTATTGTAGTATTTCTGGACACATTCGTCCTAATTACTTTAAATTGTATCCTCATAAGCAATTGTCCAAATGGTCACAAGTTTCCTCTCAATGACGTACACCTTTATTTGGAGAGTTATTAAAAGTTTTGAGTTTTTTAACTCAATTTCAGGAGAATTCTAATTCTTCTATGTTCTTTAGTAGACATACTAGGACACGTGCCTTTTCATTTTCACGGCCAAAGAATCGTGCTGTGTGGGTGAGAAAGGAGCCTAAGACTTAATTGTCTTTTTTGTTTGTCCTCTGCTTTAATTTTTTCTATCTATAATAGGACTCTCTTTGCTTAATTTCTTATCTGCTTTGAAATCATGCTTTCATGCATCTGCACCTTTCTATCATGCCTTCATGCATATGCATCTTTTTTTTCATGCTTTCATGTTGTTTGTCTGTTTTTGTTTGGTTGTTTAGTTTTCAAAAACTAAAAAAAAAAAAAAAAAAAAGAAAAATCAGAAAAATACAAAAACAATGTGTGTTTTGTGTACATTGGTACTTGTGTACCTTGGATGGCCATTGAAACAAAGTTTTCTGAACTTTGTATCTTTTGTAACTTAGATGAGTATCTTTATGCATAACTAAGCAAGTGAGCTTTGTAGCTCTTGTTTGTGATGAGTAAGATTAAGTTATCTCTTGTACTTAACACTCGTATCACTCTTTTTGACGAGAAGGACTAGAAAATCCCAAGAGAAAGGCATAAATAACCATCTCACCACTATTGCCCGCCAATCATGAAATGACATCTGTATGTTTCGACATAGCAAAAGTGCAATGTCAATGACATTTGTATGCTTCGGCATAGCAAAATTGGAATGTCAAATGCTTAACATACTTGGGTATTTCTTTTCTATCTCTTATATACCCATGCATGATTTGCTCAAAAGGAAAATATGCAAAGAAAAATAAAAGCAAAAAAATCAAAATGCTTTAAATGTGCTTGCAAGCGTGTATTCTAGGAGATGTGGGAGTTATAGGATGTACCTCGAAGGTGATAGTCCCCATCAAACAGTTACGATTGTGTGTGAGTTAAAGTGATTTTCTCATATCTCAAATCGTCATAGCATGTATACACTTATGCAATCTTGCGATGTTTTTCACACGCAACACCTAATATTCTTTACTACTCTTGATACATGTGCAGGTACAATGTGATTTGGCTATCACAAGGTTTACATGTGTTAATGTATGCTCACTAAATTGTCTTGACTTGTTTTTGAAATATAAAATTGGTTAAACTTGTTTAGTGTGTGTGTGTGTGTGTTTTTGGGATCCATGTGCTTAAAATTGTTGTTGAGAGATGATTTTGAGAGCTTAAAATGTTGTGTGGATCATTGGTTGAGTTGCATGTTTGATTGCATTCATATCTGTGTTTTTCCCTTCTTGAAAAAACTATTTTTAAGCAATCTCGACAGCTTCTCGACACCTCCTCGACACCTAGCTTATCTGTTGAGCTCTTAAACTGTTTCTTATCGCAATCTCGACACCTCTTGACAGTTAGGTGGATCGATCGAGAAAGCTCCTGTCTTCTTGATAGCTTCTTGACAGCTTCTTGATCCATCGAGGTCTCGATTGATCGAGATCCTCTTGCATGCATTGTTTTTCACATGTTTTACATCTTTCTTTTATCTTGTCATCCATAGCATCTTGTTTCATTACATTCATGCTTTTATATGGATTTCTTGTGCCCCCTTGATCATCCTTGATCATCTTTATGTTTCTCGGGTGAAGCTTTCTAACTTCTTGTACCCTTTGTCAATCATGACAAAAAGGGGGGAGAACTTGTGGAGAATATGTGGTTTCTTTTTAAGATTCTACATGTTAGGGGGAGAAATACATGCTTCTGTAAGGGGGAGTTGTGTTTCATCTTGTTAGGGGGAGTGCTTACCTCCTTCTTCGTGTACACCGGTCTTGTGACCATGTTTACATACATTGTGCTTATCGTTGATATATATATATATATATATATATGATGATGTATGTCTTCTTCACCTACTTCTACATGTGTTGTTTCTTTTCTATATTTATACACATGTTTCTTATTACTTATATGCAATCTATTATTTCTGTTTCACACTAAAATGTCTTGATGAGTTTTGTTTAAAGTGTTTTAGAAATACAGGTTGGCAAAGTCTACTTGCCATAAACTCTCTTCTTGCAAAGTTTTTCAAGAGTTTGTGCTAGGATAGATTTTATTGTATTCAACAAATGAATATGAGTTAAGTGATTTATGACTTCTCTCATATGTTCATTTGTTTGTTGTGGTTTTGTCATGGATTGCTAAAGGAGAAGATTGTTAGGACATATGTGATTCACTTGTTAGGAACATATGTCACTATTTTATATAATAGGCTAATCCTTTGACAAAACGCACTTTACTTATAATTGGGTAGATCTAGAATGTGTTTAGTACTTCAAAGAACAAGAGTTCAAGTCTAGTATTAAAGCCATGCAAGTCTGTCCAAGAAACAAGTGAAGAAGTGCTGATTCATTAAAACTCGACAGCTGCTCGACAGAAAGCTATTGAGGTATCTATTAAGGTTTAATGAGGCTCGATAGATACTATCTATCGAGGTATCTATCGAGGTTATGGGAATCTAGATTTTCAGATTTGATTTTCGGCCCATGTTTTTGTGTTCGTATAAGGTTTCTTTTCTCACAACCTAGACCTATATAAGGCTTATTTTAGAGGCCGTCACATAAGAGAATACAAGGAGAACATATGCAAAAGGTGACTGATGCCTTATTCTCTCTGAAAGAAGCTACTGTGTCTTTGCGTCTTAGGATTTTGTAACCAAGTGCTTCTTGATCTTCATTGTTGATGAAGTGAAGAACTTTGCAGCCAACATCTTCTTCAAGTTGGTGAGTGAGTCATGTACTGGGATTTGTGCAAAGAAGTTGCTCATGTACTGAGATCCGTGCATCAAAAGGGTGGCGTTCATATATTGAAGAGTTCAGAGGTTCTGAAGCGGTAGAAGGTTTCTGCTGTAAGTTCATCTACGGGGATTGTAGAGTTTAGGGACAAAGATTTTGTACTAAATCTGAAACTTCTCTTTACTATAGTGGATTGCTTTTCGGGAAGGTTTCCCCCTAGGTTTTTTACTGTGAAACTAGTTTGTTTCATTAGTTTTCCTAGGTCATCATATCTTGTCTTATTTATTTTTTCCGCTGCATGATTTTAACATGATATTGATTTTTTGTTTATTTTGTTTTAACAAGTTTTATTCATAATAAATTTAATTAACAATTTGGGTTTAAAACTTGTTAATTTTATCAACTGGGGTCTAAATTTCCCAACAGTGAGGTCTAATCATAATTATCCAAGAGGGGGGTCTGAGGAGGAATGCTTCCTTGGCTGAGCAAAGCCGAGGTCAGAAGGTGTGGTCTATCATCAAGAGTAACGTTCCAGACAATTCCACTGTTGAGGATAAGTATCAAGAAGGAATAGGACAGAGGGAGGCTATGAAATATCTAAGGGAAAGCTGCTACCATCGCATTGAATGCTCTGCAACTAGCTCTCTGGCTGCATTAATGAGGAAGTGATACCTGAACAATAGTTTTTAGCCTTACAGCTACTTCCTAAAGACTTTAGGAAGGGTTGATGTGACAAGGATCAACACCAACAATCTAATCTACACGTTGAGGGCAGAGATGAAAGGAGGAAGAAAGTATAAAATAAGGGGAGGCCCTGAGAGAAGGGGATTAGAGAATTGAGAAAGAAATACTGTAGTAATAAGAACTATACTTGTAATAAACTTCAAGAATTATATACAAGAACTGATCTCCTCGGACTGTGCTGAGAACGATTTTCATTAGATAAAACTAGCCTATTTTTACTTTGTTGTCATTTGGATCCACTATAATTGCTACCTAACTTATTAGAGCCTAGTTTTCCAACCTATTTTTTACAAATTCATTGTATTGAGCTCTTTGAGCCTAGATCCTTTTACCTTTTGGGCTTAGGACTCAAATCCAGTCCTTACAATTATTATTTTTTTTATTAATGAATAATTTGTTATCCCCTTCTCTATCACCCCAATATTTTCTTCTCCTCTACTTTGTAAAAAAAAAAAAAAAAAAAAAAAAAAAATTTTATGGTTTTTCATATATTTTTTAAAAACTGATTTTCGTACATGAACTACCAAACTCTACGTCTGTGACTGTATATGATTTTTTTTTCATTGTTTAAAGTTTAGACCTGTTTAAATTTTTTCATCATTTAAAGTTTAGACCTGTTAAAATTTAAAACTTATTACTTTATGAGTTCGTATACTTTTTTATTTTTCTTATTTTCTCTTTTGAATAGTCATATATATTTTTAATTGTTTCAATAACTTATTCTTTAATTATATATCTTTTTTGGCATTTTGAAAGTTTTAACATCTAAATTTGTATTAGTTTTTGCAATATTTGAGCATGGTTAGCAGATTTTAATGACTATATCATGTATTATTCTTTTGAAGGTAATCAATTTTTCTTTTATATCTCTCTATTGTGTAATCATATACATTTTTTTTTTATTTCAAAAATTTATAGGAAGTAAATCTTATGATTCTTTAATATTTTTTGGCCTTTCAAAAGTTTTAACATCTGAATTATTCTTTTGATGGTAATACATCATTTTCTTAAATATATCTCTGTTGTGTAGTCACACACACACACACACACACACACGCACATATTATCTATAATTTGAAGGCTCTGAATCTTTTGATTCTTTTCAATAGTTATAGTCATGGATTATTTTTTTGAATGTAACTTATATTTTTCTTATATTTTTCTATTATTTAGTCATATATATTTTGTTTTGTTTGAATAATTTCTAAGCAGTGAATCATCTGATTTTTTAATATTTTTTGGTCTTTTAGAATTTTTAATATCTGAAATTTCATCCTTGAAAATAACAAAATCCATGCAAACATTAAAATAAAAGTTAATGTTATATAATATTAAAAATTTACAAATTAGAATAATATTCCTGAATATGGATTTACTTTATGTGAGTAAAATTAAGATATTTTTTTTCTCTTAATGTTTAAATGTGCATTTTTATATGGTATTCCTAAGTAGTTAGTGTAAATCCGTGCAATATATTAAAATCTCTATGTTATTTTACAAATTTTTTGTAAGCCATCACACATTCAAGCAATGACCTTTTCATCAAATTGTAATACAAATTGAAGTCATACAAGAGCAAATCATGTAATGGTGTAGTTTCTTAATCAATTTAGGATTTTATAAAATTATTTTAGTCCACCTCACAAATAGGTAGGTTCCGTGCATAGCATGGGTTAGCGACTAGTATGTTATAATAACTATATAACTAGCAGATGTTTGGCGTGATGCGCAATAGTGAAGAAAAAGAAATTGTAATACAATATATCCATAAGTAACCATAATCAATATACCCTAAAAATGCCACTTGATTATTACATTTGACGTTTTCAATATAAAAATTCTTATTAATTCTTTTTCTTTTTCTTTTTTTAAGGAGTATTTATTTTATTTTTAAAAGGAAAACATGTGAACTCTTGAAGGCTAAACATCTAAGATTTAAGGTTTATAATTTTTAATTTGCAAAACTACATATACATGTCAAGAGATAAAAAATATAACAACAATTGAATAGAGAGATATAAAATTATACTGTTTCATATCGCAAGTTTAATTTTACATATAACTAAGTACCTCAATTACTTACAAAGATTAAAAATATAAATAAACATGCCTTTTAGAAACCCCAACTGGCTGAACCGTTGTATCAAGCTTTGACAGTGTTGTTGAGAAATTTAGATCATATGCACCGAAAATCAAAGCCAATTTCATACTCTTATTGACATTGATTCTCCCTCTCTCTCTCTCTTCTTTTTGGCCATTTGATATTTTGTGAAATTGGAATATATAAAATAACAAGTGTTATTGAATGTTCAAATAGTGTGTAAAACACCTATGAACGTTTAGACCCCCAATTCACAAATTACCAACACAATCTTATAATCAAACAATGTATGTGCAAAATATGAAAATAAGCTAAAACAGAATTGGTAAAACTATCTAAACCGAAATTAATCACAACCATAGCATTAATTAAAAGGTAAAGATTAAGTGAAGAGAGATGCAAACACAAAAACAACACAGCGATGTGTTATCGAAGAGGAAACCGAAGTTCTCGGCAAAAAACCTCTCTGTCGCCCTCCAAGCGGTCAATAATCTACTAGAGAATAAAGTTGGGATACATGAATAGCAGAAGATCCTCCAAGCCTAATCTACCCAGTGCACCTAAGTCCTCCAAGCTTCTTGCTCCAACAGGGTTACGCCGAACCTTGTCTTCTCTAGCTTACCGGATCCCGCAATCGCCCATTGCATCAATCAAAATGAATTGGTCCCTTCTGAACTGCTTCCCAGGCACCAAAAAGCCTTCTCATAGATATGGGTATGGTGAGATAAAGATTTGGTTAATGTACCTCTCAAGGATATATTAATGGAGAGGGTGAGAGTAGAGGAATTTGGAAAATCAAAGGATGAAGATTGTGGATGAGTTAATCTTGTTTTTCTCTAGGGTTTTTCTCTCAAAATTCTCTCTGGAAGCCCTTTACATTTCGTGGGAATAAGGGTATTTATAGTAGGGTGTATAAGGAATGCGAAGAGTCAGTTACAACCAAACAGGGCCTTCTGGTGACTCGAGTTCGCGACTGGAACAAGTCGCGAGTTTGACTCGCGAGCTAACTAACTGGCCAGATTGGAGGTTTTGTCTTGTAGTGCAATAGTTGGTGTGACCCTTCAGCTCCCCTACATGCTTCACACGTATGCCACCTTTGGTGACTTGCCAGTCGCAAGCCAATTGCAAGGCTCTTCTTGAGTGCACACTCTTGAGCTTTTCTTCACACTCTCTCACACACTACTCTTACATGATTCCCACCTAAATACAAGGTTTCTAAATGCTGAATTACAAGCAAATTTGGCACGGAATAAAACCAACAAAATGATTGAATAAATTCAACCCTATAGTTATAATATGAAAGGCTAACATTGAATAGAGAAAAATTTTCATTTATGAAATTAAACATGGAAGAGTTCAAGAAGTTGGAAAAGGGAGTTAAACCAAATCTCTTAATCTTTTGCATTTATGGCTTAAACTGGACATGGATAAGAAGATGAGGTGAGGTGAAATGCTAAATGAAAAACTATTCATATAAAGTGCCACATGGCAAAACCTCATGCTTTCCCCCATGAGGTCTCTACTTATATATGACAACTTGAGATAAAGTGGTATTAGATCTCATGGTGGTGCGTGGCAACAAAGAAGTATTGTTAATGATGCTAGATTAATGGTTTGGCATGAGATTCTCATGGATGAATGTGCGTAGTTGACACATGATACCCAAAGATGGTGTACAAGAGACCCATAGATAATGCGTGTATGTGCAAATTAGATTTTTAGAGATTACTTTGAGAAAACCTCTAAACCATAACTAGAGCACACTTAAACACCATTTTGACAAAGATTTAAAATAGTGTTTCTCTACCAACAAAGACAAGGAAGAACAAGAGTAAAACTAAATAAAGAGAAAAAGATAAGAAATTACATGGAAACCCATGACAAAGGGGTGAAAAACCATGGTGAGGAGCAAGGATTTGGAGTCCTTACTCTTGCAAGAATATTGCATTCCTTTTCAATGAGACCGATAATACATTTTTTATTCTCTATTCAGTGTCAGCTTTTGTCATTTCTTCTTATCCTTTTCTATCTTGTACTTCTCGTATATTTGCTGATACCTAGAATGACTAGTGTACATTTCCTTTTACAGTACATGGAAGAACATCTGGTGTACAAAGGCAGGTGGCAACACTCTATTAGTGTTTGCAAATCCTAGAGGACAAGGTACTATCCAATGAGGAGGCCTGGTGCAGCACCAAAATAGGAAGTGACAAGAATCTCTCTCAGGGTAGCGCTCGGTGATCAGTACAGTGCATCAGAGAGTGTCCCCCTCAAATACAACCCAGTTCACAAGAAGATTCTCGTGCTTGTACACAACGGAAAGCCTTTAGCTGAGTCACTTGTTATTCTAGAATACATTGATGAGACTTGGAAAGACCATCCCATCTTGCCCAAAGATCCTTATGAGAGAGCCAATGCACGATTCTGGGCCAAGTTCATAGATGAGAAGGTAAATATCATTTACTATTAAGCTACTCTAAATTATAAGTTTGTCATGTCCTAAACAAATTATAGTTAAAATTTTATTTATTGGATTTAGTAATGTAAAACAAATATCTTTTAAATTTTAAATGATTGTAGTATTGGATGTATTTTAAATTTATAATTTTTCTTTCATAAGATATTGTACTAATATTTAATTTAAACTACTATTGTTAGGGTCATATTTTGTTGTAATTGGCTAATCATTTGATAAAATGCACTTTACGTGTAATTGGGTAGATCTAAGATGTGTTTAGCATTTCAAGAAACATGTTGTTCAAGTCAATTATTAAAGATATGAAGATTGATCCAAGAAACAAGTGAAGAAAAGCTGTTCATTAAGTCTCGACAGATAGCTTGACAGATGCCTGCTATCGAGACTTAATGTGAAACTCGATTGATAACTCGACAGCAGTTTGATCTATCAAGATTTGCGATTTCAGAATTTTCAGGTCTTAAATTTGGTTCAGTCTTGTATATTTGTTTGGGGTTTCTTTTCTCACAACTCTAGACATATATAAGGCTTATTTTAAAGGCCGTCACACACGGATACAGAGACTTATATTCTCTGCGTGAAGTTACTACGTTTGTATGTCATAAGGTTTTGTAACTGAGTGCTTCCAGATCTTCATTGTTGATGAAGTGAAGAATTTTGCAGCCAAAAACATCTATTCAAGTTGCTGGAGTTAGTCACGTACTTGAGATCCGTGCAAAGGGTTAGTCACAAATAGGAGGTTTGTGCATCAAGGGAAAGAAGGCTACTACAAGATCAAGTCTAATTGGGTATTGGAGCGAAGGTTCAACTGTAGGTTGGTATTTCGGGATAGGCCAAGGGTAGTTGGTAAGATTCCTTACACTTGTAATCGCTTGATTGTTGAGTAGTGGATTTTTGGGAATAGTGACCTTAAAATCACCCGGTGAAGTTTTTACCTTGCGAGGTTTTCTCCATTTGTCAACTCACCGAATCAAATTTATTTTTTGTTGCATTTAATTTTTTTTGTGATTTGTTGGTACCTCTACGATTTGCATGAAATTGAACCTAATTAATCAACTTGGGTAATTGAATTAATTAATCGGGGTCAAGCTATCTTAACCCAACAACTATGATATTGATCAATTTTTAAATGAAAATAGCCCTTCCTCCAATCAAATAGAGGTTTTTCAAGTGGCCTATAAATTATGATTCTAGTTTTTGTTGTTTTTATTTTTGGTAATCGTAGTGAGTTTCACAACCTCGGTTGTCAGTGGTAGTAAATTTCCAGTTAAAATTGTGTTATCTTAAAGATAAATCATTCAAAAGCACGTACCCCTGCGTGCATTGCAGCTAAAGATTCCATAAACTGTGTCCGCGAGCTTCTTTTTTGTTTCTATTTTTTAATTTTATAAACAGTCGTTAGAGAATAGAGATATAAATTATCAATTAAGAGAAAAGGAGAAAAACTGTAACTCGCACTAAAATTTGAGTTTTCTCTGTTTTCTTTTAATAGTGCTTGCCTGCAAGATCGAAATCTTGCTCGTGTGAAGGAGGATCCAAGAGGCTGATTTATTTTCATTAGAGCATTAGTATTGGTGGTGCTAAAAAGCTAAATTGCTATTTTTAGCACCACAATATACAAAAAGTGTGCTACATTGGTGGTGGCATAGGTAAAAATTTTAAATGAAAATAATATATTTTATTCTCCCTCCCATTAAAATAATATTTATTTCCTTTTTTTTTTTTTTTCTTTTTTTCCCCTTCCACTCCATAGTTCCACTCACTCTCTTCACAATCTCACCCAAGCTCTCTCTTCCTCCACTCTCGCCCACCCAAGCCTAGTCCTCCATCTCCCTTGCCTTTCTCCAATTCATCCTTTTTCCTCAGCTCGCAGCTTACCCAAGCTTTTTATTCAGTCAGCCAACTTTGTTCCTTCTCGTCGACCCAAGCCCCAAACCCCAAGCCCCATCGCTGATCCATCTCTCTCCCAGTCACCCGCTCGCCAAGCCATCTTACCCACAATGCAATCCCCCACCTCGCCCAAACCCTATTCCCAACCAACTCCACCAGCACCGCCTTCTTTGAACTCAATGGCATGAGGCGAGTTGAAATTGGTGAGGCATCAACGACATGAGGTGAACTTGACAGAGAGGAACGAATTGAAGTTGAAATTGAAATTTTCGCTGCTACCACTGACTACGACAGCGTCGTTTTTGGTTGCAGCTTTAAGTCTGAGCGTGAGGCAAATGGGTTTTCTGTTGATGAATGGGTTTTGATTTTGAGGTTAATGGATTTTGTTTTGATTTTTTCCTGGTTAACAGGTTTTGTGGTGGATCGTGACTGGGTTTATGGTGGTGGATCAATGGTTGATGGTGGCTAAGTTTGTGATGGTGGATTGTGGCTGGTGGTGATGCTGTGAATGGATTGAGTTTGAAGAGAAGACAAAGAGATAGAGATTAAGAGAGAGAAAAAATAATAAATAAATGAATAGTGTTTAACTTTGATGTGAAAACAAGAGCATTGATGTGGAGTGAGTTGTGAAATGGTAAGTTAAAATAGATAAAGTGGCTTTTTGTGGTGCCAAATTGCTAAAATTTTGGCACCACCAATGCTGATGCTTGTTACCCCAAAGGGTTAAATAATGAGGCCTCACATAATGAGTGAGATTTGTATAAAGTTGCTAATGCATGATAACAATTTAAATAATGAATGTGGGATGATGGAGATTTTATCCTCTTACTTGACTGAAGTAGTGAAGGTCTGAAGTAGTTTTATTCAATGGCAGAGCTAGAAATTTTCTTAAGGGGGGCCAAACTAAATGAATAATTGTATTCTGATATCCTTAATTCTCTCAATATAAATGCATGCCTTTATTTTTGGAATTTTTTCCTACTAAAGAGATAAATTTACTTATTTATTTTTATAAATAAATGTTTGCTTTAAATGCTCTTAATTAAAATTGTTAAGGACATATTTTATGTAATTGGCTAATCCTTTCACAAAATGCACTTTACTTGTAATTGGATAGATCTAGGATGAGTTTAGTACTTCAAGAAATAAGAGTTCAAGTCAAGTATTAAAGTAATGAAAATTGAACCAAGAAACAAGTGAAGAAAAGTTATTCATTAAAGTTTGACAGATACCTTGACAAAAACAGTATCTATCGAGATTTAAGAACGAAGCTCGACAGAAACTGAATCTGTCAAGATCTACGAAATCAAAATTTCCAGATCTGATTTTTGGCCCTAGTTGACATGTATGTGTAAGGTTTCTTTTCTCACAACCCTAGACATATATAAAGCTTATTTAAAGGCCATTATACATGGAGAACACATGCAGAAAGTGACCTAGTGCCTTATTCTCTCTGTAAGAAGTTATTGCATCTTTTATGCCTTAGGGTTTTGTAACCAAGTACTTCTTGATCTTCATTGTGCATGAAGTGAAGAGTTTTGCAGCCAACAACCTTCTTCAAGTTGCTGGAGTTAGTCATGTACTAGGATCCGTGCAAAAGGGTGGCGTTTATATATTGAAAAGTTCAGAGGTTCTGAAGCGGTAGAAGATTCTTGCTGTAAGTTCATCTATGGGGATTGTAGAGTCTAGGGACAAAGGTTTTGTACTAGATTTGAAACTTTTCTTTACTATAGTGAATTGTTTTTTAGGAAGGTTTCCCCCCCATGATTTTTACTGTGAAACTAGTTTGTTTCATTGATTTTCCTGAGTCATCATATCTTGTCTTATTTACTATGCCGCTATACATGATATTGACATGATATTGATATTTGTTTGTTTTAACAAGGTTTATTCATAATAAATCTAATTAACAATTTGGGTTTAAAACTTGTTAATTCTATCAACCGGGGTCTAAATTTCCCAACAAAAATTAATGATATATGACAAAAAATCAATAATTAAAAGGAAAATAAATTAGACAACAATAAATTCAAGAGTGTTTGTAATTTTTTTAATTGAAGTGGGAGGGACCATTACTAGAAATTTATTCAAAATTTTGACAAAGCTAGGGGGCCTCCCCCCCCCCCCCCCCCTCTCTCCCGTATTATCAAATTCCTCATATTGGGTATATATATATATATATATATATATATGACTTGGGCTCTCCCAAAAGTAGGAGCAATTGTGAGACTAAAATAAAGAGATCAACAAAAGATTGAAATTGTGGAATAGGAAAGGTATAGAGCATCTTATGTTTCCATAACACAACATGACAAAAGACTAAGTCATTTGGTTATAAGTTGTAATATCTATAACTTTTCTTTGTTTAAGATTGTAACCTAAAAAGCAACATATATTGAGAATGTGATTGTAGTTTATTGCACTCGTGAAGTTGGAGGATGACAAACTAGGCACAACCAAAGTCTCTAAGCTAACTATAGTTAGGAGAAGTGCCAAATAGGCTTTCATAAGGTGTTGATTATGCAAAAGAGATAAGGATAATCAATTAATGGTTTGAGCAACAGTAAGACCTTTTTTCCCTCAAAAAGAGTTAGGAACATATGAAAATTTATCAAAATTTATTGTCCAAACTGTAGTGTCCAAAAAACGTATCAAAATTTGCTTTCTCCTCAACCATTATGATGTGAATCGATGTACCTAGGGGGAGGTGGAATTAAACATAAACATGAGATAATATAAACTAGTGTAAAGTATTCCAATACTATTGGGTTATCATCTAAACCTCAAGAGGTAAATCAAATTTTTTTTTTGGTCCAATTAATATGAAATTCAATAAAATAAACTATAAGAAACTTATCCTAGCAAGAAAACTATACAATACTAAAGAGTACAATAATGTTATATATAACACTCTCTCATCTCACTTGATTAGTGAGTCTCACCATAAATTTTAGTTAGTGTGATTCATTATTATATGTGAAGAGAGGGTATAACATTATTGTATACTTAAGATATTGTTTTCTCGTCCTAACAAATCCCCTAGTCATTCAATTTATCGTGCTTAGAGCATTCAAATTCGGACTGCCAAATGCCATATGTAGGACATATTTAGCATTAAAGCTCAAAAACCACCCAATACCTGGACTGCCAAATGGTTAGAATTGCAAATAAATTTGCAATACTGCTTCAGTACCATTGCAAATTTACGATGGTACTATAGCAGCATTGTAAAAAAAAAAAAAAAAAAATTATTCTCACCTATAAAGCCACACTCTCTCTCTCTCTCTTCATTTTCTCATCTTCTTTCTCTCTCTAGAACATTCTGTCTTCTCTTCTTTGCTCTCCCCTTTCCTCAAACCCAAAACCCCGTATGGTGGTGGTAGCGGCAGAGGTAGGCATGGGTCCTTCAATACGATGTGGTCTTCCCTGTGGTGGCAGCGTGGGTTGTGTGGCAGTGGTGGCGGAGTGGGTTTGAGTCGGTGGTCTGTGGTGGCAGAGTGGGTTTGTGGTGTGGGTTGATCTGTGATGTGGCACGGTGGTGGCAGTGGATGTGGGTATTCGGTGGTAGTGGGTAGTGGGATTTTGATTTGTGTGGGAGTGGGTTTTGGGTTTGGGTTTTAGATTTGTGTGTGTTTTCCAGTATGGGTCATGGTGGGTCTGTGGTGGGTGGGTCATGGGGAGTCGTGGTGGGTCTGAGGCATGGTGGTTGTAGGTCTGTGGTGGGTAGGGCGTGGTGGTGCAGTGGTGGGTTATGGGTTGTGGGTTTGTTTGGTTGTTGTATGTGTGTGTGTGTGTGTGTGTTTTTTTTTTTTTGTTTTTGGGCGTGGTAGTGGCATGGTGGGGCATGGTGGTGCAGTGGTGGGTTATGGGTTTATGGGTTTTGTTTGGATGTTTTGTGTGTATGTGTTTTTTTTTTTTTGGGCGTGGCGGTGGCGTGGTGGGGCGTGGTGGTGCAGTGGTGGATTATGGGTTGTGGGGGTTGTGGTGTGGTGGTTGAGGTAGTTGCTGGCCAGCGTTTGGTAGGTTAAATGGGATGTGAGTGGTGGTGTTTTAATGGGTTTTGTTGGAGAGAGAGAGAGAGAGAGAGAGAGAGAGAGAGAGAGAGAGAGAGAGAGAGAGAGAGAGAGAGAGAGAGAGAGAGAGAGACAGTAAAAAAAAGAATATTTAAATAAAGTAACAAAAGAAATAAAAGTTGGACTGTTGAAAGTGTTGTAAAATGGTATGGTATAAATTGATGGGACCGACGAACTCTCTTGCCCAAACGACCTCGTCAAGCACATTCATCCATCTTGCCACGACATGGATGAGGCAGGCGAGTCATTAATAAGAAGTTTCAATTCCTCGGACAGTTACTGTTGGTGCAATCACAATAATAATGGAAATAATATAACGAGAAACTGAATAATACTTCTGAATATTATTGATGTAAAGAAAGGAATTACACAACACTATTTGGACTGAGGCGTGACACTCATTCTCTTTAAGGAGATTCAAGCTCTTGGTTGGCTAAACTTTGTAATCGGTGCAGATCGTCTCTGACTTGTCTCCTCCAGGATACAACAGCCTAACAAGTGTCGTATGGCTAGAACAACCTCTACACAAAGTGTTCAAGCCTAAAGCTCCACCAGAAAGAACACCCTTCCTTGCCAAGAACCTCTCTATTTTTTTAGTGTATAGCTGTCAAGTAGGAGGATCCAAGAGGCTGATTCATTTCCATTTTTGATACCTCCACACTTCACCTCCCCCTTGCGCACGTATCTAGCCCAATATCTGAGACAATTTATGTTAGCCCATTAATCACCATAATTAAAAAGAATAAAATAGTCTATCTCCTTTCAATGTAGGATTAAACATTTTCACTAACTCCTCATCTTCCATACTCACTCCTATATCTTTACATTTATGTTGTAACATTTATTCATTTTAATTATTTAATATTAAAATGCTCCAATAGTTACCAATTAGTTGTCAAACCGTTGGAAGCTCATCAAAACCTGCATTAATAAGCCCTGAGGTGTTACAGAAAGAGCACTAAAGCCACAATTAAGGCCCCAATGGCTAGAAACTATGAAACTATATATACAAGCTCATCAGAACCAGACAAGTTACATATACACACACCCAAAATACACAAGCATAGGTAATTATGATATTCTAAGCTTTCTTATTTCCTCAAAAGCTTTTGTAAACTAAGTTTAGCTTTGGAGGCGTTGTGGCAGGCACCACACCAGTGACCACCTGAGGAAAGCCTTACACTACATTTGCAGGTACAGTGACGAGGATTTAACTCCATTTGGACGACTACTGACGATTTTCACATCATCAGTATAAATGATAAAATAAGTTTTGAGATGGTAAAATAAAATAGTTTGAAGATTCGGGATGTGAATGCTCTTAGGGTCCATGCCAAATGTAGCAAGTTTGCCTGTTCCTCTTTTTTTTTTTTTTTTTTTTTTTTTTTTTACGTATTTGATTAAGTAAAGAATTTGAGGTTACCTATATAGATAGTAATAGCCCACTAGGCCGGATCAGCCACATGACCTAAAAGGCTGTTGACTTTAGTAATTAGCACTATTGTCCTTTAGCTCAGCCCCTGCTGAGATCATCAATGAGCTATGGGCTGAAATGATTCCTGAATATAAATTGGATTTTTTCCTCTTTAAATAGTAACTTGCATTTGACCGATCCATTAGCTGTGCAGCCTCTTTAGCAAGTCTATCACTATAAGTCTTCAACCACCACCTCTCAAAAAAAAAAAGTCTTCCACCACCACCTAGTCCAACATTTTAGAACTGATAGGCCAAAAACGAATTGACCCTTTGTGATAAATTAACCAATTAATTTAGCCAAGTGAATTAATTAAGTTAATTAACATGCAAATACGTGGTAGCACAAAAAAATCACCAATAAACTAATTATGCAGCGGAAAATAAATAACATGGTGATTTGTTTACGACTGGGGAAAAACCTACACGGCAAAAACCCCACCGGGTGATTTTCAGGTCACCACTCCCGAAATTCCACTATTATCACAACAAGCGATTACAAGTAAAGGAATCCCAAGTACCTTACCAACCTACAGTTGAACCCTTACCCCAATACCCAATTGGACTTGTTCTGTAGTCACAATTACCCCTTTTGATGCACGGCTCCCAAGTACGTGACTAACCAATGCGCGGATCCCAGTACGCGACTTCAATCACCAACTAGAGAAAGTTTGTTGGCTGCAAAGTTCTTCAGTTCATCCACGATGAAGATCAAGAAGATACTTGGTCACAAAACCCAAAGATGCACATACATAACAACTTCTTCAGAAGAGATGAACTAAGGCAAAACTTTGTCTCTGGTCACAATTTGCTTGAACAGAGTTTGCTCAATGCTTATGCAACTTGTGAACTCTTTGATAGCCCTTAAAACAATCCTTTTATATGTCTAGGGTTAGGAGAAAAGAAGGCCCAAAGACACATCCACAGTTCCCAAGAAATCAGATCAGAAATTCTAATATTATAAATCTCGACAGATAGAAGCTGTCGAGCCACGGGTAGAACAGCTTCCTTAAATCTCGACACATGCTAGCTGTTGAGCTTTAGTAACTTTGCACTTTCAGCTTGTTTTCTTGAATAGACTTGAAGGCTTCAACACTTGAACTTGAAACATAGTTTCTTAAAGTATTTCAACACATCCTAGATCTACCCATATACAAGTAAAGTGCGTTTTATCAAAGGATTAGTCAATTACATAAAAGAATGACATATGTTCTTAACAAGTGAACCACATATGTCCTAACAATCTTCCCCTTTGGCAATCCGTGACAAAACCACAATAAACAAATGAGATATGAGAGAAGTCATAAATCACTCAACTCATATTCACTTGTTGAATACAATAAAATCTATCCTAACACAAAATTGAAAAACCTTGCAAGAAGAGAGTTTATGGCAAGTAGACTTTAACAACCCATATTTCTGAAACACTTTAAACAAAACTCATCAAGGCATCTTTGTGCGAAACAGAAATAATAGATTGCATACAAGTATAAGAAGCATGTGTATAAAGAGAGAAAAGAAACAACACATGTAAGGTAGGTGAAAGAAACATATATCAACATATAAGGAAGATAAGTACAATGTATGTAAAAATGATCATAAGACCCAAGGTACAAGAACAATGTATCTATAAAAGAAAGAAAAGAAAAGATACATCATATTCTCACTACATCCCTCAAGTATCAACACTTCCCCTAACAAAATGTCCTCTACTAACTCTCCCCCTAAGATGACTACTCTCATATCCAAAAATTACTCCCCCTTTTTGTCACAATTGACAAAGGGTAGAGTGTCAAATGGACATCTCATCAGTAGAGCTAGCATCTCCATCATCATCATCCGAATCATCATCGTCATCACCATCATCATCATCGTCACTAGAGGAGGTGGAGAAGGAGTAGCCTCAGAAGCATAGCCATCCATAGCCGCCTACCATCGTGCAATACGACTGACACGAACGTTCACCTGATACAACTCCGTAGAGAGTGTATCAAGGCGAGCATCCATGCGCTGCAGCTGCGCCATGATGTCTCCAAGAAATACATCACCCATGGAAAAGGAAGGAGCAGATGTAGATAGAGCAGACCGAGAGGGTACCGAATGAGATGGAGTCGAACCGGAGTAAGGAGCTGCTGACTCTTGTCATGACCTAAACTAAGCCTCCCTAAGTTTGACAGTAGTGGCGTCTATGGCACACATGACTGAAAAGAGATCAAAAGAGGGAAAAGGAATAGAAAAATGGTGTAGAATCCGCGTAATAGCTAAAGGGAAGATAAGCTTACACGGGTAGCCGTATCCCTAAACACATCTATGATGGAAACAATGAAATGTGAAGGAAAATCTATAGTGAGGTGCTGATGTCGCGGAAGCCTAAAGAAGGCACACACGATGCTCTCTTGATGAAACAGAAACTAAACTGTTAGTTCTTGGTAGTAAACCTCGAATCCACGAGGGGTTTTCCTTGAATCCACAAGGAGATAAAACTGGAATCCACCAGAAGAAAATTTGACAAAAGTCTGTTTTTTATTGATAATAGTCCATTTTGCCTCTGACGGCTACAAAACATATAAATACTGAGAAAAAACGTTGAAAACCCTAATTCGCACTAATTAAGCGATTAGGTGACAAAATTACCGAATTTTACCAAAAATGGTAAAATTGAGTTAAATGTAGAATCATAAACTACTGACCTTAAGGGTTGTCCCAAAACAGACGGGACCTTATTCTGACTTTTAAACTAAAAGTTATTAAGGAAAAACAAATTTTACTATAAATAGCAAAAACACTGTTATCGGGGCCTTAATGAAGGAATTCGCCTAAATTTTGGCGACGTTCATGGTATCATGAATCTGGATCAGAATGTCGTTTCCCTTCAGCCTGCTAAATTTCATACAATTCCGACACTGTTACCCCAATGGTCCCTACTGGCACCACCCTTTGATCTTGCGTTGTGACTTTCTGCGCCCCTGCTGCTTAAGGAAGGCATGTGCTGTCTGTTCTACATCAGGTGCTCTAACAAAGAAAGCAAAAATTGAGCACGAGGCTCTGTGATAGAGTTATAGTGAGAGAGTGGGTGCAACACAAAAGTCATCACCATGTTCATGAATCCAGGACCTTTAGCAAAAGGCCGACATGGTGTAAACTGACGCTCATCCCAAACAGATGGGTGCTCACAGAAAGCAGACATCATCTCATCTTTGGACACAGTCCTCAAACACTCACAAATGGGGTAGTCAGGATGCTCTACCCTTGGAACTCGAAGCACATCCGCAACAAGCTGCGGTGAAACAGCAAAGCGCGTACCTCGAACGCGAGTGTGAAAGAGAGGTACTAAAGAATCAATCCCATGCATGTTAGAGTAAAACTCCTGAATAAGCACGAGAGGACAAGTGACCGGGACGTCACACAGTGACTCCCATCCCCGATTGTGAATGACATCGGGAAGGTCAGTGTCGGTGAAGTCCGCCAAAATGACTCGGCGTTTCGAATAAACACCTCGTCGAGAAAAGTTCTCTGAGTAGGCCTTTCAGGCATCCTCATCATGAAACCGAATATTAGAAGGAGTAGGATCAGAAGAAGATGATGCCCCGGAACAAAGAGGGTTCCGAGACGGAGCTGACTTACGTTTAGGTGCCATAGACACGACTAATGTAAACAAAGAGAGAGAGGGAGAGAAGGACACAATCAGAAAAGTCCCAAAACATTTCAAATATATTAAGATATATTGAAAAGAGAGTACGTATGCATGAAAATGCATGAGCATGTGACATGCAAAGTAAAAAGCATCATGGGCTCAGCCCAATCCAATCCTACCAGCACACAAGCATATTACACACATCTAAATGCATGAAAATACCATTATAATGCAAATGTGATGCAATATATGGGATTATTAAGCACCACAGAGGTGTCACTATGAACCTAAATAACATATAATTCTAGAGGCATGACTTTTCGGTTTTTTTTTTTTAGTGGGGGTAAGGGGGTTAGTTCTTGAAAATCGTAGTGACATTAACGATTGTAAATGGCAACATAATTATAATAATCCTCTCAGTGTGGGCCTAAAGTTGGTTTTTTTTTTTTAATTGAAGATATTGTATAAACAAAGTTCAAGCTGATGATTATCTTCTTTGATACCATGATATATTACTAATTACTTCAAAAGTTTAAGCAGTTAAAAAATGAGTAATTTAATCATTTAATCATTATTCTAATAACGTATCCGAAGGCTGTAATGAAAAAGCATGTATTAATAATTATCTATTTGTGCTTTTTCTGTAAGCACTCGTTAGAGATACAATTTATCAACCTAGAGAAATAGACTACAAGTCACACTAAAATTTGAATTTTCTTTATTTCTTTTTTTAGTGCTTGTCTGCAATATTTAAAGCTTGCTGGGGTGAAGAGAAAGAGCATGAGAAGGCTTTGGAAGAAGCCTCTGAACTTCTACAATTTCTAGAAAATGAGCTCAAGGAAAAGAGGTATTTTGGTGGAGAGACTGTTGGACTGCTAGACATTGCCGCTAACATCATAGGGTACTGGCTTGGAGTTTTTGAAGAAGCTTCGGGGCAGAGTTGTTGATAAGGGAGAAATTTCCCAAACTTTGCAATTGGACTAACGAGTTTCTGAGTGTTAGTGCCATCAAGGAAAATCTACCTCCTAGAGAAAAACTGATTGCCTATTTGCGAAATCACTTTGGGGTTGGTACTACTTCCAAATAGGTGACCTCACACTCGCCACTTACAGTTGGTGCATATTATTGCATAATAATTGACCACTTTGTCATCAATCGGGTTCATATATGCTTTGTAATTTCTTGTGATTTGTCTTTAATAGTTTATGAATTTGTTTGAGCCATTGAGCTTGTACTTGCTTACCTTGTTGCAGTTTTTCTATAAAGTATTCTCCACTCTTGGTTATCCTACCAAATAATAATTTTGTAAACTAACATTCTTCACAAACATCTTAAAAATATCTCAATGACAAGAAGTGATAACTGTTGGATCTCGAATAATAATACTACCAACTTTATTAATCCCAAATAGCAATTACACACAAAAATACAAATATTTACGTAGAAAACTCTTTCTCCTTGAAGGGAAGAACTACAAGACAAACTCCGAATCAATTTCACTATTCTCAAATCAATTACAATGTCTCTTGTGTATGTCTCACGGCTAAAGAAAAATTTATCTTATTTTTCTTTACTCTCACACACACTCTCTTTGTGTCTCATGGCTAAAGAAAAATAAGAATTTTCTTTAGTCACACACACTCTCTTTTTGTGTCTCATGACTAAAGAAAAATCTCTTTGTTTTTTTCCCCCCCCCTCAGACATACTCTCTTTGTGTCTCATGGCCAAAGAAAAACATTTTTCTTTTTCTTTACTCTCTCACACACTAATTATTTATCTAGAGGGCTGCAACACTTTCTTCTCTTTAGCTTTCTTTTCTTCTTATTTCTCTTTTCCACATAGCTCTCATTGACTATTTTCTCAAAGCGGCATCATTTTGCTCTCTCCTCCTTGGCTATCTTCTCTTCTTCTTCTTCCTTTTTTTTTTTTTTTTTTTTTTTTTTTTTTTTTTTTTTTTTCATGTAAGTCTCATTGGCTATTTTCTCAAAGGTGGCAATACTTTACTCTCTCCTCCTTGGTTATCTTCTTCAAGGTGGCAACACCTTGCTATCTCCTCCTTGCCTATCTCCTTGAAGGCGGCGACACTTTGCTCTCTCATCCTTGGCTATCTCCTAAGCGAAAATCTCTTTTTTCTCTCTTGGTTTCACACTCAATTTTCTCTCTCCCCATAGAGAGGACCCTTGGGTTAAAGCCATCAAATTCTTTGTAGTATTGTTTATTTAAAAGACTATTTTCCTATTCCTTCTTGGACTAAAAATACATTACTTCTTTAATAAGGAATAGTCTTTCCTTCCACACCAAGGAATAGTCTTTTCTTCCACACAAAGAAAACCTAAATTAATTTTTCCTTCTTCAACTAGGAAACCTAATTGAATTTTCAAGTCACAATTAGAATTTGAGGCAATTTTTCAACAACAACTATAATAAGAGTGTGTACAAAGGATAAATGAGCAACAGAGACAAGCACTTTCTCATAGTCAATATCTAATTCCTAATTTAAACATTTGGCAACAAGGCAAGCCTTGTAGCCCCAAACAAATTTATATTTGCAAGTTTTGGTCTTGTATACACATAATAAATCCCTTGAGGCAGATCACCAAGTCCTATGTCTAAGTTTTAGCATGTGTATCCAATTATTCTTTCATTACTTGTTACCACAAAGAGTTAAATGAGGCCTCACAGAATGTGTGAAATTCGTGTAAAGTTGCTAATGCATGATAAGTTGATAAAATTTTAAATAATGAATGTGGGATGTGGAGCTCTTACCTAGCTGAAGTGACGAAGGTCTGAAGTAGTTGTATTACCAGATTCCTCATATTAGAAAGATGACTAGGACTCTCCCAAAGTAGGACCAATTGCCTCTTCAGATTCCACATCTTATGTTTCCATAAGACAACATGACAAAAGACTCAGTCATTTGATTATAAGTTGTATCATCTATACATTTTCTATGTTTCCTCCTTCAGACCAAGGAAGTTGATATCGTATATCATACTAAGGCTGGGTTTGGATTCAGCTTTTGCATTTTACTTTTGTGTTTTCAGATTTTTTTTTTTTATTTTAAATTTTTTTTTTTTCAGAGTCGGGTTTGTTGACTTTTCAACTGTGAACAGTGCACTTGTGCACTGTTCACGGACCCATAAACATCACTTTTCAGCCCCTTTTTTTTATTAAAAATGGGTCCCACGGTACTATTTACACATTTAAAAATTATTTTACTACAGTTTTTTCAGTTTTCAGTTTTCAGTTTAGCAAAATAAGTTGTATCCAAACAGACCCTAAGTCTACTGATCATTGAACTAGTATTGGTACTCTTCAGCTAGTATTGGCGTTTCAGCTAGTACAATAATTTTTTTTTTTTAAATGTTAAAAAATTGAAAAAGATATTAGTAAAAAAACATGTTATTTAAGCTAATATATTAAGTTAATGTATTTAAGCTAATATTGTTAGGACAATGTGATTCAATGTTAGGAACATATGTCACTATTTTATATAATTGGCTAATCCTTTGACAAAATGCACTTTACTTGTAATTGGGTAGATCTAGGATGTGTTTAATGCTTCAAGAAACAAGGTTTCAAGTTCAAGTATTAAAGCCATGCAAGTCTGTCCAAGAATCAAGTGAAGAAGTGTTGTTCATTAAAGCTCGACAGCTAGCTGGGTAGACAGCTATCTATCGAGATTTATGAAATTCAGTTTTTCAGAACTGATTTTCATTCAATCCGTGAGTATGTGTTTAGGCTTTCTTTTCTCACAACCCTAAATATATATAAGGGTTATTTTAAGGGCTGTAAAAGGTTACACACAATTGCACAAGAGCACAATTCCACAAGTGTGAAGAAAAGTATGACCGAAAACCTAGTTTGCCCTAGTTCTTCTTTCTCTTGAAGAAGTTGCTGTGTCTGTACACCATAGGGTTTTGTGACCAAGCAACTTCATGATCTTCATTGTGTAATGAACAGAAGAACTTTGCAGCCAACATCCTTCTCAAGTTGGTGATCAAGTCGCGTACTGGGATCCATACAATTGGTTAGTCACGTACTGGGAGCCATGCATTGAAAATGAGAGATTGTCACTACAAAACAAGTCCAATTAGGTATTGGGGTAAAGGTTCAACTGTAGGTTCGTATAAGGTACTGGGATTCCTTTACTTGTAACTGCTTGTTGTGATAATAGTGGATTCTCGGGAATGGTGACCTTAAAATCACCTGGTGGGGTTTTTGCCATGTAGGTTTTCCCCATTCGTAAATAAATCACCGTGTCAATTTCTTTTCCGTTGCATACTTTAGATAATTGGTGATTTGTTTGTGCTATCACGCATTTTGCATGTTAATTTGATTAATTAATAAACTTGTCTAATTAATTAATTAATTCATCACAAGGGGTCAATACATTCTTGGCCTATTAAGTGGTATTAGAGCAAGCACACTCTGATTATGGTTAATCTTTGTTGTGTGATCCATTGACCCATGTTTGTCATGGATAGATGACAGTTTCTTATTATACCTCCTTTATTTAATGGCACTAATTATGCATACTGGAAAGTACGCATGAGAGCTTTCTTGTAGTCTTTAGATCAGAAAGTGTGGCAAGTTGTGGAGATAGGCTGGACCAAGCCTACAGAAGAGCCGGCCGACTGGGATGATGCTAAGATCAAGTCGGCAAACTTCAACAGTAGGGCATTGAATGCTCTATTCAGTGTGGTTACGAAAGAGGAATTCAAGAAAATATCCTCTACTGAAACTGCTAAAGAAGCATGGACCATTCTCCAGACAACCTATGAAGGAACCAAGGCTATCAAGGATTCAAAACTTCAGAGGCTCACTACAAGCTTTGAAGAGATCAAGATGGAGGAGGACGAGTCGTTCGATGAGTTCTATGCCAAGCTCAAGGACATAGTGAACTCAGCTTTTAATCTTGGGGAAACCATTCCTGAACCCAAGATTGTGAGAAAGGTGCTCAGATCTCTACCTGAGAGATTCCATGCCAAGATCATTACCATTGAGGAATCAAAGAACATCGACAAAATTCCTTTGACTGAGCTGGTTGGGAATCTGCAGACCTATGAGTTGGGTTTGACGAGGATAGGGAAATCAAGCAAGAGCAAAAGCATGGCTTTGAAAGCCAAAAGCAGTGATGTTGATGAGTCTTCTGATGATGAAGATTCTAAGATAAAGTCCTACATCACCAGGCAATTCAAGAAGTTCATGAAGAATGCCAATGCAAAGGGCTTTGACAAGGACTGTAGACAGTCGAGTTCTTCTCAGTCTAAGAGCCAAGACAAAGGGAAAAAGGATGCTAGAGATGGTGGTCAGTACACTGTTTCCTCAGGACCAAAGTACTTTGGGTGTCAAGGCTTCGATCACATGAAACAAGAGTGCCCTATTTATCTTAAGACCATCGGAAAAAGCAAGGCACTTGCTGCTACCTTAAGCGACATCGAGCCTGAGGACGACTCCAATAATGAGGATGATGGAATCCTAAATGCCTTCACTGCCACTGTAAATCCTACTGAGGGGATTGTTGAAGATGTGGATGAAGAAAAGGAATTGGTGGAGTCTAAGTTTGAAAAGATGTTTGAGCAAGATGACATCCATAAAGCCTATGCAAAGTTATACAAGGTCTTAGAAAAGCATGAGAAGTTGTATAGGTTGGCCACCAAGAAGCTTAGTAATATGGAGCTTGAGCGAGAAGAAATCTCTACAAAGTTTGATAAAGACAATCAGACTATTGAAGCACTGGGATTTGAGAATAATTTCTTGGCTGAGAAGACCAAGAAGCTTGAGGTAGAACTGTTCCAAGTTAGAGCTCAGTTGGAAAGGACTTCGAGTGCTAAGCTCGATGAGATGCTCAGTCTTCAGAAATCGGCTTCTGATCGAACCGGTTTAGGGTATGATTTCTCTTCTCCTAGTATTGCTTCTACTAGTACTATTGTTTTTGTTTCTCCTGCTAATAATGTTGAAATTGAAAACAATGATGTTAAGAATGAATTAGCTAGTGAGAACATAGATAAGGGTAAATCTATCTTAGGAGCACCCCCTAAACTTGATAAGAAAGAGATTAAGAACTCTAGGGTTAAGAAGGGAAATACTCAAAAGCCCAAACAGAAAAAGCAGCATTTCTGTCATCACTATGGCGCAGCTGGACATACTCGACCAAATTGCTATAAGTGGTTAGCCACTCAATAGAGCAACAGCATGATCGCGTCGGGAAACCAGAATCAGATCCCATTCTCTTTTGCTCCTCTTGGAGATCTTCTCAAAGCCCTCATGTTCCTTTCAAACTTGAACTATTTTAACTCTTCCCCCTTGTAAGGTTGAATTTAATCAACCATTTAATTGGCTTTATTCCGTGACCAATTTGCTTGTAATTTAGCACTTAGTAACCCTGTATTTAGGTGGGAAAATTGTAAGGGTAGTGTGTGAGAAGATGTGAAGAAAAGCTCAAGAGTGTGCAAGAAAAACAGAGTCTCGCGGCTAGGGCTTGCGTGTGGATCGCGACTGGCAAGCCGCGAAAGGCAGGCACGTGAGAGGCACACTGGGAAGCTGAAGGGTCGCGTCAGTTGTCACGCTACAGGACAAAAGCTCCAGGCTGGCCAGGCCGTTACGTCGCGACTGGAACTCGCGACTTGGACAAGCCGCGAGGTCAAGCCGCGAGTTAACCCTGTTTGGCAAAAACTGACGTTTTGCATTCCCTTCTCACCCTACTATATATACACCCTTATACCCACTAAATTGAGAGAGCTTCCAGAGAGAATTTTGTGAGAGAAACCCTAGAGAAAAACAAGATTGCCTCATCCCCAATCTTTACCTTAGAGACTCTTCAAATTCCTCTACTCTCTTCCTCTCCATTGTCATACCCTTGAGAGGTCATTTACCAAATCCTTATCTCACCACACCCACGTCTGTGAGAAGGTCCATTTGGTGCTTAGGGAAGCAGTTTGGGAAGGAACCAATATACATTAGTTGATGCTATGGTCAAGTAGCGGAATCCGGGAAGCTAAAGAAGAAATAGGTTCGGCGTAACCTTGTTGGAGCAAGAAGCTTGGAGGGCTTAGGTACTTGGGTAGATTAGGCTTGGAGGGTCTTCTGCTGTTCATGTATCCCAACTATATTCTTTAGTGGATTTTATCACCGCTTGGAGGGCGGCGGAGAGGTTTTACGCCGAGGACTTCGGTTTCCTCTTCGATAACACATCGTGTGTTGTCCGTGTGTTTGCATCTTCTTTCCCGTTATCTTTGCCTTATATTTACTGTTGTGGATGTGTTTATATTTGGCTTAGATTGTTTATCAATTCTGTTATAAGCTTGTTATCATGTTCCGCACATTAGTTGTTTGATATAAAGCTTGAATTGGTAATTTTATTATTTGGGGTCTAAACGTTCAAGGGTGTTTCATACCCATTTTGAACTTTCACCCCTCACCGCCGAATCAAGGGTTTGCTAAACGGAAATGTTCTTCCAAGGTGTAGAAGGAAAAGGACTCCAAGTGATTCTGTTTTTTTTTTTTTTTTTTTTCTCTCCCTTTCTTGTTTTTGTTTTTGCATTACTTGTGTGTTTTGCTTTCGTGTTTTGAGTCAATCTAATTTTATGCATTGCTTTGTTTAACATGTTTTTGTTTGGTTATTTTTCAGTTTTGCTTTATTTTGTTTTTCATATAAAAAAAAAATTGAAAATTGATAAATACAAAAACAATGTGTGTTTGTGTAGATTGGTACTTGTGTACCTTGGATGGCCATTGAAACAAAGTTTTCTAAACTTTGTATCTTTTGTAGCTTAGATGAGCATCTCTATGCACAACTAAGCAAGTGAGTTTTATGGCTTGTGTTTGTGATGAGTAAGGTTAAGTGATCTCTTGTACTTATCACTCGTATCACTCTTTTTGACGAGAAGGACTAGAAAATTCTAAGAGAAAGGCATAAATAGCCATCTCACCACTGTTGCCCGCCAATCATGAAATGACATTTGTATGCTTCGGCATAGTAAAAGTGAAATGTCAAATGCTTAACATCATTGGGTATTTCTTTTCTATCTCATATATGCCCATGCATGGTTTGCTTAAAAGAAAAATATGCAAAGATAAATAAAAGCAAAAAGATAAAAATGCTTTATATATGATTGGAAGCATGTATTCTAGGAGATGTGGGAGTTATAGGATGTATCTCAAAGGTGATAGTCCCCATCAAATAGTTATGATTGTGTGTGAGTTAAAGTGATTTTCTCATACATCAAATCATCATAACACGTAGACACTTATGTAATCTTGCGATATTTTTCACACACAACATGCAATATTCTTTGCTACTTTTGATACATGTGCAGGTACAATGTGATTTGGCCATCACAAGGAATACATGTGTTAATGTATGCTTACTAAACTATCTTAACTTGTTTTTGAAATATAAAATTGGTTAGACTTGTTTAGTGTGTGTATGTGTTTTGGATCTATGTGCTTAACATTTTTTTGTTGTTGAGAGATGATTTTGAGAGCTTAAATGTTGGTTGGATCTGTGTTTGAGTAGCATGCTTGATTGCATTCATATCTATGTTTTTCTCTTCCTTGAAAAACTGTTTTTAAGCAATCTCGATCTCTTCTCGTTACCTCTCGACTGCTAGGCTATCTATCGAGACCCTTTAGCTTCTCTTTATCGCAATCTCAATAGCTCTCGATAGCTAGTTCGATCAATGGAGAAACTTTCTGTCTCCTCGATAGCTGCTCGATAGCTACCTCGATCCACTGAGCTTCTTTGTTGAGAAAACCTCTCTTTAGATCCTCAATAGCTCCTCAATAGCTCCTCATTAGCTCTTTGATAGCTAAAAGGCGTGTTTTAAACCTCGATAGCTTCTCGATAGCTCTTGATCGATTGAGGTTTATGATTTTCTTATATGTAGGATTCTCATGATTTCTATCTCAAACCTCCTCGATCTCTCTCGATAGACAGACTTCTCTCCTTCTTTCAATCACCCAAAACTCAAGCTTTTCATCTTCCTTACTTCATTTTCAGTCTCAAGATCTTTGTTCCTCATCTGGTATGATACTTTTTTCATCTTTATCATGCATTTTCATGATCTTTGACCTAACTTTTGGGGTTTTTGAAATTATTTGAGATTTTTCGAAACTTTTGAATTTTTGTTAAAATTTTGGGATGGGTTTTTGTTAAAATGATCTTTAAACTTCATGCATTGCAACACATGTGCATTATAACAATGTTTCATGCATTTTAGATGTGTGTTTACCTTGTTGCTATGTTGTGTGTTGGTAGGTTTGGACTAGGTTGAGCCTATGATGAATTTATATTTGCATGTCACATGTTCATGCATTCTCATGCATACGTACCTTTAATTCTATATATTTTGATATATTTGTTGTTTGGTACTTTTATGACTGTCTCCCTCTCTTTCTCTCTTTCTCTCCTTCTTACGTTAGTTGCGTAATGGCACCAAAACGTAAATCCACTCCGTCCCAGAATCCTCTTTGTTTCGGGGCATCTTCTTCTTCTTCTCTATCTAACCCCACTACCTCTCATGTTCGGTTCCGTGATAAGAAGGCCAAATTGGACTTCTTGGAGAACTTTTCACAACGTGGCATTCATTCGGAACGCCAAGTCATTTTGTCAGATTTCTCTGACACTGACCTACCCACTGTCATCCACAGTAGGGGTTGGAAGTCACTTTGTGGTGCCCCGGTCACGTGCCCTTCCGTGATCATACATGAGTTCTACTCCAATATGCACAGATTTGATTACTTTATACCCTAGTTTGTCACTCGTGTTCGAGGTATACGAATGGTAGTTACTCTAGAGATTGTTTTCGAGGTACTACACGTGCCTAGGGTAGCACATCCCGACTACCTTGGATGTGAGCGTCTGAGGACAGTGTCTAAAGACGAACTCGCATCTCTATTTTGTGAGACACCATCATCTTGGGGTGATTGTCAAAACACCCTTTGCTCAGCCTTTGCTAAAGGTCCGAGATTCCTAAACATGGTGATGACATTCGTTCTCCATCCATTTTCTCACTATAACACTATCACAGAGCCTTATGCTCATTTTTTGTTATCCCTCATTGCGGATATCTCCATTGACTTCCTTTCTCACTTCATATTCTCCCTTATAGATGTCTATAAGGATATGACGACCCGTGATAAGCTCATTTTTCCTTCGGCTATCACGCGACTCCTTCATCATTTTTCTGTCTCCTATCCCGAGTCTCCCCACTTCTCTTTCATGCGCGCCATTGACACAGCTACTGTTAAGCGGAGTCTTACATAGCTTCGCTCGAGGCAGCCTCAGATAAAGACAGCAACTCCTCCAGCTTTTACCGCTTCATCCACCTCCGCTCCTTCTTTAGTAGGTGGAGTGACACTTGAGGCCATCATGGCACAGCTTGTGTGCATGGATGCTTGCCTTGACACTCTCAGCGATGAGTTGTGTCAGGTGAACACACGTTTTGGTCATATTGCACGATGATAGGTTGTGATGGGTGGTTTCACAGTGGCTTCCTTTCCTTCTCCAGAGGTTTCTGAGGATGAGAGTGATGATGGCTCCGGCAGTGCTGATGATGCTGATGAGGATGATGATGATGGCTCGCCTAGTGATGATGAGATGTCTACTTGATGTACTTACCCCTTTGTCACTCCTGACAAAAAGGGGGAGTAGTTTTGAGATGAGAGTAGTCATACTTATAGGGGGAAGGTCAGTATAGGGGATAGGGGGAGTGTATTTTGAGGGATGTAGTGACGATACTTGTATGTTTTCTTTTCTTTTCTTTCTATTTTAGATACATTATTCTTTGTATATTTGGTTTATATACATTGTACTTATATATGGATGCTTGCCTTGACACTCTCAGTGATGAGCTGTGTCAGGTGAACACTTGTGTTGGTCGTATTGCACGATAATAGGTTGTGATGGGTGGTTTCACAGTGGCTTCCTCTCCTTCTCCTGAGGTTTCTAAGGATGAGAGTGACGATGGCTCCGACAGTGCTGATGATGCTGATAAGGATGATGATGATGGCTCGCCTAGTGATGATGAGATGTCTACTTGATGTACTTACCCCTTTGTCACTACTGACAAAAAAGGGGAGTAGTTTTGAGATGAGAGTAGTCATACTCACAGGGGGAAGGTTAGTATAGGAGATAGGGGGAGTGTATTTTGAGGGATGTAGTGAGGATACTTGTATCTTTTCTTTTCTTTCTATTTTAGATACATTATTCTTTGTATATTGGTCTTGTGACCATTTGACATACATTGTACTTATATTTGGTTTATATATATTGATGTATGTTATTTCACCTATCTCTTCCTGTGTTGTTTTTTTTTCCCTCTCTTTATACACATGTTTCTTATTTAATGTATGCAATCTTAGATTTCTGTTTCACACTAAGATGCCTTGATGAGTTTTGTTTAAAGTGTTTCAGAAATACAAGTTGTCAAAGTTTACTTGCCATAAACTCTCTTGTTGCAAAGTTTTTCAAGAGTTTGTGTTAGGATAGATTTTATTGTATTCAACAAGTGAATATGAGTTGAGTGATTTATGACTTCTCTCATATCTCATTTGTTTGTTGTGGTTTTGTCACGGATTACCAAAGGGGGAGATTGTTAGGACATATGTGATTCAATGTTAGGAACATATGTCACTATTTTATGTAATTGGCTAATCTTTTGACAAAATGCACTTTACTTGTGATTGGGTAGATCAAGATCTGTTTAATTCTTCAAGAAACAAGGTTTTAAGTTCAAGTGTTAAAGTCATGCAAGTCTGTCCAAGAATCAAGTGAAGAAGTGCTGTTCATTAAAACTCGACAGCTAGCATCTATCAAGGTTTAAAAGCTGCTGAAGCCCGTACCTCGACAGCTAGCTCGGTAGATGGCTATCTATCGAGATTTATGAAGTTTAATTTTTCAGAGTTAATTTTCATCTAATTTGTGAGTATGTGTTTAGGTTTTCTTTTCTTACAACCCTAAACATATATAAGGATTATTTTAAGGGCCGTAAAAGGTTACGCATAGTTGCACAAGAGCACAATTCCACAAGTGTGAAGAAAAGTGTGACCGGAAACCTAGTTTTCCTTAGTTCTTCTTTCTCTTTAAGAAGCTGTTGTGTTTATACACCATAGGGTTTTGTGACCAAGCAACTATATGATTTTATCGTGTGATGAACAGAAGAACTTTGCAGCCAACATCCTTCTCAAGTTGGTGATCAAGTCGCCTACTGGAATCCGCACAATTGGTTAGTCACGTACTGGGAGGCGTGCATTGAAAATGAGAGATTGTCCCTACAGAACAAGAACAATTAGGTATTGGGGTAAGGGTTTAACTGTAAGTTGGTATAAAGTACTGGGATTCCTTTACTTGTAACTGCTTGTTGTGATAATAGTGGATTCTCGGGAGTGGTGACCTTAAAATCACCCGGTGGGGTTTTTGCCTTGTAGGTTTTCCCCATTCGTAAACAAATCACCATGTCAATTTCTTTTCTGCTGCATACTTTAGATAATTGGTGATTTTTTTGGGCTACCATGCATTTTGCATGTTAATTTGATTAATTAATAAACTTGGCTAATTAATCAATTAATTCATCACAATGGGTCAATACATTCTTGGCCTATCAAATATTTAGGCTTATAAAATATGTGAATTTTAAATTTTATGTTGATAAACATAAAAAATTGATAAATTCATACTTACACGAGTATATATATATATATATATATATAGTGGTACTTTGAAATTGGTACACTGGTACTAATCGGTACTAAAATATTTCATTCTCCTGGCCAAACCAAAACGGCATCTAATACGAATTTGACTCACTAACTTCAAACCCCTTATTAGGTGAAGTAAATGATGCCCATTTAACTATCTTTATGGAAATAGATGTAGAACATAAGCATAATTATGTTTTTTTTGAAGAAGATTCAAAGATGTTTTCTTTGAAGGATACATCACACGTTTGAGAGAAAAACTTGCAATCTAGAATTGATGATAATAATCTCCTCTAACATGTACTACTTGGCCCTTTCTCTTTTCTAAATTTCCTTACATGACTTTATGGTTTTTGTACTGTTGAGCCTAATTGTGTGAGTGAATTTGATATTGAATAATAACTAGAAAAGTGAATCGTTAATATATGATGGAAATTTAGACCCCTTAAACAACCAGATTGTGTAGTCTAGATTAATTAGCCAAGTTGTTACTTAGTCAAATTATGCAATTCTAGGTTAAAGCAATCAAACAATCATATCAAGAATAATAATGCAGCGGAAAATAAATGAACACAAGATATGATCACCCAGGAAACCACACGGTAAAAACCTAGGGAGGATTTGACCCACCGATCCTCAAGGCATAACAGAATTCACTATGAAAGAATTGAAGTTCTTACAAAAGGACTACAAGCTCCCCGCTCGACTTCCTAATGCTACCCACCAGTAGAACTTCCTGACACGACCACGCGCAGGCTCCGAATCCACGGACTACTTCTTTCTTGAATTCCTCAATTAGCTACAAGCTCCCCACTTGCTTTTCTTTTGAGTTCCAATGGTTGCAACAGTAATGATCTTCAAGATGTTGAAATCATCTCTTCCTTGAAAACCCTAAGTTTTGTGTAAAGGAAAGCTCCTCAAAGATCTCACAAGAGATTCACACAAAACAGCAATGTATGAGCAACAAAGCAATATGGACAACCTTCAAAAACGTGGCTAGGGTTTAGTTTATATACCTAGGGTAAAAACATAAAACCCTAAACGTTTAATGAAGTAGGGCTGAGTTGGAAATTCTGCAGAAAAATCAACTTGTGCGATTTTCGATCGATCGAGTCTATTCTTCGATCGATCGAGCCAGGCCAAAAGTCCCAAGAACTTCTGCAGCCACTCGATTCCAACTTTACAATATTAAACCAACTTTGAGCAAGTCTAAATAAAACTAAATACAATGTTTTGATCATGGTTTGCCAACATTACAAATTAGAGTTCTAAATACATAAATTCCTAAGACCTTAGAACCTAACAAACTCCCCCTTTGGCAATCCGTGACAAAACCCTAAATAAAAGCTCAAAGTTTTACAAGTAAAAAGCCCTTTACAAAGATAATGCTCATAAATTCAAATTCAGCCTAACTACTATCCAGCAGTTGCAAGTATAGACAGCAGCTTAGTTGAATCAACCTGTATAATCCTGAAATACTCAACAAACGCATAAACGCATGTGTGACAGTAAAGAGTAAAACAACAGGTACAACATTCTTGTAAGATTCACACAACACAAAATAAAGACATATAAGAATGATTAACTCATAAATATAAATCAATACGCAGTGAATCACAAAGCAACAAGAATCAATAAAAATAACATGTATATCAATCAATGTTACTCCCCCTAACATGAATATCCCCAAAAATGATATACAAAGTGAAGCACCTAGATACAATCTAAAAACTCCACAAGCTCCTCTAAAACAAAAAAAATCTCCCCTTAACTACAAAAACTCCACTACAAGTCAAAAACTCCACTCCCCCTTTTTGTGACGGAATGCCAAAGGACAATCACAAGTCGCCATCAAAAGGAGGTGGTGAGGGTGAATGAAGACGCGCAAAATCAGCTCGGAGAGCACGAATCTCGTCCAGCAAGTCCACCAAAATCTGACCATGAGCCGCCTGAACGGTCATGACAGTCTCCAAAGTACGACGAACATCGAAGTCGGCCGAAGGAGGTGGAGGAACATCAGCAGCAGCAGCATCATCACCAACTGGATCAGGAATATCCTCACCAGCAAGACCTGCAGAAGAAGAAGGAGGAGGAGCGCTACTAGAGGGCTCAGACCTAGGGTGTTTAGAACCAACTCGAAGATGAGCGGCCCTCTGTCTAAGAAAAGACGCACCTATAGGAGCTATCACATGAACGGGCTCAGAGGAAGGAAAGCCACTAAGATCAAGATAGAGAAGAATCCTATGAATGAAAATAGGATGTACAAGAGCATGAGCAGAAGATGAACTCCTATAAACATCGTTCAAAGAACGAAGAAAAATATGGGGAAAACTAATAGGAGCATCAGTAACCAGAGCGTACAAAAATACACACCTCTCAAGAGGAATAGTGTGAACATGGGAAATGGGCCAGATAGAATGACAAGCTATCCTAAAGAACAGATAGTGTAACCCGGAGAGCTCAGCAGAAGTGATCCGAGGATCAGAACCCCACTGGACAGTAGTACCAGTGATGTAAGACAAAACATCGCTAATCTCGGGAGACTCATCATATGGATAGACAGGATGCTGGACCAACGGTACCCCTAGAGCATCAGCCACTATCCGAGGAGTAATGGAGTACTCTACGCCTCGTATCCAACTCTTGACTAGAGTGTTGGAATCATAGATGCGGATAGAGATGTTCGAATAGAACTCTCTAATCAAGGCAGAAGGTGGAGGAGGATCAGAAACATCCACCAAGGGTAACCAGCCCCGACGCTCAAAATTTGCCCTAATGGCAGGATCGAGTTCATCTAACAACACAGAACGCTCAGCCCATATCTTTCTCCTAATGTTTAGCTTCTCAAAAATCTCTTGGTTTTTCTCACTCGAAAACTTCTCACTATCAAAGGATGGAGGGGGTGAAGGAGAAGGTGAGGGAACATTCCTACGGGCTCTAGTCTTCCTAGGCATAGTGCTAAGGAAAGGACAGAGACACAAAGAGAAAACCACAAAGAACAAGAGAAAACAAAACCAAGGGCAGACTGCAAATTAGCACAATAAAGAATATAGAACAAAAAATCTATATGATGCATGAACAATAAAATGTTGTGATGCATGATCTAATGCAGTAAACAATTAAGTTTAATTGAGAGTAATTTGACAAAATTGGCTTGAACAGGGAATTTCTATCAAAAATCCCAAAAATTGAAAACCACTTGTTGAAATTTTTAAATATAATGATGAATTGAGCATTACAAAACACATAGATTATAATGCTTAATTACAACAACACAACAAGCCAATTTCATCAAATTCTACCCAATTTAACAAAAGCCCTAATTCAGATCAAGAACAAACCCTAGATTTTTCAATTTTTCACCAAACTCAAAATTGATCAAATTAACATGTAAGAATCATGTTTATGATGTGTCCCCACAAAAACCCAATGATCAATTGCATAAAATAAGGCTTGAATCAACAGAAAATCCCAAAAATGTAAAGTCCAAAAATCTCCCTTAAATGCAAGGATTTATGCATGAAATCATGAAAATAAAATCAAAAGGAAGGGCAAAAGAGTCTTACCGGCTTGAGGAAAGAGATTCTTTGCAAAAACTTCGGAGGAAAACGACAAAAAATGCAACTATTGAGCTTGCCTCGTCGGAGAGAGAAAGAAAAAGTTTGAAAAAGATTTGAAAAGTGTTTGAAAAAGTCAGATCTGATCTTTTAAAAAAGCTTTTCCACGATCTTCGATTGATCGAAAATTACATTTGATCGATCGAATGAACCAGTCATTTTGAAACAAACTAGAGCACTTTTTCGATTGATCGAAAATCACATTCGATCGATCGAAACAAACAGTCATTTTAAGACAAATGAGAGCACTTTTTTGATTGATCGAAAAACAGGCTGGATCGATCGAAATGGACAGAGGCTCACTGAATTTTTAGAAAAATCACAGTTTTGAAAAACACAAACCTAATTTTGAAAATAACTCCTCAAAGCATTAACTTGAAGAAACAAAATGCATGAGTATGAGATGGAATGCTCTTTCAAAAACCCAAAATTTTGAACCCAATTTTCTCAAAACAAATTTCAATCATTCTCTCATTGAATTTTCTCAAGCAACAAATATGTTGTGCATAAATCTCAAGATATTTTCAAACTTGGTTGGTCAGACCAAAAACACATACACTAGCATGTACAGTGTTTAACAAAGAGTAACTTGTGTAGTGTGTGATACTAGCAAAAACTTGAGATACATGTGAGGTGATATGTGAATAGCAATCAATCACAAAGTCTACAAAATTCATCACATAGAATTCAAAAGAGACTATCACCTAAAGAGTTACATTCTATAACTCCCACATCTCCTAGAACAAAAGCTTGCAATCATGTAAGTTTCTTGTATTTTGCCCCATTATTAGGTGAAATTTGGCATCAAGCCTAATGGTACACAGCAGTTTAAATTATGTGAATTGGCATCAAGCCTAATAGTACACACTAGTTTTAAGCATTAAGCATTTAACAGAGGCTACACCTTATGTTCTTTTTGTGCATGTGCTACACTTTCTCGAGCACAAAATCTTATGATATGCACTAAGGTGTTCATGATTGGCTAGTGAACAGTGGTGAGATGGTTATTTATGCCTTTCTCAAAAAGATCAAGTCCGACAGTCAAATAACATGTGACTTCAAGATTAAGACAAAGTGATAAACACCATAAACATCTTTCCCACACAACATGCACTACAAAGCTCAAACTAGTAAAGTGCAATAAAGTAAGCTCATCCAAGCTAAACAAGGTACATAAACTAGTTATGTAAAGATAAGGTGGCCAACCTTAATTATAAATCCAAGATCTATAATACAAAACACAAAAATCTTTTTGGTTTGAACAAACTTTATGACCAAAAACAAAAACCACATATTATGCTAAATGAACAATGCATGATAGTGCAAAACTAAGCTATAGAGGGTACACAAACAAGAAATATCAATTTCTTAATTAACCCTTGAGTACATGTACAAACTAGTACATACTCACACACAATCAAAAATAGCTTAGTACAAACTATTCAAGTTTCTCCACAATGTCAAGTATATTCTAAATCAAGAGAGAGATATCATAACTCATGTAATCCTCAAAACAAATAAAACAAGACACAAAATAAAATATTTTTGTCTTTTTGAAATTTTTCAATGTTTTTGGATTTTTTTTTTAATAAAAAAACAACCTAGAAAAAACAAAACAACCAAAAACAGATACAAAACATGTCCACAATTAATTGAAAGAATTAAATCAAGGACAAGTCAGCAACACTTACCTTGGAGAATCTTTTCTCACCCATCTAGCACAAGTCTTCGGCTTTGCAGGTGAAAATCCATGTGAAGTAGAGTGTATTTGAGAGATTACACCAATCTTCTGAGAAAGACTGAAATTCTGCAAATTCCTTTCACAAGCCAACAAGCTCAAATTTTTCAAAAGAATATGAAACGATTTATATGGACTTATGGCAGGAGAAATATCATCACATATCCTAGATTGAAACACAGAATGCTTAAATTTCAATTTATGACAATTAGGATGAATGTGACCGGAGACACCACAAAAGTGACAAACAGGAACAAATTTAGGAATATCAGTATTCCTAACAGCAAATCTAGTCTCAGATTTTGGTTTTTGCCTCAACAAAGAACAGTTTGGTCTAATATGACCAACAACACCACAAAGGTGACAAGTAGGCACAAAAACAGATTTATTATGCTCTCTAACAATAGGTTCAGACTTAGGTTTAGAAACTTCAGCGTTAACATCAGAACTTTTACCTTTGTCTAACCTAGCAAAATAAGCCTTTTCATTATTATTCCTCTTGAAAGGAGGGATATAAACTTTCTCAGTTTTAGGCTTAAGAGAAACAGAACCAATTCTGTTATCATCAGCAAGTTTGGTATTAGACAAATTTTCCAATTTAGCTTCAGCCTCAGCTAACTTTTGTTCCAAACTTTTCATCTTCTCATCTTGAGAGGAAATTTGATTTCTCAAAAAATCGTTCTTTTTATTAGACTCATCTAATCTAACAAGCAATTCCTCTTTTTCAAGATTAGTCAATTTTAACTCTTCTTTGAATTTCTTAGAAATTTTCAAAGATTTAGATAATTCCTTACGAAGAGTTTCAAAAGCATCAAAAAAATCAACAGAAACAACAGTGTCCTTTTTATTCAAAACATCACAGGCATCAATAAAATCAGCAGAAGCATGAGCAGAAAGACACTTCAAATTATCCATGACAACAGGGGTCAAGGATCAGCTCTTAGATCAAAAGATCTAAAACAAACAAAGAGCTACCCGCTCTGATACCACTTGACAGGAATTTAGACCCCTTAAACAACCAGATTGCGTAGCCTAGATTAATTAGCCAAGTTGTTACTTAGTCAAATTATGTAATTCTAGGTTAAAGCAATCAAACAATCATATCAAGAATAATAATGCAGCGGAAAATAAATGAACACAAGATATGATCACCCAGGAAACCACACGGTAAAAACCTGGGGAGGATTTGACCCACCGATCCTCAAGGCATAACAGAATTCACTATGAAAGAATTGAAGTTCTTACAAAAGGACTACAAGCTCCCCGCTCGACTTCCTAATGCTACCCACCAGTAGAACTTCCTGACACGACCACGCGCAGGCTCCGAATCCACGGACTACTTCTTTCTTGAATTCCTCAATCAGCTACAAGCTCCCCGCTTGCTTTTCTTTTAAGTTCCAATGGTTGCAACAGTAATGATCTTCAAGATGTTGAAATCATCTCTCCCTTGAAAACCCTAAGTTTTGTGTAAAGGAAAGCTCCTCAAAGATCTCACAAGAGATTCACACAAAACAGCAATGTATGAGCAACAAAGCAATATGGACAACCTTCAAAAACGTGGCTAGGGTTTAGTTTATATACCTAGGGTAAAAACATAAAACCCTAAACGTTTAATGAAGTAGGGCTGAGTTGGAAATTCTGCAGAAAAATCAACCTGTGCGATTTTCGATCGATCGAGTCTATTTTTCGATCGATCGAGCCAGGCCAAAAGTCCCAAGAACTTCTGCAGCCACTCGATTCCAACTTTACAATATTAAACCAACTTTGAGCAAGTCTAAATAAAACTAAATACAATATTTTGATCATGGTTTGCCAACATTACAAATTAGAGTTCTAAATACATAAATTCCTAAGACCTTAGAACCTAACAATATAATATAGTTGAGCTTAAACTAGTAAACTTAAATTTTTGGGTTAAATGATGTCCATATATATTATATTAACTATTTAATTGGAGGCGTTGATAAGTGGCAAGGTTAATATCTTTCGCAAATGGAGTGAAAGCAGGGTGTAAAGTGCATGTGCTTGAAGCTCACATAAGTGTGCATCTTATAAGGTAAGCTCATAAAGCTCACATAAACAATCCTAGAGAAAGGTCCAACAAAGGTGTATTGTTAATGATGCTAGATTAGTGGTTTGGCACAAGGTTCCAATGGACGAGTGTGTGTAGTTGACACGAGATTCTCGTGGATGGTGTACCAAAGGCTCATAGATGACACGTTAGTGAATAAAAACCCCATAGGCAAGAGGGATCAATTAGAACTTGTTTATGGCCCACAATGAGGCAAAGACTCACACGTAAGAATGTGATTGTTAGGCATACACATGTGAGTAAAGTCTCATATTATGCGATGCATGGAAAACGTATTGAAAATGAATCTAAAAAAAATTGGATTATTATTATTATGGTAAAATGCAAAACTGACTCTCTAAGTTTCTTCAGATTTCATTTCAGTCCTCTACCTTTGCTTTTGTTTATTTCAATCATCTGATTTTCAATTTTATTGAATTAAGGCTTTTCCATCAACTTTTGTTATATGTTATGGTGAATTTTTCAATTTTATAAATTTTTCTTCAAATTTTTTAAATTAAAAAAATCCAATTAATAATTGAAAAATATTTTCTAGATTTTTTTTTCAAAATATTTTAACAAAAGTTAATGGAAATGCTTTAATTGAATAAATCTGAAACTTAGAGGACTGAAATGAACGAAAGTAAAGTTAGAGGACTGAAATGAAATTTGAAGAAAGTTAAAGGGTCAGTTTTGCATTTTAGCCTTATTATTATTATTATTATTTAATATTGAATATATCATTTTTCAAATCAAGATCTAAGGAAATATAATTATAAAATATTTTACTGGTGTTGCATATCAATTTGATATTTTAATCCCTCGGTTTTAAGGGGTCATGAAAAATACTAAGTTGGTGGCACCTAGCCAAAATGTCAAGTTTTCAAAATTAGCTTAACGTAATTGTTTCTTCTCGCTAGTGGCCACATTAGAAATTTAACTTTGTATAGATCTACCCAATTACAAGTAAAATGCATTTAGCCTAAGGATTAGCCAATTACATAAAATAGTGACATATGTTCCTATCATTGAATCACATATGTCCTAACAAAGTAGACATCTCATCATCACTAGGCGAGCCATCATCATCATCCTCATCAGCATCAGCACTGTCGGAGCCATCATCACTATTATCCTCAGAGGCTAGTGGAGATGGAGAGGAAGCGACAATGAAACCACCCATGACAGCCTGTCGTCGTGTAATACGACCAACACGGGTGTTCACCTGACACAGCTCATTGCCGAGAGTGTCAAGGCGAGCATCCATGCGCACAAGCTGTGCCATGATGGCCTCAAGTGTCACTCCACCCACTGAAGAAGAAGGAGCGGAGATGGATGGAGCGGTAGAAGCTGGAGGAGCTGCTTTCTCGGTCTGGGGCTACCTTGAGCGAAGCTGCGCAAGACTACGCTTCACGATAGCGACGTTAATGGCACACATGAAAGAGAAGTAGGGAGACTCGGGATAGGAGACAGAAAAATGGCAAAGGAACTGCGTGATAGCAGAAGGAAAGATGAACTTATCACGGGTCACCATATCTTTATAGACATCTATAAGGGAGAATATGAAGTGAGAAGGGAGGCCAATGGAGATATCCTCAATGAGGGATAACAAAACCTAGCACGACGCTCTGTGATAGTGTTATAATGAGACAATGGATGGAGAACGAATGTCATTACCATGTTTAGGAATCTCGGACCTTCAGCAAAGGCCGAGCAAGGGGTGTTTTGACGGTCACCCCAAGATGATGGTGTCTCTCAAAATAGAGACGCGAGTTCGTCTTTGGACACTGTCCTCAGACGCTCACGGCTAGGGTAGTCAGGATGCACTACCTTGGGAACATGTAGTACCTTGGATACAATATTCTGAGTAACTACCATGCATATACCCCGAACGCGAGTAGAAAACTGAGGTATAGATTAATCAAATCCATGCATATTGGAGTAGAACTCCTGTATGATCATGGAAAGGCACGTGACTGGGATGCCACAAAGTGACTCCCAACCCCTATTGTGGATGACAATGAGTAGGTCAGTGTCAGAGAAATCTGATAGAATGACTTGGTGTTTCGAATAAATGCCGCGTCTTGAAAAGTTCTCCAAGAAGTCTGATTTGGCATTCTCATCACGGAATCGGACATAAGAGGGAGTGGGGTCAGATGGAGAAGAAGAAGAAGAAGATGCCCCAGAACGAAGATGGTTCTGGGACGGAGTAGATTTACGTTTAGGTGCCATAACGCAACTAACGTAAAAAACAGAGACAGAGCGAGAGAGAGAGAGAGAGAGACAATCAGAAAAGTACCAAGCAGTTTTAATATCAAATGGTAAAAACAGGAAGGTACGTTTGCATGAAAATGCATGAACATGTGACATACAAATTTAAATGCATCATGGGCTCAGCCCAATCCAAACCTACCAGCACCCATCATTGCAACAAAGTAAACACACAACTAAATGCATGAAACATTGTTATAATGCGAGTGTGATGCAATGCATGAGGTTTTAAACTAATTTAAGCAACACCCATCCCAAAAATTGTACAAAACCTTCATCAATTTTGAAAAACCCCAAAATTTTTCAAAAAACCTAAAACCTAGATCTAAATGCATGAAGAACGAGAGATAAAGAGATCATACCAAGTGATTAGAGAGAGAAAATTGAGTTTGGGAGGTGAAAAGATTGAAATCTGTCGAGAGAGATCGAGGAGAGTAAATATGAAATCGCGAGGCGTGTATGTATAGAAACTTCATAAATCTCGATCGATCGAGAGCTGTCGAGAAGCTATCAAAGTTTAAAAACGCATGTTTTAGCTATCGAGGATCTAACGAGAGGTTTTCTTAACATAGAGGCTCGATGGATTGAGGTAGCTATCGAGCAGCTATCGAGGAGACAAAAAGTTTCTCGATTGATCGAACTAGCTATCGAGAGCTATCAAGAATGTGATAAGAAAAGGCTGAAGTGTCTCGATAGATATCCTAGCTGTCGAGAGCTATCGAGATTGCTTAAAAAAAGTTTTTTAAAGAAGATAAAAACACAGATTTGAATGCAATTAAGCATGCTACTCAAACAAAGATCCAAACAACATTTTAAGCTCTCAAAAACATCTCTCAACACGAAAAATGTTAAGCATGTAGATCCCAAAACACACATACACACACACACACACACACACACACACACACACACACACACACACACACTCACACACACACACACACACACTAAACAAGTCTAACTAATTTTATATTTCAAAAACAAGTTAAGACAGTTTAGTCAGCATACATTAACACATGTATTTCTTGTGATGGCCAAATCACATTGTACCTGCACATATATCAAAAGTAGCAAAGAATATTGTGTGTTATGTGTGAAAAACATCGCAAGATTGCATAAGTGTCTACGTGTTATGACGATTTGAGATATGAGAAAATTACTTTAACTCACACACAATCATATCTGTTTGATGGGGACTATCACCTTTGAGGTACATCCTATAACTCCCACATCTCCTAGAATACACGCTTGCAATCATATATTTTGATCTTTTTGCTTTTATTTTTCTTTGCATATTTTTCTTTTAAGCAAACCATGCATGGGCATATATGAGATAGAAAAGAAATACCCAATAATGTTAAGCATTTGACATTCCACTTTTTCTATGCCGAAGCATACAAATGTCATTTCATGATTGGTGGGCAACAGTGGTGAGATGGTTATTTATGCCTTTCTCTTAGGATTTTCTAGTCTTTCAGGTCAAAAAGAGTGATACGAGTGTTAAGTACAAGAGATTACTTAATCTTACTCATCACAAACATGAGCCACAAAGCTCACTTGCTTAGTTGTGCATAGAGATGCTCATCTAAGCTACAAAAGATACAAAGTTTAGAAAAATTTGTTTCAATGGCCATCTAAGGTACACAAGTACCAATGTACACAAACACACTGTTTTTGTATTTTTCTGATTTTTCAATTTTTTTTATATGAAAAATAAGGTAAAACAAATTGAAAAGTAACCAAACAAAAACATGTTAAACAAGACAAAGCAAAGCATAAAACTAGATGCAAATGCATGAGAAAGGAGGAAGAAAAGAGGAGATCAGTCCATGGAGATAACACCAATGTTTTGGCGAAGGAATTCAAACCGTTTGCTGTCAAGAGGTTTGGTAAACAAATCAGCCTTCTGATCATTAGTGTGAATAAACTCAAGAGTAAGAGTACCATCTTCGACAAGCTCCCTAATGAAGTGATGTCGAATCTTTATGTGTTTAGTTCAAGAATGTTGAACTGGATTCTTAGAGATGTTGATGGCACTGGTATTGTCACAATAGATGGTAAAATGCTCTTGAGAAATACTGTAACCATGGAGGAGTTTTTACATCTATAGAAGTTGGGTGCAACAGCTACCGGCAGCGATGTACTTAGCTTCTGCAGTGGATAATGAGATGGAATTTTGCTTTTTGCTCATCTAGGAGACAAGATTATTACCCACATAGAAACAACCCCCCGATGTACTCTTTCTATCATCAACATTCTCAGCCCTATCAACGTCAGAATACCCAACTAAGACATCATTTGTGTCCTTGCTATACCACACACCAAAGTCGGCAATGGTTTTGACATACTTTATAATTCTTTTCAAAGAAATCATATGGGACTCTTTGGGATTAGCTTGATATCTAGTGCATACTCCCACACTGTAACTAATGTCAGGTTTACTAGAAGTAAGGTAAAGAAGACTACCTATCATGCTCCTATAAAGAGATGAAACTACACTTTTACCTAACAAGTTAATAGTGAGTTTAACATCTGGGCTCATAGGGGTTCTAACAGAACTAGCAGATTCCAAACCAAACTTCTCACAAGATTTTTAGCATATTTAGATTGAGATAGGAATATACCTGAATCTTGTTGATGGATCTGTAGTCCAAGGAAGTGAGTTAGCTCTCCAATCATGCTCATCTCGACCTTGGCCTGCATGAGTTTTAAGAAGCTATGAGCAAGTTCATCCTTAGTTGACTCAAAGATGATATCATCAACATAGACTTGAGCAACTACCAACTTGCCGTCTTCCCTCTTTATGAAGAGAGTTTGATAAGCTTTTCCTCTGGTGAACCCACCAAGTATTGTGTGAGCCGATCATACCAAGCTCTAGGGGTTCGCTTTAACCCATAAAGTGCCTTCTTGAAGTATAGCATATGATCCAGAAAGTGTGGATCAATGAATCCTTTTGGTTGAGCCACATAGACATCTTCTTTAAGTAGCCCATTCAAGAATGCAGTCTTCATGTCCATTTGATAGAGCTTAAACCTCAAGTGACATGCCAAGGCTAGGAGAATTCTGATGGACTCCATACGGGCTACCAGGGCAAATGTCTCATCATAGTCTACTCCTTCCATTTGTGAGTATCCTTGAGCTACAAGACGAGCCTTGTTGCGGATCGCATTACCCCCCTCATCAGTTTTATTGCAGAATATCCACTTTGTACCGATGATGTGCTCACCCTTCGGTCTAGGTATCGAAGTCCAGACATCATTCCTTTGGAACTGAAGCAGTTCATCGTGCATAGCTTTAACCCAGCTTTCATCCTAAAGAGCTTCCTCAACTTTAGTGGGTTCAACCTGCGACAAGTAACAAGAATAAGACACAAAGTTTACAACACATTTATCAACTGTACGCTTCCCTAATGTAAGTTCATTCATGTTTCCCACAATAACTTTAGGAGGATGATTCAATTTGATCCTAAAGGAAGTTCCTTTCTCTTTATAGGTTTCAGAATTAGGTGAAGTAGATAAGTCTACTGAATCTTCTACAACACTTGGAGTATCTGGAGTACTAGGAGATGCGGGCTCTTGTTCAACAATTTCTTGAACTTCCCTGGGCTCAGGAGGAAGAATCTCTTTGGGGATTTCCTCACTAAATTTCTCAGATCCAGAATCTGAAAATTCATCAATAACAACATTTACCGTTTCCATTACCTTTATGGTTCTTTTGTTGTATACCTGATAAGCCTTGCTTGTAGAGGAGTATCCCAGAAATATTCCTTCGTCACTTCGGGAGTCAAATTTTCCCACATTCTCTCTATCCGTGAGAATGAAACAAGTACTTCCAAAGATTCTAAAATATTTAACATTTGGCTTCCTTCCCTTCCATAACTCATATAGAGTCTTCTTGGTACCGGGTTTAAAATACACCCTATTAACCGTATGATAAGTACTGTTGACGGCTTCTCCCCACAAGTTTCTAGCCACAACCTTGTTGTGCAACATGGCTCTAGCCATCTCTTGAATAACCCTGTTCTTCCTTTCCACTACACCATTTTGCTGACGAGTAATAAGAGCAGAGAATTCTTGAGATATACCTGATCTTGTACAAAAGGACTCCATATATGAGTTCTCGAATTCTTTACCGTGATCACTTCTAATTTGATCAATCTTCAAGCTCTTTTCATTCTTCAATCTTATGCACAAAGCTTCAATATGCTCAGGAGCATCAGGCTTTGGAACGTAGGAGAATGACCTAAGTGTACCTAGTGAAATCGTCTACCACAACCATGATGTATCTCTTTCCACCAAGAGACTTTGGTTCTGGTTGGACCCATAAGATCCAGATGTAGTAGATCCAATGGACTGGATGTAGTAGATGTCTGAATGCCTGGACGTTTAGCTTCTGTTTGTTTCCCAAGCTGACATGGTCTACAGACCACATTGCTCACTCTACTGAGCTTTAGTATCCCCAAAACTGACTCATGCTTAGATACAATTGAAAGATGTTTGTAACTAGCATGTCCCATCCTTTGATGCCATAGATCTTCATTTGGTAAATGAATGCTATTGCACACAATATCAGCATCAGGAACCAAGCCATAATAGTTGTCTAGAGTGCGAACACCACTTATGAGCTTCTTTCCAGACTCATCCATGACAAGGCATTTTCCCTTTGAGAATAGCACCATGAAGTTTTGATCACATATCTGACTTATGCTCAACGGGTTCACTTTCAGACCTTCTACATATAGAACATTTGTAATGTCTGGCAGTCTAGGTAGAGATATGATTCCCTTTCCTTTAATCTGTGACTTGCTCCCATCACCAAAAGTGACATTACCACATTTCTTAGACTTGAAAACCTTGAAGAGAGATCGGTCTCCAGTCATGTGTCTTGAGCAAGTGCTGTCAAGGTACCACAAACACGTGTCCATAACCTTAAATGCAGACTTCATCATGCAGCACACTTCGTGCTTAGATGACAGATTAGTGGGAATGGTGTTCTCTCTCATATGCCTTTTATGAACTAAACCTTTAACTTTCACTCTTCTCAGACGAACTCCTTTGCACATTTTCATTCTGAGACAGTCTAGTTTCTTCTTTGTCAAGCTGAGATCTTTTCCAATAGTCATCATTATAGAATTCAAATAACTTTTAGACTTGCATTATCTGATACACTCAAACAAGTAGAGATTAGAAAAACAAGATGTATTTGAAAACAAAGATCTCTTCAAGCCAGTTGCAGCTATAACAACAAGGGTCAATGGATCACACAGCAAAGATTATAACCTAATCAGAGTGTGCCTGCTCTGATACCACTTGATAGGCCAAGAATGTATTAACCCCTTGTGATAAATTAATTGATTAATTAGCCAATTTATTAGTTAATAAATTTAACATGCAAGATGAATGGTATTACAAACAAATCACCAATTATCTAAAGTATGAAGCGGAAAATAAATTGACACGATGATTTGTTTACGAATGGGGAAAACCTATACGGCAAAACTCCACCGGGTGATTTTAAGGTCACCACTTCCGAGAATCCACTATTATCAAAACAAGCGATTACAAGTAAAGGAATCCCAGTACCTTATACCAACCTACAATTGAACCCTTACCCCTATACCCAATTGGACTTGTTCTGTAGTGAAAATCTCTCATTTTCAATGCACAGCTCCCAGTATGTGACTAACCAATTGCATAGATCCCAGTATGCGACTTGATCACCAACTTGAGAAGGATGTTGGCTGCAAAGTTCTTCTATTCATCATACAATGAAGATCATGAAGTTGCTTGGTCACAAAACCCTATTGTGTACAAACACAGCAGCTTCTTCAAGAGAAAAAAGAATTAGGGAAAACTAGGTTTCCTGTCACACTTTTCTTCACACTTGTGGAATTGTGCTCTTGTGCAACTGTGCGTAACCTTTTACGGCCCTTAAAATAATCCTTATATATGTTTAGGGTTGTGAGAAAAGAAAGCCCAAACATAAACTCACGGATTGGATGAAAAACAACTTTGGAAACTGAGTTTCATAAACCTCAATAGATAGCTATCTAATGAGCTAGTTGTCGAGCCACGGGTTTCAGCAGCTTTTAAACCTCAATAGATGCTAACTGTCGAGTTTTAAAATCCAGCACTTCATTACTTGATTCTTGGACAGACTTGCATGGTTTTAACACTTGAACTTGAACCCTTGTTTCTTGAAACATTAAACACATCCTAGATCTAACCAATTACAAGTAAAGTGTGTTTTGTCAAAGGATTAGCCAATTACATAAAATAGTGACATATGTACCTAACATTGAACCACATATGTCCTAACAGTATTGGTGTTTGGTTTTTCGGGAAGCCCTTTTAGTCGCGAAGTAGAGATGGCTCTGAAACTGAAAGAGTAGAGTACAAATACATTGACGAAGATATAACCAACAAAAGCCCTTCCCTCCTCAAATACAACCCAGTTCACAAGAAGATTCTCGTGCTTGTACACAACGGAAAGCCTTTGGCTAAGTCACTTGTTATTCTAGAATACATTGATGAGAATTGGAACGACCACCATCTTGCCCAAAGATCCTTACAAGAGAGCCAATGCACGATTCTGGGCCAAGTTTATAGACGCGAAGGTAAATATCATTTACTATTGAGCTATTCTAAATTATAAATTTGTCATGACCTTAGATGTAGTAATGTAAAAAATATCATTTAAATTTTAAATGATTTAGTATTGGATATACTTTTAAATTTATAATTATTTTTTTAAAATAATTGTAATATTAAATTAAACTTCTATGATATTGATCAATTTTTAAATGAAATTCAAAATAGTCCTTCATCCAGTCAAATAGCTATTTTTCGAGTGGCTTATAATTCTAGCCTTCTAGTTCAAGGGAGGCATGAGTTGACTTATCTTTTTAGTTTTGTTGTTTTTATGTTTAGCAATCTTAGAGCATCCACATTGGTGGAGCTATAAATTTAGCAATTTGGCACCACAAAAAGTTACTTTATCTATTTTACTTTCCCACTTTACAAAACATCCAACATAAGTGGTTTTATTTTAGCTTTTAACACAATAAAATAATATAAACAATACAATAAAATAAAATATCTAATACAATAAACAACAATTCTTGCAAAAAAAAAAAAAAAAAAACACCACACAAACTGATCAATGACACAAATCATAATCACCGCCAACCAAGAACAACCACCCACAACCACTGCCCAAAACCTAAATTATCCAAAAACCGTCACACAAACCACCACTAACATGGCCACACCACCACGAAACCCAAAAAAACCTACCAAATCGCCACCAAACGCACTCTTCTTCTCTTCAAGCCACCAAACCCACCATCCCAAATCAATTACTGTTGGGAAATTTAGACCCCAGTTGATAGAATTAACAAGCTTTAAACCCAAGTTGTTAATTAGATTTATTGTGAATAAAACTTGTTAAAACAAACAAACATCAATATCATGTCAAAATCATGCACAATGGAAAAGTAAATAAGACAAGATATGATGACCCAGGAAAACCAATGAAACAACCTAGTTTCCCAGTAAAAAACATGGGGGGAAACCTTCCCAAAATGCAATTCATTATAGTAAAGAGAAGTTTCAGATCTAGTACAAAACATTTATCTCTAGACTCTACAATTCCCGTAGATGAACTTATAACAGAAACCTTCTACCGCTTCAGAACCTTTGAACTCTTAAATATATGAACGCCACTCTTTTTGCACGGATCCTAGTACGTGACTAACCAATGATGCACGGCTCCCAGTACGTGACTAACACACCAACTTGAAGAAGTTGTTGGTTGCAAAGTTCTTCATTTCATCAACAATAAAGATCAAGAAGCGCTTGGTTACAAAACCCTAAGGCGCAAAGATGCAATAGCTTCTTTCAGAAAGAATAAGGCATCAGTCACCTTTTGCATGTGTTCTCCTTCTATTCTCTTACGTGAGGACCTTTAAAATAAGCCTTATATATGTCTAGGGTTATGAGTGTTAGGACATATGTGATTCACGTGTTAGGACATATGTGATTCACTTGTTAGGAACATATGTCACTATTTTATGTAATTGGCTAATCCTTTGACAAAACGCACTTTATTTGTATTTAGGTAGATCTAGGATGTGTTTAATACTTCAAGAAACTTTGTTTCAAGATCAAGAGTTGAAGCCATGCAAGTCTGTCTAAGATTCAAGTCTGAAAAGTGTCTGTCATTAAAGCTCGACAGCTAGCCATCTATTGAGCTTGAAGAGCTGTTCTAGCCCCATGGCTCGACAGTAGCTCGACAGATAGCCATCTGTCGAGGTTTAGGAAAAACAGAATTTTAGTTCTGTTTTGACTCTAATCCGTGATTATGTGTTTGGGCTTTCTTTTCTCACAACCCTAGACATATAAAATGATTATTTTAAGGGCCGTCAAAGTGGGCACAAGTTGCACAAGTGTTGAGCAAAGTTTGTACAAGCAAATTATGACCGGAGACAGAGTTTGGCCCTAGTTCATCTTTCTTATGAAGAAGTTGCTGTGTTTGTGCATCATAGATTTTTGTGACCAAGCATCTTTTGGATCTTCATTGTGTGATGAACTGAAGAACTTTGTAGCCAACAACTTTCCTTAGTTGGTGATTGAAGTTGCGTACTGGGATCCACACAATTGGTTAGTTACGTACAGGGAGCCGTGCATTACAAGGAGAGATTGTCACTACAGAACAAGTCCAATTGGGTAATGGGGTAAGGGTTCAACTGTAGGCTGGTATAAGGTACTGGGATTCCTTTACTTGTAATCGCTTGTTGTGATAATAGTGGATTCTTCGGAGTGGTGACCTTAAAATCACCCGGTGGGATTTTTGCGGTATAGGTTTTTCCCATTTGTAAACAAATCATTGTGTCAATTTATTTTCCATTGCATACTTAGTTTAATTGGTGATTTGTTTGTGCTACCACCTATTTGCATGTTAATTTGATTAACTAATTAAACTTGGCTAATTAATAAATTAATTCATCACAAGGGGTCAATACGTTTTTGGCCTATTAGTGAGAAAAGAAACCCTACACAAATACATAAGCATGGGTTGAAAATCAGATCTAGAAATCTGAATTTTGTAATTCTCGATAGATAGCTATCTGTCGGCAGCTGTCGAACTATCTGTCCAGCTTTAATGAACAGCTTCTTTTCACTTGTTTCTTGGTCCAATCTTCATGGCTTTAATACTAGACTTGAACAACATGTTTCTTGAAGTATTAAACACATCATAGATCTACCCAATTACAAGTAAAGTGCGTTTTGTCAAAGGATTAGCCAATTCTATATTTGACATATGTTCCTAACATAATTTACATATGTCCTAACAATTACCACCACCATCATAGCCACGATCACGGCCCCACCAAACCACAACCACCATCACGGCAGCCTCAAGCTCAACCAAAAAACTAGCAACCAATAGAAAAAAAAAAAAAACCAGTAGAAAAAATCAACCCACGAATTGGAATAATGGTACAACCGAAACAATCCACAACCCACTGCCCCCAACACCTAAAAATCCACCACCACCAACACCCACAAACCCATACCCACTGCCACCCACATCCACCACCACTGTGGCCACATTGACCCATGAACACCACCACCAACATAGCCACGCCGAGAATCTCACATCGAGAAACTCACGCCGCCTCGCCGAGAAACCCATGCTGCAACAATGAGAATCCCTTGCCAAGAAATCCACGCCACCACATCGAGAAATCCACTCTAAGAAACCTAACAACCCACGCTGGCGCTGGGCAGGGGCTTGGGTCGGCGTTGGGCAGGGGTAGGTGCTTGGGTCGACGAGAGTGAGGAAGAGAGAGAGAAAAAAAAAAAGGAAAAGGGAGAGGGTGAGACTGAATTGAAGAGAGAAAGAGACTGCCAACGAGTAGAAAAAGGAAACAAGAAAAAAAAAATGAAGAAATATTATTTAATTGGAAGGAGCAATAAATTAAATATAATATATATTGGTTTAGCTTTTAAGCTACAGTGCACAACAATTTTTGGCTATGTACTATAGCTGAGAAGCTACATATTTTAGCTATAGCTCCACCATTGCAGCCTCACTTTTGTGTTTAGCACCACCAATACTAATGCTCTTAGTGAACTTCACAACCTCGCTCCTCAATGCATATTAAAGAAAAATCATCAAAGGCACTCCTGCGTGGGTTGCAAACTTACAGTCAAAGACTCCATAAACTATGCGTTCGCGAGCTTCTTCTTTTTTTCTTTTTCTTTTTTTTCTTTGAAAAAAAAAAAACTCCTTAGAGAATAGAGAAATATTTCATCAATTAAGAGAAAAGGGAAAAAACTGTAGGGAACTCATCACCTTAGGGAAAGACCCACCTCCACAAGCCTAAACTCGTCTCGTGTGGATGCCTCCCCAACATTGGATGAGGCTCTCATCTCCATGTGTGATCCACGAGACCCTCCCATCTCATCCTATTATCGCGCATTCCATCAAGATCAAAGATTCCAAGATTCAAGAAGTAGAATCAAGATCTTGATAATCATATTTATGCTTCATAAGTTGATAAGTTTGAGCACCAGCTTACCTTCGCTAGGTTCCTTCTATCTGTTTAAGCACCACCCACACCACCGGGCCTTTTTGTACCCTTGAATCCACAAGTACCATCACGAACCAAGATCCATAATACGAAAACAAAAATGAGAATGAGGGTTCGAAGGAGAATCATAGGAAATATAACTTACACTAAAATTTGAGTTTTCTCTGTTTTCTTTTAATAGTCCTTGCCTGCAATATGGAAATGCTGCCCGTGTGAAAAGAAAGATCATAAGAAAGTTGTGGAAAAAGCATCTGAGCTTCTACAATTTCTAGAAAATGAGCTCAAGGAACAGAGGTATTTTGGCGGAGAGACTATAGGATTGCTAGACATTGCTGCTAACATCATAGGCTATGACTTGGAATTTTTGAAGAGGCTTTTGGGGTAGAGTTGTTGGCAAAGGAGATATTTCCCAAACTTTGCAATTGGGCTAATGAGTTTGTGAGTGTCAGTGCCATCAAGGAAAATCTACCTCCTAGAGACAAACTAATAGCCTTTTTGCGAAATCACTTTGGGCTTGGTAATGCTTCCAAATAGGTGAACTTCCACTTGCCGCTACTCACAGTTGGTGCATATTAGTATTACTGCATGATAATTGACCGCTTTATCATCAATCGGGTTCTTAAGTACTTTGTAATTTCATGTGATTCGTCTATAATAGTTTATAAATTTTTTTGAGCCTTTGAGCCCTGTGCTTGCTTACCCTGTTGGTTGTTGCAGTTTTTCTATGAAGTGTTCTCCACTCTTGGTTATCCTGTCAAATAAAATTTATGTAAACTGACATTTTTCACATACATTTAAAAATATCAAAATGACAAGAGGTGACAACTGTAGTAAAAGTATGATAAAATCCTCAGATTCAAGAGGTGACAACTGCAATCTGAAGATTTTATTCTTCCATCAAAGGATAAAATCCTTAGATTCACTTATCAAAAAAAAAAAAAAAATCCTTTGATTCAACCCAAGCATTTATCCTTCATGCCCTTTATACGGAATGTCTCCTAAATTAATTCTATATGTTTTTGTTTATTGTCATGCTGTCCCCACCTAAAGGATTAGCCACTGCTTTTAACTCAGAGGCTTTTTTTGTTTTTTGGGATTCTGATTTCGGATCAAATATGAAGGTCAAGGAATTTAGTTCTATTTGAAGGGGCTTCCTTGGATTTAGGAAGATACTTGTAGCTAATTAAAATAATATTCCAATAGTATTGGGAAGTAACCTGCTGTTTCCTCCAGCCCATCATCCCAGAGGACAGCAACTTGGTCTAATCTAAAGAAAGTGGTACTATTAACTTGTGACGCGGCAGTTGGCTGTGACTGTGGACGCCCCCCCACCCCCCCCCCCCCCCCCCGGCTCTTTATTTAAATTTTTTAGGAACTTAGGAGTTTCTTCTGACATTGGGTCATTAGCGACGTGACCTTGTGTGCTTGTGTATCTAGAGTGTGGTATGTATATGTGAGTCATTTTTTCTTATTTTTATTTTAGACCAACTATTAGTTTCGTATTAGGTGTGATTGGTCATCTAAATGTCTAATTTATTTTAAGTTACCTAATTAACTAAACCAAAATTTAAATGTTCATTAATTAAGGTAAACCCAAAGTCTTTGAATCAAAGATATTGGACTTTGGTTACATGTGGAGAAAGTGTTAGAAACCCCACAACGCCTATCATTAGATAGTACTTCATTTTAATTTATTCCAAACGCTAACTTTTTTATGAAGAAATAGAATACTTGACAGTTTGTGCATGTGAGTAAATATTTATATATAGCTAACATTTGAATATTAACTTCAAAGAATATATAAAATCAAGACATGTAAGGTATATACATAAGTAACATGTGAGTATTTATTTACTATATAGCCAGCATGTGAATACTATATGCTATACATAAATAAATCACAACATAAAAAAAGAAAGAGAGTTGGAAGAGTAGCACCTTGTTGTCATCCACCATTTTCTCAATTTAATCATGCAAAAAGATGACAAGCAAAATCATTAGTGCCAAGAAATAATAGGAACAATATAAGCTTATAGGGTGTTCAAAGACTCAAGAGAATGAGCCTCGAACACAAATTCTTAAACTACCACTATTCTAAGAAAAAAGTTTGAAATTAAAGAGCATAAAAAAGGTTACAATGTTAACTTTTATTATTTTTAAAAATCACACTTTTATTATTTTAAAAAAAAATTTTGTTTTTAGAAACCCTTATTTATTTGTTTTTTTAAAGGAAATCTAAAGTGGTAAAAGAAATGAGTTTGACTTATCTCCAGTACATTTTTAACTGGACATGTCATTTTGTTTTAAATATACAACGACAAGTGGTAGTGAGTTTTAATTTCCACATTTTATTTAGTTAGTGAGTGATGTGTCAGTCTCTCATTAAAACAAAAAGAGATTTTTTTTTTTTTTTTAAAGTATCGGAGGTAAGCCAAACCCCAAAAAAACTATTTTCTTAGGAAACTTTTTTTTTAAACACAATTTTTGGTTTTCTTAAAAAAGGGAAGAAGATTTTGGGGGGGAAAAAAAACATTTCTCTTACGTGGTAAAAACACTTTTTCAAAAGATTTTTTTTAAAAAAAAAATTTTTAAAGTAAGGGAGAAGACTTTTTTTTGGATAAACCAACGTGGTAAAACACATTTATTTTTGAAATATATATATTAGTAAAAACAGGCTTTCTTTAGGAAAGGAAAGAAGACAAGTGTTTTTTCAAACAACCATATACACACAATTTCTCCAACGTGGTAAAAATGTTTTATGAAAACATTTCCTTTTGAAAATCCTTTTTTGAAAGCATTTTTGTTAAAAGCACACTTTTGTATATACAAAAAGCACATTTGAAAACATTTGTTTTATTTATTTATTTCTTGTTTTGGGTTTCCCCACTTTGAAAAAACAGATTTCTTTTATTTTGAAAACAGTTTTTTATTATTTTGAAAACAGTTTCTGAAAACAGATTTATGTTATTTTGAAAACAGTTTCTGAAAACAGATTTTTTATTTTGAAAACAGTGTTTTAAAACAGTTTTATATTTTTAAAAACAAGGTTTCGGGTTCCCCTAAAAAAAATAGATTTTTTTTAATATATTTTGAAAACAAGGGTTTCGAATCTCCTAAAAAAAAAATTTATTTTGAAAACTTCCTTTTTTTTAGAAGAGGAAAAGCATTTAAAAAAAAAAAAAAAACGAAAGGTTTGTGTTAGGAAAAAAAAAAAAGATTTTTTTTTGAAAACATTTAAGAAGAACAAAGGAAAAACATTTTCAAAGGATTCTCTTTAAAGATTTTCGAAAAAGCATTTTCTTCAAATAGTGTGTAGGGGAAATGTTTACCCAAACATATTTATTTTATGGCAACTTTAATAATGAAATATGTAAAGAAACAACAATAATAAAGTGTAGAAATTAAATTGCAGGGAAAGTAAAGTGCTAAAATATTGTAAAGGTTGATTAAAAAAGTTTTTTATTTATTTATTTTTTCTCTTAAATAGACTTTAATCTCTTTCAAGCCTTACGGATTCTTCATCATAAAGAAATGAGTGTTCTAAGCTGTAAGGTTGAAATTTATCAACCATCTTGTTGGCTTTATTCCATGCTAATTTGCTTGTAATTTAGCACTTAGTAACCCTGTATTTAGGTGGGATTCATGTAAGGGTAGTGTTTGAAGAGAGTGTGAAGAAAAGCTCAAGTTTGTGCAAAGAAGTAGTGTTTCGCGGCTAGGACTCGCGGCTGACTTGCGACTGGCAAGCCGCCAAATGCAGGCACGTGAGAAGCACACAGGGGAGCTAAAGGGTCGCGCCAGCTGTCGCACTACAGGACAAAAGTCCCAGGCTGGCCAGGCCGTTACTTCATGACCTGAACTCGCGACTTGGACAAGCTGCGAGGTCAAGCCGCCAACTTACCCTGTTTGGCAAAAACTGTCTCTTTGTATTCCAAACACACACCACTATATATAGACCCTTATACCCACTAAATTGAGAGAGATTCCATAGAGAATTTTGTGAGAGAAACCCTAGAGAAATACAAGATTGATTCATCCACAATCTTTACCTTAGAGACTCTACAAATTCCTCTACTCTCTTCCTCTCCATTGTCATACCCTTGAGAGGTGATTGACCAAATCCTTTTCTCGTCACACCCACGTTTGTGAGAAGGTTTATTTGGTGCTAAGGGAAGCAGTTTGGGAAGGAACCAATGGTGATTGGTTGATGCTATGGGCTATAGCGGAATCCGGTAAGCTAGAAAAGAAAAAGGTTCGGCGTAACCTCATTGGAGCAAGAAGCTTGGAGGGCTTACGTACCTGGGTAGATTAGGCTTGGAGGGTCTATTGCTGTTTATGTATCCCAACTACATTTTCTAGTGGATTATTGACCGTTTGGAGGGCGGTGGAGAGGTTTTACGCCGAGACTTCGGTTTCCTCTTCGATAACACATCGCGTGTTGTCTTTGTGTTTGCATCTCTCTTCCCTTTATCTTTACCATTTAATTACTGCTGTGATTGTGATTATTTATGGTTTAGGTTGTTTATCAATTCTGTTATAAGCTTGTTATCATTTTCCGCACATACATTGTTTGATTTAAAGCTTGAATTGGTAATTTTGTAATTTGGGGTCTAAACATTCATAGTGTTTTCAACGCTATTTGAACATTCAATTGGTATCAGAGCGGGTGCACTCTTTGTGGTTTGATTACCTGAGTACGATCCTAGACCCCTTGGCTATGGATGCAGCTGTAAAAGGGGTCATACTGAACCGTGGTTTAGGTGTTTGTGATAATAACTCTATGAGTATGTTTGAAGGGTATTCTAAAAATGAACTCTTAGAGTTAATTAAATCCAGGAAACATGCTAGGATGTTCATTCACATGCTAAAATACTTTGAAAATAAGAACAACATTCTACACAATAGTCTATGTGAGTCTAACTCTTTGATTGAGAAATACAAAAGAAGAAATAGAACATTGTGTGAGAAGGTTGATAATCTGAAAAAGAAAGTTCAATCTGGAAAAAGCATGGAAAATAAAGATGAATTTCTGTTTGATGGTCAAGAATGCTTGTCTCATGCTTGTATGTTTGTGCACACCTCATTGAAGGTATTTAACTCGTGCTTATGGTACCTTGACAGTGGATGTTCTCGTCATATGACAGGAGATAAATCACTGTTTAAGACTCTTAAAGAGAAAGCATGTGATTATGTGACTTTTGGTGATGGGAGTCATGCTCAAGTTCTCGGGAAAGGGACGGTTGAAATATCGGGATTACCTCTACTAAAAGAAGTGTTATACATTAAAGGATTGAAGGCAAATCTCTTAAGTATCACTCAAATATGTGATGAAGACTTTCTTGTCCAATTCTCAAAGAAAGGGTGCATAATCATTGATGAAAAAGGGGTTCAAGTCTTAGAGGGAAATAGGACTACTGATAATTGCTATGGAGTAGTTCCTACGGCACCTATTTCGTGTAGAAGTGCTCGTGTTGATATGCTGAAACTCTGGCATCACAGGTTTGGACATGCAAACTTCAAACAAGTATGTAAAGTCTCTAAACTTGAGGCAGTTGAGGGACTTCCAAAGTTTGGAAAGGTGGAGAAGACTATATGTGGAGCATACCAAATGGAAAAACAAACAAAAGCAAACCATTACAAGGTGAATGTGATTGCTACCTCACGGTGTTTGGAGCTTCTTCACATTGATCTAATGGGGCCTACAAGAATTGAAAGCCTAGGAGGAAAGAGATACATTATGGTGGTAGTTGATGATTTCTCAAGGTACTTTTGGGTGGAATTCCTTAGAGAGAAGTCCGAAGCATGTGATAAAATGCAAAGATTATGCAAGAGACTGCAGAATGAACAAGGAGTTCCCATAGTCAAAATCAGAAGTGATCATGGGAAGGAATTCGAGAATGCTAAATTTGAAGCATTTTGTGAAGAGCATGGTATCAAGAAGGAATTTTTAGCTCCAAAGACTCCACAACAAAATGGGGTGGTTGAAAGAAAGAACCGGGTGATCCAAGAGATGGCAAAAGTCATGCTACTCAACAAAAACATACCTTAAAGGTTTTGGGCTGAAGCTGTGAACACATCTTGTCACATTTGTAACAGAATCTATTTCCGAGCAGGGACAAAGAAGACGTCATATGAAATATGGAGAGAAAAGAAACCCAAGGTGAAGTATTTCAGAGTATTTGGGAGCACATGCTACATTCTAAATGATAGGGAAAATCTGGGAAAATTTGATGCTAAGAGTGATGAATGAATATTCCTAGGTTACTCCACAAATAGCCGAGCTTATAAAGTATACAACAAGCGTACTAAGACGGTGATGAAGTCAATCAATGTGGTCATAGATGACACCATATCATAAAAGGAAATTGAGGATGATGGAAAGGGGCTCAACTCAAGGAGAATGAGGATGATGATGATATGTCTCTAAGTGATGATGCTGAGAAAGTAACACCCGGAAAGGAGTCCATACCCCCTATATCAAGAAGAGAGACTAGATAAACAAGAAGTCTCAGGTCCACTCACTCCTCCAGAAGTTCAAACCCCAATCTCTCGTGATGAGGAACTCTCAACTTCCAAGAAACCTTCCTCAAGAGTGACTCTCAATAACCCATCAAGTAATATTATTGGGGATGTGAACTAGGGACTTTGTTTGAGAAAAGGGCCAAAGTATACTGCTAACCATGTAACATACAACTGCTATCTTGCTCAATTTGAACCTACAAAGGTAGAAGAAGCACTGAAAGATGAGAATTGGGTAGAGTCTATGCACCAGGAACTACACCAATTTGTTAGAAATGATGTGTGGGAATTGGTTCCAAGGCCTGAAGATACACATGTGATCGGCAACAAGTGGATTTTTAAGAACAAAATAGATGAAGATGGTGAAGTTATCCGAAATAAGTCTAGATTGGTGGCTCAAGGGTATACTCAGGTGGAAGGCATAGATTTTGATGAATCGTTTGCTCCAGTAGCAAGACTAGAGTCCATTCGAATTCTCTTATCCATAGCATGCATCATGGATTTCAAGTTGTACCAAATGGATGTGAAGAGTGCCTTCTTAAACGGCTTTCTAAATGAAGAAGTCTTTGTTGAACAACCAAAGGGGTTTGAAGATCCTCACTTTCTGGGTCATGTACTAAGATTGAAGAAAGCTTTATATGGGTTGAAGCAGGCACCAAGAGCATGGTATGATCATCTCATTACTTACCTATTGGATCGTGGGTTCAAAAGAGGTCAAGCAGATCGAACATTGTTTGTTAAAAGAGATGAGAAATCCCTTCTTGTCGCTCAAGTGTACGTGGATGATATTGTATTTGGATCCACAATTGATCAACTAGCTCACGAGTTCTCGGAAGAAATGAAAAGGGAATTTGAAATGAGGATGGTGGGAGAGTTGAACTACTTTCTAGGGCTTCAAGTAAAACAACGGAGAGATGGAATATTTATTTCTCAAGAGAAGTATGCCAAAAATCTTGTCAAAAGATTTGGTCTGGACTCTAAGAAACATACTTCTACTCCCATGAGTTCCTCGGCAAAGTTAAGCATAGATGCAGCCAGTGTTGACGTTGATCCAACCCTTTATCGAAGTATGATTGGCAGTCTTCTCTATCTCACAGCAAGTAGGCCAGATATTGCATTCAGTGTCGGAGTATGTGCACGGTTTCAAGTTGCTCCTAAAGAATCCCACTTGACAGCAGTTAAGTGAATCATTCGCTATGTAAATGGCACATTTGACTATGGGATTTGGTATACAAAAGATTCGAATGAGTGTTTGGCGGGATATTCAGATGCTGACTGGGCAGGGTGCATTGATGATAGGAAAAGTACTTCTGGTGGGTGCTTCTATCTTGGAAATAACTTGGTTTCATGGATGAGCAAAAAGCAAATTTTAGTATCCCTGTCAACAGTTGAAGTTGAATACATTGCAGCAGGAAGTTGTTGCGCACAATTATTATGGATGAGAATGCTATTGCATGACTATGGAATTTCTCAAGACACTATGTGTGTGTTCTGTGATAATACTAGTGCCATAAACTTGTCAAAGAATCCAGTTCAGCATTCCAAATCAAAGCATATCGAGATCCGCTATCACTTCATTCGGGACTTAGTAGAAGACAAGACAGTATGTCTAGAATTCATCAATACTGACAATCAAAAGGCAGACATATTCACCAAACTCTTGATGGCCCAAGGTTTGAATCCTTGCGTAAGACAATTGGTATCGGTATAATTCCTTAAACTCAATCTTCCATGATATTTTATTGTGTTCTTGGTTGCTTTGTGTGTCTTATGTTTGTCTTCATTTTTTTGTGGATATTTTTTTATCAAATTTTTTTTCTTGCATTTGTGTCAAAAATCCAAAAACACATAAAAAGTAGAAATTCAAAAAGTTTGATCGGCTTTGTTGAGTTTTGTCTCAAAGCATGTTTTGCCTTGTACCTTTGTACTAATGGCTTTGTGCATTTAACGAGCTTAGCTTGTCTCTCATGCACTCATATCATTGTGGAAGAAATTCTGAAATCTATGTGACTGTTGTAAATAGATCTTCAACTTTGTCATGAATAATTAGTGAATGGTTTTGTTGATCTTGAGACACGCATAGACTCATGCCTATATATCTTCCCACTTTTTATTTTTATGCTTAAAAGAGCTCTCTAAATGTAAATCTCCAAATGAAAAGAGATATAGAGCTGCAAAAGCCTGTCGCACATACTAGTATTCAATTAGGAAAAAGGGAAAGCGACCAAAATAAAATATATGATGCCCAAAAAGCCAAAGGCTACCTCATTAATTGAAATATCAAAAATTCCAGGCATCTATCTCACAATGAAATTTTCTTTGCTCAAAAAGTGCAAATGATATGTTGAATATGGAGCCAAATAAAAAGCTTCAAAGAATTGTTATCAAGTGCATGTGGGAGGTCATATATGCATGTTTCTATAATTGAGATAGGTCACATTATCTAGTGCTAGTTGTGTATGCTTTGATTGAATTGATCATTGAATCTTCACATTGGACTAAGGATTATCTCATTTGTGATATCCACACACAACACACAAGTCTATGTTCAATGAATGCCATATTCATTTGTGTGATTGTACTTGATTAAATGTGTTTTCACATACTCAATCTTTGTTGATCAAACACAAAGATTTTTTAGTGTTTTAGTTTGTTTTTGGAAAGTGTTTTGTTTTTACAAAATAGTCAAAAATTTCAAAAACAGTGTTGCCTTGTTTTGGCAACTAAGTCGCGGGTTGGTCCAGTCGCATGCTTCAGTCGCGAAGCTCTCCCCGAGATTTTCGAGGGTCACTGGCGGGTCAGCATCCCAGTTGCGAAAAAGACTTAGAAAATTTTTCAAAATTTGTGTCTTTGCATATTTCGCGACTCAGTGTGGCTACTTGTTAGCAGATGGAAGGTCCAGTCGCGAGGGGTACATAGAGATTTTCGCGGCTCAGCTCGCAACTCCCTCGTGAGTAGACCTTCCAGTCGCGAAAAACACTTAGAAGATTTTTAAAGAATCTTATTTCACAGTGTTTCGCGACTTACCCTGGCGACTTACTAGCGACTTATCTCAGTCGTGAAAAACGTGTGTTTTGCATTTCCAGGTCAGTTTTAAATTTTTTTTTTGGGTTTTTCCCTCATACTTATTGTGACTGTTCATTGTCTTCCCTATTTCACTCTCACAAACACTCCGAGTATTTCTTTGAAAATCCTTCATTTTTGCATCGTTTCTTCTCAAATCTTCATCAAAAAGGTATGGGTTTTCTTTCTTTTCCTTCATACTTACTGCTTTGGGCATTTTTTCCTGATTTGTGGAGATTTATTGTGGTTTGTGATTTATCATGTTTGAACATGGGTTTCTGATTTTCTGGTTGTATTGTATGTTTGTGATGGTCCATACACTGATCTTCTCTATCTTGTGTACCTATTATGGTTTTGGTTGTATACACACACTCATTGTCATGATTTGAACCTAAATCTCAAGTGTTTAGGGTTTTTCTTCATTATCCATGGTGTGAAACTGACACATTGCTAATAATGTTTGGTGTCTCTTGTGTGTGTTAAATCATGTTGCAGTGTCAAAATGTCTCCATTCAAGAGATCAGCTGTGAAGGGAGGTAGCAGTAAAGGGAAGGAACCTGTCATTGAAATTGATGATTTCTCTCCTAGACCAAAACGGGCTCGTTCCCCATCTGATGTGTTCGATCCCAACAAGTTTCGATCGTATTCTGCTTTTCAGGCTCATGAAAATTATTTCAAAAGGCTACACCACTGATTGAAAGAGTCTTTGACCAACATTCTCTCTTTGACACCAACATTCCTCAATGGTTTGCCCACAATGATTGGAATTATCTCCTCTCCAACCTTGATGATGCATATGAAAATCTGGTAAAAGAATTTTATGCCAATGCAATTGTTGAAAGAGACGAACTTAAGTGTTGGGTTAGAGGAAAAAGTTTCTCGGTCTCTCCCACATACCTGGCAGAGATTCTGCACATCAACCGGCCAATACTTGGGGTCTCACCAGTTTATGATGATCTACATCCAGATGAGGAATTACTTAAAGCAGTTCTTGGAGAAGATCTGGAATTTTCCTCAAATGGGAACTCAGTCAGTGTTTCATCTCTTCCTCCAAAATTGAGGGTGCTTACGATTGTCATGTTTCACAACCTGTATCCCCTATCCAGCACAGGGTATATGAACCTCGGGCGTGCACTGTTTCTTTATGATCTGATTTCTGATGTAAATATTGACATCTGTGCTCATATCTTTCATATCCTTCGCAAAACTATTCTACGAACAGAATCAAGGATATGCATTCCTTTTTGCTGTCTCATCTCACGGATTCTGAAGCTTAAAAGGCTCCATCCTTCTGAGAATGAATTTCCTTGCACAAAACCATGTCCAATCAACATGTGCACATTCAACGCTAGCATTGGTCATAGCAAGAAGGGAATCAAATCTGAAGCTTCCGCGTCCCACAGTGGTTCGCGCTCCAGTTCATTCCCCACCGACGAGAAACTAGACTCTATTGTAGCATCTATTCATGAACTGAGTTCAAAGATGTCCGGACTTACTTCCATCTTGCACCATCTCAACATTCGATGGGATACGAAGTTCACTTCTATTCAAGCTCAATTGGATCAAATTCAAAGAAAGCTAGAAGATGATGAAGACTAGCTATTCCATGACAAAAAGGGGGAGATGCTGTTGGCAATGGGAGCTCAACGAAAGGGGGAGATTTCAGCTAACAGGCTTTTGTTTATTGCTTTTGTCTATCTTTAGCTTTTATCATATTTCAGTATCCATTTTATATTATTCAGCACTTGTACTGTTATGCTTTTGGTTTGTACTTGTTACCTCTGTAGGTTTTTAAGGTTTATCTTGCTTGTACCCATATTGCTTTTATAAGCTTTAAGGGTTTGTTTTTATGCACACTTGTAGGCCTTTGTGGTTTGTACCATGCTTTATGCAGCCTTTGTGCTATGTTAAATCAGTATTACTAACTAAATGTCATGCATTTTCTTCTGAGTACTGTCACTCTTGTGCCCTTGTAGGATTTTTCCTAGATGCACATTCTTCATGTACTGTGCATTGGTTGAGTGTTGGTCATTCAAGTGATTTGCCTTGTGTTTGTCAACTTGAATGTCCGGATGTTCATTCCAAGTGTGAATGAGCATTGTGATCCCTTGGTTATAGTGATTGCATATTTTGGTCTTGCCATGGTTTATTGCTTTACTCCATTGTGCTTGATCGCACTGTGCTTGTTCCATATGCTTTACAAGTTTTCTGCATACAATGAACTTATAGTGTTGTTGTGTTTCAGGAGTTCTTGTTCTTATGGTTCTAAAGCTTCACAGATTCTAGAGTTAGGTGAGAGTGAGTTTTCCAACTGTTCCCAACTCACACGTTAAGTCTAGAGTTTGTTTTAGGGTTTTGTCACGGAATAGCCAAAGGGGGAGATTGTAAGTTTGAAATTTATCAACCATCTTGTTGGCTTTATTCCGTACCAATTTGCTTGTAATTTAGCACTTATTAATCCTGTATTTAGGTGGGATTCATGTAAGGGTAGTGTGTGAAGAGAGTGTGAAGAAAAGCTCAAGTTTATGAAAAAGAAGCAGTGTTTCACGGCTAGGACTCGTGGCTAACTCGCGACTGGCAAGCTACCAAATGCAGGCACGTGAGAAGCACACAGGGGAGCTGAAGGGTCGCGCCAGCTATCGCACTACAGGACAAAAGTCCTAGGCTGGCCAGGCCGTTACTTCACGACCTAAACTTGTGACTTGGACAAGCCGTGAGGTCAAGCCGCCAACTTACCTTGTTTGGCAAAAACTGTCTCTTCGTATTCCAAACACACACCACTATATATAGGCCCTTATACCCACTAAATTAAGAGAGCTTCCAGAGAGAATTTTGTGAGAGAAACCCTAGAGAAATACAAGATTGATTCATTCACAATCTTTACCTTAGAGACTCTACAAATTGCTCTACTCTCTTCCTCTCCATTGTCATACCCTTGAGAGGTGATTGACCAAATCATTTTCTCACCACACCCACATCTGTGAGAAGGTTTATTTGGTGCTAGGGGAAGTAGTTTGGGAAGGAGCCAATGGTGATTGGTTGATGCTATGGGCTATAGCGGAATTCGGTAAGCTAGGAAAAAAAAAGGTTTGGCGTAACCTCGTTGGAGCAAGAAGCTTGGAGGGCTTAGGTACCTGGGTAGATTAGGCTTGGAGGGTCTATTTCTGTTCATGTATCCCAACTACATTTTCTAGTGGATTATTGACCGCTTGGAGGGTGGCGGAGAGGTTTTACGCCGAGGGCTTCGGATTCCTCTTCGATAACACATCGCGTGTTGTCTTTGTGTTTGCATCTCTCTTCCCTTTATCTTTACCATTTAATTACTGTTGTGATTGTGATTATTTATGGTTTAGATTGTTTATCAATTCTGTTATAAGCTTGTTATCATTTTCCGGACATACATTGTTTGATTTAAAGCTTGAATTGGTAATTTTGTAATTGGGGGTCTAAACGTTCACAGTGTTTTCAACGCTATTTGAACATTCATAAGCCATCACCATTCTTATGAGACATATGCATATTGTGCTCTATTTGAGGTTTAAAAACCATTTAAGAGAGATGATAGAAAACTTTTTTTTATTATGTAGGTGTCTATATATATATATACACGCACAATAAAGTAAAGGGGGAGAGGGGATGTGCAACAAATAAAATGGGATGACATAAAATAAAAGGGGATGGGGATTACTTGAATGTAAATGGGATGACAAAATTAAAGAGCAATGATAGTAAAATCCCTAGATGCTTAGGTGGGATGGGATTTCTCCTCCCTAAGGGTACTTCTCATACAAATCCTAGGAGATGGTCGAATACCCGTCTAAGGAAAACAAGCACAATAATATAAACCAACAACAATAATATGAATATGGAAATAAAGAGAGAGATATATACACAATATACACAAGAACATATAAAATAATAAATAAATAAAAACTATGAACAACAAGCAAGATAAAATAAAGATTTTATATATGTGGAGAATGATGTTTACAAGATAATAAAAGAGGGGGGATGGGTGTAGTTATTAAGAAACTAACCCATCCCTAGCCTTACCCACCAAAATTATAACAAAAATGGATGGAGCTTATTTGTGTGGGTTTCTGAGTGAGAGAGAGAGAGAGAGAGAGAGAGACCTTTTTTCTGAATTTCTAAAGGTATTTTTCAAGAGTTTTCTTACTATTTTATGATTTTCCTCACTTTTTCCCCCCAATTTCATCATTTTCACTCATTTCAATCTCTAGGGGAAATGAGGAAATGGGAGGCTAGCATTATGCTAGTCGCCGCTTGCCACATCATCAGCCTTTTTTGTCTTTTTCTGATTTTTGGCTTGATTTTCGCACGGCTGTTTAAAAGCCTTTCTAAGCTCCATTTTCTTCAAAATTTATGCGCGGAAAGCTCTAGATGTCTAGTTTCCAACGGTCTTGTCCTAACTTGATTTCACCTACATTTGTTGAGATATTGGGCTCGGAAAGAATGTGATGCAGAGTTGAAAACTTTTGTGACATTTTTCTTAAAAAATTCATATCTTCCAATCCGAAGCAGCTATCGTCAAGCCTTTTTAATGAAAATTAGCTAAGATCTTGTTCTTCAAGAAGGTCCAGCCCGCTTGTTCTAGTTCTTGCCTAATCAGTACAATTTATTGTGTGAAGTCGGGTAAAAAACTGCCAATTTTCCTATAAAAAAAAATGAAGATTTTTTTAGGGCTTTTAGTATTTTGGTGATATCTCATCCATTTTAACTCCAATTTTGTCCTGTAAACTATTGTTTTGAAGGAAAAAATATGCCTTACGAGATGGTCTAAACTTCAACATGTGAAGATTTTATTGGGTTTTTAGTATTTTTTTGATATCTCATTCGTTTTAACTCCGATTTTGGCCCGTAAACTATCATTTCAAAGGGAAAAATATGCCCGACAAGACGGTCCAAACTTCAACATGATCTAACGGTCTAATTAAAAAGTCAACTTTTTGACTATACCTAGTTAGGGTTTTAGTCTTAATTGCTGTAAAATGGATTTTTCAAACATTGTGACCTTTTGATCCACAATCCAATCACATTGTATTTATTTTTACCCATTTTGGCTTTGAAATTCATGATTTTGCATTGTTTTTTCAAATTTTTTTTTTTTAAATTTTCGGCCTTTGTTTTGACGCATGAATCGGGGCCGGACAAAATATTGTATCAATAGTGAGAAATCGTATATTGCTATTGTTGCTAGAAATTGGAGAGGGACATATGTTTTTCCTCTCACAAAACAAGTAGAAACCAATATCCATGTCCAAGTTGAAGCTGAAACAATTAATTGGGTAACTCAAAAATTGGTTTCACACAATAAGCTATTGTTGAAAGTGATGCCAAGATTTGTATAGATGCTATTAATGGACCATCCATTGCATCTCCAGGGAGGATCCATGTTCTATGTTTAGAAACTACCAAATTGGAAGCTCTTTGTCAATTTATTAAGTTCAAATGGGGTCCTACAGAGGCAAATCAAGATGCCTATGTTTTGGCTTCCTGGTCTTTTGAAAATAAGTATTCAGGTTGTTTTGTTCTTGGCACTGCCCCATCAATTTTTTGTGATGTATTAGATCTTGAGCAAGCTAAGATTTTGGTTTCTTGTCTTTAGTGTCGATATCATGTTTTGTCCGACTTTGATTAACGCATCAAAACAATGATAAAAATCCAAAATAATTCAAAAAACCGTGCAAATCATAAGTTTCAAAGCCAAAAAGGCATTGAAAAAAAGAGTTATAATAGTAATCTTTTTTGTAGTGCTTACAAAAAATGCTACTAAAAAGAGGGTTTATTGTATCGGATTTTCAAATGCTACTATAAGTCTCTTTGTAGCAATGGTTTTTTTATAACTGCTACAATTGTTTTTTTTTTTTTTTGGTAGCGGTTTCCCAACTGCTACAATATACTTTTTTTTTTTTTAAGCTTCTATAAGTGATTTCTAAATACAAAACTACAAAGTTTAGTCCTTTTATATATATATATATATATATATATATTCCAATGTAGAAAACTAACACCCTAATGACCAAAATACCCCTAAAATACTCAAAATGACACAAATACCCCTAGAATTAGAAAATGACCAAAATATCTCCAAAATGTCCATAACAAGAGAAATATTTTTAAAATTTTCAAAATGAAAAATATACCCCTAGACCTCCAAATTTACAAAATACCTTAGGAATGATTAAAATGAACAAAAAAACCCTAAAATTACTAAATGAAAAAAATACCCCCCAAACCATAGTATTACTACTGTTATCTATTGGTTTAAGCTATGAAGATGTTTATCCTCAGCAATCTTAGTGTGGTTTGAAACACCTATTGAGAAGTCCATAATTTCCTAACTCATTTTAGTGACATGTAATGTGTGTGTGTGTGTGGGGGGGGGGGGGGGGGGGAAACTAAAATTCTAGTATTTATTAGGTGGTCCGTGACCCTTTATGGTTATCTGAAATGTTAGAAGCAGGGTTTATTAGTAAATTAATTATAACTTCATTAGTTCAGATTAGTTTATTTCCTAAAGTTATCCAAGAAGCAGCTGCACAGATTGGCGGACTTAATTATATGAAGATGGAAATCTAGAGTACCCATCCAGTTTAGGACACTAGCTATTATATGGAAGCTCAGCCAGCACATATTTTGGTTCTTATCCATGATTGGGGTTGTATCCCTAAATACAACTGGTATACAGGAGACACTTATTTATCACTTGTTGATCTAGGTGCTCTGGCTCAAGAATAGTCTAAGTTTATGTGTAACAAGATTTATGAAGTTCAGAAAGAATTAGACAGAGGTTTCCACTTATATGGCTACACAGATAGAATAGCAGTGTATGGCCCAAGACCTTCAGCAAGGAGGCTTATTGGGAAAAGAAGGATTGTTAAAGATCCCAGATTGATGACAGCCAAGGATCACGTTCCTGTTTTCCCTCTTATTTCATATTGCGCTTTATGCAATGATTACGGAGTGCTCCATGAGCATGAGTAGTATGAAGACAACACTGATCCGCTAGATTATGATAACTACGCGGATACAGATTAACAAGACAGACAGAAAGGTTTTCCTGGATAAACAATAACGACAGATCACTATTCACTAAAGACAGATTACTATTCACCAGACACACCAGACAGATTACTATTCACTAGCATGCCTCTTGACAGAAAGATATATGTTACTATTCTTCAGCATGCGCAAAAGGAGTTCAGAAAAAGACAGAACAGATTTTAAGTTAATATTCAAGATTCTACCGGCAGATTAACTTGGGTTCACTTTACCTAACTCAGGTTACTTTTGAAGACTTACCATGGTTTACTTCACCTATAAAAAGGCAGACTCCGAAGACAGAACAGAGGTCCAGAATTAAGGTCCAATTTCCAGGTCCAAGTTTAAAACTTAGGTCCAAGATAGCTCTCTCTCCCTTTCTCAGAAAGACTTTTGTAATCCTTTCTCCTTTGTAATCTTGTAACCCTTCTCTTCCAGACAGATAGTCTTGTAACCCTTTAGTTTCAAAGACAGTTTTACTTTGTAACCTTGTAACTCTTCAGACAGTACTTTATTTTCAAGTTTGTATCAAAGTAGCAGTTTTCAGTTTAATCAAAGATAGAAGTATTTTCAAGTAAGATTTTATAGTTTCTGTTTTCATATTCCATACTTTGTTTTAACTTATTTTGAATATATCTATTTTGCTATTTTCTTCTTTATCATCTATTTTATCATTGTTTATGCTTCCATATTATTGTTGTGCTCTCTCTTGGGTAGTTAATGGTATCAGAGCCATGGATGGTAGATGTATGAGTTTTATTTCTTTGCAATTAAGAAGTTACTAGGAACTTATATTACTGCATAGCCACTACTTGCTCCTTGATAGCGTTGGTCAGCCTCACACTCGTTGGCAAACCATAGTATTCGCGTTGGTCAGCCTGTTTTGTTAGACGACGAACTGGCGTTGTTTGGGTGGTCCCGCAATGGAGTTTCCCGAGGAGGTGGTCCCGATAGCAAGGATACCAATGGTTAGTAATAGTTCCGCCAGTAATTATTAATTGCTTAGAAAGAGAATGAATACATTTATCAGCTCATAATCTATTTGCTTGTTCACACTTAGGCTAGGCACACACTAATTTGAAACATGGACTATGATGATATAGATTATGATGAAGGTTATAGCATGAGAGATATAGACAATTGTTGGTCAAACAGTAATATGGATTATGAAACAGATTCTGATTCTGACAGTGATATGGATGATTATAATAATAACACAAATAATTGGAATATATTAACAGGAGATAAAATCAACCGACAGACTAATAGACACAATAATAGCTTCTTAGACATAATTAATAAAAAATTAGAATCTTTAGAAAATGATGAAAGATCTACGATATATGCTAAAGTAGAAAGGAAAAATGATAGTTTTTTGGACCTCTATGAAAAAATGAAAGCTTTAAATTCATCTTTAGAAAAAGAAAGAGAATTCGAACCCCATCATAGATCACCTTTAACAAAAACTGTGACAGATAATTGGTATAATAAGCAAAAGGATAATTTGACACGTATCAACACATCAATAAATATAATAGATAGTAGGAAAGATGACTTAATAGATAATGATAACAACAGTTTACATATTTCAAAAGCAACTGACAAGAGAGTTGATAGGAAAACTAACCCAAGTAAGGAAAGTGCAACACGTATAAAAGATAAAGGAAAGAATCCCATAAAAGAAAGAAGTGCAATAGATATAATAAATGAAGACAAAGAAAAAGGCATGATAAGGAAAGGCATAGTAAAAGAAATGCTAGAAAAGATTGAAAGACAAAATGAACAAAAGATAGAAGTCATATGTAGAAAATTAGAGATAAAAGATGAGATAGAAAAAGTCAACAATTGTTGGAAAACTAATAATAATAGTCCAAAAGAAGTGGTGGAAAAGCAAAAAGCTAGTTCAGTACAAGTTATACGTACAAAGCTAGAGCAAAAAGAAGAAATAGAAAGAGATAGACTAAAGGAAAGAGAAATAGTCAACAAAAGTAGGAAAAATAAAAATAATAGTTTAAAAGAGGTAATTGATGGAAGACTAAAATTAATTGAGAAATCTATGATAGATAACGGTTTCGCAGAATTAAAAAGAAAGATGGAAATTTTAAATTCACCATTAGATACAAACAAGGAAAAAGAAATAGCAGTTTTAAATACTACTGAAGTATCAGATAATGAGAACACTGACAGACATGTTAAATATACTATTTGTCATAAATGTAAAGAATATAGACATACTAAAAAACAATGAGCTAGACAGAATAAAATCGCTAAACAAATTAGTAAATTAGAATTTGAAAAAGATGCAATGCCTGCGTTTGGATAGCCAGTTTTCCTACTCAAAGTAAAGTTGCGTTTTCTGTTTTTTTTTTTTTTTTTTTTTTTTTTTTTGCCGCACTTGTTGACTTTGGGGGACAAAATTTACCATGCGTGAACAGTGCACGCACTGTTCATGCACTGTTTATGTATTAAAAAATATTAAACATGGGTCCCGCGATACTATTTACACATTTAAAAATTATTTTACTACAGTGTTTTCAGCAACAATCAGTTTTCAGCAACTTTCAATAACAATAAGTTGTATCCAAACGGACACAATAAATGAATTAATGGAAATATTTAATATTAGTAAAAAAGAGATAGATCGAGTAAAGAAAAAGGAAGAACTAAAATCAACCAACCCACTGAAAGTTAATAAAAGAAAAAGGAAACAAAAGGATATCATAATCAAATTAATAAATAATCTACCTAATCAAGACAAAAAAGACTATTTACTAAGTCTGAAAGAATCTATAGAAATACCTATTGCCTGTATTAGATGTAAGAAATATGGACACCATGTTACAGAATGTAGAAAACAAGAAAAAGCCAAAAAAGAAAAAGACAAGCAAGAAAAGATAAAAAAGAAAAAAGACGACGTAGATTCAGTAAAACCTATAACCATACAAGACTTAATGACAGAAGCAAAAATAATAAAACAAGAAATTAAAAATATTAAAGAAGATAATTCCGTAGATATAAATAAACTAATTTGAACTACAGAAGTTATAATTAATTTACTAATAAACCCTGCTTCTAACATTTCATATTCGCGTTGGTCAGCTCGTTTTGTTAGCCGACGAACTGGCGTTGTTTGGGTGGTCCCGAAATGGAGTTTCCCGAGGAGGTGGTCCCGATAGCAAGGATATCAGTGGTTAGTAATAGTTCTGCCAGTAATTATTAATTGCTTAGAAAGAGAATGAATACATTTATCAGCTCATAATCTGTTTGCTTGTTCACACTTAGGCTAGGCACACACTAATTTGAAACATGGACTATGATGATATAGATTATGATGAAGGTTATAGCATGAGAGATATAGACAATAATTGGTCTAACAGTAATATGGATTATGAAACAGATTCTGATTCTGACAGTGATATGGATGATTATAATTATAATTATAATAATAACACAAATAATTGGAATATATTAACAGGAGATAAAATCAACCGACAAACTAATAGACACAGTAATAGCTTCTTAGACATAATTAACAAAAAACTAGAATCTTTAGAAAATGACGAAAAATCTAAAGTAGAAAGGAAAAATGATATTTTTTGGACCTCTATGAAAAAATGAAAGTTTTAAATTCACCTTTAGAAAAAGAAAAAGAATTTGAACCCCATCATGGATCACCTTTAACAAAAGCTATGACAGATAATTGGCATAATAGGCAAAAGGATAATTCGATATCAATAAATATGATAGATAGTAGAAAAAATGGCTTAATAGATAATTCAAAAGCAACTGACAGAGTAATATCTATAACATATAAAGATAAAGATAAAGAAAAGGACGAACAACTAAAGAAAGAAAATAATTCTAAATGAATCATGCATGAAGAAATTGAAAGACAAGAAACTAATAACATGAAAGATGGCCTGGTTCAGGAAAGAACAACACGTGTGGAAGATAAAGAAATGTTTAAAAAAGGAACGGTAAAAGAGATGATAGAAAGGATGGAAAGACAGAATAGTGAAAAACTATGTAGAAAGTTAAAGACAAAAGAAGATGTAGGGAAAGTTATAAGAAAGGACATGCTAAAACTAAAAGCAAATAGTACCCTTGAAGAATCATTACATAGGAAGCTAGAAGTAAAAGAAGAAATAGGGCAAGAAAGAGCCAAAGATAAGGAAATTGTCAACAAAGGAAGGAAAACTAATAACAATAAAGAAAAGGAGAATAGTGACAGTGTAGTAAAAGCAAAAGTAGCTAACAATAGAGAGAAAATTGATGAAAAGATGGCAGTTATACATAGGAAACTAGATATAAAGGATAAGATAGAAAATGGTTGGAAAAATAAAAATAATAGTCCAAAAGAAGTGGTGGAAAAGCAAAAAGAAGAAGCTAGCTCAGTACAAATTATATGTAAGAAGCTAGAAATAGAAAGAGACATAGAAAGACAAAATAGCCTAATAGAAGATATACGAATAGAAAAAGATAGACTAAAAGAAAGAGAAATAGTCAACAAAGATGAGAAAAATAAAAATGATAGTTTAAAAGAGGTAATTGATGAAAGACTAAAATTAATTGAGAAATCTATGATAGATAAGAGTTTCGCAGAATTAAAAAGAAAGATGGAAATTTTAAATTCACCTCTAGATACAGACAAGGAAAAAGAAATAGCAGTTTTAAATACTACTGAAGCATCAGATAATGAGAAAACTGACAGACAGGCTAAACATACTATTTGTCATAAATGTAAAGAATATGGACATACTAAAAAACAATGCGCTAGACAGAATAAAATTGCTAAACAAATTAGTAAGTTAGAATTTGAAAAAGATACACTAAATGAATTGATGGAAATATTTAATATTAGTAAAAAAGAGATAGATCAAGTTAAGAAAAAGAAAGAACTAAAATCAACCTACCCACTTAAAGTCAATAAAAGAAAAAGAAAACAAAAAGACATAGTGATGAAACTGATAGAAAATCTACCTAATCACTTAAAAGACAAAAGAAATTATTTACTAAAATTAGAGGGATCCATAAACATACCTATTGCTTGTATTAGATGTAAGAAATATGGACACCATGTTACAGAATGCAGAAAAGAAGAAAAAGCCAAAAAAGAAAAAGCCAAGCAAGAGAAGATAAAAAAGAAAAAAGATGACGTAGAGATAGAACCAGTAACTTTACAAGACTTAATGATAGAAGCAAAAATATTCAAACAAGAAATTAAAGATATTAAAGAAGAAAATTTCATAGACATAAATGAACAAAATATTGTAGAAATAATAAATTTAAAAGAAAGTTCTGAACCCATGATAGACTCACCCTTATTAGCAAAAGGTGATGACAATAAACAGAATTTCTTTAGTCTAATTGACAGAGTAATTTTTCAAAAATGGCATACAGAAATTACTTTGATAATTAATAAAGAATTTTCTTTGACAGAAATTGCTTTAATAGACTTAGGTGCCGACATGAATTATATACATGAAAGATTAATACCTTTTAAAACTAAAAGAGAATTTAAAATATTAATCCAGGATGATCACATATGTAATGAAGGAGTTAAACCTAATGATTTGAAAGAAGAAATACTTTTTAAATTTATCTCACCCCTAATTCGGAAAGAAATCCATTTCCTAAACAAGGTCACTATCTTAAAAGATGTCAATAAAGAAAGAACTGGTAGGGGACACTTGACAGAAAAACCATTTTATGACCACTTGGCAGATGTCAATAAAGACATAAAAAATTATAAACAAGATATAGAGATAGATATTTCTTATCTCATTACCTTTTTGAAACAGCATATAGTCCAAATACCTCATAAGAAAGAATTCAGTGGAAAGCATACCAAAGGTAGGACTATGCTTATAGATTCCTTTATAGGTTCCTTTAGTAAATATGATTGGACTGAAAGAATTGACGGTTTGATAGAAGTATTAAACAAGATTATAATAAATAACATACTTACACCCTTTATAGTACCCTCAGATACTCATATAGATATTTTAATAAAAGAAATCTTGACAGATTCTCCTTTACTAATCATTAAAGAAAATATTGATTGTGGTAATTATCCTTTACTAATCATTAAAGAAAATATTGATTGTGGTAATTATCCTTTACTAATCATTAAAGAAAATATTGATTGTGGTAATTACTTGAAAAAAGACAGATTTAATTTCTTAACAGTTAATCATGTGCTTGTCACAGATTTTCCACAGACTACAGTAATTAATAAAACAGATAGAATCATGATAGACTTTGTAAAGTTCTTGAATTCCAACCCCTATAATATTGAAAGACTTCATCATAACTACTTTTATACCACTACTCAGCAAGGGCACAGAAGCGCACAGAGAAAAGTTTGTTTTATTAGATATAATTTAAATTTTAAAAATGATTTTTCATAGAAAGACATTATTGAAAGGATTTTAGAAATGAATTTGAAAGAAGCCTTACATGAAAGTGTTTATTCCCAAAACAATATTTCAAGACATAATCCTTTTCCCGAACCCCATTTGCATACTAATACGAGTAAAAGAACCCCCCAGACAAACATGAAAGGAAAGGGCAAGGCACCAGCGGTGCAACCCAGAATCCGAAAGCCCTTGGTAAAAATTTCAGATAGGCATGAAGGTATCTCGATAGAGACAATATCCCTTCAAGATACGTTGCTAGCAGAGGCAATGTATTCATGTGGTGAAGACAGTGTAATTCTGCAAAAAGTGCTCCAAACTGATCTCATGTATTAGGACGGAGAATTTACAGACCTTCCTTTTCATATTAAACTACTTGTTGATAATTTACAGGCAGCTTTCACCCTTAAACAGAAACCCTTATTCCAAAAGACCCTTCAGGCTTTGGAATTACATCTTGTTAGCACCGGGGCATTTATTGAAGCTCTCGGTTGTCAACTCCCTGGCAAGGAGGATGGAGATTCAAGCTCCACAAAGACAGAATCACAGTCTCTAAAAAGCTATCTTATGGGAACAAGCTTTTCAAAGCTCCACCCTAAGATTTAGCAAAATACGAGACTTGCCATTAGAACTTTACTTCCTGAAATCCAACAGAAAATATTAACTCATAAAGCCCTAACAAGTTCTTATGATAGATGGATGCATTTATTTAAAGTATTAGTTTCCACAGCATTTATCAGGACAGAAGACATGACAGGCGATACATGGCTATCTTATAAAGCCACATGGTATGAGAATTTTAGAAATGCAGACAGAGTTTATGAAGAAACAGGAAACAGATATAATCCCTATCCGGGACTACTTATCAATACAGAGACAAAGGATCCAGTAATCCGTGATCCTTTATGGTTATCTGAAATGCTAGAAGCAGGGTTTATTAGCAAATTAATCATAACTTCTGCAATTCAGATTAGTCTATTCCCCAAAGTCATCCAAGAAGCAGCGGCACAGATCGAAGGACTTAATTATATGAAGATGGTAATCTGGAGTACTCTTCTAGTTTGGGACACTAGCTATTATATGGCAGTTCAGCCAGTACATATTCTGGTCCTTATCCATGATTGAGGTTGGATCCCTGAATACAACTGGTATATAGGAGATACTTATTTATCACCTGATGATCCAGGTGCTCTGGCTCAAAAATGGTCTAATTTTATGAGTAACAAGATTTATGAAGTACAGAAAGAATTAGATGAAGACTTCCACTTATATGGATACACCAACAGAATAGCTGTATATGGACCAAGACCTTCAGCAAGAAGGCTTATTGGGAAAAGAAGAATTGCTAAGGATCCCAGACAGATGATAGCAAAGGATCGTGTTCCTATTTACCTTCCTATTTCATATTGAGCTTTATGTAATGATTACAGAGTGCTCCATGAGCATGAGCAGTATGAGGATAACTCTGACCCGCTAGATTACGATAACTATGCAGATACAGATTAACAAGATAGACATAATGGTTTTTCCAAACAGAAAATGATGACAGATCACTATTCACTAAAGACAGATTACTATTCACTAGACACAACAGACAGATCACTATTCACTAGCATGCCTCCTGACAGATAGACAAATGTTACTATTCATAGCATGCGCAAAAGGAGTTCAGAAAAAGACAGAACAGATTTTAAGTTACTGTTCAAGATTCTACCGACAGATTAACTTGGGTTCACTTTATCTAACTCAGGTTACTTTTGAAGCTTATCGTGGTTCATTTCACTTATAAAAAAGCAGACTCCGAAGGCAAAAGATAGGTCCAAAAATTACAGATCCAATTCCAAGGTCTAGTTTAGAGGTCCTAATTTCCAAGTTGAAAGCTTAGGTCCAAGATAGTTCCCTCTCTCAGAAAGACTTTTGTAACTTCCTCTTTTGTAACCTTGTAACCCTTCCCTTCCAGACAGATAATCTTGTAACCCTTTACAGTTTTACTTTGTAACCTTGTAACTCTTCAGACAGTGTTTATTTTCAAAGTTTGTATCAAAGTAGCAGTTTTTAGTTTAATCAAAGACAGAAGTATTTTCAAGTAAGATTCTATAGTTTATGTTTTCATATTCCATATCCTGTTTTAACTTATTTTTGAATATATCTGTTTTGCTATTTTCTTCTTTATAATCTATTTTATCATTGTTTATGCTTCTATATTACTGATGTGCTCTCTCCTGGGTAGTTAATGGTATCAGAGCCATGGATGGTAGATGTATGAGTTTTATTTCTTTGCAATTAAGAAGTTACTAGGAACTTATATTACTGCATAGCCACTACTTGCTCCTTGATAGCGTTGGTCAGCCTCACACTCCTTGGCAAACCATAGTATTCGCGTTGGTCAGCCCGTTTTGTTAGCTGACGAACTGGCGTTGTTTGGGTGGTCCCGCAATGGAGTTTCCCAAGGAGGTGGTCCCGATAGCAAGGATACCAGTGGTTAGTAATAGTTCTGCCAGTAATTATTAATTGCTTAGAAAGAGAATGAATACATTTATCAGCTCATAATCTGTTTGCTTGTTCACACTTAGGCTAGGCACACACTAATTTGAAACATGGACTATGATGATATAGATTATGATGAAGGTTATAGCATGAGAGATATAGACAATTGTTGGTCAAACAGTAATATGGATTATGAAACAGATTCTGATTCTGACAGTGATATGGATGATTATAATAATAACACAAATAATTGGAATATATTAACAGGAGATAAAATCAACCGACAGACTAATAGACACAATAATAGCTTCTTAGACATAATTAATAAAAAAATTAGAATCTTTAGAAAATGATGAAAGATCTACGATATATGCTAAAGTAGAAAGGAAAAATGATAGTTTTTTGGACCTCTATGAAAGAATGAATGCTTTAAATTCATCTTTAGAAAAAGAAAGAGAACTCGAACCCCATCATAGATCACCTTTAACAAAACCTGTGACAGATAATTGGTATAATAAACAAAAGGATAATTTGACACGTATCGACACATCAATAAATATAATAGATAGTAGGAAAGATGACTTAATAGATAATGATAACAACAGTTTACATATTTCAAAAGCAACTTACAAGAGAGTTGATAGGAAAACTAACCCAAGTAAGGAAAGTGCAACACGTATAAAAGATAAAGGAAAGAATCCCATAAAAGAAAGAAGTGCAATAGATATAATAAATGAAGACAAAGAAAAAGGCATGATAAGGAAAGGCATAGTAAAAGAAATGCTAGAAAAGATTGAAAGACAAAATGAACAAAAGATAGAAGTCATATGTAGGAAATTAGAGATAAAATATGAGATAGAAAAAGTCAACAATTGTTGGAAAACTAATAATAATAGTCCAAAAGAAGTGGTGGAAAAGCAAAAAGCTAGTTCAGTACAAGTTATACGTACAAAGCTAGAGCAAAAAGAAGAAATAGAAAGAGATAGACTAAAGGAAAGAGAAATAGTCAACAAAAGTAGGAAAAATAAAAATAATAGTTTAAAAGAGGTAGTTGATAGAAGACTAAAATTAATTGAGAAATCTATGATAGATAACAGTTTCGCAGAATTAAAAAGAAAGATGGAAATTTTAAATTCACCATTAGATACAAACAAGGAAAAAGAAATAGCAGTTTTAAATACTACTGAAGTATCAGATAATGAGAACACTAACAGACAGGTTAAATATACTATTTGTCATAAATGTAAAGAATATGGACATACTAAAAAACAATGTGCTAGACAGAATAAAATCGCTAAACAAATTAGTAAATTAGAATTTGAAAAAGATAAAATAAATGAATTAATTGAAATATTTAATATTAGTCAAAAAGAGATAGATCGAGTAAAGAAAAAGGAAGAACTAAAATCAACCATCCCACTTAAAGTTAATAAAAGAAAAAGGAAACAAAAGGATATCATAATAAAATTGATAGATAATCTACCTAATCAAGAGAAAACAGACTATTTACTAAAATTGAAAGATTCCATAGATATACCTATTGCTTGTATTAGATGTAAGAAATATGGACACCATGTTACAGAGTGCAGAAAAGAAGAAAGGGCCAGAAAAGAAAAGGACAAGCAAGAGAAGATAAAAAAGAAAAAAGATAATGTAGAGATGGAATCAGTAACTTTACAAGACTTAATGACAGAAGCAAAAATAGTGAAACAAGAAATTAAAGATATTAAAGAAGATAATTCTGTGGATATAAATGAACAAAATATTACAGAATTAATAAATTTAAAGGAAAGTTCTAAACACATTATAGAGCTACCTTTATTAGAAAAAGATGATGGCAATAGACAAAATTTCTTGAGCTTAATTGACAGAGTAATCTTCCAAAAATGTTATACAGAAATTACTTTAGTAATTAATAAAGAATTTTCCTTGACAGAAATTGCTTTAATAGACTCAGGAGCTGATATGAACTGTATACAAGAAGGATTAGTACCTTTAAGATATTATGAAAAATAAGCTGAAAGATTAACTCAAGATAATGGAGAAAAGCTAATAATTAATTATAAAATACCTAGTGTCCACATATGTAATGATGGAGTATGTTTTGAAACAGTTTTTTGTCTTAATTAAAGACCTTTTTTCTAAAATCATTCTAGGAAATCCCTTTATGGCTTTACTTGACCCCTTTTTAATGACAGAAGAAGGAATTAAAACTAATGTGTTAGGAAAAGACATACTTTTTAAATTTATCTTGCCACCTATCTCAAAACAAATCTATTCCCTTGATAGCGTTTCTATAATAAAGGAAATTGATAGAAAAAGAATTGGCAGAAAGAATAGACATTTAGAATCTCTAAAGACTGAAATAATATACAAAAGAATTGCTGATCAATTAACAGACCCCATATTGCATCATAAAATAAAATCATTCAGACAACAGATTGAGGCCGAAATTTGTTCTAATCTCCCCACTGCCTTTTGGCACAGGCATCGACATATAGTACAATTGCCTTATGAAAAAGACTTTAATGAAAGACAGATGCCTACTAAGGCTAGACCAATACAAATGAATAATGAATTATTAGAACACTGTAAGAAAGAAATTGAAGATCTTTTAAATAAGGGTTTGATCAGAAAAAGCAAGTCTCCTTGGAGCTGTGCTGCTTTTTATGTTAACAAACAGGCAGAATTGGAACGAGGAGTTCCAAGATTAGTTATAAATTATAAACCGTTAAATACAGCATTACAATGGATAAGATATCCTATTCCTTATAAGAAATATTTACTTGACAGACTTCATGAAGCAACCATATTCTCTAAATTTGATATGAAAAGTGGATTTTGGCAGATACAGATAGATGAGAATGACAGATATAAAACTGCTTTTACAGTTCCTTTTGGTCATTACGCATGGAATATTATGCCTTTTGGTTTAAAAAATGCACCAAGCGAATTTCAAAATATAATGAATGATATACACCTTTTACAGAATTTTCAATTGTTTATATAGATGATGTTTTAATCTTCTCTAAATCAATTGATGACCATTGGAAACATTTAGATATATTTGTCAAAGCAATTAAATACAATGGTTTAGTTGTTTTAGCCACTAAGATAAACTTATTCCAAGATAAAATCCAATTTTTAGGACATAATATTTATAAGGGAACCTTAAGCCCCATTGATAGAGCCATTCAATTTGCAGATAAATTCCCAGATGAAATGAAAGATAAAAATCAGTTGCAAAGGTTTCTTGGTAGCTTAAATTATGTTTCAGATTATTTTCAAGGACTGAGAAAAATATGTAGACCCTTATATAAAAGGTTAGAAAAGAACCCCCCCTGCTTGGACAGACAAACATACTATGATAGTTCGACAGATCAAAAAATATGTTAAACAACTCCCTTGCATTGTTATTCCTTCACCCCATGCTTTTAAGATTGTTGAGACAGATGCTTCTGAAATAGGCTATGGCGGAATCCTAAAACAAGTAATAAAAGAAGAAGAAATTGTTAGATTCCATTCCGGCTCTTGGACAGCTACCCAGCAGAACTACAGTACTATTAAAAAAGAAATTTTATCTATTATATTATGTGTTTCAAAATTCCAAAATGATCTTTTTAATCAAAAGTTTTTAATCCGGGTTGACTATAAAAGTGCTAAAGAAGTTTTACAGAAATATGTTCTAAATCTTGTTTCCAAACAAAGTTTTGCAAAATGGCAGGCTATCTTTAGTGTTTTTGATTTTGATATTGAATATATTAAAGGAGAATCCAATTCTATTCCTGATTTCTTAACCCGTGAATTTCTACAGGGAAGATGACCTCCCCTGCAGAAAAGAGCAACTCCCCAAAACCCAAATCTAGACAGTCTTATGCCGCTCCACCGATCCCTCCTCCCCCTAGTAGATTTCTCCCTTGTCCCTCCTTCAACTCACCTAGTTTCTCTTCAAACAGACCCCAAGAAAGAACCCCAAACCCTTTCCAACCACTTTCCCCAAGCTCCAATCCAACATCCAGACAGTCTTATGCCATGCCCACAACTCCTCCTTCTTTAAAAACACCATTTAACATAGTTGCCTCTTCCTTTCCCCCGTTAACCTCTCCTTCTCCCTCTAAACACTCAACAGACAGACCCTCTACCTCTCAAACTCAAGCCCAAACCCGAAGAGAATATCACAGTGTTGAACTCCCAAAAAATTCTTGGAATTTTATTTTATGGATTGAAAGTGAATACCAGCATATTACAGATCCCCTCTCACTAGTTAGACAGCTGCTACCCCCAGGATGGGAGCACCCTAAGACAGAGACATTAAAGACCCAGACATTCTATGAGTTTATTTTAGTGGACATAGACTCAATCCTAGTTACACACATGCCTTGCTCCCAAGACCCAAACAGAATTGGTTATTCTAAAGTAGTTATAAAACAGATTCTCACCCCTTCCTAGTGGAGGGCAGAGCCCTGGATTCCCAGAAAATTTTCTCAACCCTTTGAACCCCAGTTTTATAATTATTATGACTATATGGAAGCGTGGGACAGATTCCTTTTATTCCAAAACAGTATACACAGACACACTTGGTTTTTCCGATTTGATATGTACAGAAAGAAAGACATGATGGTACCTAGATGGTTTATTGACTGGTGGATTTCTTATGGCCCTGAAGCTATGATTCTTCCTCCTGATCTCCTCAAAGCCTATGAAAGTTTCAAGAAAGAGCCAAACATACCGCATCTTAAAGATTTTCCACATCTTTTACAGTTCTTTTACAGGTTTCCAGATCTCCCATGGATCATCAGATGGGAATACAAGATAGAAAAGCATCCTCAGTGTCCTTTTCCGATGCTCACCAGGAAGTTTAAATTAAAATGGTGGAATAAGTTTAATTTTGATCATATTTGCCAAGAATTGCAGAAAAGGACCTCTCCATCCCAGACAGAAAATCCTAATTTCTTTTTAGAAAAAAGCCAAGTCCAGTGTCAGCTTGCCTCCATCTTAGATAGAAGACAGCTTAAAAAGCAATTACTTGAAGCTGCATCACAGATATCAGATGATGAAGATGACACAGTAATGGAATCATGCTCTCCAAACTACAGGACTCATCCAGAAGCATTTGAAGATTCCCAAGACCCCTATGACATGTGACAGATAAGAGATAGATAAGACAAAAGGGCAAAAGACAAAAGACAAAAAGATCTAGAGAGATATTTGACAGAATTGCACGCGTACTCCGACAGATTTTCCATAGATATTCTCAGACAGACTACTGTTCAAGATTTACTTTTACTGTTCAAGATTTCGCAAGATTCTACCGACAGATTAATTTGAGTTCACTTTAACTAACTCAGGTTACTTTTGAACACTTACCATGGTTTACTTCACTTATAAAAAGGCAGATTCCGAAGACGGAAGACAGGTCCAAAAATTACAGATCCAATTCCAAGGTCCAGTTTAGAGGTCCCAATTTCCAAGTTGAAAGCTTAGGTCCAAGATAGTTCCCTCTCTCAGAAAGACTTTTGTAACTTCCTCTTTTGTAACCTTGTAACCCTTCCCTTCCAGACAGATAATCTTGTAACCCTTTACAGTTTTACTTTGTAACCTTGTAACTCTTCAGACAGTGTTTATTTTCAAAGTTTGTATCAAAGTAGCAATTTTCAGTTTAATCAAAGACAAAAATATTTTCAAGTAAGATTTTATAGTTTCTGTTTTCATATTCCATATCCCGTTTTAACTTATTTTTGAATATATCTGTTTTGCTATTTTCTTCTTTATCATCTATTTTATCATTGTTTATGCTTCTATATTACTGCTGTGCTCTCTCCTGGGTGTACAATGCCAAATGACTACAAAGAAAATTGTTGGAATATCATTGAGGTATTAAAATTTTAGTAACATGTGTTATACTTCTTTCTAGAATTTCAATGTTTCTACATAGATTTTTTTTTTTTAGAAAGAATGCTTCTACATAGCCGTTATGGTTTTTTATATGTATTTTTGTTTCAGTCAAAGTTTGACACCCGCCAATATGAGATTGCAAGACGGATAAGCAAGCATCATACTTTAAAAAGATTGGGTGATCAATGGAGGAATTGGAAGCATGCATTGAAAGCAAAGCACTTTGATAAATCAAAAACTACAACACAAATAGTGGCTAAGGCTCCAAATATAGTAAATCGCCAAGATTATGCTGAGCTTGTTGACTCTTGGTTTAGAGGTAATACAATAAAAATAATGCATGTGAGAAGGTATGTATTTCTCATCATTTTTTTTTCCAATAGCCATTTGATATATTCTCTAAGATTTGACTATATAGTTTTCACTAATGCAAATATATGGTTTATTGTATTCCAGTAAACTAAGACAATACATTAGAATATAAAGGGAGACCGAGTTTCATTGCTGGAGTGACTTTTGGCGTGCTTCAAAGGGAAAATCTATAGTCTTAGTTTTTATTGTAGGTTGTCTATAATTATTTTATCCTTGTCTTATCTTAAGTACCAACCAATATTGTTTATACTTTTATTTGGTAATTTGTGATTTCAAACTTCAAATTGTAAGGCTTTATTTCTTCATTTGGATCAATATTATTAACTATTTGCAATTATTTTATTACTTTGAGTTTTGAAATTGTGGATTTTAATAACATTTTAAACATGTTATATTACTATTTTTCAGGCAAAATTTCAATTAAATAAATATTTTTGTAATATTCAATAATGTTTATACCTTTGGCAAAGGTTTTTATAATTGCTCCTATATGGAACCTATAGTAGCGGTTGTTTTTTTTGCAACAATAACTAATTTATAACAAAATGTAAGAATGGGAGAACTAGCGGTTTTTATTTATTTTATTGCAGCGTTCTATAAAACTATTGTTAGAGAATATCTAGTAGCAATTCACAAAACCTCTATTAAAAATAATTTATGCTAGAAATAAGGAAAGGGTATACTAACATTTTTAATTTTGTTAAGCAGTGGTTTATAGAATTGCTACTAAAGAATCTATAGCAGCATTTACATAACCACTGGTATAAATAATTAATTCCAAAAGGAAGGGCCCAGTGTACTAGCGGTTTCTCAATTCCCTAGCAGCAGTTCTATGAATTGCTGCTAAAGAATCTATAACAGCAGTTACATAACCGCTAGTACAAATAATTAATTCCAAAAGGAAGGGCGGTGTATACTAGCAATTTTTAATTCTCTAGCAGAATTTACATAACCACTGGTATAAATAATTAATTCGAAAAGGCAGGGTTGTGTGTACTAGCAGTTTTTAATTATAGATGTTTTCTATACCAGCGATTCCTAAAATCGTTGCTATAATTTATAGTGACGGTAACTTAACAGTGATTATTCAAGTTGTAGTAGTGGTTTAGAAAACTGCTGGTGTAGACCTATCTGACTTTTAGCAGTAGTTTTTAATAGTTTTAGTAGTAGTTACAACCGCTGCTAAAAATCAAGTTTTTAATTGTTGCAACACGATTGGATGGTGAATCAAAAAGTTGCAACAATTAAATCTCTTTTGATAAGAACTAAAACCAAAAACCCTAACCAAGGATGGTCAAAAAGTTGACATTTTGATTCCATCGTCCGATCAGGCTGAATTTTAGACCATCTCATAGGTCATATTTTTCCCTTCGAAAAAATAGTTCAAGGCCAAAATCATAGTTAAAACAGATGAGATATCAATAAAACTCTTAAACCCTGATTAAATGTTTCACTTTTTTTAGGTCAAAAGGGCTGTTTTGGGACCAATTTTGCACAAACAACTGTACCAACTGAGCAACAATTGGAGCTATCTGTTTAAACCAGCTTGAGGTATGATGTTTCAACTACCTCGTACAAAAAGGGCTTGATGATATCTACTATGGATTGGAATAAATGATTTTTTCAAGAAACAAATGTCGCAGAATTTCCTACACTACGTCATCTCTCTTCTGGACACAATATCTTGACGACCATAAATCCAAATCGTGTAAGGTTAGAGCCTGTGGAAACTAGACATCCAGAGGTGTTTCGGGATATCAGGTTTGAAGAAATTAGAGCTTAGAAAGGCCTCCAAATAGCAGCCCAAAAATAGTGTCAGAAAAGAGGGAAAATTAGAAAATTGAAAAAGAAGAATGGAGAAGCTTTTAGAGGGGATAGCTGGTATCACGGTTGGCACCACAGCTGGTGCCCAACAAAATGGGGGCGGCTATGTGTTAGTGTTTTAGAACACCATCACATAGCCTCCTACTTTCCACTATATATACTCCCTCCCTTTTGTAAAAAATATACTATATACACTAGAAATACTACATTAGACTAGATACACTACAAGAATAGCCTTTTTTGATAAAACTCTCTCTCTCTCTCTCTCTCTCTCTCGCGTTCTTCCTTAGGAAACCCCTCCCAAATATTCAGCCCCTCTTTTCCTTTATAATATATATATATATATATATATATGGGTAAGTTGTGAGGGAATGAGTTAGCTTCCGTATAGCTATACCCATTCCCCATTTCTCTTTTCCTTTGTAACATCATACATTATATATATGAAAATACTCTTTTTATTTATTGTCTCTTTATATTCTTACTTTAAATTCTTTGTTCTATATTTGTGTTGTTGTTTATATTTGTCTTTCTATTTTCTTGCTCATATTTATTTGTTGGTGTATATATTGTATATTATTGTTGTGGGTTTCCTAGATGGCCATTGAACCTTTACCTAGACATTATGTGAGAAGTACCCTTAGGGGGAAGAAGTCTCATCACTTCTAGGCATCTAGGAACATTTTTGTTGTTCCTTTTATTTTATGGTTCATTTATTTACATTGTTATATTTACTTGTTTATCCCATTTACATTTATATTCATCCCCATTCCCTTATCTCATTTACATTTATGTTCATCCCCATCCCCTTGTCCCATTTACATTTATGCTCATCCCCATTCCCTTATCCCATTTACATTTTGTTATTTTATTTCTATTGTTCTATGTGTGTGTGTGTGTGTGTATTGTTATATATTGCTCTCTCATCACCCAAAAATATTTTCTATATATTTTTCCTAAATGGGTTTTAAACTTTGTTTAAAGCACAATATGGGTATATTGCCTTAGAGCATGGTGATGGCTTTGTACTCTCATTTCTTCTTTTGGCAAAGAACCCATAGGGCTTGAGCAAAATTAGAACTTATTTAGGAGAAATCCTTAAAAAATCTAATTTTTCCAATGAACCTTTACTTTCCTTGTCATTTAAATTCCAAGCAATTTAATAGTCTGGGTAAAGAAATCTCTAAAAGTATGTGTACATGCAAGTTAGATTTGTGAACTAATATGAAAAGTGGATGACCTATCTAATAGTTCCTTTTGATGAAAAAGCTTGAAAGTGATAAAAATGAAAACTTTAACATCATAAAGTCGGGAGAAAAAGAAAGCATTGCAAGGAAAGTAAAGAAAACAAAGAATGTATGTGGAAAACCCTTAAGAAGGGATGAAAAACCACGGGTGAGCAAGGGGGAATGCCCCTTACTCTTTCAAACTCTCTATTATACAAAAAATGGAAGTTTTCCTTGTACAATGATGGTGTTCTTCCTACCCCACTTCCTTACATACTTTCTACTCTTTTCTCTAATGTTCTCTCCTGGTTCTTGCCCTCTTCTAGACTTTTGTGACCAATGTACCCCTTTATGCATGACATGAATGATATGTTGCACACATGAAAAAAACTTAATCACACAAGTTTACTTATGAATGCATCCTCCTCTTTGTTAAACAAAATTCAGATCTATTGTTGTGATAAAAAATTGAAATGGGTTTAGAAAAATCAAATCTATTTTTGAGAACTAAAAAAAAGTGGTTTTTTTTAAGAAAGAAAAATTATATCTATTTTTAGGAAATAGCAAAACTGGTTTTTTTCATGAAAGAAAAATAAAATCTGTTTTTTTATATGTACAAAAAATATGAAAAAATTTCTTGAGAAGAGGATTTCATTCATGAAATAAATTTGTACTACATGCACTAAATAAAACAAACACAACCATTCATGATCTTTTTTTTATTTTGAAATCTGCTATGTTAAGAAAAATCAAATCTGTATCTAAGGAAAATAAAATCAGATCTGCGTCTAATGAAGATGCAGATCCATTTTTTATTTGAGAAAAATTCAGATCTACATCTAATGAAGATGCAAATTAGTTTTTTATTTGAGAAAAAATCAGATCTACATCTAATGAAGATGCAGATCCATTTTTTATTTAAGAAAAATTCAGATCTGCATCTAATGAAGATGCAGATCCGTTTTTATTTTGAGAAAAATTCAGATCTACATCTAATGAAGATGCAGCTCCGTTTTTAATTTGAGAAAAATTCAGATCTGATTTAATGAAGATGCAGATCCATTTTTATTTGAGAAAAAGAAGTGATAACATGCAGATTTTTGAAACTAAGAAATAGATCATAACAATAATAAAAAGAATCAAGAACATGCTTCAACAAAATAAATCAACAATTCATGATATGAATATTTGAAACAACTAAACTAAAAATATATATAAACATGCATCATCACAACAAGAGAAACATAAGAAAAAAAAGGGTTAATAAGAAACAACCTCTTGCATGGAGCACTCTTCTTCTTGAGGGCATATTTTAGGGTTCAAAGATTCTTATGCAGTTATCTTTGAAACCTAAAAACCCTAGCTTAAGAGACAATATCAAAAAGGGAGATCAGAAATATGAGAAATTTGGGAGTGTGAGAAAGTGTCTCCCCTAGAGCGTAAAAGAGTGTCTTGAATTTTGAGATCCAGTCTCTATTTATAGAGGCTGGAATGCTTAAAAACTAGGCAATGACAATTAGAATGTGAATCGGGACACGTCCTTTTGCAAAAATGTGGAAAAGGATGTGTTTTATCGTCACCCGAATAGCGTCGGGCCAAAGCCCTTATAGGTGCCATTCGGCACTTTGAAAGTGCCAATCGGCACTCCAAAAGTGCCAAATGGCACTCTTGGATGCCAATCACTCTATCATGTTCGGGTGTGTTTTAGACTCCTTTTTAGGTTTTCTTGAGCCAAGCCTTGCACTTAGACGTGTTTTCAATCCGTATTCTAAGATTTTTATCTCTTTTCTGGAAAATTCAGGTCTATTTAGTAACAATTATCTTGTACATAAATATTCTAAAATAAATCTTGATAACGTTCAGATTATCCACAATTTTATTGTTATCTAATTATCCTCTTTATTACCATGTAAGCAATCCTATTTTAGATTATAATTATCAATCAATCACAAAATTATTTAATTAATTTTAATTGTTCAACCAATCAAAATTAATTTAAACTAATCATGTGTGGTCGACTCTACCTAAACATAATGCATGTTGATCATGCAAACTTGATCATGCAATATCTTCCGATCCGACGGTCCGATTTGGAAACCAGGCATACTGTTACGACCATTAGAATCTGAAGATCATTTTTATGATATTCAATGAACAAGTTAATGCATATAATGCAATCATGATTTTTGGGGTATATGAATGGTCATTCTAGTCATTCTCCTTGATTAAATCATGGGTACAAATTTGAGTGCCTATAGAATGCCCTTTGTTGACGCTCGGCCTTGATCAAGGCGGAAGCAGAAAAACTGCCGCCGCCATCGCGGGCCTTCGTTCGACCACCCGCCGTGGCGACAGCTCCCGCGTTCGCGGGGCCCCGTTGGAGGGCCCCTCTAGATACGATGGTGCGTGTGTGTTTAAGTGGAGTTTCGGGTGCTCTCTCTCTCAGTGGAGGAAGGTAGGTCTACCTTTGGTGTTATGGCAGGAATCTGGGCCAAATTTTGAGGGATTACCAAATATAAGTGGAGTCGCCACCAATCATTGGGTTTTTCTAAAGTGTGATTGGTCACCTGTTTCTAGTTGATTTTATTACTAATCCTAGGTTAAGAAAAAGGTCATTTTTCATAATCTAATGTGGATGGCAAAAAATCTTTATTCTTTAGGTTCAGAAGTTTGGTTACATGTGGGGAAGGTGTTAGGCACCCCATAACACATGTCCAAGGACAGTCCTTATTTTGATAAAACCTTAATTTTTGGAGATTGGCAATAAAAACACGATTTTGGCATTGGCTTACGGGGCTTCGCATGCGTGGGGGCTTTGAGGTATGGCTTTCAGAATGGGTGTGGTCTCAATCTATGCTTTCCTAAGGCATTTGAGCAAAGTGCCAAATTTCCACCACGAAAATCCAACGAGAAGTCACCTTACTTTCGCAGCGGGAATCAGGCATTGCTAGCCTTAAGTGACTCGAATCGTGACAATCACACTAGAAAAGGGCAAGCAGGTGTATATATATATATATATATATATGCATCATGCACAATGCTAGCACACAAAGCAGGAAAGTAAATGCCTACATCCCTAGAGTATGGAAAGCGAATGTCAATGTAAAACAAAGACACTAATTTTGGTAGCCATGATTTAATTGAGGTTGAATTTTCAAAGATTACCTAGCCCTCTAACCTAAAACTTTGGAACATAGAACTAGTGTCTTGCCTTTGACCAAAAAAAAAAATGAAAATTCTTGACCTAACAGATAGATGATGAACTTTAAAATGATTTTTGATAATTGCTGTGACCAAGAGGCTTTTCAATCCTGATCTTGAATGAATGGCAATTGAGGTGACCAAGAGGCTTTTCAATCTTGATCTTGAATGGATGGTAATTGAGGTGACCAAGAGGCGTTTCAATCCTGATCTTGAATTGTGGCGACGAAGGGGTTTTTCAACCTCGATCTTAACAAAAGGGAACCAAGGGGTTTTTCAACCTCGAAACCGGAGTTATGGCAATCAAGGGGCTTTTCAACCTCGATCTTCACGAAAGGTAACCAAGGGGATTTTCAACCTTAAAACCGGAGCTGTGGAGACCAAGGGTCTTTTCAACCTTAATCTTGATGAAAGGTAACCAAATGGCTTTTCAACCTTCGAACTAGAGCTGTGACAACCAAGGGGCTTTTCAACCTCGATCTTGATGAAAGGGAACCAAGGGGCTTTTCAACCTTGGAATCGGAGCTGTTGTGACCAAGGGGCCTTTTAACCTCAATCTTGATGAAAGGGAACCAAGGAGCTTTTCAACCTTGAAACCAGAGCTGTGGTGACTAAAGGGCTTTTCAACCTCGATCTTGATGAAAGGTAACTAAGGCGCTTTTCAACCTTGGAACTGGAGCTGTGGCGACCAAGGGGCTTTTCAACCTCGATCTTGATGAAAGGTAACCAGGGGCTTTTCAACCTTGGAACTAGAGCTGTGACGACCAAGGGGCTTTTCAACCTCGATCTTGATGAAAGGGAACCAAGGGGTTTTTCAACCTCGGAACTTAAGCTGTGACGACCAAGGGGCTTTTCAACCTCGATCTTGATGAAAGGGAACCAAGGGGTTTTTCAGCCTCGAAACTTAAGCTGTGACAACCAAGGGGCTCTTCAACCTCGATCTTGATGAAAGGGAACCAAGAGGCTTTTCACCCTTAAAATCGGAGCTACTGCGACAAAGGGGATATTCAACCTCGATCTTGATGAAAGGGAACCAAGGGGCTTTCCAACTTTGAAACCGGAGCTCTGGCGACCAAAGGGCTTTTCAACCTCGATCTGGATTGTTGGAATATCGATCAAAGGGCTTTTCAACTTTGATCTGGATTGCTGAAATGTTGATCAAAGGGCTTTTCAACCTTGATCTGGATTGTTGGAATATCAATCAAAGGGCTTTTCAACTTTGATCTGGATTGTTGGATTATCAATCAAAGGGCTTTTCAACTTTGATCTAGATTGCTGAAATGTTGATCAAAGGGCTTTTCAACTTTGATCTGAGTTGCTGGCATGTCGATCAAAGGGCTTTTCAACTTTGATCTGAGTTACCACCTGCAAAAAGTCAAAATTTAGTATTAGACTTTAAATGATGAGTGCTTTGTTGCTCTCTTGTTTTGAAATGTGTGATTTTCATTTGTCCCTTCTTAATTTCATTTTTATCAAGAAAACTTTGATTGATTTTTGGTGGTTCTTTGAAAAAGATTTTATTTTTAAAACTTGAAGCTTGGAATTGGAAACTGGAAATTTTGAATTTTAAACTTTGAAAATTGAAACTTTGGAATTTTGAGACGTGAAAATTGAAACTTGAAATTTTGAAACTTGAGACTTTGAATTTTTGAAAATTTGTGACTTGAAATTTTGAACGTGAAATTTGAAATTTGAAATCTTGAAATTTGGAAGATGAAATTTTAAAAGTGGAGACTTTAAAATTTGAGATTGAATTTGAAAATTAAAATTTGGAACTTAAGAATGAAAATTTTGAATTGAAGATTTGGGATTTGCAAAAAAATTGGAATTTGAATCTTTTATCCTTAATCCGCTCCAAGAATTTTTTCTTCCTCTTTTTTTTTTTTTTTGAAAATGATATGACCCTTCTCTTTTCATGATATGATTTTTTTGGAGTGGAAAAGAAAAGAAGAAAAAAAAAAGGAATTTTTTTTGGGAGTTGACTCAGCAACTTGCTGAGTGTGAGAGACTACCAAAGAGCCTCTAAAAAAAGAGAGATTTTTAGAGTGCTTTTTAGGGCACCTCTCTTTTTGGGTAAGTGGTGCGGAGTCACCACTTATTTTCATACAAAAAAAAAAAAGAAAAAACTAAATATAACTATACATGACTAAATTGTTTCATTTCATTGATTGAGTAAAAAAATACATGTTTGATAAATTGAAAATTACATGGCTTTGGGTCCTACTTACAAACAACCAAAAATACATGGCTTTTTGTCCTAGTTACAATCTACCCAAAATAAATAAAGACAAAGATAAAGCCTAAGTCTACCTATCCAAAGACACTAAATTCGAAGACTAGGTTACAGAATAGGAAGGTGTAAGGCACCCATTATGCCCAAACAGAGTCTGGTCTTCTAGACTCTCATGTCCTATGTACCCCTTTATGCATGACAAGAATGATATGTTGCACACATGAAAAAAACTAAATCACACAAGTTTATTTATGAATGCATCCTCTTTTTTGTATATAAAAAAAAAAAAATCAAATCTGTGTTGTAAAAAAAATTGAATTTGGTTAATGGAAAAAAATCAAATCTTTTTTTAAGAACTTGAAAAAATTGGTTTTTTGAAGAGAAAAATTCAGATTTGTGCTTATTAAAGAAAACAAAATCTTTTGATTTGAAAATATATCAGATCTATTTTTTGAGAATTGAGAAAAACAAAAAAAAGGTTTTTGACTTGTAAAAGATCATATCTATTTTGTGATAAAGAAAAAAAAATCAGATTTGTGTATTTAAAAAAATCAGATCTATTTTTATATGTGTAAGAAAAATATGAAAAAGATTTCTTGAGAAGAGGATTTCATTCATGAAATAGATTTATGCTATGCGTACTAAATAAAACAAACAGAACAAACACGACCATTCATGATCCTTTTTTATTTCAAAATTTGTTATGATAAAAAAATCAGATCTACATCTAATGAAAACTTATATCAATTTTTAATTTGAAAAAAAAACGCAAATTTGTATCTAATGATGATGCAGATCAGTTTTTAACTTGAGGAAAATTCGGATCTACATCTAAGGAAGATGCAGATCCATTTTTTATTTAAGAAAAATTTAGATTTGCATATAAGGAAGATGCAGATCCGTTTTTAATTGAAAAAAAAAAATTGATAACATGTAGATTTTGAAACTAAGAAAGAGATCATAACAGTTGTTAGGTTCTAAGGTCTTAGGATTTTATGTATTTAGAACTCTAATTTGTAATGTTGGCAAACCATGATCAAAACATTGTATTTAGTCTTATTTAGACTTGCTCAAAGTTGGTTTAATATTGTAAAGTTGGAATCGAGTGGCTGCAGAAGTACTTGGGACTTTCGGCCTGGCTCGATCGATCGAAGAATAGACTCGATCGATCGAAAATCGCACAGGTTGATTTTTCTGCAGAATTTCCAACTCAGCCCTACTTCATTAAACGTTTAGGGTTTTATGTTTTTACCCTAGGTATATAAACTAAACCTTAGCCACGTTTTTGAAGGTTGTCCATATTGCTTTGTTGCTCATACATTGCTGTTTTGTGTGAATCTCTTGTGTGATCTTTGAGGAGTTTTCCTTTACACAAAACTTAGAGTTTTCAAGGTAGAGATGATTTCAACATCTTGAAGATCATTACCGTTGCAACCATTGGAACTTAAAAGAAAAAGCAAGCGGGGAGCTTGTAGCTGATTGAGGAATTCAAGAAAGAAGTAGTCCGTGGATTCGGAGCCTGCGCGTGGTCGTGTCAGGAAGTTCTACTGGTGGGTAGCATTAGGAAGTCGAGCAGGGAGCTTGTAGTCCTTTTGTAAGAACTTCAATTCTTTCATAGTGAATTCTGTTATGCCTTGAGGATCGGTGGGTCAAATCCTCCCCAGGTTTTTGCCGTGTGGTTTCCTGGGTGATCATATCTTGTGTTCATTTATTTTCCGCTGCATTATTATTCTTGATATGATTGTTTGATTGCTTTAACCTAGAATTGCATAATTTGACTACGTAACAACTTGGCTAATTAATCTAGGCTACGCAATCTGGTTGTTTAAGGGGTCTAAATTCCTGTCAAGTGGTATCAGAGCAGGTAGCTCTTTTTGTTTGAGATTTTTAATCTCTGAGCTGATCCTTGACCCCTGTTGTCATGGATTCTTGGAAAATTTTTCTGCTTATTTGTCAACTTATCTATTTGTCATCTTTGCCTTTTGTTGTTTTTGTTAAATCTTTCTTTAAGTATATTGGCATAATCACATGTGATAAGAATTATGTATGTTATACTGCTTTAACCGCCTTAAAGGCACGTGATTCTTGTCTTTGGTATTTGGATAGTGGTTGTTCCAGGCACATGACAGGAAATAAAGGTTTATTCAAAACTCTCTTTGAAGGAAAGATTGGGACAGTCACTTTTGGAGATGGAAGTAAATCTGTGATCAGAGGCATTGGTACTGTGGACATTCCAGGATTGCCAGTGTTTGAAGATGTTTGGTATGTTGATGGATTAAAGGCCAATTTACTCAGCATAAGTCAGATTTGCGACAATGGATTAAATGTTCTTTTCACCAAGTATGAATGTGAGATACTTGATGGAGGAGGTGACTGTATGTGTGTTGGTGTAAGGACAGCTGACAACTGTTATGGCATAACACCAAGTGTAAACAACAAATGCTTTAGTGCAAAGATTGATCAAGTTGATTTATGGCATCAACGGTTGGGGCATGCCAGTCATAAGCAATTAGAGAAGATTTCCAAGTGTGAGGCAGTTATCGGTTTACCTAAATTTGAGAAGATTGATAAGTGCATTTGTGGACCATGTCAGATAGGTAAACAAGTAAAATCCAAGCATCCGTCTGTGACTAGTGTTCAAACTTCAAGACCTTTAGAGTTATTACACATTGATCTCATGGGTCCTACCAGAGTTCAAAGTTTGGGTGGAAAGAAGTATATTCTAGTTGTTGTGGACGACTTTAATAGATATACTTGGGTTGTGCTTTTGAAAGATAAAGCTGAGGCTCCTGAGAAGATGATTCATTTATGCAAGAAATTGCAAGTTGAGAAAGATGCTGTGATAGCCAGAATCAGAAGTGATCATGGAAGAGAATTTGAGAATACCAAGCTGGCTACTTTCTGCAATGATCAAGGCACTCACCAAGAGTTCTCATCACCCAAGACACCTCAACAGAATGGGATTGTGGAAAGGAAAAACAGAGTTGTTCAGGAAATGGCACGAGTCATGTTACACAACAAAAAGTTGCCAAAGTCTTTCTGGGGAGAGGCTGTCAACACTGCTTGTCATACACTCAACCGGGTGTATTTTAGACCTGACTCCAAGAAAACTCCCTATGAACTCTGGAGAGGGAAGAAACCTGTTGTCAAGTATTTCAGGATATTTGGCAGTGACTATTACATTCTACGTGATAGAGAGAACCTAGAAAAGTTTGATGCAAAGAGTGACAAAGGATACTTTCTAGGATACTCTTCCACCAGCAGAGCTTATAGAGTGTACAATCTGAGAACCAAAACAGTCATGGAATCTTCAAATGTTGTGATAAATGATGAAGTATGTTCAGAAGCTTCTTCAGAAAGCACTGTTCCTGCTCAAGATAAGTCTTTAGAGGTTAATGATTCTCCTCTTACTGAGTATGTTGGGAAACATAGTGAGGAAGAGCTGCTGGTGTTGAATGATACAGTCTCAGTACCATCAAGTTCAAAACCATCCACTCCGGTTCATGACACTCGACAGGTACAAAGTGAGTTCAGTCCTCTAATTGAACAGAAAGGTACTACAACATCTCTTGTTAAACGTCCATCCTCTAGAGTGAGATTGAATCATCCTTCTACAAATATATTGGGTAGTCTGAATGATAACATGAGATTGAGATCAAAAGCCTTGAATGTGATCACTCACTCATGTTATTTGTCCCAATTTGAACCGAAAAAGGTAGATGAAGCACTTCAAGATTCTGATTGGGTAAATTCCATGCATGAAGAACTTCATCAATTTGTTCGGAATGATGTGTGGGAATTAGTTCCTAGGCCTGAAAATGTAAATGTGATTGGAACTAAATGGATCTTTAAGAACAAGTCAGATGAACATGGCACCGTGATTAGAAACAAATCAAGACTTGTTGCACAAGGATACACACAAGTGGAAGGAATTGATTTTGATGAGACCTTTGCACCAGTTGCAAGATTGGAATCCATTCGGATACTGTTGGCCATTGCAAGTCACCTAAACTTCAAGTTGTATCAAATGGATGTCAAAAGTGCTTTCTTAAATGGGATGTTACAAGAAGAGGTGTATGTTGAGCAACCTAAGGGATTTGTGGATTCTCACAGACCAGATGATGTATACAAGTTGAAGAGAGCCCTCTATGGTTTGAAACAAGCTCCTAGGGCTTGGTATGATAGATTGACTGCATATCTCACTGAGCATGGATTCAAAAGGGGATCTGCAGATACAACTCTCTTCATAAGAAAGGATAAGACTGGTTTTGTTGTAGCTCAAATTTATGTTGATGACATTGTTTTTGGTGCTACTAATGATTCTCTTGCTCATTCTTTTGCAGATGAAATGAAGGCAATGTTTGAAATGAGCATGGTTGGTGAACTGACTTACTTTTTGGGATTGCAGGTAAAGCAAACAGAGTCCGGCATCTATATCAATCAAGCTAAATATGCAAGGAATTTAGTCAAAAGATTTGGACTGGACAAAGCTGCTCATGCTAGAACACCAATGGCTGCAAATGCAAAATTGACACTAGATCCATCAGGTGAGTCTGTTGATATTACTTTGTATAGAAGCATGATTGGATGTCTTTTGTATTTAACTACTAGTCGGCCTGATATCTCTTATAGTGTTGGTGTTTGTTCTAGATTTCAATCTAATCCTAAGGTTTCTCATTTAAATGCTGTTAAGAGAATTATCAAATATGTGAGTGGAACCTGTGATTATGGATTATTTTACAGCAAAGAGTCAAATTTGTCTCTTGCTGGTTTTTCTGATTCTGATTGGGCTGGGAATGCTGATGATAAAAAAAGCACCACTGGGGGGTGTTTTTATGTTGGAGCCAATCTTGTGGCTTGGATGAGTAAGAAACAAAATTCTGTTTCTTTATCCACTGCTAAAGCAGAATATATTGCTGCTGGGAGTTGCTGTTCCCAACTCCTTTGGATGAAAAAGCTTTTGAGTGATTATGGGATTCCTCAAGACACCATGGTTGTCTATTGTGATAATTCTAGTGCTATTGATATTTCTAAAAATCCTGTTCAACACTCTAAGACCAAACACATTGAACTTAGATATCACTTCATTAGGGATTTGGTTGAAAAGAAAATTGTTGTTCTTGAGTATATCCCTACTGATCGTCAAAACGCTGACATCTTTACCAAACCTCTTGATGGAAGTAAGTTTGAGACACTTCGTCAAGTGATTGGTGTTCTTCGGTGTCCCTAAGTTGTTTTTGACTTACATGGTCCTTGTGCTTCATTGCTCTTTTCCTTTGTGACCATTGTTCTTTGGTTTTTTTGTGTTTGTGTTCTAGGACTTGCATTGCATTACATTCATGCATTTCATTCTAGGATTTATTTGTTTTCTCTTTTAATAATTTTAAAAAAAAAAAAAAAAAAAAGGGAAAAAGAGAAAGCTAAAATTATGTTTGACACTATTCTTCTTGATTTTTGAAAAACAAGGTTGGTCTATCTTTTTATACATATCATGTCTTGTGTACCTTGTTTAACTTTGATGAACTTATTCATTGCACTTGACTAGTTGAAACTTTGTAGTGCATGTTGTGTGGGAAAGATGTGTGTGGTTATTAATCACTTTGTCTTGATCTTGAAGTCACATGTTTTTTGACTGTCGGACTTGATTCTTTTGAGAAAGGCATAAATAACCATCTCACCACTGTTCACTAGCCAATCATGAACACCTTAGTGCATATCATAAGATTTTGTGCTCGAGAAAGTGTAGCACATGCACAAAAAGAACATAAGGTGTAGCCTCAATTAAATTAAAACTGGTGTGTACTATTAGGCTTGATGCCAATTCACTTAATTCAAACTGGTGTGTACTATTAGGCTTGATGCCATTTCACATAATATATTTCACATACTAAGGGGGCAAAAATATAAGAAACTTACATGATTGCAAGCTTTTGTTCTAGGAGATGTGGGAGTTATAGGATGTAACTCTTTAGGTGATAGTCTCTTTTAAATTCTATGTGATGAATTGTGTAGACTTTGTGTTTGATTGCTATTCACATATCACCTCACATGTATCTCAAGTTGTCTACTAGTTTTACACACTACACAAGTTACTCTATGTTAAACACTGTACATGCTAGTGTGTGTGTTTTTGGTCTGACCAACCAAGTTTGAAATTATCTTGAGATTTGTGCACAACATATCTGTTGCTTGAGAAAATTCAATGGGAGATTGATTGAAATTTGTTATGAGAAAATTGGGTTCAAAATTTTGGGTTTTTGAAAGAGCATTCCATCTCATACTCATGCATTTTGTTTCTTCAATTTAATGCTTTGAGGAGTTATTTTCAAAATTAGGTTTGTGTTTTTCAAAAAACTGTGATTTTTCTAAAAATTCAGTGAGCCTCTGCCCATTTCGATCGATCCAGCCTGTTTTTCGATCAATCGAAAAAGTACTCTCATTTGTCTTAAAATGACTGTGTGTTTCGATCGATCGAATGTAATTTTCGATCGATTGAATATCGTGGAAAAGTTTTTTTTTAAAAGTTCAGATATGACTTTTTCAAACTCACTACTCAAACTTTTCAAACTTTTTCTTCTCTCTCTCCGAGTTGGCAAGGCTCCACATAGCGATTTTTGTCGTTTTCTTCCGAAGTTTTTGCAAAATCTCTCTCTCCTCAAGCCGGTAAGACTCTTTTGTCCTTCCTTTTGAATTTATTTTCATGTTTTCATGCATAAATCCATGCATTTGAGGGTGATTTTCGGACTTTGCATATTTGGGATTTTCTGTTGATTCAAGCCTTATTTTATGCAATTGATCATTGGGTTTTTGTGGGGACACATCATAAACATGATTCTTACATGTTAATTTGATCAATTTTGAGCTTGGTGAAAAATTGAAAAGTCTAGGGTTTGTTCTTGATCCGAATTGGGGCTTTTATTAAATTGGGTAGAATTTGATGAAATTGGCTTGTTGTGTTGTTGTAATTAAGCATTATAATCTATGTGATGTGTTTTGTAATGCTCAATTCATCATTATATTTAAAAATTTTCAACAAGTGGTTCTCAATTTTTGGGATTTTTGATAGAAATTCCCTGTTCAAGCCAATTTTGTCAAATTACTCTCAATTAAACTTAATTGTTTACTGCATTAGATCATGCATCACAACATTTTATTGTTCATGCATCATATAGATTTTTTTTGTTCTATATTCTTTATTGTGCTAATTTGCAGTCTGCCCTTGGTTTTGTTTTCTCTTGTTCTTTGTGGTTTTCACTTTGTGTCTCTGTCCTTTCCTTAGCACTATGCCTAGGAAGACTAGAGCCCGTAGGAATGTTCCCTCACCTTCTCCTTCACCCCCTCCATCCTTTGATCGTGAGAAATTTCCGAGTGAGAAAAACCAAGAGATTTTTGAGAAGCTAAACATTAGGAGAAAGATATGGGCTGAGCGTTCTGTGTTGTTAGATGAACTCGATCCTGCCATTAGGGCAAATTTTGAGCGTCGGGGTTGGTTACCCTTTGTGGATGTTTCTGATCCTCCTCCACCTTCTGCCTTGATAAGAGAGTTCTACTCGAACATCTCTATCCGCATCTATGATTCCAACACTCTAGTCAAGAGTTGGATACGAGGCGTAGAGTACACCATTACTCCTCAGATAGTGGCTGCTGCTCTAGGGGTACCATTGGTTCTGCATCCTGTCTATCCATATGACGTGTCTCCCGAGATTAGTGATGTCTTGTCTTACATCACTGGGACTACTGTCCAGTGGGGTTCTGATCCTCGGATCACTTCTGCTGAGCTCTCCGGGTTACACTATCTATTCTTTAGGATAGCTTGTCATTCTATCTGGCCCATTTCCCATGTTCACACTATTCCTCTTGAGAGGTGTGTATTTTTGTACGCTCTGGTTACTGATACTCCTATTAGTTTTCCCCATCTTTTTCTTCGTTCTTTGAACGATGTTTATAGGAGTTCATCTTCTGCTCATGCTTTTGTACATCCTATTTTCATTCATAGGATTCTTCTTTATCTTGATATTAGTGGCTTTCCTTCCTCTGAGCCTGTTCATGTGATAGCTCCTATAGGTGTGTCTTTTCTTAGACAGAGGACCGCTCATCTTCGAGCTGGTTCTAAACACCCTAGGTCTGAGCCCTCTAGTAGCGCTCCTCCTCCTTCTTCTTCTGCAGGTCTTGCTGGTGAGGATATTCCTGATCCAGTTGGTGATGATGCTGCTGCTGCTGATATTCCTCCACCTCCTTCGGCCGACTTCGATGTTCGTCGTACTTTGGAGACTGTCATGACCGTTCAGGCGGCTCATGGTCAGATTTTGGTGGACTTGCTGGACGAGATTCGTGCTCTCCGAGCCGATTTTGCGCGTCTTCATTCACCCTCACCACCTCCTTTTGATGGCGACTTGTGATTGTCCTTTGGCATTCCGTCACAAAAAGGGGGAGTGGAGTTTTTGACTTGTAGTGGAGTTTTTGTAGTTAGGGGGAGATTTTTTTTTGTTTTAGAGGAGCTAGTGGAGTTTTAGATTGTATCTAAGTGCTTCACTTTGTATATCATTTTTTTGGGGGATATTCATGTTAGGGGGAGTAACATTGATTGATATACATGTTATTTTTTATTGATTCTTGTTGTTTTGTGATTCACTGCGTATTGATTTATATTGATTGAGTTGATCATTCGTATATGTCTTTATTTTGTGTTGTGTGAATCTTACAAGAATGTTATACCTGTTGTTTTACTCTTTACTGTCACACATGCATTTATGCGTTTGTTGAGTATTTCAGGATTATACAGGTTGATTCAACTAAGCTGCTGTCTACACTTGCAACTGATGGATAGTAGTTAGGCTGAATTTGAATTTATGAGCATTATCTTTGTAAAGGGCTTTTTACTTGTAAAACTTTGAGCTTTTATTTAGGGTTTTGTCACGGATTGCCAAAGGGAGAGTTTGTTAGGTTCTAAGGTCTTAGGATTTTATGTATTTAGAACTCTAATTTGTAATGTTGGCAAACCATGATCAAAACATTGTATTTAGTCTTATTTAGACTTGCTCAAAGTTGGTTTAATATTGTAAAGTTGGAATCGAGTGGCTGCAGAAGTACTTGGGACTTTCGGCCTGGCTCGATCGATCGAAGAATAAACTCGATCGATCGAAAATCGCACAGGTTGATTTTTCTGCAGAATTTCCAACTCAGCCCTACTTCATTAAACGTTTAGGGTTTTATGTTTTTACCCTAGGTATATAAACTAAACCTTAGCCACGTTTTTGAAGGTTGTCCATATTGCTTTATTGCTCATACATTGCTGTTTTGTGTGAATCTCTTGTGAGATCTTTGAGGAGCTTTCCTTTACACAAAACTTAGGGTTTTCAAGGTAGAGATGATTTCAACGTCTTGAAGATCATTACCGTTGCAACCATTGGAACTTAAAAGAAAAAGCAAGCGGGGAGCTTGTAGCTGATTGAGGAATTCAAGAAAGAAGTAGTCCGTGGATTCGGAGCCTGCGCGTGGTCGTGTCAGGAAGTTCTACTGGTGGGTAGCATTAGGAAGTCGAGCGGGGAGCTTGTAGTCCTTTTGTAAGAACTTCAATTCTTTCATAGTGAATTCTGTTATGCCTTGAGGATCGGTGGGTCAAATCCTCCCCAGGTTTTTGCCGTGTGGTTTCCTGGGTGATCATATTTTGTGTTCATTTATTTTCCGCTGCATTATTATTCTTGATATGATTGTTTGATCGCTTTAACCTAGAATTGCATAATTTGACTAAGTAACAACTTGGCTAATTAATCTAGGCTACGCAATCTGGTTGTTTAAGGGGTCTAAATTCCTGTCAACAGTAATAAAAAGAATCAAGAACATGTTTCAACAAAATAAGTTAACAATTCATTATATGAATATTTGACACAACTACACTAAAATAAATAAACATGCATCATCACAACAAGAGCAATATAAGAAAAAAGGGTTAATAAGAAACAACCTCTTGCATAGAGCACTCTTCTTCTTGAGAGGATATTTTATGGTCCAAAGAAATTTATGCAATTATCTTTGAACCTAAAAACCCTAGCTTAAGAGAATATCAGAATGGGGACCAGAAATATGAGAAATTTAAGGGTGTGAGAAAGTGTCTCTCTGAGAGTGTAAAAGAATGGGCTGAATTTTGAGATCCAGTCTCTATTTATAGAGGCTGGAATGTTTAAAAAATAAGCAATGACAAGTAGAATGTGAATTAGGACACATCTTTTTGCAAAAAAGTCGAAAAGGATGTGCCTTATCGTCACCTAAAGAGCATTGGGCCAAAGCCCTTAAGGGTGCCATTCAGCACTTTGAAAGTACCGATTGGCACTCCAAAAGTACCGAATGGTACTTTTAAGATTGAATTTATTCAATCATGTGTTGGCTTTATTCCATGCCAAATTTGCTTGTATTTTAGCAATTAGATACCCTGTATTTAGGTGGGATTTATGTAAGGGTAGTGTGTGAGAGAGTGGGAAGAAAACTCAAGATGTGTGCACTTAAGAAGAGCCTCGCGACTGGCAAGTCGCCAAAGGTGGCACACGTGTGAAGCATGTAGGGGTGCTAAAAGGTCATAACAGTTGGAGCACTACAAGACAGAACTTCCAGTCTGGTCAGGTAGTTAGCTTGCGACTCAAACTCATGACTCGTTCCAGTCACGAGGTTGAGTCGCCAGAATGCCCTGTTTGATGAAAATTGACTTTTCGCATTCGTCATGCACACTACTATAAATACCCTTATACCCACGAAATGTAGAGAGTGTCCAGAGAGAATTTTGAAAAAGAAACCCTAGAGAAAAACAAGATTGACTCATCCACAATCTTTATCATTTGATTCTTCAAATTCCTCTACTCTCACCCTCTCCATTGACATATCTTTGAGAGGTACATTTGCCAAATCCTTATCTCACCATACCCATATCAATGAGGAGGTGTTTTGGTGCTTGGGAAGCAGTTTAGAGAGGACCAATTCATTTGGTTGATGCAATGGGCTTATTGCGGGATCCAGTAAGCTAGAGAAAACAAGGTTTGGCATAACCCTGTTGGAGCAAGAAGCTTGGAGGGCTTAAGTGCACTGGGTAGATTAGGCTTAGAGGGTCTTCTGCTATTCATGTATCCCAACTTCATTCTCTAGTGGATTATTGACTGCTTGGAAAGTGGCAGAGAGGTTTTTTGCCGAATACTTCGGTTTCCTCTTCGATAACACATCGTTGTGTTATCTTTGTGTTTGCATCTCTATTTCTTTTCTCTTTACCTTTTAATTGCTGCTGTGTTTGTGATTAATTATGGTTTAGAGTGTGTTACCTTTTTTTTTATATAACTTATATTTCATATTCTGCACATATATTGTTTGATTATAAGCTTGTGTTGGTACTAATCGCACTTTCGTGTTCGAGTGCGTTTTGGACTCCTTTTTTAGGTTTTCTTGAGCCGGGCCTTGCACTTAGATGTGTTTTCAATTCGTATTCTTAGATTTTTATCATTTTTCTAGATAATTCAGGTCTTTTTAGCAACAATTATCTTGTAGATAAATACTCCAAAATAAATCTTGATAAAGTTTAAATTATCCACAATTTTATTGTTATCCAATTATCTCATTTATTACTATGCAAGCAATCCTATTTTAGACACTAATTATTAACCAATCACAAAATTAATTAATTAATTTTAATTTTTTAACCAATCAGAATTAATTTAAATTAATCATGTGTGGTCGACTCTACTTAGACACAATGCATGCTGACCATGCAAACTTGATCATGCGATATCCTTCGATCCTACGGTCTGATTTGGAAACTAGATATACCGTCAAGATCATTTCTATGATATGCAATGAATGAATTAATGCATGTAATGCAATCATGATTTTTGGGGTACATGGATGGTCATTCCAGTCTTCTTCCATAATTAAATCATGGGTTCAAAATCGAGTGTCTACACTGAGTTTAAGTGTGGGGGCCGAATTTTGGCCCCCCACTTTCCGTGTCTTTTTTTTTTTTTTTTTTTTTGCTTTCTCTTCCTCCTTCATCTTTTCTTCCATCATTAGCACTATTCACCCTCATCTTCACCTTGATTTTTCTTCTTCACCTCACCATTTCTTGTCCAAAAAAAAAAAAAAAAACTTTTCTAAGCTTCTCAACCTTCCTTCACTCATCTCCCTCAATATTTTAGTAGATCCTTGTGTTCTTGAGTAATTTTGCCACACACCCATTTTTGGTGAAACCCATTTTCAAATCCATCTTTTCTTTGCACCAACATGTCTTCTTCTTCCAATGGATCTTCTTTTCTTACTTTTCATGGCAAGAAATATGATCCAACATTTGATTGGAATGATGAGGAGGGGCTCCTTCAAGACCCCAAGACCCATGCTCCATATTCTCATATGGACATCAAGGTGAGTTTTTCTTTGGTTTCTTTGCTTGGAAAAATGTTGTTTCATACTTCATTGAAAGTTTGATTGTGAGACATTATCATTTTTTTGTATGATTGTTGGAATTTGGGACATTGTGTGATTGATCATGTTGTAATGTTGGCTTTGGAGCATTTTTTGAAGTGTTGTATTTTTGGTCATGGTGTAAATTGGACAATGTTGATGGCTTATGGAATTTTTGGTAATACTAGCAATTTGTGATGTTGTCTAATGAATTTTGTCTTGGATTTTGGGGGGCATTGGCATTGAGAAAAAGTTGTGCTGTAAGCTTGCATGAACATATTCATGATGCATGTGGGAAATTTTGTTGGCATGTGTAAATTTATTTCATGGACATGTCAATATTTTTGTGGGTATGAGTATGGATAAACTTGTGGATATGGAAAATTTTCGTCGATATGGTAGAATTTTTATGGGCATGAAATTTTGGTTATGGAAAAATTTTGTTGGGTATGTGATGTTGGATCATGGAAAATTTTGTGGTTATGATTTTGGATTGGGAATTTATTTGTGTATGGACATGTGGGAATTTTTGTTTGATGCCTATCTTGGTCATGTAGGAATTTTTTCTTGATGGCTATTTTGGACATGTAGGAAATTATTTGATTGTGTATGGTTTTGGGAAAAATTTGTTAGTTGTGTATGGACATGTGAAAAATTTTTGATTGCGGTAAAATTTTTGGTAGGTGCATTGATTTTTTTTTTTTTTTTTTTGGGGGAATTTTTAGACATGTGATTTTGGTCATGGAATAATGGGCTAAATTTTTATGTTTCATAGCCTTAAGAGTCGAGGTAGTCTCTAAATGTTGAAGAGCATATAGGAAGCATTGTCTCTTGCCATCAGGAATATCATCAATGATACGGGTTTTGGTACTTTCTTTGAAGCTTTACTAAATCAGGAGACACATGAATACAAGGACCTCTAGCTACTCCTTGCTTTGTCAGAACACTTCTTGGACACCACATGTACCTTCCATTTTCCAGGCATTGGTGAGGTAATGTTGACACCTTATGACTTTTCCGTCATCACCGGCTTGAAGTTGGATGGTGAGAGAATCTGTGTCAATGACTCCCTTTCTTCAAATGAAATCAAGAAACTTCTAGGTGTAATGCCTTCCAAAATGAGGAGTAAAAATGTTCCTTTGTCATGGCCATGTGAGAACATTACCAAATGTGATACTGTGGCAAGGGGTACCCGCATGTTCATGCTTCTTTTCATTGGGACTTTCTTGTGCCCAGAGTTAGGCAGTACAGTGAATCTGTGTTATTTATGGAACTTGAGAAATATTGAGCAAATCAAGAATTATGACTGGGGTGGTAAGGCTTATGCTACCCTTTTGCATTTCATGACTCAGCTTTCTAGGCATAGACTTTCATGCTTGGGTGGGGCTCCATTTGTATGGCAGGTAAGGTTTGGAATTTTTGGCTATGTGTGGGTTTGGAAAGTTATTTTGGCTATGTTGTAATGGTGTTGTGAATTTTTTTAAGGTCTGGATGTATGAATACTTTGGAGTTGGTCCTGAAATTCAGGAGGAGGTTAATAACATTTTTCCTAGATTTCTCCGTTGGTTTCCTAAACATCGTTTGTCAACGCCCTCCAAGCCTTCTTTGGAAATTTGACGCTTGGTGATTGACAACCTGACTGCTGATGATGTGAGTCCTTTCCCTTTTTTTTTTTTTTTTTTTGTGTGTGGGATCTTTTGTGCTTAGTGGTGGTTTGGTCATTTTCTCATTCTGGGTTCTTTTGTGATTTTTTAGATGTCTTTGAATCCTTGGGTTGGATGTGAGGAGTATGCGGAGTGTGAGTGGACTTTGGAGCTGAATAGCTGTTAGGTATTGTTTGAGTGTGGGCATGGAAGGAATTCGTATCTTGGTAATTGGGTAATGCCTCAGGTTTAGCATGTGTATCTTCCTACAACAATTCTAGTTCTTCCTTGTCCCTAAGTCCAGTTGGCTAACCTTCTAACTTATGAAGAAATTGATCAGGCCTGTGTTGGCTTTGTGGTTTCAGGAGTAGCAGGAACTTATTCTAAATTTATTCAAACTCATCTACAAGGTTGCCTGGCCAGCATATCGGTATTTCTCTTCCCTTCTGAAGTCAAATTTTCATCTTGCATATTCCTTTTCCATATTTATGCTTGGTGACAACATTTGCATGTTGGATTTTCAGATTCCATCTTTTGAAGGAAAGGAAGAGGGAGAGGAAGAAGAAGAAGAAATTCCCTCCCCTCACCATGCTTGTAGCTCTTCTAGTTCTTTCATGGAGACTTATCCCCATTTTCTGGCATGGCAATATGAAGTGATGAATGCGGATGGAACATATAGTTCCATGCCTTTGAATAGGCCAGAGCACACACCAAACGTCCCTTGGCCTGATCCGGTGTGTTCTTGAATTTTTTAGTTCCTTGTCTTTATCTCTTCTTGGCTTACGGAATTGCTCCTGATCTTGGTAGATTTGTGCTTCAAGTTGATGTCAATCTTGTGGAGGAAAGTATGCAAATGATTGGAGGTTTGCAACTGTTGGCTCGTACTCAGTCTTCCCAATATGTGATTAATGAGGCGAGTTAGGTATGCAATGATGCTTTCCAAGTGGCTTTTGCTTGGATTTTTCTTGATAAATAACACTTGATTTTGCTGACTTTTCAGGTGAGTCGAATGGAAGCGGCTGATTCCGCTAGAAGAACTTTGGAGGACAGGATTAGAAACCTTGAACCTGAGAACCGTCAATATGATCCTCGATTCTATGCACATCAAGAGGGAAATACAGAAGGCGGTTCCTCTAGAGGTGGGTCGAGGAGGTCTTCTCGCCGGCAGACCAGAGTCCCAATGATATTTGATTTGTATTTTTAATTTTTCCTACAAAACAAAAGGAAGTGTTCTTTAGACAATCTTTTATTAACTTGCATGTTTAGCTCTTTGTCCTTGGAATTGCCCTTGATCATGTAGAAAATTTAACTGTGACAAGTTTAGAATTCACCTGATGAGATCTTCTAGTACCAATTTAAACTTATCTTGATTAACTCTGATGAAATCTGCACTTATTTGGATGAGGCGAAGCCGAATGCCCCTAGTTTAAGATAAATGCATGATTTTTGAAAATCTTGGTGATTACTTTTTTTTTGAAAAGATGATGATAGTGGTTTCCCTTTTAACTTTTTGAAAATGAATGAGCCATGGGTGAATGCCCCTAGTTTGAGAGATATATTCAGGAGCTTGGAAAAAATCTTAATTTCATCAAATTTTGAAAATAATGTTGCAAGTGATGATTTTTGAAAACAAATGAGTTAGGCATGTCTAAATGCCCCAGTTTAACCAAAAAAATATTTTTGAGTGTTTTACGGTCCTAAAAAAAATGATTGAAAACCCAAAATTGCATGAAATTACACGAATGAGTGATGGTAGGGCTAAGTGCCACTTGGCATTTGAGGGATGCCGTTCAGCACTTGGCCACGCCATGACACTTACGCCATTGTGGGCCGACTCGTCACGCTTTTCCAATGTGTGTTTCGTGTTTTTAGAAAAAAATATTTTCTTCGTTTATGATCACGAAACACTCTCCTACTCAGCTACAAACTCTTTGAAACCTATTTAAACATGATTTAGGAACTGATGTAGCTTATATTGATGATCTCTCCTGCAACAAATCTCTGCATCAAGGTTAGCAAAACACAATAATCACAAGTAAAAGTCATCCATGGCTAACAATCAAAATTTTTCTCATTCAAAAATTCATGATATCAATAGATGGGTTCGTAGCTTTGATTTCAGTACCAAGTCCAGTTTTACAACTTACAAACTGGAGGGAATTAAGGCTCTAAAGAATGTCAAAATCAAGTGGGATTTCCTTCGTGCTGCTGTGAAATTCTGGGATCCCAAAGATCATGTGTTCCAGTTCAAAACTGTTGAACTCTATCCCATAATAGAAGAATTTTACGCTATCTTGGGCTATGATCCAAGCAAAAAATCTTTAGCGGTTTCTTGTGATCCCAGGCATAGGGAGTCTTTGTCTGATGTTCTCGGTCTTCCTACTTCCATCATTAGTAGTATGGTTGAAGGACATATGGTGAATCTTCGTGCAATTGTTTCTAGGCTGATTAACAAACGCACTTATGGAATGACTGACAATATGCAAAAAAATTTTGGCTTGGCCCTAAGCTTTGTGGGAGAAATTTCGCTTTGCTCTAGAAGACACAATTTTACGAATGCTCAAGCCATAAGTGTGGTGAGTCAAATTAAGGATGGTGATAATCTTGTTTCTTTGATCTTGGCAAAAACTCTTCTAGGACTAGACTCTGTATTTCATGGTAGAGGATCCCAAAACTTCCTTGGGAGTCCCTTGACTTTGCAAATCTGGCTGATGGAGCAACTGGATATGATTGCCAGGCCTACAACTAGTAATTATGGTCCTAGCAGTTTTCTTAACAGGACTATCATCAAAACTGAGTGCCAAACTAAAAGCCACTTGGTGAAATTTTTGAACAAGAACTCTAGTGCCTCAATCAAATGGAACTGTTATTGGTTGAAGTGCCCACCCCCTCTACTGCGATCTCCAGGATTAGATCACATCTTCATTGTTAGATTATGAAAGGCAACTTTCTACAAGGCAAATAGACTCTTGAGGCAGTTCCAATATGAGCAAGGAATGCCCAGTGGAAAAAGAAGAAGACCTTTCACTCTTGTGGACACAAATCCTACTTCTATAAGGAACATGATGTTAGGCTTGGAGATGGCTGACCGAGTGAACCAATCTTTTGTCAAGGTTCACTTTCACAGGATGACTACAGAATACTCTAACTAGTTGGTGGACAAGGAAATTGAGATGGTTGCTATGAGAAAGCAATTTCTCAGAGATATCCGGGAAAGACATGATGATGAAAACTATGAATTTAAAAGAAGGGACAAGGATGACAAAGAACCTAGCATAAAGGAAATCAATGATCAACCTAAAGAGAAAATACTGAAGACAAATTGACTTTCTTATTTTTGGCTTTGAACATGTTTATTTAGAAATTGATGTAAAAACTCTTATGTTTAGGAATTATTTAGGACTTGCAGATTAAGGGTTCTATTTAAGATGTAGGTTTTTGGGATTTGGTTTTTTCTTTCAGTTAGGTTTAGGGTTTGGGTTCTTAAGGTTTGGTTTGGTTTCGGGTTTGGCTTCTTAAGATTTGGTTTTTTGGATTTTGTTTAATGACATGGTTTAATGGAATGGTTGAATTTTGGAAAATTTTGTTTAATGGGCAAATGGTGGTTTTAGGAAATTATGACTAGACCAATGCATGGTTGCCTACATATCCCCTTTGTAGAAGGATTAGGTCATTAAGTAGTTCATTTATTTTCTTTTCTTTTATTTGCCTTAACTTTTGCCTAGGCTACCCTTTCGGGTTTTCAACCTAGCAGTCTCTCTCACTTTTTTTAAAAAAAATTTATTTATCAAGCCTAGGACAAGAAATGACATAATTTACAACCATTTTAGACGTGGTGCTTTGAGACTGCCACCTTAGATGTGGTATTTTTTCAATTGATCCATGTTGGTTGGCTCGGTAAAAAGATTTGCATCTAAGTCCATCAATCTTACTGCTCCCCTAAAGTATATCTATTTGATAATATATGGGCCTGCCCAATTTTGCTTGAACTTCCCATTTGCATCTTGAACCGGGGCTCAAATCTCTTTCAACACTAAATCCCCCAACTTCAAATCTCTGGTTCTTACTTTCTTGTCAAAAGCTTTCCTAAGCCTCCTTTGGTAACCTTGAATATGATACAAGGCTTTGAGTCTCTTTTCATCCAGCATGCATAACTAGTCATACCTGCTTTGCAACCAATCTGCTTCAGGGATTTCACTTTCCAATACTGTCCTTAGTGAACGGACACCCATTTCAATGGGAAGAACTGCTTCCATCCCATACACTAATGAATAAGGAGTGGCTCCTGTGGAAGATCGAATTGATGTCCTATACCCCCAAAGTGCATAAGGTAATTACAGGTGCCAATCCTTGTAGTTCTTCATGCTTTTCTTCAAGATACACCCTATATTCTTGTTAGTAGTCTCAACTGCTCCATTAGTCAAAGGATGGTAAGGTAAAGACTTGTGGTGTTGAATGTTGAACTGTCATAGCAATATTTTTGTTTCTCCTTTAAAACGTAGCCCATTGTCAGAGATAATTTCATATGGTACCCCATATCTGCAGATGATATTGGTTTAAATGAATTGAGCAACTTTCTTTGAATTTAGAACCTTGTATGAAGCAACTTCTACCCATTTGGTGAAATAGTCAATAGCAACAAGTATGAATTCATGGCCATTAGATACCGTTGGGTGAATCTTCCCAATGATGTCTAGGCCAAGGTAAAACTATCTTATTGATTTGTAATTCAAGAAAAACTCAAACCATGACATACATATACACATACATGTCTTTATGCATTAGTTATAAATAATAAATGAAAAATTTAAAAAAAAAAATCTTATATCCAAAGTAATTCATAACTCATATATAATACTGGGAGATTATTTTTATCAAAATTTTTTGTCATTGTAATTTTTATCTTTTAGGTTCTAAAAATTAAGGATTAAATGTTTAGAATTATAATTTTTGTGTGTTGGCAAACTGAGAACAAAACATGTTTAGTCTATGTGTTAGACAATGCTCAAAGGTGTATGTTTCAAGCTTCAAGTTCGAGTTGACTGCAAAAAAGAGAAGTCATAATCGCAGAAAAATTTGTTCTGCAGAATTTTAAATTAGGCCCTAGCCCGTGAAAACGTTTAGGGTTTCAATCTAACTTGTCCACATATAAAAGGAAAACCCTACCTACATTTTGCAGACTTTTGGAAGACTTGTGTGTTACTCTTTGTGAGATCTGAGAGGTTTTGTACCTTCTAACTACATAAGCGTCTATCGGAGCAAGATCTACAATCAAGTAGTGGTAGAACCTAGCTACTGCTACAAAGATCAACAGCTGAAGGTGATTTGAAACCTTTCAGTGGGACCTCAAATTCACAAGCATGGGTGCTTGTGTTGCTATAAATCCAAGAAGAGAAGGAGTCTGTGGATTCGGAGCTTGCATGTGGTCATGTTAGTAAGTTAGTACTTGAGGTAGCAATAGATTTAGGGTTAAATTTGATTGTAAAAATTTTGATTCTCTTATAGTGGATTTGCTTTACCTTGAGGATAGCTAGGCCAAATCCTCCCCAGGTTTTTACCTTAAGACAGTTCGTTTCATTAGTTTTCCTGGGTTATCATATCGTGGTGTTATTTAATTTTCCACTGTACATGATATGATGTATTATTGTTTAACTTAGATCTGAATAATTAACCTAAGTAATCACTTGGCTAATATATTAGGTTAAACATTCTAGTTTAAGGGGCCTAAACTGAACAAACAAGTGGCATCAGAGTAGGTTAGCTCTTGTTCTTAGGTATCTATACCTAGAGTTAATCATTGACCCCTGCTGTCATAGAACACAGCCACTCTCTTGTGATCCCCCCTCACTTTGATGGAAATGACTATGCTTATTGGAAGGTTAGGATGAAAGCCTTCTTGAAATCTATTGATAAGAGAGTATGGCTCTCTGTTGAAAACCGTTGGGAAAGACCAACCACTGCTATTGGTGAATGGACTACTGCCCAAAAGGAAGCAGCATGCTTTAACAGTAAGGCTATGAATGCAATATTCAATGCTGTTTCTATGGAAGAATTTAAAAGGATCTCGAATGTGGAGATTGCTCACACTGCATGGAACATCTTGCAAACAGTGCATGAAGGCACTAAGGCAGTAAAAATTAATAAACTGCAGCAGTTGACCTCTAGATTTGAAAGCATTAGAATGTCTAATGATGAGACTTTTAATGAATTCTATGCTAAGTTGAATGATATTGTCAATTCTGATTTTAACTTGGGTGAAGTTTATGATCAGCCTAAAATTGTTAGGAAAACTCTTAGATCATTAACTGAGGACTTTAGACCAAAAGTGACAGCCATAACTGAAAGTAAAGATGTTGATTCTATTCATGTAGATTAACTTGTACGATCTCTTCAATCCCATGAATCTGACTTACCAAAAACTAACAAGTCTAAATCTACAGCCTTGAAATCTGTTGATGATGTTGGTGATTGTGGATTTGATGATGAACTCTCATCTACTGAGATTGCTTATCTTACCAAGAATTTAGAATTTTTTTGAGAAATAATAATAGAAGGGCAAGAAATAGAAACACTACTGACCCTAAGAATGTGAAGAAGAATGACACAATTAAAAATAACAATTCTGAAAAATCAAAAGATAAAGTTGTTCAATCTTCTAACAATTCTTTAAGACAACAGTGCTTTGGTTGTCAGGGGTATGGTCATCTAAAATATGAATGTCCAACATTTTTGAGATCTAAAGGAAACGCTATGGCTGTCACTCTAAGTGATGATGAAGTTTCTAATCATGACTCTGAAAGTGATCAAGAAGGGAACTTTTGAGCTTTCACTGCTACTACTGTAGCAAGTGAAACTGAGACTACTGATGAGAACCCTTTTGATGGGGAACTCTCTGAGAATGCTAACCTATAAGAGGCTTATAACAAGCTTTACAAGATTGCAGTAAAAGATGCCATTAGTGTTGATTTAGGGCTGAAAAAGATAAACACCCTTGAACAAGAGAAGAAAATTTTGTTGTTGAAATTGTTTGATGCCAATGAACTCTTAAATTTTGTTAAGATTGAGAACATGTCTTTGCTTGAAAAGGTTAAGAGTTTAGAATTAGAATTATCTATTGCTAGAGAACAACTAGATAGGTCTACTACTTCTAAACTGGATGACATGCTATATGTTCAAAAATTTGTTTTTGATAAGACAGGTTTAGCGTTTGTTGAGAGTGGTTCTTCTTCTGTTGTTCATCATCCCAAGTTTGTACCTGCTACATCTACTTCTATTGTTCATCCATCTTTGTCTGAAGTTAAGGGACATAAGGAAGAAGTTCTAGCTTCTAGAAGAACTAAGGTAGATTTAAGTGAGTCAAAATCTAAGAATCTCAATCAATCTGGAAGCAAGAAGCAACACAAATCTCAATGGTTTTTTCATTTCTGTGGTGGAGTTGGGCATACTCGGCCAAATTACTTTAAGCTGCAAGCTTCTAAGCAAGCATCAAAACAAAAAATGCCTATGCCAAAAGCACAAGATCCTATGGCACTTATCCATGAATTGGTAAAGGTTCTTAACCTTTATGCTAATATTGGAGGTGAGTTTAGGGCTAATTCTAATAGAAACCCTAACTCCAAGTTTGCATCTAAAAGAGTCTAGATGCAAAAGACTCAACTCAGTGAGTTTGTCTAACATGATTCTTGTGTTAATTCTTTTAATCTTTCTTGACCAAAACTGTTTTTCATTAGGGTTTGCATTTGCATTATATTCACGCATTTTGTTCTAGGTTTGCTCTTGATGTTCTTCAGTTTTTTTTTTTTTTAAATAAATCGAAAAAAAAAAAGTTTTTGTAGTATACATCTTCAAGATGTGTAATTAAGGTTGGCCTATGAAATTTGCATTTCATGACTATGTACCTTGTTTAGCTTTGATGAGCTTTATTTTTCTGCACTTTACTAGTTTGTGCTATGTAGTGCTTATATTGTGTGAGTTGTTTAAGGTTTTTAAACACATGCTCTTGATTTTGAAGTCACATTCTTTTGATTGTAAGGAATAAAAAATCCTAGGAGAAAGGCATAAATAACCATCTCATCACTGTTACTTGCCAATCATGAACACCTCTATGCAAATCATAAAAGCCGCGCTCGGTAAGGTGTAGCACTTACACAGCAAGATATTTAAGGTGTTGCTATGAAAATTTAATAAAAGAAGAAAAAAGCAAAAAGAAAAACAAAGAAAAATATGCATCAAAAGAAAAAGAAAAACAAAAGAAATAAATAAAAGTAAAAAAAATTGCATGGTTGCAAGTGTGTTTTCTAGGAGATGTGAGTTATATGATGTAACTCCTTAGGTGATAGTCACTCTCAAACTTATGTGATTGATAATGTAGAAATTGTGCTTATTTTCCATATACATATCACCTTTTGGGTAACTCATACACTTACTAGTTACACACACCACAAGCAAATCTTTGTTAAACTTTGTACATGTGATTGTTTGTTAATTTTTTTGTGGCCATCCAAGATTTAACTTCTTGATATGTTTAATACATTTTGGGGGTGTGAGGAAAGAAGTGTTTGATGAAATTTGCTTAGGCTTGGTAAATATTTTTTCTTGGAAAGATTGTTTTTGTAAAACACTTGGAATCATGAACATGCATCTCATATCATGAAAACTGGTTTACAAATGCTTCTGCAAAAAAAATTTCCAGGTTTTTCAAAATTTATGATTCTTTAGGATTCGATTGATCAAAATTTCTGTTTTCCTTCTCTTTTCATTCAAACTATCGTTGATATTTATAAGAGTAAGTGTAAAGCACAAAGCTATTCTTTCTTGTGTATATATAGGGTTTTGAACTTTTTATGGTTATCAGATTTTTCTCCTTTATAGTTCATATCACTGCCCCTATAAGAGCCACTTTTCTTAGACAGAGACAGGCTCAGATGAAGAGTGTTGAACCAAGCACTGGGACTTCAAAGAGATTAAGAGGTGAAGCTTCTACTACAGCTCCTGCCTCTGGTGCTATGCCTACTGCTAAGGAGACACATGTGGATCCTATTGCTGTTGTGGATCCTTCTAGTGATGATGATGCTGTTGACCTCACAGTTACCCCTCCACTCTCACTCCGTGCCATTATAGAGTCCTTTATGACTACTCAGGCAGCTCATGGAAGGCTTCTTGATGAGTTACTCACAGAGGTGGCTGCCTTGACAGCTGATTTTGCTGAGTATAGAAGTGTTTTTCCACCTCCTCCGCCCTCTGATGCTTGATGGTTGCCTTTGGCAATTCGTAACAAAAGGGGGAGTAGGTTTTAGTTTTGAGAGGGCTATTGCATTTAGGGGGAGCAGAGAGTTTTTGTACTTAGGTGGAGTTGTTTTTGAAATGATGATAGTTTTTGATGTTATTTTTTTTCTTTATTTTCATGTATAATTGTTTTATTTATTGTTTAGTGGTATTGTTCTTGTTTCACAAACGTTGATGGTTTTTTGACTATGATAGTATATTTGATGTTTATTCATTTGATATCCTGTCTATCTTTTAAGTTTGTGAATTCAAGTTTAGATTTTATTTATTGGATTTGTGCTATATTTTCCACACATGTGTTTATGGTTTGTTTTCAGTGTTTTAGGAATTTACAGGTTATTTATTTCAACAGCTGTTGTCTATACTAGCAACTAATAGTTAGTAGTTGTGATAGAATTGTTTTAGGGCAATACTTTATAATTGGGCTGGTGTTTGATTTGAGCAATTCATTTTGTATGTGTGTTTTGTCATGGATTGCCAAAGGTGAAGAATGTTAGGTTCTAAAGATTTAGGATTAAATGTTTAGAATTATAATTTGTGTGTTGGCAAACTGAGAAGAAAACATGTTTAGTCTATGTGTTAGACAATGCTCAAAGGTGTATATTTCAAGCTTCAAGTTCTAGCTGGCTGCAGAAAAGAGAGTCAGAATCTGCCAAGCTAGATCGATCGAGAATTAGGCTCGATCAATCGAGAATCGTAGAAAACGTTTTTCTGCAAAATTTTAAATCAGGCCCAAGCTCGCGAAAACGTTAAGGGTTTCAATCTAACTTGTCCACATATAAAAGGAAAACCCTAACTACATTTTGCAAACTTTTGGAAGACTTGTGTGTTAATCTTTGTGAGATCTGAGAGGTTTTGTACCTTCTAACTACACAAGCGTCTACCAGAGCAAGATCTACAATCAAGCGGTGGTAGAATATAGTTGCTGCTACAATGATCAACAACTAAAGGTGACCTGAAACCTTTGAGTGGGATCTCAAAGACACAAGCGTGGGTGCTTGTGTTGCTGTAAATCCAAGAAGAGAAGAAGTCTGTGGATCTGAAGTTTGCACATGGTTGTGTCAGTAAGATACTACTTGAGGTGGCAATATATTTAGGGTTAAATTTCATTGTAAAAACTTCGATTCTCTGCTAGTGGATTTGCTTTACCTTGAGAATAGTTAGGTCAAATCCTCCCTAGGTTCTTACCTTGAGATGGTTTGTTTCATTGGTTTTCCTGGGTCATCATATCATGGTGTTATTTACATTTCCGCTACTGTGCATGATATGATTTATTATTGTTTAACCTATATCTGAATAATTAACCTAAATAATCACTTGGCTAATATATTAAGTTAAACAATCTGATTTAAGGGGTCTAAACAGACAAACATTATCAATACTCAAAAATACAAACAAACTAAACACTCGATTGAGTAACTTAAAGTCATTTTGTATCTAGTTTTTCAATAATTCTTATGAAAAATCATAAATTCATAACATTCATAGAAATTAAATATCTGTATATAATAAAACTAGACTATATTTACAATTAAAAGAAATAATATTCGTAGAAATTTAATATAATAAAATCATTATAAAAAACCATAAAATATATAGAATTTAATTTCAACCAGATTAGACAACTATAGTAAAAAATAAATTCATAAATCATAAGGTATATAAAAAGAAATTAAACTGATATTGAACTGGAAAAAAAAAAAGAAAAAAAAATAAGTTTTGTAACATAAAATGCACTATGAAAGAAAAGGAATTGTACGAGAATTGAGAATTGAAAAAGAAAAAGAAAAGTAGTGTTTGTCACACACAATCTATTAAACATATACTATTACACACATTTTTTGAATTAAATAAGTAAGTTGAAGAACACAATTTCATTTTTGTAATTGTGTTTTCAACTTACGATTTCAGTTTAAAAAATAAGTGTGTAGTAATGTGTGTATACAAGTTAAGTGTAACAGTTTTTAATAAAAATAAAAAATGAAGTAGAACTACAAAGTGTCGTAGAACTGTAGAGGGGCATATATCAAGTGGAAGGATGAGCTTTGGCAAAAAATGAACTTTCTTGGGAGTTGTCTATTTTATAATGCCATTACACACCTTTTTATTTACAAAAATACATTTTGTTTTTAGGTGAAAAGTTGAGAATTTGGAGGGCAAATTTGGCTGATGTGTAGGAGGTAGAGGGGCCAATCTTTGCTCCCGTGGGGGCCGGGTCTTAAATAAATTGAAGTAGGCTGTACTTTTACCTACTATTAGAAGTTTTTTTAAAATATTTGTTTTTTTTGGGGGGGTGGGGGGGACCAGAAATTTTTCTCAAGGGCAAAGCTAAATGAATCATTGTATTTTGGGATCCTTAATTCTCTCAATATAAATGCATGACTTTATTTTTGGAAAACATTTTTTTTGCTATAGAGATAGATTTTCATATATATATTTATTATAAATAAAGTTATGCTTTAAATGCTCTTAATTAAAATAAATTAGACAACAATAAATTAAAGATTATTTGTACTTTTTTATAATAAAAAACAATGAAAGGGACCATTACCAAAAATTTATTCAAAATTTTGACATTAACACCCCCCCCCCCCCCCCCCCCCCCCAGTTGTATGATCAAATTCCTCATATTGAAAAAATGACTCGGACTCTCCCAAAGTAGGAGCAACTGCCTCTATAGAGTTTTTTTTTTTTTTTTTCATAAAGAATGAGACCCTGTAAAGAGATCAACAAAAGATTGAAATTGTGGAATAGGGAAGCTATGGATAATCTTATGTTTCCACAAGACAATATGACAAAAGACTAAGTTATTTGGTTATAAGTTGTAACATTTATACATTTTTTTTGTTCAAGATTATAACCTAGAAAGCAACATATACTAAGAGTGTGATTGTAATTTATAGCACTCGTGAAGTTGAAGAATGAAAAACTAGGCACAACCAAAGTCTCTAAGCTAACTATAGTTAGGAGAAGTGCCAAATAGGCATTCATAGGGTGTTGATTCAACAAAAGGGACAAGGATAATCGATAAATGGTTTGAGAAATAGTAAGATTTATTTTCCCTCAAAAGGAGTCATGAACATATGAAAATTTAACAAAATTTAGTGTCCAAAAACATATCAAAATTTGCTTTATGCTCAACCATGATGTTGTGAATCGATGTACCTAGGGGGAGGTGGGATTCAAACACAAACATTGAGACAATATAAACTAGTATAAAGTATGCCAATAGTATTGGGTTATCATCTAAACCTCAAGAGGTAAAGCAAAATTGTTTTATCCAATTAACATGAAATTCAATCAAATAAACTATATGAAACTTATCCTAGCAAGAAAATTACACATTACTCTAGAGTACAATAATGTTATAATATTTTCAAATCTCACATGATTAGTGAGTCTCATTTTAAATTTTTCTTAGCGTGACTCATTATTATATGAGAAGAGAGGGTATAACATTATTGTATTATCAAGATATTGTTTACTCAGCCTCACAAACCCCTTAGTCATTAAATTTATCGTGCATAGACTTTAGTCCACACCATAAATAGCCAGTTTACCTGTTTTAATATTTCTCCCTTGTTTTTTTTTTATGTTTTTTTTTTTTTATGTATTTCATAAGATTTTTCTCCTGCTTAGAGCACTCTCATCAAGAATGCTAAATATTTTAGCATTTATCACTTCAAAATCTTACTTTATTAATTTTAACATACCATTTTACAATCCACCAAACATCAAAAATTCTATTTTTTTGCAACTTCATTTAAATAATATTATTTTTATAAACTACTCATTAAAATAATAATAAAACAACTACACATAAACCACAAGCCAACCTCCTCAGCCAACATGAGAATAAAAAACTATTTTTGTTTTTTACAATTCAGGCTACAGTGAGCTTGTATTAATACAAGCTCACTGTAGCAGTATGCCAAAAATTTTACCACTTGAAAGCTTTGATGGAGCTGCTTTTTTGGCGTTTTGATGCTAAAATTTAGCATATACCCCTTTTAGCATCCTTAATGGGAATGCTCTTAAGATTTTTAAGTAAAGAATTTGGGTGAAAATGGCCAAATACCACCATTTTTAGAAATTTGTAGCAAAAAAACACTGTTTCGGAACTATATAGGGAAATACCACTTTTCTAGAACTCAAGTTCCAAATGGTACTCGAGTTTATGAAACTCGAGTTCCTCATCAGTTTTGCCACCGTGGCACTACTAAGCTAGAAATTGGGCGATTAAAAAAAATAATGTGGTACTCGAGCTTGGTAAACTCGAGTACCATGCAACACAACTCGAGTACCTTTTATAAATAAAATGCAATTTATTTTATTTCTACGGTACTTGAGCTCACCAAGCTCAAGTATCTTGTAACTTTTTTTTTTTTGGGGATAATCAACAAATAAACATAAACATAAAAATAAGTAGCTTTTTTATGTTTTTATTTATTTAAATAGAAGCATTGTAAAATATAGAGATTTTAATTTCAAAATATGAATTTAATTTCTACATTAATTAAAATTGTTCACTGTTTTTATGATTTTATCATCCATCGCCTTCCACCATTTTGCATCTTTGACGGCACTTTCAAAAGTTGTAGGATCACAATCTAAAAATAAAGCAAAATGAGTGAGTGGGTCTTCAGATTGATCAATTCCAGTCACCTCATAATCATACATCCATGCGGGCCTTTTTCGAATCTGACGATGAGATTGAGCTGCTGTATCAGTAGCTTCTGCAGCTATTGGCAAAATTTCAGCAGCTGTTGGAGTTTCTTCTGATGAATTTTCAAGCATAAAGACTGCTGATGTTGGCTCACATCTTCCATCTTCTCACCATGAAAGCGCATTTTGTTGCTAATCTCCATAGTCCTGGGATAGTAGCTGGTGACAGATTCTTCATCCTTCATTTGTAGAAAATGCATCGTGGTGGAGAATATTGCTTAACCGAATTTGAAGTTTTTTGTGAAGATCATGGCATTCGAAGAGAGCTGACAGCTGCTTATACACCACAACAAAATGGTGTATTAGAGAGGAAAAATAGAACCATCCTCAATATGGTGAGAAGCTTGTTGACAAGAGGGAGAATTCCAAAATCTTTTTGGCCTGAAGTAGTAAATTGGAGTATTCACATCTTGAACAGAAGTCCTACATTTGCTATTCAAAATATGACACCAGAGGAGGCTTGGAGTGGAAGGAAACCAGCTGTTTTTGTTAGCTGCCAAGAGAATCCTTCATTACTTGCAAGGAACTAGAGATTTTGGGTTGTTCTACAAGAAGGGTGAAAAGTTAGAATTGTTCACATTTACTGACAATGATTATGCAGGAGACCAAGATGATAGAAGGAGCAGGAGCTATTGCTGTTGTGCAAATGAGTTCAAATAGGTTTTTTCCATTGAAATTGAAGCCATTGAAAGAAATGATACTTGGGAGCTGACTGATCTTCCGAAAGGACACAAAACCATTGGTGTAAAGTGGGTCTTCAAAACAAAACTAAAGGAAAACGGTGAACTTGACAAGCATAAGGCGCGTTTGGTAGCTAAGGGATATAAGCAGGACTATGGGGTCGATTATACAAAAGTGTTTGCCAACAACATCGTTCCCAATTTCCCCAAGGGAAGTCATGGCGAGCAAAAGATGCTTTGGAGCTAATTCATTCCGATATATGTGGCCCGATAACACCATGTTCTAATGGAGGTAAAAGATACTTAATTACCTTCATTGATGATTATACTCGAAAAACTTGGGTTTATTTTTTACAGGAAAAATTAGAAGCTTTTTGTGCATTTAAAAGCTTCAAAGCTTGTGTGGAAAATGAAACAGGAAACACCATTAAGACCTTCCGAATAGAAAGAGTTGCCAAACAGCATTGATGGCTTCAGACTCAAGTTTTGTGCAGGCGGCGATCCCACGTTTTGATGGTCACTATGACCATTGGAGTATGCTAATGGAGAATTTTCTACGGTCCAAAGAGTATTGGCCGATTGTTGAATCTGGAATTCAAGCACCAGCACCAAATACAGTCTTGACAGATGCCCAGAAAACATAGTTGGAATGGAGAAAGCTCAAAGATTTGAAGGCAAAGAATTACCTTTTCCAGACAATTGATCGTCCCATCTTGGAAACAATTCTTAGCAAAGAAACTTTCAAAGATATTTGGGATTCCATGAAGAAAAAATATGAAGGCTCTGCTAGAGCGGAGCGTGCACAGCTTCAAGCTTTGAGAAGAGATTTTGAGACTCTACAAATAAAAACAAAAGAGACGTGTTGGAATGGTAAAACTCTAATTTTTTTATTGATAAAGAAAGGGGCCTATAAATAGGCTTTACATCAAAACACTTCATCCTAGCACTAACCACAACTCCTATAAAATAGAACACTTCATCCTAGCATTAACCACAACTCCTATAAAATAGGATCACACATAAGACACTTTCTCAGCCACGAAATTAAATAACCAAATATCTAAAGACTCGGTCAAACTACCAATGACTAGAACTTCCAATAAATATTAATAAATATAAAATAAAACATTTCCATGCGGGCCTTTTTCGAATCCGACAATGAGAATGAGCTGCTATATCAGTAGCTTCTACTGCTGTTGGCAAAATTTCAGCAGCTGTTGGAGTTGCTTTTGATGAATTTTCAGGCATAAAGACTGCTGATGTTGGCTCACTTTCAAAATCATTGTCAAAAAGAACTTGAGTAGGCTGCTGCCTATTCCAATCCCAAGTGTTTTCCTCATCAAAGACAACGTCTCGGCTAGATGAAGTGTTCTGATGTAAAGCCTATTTATAGGCCCCTTTCTTTATCAATAAAAATTCAGAGTTTTACCATTCCAACACGTCTCTTTTGTTTAACCAAGAATGGTTTTGTAGAAACAATTTCTAATGTTTTTTACGTTCCTAATTTGAAAAGCAATTTGTTAAGTGCTGGCCAATTGCAAGAAAAGGGTTATGTAATCACTATTCAAAAGGGTGTTTGTGAGATTTATGATCCTACTAGAGGAGCTATTGCTATTGTGCAAATGAGTTCAAACAGGTTGTTTCCATTGAAGATTACAAGTGTGCAATCTTATTTGGTAGCCGAAGTAAAATATTCTTCTTGGTTGTGGCATTTTCGTTATGGCCACTTGAGTTTTGGTGGATTGAAGACCCTCCAACAGAAAAATATGGTGGCAGGTCTTCCTCAGATTAGTATTCATTCCCAAGTTTGTGAAGAATGTGTTGTTGGCAAACAACATCGTTCCCAATTTCCCCAAGGGAAGTCATGGCAAGCAAAAGATGCTTTGGAGCTAATTCATTCCGATATATGTGGCCCGATAACACCAAATACAATCTTGACAGATGCCCAGAAAACAGAGTTGGAAGGGAGAAAGCTTAAAGATTTGAAGGCAACGAATTACCTTTTCCAGGCAATTGATCGTCCCATCTTGGAAACAATTCTTAGCAAAGAAACTTAAAAACAGTGAATAATTTTTATGAGAAAACAATGAACAATTTTAATTAATGTAGAAATTAAATTCATATTTTGAAATTAAAATCTTTATATTTTACAATGCTTCTATTTAAATAAATAAAAACATAAAAAAGCTACTTATTTTTATGTTTATGTTTATTTGTCAATTATCCCAAAAAAAAAAAAAGTTACAAGGTACTCAAGCTTGGTGAGCTCGAGTACCGTAGAAATAAAATAAACTGCATTTTATTTATAAAAGGTACTCGAGCCTGTATTCTCGAGTATTGTGTTGCATGGTACTTGAGTTTACCAAGCTCGAGTACCATGGTGGCAAAACTGATGAGGAACTCGAGTTTCATAAACTCGAGTAACCATTTGGAACTTGAGTTTATGAAACTCGAGTTATAGAAAAGTGGTATTTCATTGTTTTTTTGCTACAAATTTCTGAAAATTGTGGTATTTGGCCATTTTCATTAAAGAATTTGAGAGGACCTGTACTAGCCCAGCAGGCTGTTGACTTTGCTAGTATTATAGTTTAGTACTCCCTCCGTCCCACTTTATTTGTCCTGTTTGAAAATTCAAACTTTTTAAAGAAACATCATTTATTATCTTGTCTACCTTTTAAAAATGTATAAGTTTCCAAAACTACCCTTAAATAAATTTATCAAAAAATTGAATTAGTAAATTAATAGGGATATAATATGAACATTAGTAAATTAATAACTTTCATTTTTAGAAACAGGACAACATTTTAGAACATCCCAAAATAGAATAGAGGACAAACAAAGTAGGACAGAATAAGTACTTTAGTCCAGTGCTCTTGAGTCTAGAGCCTTCCGAAAGACTTCTGGCTGAGGTCAACCTGCAGCTCAGCCCTTGATGAGATCATCAATGAGCTATGAACTGAAATGAATCCAGAATGTTCCAAGGATTTTCCATTATTTTACCACGATCTATAACAGCATAAAGAAATCTGAATTAAATACATAAGGAGATATAGACGAATATCAATTGGGTTTTTTGCTCTTTAAATAATAACCTGCATTTGACCGATCCGATAATTATGCAGCTTCTTCCCCAAGTCTATTACTGTTAAGTCTTCAACCACCACCTTGTCCCACATTTTAGAACTTATTGACCAAGAAACAAAAAATAATACAAACAGCTAAAGGCTTAACCACTACGTAACCATTGTGCCTAGGCTCTATAAAAGGGCATCAGACCCAGAAGGTAGAGCCAAGCCTTTGAATCTCATTACAGACTCTGTAAAGTGCAGGAACAAAGAGTGTCATTATGGCCGAAGAAGTATTGGTGTTTGGTGCGTGGGGAAGCCCTTTTAGTCGCAGAGTAGAGATGGCTCTGAAATTGAAAGGAATTGAGTACAAATACATTGATGAAGATCTGACCAACAAGAGCCCTTCCCTCCTCAAATACAACCCAGTTCACAAAAAGATTCCCGTGCTCGTACACAACGGAAAGCCTGTGGCTGAGTCACTTGTTATTCTAGAATACATTGATGAAACCTGGAAAGACCACCCCATCTTGCCCAAAGATCCTTATGAGAGAGCCAATGCCCGATTCTGGGCCAAGTTCATAGACGAGAAGGTAAAAATATCATTTACTCTTAAACTTCTTCAAATTCTAAATTTATAATGTAATAAACAAACTCAGCACCGTTCTAGTTGTTTTTGTCTTTTTGTTTTTAAAGTTTTGAGGTGTAATTGTCTTATATCCGGTAAAAATACCATTTTGATCGGCACATTTTGTGGTTACTGTCAATTTCAACATTACATTTTGGTCCATATTATTTTAATTTGGATTCAATTTATGTATGTTTATTAATTTTTTTTAGATAGATAGTAGGGAAGAGGGAATATCAAATTACTAGGCACCACATAGTATGTTACTATAAACCTGATTACCTGAGTAACATATAATTCTGGAGGCATGACTTTTCAGGTTTTTTTTTTTAGGGGGGTGGGGGGGTTAGTTCTTGAAATCAAAGTGACCTGCACAATTATAAATGGCAATATAATTCTAATAGTCCTCTCATGTGTGGGCCGGGAGGTGGGTTTTTTTTTTTTTCTTTTTTTTCTTTTTTTTAATAGAAGGTAGGGGATAAACAAAGTTCAAGCTCATGATTATCTTCATTGATATTTGATACCATTATATATTACCAATTATTTCGAAAGTTTTAGTGGTTAAGAAATGACTAATTTAATTATTTAACCATTTTTTTAATAACGTATCCAAAAAGCTCTAATGATAACCTTTTATAACGAATTATCTATTTGTGTTTTTTGCATAAGCACTCGTTAGAGATACAATTTATCAACCTAGAGAAATAGACTGCAAGTCATACTAAATTTTGAATTTTCTCTATTTCTTTTTTTAGTGCTTGCCTGCAATATTTAAAGCTTGCTTCGGTGAAGAGAGAGAGCATGAGAAGGCTGTGAAAGAAGCATCTGAACTTCTAGAATTTCTAGAAAATGAGCTCAAGGAAAAGAGGTATTTTGGTGGAGAGACTATTGGATTGCTAGACATTGCTGCTAACATCATAGGCTATTGGCTTGGAGTTTTTGCAGAAGCTTCGGGGGTAGAGTTGTTGACAAGGGAGAAATTTCCCAAACTTTGCAATTGGGCTAATGAATTTGCGTGCGTCACTGCCATTAAGGAAAATCTACCTCCTAGAGAGAAACTCATTGCCTATTTGCGAAATCGCTTTGGGGTTGGTAATGCTTCCAAATAGGTGAACTTGCACTCGCCACTCACAGTTGGTGCATGTTATTGCATAATAAAATTGACCGCTTTGTCATCAATCGAGTTCATACGTGCTTTGTAATTTCTTGTGATTCGTTTGTAATAGTTTTATGTATTTGTTTGAGCCATTGAGCCCTGTACTTGCTTACCTTGTTGTAGTTTTTCTATAAAGTGTTCTCCACTCTTGGTTATTTTATCAAATAAAATTTTTGTAAACTAACATTCTTCACATACATCTAAAAAATATCAAAATGACAAGAAGTGACAACTATAATAAGAGTGTGAACAAAGGATAAATGAGCAACAGAGACAAACATTTTCTCATTGTCAATATCTAATTGCAAAGTTAAACATTTGGCTTTGGCTACAAGGCTAAACAAATTTATATCTGCAAGTTTTGGTCTTGTATACACCTAATAAGTAATAACTCCCTTGAGGTAGATCACCAAGTCCTATGACTAGGTTTTATCATGTGTATCCAATTATTCTTTCATTCTTTGTTACCACAAAGGGTTAAATGAGGCCTCATAGAATGTGTGAGATTCATGTAAAGTTGCTAATGCATTATACTTTGATAACAATTTAAATAATGAATGTGGGATGTGGAGCTCTTACCTACCTGAAGTGACGAAGGTCTGAAGTAGTTGTATTATCAAATTCCTCATATTGGAAAGATGACTAGGACTCTCCCAAAGTAGGACCAATTGCCTCTACAGATTTTCTTTTTTTATAAAGAATGAGACTCAATAAAGATATCAACAAAAGATTGTAACTGTGGAATAGGGAAGGTATGGAATATCTTTTGCTTCTATAAGACAACATGACAAAAGACTAAGTAATTTGGTTACAAGTTGTATCATCTATACCTTTTCTTTATTCAAGATTGTAACATGGAAAGCAACATACATTGAGAGAGTGATTGTTGTTTATTGCACTCGTGAAGTTGGAGGATCACGAACTAGGCACAGCCATTGACTCTAAGCTAACTATAGTTAAGAGAAATGTCAAATAGGTGTCCATAGTTTGTTGATTATGCAATAGGAATAAGGATAATCGATTAATGGTACGAGCACTGTGAGATATGTTTTGCCTCAAAATGATATAGGAACATATGCATAATTGACAAGTGCCTAAATAGTAGTGTCTGTTAGGTTCATGTGTTTTGGTATTGTCAACCATGCCAAATTATGTGTCTTTTATTGAGTTTTGATGTGTCTTAAAGTTGTAATTGAAGACTGAAAGTTCACTTGGTGTGTAAAACACTAGTGAATGTTTAGACCCCAAATTCAAAATTACCAACACAAGCTTATACTCAAACAATGTATATGCAGAATGATAAGTACAAGCTATACCCAAACAACGAAATTACTCTAAGCCATAATGTAATCACAACACAACAGTAATCAAAAGCAAAGAGTAAGGGTTAGAGAGATGCAAACAAAAGATAACACCGGCACATGTTATCGAAGAGGAAACCGAAGAACTCAGCGAAAGACCTCTCCACCGCCCTCAAAGCAGTAAAATGATGCATTAGAAAATCAGTTGGGATACATGAATAGCAATAGACCCTCCAAGCCTAATCTACCAGATGTATCTAAGCCCTCCAAGCTTCTTACGCCAATAGGGTTAAGCCTAACCTTGTCTTCTCTAACTTATCGGATCCTACAATAAGCCCATTACATCAACCAAATGAATTAGTCCTCTATGAACTGCTTTCCAAGCACCAAATAACCTTCTCACTGATATGAATATGGTGAGGTAAAGATTTGGCTAAAGCTCCTTTCAAGGGTATGTCAATGGAGAGGGTGAAAGTAGAGAAATTTGAAGAGTCAAATGTATAAGATTGTGGATGAATCAATCTTGTTGTCCTCTAGGATTTCTCTCGCAAATTCTCTCTAGAAGCTCTCTACATTTCGTGGATATAAGGGTATTTATAGTAGGATATGAGAAGGAATGTGAAAAGTCATTTTTCTACAAAATAGGAGGCTTTGGCAAGTGACTCGCGACTGGGATGAGTCGCGAGTTCCAGTTGCCAACTAACAAAAAGGCTAGACTATACTTTTTGTCCTGTAGTGATCTAGCTGTCATGACCCTTCAACTTCGTGCATGCTCCACACGTGTGACACTTCTGGCGAGTCACCACTCGTGAGTCAATCGCGAGTTCTAGTCACAAGATGCTCTTTGATTGCACACACTTGATCAAATCTTTACACTCTCTCACACACAACCCTTACATAATTCTCACCTAAATACAGGGTTTCTAATTGCTGAATTACAAGCAAATTTGGCACAGAATAAAGCCAACACATGGTTGAATAAATTCAACCTTACAATCTCCTCCTTTGGCTATTCCGTGACAAAAGCCTAAAACAGACTCTAGACTTAAAATGTGAGTTAGGAACAACTGCCAGAACTCACTCACACTAACTCTAAATATGTGAAGCTCTTGAGCCATACGGACAAGTTTTCCTAAAAATAATATCACAAAAAGTTCATTTTAAGCAGAAATCTTGGAATGCATATGGAGCAAGCACAATACGATCAAGCACATACGAATATGACAATAAATCATAGCTTGACCAAAAAAGAACAGTCACTATAAATAGTGACCACAATGAACATTCACACAGTGAATGAACATCCGGACATGCAAGCTAATAAGCTCAATGCAAAGTATCATTTGCATGTCCAACACTCAATCGATGCAAGAACACTAAGGTAATTGCATCAAGGATACAAGATCCAACAATGGCATAAGAGTACTAAAGTAAATGCAAAACATTAACTAAAAGTACAAAGCTACATAAGCAAAGGTACAAAATAAAGCATAGTTTAAATAGCTAAAACATCCAAGTATTCAAAGCACACAATATCCAAGTATTTTAAAACCAAAGTACTAAATCCAAAGAGTACTTAAAAACCAAAGTACTAAAACCATAGAGTACTAGAATAAGTGCTATGAAAAACCATAAAAACTATCAAAGCTATAAAAACTTATAAAAAGTTCTCCCCCTCAAGATATGCTCCCCCTCAATAGCTACTCCATACTACTCCCCCTTTTTGACCGGAATGGCCAAAGGGCTACGGCTGATGAGTGAATCTATCAAACTTAGCTCACAACAAGTTGATCTGGTCCTGGATGGCTGCAAGGCTGGTGAAGTGCTTAATTTGGACATCTCTTAGACAATCAATCCTCTCAAGAATGATCTGAAAGGCATCTAAAGGAACTGATGAAGACGGTGGAGCTCCGCTCCTACCTCGACCACCACCTATTCTTGGAGGAGGTTGTTGTCCTTCCGCTTTAGTTTTTGTATCTGCAAGAGGTGGTTGTTCAGGTTCATCAACTTGTTCATCACCTAGAAGACGAACTCTACTCCTTAGGATTGTTTGAGACTTGATGGAAGGAGGCACACTTATTAGGCTTATGTCCTGTGGAGTCTCCACACCTTTTTCATGAGGGATCCTCATAATCAAACTTGGAAGAATAAGCTTTGCCCTTGAGGTTGTCCTTGTAGCTTTGGCAATGATGGTGTACACATGAGCACCAATGTCAATGTAGGTTCTCTCATGAAGCTCCTTGAGGAAGATGGCTCTAGCATTGTTGATGGTGGTCAACTTCCTTACCGGATAAAAGTTGAACAATATGATGTAGGCAAGGCATCTCAAATCCGAAGGGAAGGTGGTTGTGTTAAGGCATTTTCCTTCTGTAGCGCCACTAATATAGAATTGTATCGTTTCTAGAGAGACCATTCTGTCCTTGTAAGGAATGAAGTCTTCATGATCTACTTCTCCATGTCCAAGGATACCAACAATGTCCCCCACATCAAGAGTGAATTCATGTCCACTAACACAGCATTCTATGTAATCTTCTTTGAGTGTTGCATTTGCATAGAATTCTCTAATCAGTGGTTCACAAACTCCAGGGAGATCACCAAGGAGCTTTTCCCAGCTTCTTCTTTCAAAACAGCTAGGGATGAAGGATTCCTTGAGGTCAACAAGGTTCACAAACCTCTCCTAAATGATTGAATCATTCTCAAAGTGATGGTTGTATCGCTCAAAATGTTGAGTGGAGCGAAACCAGTTCTCGTCCATGCATTTCCTCTTGTCACCACGTTGTGGAATAGGAAAGGTATGGAGCATCTTATGTTTCCATAAGACAACATGAAAAGAGACAAAGTCTCTTGGTTATTAGTTGTAACATCTATACCTTTCCTTTGTTCAAGATTGTAACCTAGAATGAAACATATATTGAGAGTGTGATTGTAGTTTATTGCATTCGTGAAGTTGGAGGATGACAAAATAGGCACAGCCAAAGTCTCTAAATTAACTATAGTTAGGAGAAGTGCCAAATAGGTGTTTATAGGGTGTTGATTATGCTAAAGGGATAGAGTAATCCATTAATGGTATGAGCAACAGTGAGATCTGTTTTCCCTCAAAAGGAGGTTGGAATATATGAAATATGGATGAGTGCTCAAATTGTAGTGTCCAAAACATATCAAAATTTGCTTTCTGCTCAACTATTATGTTGTGAATTGATGTTCCTAGGGCCTAGCGGGAGGTGGGATTCAAACACAAACATGAGACAATATAAACTATTATTAAGTATGCCAATATTATTGGGTAATCATCTAAACATCAACAGGTAAAGCAAAATTTTTTTGTCCAATTAACATGAAATTCAATCAAATAAACTATAAGAAACACATCCTAGCAAGAAAATTACACAATACTCAAGAGTACAATAATGTCATAATACTCTCTCATCTCACAAGATTAGTGAGTCTCACCATAAATTTTAATTGGTGCGATTCATTATTATATGAAAAGAGAGGGTATAATATTATTTTATTCTCAAGATATTGTTCATAAGAGATAAAAAAAAAAGTGGTAATAATAGTTCGGGACCAAATAAGATCTAGTAAAAGCCTACTCCATCAGTATGTGTAAAAAATGTAGTCAAAAGTTTTGTACAAGTAACATGACTCTTTTTTCTAGGGTGAAAAGATACGTTCGAATTGTCAATACTATAATCAAGGATGCAGGAGTGGCCATCCGGGTGGTTTTGGCATAGCTATTAGAATCACCACAAATCATCAACAAAAAGTAATTGCTCAATCTAACATACCCTTCCTCATGGCTATGAAGCAAGTTTGACTGTTCCCCCCACCACCCCATATAAATTAAGTGGGCTGGATGAGCCACATGACCCAAAGGCTATTGACTTTATTATTACCATTGTTTATTCCATTCTTTCAATCTGTAGAGCCTTTAAAAAGCCCATTCTGGCTGAGATAATCAATGAACTATACTACGATTTGCCATTGACATTCAAGCAATTACCACCTTCTGCTTGGCGAATGGGGAAAAATCAACACTTAAAAGCACGTTCTATATCGTCAACAAGAAATCAAATTAAATTAAATAAATAAATAAATACATGGAGATGAGATTATCAAAAAATAATAATATTTACAGAGATGAATTTTTTTGTGCTGAAATTTATAGAGATGAATTCAAGTTGGGGTTTTCCTCTTTGAGTTTGTTTAGAGGTAAAATAGGGTAGATGAAAAACTTTGGAAAGAAAATGAAAAGGAAAACTTCTTTGGAGTATGTTTGGTTGGGTGAGGAAAAAGTAAAATAAATTGTAGGGCCTAAGTGTTTTCTCCCTAGCTTGAGCCCACCAAAAAGTTCTCTCTCCAAAATGTAGAGAAAACTGAATGGAGAAAATTGAGTTGCTTAATGGATGAAAATATCCATGGTGCACTTGCACATGAGCTTCATCCATACGTTGCTCTTCTTCATTTTTTTTTTCCCTTCCTCCTGGACGTTGCCTCCTCTTCTTCTTCTTCTTCTTTTTTTTTGGGGACATTACCTCTTCTTTCCTTTTTTTTTTTTCTTTTTTCTTTTGATTTACTGGGCAGTCACTAATATTCTACTTTTGTTTTTGTTTTTGTTTTTTTTGTTAAGATGTGATTTTTTTTTTTGACATAATTTTTTTTAAATAAATTTAAGAAATTGCTTTTTTTTGTCACTTTTTTGGTTTTAATTAGGCATTATTTTTTAACAAGGATATATGAGTAAATTTATACAAATACACTTTTTCATCTCTCAATTTTTCCACTCCCAACCAAACAAAAAAGAGAAAAATTAAAATCTTTTTTATCCTTCCACTTTTTCATTCTCTCATAATTTTCTATCCCTCCATCTAATTGTGCAACTTCTTTTTGCTTTCTGCTTTTTTTTCTTTTGAGTCAAAAATTCGGCAGCTTTTTCACCAAGTCTATCACTCCAATAAGTCTTCAACCACCACCTAGTCGCACATTTTGACCAATAAACACAATTAATACCAACAGCCAAAGTTATAGAGGCTTAACCACCAAGTAACAATTGAGAATAAAAGCTTTAAAAGCAAAAGGGCATCAGACCCAGAAGGTAGAGCCAAGCATTTGAATCTCATTACAAACTCTTTAATAGCAGAAACAAAAAGTGTCATAAATCATAATGGCTGAAGAAGTGTTGTTGTTTGGTTTTTGGGGAAGCCCTTTTAGTCGCAGGGTAGAGATGGTTCTGAAACTGAAAGGAATCGAGTACAAATACATTGATGAAGATTTTTCCAACAAGAGTCCTTCCCTCCTCAAATACAACCCAATTCACAAGAAGGTTCCTGTGTTTGTACACAACGGAAAGCATTTGGCTGAGTCACTTGTTATTCTGGAATACATTGATGAGACCTGGAAAGACCATCCCATCTTACCCAAAGATCTTTACGAAAGAGCCAATGCACGATTCTGTGCCAAGTTCATAGACGACAAGGTAAATACCATTTACTGTTAAGCTACTCTAAATTATAAATTTGTCATGTCCTAAACAAATTATAGTTAAAATTTTATTTTTTGGATTTAGTAATGCAAAAAAATATCATCTAATCTTAAATGAGGTAACATTGGATATACTTTTAAATTTATAATTTTCTTTTAAAAAAATTTATATATTCTTCTCCAAAAAAAAAAAAAAAAGCTACTGTATTATTGATCAATTTTAAATGAAAATAATCCTTCATCCAGTCAAATAGCTGTTTTTGGAGTGGCTTTATAATTCTAGTTTTTGTCGTTTTTGTTTTTGGTAATCCTAGTGAACTTCACAACCTCGGTCCTCAGTGGCAGTAAATTTCCTGTTAGAAATGTGTGTATGTTAAAGATAAATCATCAAAAAGCACCCCTGCGTGCATTGTAGTCGAAGACTTCATAAACTGTGTCTGCGAGCTTGTTTTATTTATTTATTAGTTTTATAAACAGTCGTTAGAGAATAGAGATATAATTCATCAACCAAGAAAAAAGGAGAAAAACGGTATCTCAACACTAAAATTTGAATTTTCTCTGTTTTCTTTTAATAGTACTTGTCTGCAATATGGAAATCTTGCACATGTGAAGAGGAAGAGCGTGAGAAAGCTGTGGAAGAAGCATGTGAGCTGCTACAATTTCTAGAAAATGAGCTCAAGGAACAGAAGTATTTTGGTGGAGAGACTATAGGACTGGTAGACATTGCTGCTAACATCATAGGCTACTGGCTTGAAATTTTTGAAGAAGCTTTTGGGGTAGAGTTGTTGAGAAAGGAGAAATTTCCCAAACTTTGCAATTGGGCTAATGAGTTTGTGAGTGTCAGTGCCATCAAGGAAAATCTACCTTCTAGAGACAAACTGATTGCATTTTTGCAAAATCGATTTGGAGTTGGTAATGCTTCCAAATAGTTGTACTTACACTCGCCACTCATAGTTGGTGCGTATTACTGCATCAATAGTGTTCTTATGTACTTTGTAATTTCATGTGATTTGTCTGTAATAGTCTATGAATTTGTTTGAGCCTTTGAGCCTTTGAGCCTTGTACTTGCTTACCCTGTTGCAGTTTTTTTATAAAGAGTTCTCCACTCTTGGTTATCCTATCAAATAATTTTTTTTGTAAATTGACATTCCTCACATACATCAAAAACATATCAAAATGACAAGAGGTGACAACTGTAATAAGAGTGGGAATAGAGGATCAATGAGCAACAGAGCCAAACATCTTCTCATAGTCAATATTTAATTCGGTAATTCCTATGTTAATTAAACATTTGGCTTCAAGACGAGCCTTGTAACACTAAATAGATTTATCTCTGCAAGTTCAGGTCTTGTAAACTCACTTACTTAATATGACTCCCTTGATGCAAATCACCTAGTATGTATGAGTTTTAGCATGTGTATTCAATTATTCTTTCATTGCTTGTTTCCCCAAAGGATTAAATGAGGCCTTATAGAATGAGTGAGATTCATTGTTTCCCATAGCTAGGATGTTACACCTCCCAACTTGTAATATAATAAACATTGCATAAGTCCAAATGGCATGGTTTGTCCTTTACAGTCAACAGAAAATGATCCAGTGACTTTAGGCTATGAGTTGGTGAGTTCACCACTAGGTATCCGAATCTAATGAAGACTGGTGATCCATGGTTACTACCACCACAAGTCGTTGAAAGGGGTGCATATATATTGTTTGGATGGCACACACTATGACAGTTAAGGAAAGCTTTTAACAAACAATACACACAACAAAATATCATACAACAAAGTATCATACAACATCTTCAACAAACATAAATAAAGAAACAAACAACAATATCATGCAAGGCCAAGCAAAAACAAGGCTACATATTTGGCCACTTAAGTCTAATATGAAATTTAGCCCTCGACATCCCCAGTGGAGTCGCCACTGTGAGAGACCGCAAAACCTGGGTGCTCTCAAAAAAGAGATTTGGGTGCTTTTTAGGGCACCTCTTTTTTTGGGTAAGTGGTGTGGCGTCACCAATTATTTTTTATACCAAAAAAGAAAAAGAAAAACTAAATATAAAAAATACATGACTGAATTGTTTCCTTTCATTGATTGAATGAAAAAATACATGTTTGAGAAATTGAAAATTACATGGCTTTGGGTCCTAGTTACAAACTACCCAAAATAAAACAAAGATAAGGCTAGATCTACCTATCCAAAAGACCTAAATTCGGAGGCTAGGTTACAGAATGGGAAGGTGTTAGGCACCCATTCTGCCTAGATAAAGTTTGGTTTTCTTGACTCTTGTGACCAATGTACCCCTTTTATGCATGCTATGAATGATATGTTGTACATGTGAATAAAACTAAATCATACAAATTTATTTATGAATGCATCCTCTTTTTTTGTTTTAAAAAAATTCAGATCTGTTGTTGTGAGTAAAAAATTAAATTTTGGTTTATAAAAAAAATCAGATCTGTTTTTGTTGCGTAAGAAAAAGGTGGTTTTTAGGGGGAAAATTCAGATTTTTTTTAAGAACTTAAAAAAAAAAAATGATTTTGGTTTACAAAAGATCAAATCTATTTTTATATGTTCGATGAAAATATGAAAAATATTGCTTGAGAAAAGTATTTCATTCATGGAATAAATTTATGCTACATATATTGAATAAAACAAACACAACAAACGCAACCATTCATGATCTTTTTCTTTATTTCAAAATCTGTTATGCTAAAAAAAATCAGATCTGTATCTAAGGAAGATACAAATCATTTTTTGATTTAAGAAAAATTCAAATCTACATCTAATAAAGATGTAGATCCATTTTTATTTTAAGAAAAAATTCAGATCTACATCTAATGAAGATGTAAATCCATTTTTATTTTTAATAAAAATTCAGATCTACATCTAATAAAGATGTAGATCTGTTATTAGATGTAGATCTGTTTTTGATCTTAAGAAAAATTCAGATCTACATTTAATAAAGATGTAGATCCGTTTTTTAGTCAAGAAAAAGAATTGTTTACATACAGATTTTTGAAAATAAGAAAGAGATCAAAACAATAATAAAAGAATTAAGAACATGTTTTGACAAAATAAATCAATAATTCATAATATGAATAATTTAAACAACTAACCTATAAAAAAACAAACATACATCATCACAATAAGAGAAGCATTAAGAAAAGAAAGGGCAATCAGAAACAACCTCTTGCATGGAGCACTTCTTCTATCTTGAGAGGATGTTTTAGGGTCCAAAGAAATTTATTCAATCATTTTTGAAACCTAAAAACCTAAAAACCCTAGTTTAAGAGAGAATACCAGAAAAGAAGGATGAGAAATTTGAGAGTGTGAAAAGGTGTCTCTACTAGAGCGTAAAAGAATGTGCTGAATTTTGGGATCCAATCCCTATTTATAGAGACCATTGTTATTGATTCCGTTCCATTCCGGCCGGAACGGCCGAAATTTTCCGTACTGGTATGCAAACCGGTACCGGAATACCTCACGTTCCACCTCGGGTCAAATTTCGGGCCGTTCCGGACCATTCCGATCATTCTGGCCAATTTCGGCCAAGATGCAAATTTCGGCCGTTACCGGATTTGGCCAATTATTAAAAAAAAAAAATGGTAAAGGTCCAATGGGTGCTAGTAGTTCTTGGGAGTTCCATGGATGATGATAAGGAGGAGGAGTAAATCTTGTATTTTTTGATATTTAGTTAGTGTCTTGTAAATCTTCTTATTGTATGATGTTATATTGATGTTTAAGACTTAAGAGTTAAGACTAAATGATTTATATCATTTGATATTTAGTTATTTATTTATTAGAATTGACAATTTTATGTTCAACAAGAATATATATAAATTATTTTTTAAGAACCATGAAACACCCTGAAACGGTATGCTGAAATCGGTCGGTACGGAAATATTCCATTCCATTGGACAAACCGAAACGGGGTCCGAAACGGTATTAATAACAATGATAGAGACTAGAATGCTTAAAAAATAAGCAACCACTGGTAGAATGCAAATCAAGACTCGTCTTTCTGCGAAAAAAGTCGAAAAGGGTGCGCCTTATTAGGACCCGAAGAGAATAGGGCCAAAGCCCAAAAGAGTGCAATTCGACACTTTTAAAGTGCCAAAAGGTACTCTTGGGTGCTGATTGCACTTTCATGTTCGAGTATGTTTTGGACTCCTTTTTTAGATTTCCTTGAGCCGGTCCTTGCACTTAGACGTGTTTTCAATCTGTATTCTAAGATTTTTATCTCTTTTCTAGATAATTCAAGTCTTTTCAAGAACAATTATCTTGTAGATAAATACTCTAAAATAAATCTTGATAAAGTTTAGATTATCCACAATTTTATTGCTATCCAATTATCCCCTTTAATCCTATGCAAGCAATCCTATTTTAGACACTAATTATCAACCAACCACAAAATTATTTAACTAATTTTAATTTTTTAACCAATCAGAATTAATTTAAATTAATCATGCATGGTCGACTCTACTTAGACACAATGCATGCTGACCGTGCAAACTTGATCATGTGATATCTTTCGATTAGACGGTCTGATTTGGAAACCGGACATACCGTCGCGACCATTAAAATCTCAAGATAATTTTTATGATATGCAATGAATGAATTAATGAATGTAATGCAATCATGATTTTTGGGGTACATGGATGGTCACTCTAGTCATCTTCCTTGATTAAATTATGGGTGCAAAATCGAGTGTTTATAGATCTTGTTGCAGCAACTTCAAATCTACTAATTCTAATCGTATAAGAATGATTTTTTGGTAGTGACTTTGAAAGGAGAAGACACAGTAGCTTTTAGATCTCAAAAGAGCACCTTCAAATTCTTAACAAAACATGCCTTAGGGTTTCCTTAAAATACTATGTGAAATAGATCTGAAACCCTAATCACTTAATGGGCTTAACAGGCTGATGGACTTTAATTAAATTTTGCAAAACCCATCTTTCAATCAGTCGAACCTATTCTTTCAATCGGTCGAACTTGGCATGTTTCAAATTCTTGAACCTGCAGTTTCCTTTTTCTTTTATTCTAACTTGCAGTTACTTGAGAATTGTCTAATCATACCTATAGACTTAGGAATCTATATCTAAACAAGTTTGTTCTCACGGTTTGTCAATTGTTCTAAACTTTTAGAACCTAACATAAATTGTGTATTCAACCTACAATTTTCAGTTAAAAAAATAAGTGTGTAACAATGTGTGTACACAAGTTGTGTGTAATAGTTTTAAATATTAAAAAAAAAAACAATGAAGTAGAATTATAGAGTGTTGTAAAACTGTAGAGGGCATATATCAAGCGGGAGGATGAGATTTGGCAAAAAATGAAATTTCCTGGGAGTTATCTATTTTATATTACCATTACACACCTTTTTATTTAAAAAAAATACATTTTGTTTTTAGGTGAAAAGTTGGGAATTTGGAGGGAAAATTTGGCTGATGTGTAGGAGGGGTTGGGGGGGCAATCTTTGCTCCCGAGGGGGCCGGGTCTTAAATAAATTGAAGTGGGCTGTACTTTTACCTACAATAAGAGGTTTTTAAGAATATTTTTTTTGGGGGGGGGGGGGGGGGGGGGGGGGGTGGGGGTGGTGCGCTGTGTTGGATGATGGAGATCTTAGCCTTTTCCAACTCAAGTAGTTGAATTCAGTGGCAAAGCCAGAAATTCTTCTCAAGGGAGGCCAAGCTAAATGAGTCATTGTATTTTGGTATCCTTAATTCTCTCAGTATAAATGTATGACTTTATTTTTGGAAAACCTTTTTTTTTTTTTGGCTAAAGAGAAAGATTTACTTATATATTTTTATAAATAAATTTATGCTTTAAATGCTCTTAATTAAAATTAATGGCACATGACAAAATGTCAATATTAAAAGGAAAATAAATTAGTCAACAATAAATTAAAGATTATTTGTAATTTTTTTATAATAATAAAAAATGAAAGGGACCATTACCAAAAATTTATTCAAAATTTTGACATTAAAATAGAGGGGGACATGCATTTTTGGAAAAGCTAAGGGCCCTTCACACCCCCCCCCCCCCCCCCCCCCCCCCCAGGCGCACGGTTGTATTATCAAATTCCTCATATTGGAAATATGACTAGGACTCTCCCAAAATAGGAGCAGTTGCCTCTATAGACGTCTTCTTCTTCTTTTTCTTTTTTCTTTTTTACATAAAGATTGAGACTCAATAAAGAGATCAACAAAAGATTGAAATTGTGGAATAGGGAAGGTATGGATAATCTTATGTTTCCATAAGACAATATGACAAAAAAACTAAGTTATTTGGTTATAAGTTGTAACATTTATACTTTTTTTTTTGTTCAAGATTGTAACCTAGAAAGCAACATATACTGAGAGTGTGATTGTAATTTATTGCACTCGTGAAGTTGAAGGATGAAAAACTAGGCACAACCAAAGTCACTAAGCTAACTATAGTTAGGAGAAGTGCCAAATAGGTATTCATAGGGTGTTGATTTAGCAAAAGGGACAAGGAAAATCGATAAATGGTTTGAGAAATAGTAAGATCTGTTTTCCCTCAAAAGGAGTCACGAACATACGAAAATTTAACAAAATTTAGTGTCCAAAAACATATCAAAATTTTCTTTATGCTCAACCATGATGTTGTGAATTGATGTACCTAGGGGGAGGTGGGATTCAAACACAAACACGAGACAATATAAACTAGTATAAAGTATGCCAATACTATTGGGTTATCATCTAAACCTCAAGAGGTAAAGCAAAATTGTTTTGTCCAATTAACATGAAATTCAATCAAATAAACTATATGAAACTTATTCTAGCAATAAAATTATACATTACTCAAGAGTACAATAATGTTATAATATTCTCTCATCTCAAATTATTAGTGAGTCTCACCATAAATTTTTATTAGTGTGACTCATTGTTTTATGAGAAGAGTGGGTATAACATTAAATTTATCATGCATGGGCTTTAGTCCACACCATACATAACAAGTTTTCTTGTTTTAATTTTTCCACCTTGTCGACGCCTCGCGGCTACTCGATCGCCCATTGCAGTGATGCTCATGTACCTTCATTTCGGTGTGCGATAAATGGTTTTATGGAGGTGTTTCCTACCTCAGGTGTGTGACTGGAATCTGAGTCAATTTTAAGGAAATTACCAAGGGTAAGTGAAGTCGCCACCAATCACTGGGTTTTTTTATGTGTGATTGGTCACCTGACTCTATTTGATTTTATTACTAATCCTAGGCTAAGAAAAAGGCTGTTTTTCCTAATCTAATATGGATGGGTAAAAAATCTTAATTCTTGAGTTCGGAAGTCTGGTTACGTGTGGGGAAGGTCTTAGGCACCCTATAGCAGTTGTCCAAGGACAATCCTTTGTTTTGGTAAAATCATAATTTTTAGACATTGGCTTTAAATGTGTTAGGCTTTCTCAGTGCGTTTGGAATCGATGCCAAATTTCCACAGCGAAAATCTGGCAGCATTTTGCCTTATTTTCGTGGAGGAAATCAGGTAGTGCTTCACCTCAGGTGCATCATAGCACACAAAACACTATTCTTACCAAGCTTTCACTGTGAGAATACAGCAACAGGGTACCCCATTTTCACAGCAAAAATCCGGCAGAGTTTCGCTTTTGGTGCGCTATGGCGCACTAGCAGGGTTTCACATCTGTGTATACGACACGTATTGATATGTTCATACTGAGATGAGCTGAAGCCCTTCAAAGTATCAAGCATGTTGATGCATGTCGCATACATGGTGAAACTAGTGTCACTGGGTGACATGGATCAGGACAATCACACCGCGATGATCATGTACACAATATAGCATGAATATGTACCTACGGCAATCACCTTGAGCACATACCCACACTACAAGGTCAAGAGCTCTCATGACTAGAGCCGTGAGTGTCCGTCATACAAAGTGCATAATCAACCATATACAAATAGATATAGATATATAGGACAAAATGGGGATATACCCCTTTCAGCGAAAAGTTCAAGCAAAATGCCCCCCTTTCTGAAACTATTTAGGGATATGCCCCTGTTTTGAAACTTGATTTTATCAAATCGAGTTTTAGGGTGAAACTCGAGTTCCTTGAAAATTTTAAAGTGGAACTCGAGTTCATGGAACTCAAGTTCCATAAAAAAAATTTTTTTTTTTTTTTTAACTTTAATTTGGCTATAACTTGATTTTCTAAAAATCAAGTTTTACATTGAAACCCGATTTTTAGAAAATCGAGTTTCAAAACAAGAGCATATCCCAAAATAGTTTCAGAAATTGGGTATTTTGCTGGAACTTTTCGCCAAAAGGGGTATATCCCCATTTTGGTCTAGATATACATACATCATGCACAATGCAACCACAGAGAGCGAGAAAGTAAATCAAACATTGCCAACATTCCAAGGGTATGGCCTAGCAAGGTACAGGAAATGTAAAATAGACATTGCCATACCTAGGGAACATGGCCCAAGCAAAGAGCAGGAAAAGTAAAGGGGGTACATGGAGGGGACCCTAATACATGCTCTAGAAAAGAGGCTAAAGGAGGGAGATAGAAGGACATAACCACTCGAGGAGGCTAGGCCTCCAATTGACTAAACATTGCCCTTTTCGGGATTGCGTCTTCTTGCTTGCATCTTTTCCCTTTTTGCTCACACCTAGAAGATCATGCTCTCGCTCCAAGCATCCTCACTCCATGCATGTACATGCAACAAATAAGGAAACAAGCCAGTAGACAAGCAAAAAAAGAAACAAAGGAGATAGGGAGAGCATGCTGAGAACATACTAACAGAGAGAGCCAAAGACGGGCAAACAAAGCATGTTAAGCATATGAAAGGGGAAAGAAGCATGTTATCAAACAAAAGAGGGTGTTCAAGGAGAACAAATGTAGGTTTGGATGGAGTGCCCATCGCTCCATTAGATTGGAGTATGGATGACACATAGACTCATGCATCAACATTGCATGGCAAGCGTGCAAAGAAGAATGCAAAGAAGTAAAGAAAGCCAAACGGGTGGCACAAACCCTTTGATATAGGCCTAGGTGTGAGGATGTAGGCCTAGACCATGGGATCTAGATCTACACCCCACTAATGAGGACCAAAACACAAGAAAGAGAGATATTAAGGGACAAAAGGGCTATAGAAGCATATGGTGTAAGAAACCAACATATAGATCTAAGCACACAAACATGGCATGTAGCACATAAACACATGGAACTAAGCATAGGCATGACATGGGGCCCAAAGAGACATAGATCTAAACATAGGCACATAGATCTATGCATAAACATGTAGATCTAAGCAAAAGCATGGCATAGAAAGCATAGGCATATAGATCTAAGCAAAAGCATGGCCTAGAAAGCATAGGCATGTAGATCTAAGCATAAACACGGAAAGGAGCCTAAAAGCATGTGGATCTAAGCACAAACATTAAATTTAGACAATTCCTAGCCCAAGAAGGCTAGGCCAACAACATCAAAGCGGTAAATCATGGCAAAAAGTAAGGAAACATGCAAGAAAAACCATAAAACATGATAGTAAAACCATAAAACATGCTAGGAAGCAAAATAAAGCAAGAAAATGCTAGAAAAAGTAATAAAGCATATTATTGAACAAGAAAAAGCTAGAAAAGGCTTTGAAAAGAAAAAAAGGTGTGGATTGTAGCTAAAAAGCTACATCCACACCCTTAAACCTCAAATACAAGGTATAGAACCAAGGAGAGGAAGATTGGGTTCAAGAACACTACCTTGTGACTGTAGAGAGGATAAGAATCAAAGGTGTTTGGATGTGTTTGGCTATGTTTGAGAGAGAAAATAGAGAGAAGAGAGAAAGGATCTGCACAGAAAACTACCCAAAATCTTCTTCTTCTTCTTTTGCAAAATGGGGGGCCTAGAAACATTTATAGCGAAAATCTGACCTTTCGGCTTCCTGTAGCCCTTGAATGGCCATCAGCCACCCCTGCTAACATTAGCAGTTTTGGCTTTTTCTAGTCCATATTTGGATGCATTTTTTAGGCTCTTCTTGGACCTGTATTGAGCTTAACTTGGTGTCCCTAGAACGATCTGAATGTGTAGTTTCCAAAACACTAAAGAAATTGGAAATCTGACGGTAGGATCAAAAGTTATGGCCTCAGGAAGCGTGTTGTGCGCTGTGCATGATTTGCTAGATATCTCAACTGTTTTAACTCCGGTTTCAACTCATGAATAGTCATTGGAAAGGGATTTGATAATCTTCACAATGGTGCAGGTCCCAAACCATTTTGACGATTGGATCAAAATTAAGGTTTCTAGTGTCCTTAGGAGTTGGCGTCGGGTCAAACTTGGTCAAAGTTGACAAAAATCTCCGAATGGCTCAGGTTTGATGTAAAAGCATGAAAAATGTCATTTTGGGAGAACTTTGACTTCGTTTGACTTTCGGTCAACCCAGGGTTGACTAGGGGCATTTTGTTCAATTTGACCAAAAAAAGGTACTTTGAGTGCTCTGATGCCTGAACGGGTTGTGCCACGTCAATCTAGATGTTTTTGCGGCCACAGAGAGAGAAGATAATATTTTTAGAATTTTGTGGTCCGGCACGCAAATTAAGGGCAAACAAAATACGATATCTACACCCCTTTGTTTTTGTTTTATGTATTGGATAAGATTTTTCTCCTGCTTAAGTTTTTTTTTTTTTTTTTTTTTTTTTTTTTTTTTTTTTTAAGAAAAGTCCTGTTTAAGAATTTTAAGTAAGGAATTTGAGAGGACCCGTACTAGCCTAGCAAGCTGTTGACTTTGCTAGTATTATAGTTTAGTACTTTAGTCCATTGCTCGAGTCTAGAGCCTTCCGAAAAGACTATATATTCTGGCTGAGATCATCCTTCAGCTCAGCCCTTGCTGAGATCAGGGCCGGCCCTTCCACTAGGCCAATTAGGCCATTGCCTAAGGCCCCTAAGTGGAAGGGGGGACCCAAAATTTTGAAAAAGAAGGGGTAGAAAAATAAATAAAAAATAAAAGATATAGTTTAAGATGAAATTTCCAAAAATCTTATATATCCTTGTGATCAAAGAACAAAAAAACTGGAACATCCTTGTAAACATTGGTACCCTAAAACATTCTTTGGTCTAAACAAAATCAATTATCCCAAAAATATCAACATTAACCTCTAAACGAATAAAAAAATCAACTGGATAAAATGTAAATATGGTCTAAAAAATTACCCACAAAACAAATCAAAAATCTCAAATCCCTAAAATTTACCCATACTTTTTCTCTCTATCACTCTTGCTTTCCGCCTCTCTCTCTCTCAGCTAGACGATGATAGTTTGCAAAATTACTATCTTAAACTTGAATCTTTTCTCAAACATGATGTTTATTATGATATTGATGGTTTAGATATATTTTCAACGTTAAAAATTTTAAAAGAAATTTTACAAATAAAGTCATATACTCCAATTGACATACTAAATTATATAAAAAGGTTATATTCATTTCCAAATACATGCATTGCTTATAAAATTTTACTAATAATACATGTTAAAGTTGCTTCTGCAGAAAGAAATTTTTCAAAATTAAAATTAATAAAGTCATATCTAAGATCAATAATGTCTCAAGAAAGATTAAGTAGATTAGTTATACTATCAATTAAAAATGAGATGTTAGAAGAACTTGAATACAAAAATTTAATTAGTCAATTTGCATCTCAAAAGGCAAGAAAAATAGATTTTAAATGAAATATATTATAATATAAAAATATTAAATAAATATTAATTTAATTAATACATAAATATAAAAAATAAAATAAAAAATAAAAAAGCATCATTTTAGTTCTCGCCTAAGGCCCCAAAATGTCTAGGGTTGGCCCTAGCTGAGATCATCAATAAGCCATGGGCTAAAATGAATCTTGAATGGTCCAAGGATTTTCAATTATTGACATTCCAGCACTTACCACCACCATATGCTCGGTGAAGGGGGAAAAACTGACATTTAACTAGGATCTAAATAAGCATAAAGAAATCTGGATTAAATAAATAAGGAGAAATAGCCGAATATCAATTGGGTTTTTTGCTCTTTAAATAATAACCTGCATTTGACCGATCCATTAATTGTGCAGCTTATTCCCAAGTCTATTACTGTAAGTCTTCAACCACCACCTTGCCCCACATTTTGGATTGAGTGTGTGCTACCAGTTGCAAACCTCCAATCATCCGCATGCTTTCCTCCACAAGATCAGTCCTGACTTGAAACACAAATCCACCGGTTCATGAATAGCTTAAAGAGCAAAAAAAAATGAGGACAAGAGACTAAAAGATTCAAGAACGCATTGGGTCACCCCAAAGGACATTTGGGGTGTGCTCTGGTCTATCTAAAGCCATAGAACTGCAAAACCCCAGGTTTCGAGGTAGAGAAGGCCCTTGGTTACCTTTCATTCAGATTGAGGTAGAGAAGCTCCTTGGTCACCACAATTCAAGATTGAGATAAAGAAGCCTCTCAATCACCCTAGGTTCCAAGGTGGAGAAGCCTCTTGGTTGCTGTAATTCAATATTGAGATAAAGAAGCCTCTCAATTGCCCTAAGTTCCAAGGTAGAGAAGCCTCTTGGTTACCATTTATTCAAATCGAGGTAAAGAAGCCCCTTCATTGCCACAATTGAAGATTAAAATAGAGAAGCCTCTCAATCGCCCCAGGTTTCGAGGTAGAGAAGCCCCTTGGTTACCTTCCATCAAGATCGAGGTAAAGCAACCCCTTGGTCATCACAATTCAAGATTGAGATAGAGAAACCTCTCAATCATCCCACGTTTTGAGGTAAAGAAGCCCCTTGGTTGCCTTACATTCAAGATCAAGGTAAAAAAGCCCCTTTGGTCATCACCGTTCAATATTGACATAGAGAAGCCTCTCAATCGTCCTAGGTTCTGAGGTAGAAAAGCCCCTTGGTTATCTTCCATCAGATTGCGGTAGAAAAGCCCCCTGGTCATCACAATGCAAGATTGAGATAGAAAAGCCACTCAATCGTCCCAAATTCTGAGGTAGAAAAGCCCCTTGATTATCTTCCATCAGATCGAGGTAGAGAAGCCTCTTGGTCATCACAACTCAAGATTGAGATAGAGAAGCCTCTCAATCATCCCAAGTTCCAAGGTAGAGAAGCCCATTGGTTACCTTCCATTCAAAATCGAGGTAGAGAAGCCCCTTAGTCGTCACTGTTCAAGGTTGAGATAGATAAGCCTCTCAATCGCCCTAGGTTCCGAGGTAGAGAAGCCCCTTGATTACCTTCCATTCAAGATCGATGTAGAGAAGCCCCTTAGTCATCACAATTCAAGGTTGAGATAGAGAAGCCTCTCAATCACCCCAGGTTCCAACGTAGAGAAGCCCCTTTGTCATCACAATTCAAGGTTGAGATAGAAAAACCTCTTAATCAACCCAGGTTCTGAGGTAAAGAAACCCCTTGGTTACCTTCCATTCAGATCGAAGTAGAGAAGCCCCATAGTTGCCGCAATTCAAGATTGAGATAGAGAAGCCCCTTAATCGCCCCAGGTTCCAAGGTAGAGAAGCCCCTTGGTTACCTTCCATTCAGATCGAGGTAGAGAAGCCCTTTGATCAACCCCTACATGTGGATTAAGATAGAGAAGCCTTTCAATCCATCCCAAATTCAGACTAAGATAGAGAAGCCTCTCAGTCACCTCAAATTTCAAGATTCATTTCAAGTTTATTAGTTATCAAGTGGTCAAGTATTCCCAGTTCTCATTGTTCAAAACAACAAAACAATAATTCTATGTTCCCAAGGTTTTAGGTTCTAGGGCTAGATAATCTTTGAAAAGTCAACCTCAATTAAATCATGGCTGCTAAAATCAATGTCTTTGTTTTACATTGACATCCGCTTTGCAAGCTCAATCAATGAGGAGCATTTTGTAGACATTCGATTTTGCACCCATAATTAATCAAGGAAGATGGCTAGATTAGCCATTCATATACCCAACATTTAGAGTTGTATTACATGCATTAATTCATTCATTGCATATCATAAAAATGATCTTGAGGTTCTAACGGTCGCGGTGTGTCCAATTTCCAAATCAAACAATGGGATTGAAAGATATCACATGATCAAGTTTGCACGGTCTGCATGCATTTTGTTTGGGTGGAACCAACCACACATGATTAATTTAAATTAATTCTGATTGGCTAAATAATTAAAATCAATTAAATAATTTTGTGATTGGTTGTTGATTAGTGTCAAAAATAGACTTGCTTGCATGGGAATAAAATGGATAATCAGATAACAAAGAAATGGTGGATAATCAATACTTTTTGGAATATTTATCTACAAGATAATTATCACTTTAAAGATTTGAATATCCGAAAAAAGGGATTAATATTTAGAATACAGATTAAAAATGCGTCTAAGTAAAATTCCCGGGTCAAAAATCCTCAAAAAAGGAGTCCAAATTGGACCAAAATTCAAATGCGAGCTTGGCACTCAAGAGAGCCATTCAACACTCTTGGAGTGCTGATTGGCACAAATTCGTAGCTCAGCGCGAGGACTCCTGGATTGAGATAAACCTTACATTTTTCCGATTTTTTAGAGATAAGGACTCGTTCCAATTCGTATCTAATCATTCAGCTAATTTTTCGAAACATTCCAACCTCTGTAAATAGGGGATGCCTCTCAAAATTCAGCACACTTTTTGACCCCCCCCCCCCCCTCTTTCTGGCTCTTATCTTCTGACTTTTCAATTCCCCTTACGTTTTAGACATTCTGGAGGCTTTTTCTTTAGGAATTTTTTTTTTTGTAAGCAAAGTATTTTACGCTTCAAAGAGGTGAACAAATTTCTTTGAATCCTAAAATATTCTATCATTAGAAGAGCACGCTCATGCAAAAAGTACTCTGTTTTTTCTTCTTTCTTTTCTTCTTTCATTAATTTCGGTTATTGTTTGATGCATGAATATGTTTAGTATATTTTTATTATGTATTTTTTTTTATATGGTTACCATACTTGAATACGTTGCTAGAATTTTCTTTAACATGTGCTTAGGTGATTGTTTATTGTAACTCTTTTTCTTAAGTTTCAAAATATGCAATGACTAACAAAATTCTTTTATGAAAACACAAAAATTGATCTGTATTTTTCAAATTTTGATTTTTTCTAAACACAAAATTCTTTCTTTTTAATACAAAAAACTGATCTATATTTTCAGATCTGATTTTCTCTAAACACAAAAACTTATCTGTATTTTCATATCTAATTTTTTTAGTGCAAAACTGATTTGTATTTTTTAGATTTGATTTTTTTTAGTTCAAGAACTGATATGTATTTTCATTATATACAAATCTAACTTTTTTTTAACACAAAAACTGATCTATATTTTCATTAAATACAAATTTGATTTTTTTAGAAAAAGTTTTCTTTGTTACAAAATTGCAAAGTTTGAAATTTAGAAGAAGGAATTGAAAGTTAGGTTGAAGTCTTGTCTTTTTTTTAATATATGATGCATGTATAATAAATTTATCTCAAATTATGGATCCTCTTTCAAAAAGTCCTTTTTTTTCTTTTACATAAAAACAAATCTGATTTTCTTTACAAATCCAATTTTTTTATTTCACAAAAACAGATCTAATACTTTTTAACAAAAATCTATTTTTATTTCTTTTACATAAAAACAGATCTGATTTTTTTTACAAACCAAGTCTTTTTTTTTTTTATTCACAAAATAGATTTGAATTTTCTTGAAAAATAGGACACATCCATAAGGTAAATTTATTTAAATTTATTTTGTCAAGTGTGCGTTGTGTGTGTTCAACATATCATTTAACATCATGCAAAAAGGGTATATTGGTCATTAGAGTCTAGAAGACCAGACTCTGTCTGGGCGGAATGGATGCTTAACACCTTCCCATTCTGTAACCTAGCCCTCGAGATTAGGGTTTTTGGATATGTAGATTAGTGTTTTGTCTATTTAATTTTGGTAGATTGTAACTCAGACCAAAACTTTGTATTCTTTTGCATAGATTGTAACTAGGACCCAAAGCCTTGTAAGGTTTAATTTACCAAAATTGTACTTGTCTTTATTCAATCAATGACATTCGAAATATTTTGATCATGTAATTTGTATATATTTTTTCTTGTTTTTTTTGTATAAAAAATAAGTGGCGACTCCACACCTACTTACTCAAAAAGAGAGGTGCCCTTAAAAGCACCTAAATCTCTTTTTTTGAGAGCACCCGGTTTTTGCAGTCTCTCAACTCTTTGTGGCCCTCCAAGCCGAAATCGATCCACTATTGAATAAAGTTGGAGTACAAGAATATCAAAAAGACCTTCCAATCCTAATCTACCCAATGTACTTGAACCCTCTAAGTTCCAACTACCAACGAGTTTCACTGAACCATGTCTTCACTAGTTATCCAGATCCTGCAATTAGCTAAAATTTGTATTTGCCAATCAATGGCTTCTTACAATGCTTCACATACGCACCAAAACTTCTCTCAGCACTCAGAATGGGTGAGGTAAGTTTTGGGCTAAGAACCTCTCAAGGAAGTGTAAATTGAGAGGTAGGAGTAGAGGAAAACTTTAGAGAAAATGGTGTAGATGATTGTGGGTTTATAATCTCTAACTCTCAAGTGTATAGCTAGGGTTTTCTCTCTCAAAAGTTGCTTGGAAAAACTCCTTACAATTTAGTGGGTAATGTGGGCTTATATAGTGTTGGTAAAGGAATGAGATAAACACACTTTAAAAAGCTCTAGGCAGTGAGTTTCGCGGGTCACTCGCGACTTGGCCTGAGTTGGGAAGTGAGTCACGAAATCAAGCCTAGCATAAGACTGTTCAGATTCCAACACGTGCTTCTCACGTGGCCTTTCGCGGGTTGTCACTCACGAGCCAGTCGCGAAATCTCTTTCTTCACAAATCTTCACCAAACTGTCACACACAACCCTTACATTAAATCCCACAATAAATACAAGGAAATGATTGAGCAAAAATACAATCAAATTTGACACGAAATTAAATCCAACATAAAAACATATTTGTAAATCACAACTTTACGCTCTTCATAGTTTAGTCCATTGCTCTAGAGCCTTTTGAAAGACTTTACATTCTAATTAAGGTCATCCTTCAGCTCAGCCTTTGCTGAGATCATCAATGAACTATAGGCTGAATCCTGAATGTCCCTAGTTAGGGTTTGTGCCTAAAATCCAATTTATTGGCATGTTATGATTAAATAATTGATTAATTATGTAAGACTGTTTGTTTATAAACTAATACGATATTATCATGTGGTCCTTAAGATGCATTTTATGTAATTTAGTTACAAAATGTATAAATCACAAGTTCTTTGTGCTTACTCACTCCCAAGTGCAGGAGATCGTAGCAATATAATTCTCGGAGTACCGAGGTCGAACCACAAGGAGCAGGGTAAATTCAAAGACAATATAATTAAATAACAATTTGGGTGAAGAAGAAAAATACTTTTGCTTAGTGATTGTTAACAAGAATAATAATAAAAACTGATTTAAATCAATAATGTAAATACTAGGGCATCAGGGTGTTTCCCTCTATCGATATGAGATTCTTTGTGATCTAAGAAAATATATATTTCATAATTGATTGTTCTTATACAATTAAAAACTTATGATTCGGTTGAACTGAGACAATTCAAGAACGCATGATAACCTCAATTAATAATGCGGTTAGAAAAGTTTTCAGAAAAACCCATTCACTTTAAAATCTGATTTCTATTTGAAACTATTAGAAATTCATCTAAACAATAAGAAAAACATGATTGAACTTATTGAAAGCCTTGAAGAACTAATACATCAAAAGAAATATAATTGAACAATCAAATATGTCGTTGATAAAATCTTAGAAAGAATCACATTGAATATTCTTACCGTAGAGAAGAAACATAACCCCTAGCCCTAGCAAAGAGTAGGCTGCCATTAGAGAAAGGAAAATACAAGGTTTTCTCTGCCCAAAATTCGTTCTCACAGCCTCCCTTCAAAACCCTAATGTCTAAGTGTCCAAAGAAAATAAAACTTATACTATTTTAATTTCCGTCCAGGTTTACAGCAGTAACTTGTGAGTTAATTTCTGCCTTCCAAAGTTGAGAATTTGGAAAAACTCAAAACTAGAAAGTTGTAGATATTTAAGTCATGGTTCCAACCCATCTGGCCTTGTGTCAATTGGATTTTTGAGGAGATAGATACACCCAAAATACTGATCAGTGCTCAAATCAGATTTTTCCTTTTCAGATTCTGCCTCTTTGATTTCTTTCCTTATTTGAAGCTTCCAATCATGGTAGACGATCCAAGCACTCCAGCTGCACCTCCTTATACATTTAAGCATGGTCCTTTAGCTCCACTTTAATTCTAGATTGGCCTCCATTCTCTCACAAATTCCTGTAAACTCATCTTTCTCACATGATTTCCTGAAAGTAGAAAACTACACACAATGAATAGCATCTTATTCAAGAAATTATGTAAAGATAAATAATAGGGACTAATGCAAATCATGGCTTAATTATGCAAATTAAGCATAGTAATAAGGAGATAACGCCCACATAAATATATAACAAGTATACATTTTAAGGCGTTATCACACCCCCCCCCCCCCAACTTAAATCTTGCTAGTCCCTAGCAATCCACAAAGCACCAATGTCTCTAAAAGTGAAAAATTAAAACTAAAATACAAGCCACTTTCGTAGGCTACACGACTGCACTTCCCATGTGCAACAAGTCTTTGAACCCCTAGGTCACCCTAGTGGACGAGTTTACTCTCGTGAGGGTTTGCAGTGACTCTACCCACAAAAGTCAAAGGTTTCTTGAAAATTCCTGCAGCAAATGTTAGTCTGCTTTATCATTATATCATACAAATGAACTTTCAATTTTGAGTTGGGATACTATTCATCATATTAAAGAGCTTTCACTAGCTTCACTTTTGGAGTGTGTGTGTGCATAGCCCATCCAATCAAACCGGCTTTTCCAAATATGCATAGACCAAGAATAATCTAGATTAGAGCCTCTACTCCAAAACCTCTCTTAAGTCATCAACACTCTGAAAGAACACACATAGAAGTAATGGTTTCTCTCTTCAAATCACATGTGAACAAAAAGGAAAGAAGAAGTTTTAAGAATATCACATGTGTATACAAAAACAGCCGCTAAAACAACGGAAAAAGATCTCTTAGAAATGATGTTGAATTCCTGGAAACATGAGGTTAATACCATTCTCATCCCTAGTTTTTATCCCAAACACATACCAGCCATGCACCTTTAGGATCAAGTAGGACTTTAAGCTCAGTGGTAGTATAATCTTATGGCTAGGTAAAGGCAAACTGCTCTCTTTGAAATATGAGGTATATGAATCAAATGCAGAAAATTCAAGCCAAACCCAACTCATAGCAGTAACAACCAACTTGAATCAAAACAACCTTTACTCAACCATATAACCCTTCTAAAATACATAAAAGATGTGTAAGACACCAATAATTTATTGATTGATTATGTATGTCTACTCTTTCTTTTCTTTTTTTGAAGAAAAGAGAGACAATGGTGGTATCTAAACACATCAATTGCTCAAAACTTGAACCCCCATGAGAACACCCATAAATAAAAATGTTTTGCGGTATTGTAGAAGTATTTCTCATGGCTCAAATGATGGTGACAATGATTACTGTAAAGGTAGGCTGAATATTTGTTTAGCTGGTGACAAAAAATTGGTGGTCTTAGGCTCTCATCTCCTAAAATTCCACATAAACCAGCATGCCTAAGGACAAAAATAAGTAAGGTCATGGTATATCTCCCCATAATGTTTCCAATAGTCAACCAAAAAATATAGAGATCTTTTACAAAAACTGAAGCATATGAGAGAAATTTAAGAGTTCAAACAAAGATATACTCTCACAAAGAAAAGTAAGGCTCAAGAACTCTCCATATGGGTTGAGTTTCAGCTTATATCTAGCTTGTTCAGGATCCATGCATATCCAACATTCAACCGTCCGCTAACCTGGCTATTGTGCTCAAAAGTTTCCAATTGTGCTCTTCATGAAAGAGTCTTAATATTACAAATAGTATAACCCACTCAGCATTATTCATTCCATCACATGATATAAAAATAAAGCTTATAACTCTTTTGCATTCAAATTCAAGGTTTTTTTTTTTTTTTTTAATTGAAAAGTTGCAACCAAAAAGAAAGAAAAAACAAATCATGCATGGTGCAGCAAAATGTGTAGACCTCTCCCCCTAACTAAAATATTGCATTGTCCTCAATGTATCAAAACCAAAATAAATTCAAGTATAAAGGGAAGAAGTTACCTTAAGCATTTGAATTTTTTTTTTTTTTTTTTTTTTTTGAAATTTCTTTCACATCTGCAAATGTTAGCTCACAAAAGAAAAATAATAACAAAACAAAAAAACAAAAAGCATAAACAAAAACAAAAACAAAAACAAAAGGCAAAAAGAAAAAAAAAATTAAAACAAATATGGTACAACTTCAGAAGGCTTTTTCAAAGTTCACGTAGCATCCCAATAGGCAGGGATCTCCAGTGACATAGTCTCCTCCTCAGATATAACTCCCCCTAAAAATGGTTTTAACCTTTGTCCATTTATTTTCAAAATCCTACCATCTCTAGGGTCCTCAACTACTATAGCTCTATGGTTAAAAACTTCCCTTACAATGAAAGGGCCATCCCACCTAGGTTTAAACTTACCTGGGCCTAAATATGCATATTTAAGACCACCGGGCAGCAGCTTAAGCTCCAGCTGTAATGCCTCTTCACTTGAATGCACAAACTTTTTTTCATTTTCTAGTAGCTCCTCAAAGCAAGGCTTCCATCCTTTATTAATTGCCAGCATCTGTTGTTCTTCCAAAACCTGTGAGGAATCCAACAAAGAAAAATTTTCAGATACATGAATATCACATTCTAAATCATAAAAACCAACATAATTATTAAGAAGAGTTTCAAGAGGATCAGAAAAACAATTCTTATTAAACTCTTCTTGAACCACCGCCCCAATGAGGTTCACATAAGCACAATCATCATCCTCATGTGCTTGTTTAGCCACATGAAATATGTTTAGCTCCAAAGTCATGGAACCAAAAGTGAGTTGCATCCTTCCATTCCTGCAATTAATTAAAGCATTAGCTGTGGCAAGAAAAGGTCTATCCAAAATAATAGGGGTATGAACACTAGGATGTAAAACAGGTTGGTAATCTAGAACAATAAAATCAACAGGATAATAAAATTGTTCAATTTTCACCAACACATCCTCAACAATCCCTCTCGGTTCCCTTACAGAGCTGTCAGCCAACTGTAAAGTTACTGAAGTAGGTTTTAACTCACCAAGTCCAAGTTTTTGATATACACTAAATGGGATCAAATTAACACTTGCCCCAAGATCTAGCAATGCATGCTATGATGTAATCTCCAATAGTACAAGAGATCGTAGGACAACCTGGATCCTTATACTTTGGTGGGGTCTTATGTTGAATAACTGCACTTACCTGTTCTGTTAGGAATGCGGTCTTCTTCACATGATGCTTTCTCTTGATGGTGCATATGTCCTTAATTACCTTGGCATATGCAGGCACTTGCTTGATAACATGCAATAATGGCAAATTTATCTTGACTTGATGCAAATGCTCTAATATCTCAAATGCGGTGTCCAATTTCCTAGGTAATTTTAAGGCTTGTGGAAATGGTGGAGGGATTGGGCATTGTTCAATTTCACCAAATTCAAGTGACTCAGTTTCATCCTTCTCTTTTTCAACTGGAGTCTCCTTAGAATTCTTAGTTACTAAAGGAGAACTTTTATCAATCTCTTTACCACTCCTCAAAATGGTCACAGCTTTTACTTCCTCATGTTTATCCTTAGAGCCAATTTTTAGATTTTGATTGATGGGATTGGGTTGAGTTTGGGAAGGAAGCTTCCCTCTCTCTATCCCACTCAATGAATTTGTAAGCCTAGTTATATGACTCTTGGTCTCTCTTACCTCTTCATCTAGCCTAGTGAGCATGGATTCAAACTTTTGATTTTGCTCACTTTGCCTTTGAATGAAAGTACTAAGTGCATCCTCCAAGGAAGTTCTAGATGATGATGATGCATGTGGTGAATTAAAATTCCTTGGAGCAGGAGGATTCAACACATTGTCACTCTTATAACTCAAATACGAATGGTTTTGCATATTTGGGTTATAATTGTTAGAATATGAAGAATTATTTGGCCAATATGAATTAAATGCATGTACTTGTTCTTCTGGTACATTCAAGAATGATGAAAGTGATGCACATTCATTTGTTGCATGGTTTATCTCATGACAGATTTTACACACCTCCATTGGGTCCTCTCTAAAGGTAGCACTAACACTCCTACTTCCTTTCATTTTGAGTGCCTCAATTTCTTTAGTTAACATGCTGATTTTTGCGCTCATGTTATCATCTTCCCTCAACTTGAAAACACTTCCACTAGAAGTGGTAGTGTTAGTTCTAGTCCTATCAGTGGAGCCCATATGGCTAGGTCCAGTCCATGTGTTAGAGTTTTCTGCTATCTCATCAAGATAATCCATTGCATCTTCGGGTTCTTTTTGTAAAAAGTCCCCTCCGCATGAGAGTTGAACAAACTGTCGGTCCCTAGGTGTAAGTCCTTCATAAAAATAGCTAACCAATCTCCAATCTTCATACCCATGAGTTGGACAGAAATTGAAAAGATCTTTGTACCTTTCCCAAGCTTGGTATAAGGTCTCATTTTCTCCTTGGACAAAACTAGCTATCCTTCTTTTTACTTGCTGGACTTTGTGGGGAGGAAAATGTTTCTTAAAAAACTCTTGGGCCATCTCCCCCCAACTACCTATAGACCTAGGTTTCAAGGTGTAAAGCCAACTTCTTGCCTTATCCTTAAGAGAAAAAGGAAAGAAACGTAACTTAGCAGTCTCAATAACATTTTGTGCATAGAAACTACTAATTACCTCTTCAAAAGCTCTAACATGGACATAAGGATTTTCATTTTCTTGTCCCCTAAAGTCAGGAAGTATTGCTAATAAACCTTGTTTCAGTTCTACATGTGGTGCATTAGGTGGAAACATGATGCATGAAGGAACAGAATTTTGTGTGGGATGCAACAATTCATACATAGTTCTTCTATTCTCCTCATGATTATTACGTGTTTCATCACCCATGATTGATGAAGAAGGTGAAGGCAAAGGTGTGTCAAAAAGATTACCAAAGTACGTTTCAAAATTTTCTAATCTGCCTCTCTTGTTTCTAACCCAAATGCTCATGCAACAATGAATGCCAATCAAATAAAATAAATTAAAAACAAACAAAAAAATAAAAACAAAATAAGGGAAAAAATGGAACGAAGTTACCAATAGAAGAATTTCCACCAGCTATGCTTTGCTCCAAAAAAAAAAAAAAAATTGCCTCTAAATACGCAGCAACTCCCCGGCAACGGCGCCAAAATTACTTGCTCACTCCCAAGTGTAGGAGATCGTAGCAATATAATTCTCGGAGTACCAAGGTCGAACCACAAGGAGCAAGGTAAATTCAAAGACAATATAATTAAATAACAATTTGGGTGAAGAAGAAAAATACTTTTGCTTGGTGATTGTTAACAAGAATAATAATAAAAACTTATTTAAATCAATAATGTAAATACTAGGGCATCGGGGTGTTTCCCTATATCGATATGAGATTCTTTGTGATCTAAGAAAATATATATTTCATAATTGATTGTTCTTATACAATTAAAAACATATGATTCGGTTGAACTGAGACAATTCAAGAACGCATGATAACCTCAATTAATAATGCCGTTAGAAAAGTTTTCAAAAAAACCCATTCACTTTAAAATCTGATTTCTATTTGAAACTATTAGAAATTCATCTAAATAATAAGAAAAACATGATTGAACTTATTGAAAGCCTGGAAGAACTAATACATCAAAAGAAATATAATTGAACAATCAAATATGTCGTTGATAAAATCTTAGAAAGAATCACATTGAATATTCATACCGTATAGAAGAAACATAACCCCTAGCCCTAGCAAAGAGTTTAGGCTGCCATTAGAGAAAGGAAAATACAAGCTTTTCTCTGCCCAAAATTCGTTCTCACAGCCTCCCTTCAAAACCCTAATGTCTAAGTGTCCAAAGAAAATAAAACTTATACTATTTTAATTTCCGTCCAGGTTTACAGCAGTAACTTGTGAGTTAATTTCGGCCTTCCAAAGTTGAGAATTTGGAAAAACTCAAAACTGGAAAGTTGTAGATATTTAAGTCATAGTTCCAAAACATCTAGTCTTGTGTCAATTGGATTTTTGAGTAGATATATATGCCCAAAATACTGATCAGTGCTCAAATCAGATTTTTCCTTTTCAGATTCTGCCTCTTTGATTTCTTTCCTTATTTGAAGCTTCCAATCATGGTAGATGATCCAAGCACTCCAGCTGCACCTCCTTATACATTTAAGCATGGTCTTTTAGCTCCATTTTAATTCTAGATTGGCCTCCATTCTCTCACAAATTCCTGTAAACTCATCTTTCTCACATGATTTCCTGAAAGTAGAAAACTACACACAATGAATAGCATCTTATTCAAGAAATTATGTAAAGATAAATAATAGGGACTAATGCAAATCATGGCTTAATTATACAAATTAAGCATAGTAATAAGGAGATAACGCCCACATAAATATATAACAAGTATACATTTTAAGGCGTTATCACTTTGTAACTCAAAAACTTAGTTTGTAGTTGGTAATGAAATTAGGTGTTTCATTTGCAATAAGTATAACATGTCAACTAAGATTGCTTGTCTTGATCATGGAAGTGGAGACTTCTAGTTGATGTGTCAGTGTGTCTTTAGTGTGTAAGACACATTTAACTTGATTGTTGTGAGGTTAATTATTCATGTTTGTTTGTTTAGACCCCTCGAAACATATTGTTTAACCTGATGAATTAGCCAAGTAGTTACTTAGGTTAATTATGAGATCTAGCTTAAACAGTAATAAATCATATCTTGCACAACGGAAAAGTAAATAGATATGATTACCTAGGAAAACGAATGAAACCAACCGTTTCAAGGTAAAAACCTAAGGAGGATTTAACCTAACTATCCTCAAGGTAAACAAATCCACTATGATAGAATGGAAGCTTACAATAGATCTAAAGCCTAATTCTAAAGCTACCTCAAGTATAACTTACTACCAAGACCACGTGCAGCTCTGACTCCACGACCTCCTCTATATTGGATTTGCTGAACACAAACTCCCCATTTGTGACTTTGAGATCGCATTTAAAGGTTTCAGATCACCGTTAATAGTTGATCTTTTGCAATAACTTGGTTCCACCAGTTCTTGATTGTAGATCTCTTGATCCGATAGATGCTTGTTGAGTTAGAAGGTACAAAGCCTCTCTGATCCCACAAGAGTAACTCACAAGACTTCCTAGAACTTCTAAAATGTAGTTAGGGTTTTCCATTTATTCCCAGCTGTGTTTCACTTGAAACCCTAAACGTTCTTCTAATTTTTAGACTAAAATAGAATTCTACAGAAAATCATGTCTGTGATTTTCGATCAGTCAAGGCTTAAGTTCGATTGGTCAAACTTCACTGAAAGTAAATTCTTCTTTCTACAGTTTCAATGTTCTTGAATCCTAACTTGTACTATTATAAGCAATGTCCGATACATAATCTAGACATGTTTTGATCTCGGTTTGCCAACATACATAAAAATAGAAATCTAAATATTTAATCCTAAATATTTAGAACCTAACAATTCAATTAACAACTGTCACCTGAATAATAGCTCTCACAACTTCTATTTTCACAGACTCTTAATCCTAAGAGAATTATGAATCCAATTATGAAATATAGGTTGCTTTGATATATCAAGTTTAAGATCTAATATAACGGTCAAAACCTCAACATATTGGGTAACCACACATAGTGTTAAGGGAACACATATTCTCGAGATAACTCTCACGAATTCAATTTTCATAAACTGTCAACCCTGAGAAAATTGTAGGCCTGATCATGAAATGTACGTTGTTTTGATATATCATGAGTAAGATCTAATATAACGGTCAATATCTCAGTATGTTGCGTAACCACATGTAGTGTTGAGAGAACACATATTCTCAAGATAAAATCCATAACCTCTTTCTATGGAGACACAAAATATACCCCTGAGATAAGTTTAACAGGAACTAATTATTCAAGGTGTTAAGAGAAAACATATTGAGATTCCTCTTATTGGAAATATGACTAGGACTCTCCCAAAGTAGGACCAATTGCCTCTACAGATTTTTTTTTAATAAAGAATGAGACTCAATAAAGAGATCAACAAAAGATTGTGACTATGGAATAGGGAAGGTATGGAATATCTTTTGCTTCTATAAGACAAAATGACAAAAGACTAAGTAATTTGGTTACAAGTTGTATCATCTATACCTTTCTTTGTTCAAGATTGTAACATGGAAAGCAACATACATTGAGAGAGTGATGGTAGTTTATTGCACTCGTGAAGTAGGAGGATCACAAACTAGGCACAGCCATTGACTCTAAGCTAACTATAGTTAAGAGAAGTGCCAATTAGGTGTCCATAGTTTGTTGATTATACAAAAGGGATAAGGATAATCGATTAATGGTATGAACACTGTGAGATATGTTTTGCCTCAAAATGAGACAGGAACATATGCAAAATGGACAAGTGCCCAAATAGTAGTGTCCATTATATATGTTGTGATGTAACTAGGTAAAATGTGTGGAAAATAGTGTTATAATGTTTGAGAATTTTGATAAAACCGTGCTACTTGTATTCTTAAAAATTTTCAAAACAAAATATTATGATGGATTTAGAGAATTGAGTTTCAACCATTTTAGCGAAATTATGCAATATGTTAATTAACTCGTAATGGTTTTTGACTAAAAAAAGTCATTGCGAAACCATCAAGAAATGTGTAAGCCTATGTAGGGAATAGGAAAGGATCCCACGCATCAAAGTCATTGCTTTGCCATTCATTGCGGCTTTGGGTTGGTTATGGCTATGTTTTTTAAAAACGCCGCCAAAAAAAAAAAAAAAAAAAAAAAAAAAAAAAAAAAGAGGTGGCTATAGACCCCTTTTTTTAGTAGTGAATGTACCAAAAACGAAGGACTCATTTTTATAGAATAGCAAAGCAATTTTTTTTTTTTTTTTTTTTTTTGGAAAGGAGGTGGGATTCGAACACAAATATGAGACAATAGAAACTAGTATAAAGTATGCCAATCCACTTTGGCTATCACCTAAAACTGAAACGGTAAAGCAAAATTGTTTTGTCCAATTAACATGAAATTATGAAATTCAGTCAAAGAAACTATAAGAAACTTATCATAGCAAGAAAATTACACAATACTCAAAAGTACAATAATGTAGTACTCTCTTCTCTTACACAATTAGTGGATCTCACCATAAATTTTAATTAGTGTAACTCTACTATATGAGAAGAAAAAGCATAACATTATTATTTTTCCAAAATATTGTTTACTCAGCCTGACAACCGATCATGAAATATAGATTGCTTTGATATATCAGGTTTAAGATCTAATATAACGGTTAAAACCTCAGCATGTTGGGTAACCATACATAGTGTTAAGGGAACACATATTCTCAAGATAACTCTATGAATTCAATTTTCATAAACTCTCAATCCTAAGAGAATTGTAAACCCGATCATGAAATGTACGTTGTTTTAATATATCAGGAGTGAGATCTAATATAACGGACAAAACCTCAGTATGTTGGATAACCACATATAGTGTTGAGAGAACACATATTCTTAAGATAAAATCAATAACCTCTTTCTATGAAGACACAAAATATACCTTTGAGATAAATTTAATGGAAACTAGTTATTCAAGGTGCTAGCTCCAGCTACTTTAATAAAGAGTTACTAAAGTTTATATTTAATGAAATCAGAATTCATAAAATATATGAATAAAATATCAACCGGACACTCAAATAATAAAATAGTGATTTACAAAGTATCAATTTATTATGACTTTTGCTCACTATGGATGTTTCATGGAGAGGTCAAATGATATTGTATTATATTAGAGTCTTGGGATATAATATATTAAGAAGGCCTAGACTGCAATTATATTTCTATAATAGTACTTATTCAATAAATAATGGTAACTTTGGGCATGTTAAAGGTTGATGGAAGCCCAAAACCCATTGAAACTATAGCCTTAGTTGTCTATTTAGTCCCATACCAAGCCACACACTAAAACCCAATTAGACTAGCCCAAAAGGCTAACCCAATAAAATAATCAATTGTTTATTAAATACAATAACTATCTTTGGTAGTAAAATGTATGTATGATTAAAAGAAGAGAAAATAACTGCATTTGGTAGTTAAATGTACGTATGTTAGTTAAATGTATGAACAGTTAAATGTAGTTAAATCAGTGCCAGTTGATGCGGTCCCCTAAGGTGCCAAGTAAAAAAAATGACACCCAAATTTTAACCAATATCGTTATTTATAACCAATAAATAAAATAATATTTTTTTATCAAATGAAAAACAAACAAAAAAGAGAGAGAAATGCTACATTCAAAACATTTTTCACAATACTTTTACAACAAATCCTAAGTAACAGGTTATTATAACTTGTTATTGATGGCAAAAAAAAATAATTATAGTGGTGGATTCAAATAGAAAACAAGAAGCAACTTAACACCTAGCATTTGTTGTGAAAAATATTGTAAATGTTGCACTTCTTAAAAAAAAAAAAAAAAAGAGCAATACACAAAAAAATTCATAACATTTTTCACAATAATTGAGTTAGCAACCTAGCGTTTGTTGTGAAAAATATTGCAAATGTTGCACTTCTTAAAAAAAAAAAAAAACAAAGAGCAATACACAAAAAAATTCATAACATTTTTCACAATAATTGAGTTAGCAAACTTTTACTAGTTCTCAACTAAGTTCACCATTAATATCATTTTTTTACTTACCACTATCAATCTGCCACATCAACAAGAATGAAAAGTTTTGCCAAATTTTTTGTGTCTATAAAATTTCTTAAATAAGAAAAAATTCTACGTGGTTCATATTAATTATTAGTAATTTTGCACCTAAAACAAGATAATCAGTTTTCACCTTAGGCCCCCAAATGCATTAAGCCACCCCTGGGTTAAATGTACGTACGTAAGAACCGATTGAGACACCACACATCTTAGGCACAATGTAGAATTGGGATGAAGATTAAAGGTATTCTCAAGAGTCAAGATACTATCTAGTTCATGTGTTTGAATTTCACTACATAAAAGTACGTTTTTTTTTTTTTTTTTTAATTCAAGATTGTATGTTATATCCCATGAATGAAGTAGATCATTGTGTTGCTTCCACTGTATTGTTTTGTATGTAACGGCAAAACTATGTTTTCCAACAACTACTGACAAGACTGACGAGTCCGTTTCATATGGACGATCCCATCAAGATAGACGAAGACACCCTCAGGCCAGACGAAACAACTATCCACGCTGCTGGCGAAGACGGCCAGGCCATTCAATGTAGGCAATTAAACCCAGAACGGTTACAAGGCCAACTGTATGAACCGTTGGAGGATATTGAAGCCATATTACACAGCACCAAACGTTACCAAAAGGAGCATTAAGACCTCCATAACTACTCCAACGGCTAGAAGCCATGAAAACATATATAAAGCCCACACATAGCCAAGAACAAGGTACATTCACACATAGACTTTGAGAGATCTCTTTCATTCTGTTCAAATACATTGTTTATTCTCAAGAAAACTTCATATACTGACTTTGGCATCGAAGGCATCGTGGCAGGCACCACACCGGTGACCACCTTTGAAAGTACGTCCATACAGGCTAAGAATTACTTCCATCTGGCCAACTATACTAACGAACTTATGCTTCATCAGTTTGGCGCCGTCTGTGGAGAACGTCATTTTCGTGTTCAAGCTCGAAAAAGTAGTTTCCGATCAACTGTTACTTTCAGATGGAGTCCAATCAAGATTCCGCAGCCTTGGCCCAACAAGTTCAGGCTCTAGCAACTACCGTCGAAAAGCTCACAAAGCAAAATCAGGAAATGAAACTGCAGCTTCAACAAGAGGAGAATCGATCCAAAAACAACATGGAGGACGAGGGAAATAGCCACAGAAGAAGTGACCATCCAAGGCCTACTACACTAGTAGACCAAAATTCAGATCTTCTTCAGGAAATGAGGAAGGAGATGGATGAATTGAAAAATGCCATCAGGGAGAAGACAGACCAGAGCGTGGGCAGATTGGTAAGGGCAACAGACTCGCCTTTCATAGCCGCAGTCCTAGGATGCCCAGTACCATCGAAGTTTAGGCTGCCACAACTGGAACCATTTGACAGGCTCAAGGATCCACAGGATCACCTCAACACCTTCAAAACGACTCTAGGGCTCCAGCAGCCCCCTGAAGAGATAATGTGTCGTTCCTTTCCTACTACCTTTAAAGGAGCTACAAGGGAATGGTTCACCAAGTTGCCAATGTCATCCATTGACAACTTTGATCAATTGAGTAACGCTTTCTTACGGCACTTCATTGGGGGACAGCGTCCCAAGAGGCCAGCAGATTATTTGCTTACCATCAGGCAGGGAGAAAAAGAAACCTTGCGGTCGTACGTTAAGCGCTTCACTCAAGAGACCCTAGAGGTGGACGAAGCTGATGATAAGGTACAACTGACGACTTTCAAAGCAGGGCTAAAGTCCAGGGATCTCGTGGCTTCGCTCGCGAAGAATCCTTCGAAGACGATGGCAGAAATGCTCATAAAAGCATAGAAGTACATGAATGCTGAAGACGCACTAGTAGCTATAAAGGATACAGAGAAGCCACGAGACAGAGGAAGGAAGGAGGACGAACGTAGGGGACAAAAAAAAGAGCATCCAGATCATTGAACCAATGACGGTAACAGAAGGAATGACGATAAAAGCTTTCAACCGGTAAAATTTACTCCTCTGGTAATGCCTGTTGATAAAATTTTAACGCAGATTAAGGATGAACATTTCCTCAAATGGCCAAGGCCATTGCATTCATCTCCAAACGTTCGTGACAAGAACAAGTACTGCCGGTTCCATAAGGATCATGGTCACTACACCGAAGATTGTCGGGACCTTAAGGAGCAAATAGAAGAGTTGATACGGAAAGGAAAGTTACAAAGGTATGTGAAGAAAGGGGAGTTTAGCAAATTCAGGGACGGAAACAAAAATCAAAAGGAATCCTCATCCAGAGAAGAAGGTAACACCTCCCAACCTCCCCAGGATATTATTGGTGAAATTAATACAATAACTGGAGGGCCGTCCCTGGGTGGGTCATTCAAATCCCTTAGGAAAGCCTATCAAAGGCAAGTGAATAGTGTCTACCTAATACCTCCATCCAAGCAGCGACGGACGGATCAGGATATGTCCTTCAATGAAGCAGATGCCAGAGGAGTGAAGCAGCCTCACAATGATCTATTAGTCATAATGCTGACTATAGAAGGGTTCGACACCAAAAGAATCCTAGTAGACAACAGTAGTTCAGCAGATATCATCTACCTCCCAGCACTTCAGCAGCTCAAGTTAGATCCAAAGAGACTGTGCCCATTTGACACCCCCCTCGTCAGTTTCAGCAGAGACAGAGTATATCCCAAAGGCATGGTGACGTTGACAGTAACAGTGGGAACCTACCCGAAGCAGTTGACTCGTCAAATAGACTCCTTGGTGGTAGACTGCCCCTCGTCTTACAATGTGATTATTGGAAGACCGACACTCAACAAATGGAGGGCAGCTACGTCCACCTATTGCCTGAAGATGAAGTTCCCAACGGACAACGGGGTTGGAGAAATGAAAGGCGATCAGGTCTTGGCCGGGGAATACTACCAGGCCGTCTTGGCTGCAAAAGAAAATCACACTTGGATGATTAAGGAGAAAGAAGAAAGCAAAATGGAAGCCTTGGAAACAGTGAAACTGGACGAAGAAGAGGCCACCAAGACGACGAGGATAGGGACGATGTTAAGTCCTGAAATGAAATCAAGGCTAATCCAGTTCCTAAAAAAGAACCAAGACATCTTCGCCTGGAGCCATGAGGACATGCCTGGTGTATCCTCAGAAGTCATCCAGCACAAGCTGAACGTGGATCCAGAGAAGAAGCCCGTAAAGCAAAGACGAAGGGTATTTGCTCTAGGACGAGACTAGGTAGTTACAGACGAGGTAAATAAATTTTTGAATGCAGGATTCATCCGGGAAGTATAGTATCCTGATTGGCTTGCTAACGTCATCCTCGTGAAAAAAGCGAATGGAAAGTGGAGAATGTATGTGGACTTCACGGACCTGAATAAAGCATGCCCAAAAGATAGCTTTCCTCTACCGAGGATAGACCAGCTTATAGATTCTACCACCAGACATAAGTTGTTAACATTCATGGACGCCTTCTCAGGATACAACCAAATAAAAATGGCTGACGAAGACCAAGAGAGGACTGCTTTCATCACAAGCCAGGGGCTCTATTGCTACAAGGTAATGCCTTTTGGGCTAAAGAACGCAGGAGCTACTTACCAGAGGTTAGTAAACAAAATGTTTAGCAAACAAATCGGCCGGAATATGGAGGTATACATGGATGATATGCTCGTCAAGAGCAGGGAAGAACTCGCACATCTAGACGACTTGAAGGAGACGTTCACCATCCTCAATGAATACCAGATGAAGTTGAATCCTAGTAAATGTGTCTTCGGTGTAGCTTCAGGCAAATTCTTAGGGTTCATGGTGTCCCAAAGAGGAATAGAAGTAAACTCGGAGAAGGTACAAGCCATAATCAACATGGCATCACCTAGGACCGTCAAGGAAGTCCAAAAGCTCACAGGAAGAATTGCAGCTCTTAATAGATTCGTCTCAAGAGCGACGAACAAATGTCTCCCCTTTTTCAAGACCTTGAAGAAGGCATTTGCCTGGACAGACGAGTGTGAAGCAACATTTCAAGAACTCAAGCATTACTTGAGCAACCCACCTCTCTTGAGCCCTTCCAAAGAAGGGGAAAACTTATATCTATACCTAGCGGTATCAAGTACCGCCGTGAGTGCAGCTCTGATTCGAGAAGAAGACAAGAAACAGCTCCCAGTTTACTACGTCAGCCAAGTCTTCCAGGGGGTTGAGTCCAGGTATCCAAAGATTGAGAAGATTGCATTTGCGTTAATAGTAGCCTCCCGAAAACTAAGACAATATTTCCAAGCAAATCCCATCCTGGTGATGACAGACCAACCTATCAAAAAGTCCATGAACAGGCCTAAAGCAGCTGGAAGAATGGTCCAATGGGCGGTTAAACTCAGCCAATTTGACATCGAGTACCATCCCAGGACAGCCATTAAAGCACAAGCCCTGGTGGACTTTATCACCGAATTCACTTCCCCGAACGAAGATAAGCACACCAACGAGGACGAGAAGTGGACAATACAAACCGACAGTTCGTCAGCTCGAAAGAAGGGGTCATAGTCACCCCAGATGGAGAAGTACTAAAGTATGGAGTTCAGCTCAAATTTTCAGCCACCAACAACGAGGCCGAATATGAAGGGATTCTGACGAGATTAAGACTTGGAAAGATGCTTGAGGCTAAGAACCTGCTAGTCCAAAATGATTCAAAACTGGTAATTGGACAGATCCAAGGAGAATATGAAGCAAAGGAAGAAAGAATGCAGAAATATCTTAGGCTGACGAAACGTTTAGCTCAGGAGTTCGATGAAGTGGAATTTGTACAGATACCGAGGAGCCAGAATATGGAGGCAGACGAAGTCTCGAAGATAGCCTCGTCAGAAGAAGATTCGACGAGTGTGGACTTGATGATGGAAATCTAGAAAAACCCCAGCATTGAAGAAGTCCCAACGTTCACAATCCAGAGCACAGACAGCTGGATGACGCCCATCATATCCTTCCTCCAGGATGGACACCTCCCTCCGAACACAGACGAGGCCAGCAAGATTAAGAAGAGAGCAGCCAGATTTACAATCCTCAATGACACCCTATACAAGAGAGGCTTCTCCTTGCCCTACATGAAGTGTGTTAGTGAAGAAGAAGCTAAGTACATCCTGAAAGAGATACATGATGGAATCTGTAGGGACCATGCTAGCCCTAGATCCCTGGTAAGCAAAGTTACTTGAACAGGTTATTTCTGGCCTATTATGCAGGTGGACGCATTGGAGTTCGTCAAGAGATGTGACAAGTGTCAACAGTTCAGGAATGTCCAATAACTTCCAACAGAAAGACTGACGGCGATAACGTCCCTATGGCCATTTACACAATAAGGAATCGACATCGTTGGCCCATTACCCCTAGGTAAAGGTCAAGTAAATTTCTTACTAGTTGCTATTGATTACTTTACGAAATGGGTTGAAGCAGAGCCACTGGCGACTATCACCGAAGCAAGGATTCGAAGTTTCGTGTGGAAGAAAATAATTTGTAGGTTCGGGATTCCAAGGACGATTATATCAGATAACGGACGACAATTCGACTACCAAGGCTTCAAGGACTTCTACTCAAGCCTGGGCATCAAGAACCAGTTCTCATCACCAGGACATCCACAGGCGAATAGACAGACAGAGGTGACGAACCGTATGCTGCTCAAGATCATAAAAACCAAGCTGAACGATGCGAAGGGTGCCTGGCTAGAAGAACTGCCCAATGTCTTGTAGGCCTACAGAAAAACAGCAAGAACCTCGATCGGAGAGACCCCCTTCAGGCTCAGCTACAGGACTGAGGCAGTGATCCCGGTCGAAGTAGGAGTAACCCGCATCAGGAGAGAAATGTTCAATGAGGAAGCCAATAATGATCATCTACGATTCAACCTGGACTGTCTAGATGAAATGAGAGACAAAACTTGCAGCAGAGTGACAGACTACCAAAAGAAAATGACGGACTATTACAACAGAATGGTGAAACTCAGGCAACTCAACATAGGCGACCTCGTCCTGCGCAAAGTAACCTCGGCGACCAGAGACCCCACTCAAGGAAAACTTAGCCCTACATGGGAAGGACCATATCGAGTCGTTCATTACTCCAGACAGGGTAGCTACCACTTGGAAACCCTGGACGGGCAAAGACTCCCGAGGCCATGGAACATTGAACACTTGAAGAAATACCATCAATAGAAATATCATTTAAATGTATTCATTACTGAAATCAATAAAGAAGTTATCCAGCTAATGTTTCTCTGCGAGCAGGTCTACTAGATTGTAAATCACAAAAAGCCAAAAATGGCTAAGTAACAAGATTCCGCCTTGACGGATGTAAGTTACTGACGACTATAAGTCCCATGAAAGAGTGCAAGTTACAAAAGTCAAAAATGGCTAAGTAACAAGATTCCGCCTTGACAGATGTAGGTTATTGACGATGACGAGATCCCTAAGAAAGGGTGTAAGTCACAAAAAGCCAAAAATGGCCAAGTAACAAGATTCCGCATAGAACAGATGTAAGTTACTGACGATGACAAGATCCCTAAGAAAGGATGCGAGTCACAAAAAGCCCAAAAATGGTTAAGTAACAAGATTCCGCCTTTATGGATGTAAGTTACTAACGACTATAAATCCCCTGAAAGGGTACAAGTTACAAAAGCCAAAATGGTTACGTAACAAACCTCCGCATAGAACGGATGGAAGCTACTAATGATGATGATCCCTAAAAGGATGTACGTTGCAAAAAAGGGGTTAAGGGACTAACCCTGCCTAGACGAGTGCACAACATGGATGATTGAAAGATCACACCAGTGTATCACCAACCAAAGATCATACAATCATAAGTGCAAGTAAGTACAGAGATGCGAATTAAAGAAAAGCCCAAAACCAACGGGCAGATTACCATTATTTTTACAACTAAAAACCCATAAACACTGGCTTAAAATATTGTTCCCAAAATAGATGAAAGTAAAAATGTTTCAAAATAAGATTTACAAAAAGCCACGACAGGCAATAGCCAAAGACAGGAAGAAATATTTCTTTTGTCATAAATAATAGGATCAAGCACTAGCAATAGGGGGAGCGTCATCAACGAGGACATCTTCAGCAAGGGCCTTCTCTGGGACATCACCCTCAAGAACGGAGGACTGGGAAGCCTCGTCAATGGCCATCTCTTTATCTACCTCTTCCAAGTCCAAGTTCTCCATGTTGACGCCAGTAGGATGCTTGATCAGATATCTTCGAAGAAGCTCAAACCCTTTGAAGTACCAACTAAAAAGCACAGTGTTGTACTCATCAGTGGTTTGGAAAACCTCCACAGATCTGGCTGCAATTGTCTTAAGCGATTCCTTGGCACTGAGGAGCTGCTCATCCTTCTCCAAGGTCAACTGGCGCTCAGCTCTAAGATCATCACCCAAGGCCTTGACTTTCTCCTTCAAGGTAGTAGCCTCGTCCACAGAATCAATGAAATTCTTCTTCAGCTTATAATTTTCCCCCTCCAAAGTTTGCACCTTGGACGTAAGAGATGCCAATTTAGCCTCTTGAGTGAGATACTCAGAAGCAATGTGCAAACTCTCTCCCAACACCTGAAAAAGTATCCTAAAATCATTAGTAAAAAAAAAAAAAAAAAAGGAAGAGGGAGGGAGTTGCATAAATACTTTACCTGAACAAGCTTATGGATGTGGCCACACGCAATGTTATTGAATGGAACCCCAGAAAAGACCTTCAAGTCATCAGCAGTCACGAAGCTGTGTGCCCCGTCCACTGCCAGCCTCTCATCCCCCCAAGTAGTGGATTGACAGGAACCTAACTTCTCCTTCTCCTTCTCCTTCTCTGACAGACGCGGCCTTTTAGAGACAGGCGTAGGGAGCTCTTCAATCGAAGTAGACGGAGAGGTCATGCTCGTCGTCTCAGTGCCAGAAATGATGGGAGTGGCAGTTGAAGTGACGGAAGAACCCCTCCCGGTCACACAAACCGTCTTCTTCCCTATACTCGACAACGGCTCATCTTTCTTCGACCTTATCTTAGCATACATGTCCTTGTTAAATTTGGACGTCATCTCTGTAAAAGGGGAACCCCTACCATCAAAAAAAAAAAAAAAACCAGTGGAAGAAGAAAGGTCAGTACTAACGAATATAACACTTACTCTTTTTTCCTTCAATATCAAGGTTACGCAGGACGAAAGCAGAGGGTTTCGGTCCAAGGCAGTAGAAGGCAAGTGTTCTGGGGTTGACAAGATCGTCCCAACTCTCAATCGTCAGTGCGTACTCAATCGCCTTCTGTACTCATTCCTTATACCTGCTCTTAAGCTTGGGTCGTCTCTTAACTGTGCCCAAAAAAAAAAAAAAGGGTCAATAGCCATAGAAGTAAGCACGGTAGAATTCAAAGGACGAGGAGAGATATTGACGCACCTAAAGTCGGAGTTTCCCACCGACGACGCAACCTCGGGAGATCACCCCAAACCTCGCCAATGGAAGTCTCAAAATCATCCCCAGACACAAAGAAAAATCTGGACTTCCAATACCTGAAAGATGACGGTAAACCCTTGACGATCCTAGTTCTCCTTTCCCAAGGCACCAATTCGTAGTACCCGTACTCCTTTGATGCTTTAAACAATACAAATAGACAAGGTCATCCACCTTGAGCATATCCCCGTCATTGGCAGCCAACCAAATTCCCATACAACTGACCAATTTCCGCCACGAGTTGGACATAAGTTGCCCGGGAGCAATACCAAAACGGTCTAAGAGCTCCATCAAGAAATGATGGACAGGAAACCTCAATCCACAGACGAAGGCAGATTCGGAGAAACAAATCTCCCCAAGAAAGAAGTGACAAGCCCGGTCTGCCTCGCCAGGCAGACGAACCCTAACTCGCTCTGGGAACTGAAACCTGTCCTTAAATCTACCTAGCGCATCAGCGTCCAATCCACACTCCTCCTCCAGAGCATAAAAAGCCCTAACCTCTCAAGGCGTGGAGACAGCTGTATCTTCCTTCGCTAGGTTACCGCTAGACGATAACCCAGTCTCGAGCTCACTGGATCTGATCTCAGACGTTATTCTTCCCTCTCTCACCAAATTGTCAAACCAATCAATTGACTAACATAGCAAAGGCAAGAGATCAGCCAACACAGCGGCCAAGCAACTACCTTCGTAAACAAAATTCTCAAGGTGTGGAAAATTTCCCAACGATCCCCCTAATCGAGCAAAAAGAAACGAGATGGAGGGGCAAGCTATCCTAACCTCGGAACTACTGACCATAGGTAAACCAGAAAACACAAAAAATCTAAAAACCCCGAGACCCAGTGAACCAAACACAAAAAGAAAAAGAGATGGGAAAAATCAGAAATCCACCACCATATGCATAAACAAAATAAGAGAAGAAGTGGATAGGGAAACATACCTCGAGGAAGAGAATCGCCAACGGCGCACCAGTTGGGAGGAAAATTGCAGAAAGAGGATGGTAGAGAAGATGCCCAAAAGAATGATTGAAAGTTTTTTGAGAAAAGTGAAAAGGGAAAATGAGAAGAAAGGAAGTTTAAAAACTAAAGGCTTTGGAAACTGAAAAACCAACGGGAAGCTCGATAGTCTTAACTATTCGAGCATTAACTCCACCAGCCAGCGCATGCCACGTATGCCGCGATCTGTGGAGCGCCGCCACTACGCACTTAATACGTAGCAGAACCCCGAAAGTCATTTGCGACATGTAACCCTTCACATTCTATGACCGTCATTACATGACGAACACAGAATCGGGGGGCAGTTGATGGGACTGACAAGTCCATTTCATATGGACGATCCCATCAAGATAGACGAAGACACCCTCAGGCCAGACGAAACAACTATCCACACTGCTGACAAAGATGGCCAAGCCATTCAATGCAGGCAATTAAACCCAGAACGGTTACAAGGCCAACTGTATGAACTGTTGGAGGACATTGAAGCCACATTACACAGCACCAAACGTTACCAAAAGGAGCATTAAGACCTCCATAACTACTCCAACGGCTAGAAGCCATGAAAACATATATAAAGCCCACATATAGCCAAGAACAAGGTACATTCACACATAGACTTTGAGAGATCTCTTTCATTCTATTCAAATACATTGTTTATTCTCAAGAAAACTTCATATACTGACTTTGGCATCGGAGGCATCATGGCAGGCACTACACCAGTGACCACCTTTGAAAGTACGTCCATACAGGCTGAGGATTACTTCTATCTAACCAACTCTACTGATGAACTTACGCTTCATCACCTACCATACAAGGGTTTGCCATTATTGACATTCCTGCACTTACCACTGCCAACTACTTGGTGAAGAGGGACAAATTGACATGTGACCAAGTTCAATATTAGCATAAAGAAATCGAATTTAATAAACAAGGAGTAAAAGACGAATATAAATTGGGTTTTATCTTCTTTAAATAATAACCCGCATTTGACTGATCCATTAATTGTGCAGGTTCTTCCCCATTACTATCACTCTAATATGTCTTCAACCACCAGCTAGTCGCACATTTTAGAACTTCTTATTGTCCAAGAAACACAAATAATACAAACAGTCAAAGGCTTAACCGCTAAGTAACCATTGTGCCTAGACTCTATATATAAAAGGGCATCAGACCAGAAGATAGAGCCAAGCCATTGAATCGCAATACAAACTCTGTAAAGTGTAGGGACAAAGAGTATCATAATGGCTGAGGAAGTATTGTTGTTTGGTGCGTGGGGTAGCCATTATTGTCGCAAAGTAGAGAAGGCTCTGAAACTGAAAGAAATCGAGTACAAATACATTGAAGAAGATATAACCAACAAGAGCCTTTCCCTCCTCAATTACAACCCAGTTCACAAGATGATTTCCGTGCTCGTACACAACGGAACGCCTATGTCTGAGTCACTTGTTAATCTCAAATACATTGATGAGACCGGGAAAGACCATCCCATCTGGCCCAAACATCCTTATGAGAGAGCCAATGCACGGTTCTGGGCCAAGTTCATAGATGAGAAGGTAAAATATCATTTACTCTTAAACCAATGTTATTAATTCTGTTTTGGTTTGTTCAGTGAAACAGAATATGTCAATACCAGCCTATTTCGAAGTATCATTTTAGGGTGTTTCGGAATTCCAAATATATATAGAGTGCTGTTAACAGGTGCTTATATAGCACCCGTTAATGTGATATGAATAATAATAAAATATTCATGTTTTTTGGGGATTTGGAAAAGGCTAAATAAGTATTTAGTGTGTGTTAGTTTAGATGGGAAATTTCAATTTATTTTACAACCGGAACAAAATGCCCTTTAGTTTTGTCCAATCTTACGCCTCACCTAAACTGACTAAAGACTTGGTTTTTTTTTTTTTTTTATAAACATAAAAGACTTGGCTTTATCTTGACTTGAGTCTTGAGTTTTTATTTTTTGGTGCTAGGTTTCGTTTCTTTAAAAAAAAAAAAAAAAAGTAATGTTAGGTTCACACGGTTTTTAGAATTAAAAAAAATATGATAACGGTTTTTTTACAACAAACTGTATGAAAAACATTTAAGTACAACCTCATATTTATCAAAGTAAGTTTAGGTAAATTCATTAAAATATATGAAAAAAAAAATTTAAGTACAATTACATAATATTTTCAAATATATATATATATATATATAACACCCAAAAAAAAAAACATCAATTAACAATGGCATAATATTGTCATAGTGGGTGAAGAAGGGTTTTAGTACAATGGCATAAGATTGTCAAAAATAACAAAAATAATATTGTCACAATTTTTGTTATATAAGCTCAAGAACTTCTACCTAACATTTCAAACAAAATATTGGATTCAATCCCATTCCACTTGAAGTACATGTTTTTCATCTTTTTTTTTGGCACCATTTGAGGAAGTACAAGTCTCTTTCTCTGGAGATGTAGAGATGTTATGACCAAAATGCTTGCAAAGCCCACAAGTCTTCTTTTGCTTTCCTAATTCTCATCTACCTTTCATTCGTTTTTACTTTGGATGACCTTTTGTCTTTGATAGCGGAGGAAAATTGATGAAACAATCTCCATCAATTACACTATTAACATTGGCATCAACTACATTTACCTTGCCTACTAAATTTTCATCATCCAACACTAGCAATTCTTTTTCACTTAATGAGGTTTCACAACACCAACATGATGGTAAATACAAGGGTGGAATATGGTAACAATCTTTGCGAAGGAATCACTAAGAATATGACGACAAAGTATACCCTAAAATTCAAAATGTTTGCAACTATTAATCATCTCACCAACCCATAAGACCTTGTGCTTTTAACTAGTTTCATCTTTATAATACTAAAGCACAAATTCAATGCAGTTTTCTTGATGTACTGAATATTATGTTGCTCTCTCAAACTCCTTTTTAAAAACTTTGAAAGCATAAGGTGTTAAAACAATATGTGCTTGGTCTTCTAATGGTGACAACATTCTTAAAAAAGAACATCTAAGTGTGTCTAACATTGTATCATGTGATTGTGGTTGCTCAATATCTTCAATAGCAAGATCAACCTAATATTATAAGTAATAAAATAAATTGAAAAATTTTATAGGACACATAAAGACTAAAAATATTAACAAATAAAAAAAATTATACAACAAAAGAAATCAATGGTAAGTATTGACTTACTTGTTTAATGAGTTCAATCAAGTTTATGTGAGAACTAACAAACCATTTAATAAAGGCAGTTATACTTTTCGGTCTTCTAATTGTTTTCATTCCATCAAAAAAATGCCCACGAAGGTAACATGGTACCCAAAAGTGCTTGATTTGATATAAACCAATTACATGCTTGTTAGTAAGCATGTCATACTTTTTTATAACTTGAGTTCGTTGACCCTCAAATTCTTCACACGAGTCTAACTTGTATGACTTGTAGAAATCTATGCACCAATTTGAATATTGATTATAAAGAATTGATATAAACTATTGGGAAATTTAGACCCTGGTTGATAGAATTAACAAGTTTTAAACCCAAGTTATTAATTAGATTTATTATAAATAAACCTTATTAAAACAAACAAACATCAATATCATGTCAATATCATGCACAACGGAAAAGTAAATAAAACAAGATATGATGACCTAAGAACTAGTTTCACAATAAAAAAATGGGGGAAACCTTCCCGAAAAGCAATTCACTATAGAAAAGTAATTCACTATAGTAAAGAGAAGTTTCAGATCTAGTACAAAACCTTTGTCCTTAGACTCTACAATCCCCGTAGATGAACTTACAGTAGAAAGCTTCTACCACTTCAGAACCTCTGAAATCTTCAATATATGAACGCCACCCTTTTGCACGAACCTCAATACGTGACTAACTAATGATGCACGGATCCCAATACGTGACTAATTCTAGCAACTTGAAGATGTTGTTGGCTGCGAAGTTCTTCACTTCATCAACAATGAAGATCAAGAAGTACTTAGTTACAAAACCTAAGGCGCAAAAGATGCAGTAACTTCTTGCAGAGAGAATAAGGCACTAGGTCACTTTCTGCATGTGTTCTCTATGTTTTCTCTCATGTGACGGACTTTAAAATAAGCCTTATATATGTCTAGGGTTGTGGAAAAGAAACCCTATACAAATATATAAGCATAGGCCGAAAATCAAATCTGGAAATTCTGATTTCATAAGTCTCGACAAATTTAGCTTCTATCGCTCTTCTATAGAGCTTCGTTCTTAAATCTCGATAGATACTATTTCTGTCGAGGTATCTATTGAGCTTTAATAACAGCTTTTCTTCACTTGTTTTTTGGTCCATTCTTCATGGCTTTAATACTTGGCTTGAACAACATGTTTCTTGAAGTACTGAACTCATCCTAGATCTACCCAATTACAAATAAAGTGCATTTTGTCAAAAGATTAACCAATTACATAAAATATGTCCCTAACAATCTCCCCCTTTGGCAATCTATGACAAAACCATAACAAAACAGCTAATCATGAGAGATGTCTTAAATTAATTAACTCATAACCACTTTTTGTGTTACAAAATAAATCTATCCCTACTACAAACTCTTGAAAAATTTTGCAAGAAGAGAGTTCACGGCAAGATAGACTTTCACAACCTGTCTTTCTGAAACACTTAAACAAGACTCATCGGCATTATGTGTAAAACAGAAATCAAGTTGCATACATAAATAAACATGTGTATAAAGAGAGGAAAAAAACAACACATGTAGAGGTAAGTGAACAAGATATACATCATATATATATATATATATATCAAAGATAAGAATAGAGTATGTAAAATGATGGTCACAAGAATGGAGTACAAGAAGCTAAAAGAAGCTCATGTAACAACAAAGAGGTAAACACTCCCCCGAACAAGATGAAACACAACTACCCCTTACAAAGGTGTGTATTTCACCCCTTAACATGTAAAATCTTAAAAAGAGACCACATTTTCTCCCCCTTTTTGTCATGATTGACAAAGGGTACAAGAAGCTATAAAGCTTCACTCGAGAAACATAAAGATGATCAAGCGAGCACAAGGAATCCAAAAAAATGCATGAATATAATGAAACAAGATGCTATGGAGGACAAGATAATAGAAAGATGCAAAACATGTGAAAAACAATGCATGCATGAAGGTCTCGACGGATCAAGAAGCTGTCGAGTTGCTATTAAGCAAAAGCCAACCTCGATGGATCGAGAATCTATCGAGGATGTGTCGAGAAGATAGAGAGCACAAGATATTGGCTTGATGGATCGACATATCTATTGAGAAGCTATTGAGGTCAAACCCAAAAATCTCGATAAAAGAGGTATATGTCGAGATTCTGCCAAGAAGCTATCGAGGATACATAAAAGAGGTTTTTCAAGAAGAAAAAAACATAGAGAGATGAATGCAACAAGCAAGCTATCAACCAAACATCCAAGCGACATATTAAGCTCTCAAAACTCAATTCAAACAAGATACAAAGCATATAGATCCAAAACACACACACACACACACACACACTAAACAAGTCTAACCAATTTGACATTTCAAAAACAAGTTAGGACAGTTTAGCAAGAATATATTAACACGTGCATTTCTTGTGATGGCCAAATCACATTGTACCTACACATGTATCAAAAGTAGCAAAGAGTTTGCGTGTTGTGTGTGAAAACATAGCAAGAGTGCATAAGTGTCTCATATTATGAAGATCTAAGATATGTGAAAATCAAATACACTCACACACAATCATAACTGTTTGATGGGGACTATTACCTTTGAGGTACATACTATAACTCCCACATCTCCTAGAAACATGCTTACAATCATATTAAAAGCATTTTTTTTTTTGCTTTTATTTTTTTTTTTAGCATATTTTTCTTTTAAGCATAGCATGCAGGGGCATATAAGGGAGAGAAGAAAATACCCAATTATGTAAGCTTCCCAATTTTGCTATGCCAATGCATACAGATGTTATACATGATTGGCGGGCTTTAGTGATGAGGTGGTCATCTATACCTTTCTCTTAAGATTTTCTAGTCCTTCCCGTCAAAGAGAGTGATATGAGTATGAGATATAAAAGACAATCTTAATCATACTCATCACAAACATGAGCCACAAAGCTCACTTGCCTAGTTGTGCATTGAGATGCTCATCTAAGTTACAAGAGATACAAAGTTTAGAAACTTTGTTTCAATGGCCATCCAAGGTACGCAAGTACCAATATACACAAACACGCACTGTTTTTGTATTTTTCTCATTTTCCAAATTTTTTTGAAAAAACAAATAAAACATAAATTAAAAACAAATAAACAAAAACAAGCAAACAACTATAAAGCATAAAAACTAGATGCAAATGCATGAAAGCATGATTCCAAAAACAAATAAGAAATCAAGCAAGAAAGTCCAACTTTAGATAGAAAGAATTAAAGTAGATGACAAACAATTAAGTATTAGGATCCTTAATCACCCACACAGCACGAGTCTTTGGCCGTGAAGATGAAAAGGCACGTGTCCTAGTATGACTACTAAAGGACATAGAGGAATTAGAATTCCCCTGAAATTGAGTTAAAAAGCTTAAAACTTTTAATAACTCACCAAGAATAGGTACAAAACCTTTAGACAAAGGATGAGACCTATTGGACACTCTCTTAAGAGAAAACAATTAGGGCAAGTGTGACCAGAACCACCACAATGGTGACAAACATGAGTAGTTTTAGAGCTACTCGGCTTCCTAGAACGAGGTCTAACCTTAGAGGTTGACAACTTAGGACAATTTGGCCTAATATGACCAACAATATGACAATGATGACAAGTGGGGACAAATTCAGAATTTTTATTCAACCTAGGAGGAGTTTTAGACATAGGTTTAGAAACTTCAGCGTTTACATCAGATTGTTTACCTTTGTCTATCCTAGCAATATTAGCATTCAACTCATCATTATTCCTTTTAAATGGAGGAATATAAAATTCTTTTTCTTTTGAGTTAGGCTCAACAACAAGTTTGCCACTAGTTAATTTTTCAACTTTGGTTTTAGATTCAACTAGTTGCTCTTCCAAACTCTTAATTTTGTCCACCTAAAATGAAATTTGATTTTTAAATTTCTCATTCAAATTATTAGCTTCATCCAATTTTGCAATCAATTCATCTTTTTCAAGTTTGACCTTTTTAAACTTAGCTTTTAATTTTGTAGAACATTCATACAAAAATTATAAAGCTTGCAATAGGCATCTTGAATATCATCATCATCATTCAACACAAGATCATGCAAATCAAAACAACTCAATGGATCACACAGCAAAGATTAAAACCTAAGCAGAGTGTGCTCGCTCTGATACCACTTGTTAGGGTAAAAATGTATTTACTCTTTGCAAATTAATTAATTAGGTTCAATTACATGCAATGGCATGGTAGCACAAACAAATCACCAACTAAGTTAAATGCAGTAGAAATTAAGTTTGACACCGGTGATTTGTTTACGAATGGGGAAAACCTCCGAGGAAAAACCCCATCAGGTGAATTTAAGGTCACCACTCCTAAGAATCCACTATTATCAATCACAAGCGGCTACAAGTATAAGGAATCTTACCAAATCCTTTGGCCTATCCCGAAATACCAACCTGCAGTTAAACCCTTACCCCAATACCCAATTGGACTTGTATTGTAGTGGCAATATTTTCATTTAATGCACAAATCCCAATACGTGACTAACTCCAGCAACTTGAAGATGTTATTGACTGCAAAGTTCTTCACTTCATCAACAATGAAGATCAAGAAGTACTTGGTTACGAAACCCTAAGTCGCAAAAGATGTAGTAACTTCTTGCAGAGAAAATAAGGCACTAGGTTACTTTCTGCATGTGTTCTCTATGTTTTCTCTCATGTGATGGCATTTAAAATAATTCTTATATAAGTCTAGGGTTGTGAGAAAAGAAACCCTATACAAAAATACAAGCATGAGCCGAAAATCAGGTCTGAAAATTCTGATTCCGTAAGTCTCAACAAATTCATCTTCTGTAGAGCTTCGTTCTTAAATCTCGATAGATACTGTTTCTGTCGAGGTATCTATCGAGCTTTAATGAACAGTTTTTCTTCACTTGTTTTTGGTCCATTTTTCATGGTTTTAATACTTGGCTTGAACATGTTTCTTGAAGTACTAAACTCATTCCATATCTACCTAATTACAAGTAAAGTGCATTTTATCAAAAGATTAACCAATTACATAAAATATGTCCCTAACATAAACCAACCACTAAATTTAGCAATAATATGCCATATACAAAAGGCATGTTTTGTGGTTGGTAATTCTTTCGATATTGCCTCCATAATCCATGGATCTTGATTCGTCAAAATTGCCTTGGGTTATTTCTTCATTAAACATGCAAAATGCTACTATTCAAACAAAACTTTCTTAGAATATGTAAACATTTTAAATGATATGTGAATGTTCAAATAGCGTTAAAAACACTATGAACGTTTAGACTCCCAATTATAAATTACAAATTCAAGCTTATTATCAAACAATAAATGTGCAAAACATGAACATAAGCTAATAAAAAAATTTATAAACAATCTAAACCAATTAAAATCACATCCACAACAGAAATTAAATGGCAAAGATTAAGGGAAGAGAGATGCAAACACAAGGACAACACAACGATGTGTTATCGAAGAGGAAACTGAAGCCCTTAATATAAAACCTCTCCACCGCCCTCTAAGCGGTCAATAATCGACTAAAGAATGAAGTTGGGATACATGAACAGCAGAAGACCCTCCAAGCCTAATCTACCCAGTGTACCTAAGCCCTCCAAGCTTCTTGCTCCAATGAGGTTACGCCGAACCTTTGTCTTCTTTAGCTTATCGGATTCCGCTATAACCCATAGCATCAACCAATAGTCATTGGTCCCTTCCTAACTGCTTCCCAAAGCACCAAATAGCCTTCTCACAGATATAGGTATGATGAGAAAAGGATTTGGGTAAGAATCTCTCAAGGAAGTAACAATGGAGAGGGTGAGAGTAGAGGAATTTGAAGAGTCTCTATGTAAAGATTGTGGATGAATCAATCTTGTTTTTCTCTAGGGTTTCTCTCTCAAAATTCTCTCTGAAAGCTCTCTACATTTCGTGGGTATAAGGGGTATTTATACTGGGGTGAGAATGGAATGCGAAGAGTCAGGTTTTTCAAAACAGAGCTATTTGGCGGCTTGACCTCGCGACTTGACTGTGTCGCGAGTTCAAGTCGCGAGATAACAAAACGGCCAAACTGGACTTTTTGTCCTGTAGTGCTCCAGCTGGCGTGACTGTTCATCTTATCTACACGCTTCACTCGTGTGCTGCAGTTGGCGGCTTGCCAGTCATGAGTCACCCGCAAGTCCCAACCGCGAGTCTCTGCATCCTTGCACAATCTTGAACATTTCTTCGCACTCTCTTACTCACTACCCTTACATGATTCCCACCTAAATACAGGGTTACTAATTGCTAAATTACAAGCAAATTTGGCACGGAATAAAGCCAACAAGATGGTTGATTAAATTCAACCTTACACTATGTATTAATATTATTCCACTAATTAATTAAATAAAATGAAAAAATAGTTGTACAATTTTATAAGATAAATAGAGTACCTTCATTAACAACTGAAAAGCGCTAGTTGTTTCATTTCGAAGAAGTGCACAACCAAAGAGAATCATCTTTCCATGATTATTGACACCAACTAAAATACCAAAAGGCAAATCATAAGCATTTACCTTGTAAGAAGTATCAAAAACAACCACATCTCCATATTTTTGGTACCTATCAAAACTATGAGGAGGCGACCAAAAAATATGCCCTAACCTTTTCTCTTCATCGGTTGTGAATGCATATTGAAACTTAAAATTCTTTTCTTTAGCAACTTTACAAAATTGTAAGAGATCCATGGCATCATTCATAGTATGCATCTTTCTCATTTTCACATAAAGATTACGAATATCCCGTTCAAAAAATTGAAGATGTCCATGTTTCACATTTTTCTTAAGTTCAATAACACGTATTATTTCTCTAACTGAAAGTCCAGCTTCTTTGTATAAGAGAATGCAATTTTTATCATCTTCAATGATAACTCGATTGGCCAAAAGAAATCATATTCCCAAAAGGGACAACAATTCATGATTGTGATATGATGTAGGAAAGAATCTACAATTTAATTATTGTAATTTTCATTATTTTAGGTTTAGGGTTATTATTTTCTTATTTTTAGGTGCTTTTAATGCTTTTTAGGTCAAATTTGGTTCCTGTTATGGTTAGGTATCAATTAGGAGTTATTTTAGAATATATTTCCTTGTCTGTCAAGTTTTACGAAGCCCTTAAATAGGCCCCTAAGTTTATGCACGTTTTTTAACAATTATTCAATTAACAAAATTCAGACTTTTGTCTTTCTATTTTTTGGTGGATTCCAGACCTTTTCTCCTTGTGGATTCAAGGACCCTTGTGGATTCAAAGTGATAGGCCAAGAATGTATTAACCCCTTGGGCAAATTAACCAATTAATTAGCCAAGTGAATTAATTAAGTCAATTAACATGCAGTAAGCGTGGTAGCACAAACAAATTACCAAATAACTAAATGCAGCAGAAATTAAATTTGACACAAGTGATTTGTTTACAAATGGGGATAACCACCGAGGCAAAACCCCATCAGGTGAATTTAAGGTCACCACTCCAGAGAATCCACTATTATCAAAACAAGCGGTTACAAGTAAAGGAATCCTAGTACCTTATACCAACCTATAGTTGAACCCTTACCCCAATACACAATTGGACTTGTAATGTAGTGACAATCTCTCCTTTCAATGCACGACTCCAAATACATGACTAACCAATCGATGTAGGAATCCCAGTATGTGATTTACACACCATCTTGAGAAAGATGTTGGCTACAAAGTTTTTCAATTCATCCACATGATGAAGATCAAGAAGCTTCTTCATGAGAAAAATGAACTAAGGTAGATTGTCTCCGATCACAATATGCTTGTAACAACAAGTGCAACAACCTTTTGACGGCCCTTGAAATAATCTTTTTATATGTCTAGGGTTGTGAGAAAAGAAAACCTAAACACATAGCTTGGATATGCGTGAAAAACAAATCTAGAAATCTAAATTTTGTAATTCTCGATAGATACATCTGTCGAGTTATCTATCGAGTTTCGAGTAATTAAACCTCAATCGTTACATCCATCGAGCTATCTGTCGAGATTTAATGAACAACACTTCTTCACTTGATTCTTGGACAAATTTGCATGGCTTCAATGCTTGGACTTGAACTCTTGTTCCTTGAAGTATCAAACACATCCTAGATCTACCCAATTACAAGTAAAGTGCGTTTTGTCAAAGGATTAGCCAATTCTATATTACATATGTTCTTAACATGTTTCGCATATGTCCTAACACAAGGAACCCTTGTCGATTCAAGGTTATTTTCAGAAGCAAACTTGTTTTATTTCTTGTTTTTTAAAGGTAGACATATTCTGCTTCTTGACGCTTCCGCATCCTACATCAGTTGGTATCAGAGCCTTGACTTATCCTGGTCTGATGGCTGGCGTATGAGATAGAAGCAATTCCAATGATAGAAAACTTAGCAAGTATTATATGACGTACAGCTAGAACTCACAAATGTTTTTGCTAAGATGTTGTCGTTGGAGCATGGAAATAATATGGATAACTATCGCGGAGACATAACTCATGGGCAACCTATTGGTAAAAAAATTTCATATAGACCTTATAGAAGAATTACAAGTTTTAATGGTTATTTTTATAAAGAAGATTTTCTTGATTGGTTACTTGATCTAGAGAATTTACTTGACTTTGAGAATATTTATTATGAGAGAAAAATTGGACTTACTTTGTATAAACTTAGTGAGTATGCCTTACATTGGTAGGAATGAGTACAATCTAATAGAATCTAACAAGGTAAAGACAAAATTCGTTCATGGCCAAGGATGAAAAAGATGCTTGCTATCAAATTTTATCCATTGGATTGTGAAGAAATCTTGTCATATACAATACAAGATTATAATTGGCCAAAAAGTTCACACTTGAATTATTTTAAAGAACCATATATTCCACCATTAAAAGAAGAATTACATGTTGAAGAAAATACTTTTCTTGAAGAATTTGTAGAAGTCAAAGAAGAAAATATAAAGATTTTTGAGGAAACTAATAATGACCTTTTTATAGAAGAAGAACCTAAAATCAAGATTGTAGAGGAGATTAATGAAGACCCTATTATAGAGAAAAATCTTGAGGTCGAGATAGTAGAAATCATTAAAGAAGAAATTATAGAGGAAGTTGTCAACGATCTCGATGAAGTCAAGTTAGACGATTACAATATTCAAGCTCCTATTATTTTGGTAGGAGACATTGAAACAAAGTTTATTGATTTTATTGGGGTGGAAAGATTTGATTTGATTATTGACTCTTATTTGGTGAATATTGTTAATTGCATGAAGATCGGGGATAAGAAGTTCAAATTGCTCAATTGATGACTTTCAAGTTTGGGAAGAAGACAAGGAAGATGAAGTATTCAAATTATTTGTTCTCTTGGCATGGAAGATTTTAGATTTCAAAGATGAACTCAATGACAAGTTTGTTTCAAGTGGAGGGGTCTGATGTAGGATGGAATCTACAATTTAATTATTGTAATTTATTAATTATGGTATTTGATTTGTAATTTTTGTTATTTTAGGTTTAAGGTTATTAATTCCTTATTTTTAGGTGTTTTTAATGTTTTTTAGGTCAAATTTGGTTCCTGTTATGGCTAAGTATCAATTAGGAGTTATTTTAGAATATATTTTCTTGTCTGTCAAGTTTTACCGAGCTTTTAAATAGGCCCCTAAGTCTATGCACGTGATGATGCTGAAAAAATCACCAGTGAGCTACACGGTTCTCGCACACTCGAAACAACACCTGCACAACACAAAAGCTGAAGACCTTAAGAGAAGTACTGGTGTGGTACCGGCCAAATACCCTCCGACGGTCAAGTTAGAGAATTCTCTTGTTCATAACTCTAGAGTACCAGAGCTAGGGTGAATTATGCGTACCTTGGTTTATGAGGGTATTGGGGCTTTTATAGTAGTAGAGGGTTGACCTCTCTTCCTTGGGCTAGAAGTCTTTTCCTTATAGGAATCTTCATGAGCGTATATTACGTAATCCTTTCCTTGTAGGAGACTAACACTAAGAGTGGGATACAAGACATTTCCTTATATACTCATGCGTGGTGGCCAAATCAAGGATACACTGGAGCCGTCAGCTTTAGGGTTGTCGGCTTTGCCTACTCCCTCGTTAGGGTCGTCAGCTTCACCTACTCCCTTCAGCTTAGTCAGGGTCGTCAGCTTTCCATAAGTTAACCCCGTCTTCCTAAAGTTGTTTGACTGCCATTTATGACAAGTGAGGCCGATGGGTCTATTTTGAACGTCGCTTCATGATATTATATTCATGAGTATTCACATTCACAATTTTACCCTTATCAGCTGCCCCCCACTCCATGATCTCGTCAGCTTAAACTGACAGATTTATGGAGTTTAAGTCCTTTTCATTTGGACAATTCCAACTCATCTCTTCAGTAGACTTGTTCATCTCGTTATCTTTTATGTTAAAACCGTCGTCTTATAATATTAGTCATATCCTCTGGTGGACGAACTCGTCAGCTTTATGGGCTCGTCCGCTTTGGGGACTTGGCACAATCGTCCATTTCGTGGGTATTACTAACTGACTCGTCCAATCTGTAGACTTAATGATAAACTCGTCCACTTTGTGGACTATAATTTTTCATTCTCTTAGGATGAGGTCGTCCACTTTGGACTTATCAATGTCGTCCACTTTGTGGATTTAATAGGGTCGTCCACTTTGTGGACTTAATAAGGTTGTCCAGCTCGTGGACTTAATAACACATGGTTGTCCACTTTGTGTCCATTTTATGGACTTCATAATTTTTTCATCCTCCTGGGATGAAATCGTCCATCTTGTGGACTTAATAAGCTTGTCCATTTTATGGACTTGAGAACATTTCATCCTCTTGAGATAAGGTGGTCCACTTGATGGACTGCATATTAGGGTTGTCTACTTTGTAGACTTGGATTCCTCGGCTTTGTGGACTTGTTGAGGTGACTAAGTTTTGGTGCCTCGTCACCTTTTTGGTCGTCTACTTGTAGGCAACTTAGTATGATGATCATCCACCCATAGTCGACTTCGGTCATGCGTCTACCCGTAGGCGACTTAACGTAGTGACCATTCACCTGTAGGCTACTTTGGCCACGCGTCTACCCGTAGGTGACTTAACATAGTGACCGTTCACCCGTAGGCAACTTTAGCCACGCGTCTACCCGTAGTTGACTTAACGTAGTGACCGTCCACCCATAGGCGACTTTGGCTATGCTTCTACTCATAGGTTCCTTAGCGTAGTGACCGTCCACCCGTAGGCGACTTTGGCCATGTCTGAATAAACTCCTCTTCTGCTTGCAGTCTTCAGCTTACTGTCTTCAGCTTACTCTTCAGCTTACTGTCTTTAGCTTACTGTCTTCAGCTTACTGTCTTCAGCTAACTGTGCCTAAGATGCAGCCGCCAAGTATGGGGTGGAGTTGTATACTTTACAACAAGGTTGTCTCTCATGAGTGAAGCTGACAACCTTGTTATGTTCGTCGCCTTTTGTTTCGTCATGGATTAATTACAAAATTACCCTTATCACGCGGAGCTCAAGTAAAGCCACATTAGAACTGTCGGGGTCTTGCATACCCCCTTATCAGGTACCTTTTTGGTCCTCTTCCTGAGTGTCGTGCCCTGCATTCTTTTGGCCCAGCTGCTCTTCTAGATTGCTGTTTTGCTTAGTGAGGCGTTCCACAGCTGCAGTGAGAGTCTGCACCTGTCTTTCGAGTGCAGTTGGGTGTGGTTCGTCTCATTGAACGTTGATGGTGGTCGCCATCGTGAGAGTAAGTACCATGAAACTCTTTGTCCGGGAAGCGATAGTATGGCTTACAAGTCGTAAAAAAATTTTCCACAGACGGCGCCAACTAATGATGCCGAAAAAATCACCAGTGAGCCACACGGTTCTCGCACACTCGAAACAGCACCTGTACAACACAAAAGCTGAAGACCTTAAGAGAAGTACCAGTGTGGTATCGGCCAAATACCCTCCGATAGTCAAGTTAGAGAATTCTCTTGTTCACAACTCTAGAGTACCAGAGGTAGGGTGAATTATGCGTACCTTGGTTTATGAGGGTATTGGGGCTTTTATAGTAGTCGAGGGTTGACCTCTCTTCCTTGGGCTAGAAGTCTTTTCCTTATAGGAATCCTCATGAGCGTATATTGAGAAATTCTTTCCTTGTAGGAGACTAACACTAAGCGTGAGATACAAGACATTTCCTTACATACTCATGCGTGGTAGCCAAGTTAAGGATACATTGGAGCCGTCAGCTTTAGGGTCGTCAGCTTTGCCTACTCCCTCGTTAGGGTCGTCAGCTTCGCCTACTCCCTTCAGCTTAGTCAGGGTCATCAACTTTCCATAAGTTAACCCCATCTTTCTAAAGCTGCTTGACTGCCATTTATGACAAGTGAGGCCAATGGGTCTATTTTGAACGTCGCTTCATGATACTATATTCATGAGTATTCACATTCACAATTTTACCCTTATTAGCACGTTTTTTAACAATTATTCAATCAATAAAATTCAGACTTTTGTCTTTCTATTTTCTTGTGGATTTCAGACCCTTTCTCCTTGTAGATTCAAGGAACTCTTGTGGATTCGAGGTTATTTTCAGAAGGAAACGTGTTTTGTTTCTTGTTTTCTAGAGGTAAATGTGTTCTGCTTTTTGAAACTTCCACATCCCACATCAGTGATCTACATCAAAAATAGTGGCATGCCTTTCTTTTGGAAAAATGTCTATTGACTTTCACAATACAATAGTTAGATAAGCTTTGCATCCACATTTTAAAGACTTCCTATTTCTTTGCTCCTTAGATAGATTCCCCATTTTTAGTGGTTGTTTACCTTCCCAATAACAAAAGAAATTACGTCTTCCTATTTCTCCATTTTTTCTCCAAACGACCTTTTCAAATTGTAAAGCCGTTTCAATTTCCATAATTTTTATAGAAAATGAAAACTTCTTCTTCACAAAGAAAATATTGACAAACAAAAGGCTCAAATTCATTTTCTATTGAACTCATATCCTCATATTCTTCAATAACCCCCGTTTCATCTATTGAACATTCATTCAGATCAATTATTTCCCCTCCACAAGTGTTATTATTTTTTCTATCATTCGGAAACTCATTTAACTCAACACAATTCCTTGAAACACTTCCATGAATCTCACTTGCAATTAAGTCATCATCAATTTGTGCTATATGAAAACAAGAATTTAAAAAAAAAATCAATATCATATTATACGTTAAATGAAATATGGATTACAAATAAAATAAAAATAATAGTACCTTCTTGAGGTAGTTCATTTAAGTGAAAGGAATTCATTGAAACAAGTTGATGAGTCTCACTTGCAACTAAATTGTCATCCATTTGTGCTACATTAAAACAAGATAAAACAATCAATATCATATTTTAGGATAAATAAAATAAAATAATATTTTATTTTTGAAGTAATTCATTTAAGTAAAAACAATTCCTTTTAACAATTTGATGAGTCTCACTTGACTAAATTCTCATCCATTGGTGCTGTATTAAAACAAGATTAAAACAATCACATCATATTTTAGGATAAATGAAAAAATGTGATACAAATAAAATAAAATAATGACTAGATGCCCGTGCTCTATTGTCACTTTCTAATTTACAAAAGTAAGCATTAATTCATTATCATGTGTATTGTTTAGAAGATCTCAGCACTTGGGATATATAGTACTTGGGATTTCACGTTTTGTTGTACCTATAACATTGTTCTAGTATTTTTTTTTTTTTTTTTTTTTTTGACAGATAGAACTTTTTAGACATGAAAGAATGATGAATTATATACCGGGCTTCAAGAGTACACAATAATTTCTTTTAACAATTTGATGAGTCTCACTTACATCTAAATTCTTATATATTGGTGCTATAATATACAACATGTATTAAACATAAAGATTAACCTCATATTTAAATATATTTAAAAAATAAATATAAATATAATAAAATAAAATTATTGTACCTTGTAAAATAATTGCTTAATCCTTCATTGAACATTTGAACTTTTCTTCATCTTTTCTTTTTCTTTTTTCTTTTTTTGAAGTGGGTTTGATAATGGTAAAGTGAAAGGAATTGAGTTTGATATTAGTAAAGTGAAAGAAGACGAAGAGTATATTGATAAAGTGAAATTGGGTGGAAAATAAAAAGTGAAATGGAAAAAAATGGGTAAAAGGGGCATTTTTATCATATAATTATTATAAAATCCAAACTTCACGCCTAAATGAAACACCATCTGAAAATTTGGTTTTTATCAATTTCCTATGCAAATGGAGCCCAGCAACTGGTTCATTAACCGCTGCTGCCCTGGCTTCTGTTAACAAAACCAATATACATCTGTATATATTAAGAGGATTTAGAAAATTAGTTATTACTTTTTTTCCTGTCAAAAATACCTCTAAATTAATTAACCAACAACTTAAAAATGTGGTTAAAATAGTAAATTGGTAAAAGAAAGTTAGTTATTGCTTTTTTACTGTCAAAAATATCTCTACCTAAAACTTAAAAATGGGGTTAAAATAGTAAATTGACAAAAATAATAAATTCTTACTTCTACGTTAAAATGTCTTCATACTTCTAATAAACTCCTACTTTTACATTGATTTAAATTCCTACTTCTACTCACTAACTCCCTACAAAATAAGATCACTCTTTTGTTAGTTTAAAAACTCCTTTAATCTACAAAACTCACCCCATGTATTCAATTTTTTTTTTTTTTTACTTCATCACGATGTAAAGTAATCTTTACCCAAAAAATAGAAGAGCCTCTGAGCACGCGCTCAGAGGCTAGTATGTACATTATTACTATTATATAAAATAATTAATTTAATTTAATTAAAAATATTTTAAATAAAAGAGATTAAAGAAAATCATAATAAAGTAATTAAATTGGTTATTGAGAAAAATAAAAATAAAATTTGGGTTTTCTTGTAAATAAATAATTATATTAGGATATTTATATGTCATGAAGCTTCCAAGAAGCTCCACTCCCAAGTCCCACCACCTACCCCACGTTATAGCACATTCCAATGTTTTGGCCTCTTATATTTCCAAAATCTCATAGTCACCTCACTTTTCCACTTAGAAAACTCTCTCCAGATGCAAGCTTTGAACTTTGAAGAACTATAAGAAAGAAAGCTTCTTTGTCCACACGTGATGGCACTACATTCCAATGCTAATACTTTATACTTCTGTTTCTTCCTTCGCTCTTCTTTTTTAAGTAGGCCTATCCAAGACAACTTGTTGACCTGACCCACTCGCAATTCCGACCAACCCGATCTGAAAACCGCCCGATTCGACTCCTATGACGGGTTGGGGACGGTTTCCGAGGTACCCAACATGATTCCAACAGGTCGGTTGGTGGGTCCTTGCATATAAACTTGATTTCAACCGACCCAACCAACTCCTCCACCAAAAAGGCCGTTGATCTCCACCATCTAAAGATTTTCTCGGCCAGATCTCGCTAGATCCAACGAAATCTCGTCAAGATCCGACGAGATCTCGCCATTCATGACCGATTTTCAGCCAGATTTGTCAAATTGGCCAGATCTGCCGAATTTTCAACCAAATCCAACTCCGACTGAGGCCCGACCACGTTCCAGCAAAGATCCGTCCGAACCGACCCGACTATTTAACCAATCAGCGGCGGGTCTACAAATTATTCACCCGACTTGGTCGGGTTGGTCGCAGGTTAGGCATAAACCCGACCCAGACCGACCTGTGGTCACTCCTATTTTTAAGTTTACGTTTGAGCTTTGAACTTGAAAAAAAAAAATAAAAAATAAAAAGCTGGCTTCATACTGGTCAAAATTAAAGTTTCGGCCGAAATTCACCTAAATAGGTCGAAATTACTCGGAATTTAATCTGAGGTTATGTTTTTAAGCATACATTTTCTAAAGTTTATCAAAAGCATTTTTTTTTTTTTTTTTAACATCATTAAAGCAGAACTTTCGACTTTTAAATAATGTTTTAAAGAGAAACTTCGAAATTTAAATAACGTTTTAAACATCTTAATCTCATTCAAAAGATGATTTCTAAACTATACTGTTTTCAGAAAATAATTGAGTTTCAATGTAAGTTTTCTAAAAAGATTCTTGTTCTTTAAACTTGTTTAAAACCAAGTGATTTCAAAGTCATATTCCTATTTTTCCAAATGGTATTTAAAACTTTTTTTTTTAGCAAATTGATTTTTCAAACTTAATCAAGAATTGTAAAATACTTACATAAACTCCACAGTCCCTATTCATTCCTTAAGAGAGTCAAGCATCCTTTGATTTATGTTTCAATTCAATATTGTGATATTCGATATGTCTCTATATTTGGAATAATTGTTAATATTAAGAAAATTATTCTATTTTGTTTAAACTTTGCTTTTGTGATATGTGACTCAAAATAAGTTTTTTTAGAATTAATTAAATATATGTGTAAGCCCGCTCACAAGGTTGTACGTGAGAATAAGTGTTAATCTCTTCTCACCAGCAAGGGTTAGATGTTGGTATCCGCTCACAGGATTGTATGTGAGAATATGTGATATGTCTATATGTGACACTGTGCTCTGATCAATTATTTGTATGTATTTTCGAATTATTTTAAAATTTGATTACATATGTATTAAGTGTTATATATTTTGGAAAAACTATATTTGATATCATTGAGTTAGTTTGTGAAATCAAAATACTCGTGCTATGCTAAACTTTATCCGGTTGGTGTATTGTGTATAATTGCTTACTAGATGTGTGGCTCACCCCATCAATTACAATTTTCAGATTAAAGTTTAGTTGGGAAACAGAACCTTTGGATCACTTCGTAAGGTGCAAGGTAGAGCGTGGGAGTTTTTAGGCGACGTCATTAATGCTTGAAGCCTTAAAGGATTTTTAGTTATTTTTAGATGCATGACTAACTTGCTGATCTTACATAACTCAATAAACATAATTAATTTCCAAAATTTAAATAAAACTCCAAATAAACGATGCTCTTAATAAACCTCTTATAATATCTAAAATCCACAATTTAGAAATAATCTCCAAGTACTGTAAAATCTAAAGCGGAATTGACTAACTTGCGGATTTTACATAACTCAATATAATATATGTCATGCGAGAATTTAATATAATATGTGTGATGCGGGAATTTTTATAAATTGACTTTAATTAATAGAAGTAATATTTTCTTCTTATTTAATGAATACAAAGAAAATATTTATAAGAAGTGTGTAATAAGGGCATAAGAGTAATTTAAATAAACTACATTTTCTATCCTTCTATTTTTCTCCTCAACCAAATAAAAGCGTTTTTCATCCCTCCACTTTTCAATCCCTCCAACTAAACATACATGATGAAAAACTAAATTTTTTCTATCCTCTCATTTTTTCATCTCCCTAGCCAAACTAACCCTAAATGTTGCATGTTCCTTTTTCATCTCTCCACTTTTCAATCCCTCCAACTAAATATACATGAGGAAAAACTAAATTTTTTCTGTACTCTCATTTTTTCATCTCCCTAACCAAACTAACCCTAAATGTTGCATGTTTGCATCCGTTTGGATACAGCTGAAAACGGAAAACTAAAAAACACTGTAGCAAAATAATTTTTAAATGTGTAAATAGTACCGTGGGACCCATTTTTAATGAAAAAATTGTTAAAAAGTGAAATTTGTGGGTCCGTAAACAGTGCACGAATGCACTGTTCACGGTTGAAAAAGTCAGCCTTTACAGCTGAAAGCAAAAAAAAAAATGGCTGAAACGCGTTTTGCGCCAGACGTGGATGCAAAACGCGCAAGCCAAACTAGCACTTACTAAAAATTTTCCAACGTTAGGTAAACACTACGAGGGGAACTACAGTACGGCTTAGTAGCCCACCACCCCATATAAATTAAGTGGGCTGGATGAGCCACATGACCCTAAGGCTGTCGACTTTGCTATTATTATACGGTAGTTAGTTTAGTCCATTGCTCTAGAGCCGTCCGAAAGACTACATTCTGTTTCTGGCTGAGGTCATCCTTCAGCTCAGCCATTGCTGAGATCATCAATGAACTATGGCCTGGATTTGCCATTATTGACATTCCAGCACTTCCCACAACTGCTTGGCGAAAAGGGAAAATTTGACACTTAATTTAACCACGTCCTATGTTAGCATCAAGATTCAATCTTATGAACGAATTCAAGTTGGATTTTCCCTCTTTAAATATAAAAATCGTGCACAGGCCCTATAAAAGGGCATCAGACCCAGAAGGTCTCCAAGCCTTTGAAATTTGAATCTCATTACAAACTCTGTAAAGTGCAGGAACAAAGAGTGTCATTATGGCTGAAGAAGTATTGGTGTTTGGTGCGTGGCCAAGCCCTTATGGCCGCAGGGTAGAGATGACTTTGAAGCTGAAAGGAAATAAGGAATAGAGTACAAATACATTGAAGAAGATCTAACTAACAAGAGCCCTTCCCTCCTCAAATTAATACAACCCAGTTCACAAAAAGATTCCCGTGCTCGTACACAATGGAAAGCCTGGGGCCGAGTCACTTGTTATTCTCGAATACATTGATGAGACCTGGAAAAATCATCCCATCTTGCCCAAAGATCCTTATGAGAGAGCCAATGCACGATTCTGGGCCAAGTTCATAGACGAAAAGGTAAAATATCATTTACTCTTAAAGCTTCTTTCAATTGTAGCGCGCTTTTGGTTTACGATGAAAAATGAAAATTATTTTATTATTTAACTTATTTTTTTATTATTTATGGGTCTTATTGTACTTTTTAGCATTATTTATGAGCTTTATTGTACTATTTTAACTAAGTTTTACTTTTATTTATAATATTTTCAATAATAATTTTTCAATTTCAGTAAAATAAGCGGCAAATACACCCATAAAAAATAAACATGGTATTTACGCCAATATTTTTTTTTTGTGGTTGCTTTAATACTCCTCTCTTGTGGGCCTAAGAGATGAGTTTTTTATTTTATTTTATTTGATACATAAGGAATGGTGTAAATAGAGTTCAATCTCATGACTATTTGATTTGCTTTGTTACAATGATATATTACCAATTATTTCAAAATTTTAAATTATTAAAAAATGGTTAATTTAATTATTTAGTCACTATTCTAATAACGCACCCAAAGGCTTTGATGATAAGCCATGTATTGACTGATTATCTATTTGTGTTTTTTTTTTTTTTTTTTTTTTTTTTGGGTATAAGCACTCATTAGAGATGCAATTTTTTTAACCTAGAAAAATGACTGCAAGTCACGCTAAAATTTGAGTTTTCTTTCTTTTTTTAGTGCTTGCCTGCAATACTTAAAGCTTGTTGGGGTGAAGATCAGAAAGAGCGCGAGAAGGCTGCGGAAGAGTTATCTAAGCTTCTACAATTTCTAGAAAATGAGCTCAAGGGAAAGAGGTATTTTGGTGGAGTTACTATTGGACTGTTAGACATTGCTGCTAACATGATAGGCTACTGGCTTGGAGTTTTTGAAGAAGCTTCAGGGGCATCAGAGTTGTTGACAAGGGAGAAATTTCCCAAACTTTTCAATTGGGCTAATGAGTTTGTAAGTGTAAGTGCCATCAAGGAAAGTCTACCTCCTAGAGACAAACATGTTGCCTTTATGCAAAAACGCTTTGGGATGGTTAATGCTTCCAAATAGATGAACTTATACTCGCCACTCACAATAGGTGCATTATTACTGCATAATAATTGACCGCTTTGTCATCAATTAGGTTCATATGTACTTTGTAATTTCTTGTGATTTGTCTGTAGACTGTAGTAGAAAGAGTTTGTTTGAGCCTTTGAGAGTTTGAGCCCTGTACTTGCTTACCCTGTTGCAGTTTTTCTATGAAGTTTTCTCCACTCTGGTTGTTCTGTCAATAAAAATAATGTAAAAGAAGTACTATTATCTAGTCTTCAACAATCAACATCGCATTTGAACTTTTCCCTATCATCAATATTTCATTAGGTTTTTTTTTTTTTTTTTTTTGGGTATAAAGGATACTGCATTAAAAAGAACTAAACAACCAAGGTATTTACAGGGCAGCGCCTGCTTAATTACAAACCAGATAAATCAAAGTTAAAAAGAGAAAGCAAATCCAAAGGCGGATTTTCAAACAGAATAAAATCTTGTAAAATAGAGGGTAAATATTTTCAATTGACTGGAAATTGGATTGTATGGGACCATTCCTTTTTCTTTTAGCTAGGAAACTGTGAGAATCTCCAGCAGATTTATCAAATTTTTGTATTGTTTGGAGAATGAACAGTGACTTTTACCTTTATCTACCCACTTGTTCAAATACACCTTCCAACAGATTTTCTATCCCATTCTCTATCTCATTTAAATATTATTTTTTTTCATTCATTATTTATTCTTTTTTTAACAACTACACATCTTCTAACATTTTTTTATTCAACACATCATTATTATAATAGAAAAAATATATTTGAAGAATGAACAGTAGCCCATCAGACTTGATGGGCTACTGTTCATAAGCCAAAAAAAAATGGAGTATAGAGAAGCCGCTAGAGCATCTACAGTGCACAAGTTCTCCAAATTATGCCATGCTCCTGGAGATGCTCTAAGGTTGACTTGGATGCGCTGGGATAAAGCACGCTATTGGAGCGTTTTCCATCCAAGCGATGGTAATGTTGGCCCTTCCAGACTTGAACTTTCTCACTGTTTGGACTAGGTCAATTTCATATGTTTACACTTGTTTAAAAATAAAAATACGACTATAGTTAGAAAAAAATATATTTAAAGAAGTTACTGCTAACCAAATATATAAAATAAATCATGTCATCAAAAAAATATATATATAATTAATCAAAATACCTAGACTCTTAATACAAGCACATATTAAGTAGTTTAAACACCCTTATATTACTCTAGCCTCGTTAAGAAAACTTACTCATAAATATGCAATCAGAATTATACATTAATTAATAAAGAAGCCACTGTCAAAAGCTTTATAATTTAGTGGTTTACTTAATTCTTCTAATAAAGATAATTTGGGTTCAAACCCCCTCTCTCACTTTTGTAAAGGAAAAAAATTAAAAAAATAAAATATCCACCGATAACTTATTAGCATCACTAATGCATCACATGAATGGATTCACAATATCATAATTACCAATGTTCCTTTTTTTTCTTTTAAAGTAATCAAAGCTTAAAATTAAATATATATCATATTGCAGTTAATTGCATGGCTTTGAAATCTGGACCGGACCATACAGTCTGATCCGGTTAACCGTGAACCCCCTCTTCTTTGCGGTTCTTTTAGCCTTAAGAACCTCTCTATGCAAAAAAAAGCATAGACCCGTGCAAACTGCGGTTGAACTGCACAATTCTTAAAACTGTGAACAATTCTCGCGATTCTCATAATTCTTTTTTTTTTTTAGCAAATACTGGCCGGAATTAAAGATTTGGCCGGCATGCACTTTGGACTTTTTCAGATCTGGAACCAAAAGATTTGTGAGGGGGTGGGGTGGGGGGGGGGGGGGGGGTGGAAACAAACTGAGAAGAAAAAGACTACAAAGTAGAGGTTGTGCGAAATTGAAGCAGCAAGCTAGCAACCTAGCACAGGTACGTCTCCAGTCACAGCCTTCATCTTCGTCTTCTACTTCTATTTCTTCTTCTTTCTTCTTTTTCTCCTCCTTCTCTTTCTTCTGTCCGTCTCCACTACTGTGGTTTCTCACCTTCTCTCTGTTTGTTTTGTATTCTTTTTTATGTTTCCAAAGCCCTTTCACGTGACTTGCATCGAGAAGGAAGAAAACTTTTGATTTTTGAATTAAAGATGGAAAAATGTTTCAACCGTTAGATTTTTGCAACTTTGAGCCCATGATTTGACTTATATTGATAGATTGATATGCAACAAATAAAATATTAAAAGTACTTCTAATTAATATTTACAATTTTTTTAAAGAGAAAATTTAGTATTACAAAATATTTCACAACTTTTTTATCACAAATATAACATAGCAAAGTGTGATTAATGGAGAAAAAAAGTAGGTCACGTCATAATTGTAGCAAAATATTATAAAATAGCGTGTGATTCTAGCACTATTTTTTTTTAAAGGCAAATACAATTAATTATTAAATAATTATTTTAATTTAAAATTACTAAGTAATTTAAATTTTTTATTTTATTTAATGTAAGTGTCCTTATAATTCCTATATTATTATAATATTACTATTATTATTACTATCACAAGTTTAACTAATTAACATATAAAGAAATAAAGAAATATTATATCCATGTATGCTTAAGATTTGATATTTCTTACCTGTCTCATGAAAGTTATGATATAAAAAAATACATTTGAAAGATAGATTTTTATATTTAATTTGATCATTTTATTTAATTTTTCTATTTATACTAATTTAATATATTTATTTATATTTAAATAATTATTAAAATAATCATGATGTCATCACGGTTTGATTTCAGTCTAACCTCAAAATCTTTGAACCTCTTTCTTTTACGGTTTATTGAACGGTTCGAATCTAAAAACCATGGTTAATTGAGCATAAAGTAAAATACTAAGAGAAAAACAGAGGATTTCTAATTCACACATTACTTTGAAAGACTTATGAAAAACTTGTAGCTATCATAAGAGAGAAATAGAGGATTTCTAATTCACACATTACTTTGAGAGACTTGTGAAAAACTTGTAGCTATCGTAGGGTTGTAATGTTGTAGGAAAGCGCCTCTGGATAGCACTCCCACCTCAATATTGATTGTGAAAATATTATGATTATAGAAAGATCTCCAAGAAATAAACAATAGGAACGAAGCAAACCCAAAATCTGAAAATAAACAAATACTTGCGTCTACAGGCAACAACGAAGAAATTTCACTAATCAAAATATGGAGATATACAAGTTGGTGTATCAATATTCTCACAAATACAAGGAGCAAGGAACAGAGAAGAGACCTTGCATCCTATGCTAAACTAGAGAACTCTCACAATAATATGCACCAGCCAATCTCACTATTTCACTCTCTATTTTCTTCTCTCTAAATTGCCGAAGCACCTTCTCCTTATACAGGATATCAAGTCGGCAAAGATACTATTCCTTCAAGCACTAGAATTTTATTCCATGAAACTTCCTTATGTCCACGTGCAAATACTAATCCAAGCAAAGACTACTTCAAGTGGAACTCTTAAATCTCAAGGATAGAATTTGCTACAATTCCAAACCAGCCAATATACTTTGAGCACGTGAGGTCCAACATATCAATTCCAAATTGAAAAGGATAGAATTTGCTACAATTCCAAACCAGCCAATATACTTTGAGCAAGGTCCAACATATCAATTCCAAATTGAATTGGATATCTAAGCCGGTTGGGAATTCAACATGCTATGAAAACTAGTCCTAAAACAATTAGGAAGTAGTGTTGTACTTGAAATAGGAAATCAAAGCTTACATGCCACTCCAAAGCATTCATGGATTAGGATAATCAAGCCCCCGACTTCACACGTAAGTCGTAGCATCACTCCATAAAAAATTCCCTAATAAATCTGTGCCACACCACACCACTAAACATAAATCTAAACCGCCCATCCATATGATATTATTGTGTATGTCAAATCTCAACAGGAAAAAATATATATAATGAACGATAAGACAGGGACTTTTTTTTTTTAATGGTTGACAAAGATCAGCAAAGAATTTAACCCATAAAAGAAAGACTACTAACAAAGATCAGCAAATAATTAAACCCATAAACCAAAAGACTTTTTAAGCCACCAATGTCTTGACTCTTGTGGTTGTGGCATGTTTAACTTTCAATTCCAAGAACAAATATCTAGATTCAAGAAAGAAAAATTATTCAAATTCTACGGCGCAGTGCTCATCCGTTCTCTCATATGTACCGTGGATCTGTTTTAGTTTTTCTAATTATATATCAGGGGCCAAATATGCCATGACCAAGTACAATTATTCTTCATAATTGATGATAAGGGGAATACATATCCATCCATTTGGTTTTCAATAATAGTCCAAAGAGGAAAGTTATCTTAAATTCAGGAAAACATAAAATGTAACATTGCTCATGCTATTGATACGGAACTCAAAATCCAAATCCAAATCCAAATCAGTAAAATCAGTGCTGGCCAACGCTTGAATCCTTGACTACAGTCACAGGGCAAGAAGCATGTGTTATCACATAGTTGCTCACACTCCCCAGAATAATCCTGTTTTCCACAAGACACAATCTCAATACATACATGCATACACATCTAAGACACATAGAAAAGATAGATCTGTATTCTATGAGAATGAAAGATTAGATCTTTTACCTTTGGATAGTACCAAGTCCCCTGCTTCCCATTACTAGAGAGTCCAGCTTCAGATCTTCAACAGCTTGTAGAAGCTTCTCCCTTGCATCTCCCCAGTACAATTTCGTAACAATGTTCACCTAAAACCACATTCATAACACACCCCAACCCAAAAAAGACAAAAACATTAAAGCTATATAATCGAAATTATTAACAACAGACAATCCCTATAAAGGTAAAGGGGAAAAAATCTATAATAATAAAAATAAATAAATAACCTCTTTCTGTCTCGAAGCAGTGTCAAGCGTATCAAGAACTTCAATATCAGTCTGAACGTCGTACTTCTTCATAACCTCGGGTTCTCTAAACTCAGACAAAGGAATAAGAGCTACAAAACAAATCCATATTATAAAAGATCAGATCAAATCCAGTACAGATATAAGTAATTCATTTGAACTTTTAGAAACAAAAACTGTAACAATTAAGAGACATACGAGAGCCAGATTGAGCCCAAAGCTGGCCGCGAGCCTCATCGAGACGGTTGGGATTGTTGTGGATGATGAAAAGGGTGTCACCTTTGTCTGCCAAATTATCTATAGCCCATTTTAGAGCGTTCTTGCTGCTCTTTGAGAAATCCATTGCCACACCTATTTTCCTATCCTTTCCCATTGTTTTTTTTTCACTCTTGCTTCTTTCTTTTCCTTTCTTCTTCTTCTCTCTTTTGTAATCAGAAGAAAAAGAATAACGCGTTTGGTGTGTGAGCGTTACAAAAGATAAAAAGCCAAAGCCAAGAATCTAAAGCGGAGACAATGGCTCTCTGGTTTTTTTTCAGGGATTGATTTTTTTTAATGCTTAATGGTTAAGCAGGCAGTAAAGGGCAATCTTTATGTAAAAGACGACAAGATACAACATACCAAATGGGTTCTTGAAAAGAATTCTTGTACGCTCCATTGTTGATACGTATAACTGAATCAGGGCCATCCACGTTTTCGCGCGGGTCTACTTGATGGTGGGTCCAGCTCTCCGTTAATGGTTGCGTGGAAACATTGTAATGAGTGCGTTGATAATACTTCATTATGGTACCCTCTAGCATTTTCCATACACAGTAATAATACTTTATTTGGATTTGCAAGTGGGTGCACTGTGCAGTTCCATGTGACTTCGTGCTCCTCAAATATTCCCTCTAAGAGCACATTGGGATGGGCGGTGTAAAATCCCCAAATTGTTATTTTAAAACCAAATTCATTAAAAATTCACTCCATTAAAAATGTCGTAAAAAGATGTGCCTTCTTGCTCCAGTAAGAGCATCTACTGGTGCTATATTTTTTTTTTTAGATATTTAGCATCTAAAAAATTATTTTATCTATTTTATTACTTATTTTACAAAACATCTAGCACCAATAGTAGATTTACTTTAACTTTCAACACAATAAAATAATATAAATATCACAATAAAATAATATATCTACTATAATAAAATAACATATTAACTACAATAAAATAATATATCCACTACAATAAACGACAATCACAACCACCACAACCACTACCGCTACAACTATCGCCGTCATCGCCACCGACTCTTCCACTGCCCCTGTCGCCGCTGCCGACTCTTCCACCATTGCCGCCACTACCGCCGCCGCCACATTATAGCAAATAATCGTCTAATATTAACAAACGATTTTTTTAACCACAAATTATACTTATACTTTTTTTTTTTTTACTAAAACAATTTCTCAATCATCATGATAGCAAATAATCATCTAGTGTAACAATAATATTTTGTTTTAACCTCAAATTATATATATACAAATTTATCTTTTGACTAAAAAAAATTTCTCAATCGTCATGATAGCCTATTATCGTCTAGTATAACCACGTTATTTTTTTTTAAACCAAATTATATGTATACAAATTTATCTTTGACAATAACAATAGAACATGATTATGCATAAATACTTAATTTGACATTTAGCTTAATCCCACTGATAGAGAAAACAACAAATTCATTTTTGAGCATCTCAAAACGAAGCTAACAATTTCTCATTAAAACAAGAATTCATGATTCAAGTTTGTTTGAAAGAATTTCAAAATCAAAAAAATCAATTCCTCATAAATTAATTCCAAAGATTCACCAATCAAATATTCATCATACAAATGCTTGAATTCACAAATCAAGTTTATTCGCCACAATTATGAATCAAATAAACAATTCCTCATTAAAAAAAATTTATAAAAAAAAACACTAAGAAGATTCACCAATCAATCACTCTGACCCACGCTGATACTCATCAAACAGATACTTGAATTCACGAATCAAGTTTGTTCGCCACAATTGCAAATCAAACAAACAATTCGTCATTGGAAAAATAAAAAACACTAAGAATATTTCACCAATCAAACATTCCACACACACTGATACTCAATTTGACACGCAGATTAACCTCAATTTATTACAACCAACTATTATTTGGTCACCAAGAAGCTCAATTCTAGTCCTTCCAAAAAAAAGGGAATTCTCATTCACAAAAGTTTAAAATTCTCATCCCACATTTTCCCAGCAACCAAACACAACCCTAGATCAACCATTCCCAACACCCCAAAACCCCAGATCTACCTAAATCAACACCCAAAATGCAACCATTTCATCACGAACTACCTACAACACATTGCACACAGCAACAGCAGTAGCAATTTCCCATTGATCTCACTCAGCACAAATCAAATTCACACAATGCCACCAAAAAAATTAAAAAAAAAAAAAAAAAAAATCACTGCTCAAAATCTCAGATATATCTTAACTCGTAAGTCTTAACCATAAATCATATCACAAAAATCATTATAAAAAAATTATATATATATATATATATATATATAAAAGGAAGAAGAAGAGAGAAAGAATAGAGTGATACCTGAGATCGATGGAAAACCAAAGCAATGGGCTGAGGAAAGCAGCGGTGGCTAAGGCGAATATGAGCTTCAGAAGAGAAGAAAGAAAAGAAATAGAAACCTAGAGAAACACAAAGCTTGGATCAACAATGAAACCCATGAAATCTAGAGAAACCCACAAAATCCAAAGAAACCCAGGCTTGTCGGCATTAGGTGAGCAGTGAGATGGAGGACTGGGCGGAGGCGTGGATCGGCAACGTGGATCGGAGGTGTGGATCGACGGCTTGGGGCTTGGGTGGGCTTAGGACTTCAACGGAGTGGGTCAGCGGTGGGCCGGTTGTAACACTCCAACCCAACTTTATAGTTAAACTATGTGTTTGAATGGTTAATTATTATTTTAGGCCACTTTCTTTTTATAATTAGTAGAAGAGTATTTAATAAATATATTATTTTATAATGCTTTTGGATAAGAATTGTAAAGATTATAAATACTTGAATGGCTAATTGTATTATGTATATATACTAAGTATGTACAAAATTATATTAAGTGGTTTAAGTTATTAGATACATAGTTGGTGTTTTAATTAAGCATGATGCATACCCACACATGCAAGAAATGAAAATTCAACACATATAATGCCAAAGCATCATGCATGTTGACACATGTTATCCCCTTAAACCCCAAAGACCAAGACTTGGCCGGCCATGCAATGAACAAGTTCCACCTAGTTTCTTCTTTGACTTTTCTCAAGACAACTAGAACATCCAAGAAACTCTCTTCCTCTCATTTCCCACAAGTCCACATAAATCAGAATTTATTACCTCACTTTACTCTCTTTTCTCTTAAGGAAAGAGCTAGAAACTCTCTTGAGTCCCTTTTGTCAAACTCACGGGTCCACACATCAAAAGAAAGATAAGGCTCCATCTCAATTCTTCTTCTTACTCTCTCAAAGAAACTAGAAAACTCAAAGACTCTCTCAAGCTCTCTGCCTCTCATACTTTCGGGTCTAGCCACTAGGAAAAGGAAATTCTTTCATGCAAGAGTGATTCTATTTCTATTTCCCTTCAAGAACCAGAAACTTGGTAAGGGTCTAGCTACTCTCACCTTAGAATCCATAATTTCTTCATGGAATTTTTAGTAATGGTATTTGTGGTTTGTGAAATTAAGAAATCATGAATTTGTAAGTCTTTATATATATATAATATATATATATATATATATGTAGTGTTTTAAGAAGTTTTGAAACTGTGTTGATGGTTTTTTTAAGGTAGATTAGGTTTTTTACTAATTATAGATTCTATATGATTAAGGAAGTAAGAAAAAGTTAGGATGAGTACTTTTGATGTTACTGGTGGGATTTTTTTTGTATGTAATTTTGCTATAAATGGCTGAATGACTATATGTAAGTGTTTTCTAAAATGTCTAATGAGTGTATAAAAATTCTCATATGATAATAAGACTATTTGCAATCATTTTATGATTTTACAAGAAAATGTTTCAAAGCTGTCTCTGTGATAGATTCTGTATTTATACATGATAAATTATGTATTAAATTGTATATAGTGAATTAGGATGCTAAGAGTAGTTCATACAAATTCTAAGACACGTATGGTTGTATTGGAAGTGGTCTCACAGCATTTAGATCAATATAAGAATAATAGTTTAATTTCTAAATTGCACGAAATTCTGTCAGGACAGATTTGAGCATGCTGTCTTGTATGATTTTTAATAAATCATGGTTTTATGCTTTGACTCTGAAATTGATATGGTATTTATTAGATATCCATAGGAGTTGCTTTGTACAATTGCATGAAGATTGGATGTGTTTAGATAGCCCATTTGTATTTTACAAATGAGGCATATGCTGTTGAAATGAGCAGCAAACAGTAAATGATAACTCTGACTTTGAGGATTTAATTCTAAAGTTAGGTTGAATATTTTGAGTTATAAATTAATATGCTTATCATTTAGTAGGTCTAAATCATGGATAAATTTTGTATAACTTGATTCAAGATTTAGTACTCTAAAGTAGGAGTTTTAAACCATTCAACTATTGTTTTTATGAAGTTGTTTTGTTCATGCTGTATGTTGCCTTGTGTAAGTTTATGAATGCACCATTGCTTCCAATCTCAAACGTGTTCTAAATTGATTTTAAAGCTGATTGACATGATCTGAATATGAACATTAAAAACAATGGTTTCTCTATGATTTGGTACATCATATTATTTGATGAATGTATTTGAACCTCGTTGAGGTAGGATTAGGATTTCCTTGATTCTAAGAGGTAGGATTAGGATTTCCTTGATTCTAAGAGATAGGCTTTGAGATGAATGTGTAAGTTTATGATAAAGAATAATTGATAGTAATAAGTTTTGATGTTTGGTTTAGGTGCTACCAGTACCCAAGTCTAAGCTCCTTCGACTTTAGGCTTTCGATTCCTCTGCTTTCATGTAAAGGATAAGCTATATGGGCATTTGGTAAGTCATGAGATTATTTTAAAATATATGATGCATTAAAGGGGTTTTTTATTAGAGATATGACATATAATCATATTTTAGACAAAGATATGTTCGTGAGCTTTCGAAAACTTTTGTATATGATTTAAGCATATTGATACTATTGCTAATTTCACGAACATGATGTTTAAAGAAAACAATGTAAATGCTTTTATTATGAAATGTTATGCAAATTATAAAATTCATTATGATGTATAAGTATGAAATGTTTCGGGTTATATCCTTTGGTTATCTGAACTCGGCCAGTAGGGGTTAAATTACTAGTTTTCCATGGAAAATGTTATCTGATTGGCCATTAAAAGTGGGACTAGCTCTACTGTACCCGCCCTTATTGGTAATGGCCAACTTGTGGAGGATGCCAACCTACCCCCATGGTTGAAGACATGTATTATAATGTGATCCCGAGAATACCTGGCATTATGGGGAATGTTGGATGCCTAGCACAGTGGTGCTAGAAGTCTCCTAAATAAGTACAAATTTATTAGATATGAACTAATCAATATGTTATTTATGAATAGCTATATTATGTTATTAATCATAAGAGGATGATTTTGTTTAAATGCATTGTGAAAAATTAAAAGCTCTCATGGAAAGAAGAAGTTTTTAATAAAAAGAAAAGTTGTTCTATAAAAATTATAATTTTTGAAGTTCTGTTGTGCCTTAAAAATAAATAATCTGACGAAAATGTTTTAGTATTCTATAAAGATAAAGTTTCTTATGGAAGTACAAGTTTATGTTAAAAAGTTATCAGATATCTATTCTTTATGAAACGTTAAGTTTTATGACTATGAAAGTTATAGTATTTTACGAGAAGAAGTTTATAAAGAAAAGTTTTCTTATTCGTCAAGATGTTTCTAGTTTAAGACAAAGTTACCAATTATCTAATTTAACTTGAAATTATTATTTTGCAATGAGAATATATATAGGTATATATATACATATATATATGTGTGTGTGTGTGTGTGTGTGTGTGTGTGTGTGTGTGTGTGTGTGTGATTTTAAACAATCAATATTATATTTGATGACTTTGTAAGAAATGAAAGAAATTCAATCCGAAAGGTTTTGGTAATATTATTCTGATAAGAAAAATGAGAACAATTATTTTCCTATAAAGAGCATATAAGTTATTATTATAAATAGTATAAAATACTATGCATGAAAAGATGTTCTCCTATCTGAACATTTATAAAATGAAATGATTTGATTTACATGCATTCTTATTAAATTCTTATGTATCTTACCCTTACTGAGTTGTGTAGCTCACCCCTTCCACTCTTTCAGTCAACAGGTTTTAATTTGGAGCAGAGGAAGCCTTAGTCAAGTTTTGGAAGAAGCTGGTTTTAGTTTTAAAAATATAAATCTCAAATTAGCAATTTGATGTTTAACTTTGTAGTATTGTGTATTTTGGGATCTAATAAAAGTTGTGTACCTTAAAGTATTAAGAGATGTATTATGTGAAATTTAGAACTCAAGTAACTAGTGGATTATATTATTCTTTGAATACAGTGTAGATGCTCTAAATGTCAAGAGAAAAGTTATATCTTTTAAGTAAAGAAACAAGGAAGAAAAGAAAGAGGTAAGCTTTTGTAAAAGTTAAGTTGGTTCTTGTTAATATCAGGTTTAAGCTTGATATTAGTATGACAGTCACGGTCACAAATCTAGGTATTAGGTTTAGGGTGTGACACCAGTGACGTTGAGGTCAGCAGCAATGCGACAGAGAGGTGACGTTAAGGCCGACGGCAGTGAGACAGAGAGGTGAGAGTTCAAAGGGAGTTAAGACACGGGTTGGAGAGTTCAGAGGGAGTTGAGAGTGAAAGCGAGAGTGAGTCACGGTTGGATAAGAAGAATAGAAAAAAAAAATCAACAAACAAATAGTATTTTAATTGGGTGGAGAATATTTTTTTTTTTTTTTTTTTTTTTTAGCTCTCAGTTATAATGCACAGCCATATTTAGTTGTGCACTATAGCAAGATAGGTAAAAAATATACTTATACCTTCACTGCTGCAACACTCCTTTTAATAATAGTGGTACTAAAAATAGCTTTTTAGCACCACTATTACTAGTGCTCTAAGTTGGCATATTTGCAACTTACTGTAGCTGGGCAGTAAAATTAAATATTATAATTTTGGGTATGTAGTTGTAAAAATATATGCCTCCTTGCTCCAATAAGTTGGCATATTTGTAACTTACTGTAGCTGGGTGGTAAACTTAATTTATTATTTTAAGTAGTGTGTGTGGGTTTGGTACAGTGCATAGCCATATTTAGTTGTGCACTGTAGCAAGATATGTATAAAATATACTTATACCTTCAATGCTGCAGCACTCTTTTTAATATATAGTGGTACTAAAAATAGCTTTTTAGCACCACTATTACTAGTGCTCTAAGTTGGCATATTTGCAACTTACTGTAGCTGGGCAGTAAACTTAAATATTATTATTTTGGGTATGTAGTTGTAAAAATACATGCCTCCTTGCTCCAGTAAGTTGGCATATTTGTAACTTATTGTAGCTGGGTGGTAAACTTAATTTATTATTTTAAGTAGTGTGTGTGGGTTTGGTAGAAAAAAAGAAAGACAAAAAGGTATAGAGATGGAAGAGTTGTATTATTTTTTATATTATTTGTTGATATAATTTATATTATTTTAATGAGTTATATGTAAAAATATAAACTAGAATGTTAGGTAAATTGTAAAATAAAATAGTAAAATAAATAAAATAGTGTTTGAGGGTGTAAAATATGTGTTTTTTTACATCCACCTTTGCTAGTGCTCTAATTAAAGAGTAATGCTACACATAAAAATGCACAATTTTATGCAACAACTCGCCACGTGACATAAAGTTGTGTATTTTTATGTATCCATAGCATTACTCCTAATTAAATAGTTAAATTCATCATAGTTTAAACTAAGGAGACAATTAATAATATATCATGATATTAGAGCACAAAATCATTGGTTTAAATTTTTCTCCACCGTACTTCCTATTTAAATGATTAAGGTTGAGCCAAAGGCCTTGTAGCTGAATTGGCACCTCCACATGCACAAAGTACTTGAGAGTCTAGGGGGAAAAGGGTTCAAACTGCGGGGTTAGCAGCATGTTGTAATTATTTCTCAAAAAAAAAATGATTAAGGTTGTGTTTGGCACCGGCTGAAAAATGTATTTTTTTTTACTATTTTGCTTATTTTTGCTACTATTCAATGTATTTTTATTACTATTCATAGGTCACATTGTACTATTTTAGCTAACTTTTAGTTTTATTTATAGCGTTTTTAGCAAAAAAGTTTTTAATTTTAGCTAAAAAAGTTAGCAGCATGTTGTAATTATTTCTCAAAAAAAAATTATTAAGGTTGTGTTTGGCACTGACTGAAAAATATAGTTTTTTTTACTATTTAGCTTATTTTTGCTACTATTCAACATATTTTTACTATTATTCATAGATCTCATTGTACTATTTTAGCTAACTTTTAGTTTTATTTATAGCGTTTTTAGCAAAAAGTTTTTAATTTTAGCTAAAAAGTTAGTTGTATGTTGTAATTATTTCTCCCAAAAAAAAAATTTATTAAGGTTGTGTTTGGCACCAGCTAAAAAATGTAATTTTTTTTTACTATTTAGCTTATTTTTGCTACTATTCAGCGTATTTTTACTACTATTTATGGGTCCCATTGTACTATTTTAACTAACTTTTAGTTTTATTTATAGCATATTTAGCAAAAAAAAATCTTTAATTTTAGCTAAAAAAATTGTTCCCAAACAGATTCTAAATCTAACATTTATTATGAATTATGAACATGAATAGCGTCAACTACATATAGCTATATGTTAGAGGGAGCCATATTTTGATTTCTACCTATCCTAGCCAAAAACTTAGCACACTCATTCACTTCACCATACACATAACGTGCATGAACAATCTATTGTCGATCCAACAATTCCCTACAATCCAAGCAAGAAAAGACAAACTTAGGAATAATGGTCATGGGCATTTGATGCCTTGTTAGAGCTTAGCAAATTGTAGGTTAGTGTGCGCGCTTTGACAACCTTGCTTGGGATTGGTAACGACTTGCAAAGTTGCAAGATGTTAAAGGTAACACACTGAGAATGTTGGACAACCTTTGCAAATATGATACGATTTCTGCAGGATGCTTAATTAATGCAAATAGGTTGTTGTCAAATCAGATCGACTCAATTTCACACGATTAATAAATAAGTTAATTTTGTGTTAACTTGCTTAAATAACAATTAACAAATAATAACTTATTTCATTATTTGCATGGAGATGAGTAAGTTCCATTATTTTGATATGAACCTATTTAACAATTATAAATATTTTTTCATTTTTATACAACACAAAATTAAATTTTAAATATAGAATTAAATAATTAAAAGAATTTTAGTGGTTATAAGTAAATTCTTCAATGAAATCGTAGTGTCCTTAAACTTTTTTGCCTAAAACAAAAAAAAAACTTTCATTTAATGTTTTTTAGATTACGTATTTTTAAATTTGGATTTAACTTCATTGGTTGTAATAAAATATTTAAATTGTATGTTAGTAATATTTTAATTGATGTTATTATTAAATATAATATATATGATATTCATTTTTTATAATTATTATAGTTTAGATGCTTACAAAATATCTATAATCTATGATTTAGAATAATGGAAATTAAAGACATTTGGTATTTGGTTGACCTCATTCTATTTTATCAAATAATTAAGTTTTTAAGATCTCACAAAGTTACATATCATTATTTTAATATATATATATATATATATTTATAGAGAGAGAGAGATGGGTTCAAGTTATACCTGGTGTAACTCTACAAAAGTTACACCTTTTTTAAACCATAGATTTATGAAAGATCCAACGGATAAAAACAAAACATCATTATCTATTACAACATTAAATACTTACCTAATTAATAGTCTCTTCATTATCTCTCTTCTCATTAAATATTTCTTATGTCTCTTTTTCTCTCTCTCCTTATTAAGTCTTTCTTTTCCATTTTCTTTGCAATTTCTCCCAAGTTTCTACTTTCTTAGTCAAAAGCTTCTACCGTGAAATGAATGGCCACACTGTAAAATTGTTTAGCAGTTTCTTCTTTAGCTTCTGCCGTGAACTAAAATAAAGGAAGTCAAAAGCTTCCATGTTTTATTAAATGTATTCCAATTATATCATCCTGTTATGCTCTTAGTAATAAATTTGTGAAACTGCTTGGTTTTTTTTTTTTTTTTTTTGGTTTTTTCTTTCTGTTGGTATGATAATAAATTTGCAAACACAATTTTTGTTTTTATTAGTGTCATTCTACTAATTTCAATATTGTAAAAATATGAATAATTTAACTTCTTCTAAATTAAATGGAAAGTCAGCGGTAGTAGAGTTAAACAATTGGGCCTATCTTGAGTTTCTCTCTCTTCTACATCTAGAGACGTTTAATAAAGAGAAAGGTATTTAAGATTGTAAGAACTTATAGGCCTCTTGCCATACTATTGTCATACGATGAGGGTAAACATTAGGATGAATTTGAATTACAAACAAATTCTAATTGGATCAAATTTAGATAGTTTCTATCTTATCGTAATCTATAAAATCTGATAAAATTTGGTTTACTATCTTCATCCATTTTTCTCTACTAATGTTTTTTATTTCTCCTTATTTCTACACTTTCTGGCATCCTTGAACGTAATTGATTTTTTTTTTTTTTTGAACGTAATTGATTTTTTTTTTTTTTGAACGTAATTTGGACACAATAGTACTTACTCCTTCAAAAAAAAAATTCATTTTTTTCATTAATTTGCTAAACATACTATCAAGGAGAGAGAAAAAAGAGACATAAATCTACAATGAAGTGATATTCAGGGATGATTTGTTGGAGAAATTGTAAAGAAAATGGAAAGAAATGACTTAATAAGGAGAGAGAAAAAGAGACAAATAATATTTAATGATGAGAGAGATAATGATGAGACTATTAATTAGGTAAGTATTTAATGTTGTAATGAATAAATGTGTTTTGTTTTTATCTGTTGGATCTCTCATAAATCTATGGTTTAAAAAATGTGTAACTCCACAAGAGTTATACCAGGTGTAACTTGAACTCATCTCATATATATATATATATATATTAGTTTAATTGATTTTAAATTATATTCTATATTTAAACCTTTCATCATGGTCTAAAAATAAAAATAAAATAAACCTTTCATCAGATTTAAGAATTTTATCATAATTAAAATAAATAAAAAATGATAAATAACTATCATAATTTTTACATTTCATATTAAATAAAAATAAGGGTAAAATATCATTTTCATCCCTAAACTATCACAAAAGTTCATTTTTCGTCCCTAAACTTTCAAAAGTTCTATTTTCGTCCCTAAACTATCACAAAAGTTCGTTTTTCATCCCTAAACTTTCAAAAGTTCTACTTTCGTCCCTAAACTTTTCCAAATGTATTGATTTTCGTCCCTCCCACATCAGCACTCAGTCAAGCCACATCAGCACTCCGTCATACGGAGGGACGAAAATCAATACATTTGGAAAAGTTTAGGGATGAAAATAGAACTTTTGAAAGTTTAGGGACGAAAAACGAACTTTTGTGATAGTTTAGGGACGAAAATGATATTTTACCCTAAAAATAAAAGAAGTAATAACCATTATGATTATCATATTTCATATTTAGAAGGAAAAAAAAGGAGAAAAAAATCATATTTTGTTTAACTTTTCCATATATTGCACGACTAGTAATATATATATATATATATAATAAATGCCTTTGATTTTTTTTTTTTTTTTTTTTTTGACTTCTTCTAGATTCTAGTATTGCCACAAACTTTTTGAAAACTCCATAATGTAAAACACTAAAACTTGTTTAAACCTCCAATTTTAAAATTACAGCTAAGGTGCTTTTAATCTACTCAACTAAGTGTAGAATAAAAGTAAATAATATGCAATTAACCGGGACTACAACCTAGTGCATGGGCATACATAATTAACAATTAATTATAAAGCACAAGGAGTAAGGGAAGAGAGATACAAACACAAGATAACACAGTGATGTGTTATCGAAGAGGAAAACAGAAGAACTTGCCATAAAAACCTCTCTGCGGCCCTTCAAGCCGAAATGATCCTCTAATGAATAAGTTGGAGTACAAGGATACCAAAAAGACCCTCCAAGCCTAATCTACCCAAGGTACTTGAACCCTCTAAGCTTCAGCTACCAACGGACTTCTCAAAATTTTGTCTTCACTAGCTTCTCGGATCCCGCAATACTACCCGTTACATCGCCAAGCCTCATCGGCTTATTTTGGCAATGACCTAATGCTTCCCAAATTCTAAAACCCTCTCTACACTCTAAATGGGTGTAGGTTGTGTTTCAGTACAAATCTCCTCTCAAGGTATGACAATGGGAGAGAGGAAGGAGAAGAGACTATAAAGGAATTCTCACTTAAGGATGAGTAGCTTTCTCTAAAATGGTGGGTGTTGTAGAAACCTCTCTCTAGGGATTTCTATCTAATTAACCTCCTTACAATTTTGTGGGTGATGAGGGTATACATAATATGGGTGAAGGGTATAAGAATCACACTTAAAATCCCAGCTATCAATGCATCTCACAAATTGGCCAAGTAGTGAGATTACTCGCGAGATACACTAACTCTTCAACTTCCGGCGTGTGCTTCTAATGTGACCTTCAACTGTCTTAATCAAATTTTCACCACTTAAGACTAAACTCATTACAATTAAATCCCACAAAATACAAGGAAATAAATTAATGAAATTACAACACTTTTTGTCATGGAATAAAGCCAACATAAATGTTATGTAAAAACCATAACTTAACGCTTTTTAAAGCCCAATTTTTTCCATGTCATAATTCTAATATATATACTTTTAATTGATTTTAAATTCTATAAGGATTCTCTATAAGCCTCTTATATTTACACCTTCTATTAGAATCTTGTCAAATCATATATATATATATATATATAAAAGATGATTTCCGATTAATAACTACTATAATTATTAAATTCTATATTTAGAAAAATAAAATAAAATAGGTAAGATCATATTTTATTGAACTTTCTTTTATATTGCATGAGCTTCAACCATATGGTTTAATTTTTTTTGGTGAACCTAAGGCATGGTACTTAAATTTAACCAAAATTACTACATTATAAATGACATTTATAGTTTCTTCAATTATATTATACATTTGTGCAAAGCTTTCTCATGCATTGCACGAATTAATGACTAGTAAAAAGATTTTATTATGTCAATTTTTATTTTATAAACGGGTTGAAATAATTGTGTTTGTGTCAATCTAAAATGACTTTTTTTGTATATTTATAGGTCATGTCGTGTCATGTCAACTTCTATATTAAATGGATCATATTAAAACTTAAAGGTTTTAACACGATGATTAAATGATTTGTGTTCATTTACCCATAAAATTAAATACCCCTTCCTCAACATAACACAAACATGATCTATCAACAAGAATTTCCATCCCAAGTTTGTGTGAGAATGTAACACAAACTGTATTACCTACTTGTGGGGTTATGTTTTGTAGAGTTTGCTAGCGCACGGGCAAGCAAGCTATGGATTAATTTGATATGGGTGGTGATGACTAGTTGTGGGCTCGACAAGCAATGTCATGTAGCACAGGCCAAGCCCTCCATTCATAGACAAGTACTTGGGTTCGGTGCTAGGCACATGCATAGGGTTGGCAATTGGTTGCTAAAGGCCTATGGTTTGTTGATGCATTTGCAAATTTGCTAAACAATTAAGTGGCAACACAGCGATTAATTACTGGAAGTTAAGGGGCTGTTTGGATTTATGATTTTCATAACTCATAACTCTGTTTCCATCACCCATAACTCAAAATATGTGGGCCCCACAGTTGAGAAGTGTGTTTGGCATCATAACTCAATTTTTGTTTCCACCACTCAATTCTCTGATTTTTTAGTGATGAGTTATGGAAACTGAAAACACATTTTAGGTGTTTTCAGTTTCCATAACTTTGTTTTCAATGGCATTTCCGTAATTAAACATACACCAAGGGACCCACTAGCCACAACTTTTGACTCACTCTCCTTTTTTTCTTTTTTCTTTTTTCTTTTTTCTTTCTTCTCCACTTTTCTTTCTTCTTTCTCTGTTCTTCCATTCAGTCTTTCTTTCTTTCTTTTTTCTTCCTTTTTGCCTTTCTCATCTCAGTTCGTTCTTTCTTTCTTTTTCTTTTTCTTTTTTTTTTTCCTTCCTTTTCGCCTTTCTCATCTCAAATCCATAAAAAAAAATCAAGAAACAAGGCTGAAGGGGTGGGTTGCTTGAATCGGTCCGAGTTCAGTGGGTTGCTAGAATCGGTGGGTTACTTACCGGTTTGGGTGTGGGTTTTTTTTGGGTTTGGTGAGTGGTGGTGGTGAGCGATGGAGGGCTTTCATACCACCACAAATCTGAATCGGTTCTATCTAGCATCTATAGATAATGTGGGACATTTGACTATAATTATTGAAGTTAGCATACCGAAATTTATGGGTTTTTATTATAGATTATTTGGGCGTAGATTTGCTTCTCACCTAGGCAAAGTCTTTGGCAGAAAATTCACGAGCTGAGCAAGGGAGAGATCCAAAGAGTGCCTCGGTTTCGGCTAGGCTTCTCGGTGTTTGATGGGTTTCAACTGGGCAGGGGTTCTTCGAACAGGAAACCTTTTCTTCGATTATGAAGAAATGAAACTCCAAACGTACCACTTGAGAGATGATGAGGAAGAGAAAAAGTAAAACAAATGGAGCAAATTTATTTTGGGTTAAGAGAGGTGGATGAGAGGAGTAAAGGAGGTTGTTGGAGTAATGGCTGAGAAGAGAGAAGAAGCTTGATCAGAGAAGAGAGAAGAAGCACCATTGTGAAGAGTCAGAAAGAAAGAAAGAATAAAAAATTAGAAAAAATAGAAGGGTCTGACACTCAGCTCAGGTATGGGACCCACAAAAAGGTTGAAATATTTTGAGTGATGTGAAGTGAAAACAGTTGCCAAACGGGTGTGTTTAGGAAATTGGGGTATTTTAAGTGATGTGATGAGTGATGAGTGATAAGTGATGAAAATTGAGTGAGGAGTGATGAGTTATGGAAAAAAAAAAAAAAAAAACTAAACAGCCCCTAATTGCTTGAAATGTGGCTTGATGGAGACAGCAAGAGAGAAAGCTGAACAAACAACAGTTATATATCTTAAGGCATTTGCAAGTGCTATGGAGTTTAAGTGTTCAACACTTAATAGTTAACAATGAGAAGTTCCTTGATATGTGAAGCGTGTACAACTCCCAAGCATCCAAGTCGGTAGAGCTAAAAAATTTTGCATTTAACACCTTAAAAAGCTATTTTATCCATTTTAATACACAATTTCATAACACACCCTGCATCAATTCTTTCTTCTTCTTTTTTTCCATTAGCCAAACACTATTCATTTTTAATTAATTTCTTTTTCACTTTTTCTCTCTCTTCCTCTCTGCCACAAAATCCAACTATGTGATAAAATAATTTTTTTTATGCATTCTTGCTATAGTGAACTGCCAGTCATGGTTGTCAAAATCGCGATCTAAATCATAGGATCGCATGATTTTACAATCCCACCTCACCAAAAAGTTTAGAATCACACTAGGATTGTAAAAAATGTAGGATTGTGTAGGATTGTATGGGATCCTACCGATCCTACCAAAAACATAATTTTTTTTTTTATGGTATAAATTTTTTGTTTTGATAAAGCTTTAAGGGTCTTTATTTTTTCATGTTGTGATGGTATGACTTTTTATTTTTTATTTTATAAAATTATGTCAACTTAAGCAAATGTTTTCTAGTTTCTAGTTCATTTGTAATCAAAATGAAAGAATGCTTTCATCATTTCTAAATGAAGAATTTGACATTGGCTTTGCTGCCTTTTAAGCTATAATATTGTTAAATTTGTTTGAACAATATACTAATTTGTGTTTTAATATTACTAAAATATTTTTTTAATATAATTTTATCAGTTATGCTTGTATTTGTATATTGATTGATTTTTTTTTTTTAGCATGCTCTTTAATTGTTGCTGAGTGGTATAACTTGAATAGTTGAGTGTGAAATAATAACTTGATGTCTTTTACAACACTAGTATACAAATATATAATGTCTACATATATGATGAAATGGATGATGATGATTAGGAATTTAGGACGGTGGTTATAAGAACCTTAGAATGGAAATAATTAAATATTCACTTCACCTTAATATTCATCTTGCTTTTGGATTTCATATTATAGTTAGCTAGTTTCCATTTGCTAACTTATTTTGGATTTCAAACTTGGAACTTAGAACTTAGAAAATATTTTCCATATGTTTTGATAAATATTTTGGTATTTGGTTGCTAATTAAACATTTATTGAACTTTTTACATACATTGGGTCAAAACTTAAATATATTTGTTTCGTTAGTATAGACTTAGCGATGTATGATATGCAAATTACATCATATGATGCAAATCTAAGTTTTTTTGGATGAATTTATAATTTACGTGATTATTCAACATACAAAGTCATTATCAATGTGTTATTTGCTTTAAATCTGAAAATATGTAAGATCTTACAATTCACAATCCGATCTTACGATCTATGATCCCACCTACCTTCAACGATCCTAGGTAGGATCTCAATTTTGACAACCTTGCTGCCAGTCTTGATAATTCACTGTAGCAAGAAGGCAAAAAAATGCCTTTAAATTGGAGTTTGAGGTTATTTTACCACCACCAATATTGATTCTCTAATATTATTTCTTGCTTCTCCCATAAAATTGCTGGGTTGTCAAGAACATGTGTAACAGAGTAAGAGAGGAGGGAGGGGGAACAAAGTGTGCTATGTGAGTCATGTGACATATTCATGGTCATAAAAATATAACACAGACAAAAAAATTTGCCAATTCAAAATTTGGTCAAAAATAAGTGAAAATCAGTCAAATTGAAACTGATTATTTTTTCTTCAATTTATTTTATTTATTTCTAAAAGTGCATTATTATTAGTGTTATTATTATTTTATTAAGCTTAAATATATTGTTGGTCTTTAAAGTTCATTCTATAAGTGATTTTAGTCATTAAATTTAAAAGTAATCACTTTTAATTTAAAAATTGCACGTCATCATCCTAAAATGACTAAAAGTAATCATTTTAAATTTGGTTAGAAACTAAAAACAATCATTTTTTAACTACAGGGTAAAAACTATCACTACTGAATAAGTCAATGTAGAAGTACCACTAGATTACAAGAATTATCTACATAGGATTACTATATTACAATTCTTGTCTTTCACCTTAAATAAAAAAAAAAAGCGATTGCGAATTAAACCAAAACTCTTATGACAATTGATAATTACATTGAGTGGGGACTTTGGTTTTTTTTTTTTTTACTTTTGCCTTTTGTGTTTTGGATAAAAGATAGACAAGAAATTTTTTTTGGGTATAAAATTAGAAATGCATGGACAAGAGTTTCGCGACACAAAGCGAGCCCAACTGCCCAGACCATTCTAAACCTAAAAGAAAAGTGGAAAACCACAATTCGTTCATTGCCAGACGGCCCACTTACTTTAGGTCCAAGCTAAGGTTGACCCATTATTCATTAAAAGACTTTTTTTTTTCCTCGAGGAAATCATACAATTCATATTTTTCAAACTCCGTTGGCCCGGTTCTGTGAACTTTCTTCTTGGTGCCAAAACTGTACCGGATTGACGAAACCCGTTTGCTGCACAGCTCAAACTAGAAATTTGAGTAAGCGATAAAAAGAATAGGTGCTTTTTAAAGATATAAAAGCCGAAAGGGAATATTTTCTTAGTATTGTCATCGAAATATGTTGATGGTGAAAAAAAAATATCCAATTCCAAAACCTTTGTGATTATGGATTATGGATAAATTTGTGAGGGAAAAAAAAACAAACAAACAAATAATCCACTCTCGAGCAGATTAATTGTGATTAAAAAAATACCAATTTTTGTTGAGAGAAAACTCTCAACGTGCAGATTGGAGCATGGTGAAGGGAAAATCAGATTTTTCTATAGAAGAAAATGCTAGTCACGTTTTAGGTTTTTTACCCACGCCCTACGGTTACAAACCTTCAACACTTCAACTCTGTATCTTAGACATGTTTGGTATCTAATTCCAAATGACAGTTTTCAGTGTTTAATGAAAATTGTGATTTTTAAAAAAACAACGCGTTTAGTAACTGTGTGTTTTTAGGAGTGTTTGAGTTACGTTGCTTATTTTAGGGTGTTTAAACACTGAAATTGGAAAACTACTCTTACCAATTTTTCAAATACTTGATTAGACAACACATAAAGCTTATTTCTTCAATTCCAACCAAGGGCTCACTTGTCAGCTTTTAAAAAAAACACACACACATATAACAAACACGCAATTATATTTTTTCACACTGAAATATATTATTTGAAACATGGTAGCAAACACATTTTTTGCTTTATGAATACTGTAAACACATTTACAATACTTTTTAAACCACATTTTTCACATCATTTTAAACAACGATGCTAAAAATCTCACCCAAACTGGCTAGTTTTTTGTGTTATTTTCTTTTACTTTTTAAGAAGGCAAAAATGCACTTTTAGTCCCTACATTGTAGGCCGATTCTCGATTTGGTCCTTAAATTGATTTCGCTCCTAGGTCAGTTCCTAATTTCAGAAAATCGTTTTTATTTTAGCCCCTACCGTCAAGCCAGTAACAAAAAAATCTGAGATGACAAACGAAAAACACTATGTGCACAGTAAATGCTGACATGACTAATAAAATAATATTTAAAAAAATTATTTGTCATTTTTTAAATGTCACATCAGCACTTAAAATGCCACATCAATATTTAAATTAATGAAAAATAAATTTGAAAAAAAACCTAAAATACAATTTAATTAAAATTATTTCTTAAATAACAAAAATCATTATCTTTTTAATTCTTATTATTATTTTTTTCTTTATCATGTAAGTCATCAATTTTTTTTAAAAACCCTAACCAACTTTATCTATCTCTAATTCTCTCTTTCTCCCTCTCCCTTTCTCTCTTTAGCCTCCACGGACGGAATTTCCCTCTGATCTCAAAATTCTCTCCACTGTAGCTCCATGGCCGAAGCTCACAAGGTCAGCCTTCTTCTCCACCACGCACTGCCGATCTGACCTAAGCTTTCTCTAGTCTAAAAATCGCATCTCTGCTCAAAACCTTACACCCGATCTCAACCAACGGCAAGCAAATTAGGGACTGATCTTCAAGGTTTTGATTATAGAGACCATGGGGTCTTTATGCAGAAAAAATAATGAGAAAATTTTGGAGTCTTGCTGGTGGGTGTTGTGAAAAACGAATCGGTGGTTGGTGGCTGTGGTGTTGTGAACTCCAAGCGGTGGTGTTTGTGGATTGGTTTGGTTTCGTTGGTTGTGGTGGGTTTGTTGTTGGTGTGGGTCGATTGGTTTGTTTGTTTTTTGTCTTCCTTTGGTTGGTTGAGTCCGTTGATGATTTTGGCTTGGGTTGATGATAGTGGGTTTTCTCTAAGATTGGTGGCTATGACGTTGTGAACCCCAGGTAGTGGTGGTTGTTGATTGGTTTGAATTCGTTGGTTGTGGTGGGTTTGATGATGTTTCTGGGTTGGAGGTTTGATGATTTTTTTGGGTTGGTTTTTTAATGTGGGTTTGATGATTTTTTCATGTTGGAGGTTTCGGTGGAGGATAGGGATTTTGTATGAACTTTTGCATATTTATTTGGTAAGAAAAGAAAAGAAAAGAAAATCTTAGATTATTTTAATTTTCTGGGCAACCCAAAGAACATGAGGAACATGTTACCCATTGTTCTTTCGAAAATAATGAAAGGAAAAGAAAAAATTCAACGTTTTTTTTTTTTAAATATCATTAAATTATTTATTTTAATTTTCTGACCTAATTTTTTTTATTAGTTTAAATGTTGATGTGGCATTTAAAAAATGACAAATAATTTTTTTTAATTTTATTTTTTGAGATATGCTACATCCATAACATTTTTACAACAAATCACTGGTAGTTAGTTGTTATTGGTTCAAATTTGAACCTAACAATAAGATTACTTTTTTGCCTTAACAATAACAACCAATAAAAACCTATCACTTAAGATTTTTTGTAAAAATATTGTAAATATATTATTTTTCTTATTTTATTAGTCATGTCAACATTTACTATGCACACAGTATATTTCGTTTGCCATCCCAAATTTTTTTATTACTGAATTGACGATATAAACCCAAATAAAAAAAAAATTTGAAATTAGGGGCTGACCAGCAAAATCAATTTAAGTACTAAATTGTGAATCGGCATAAGGACAAGAATACATTTCCGCTTTCTAAGTTTTGTGAGCTTCACGTGACTAGCCTGACTAGTATTTAAGGGAAGCTCAGATTGTTATGTTGACTTTTAAGCCTTCGACCCTCCACTACACGTTATCACCTAGTGTTTTTTTTTTTTTTTTTTAATTAGCTTATACCTTTTTCTTCTTTCATTATATAGATATACATTTTAATTATATTATATTATATTCTTGAAAATTAATTATTAATTTGATAACATTTGTATTAAATATATATTTTAGGATTAAAATTAACATACTAATTGAAATATGGACTTATAATTTTAAGATCTTTAATAATTTATATGAGTTTTAATTAATATCATACTTATATATATATATATATATATATATGTATGTATGTGTGTGTGTATATATATATATAAATAGTGAAAACCCCAAAACGAAACACCAAAATAGGTCTATATCAAAATATTCAATTCCAATGAATAACTCAAATGGAGTCCGAACAAGGTTATTGGAATTATGCGGCTATATACGTACTAGGTTATTGAAATTCTCAACACACACTGCTGCACTTATATATATATATATATATATATTGCTATGTTAAAGTCGGCTAGTGAAGTTTCCTATTATAACTTGTATTTGGTTTAAATGACCGAATTGGGCTTGAAAATTCAAGCCACAGGGGCCCAATATCAACGACTTTGCTCTGTATACTGTCTACCTCTGTCATGTAGCATGACTTTTAATAAAATAAAAGGTAAAAATTGTATGAAGGAATTTTTTTTATTTTTTATTAACGTTTATTTATTTTTTAAGTGTTAAAATTTAGGCCAAGCTTGGCCTACTGGATTGCTCATTAATGGGCAATTGGGCATAACCTCACTAGCCCCGTTATTACAATTTACAAATAGTGGGTTACAAAAAGAGCGTGTAACGCCTCATTTGTGTAACTAATGCTAAAAATGAAGGAGAAAGTCTTCCATCTCCACCGTTCTCATGCACTTTAGGTTCTCTCTAGCTAGCAAAATGCTTAAATCATGGATTTTGTGTGCCATACTTGTCTAGTAAAAACAAGCACCACCACGAATAAGAAACAAACCAAAAATAAAAGATCACCTATACAAAGTGGCAAGCTATAACACAAGAATGTCCAAAGAACCCGATGACCCTGAGAACCATTTCCTGAAAGATAACTCCCAAAAAAAGACTTATGCTGAGGTGATCCAGGAAACATGCATGCAAGAGCCACGGGATGGAGCAGAAGTTGAGCTAGAGGATGGACAACCCATACAGGAGAGCGATACTGCTGACTAGCTGGGGATGGAGGAGACCCACACCAATGACGAGGACGGTTCACCTGGGGAGGCCTCGGAAATCACGGTTACCGCTGAGAAGAAGTGTAAAATGGCTGGACCATGGCAAACAAGCATCATCCTCAAACTCACAGGTAGACAGCTTGGGTATCAAGCTCTTCAAACCAGGTTAGCGGGTATTTGGTGCCCTGCAGGTAAGACGCATTTAATTGATATCGGATATGGTTTCTTTATTATGCGCTTTGATATTCTGACGGACTACCAACATGCCCTTATGGATGGACCATGGTTTGTGGGTGACCAGTATTTACATGTTCAGGCTTGGGAGGCGGACTTCCACCCGCATGTAGCCAAAATAACAAATACAGCGGTCTGGATCCGCTTAGAACAACTTCCAATAGAATACTATCACCTTGACTTCTTAAAGCAGGTGGGCAATAAGTTAGGCAAACTTTTAAAAATCGATGCCATCACAAGTGCCGCCAGCCAAGGCCGCTTTGCTAGATTATGTGTCCAATTTAATATAACCTCTCCTTTGCCAAAACGTGTCAAAATCGAGGCCTTTAGGCAAGATATAGTATATGAGAACATGCCGATGTTATGTTTCCGATGTCGCTGAATAGGACATAGGAAGGTAAATTGCCCTGAACCGCAACTTGAAATAACCCACACGAACCCACTTGGGCGTAAGCCACATGGCGAGCCTGGGGTGCCGGGGCTGGAGAATAATCATTCTCCATGGAAGACCTTCCAAACGAGGTGGTCCAGCATGCGCAGGAAAATCAGCGAGACTCAAGCACGTGGCAAGCTTACCCACCGAAAGGATTACACGCCGAGTAAGCCACCTGAGCTTGCTCCCTCAACCGACCCACTAGTGATGCGACCTCCTCATTCCAATTCGGTGACAAGCCAGGTGTCCAAGGGAACAGCCAAGCCAGCTAGTTCTCACCAAACTAATGTGGCGTGATATGGTGAAAATCCTTTTTTGCTGCTGGCACGTGAACCTGAGTGGGAATACATGCAAGAATCCCATGCAAACAGCTGCCCCTGTTTTGCTCAGGTTCTCACTATACCTCATGATTGCATGCATAAGGAGAGCATAGCTTTTCCTCACTTGTCCGAAACCTCACACGCACCTCCCACGCCACAAGATGGCCCCTTCCTCCAACCAAAACTCCTCAACCCCAACACCAACCGATCTCGATCTCCACTTCACGACCACTCCCCAATCCTACCCGAGTCTCCACACTACTCACTCCGTGTCCACTCATTCCTCCACTCCTCACGACCAAGCTCAACAGATGGAACTTCTAGAACAGATATGAAGTGGTCTCTCCCTCGGCCGCTCTGACGACGAGACGTTGAACTATGTGTGCATCCCAGTTCATCCATGAGTAGCATTGGTTTGGAACCAGGTGACTCAAACTCCGAGCTTGCCAATGCACCTCGAACCTCCACCTCAACCCAATCTTTACCACAAGCCCCGCACCCATACACGAGTGCGCCGGGCAGCCCATCCCTACCAACACCCGGAGGGGCATCACAGGGCTCCATCAGTCCGACAAAGAAATGCTCGAACGAGCCATTCCAGTGTGTCCTCCCCGGAACAACTTCCAGAAGCCATTTTTCAATTCCTCGATCTCAGCCAAATAAACATAGCGATGCAGGACGACGAATCCAACCTATATATCATCATGTTCTCAAACCCAAGTCTGCCATTTATCGTGTCCATCACGCACTGGGCCAGGCTCGATGAAAGCGACCCACTGTATCGTCTCAAGATGACCACAGTGTGGCATCAATGCCTCTCTCACTCAGTGACAAGGAACATGAGGACCTAGGAAGTCCCAAACGATTACCTGAATCCTAATACCTCATCCATGAAAATGATTGCGTGGAACTGTCAAGGAGCTGGAATTTCACAACCATGCGTACGAGCTTCATCGTAGGCATTGTCCTAATATTTTGGTCATTGTGGAGCCCCGTATAGCTGAAGAACGGGCGCAAGTGGTTATTAACACTCTTCCCTATACTCACTCCAGGCATGTGGACCCCAACCGCTTCTCTAGAGGCATTTGGATGTTATGGAACGAGAGCACCACCTTTTAGGTGGAAATTCTCACGCATAGTGAACATAGCATCCACGCACTGGTGAAGGTATCCTCTCCCTCCTTATCTTTTTTACTTACAGCTGTCTATGCTTCTCCAAACTTTCATAAACGTCAGCTTTTTTGGGATTACTTACAAAATCTTGCTAATCTTGTCGAGTTACCTTGGGTTTTACTTGGTAATTTTAATGATATGCTATCGGAGGACGAAAAAATGGCAGGGCTTCCGCTTAATAGAACTAGGCTGAACGCTTTTAGAAATTGCTTAGATAACTGTGGCCTCATGGATCTTGGCTTCTAGGGACCACGTTTTACTTAGACAAATAAGAATCCTGATTGGAATCGCAACATAAAAGAGAGGTTAGATAGAGGTTTAGGAAACACAGAGTGGAAGATCCTTTTCCCTACAGCCGAATTACATCATCTCCCTAGGGTTAAATCTGACCACTGCCCCATTTTTCTTGTTACTAACCCTTTGGAGCGAAAATCCCCCAAACCCTTCCGTTTTGAGCAGATGTGGCTTACAGACCCCTCTTTTTCGGCCCTAGTGAAGAGTAGTTAGCACGCTTCAGAAAATTTACCGCCTACGTCCTCCTCTTTATCTAGGTTCCCTCGCCGTCTGGATTTTTTAACAAAAAATATTAGTGTTTGGAATAAGACCCAGTTTGGAAATCTTTTTCAGCGGAAAAACCGTCTTTTAGCTAGGCTTCGAGGCCTCCAAACGGCTATGGCTAGGAAACCATCTGTTTTCCTCTATTCCGTTGAACAACAACTCACCCAGGAATACAACACCATCCTTCACCAGGAATATTTATTTTGGCAGCTTAAGTCATGCATCATGTGGTTAAATTATGGTGATGCAAATACCAAATATTTCCATCTCCACACTATTCAACGCCGCAGCCAGTCCTGCGTGTATACCTTAAAGGATGACACGGGGCTTTGGCTTACTGGTGAACCTTTACTGCATCATATAAATGATGCCTTTCACAAACTTTTTCACGCTACTTCAGCTCATATGCGTCCCTCTTCTAGGTGTGAGAGACAATATTCTTAACCCAGCCCTTTTTTTAGAAAATGCCTAGTCTCTAACCCAAATTCCCCAACCCAAGGAAATTTTTAAGAATCTTAGTGATCTCCCTCCGTTAAAAGTGCTGGGCCCGGATGGCTATCACGCTATTTTCTTTCAAACAAATTAGTCCAATCTTAGCTCAAGTGTTATTCAAGTAATTCAAGAGATCTTTGAACAACTCATTATCCCACCTTCGTGGGGTTTAAAAAACTTAGTCCTTATCCCAAAAATTGCCCATCCTAAGAAGATCACTCAATTTCGTCCAATTAGTCCCTGTAACACTCTTTATAAGTTGGTGTCTCGGATTATAGTGCAACGACTCAAACCTTACATGGCTGATATTATCAACCCTTGCCAGGCGGGGTTTGTGCTGGCCCATAGAACAAGTGATAATATAATCCTTGTCCAGGAGGTTATTAGGACTTTAATTAAGCATCGTGGTGGGACAGGGTACATTGCGTTAAAATTGGACCTTGAAAAGGCTTATGATCGGTTAGAATGGGACTTTATTCGGGAATCGCTAGAATTCTTCCAGCTACCCTCCAACCTCATCACCCTCATCATGAATATGGTTTCCTCTACTTGTTTTCGCATTCTTTGGAATGAAAGTCCCCTTCCCGAAATTGTGCCTACTAGGGGAGTTCGGCAGAGGGACCCGCTTTCCCCCTATCTTTTTATCCTGTGTTTGGAATGTCTGTCTGTCTAACTGGAAGAGGCTGTAGGCGATAAACTTATTCATCCTATGGCTTTCAGGGGTAGGGTTTGCCTCTCTCATTTGTTCTTCGCTGATGATATCTTTCTTTTCACTAAAGCCACGAGTGGAGACTACAGACATTTAAATACAATCTTGCAAAACTTTTGTGCCTCTTTGGGGCAGATTATAAGTGCCTCCAAATCCCGTATTTGGTTTTCCCCTCGTATCCCCAGACGCTTAAAAGATCAAGTGATTGGCATATTTGGTATACCAACCACTGACCACATCGGCACATATCTTGGAACCCCTATTTTCACTATGCGCTGTACAACTAACTCCTATCAATTTCTTGTTGATAAAATCTCGAAACGTATTAAAGATTGGCAAGCCAAATATCTAACAATGGCTGGCCGCGCCACCCTCATTAAAGCAACAGTGACAGCCATCCCTATTTATGCTATGCAAACCACGCTCCTCCCCAAAAGATTATTCACCAAATTGACAAATTGAGCTGCAAATTCTTATGGAGGGACAGCACTTCCCAGCATGGCTGCCAAACGGTCAACTAGGAAACTGTTACCTTACTAAAGGACACAGGGGGATTGGGCATACCCTCAATCCACCATAGGAATCGAGCGATTCTCATGAACCAGGCTTGGCAATTATATACTAATCCCAATATGCTCTAAGCTCAGGTTATTAAAGTCAAATATTTCCCTCACACCACACTGTTTACCAGCACTAGGCGGACGAGAGGGACTCATATTTGGCACTCGCTCTCACTCGGTATTCAATTGCTTCTTGAAGGCATGCGCTGGTTTGTCGGAGATGGGCATACTATTCGAATTTGGAAGGACTAGTGGCTGCCTCAGAGCACACTACGTAGCTATATTGAAGACCCTATCCATATCCAGGAAGAGGATCAACGGGTTAGCTCCTTGCGGACCCATCTCACTTGGAATTTCGATTCATTAAACTTCCCTCTCCCTTCCTCTCTTCAAAATCTTATTCAGGGTATCCCTATTGCCCATTTCACGCAACTCCTGGACTCACTTAAGTGGCCCCATAATAATGGCACATGTTTCGTGAAATTGGCCTCCATATTTCTCTTTCGTAAACAAAATGCCCCATTCAACGCTCTGGGTTGGAAATGGATTTGGGCTTTAACCTGTCCTAAAAAGATTCAAGTGTTCATTTGGAAAGCAATGTGTGACAGGCTGCCCGCACGCACCTTCCTCAACATTGGCCGCCCTCATCTAGATGCTCATTGTCCTAGGTGTCATCACCCAGAAACAACCATCCACATCTTACGGGATTGTCCCTGGGCAAAAGAGGTATGGAGTCAATCCCCGGGAATTTTGCCCATGTCTTTCTTTCAATTGTCTTTGCAAGATTGACTCCGAAGTAATGCAACTGCAGAAAAGATTATACTACCTCTTCAACTCCCTTGGCGTGTTTATTTTCCGTTTCTCTGTTGGAATTTATGGTTGGCTAGAAATGAGAGGATCTTCAAGGGCCAATCCCGATCCCAACACAGTCTTATATACTCCTCTGTCCAGGTTGCAACAGAATTTCATTTCTTAGCAGGATCTACTAGCCGGCCCCAGATTAGGACTCCACAAATTATATATTGGACACTACCTCCTACACCTTTTATTAAATTAAACACTGATGGTAGTGCCGTTCCTAATCCGAGGTTAGCCGGGGCTAGGGGGTCTTTTGCGAAACCATTCCGGTGAATGGATAGCTGGATTTTCCCTTCACTTGGGACTAGCATCAAATAATATGGCCGAGTTGGCTGCTATCCGACAGGGTTTGGCGCTCGCGTGGGATATGGGATTTAAATTCATACAGCTTGAACTCGACTCTAGTACTGTGCTAACTTGGTTAACTGCTCATAATGCCACTTATCCTCCTAATATGTTACCTTTAATTTGTGATTGTAGGAACCTCTTGGACCGGGACTGGGTGGTTCGAGTGCTTCACGTGTATCGTGAAGCTAATGCATGTGCGGATGCTTTGGCAAAACGGGGAACTCACCAACAACACTTTTTGTCTATATATAGTTCATGTCCCAGTTTTGTATATGTATGTTATGTAAGGGATTCGGCAGGCCTCGGAGCAACTAGACTATGTGCTCAACGGCTCACTAGTATTGATGTTTAAACTTTTTTAATTATAAATAAGATCCCGTTTCCATTCAAAAAAAAAAAAAAAACAAGCACCACCATAAGCAACTAATATATAGGTTACGATGACATGGATTACAACATGGATTTAGAAAATAAAAAGGGATGGTAAGTTTTATTAACAAAAATAATGGTAGGACTGTGATTTGATGATGAACTTCGACAGGGTGTAGGACCTAGCATATGATTGATGATTTTATTTTTGATAGGATAAAATTAACGATTTCATAAACACTTTGAACAGAGAATTTGACAGATTGAAACGACAAAATAGCTTTAAAAAAATAAGGTAGGGTTTTAGTCTGGTTTCCACTAAAGAGTAAAGAGAGACAATCGCAGCAATGGAAGGGTATGCTGGTTTTGGGTTTTTAGTCAAAGAATTAGCTGCCATTGCCAATTAATAAGGGAGACAGATGGTCAAATATTTTTCTGAAAAAGAATCTACTACACTCTTCCGTAGACAGCGAGACACTAGCACCGTCAAAAAGGCAAACGACAATCTTAAAATCTTAAATATAATTTTTATGACACAAAACGCATACTTCACCGCTAATCAAGGGGACATGTTCCTCGATATTCTCACACCCATGCTTCCTTTCCCTTATAAGATTTGTTTTTTTTTATTTTTTTTTTTATTTATTTTTTTTTTTATGAGATCAACCTTTCCCATCCTTCTAATTCCCCATTACCATTAGTATATACTAGTTCTAGTTCATAATTGATTCGCTTCTAAATTCACCTGGTTTTGTTGTACACGCGCCACCACGTTACGCTCCCTCCTCTATACGTTAAATTTATTTGTTAATTAGTATAAGAATTATTCTCATTGATAAAAAGATGGATTTTGGGATTATTTTATCTATTTGTTGGTTTAAGAGATGGCCAATTATGTAACCCTAGTCTTATATAAGTCTTTTTATATATATATATATATATATACATTATTGTATTTTATTAAGGTTAATTGTACAATACATTCCTAAAATCAAAGATGTTGTCGTCAAGGACTTATCTCTCATCAACATAAATTGCCAAACTGAATCATGTAAATGATGTAATTCATTCATGTTTTTTCTCTCGTTCTAATTTTGTGCTTCTGCAATCTCTGAACTATTTTTTTAATTTCCTTTAATTCCAACGCTCATTAATAATAAATAAAGAAAATTAATATTCTTTCTAAAATGTTCATCATTCTATATTAAGTGGTGATAAATCTTTTGAACATTTATCAAAAGATAAATCTTTTAACCAGAGTCATGTTTATTTTTCTAAATCTAAATATAGAGTTGGGAAGTAAAACTTCATTGATTCAAAAATAAAAATAATACATTTATTTTGAGCAACGGATGGTACTTTTGTATTTTGCAAGTTATCTAAATTACCACTTACCAGAGTCACCACCTCAATGGTTTTTTTTCTTTTTCTTTTTAGACACTATACCTCAATGTTATGAAGCAGTAACACTGCAATACCTTTTAAAATTAGGGTTCTACTATCATTACTTTAATTATTTACCAAAGTCCCCTTAATATTTCTATCTCAGATTTGCTACCCTATCACCCAATCAATAAATAAAAAAGGTTAAATTATTAATTTGGTCCCTCAAGTATTAGGTGTGTACAATTAGTTCCTTAATTTTTCAAAGTCAAGTCAATATCATCATTGGATCCTCTATTCCTTTAAATTTTTAATAGTTGAAATTGATTTGATTTGAAATATATTACCCTTTCTATAATAAGCTTTTAACATGTGCTCCATTTATCACATAAATTTTTAATATATATATATTAATAGGTAAAACTTAGAGAAAGTTCAATTAGAATCAAATTTTACGTCATGTGTCTAAATTTATGTGGGGACTACACCATAATTATCTACTTAAATTTGTACCACATGTCCACTTAAACTTTTTAATCTTTGTGCCAAGTAGGTTAATGAGTACAAAATACTAAGAATCTAAAATTAATGAACTGTAAAATAAATTAATAAATAAATAAGTAAAAAAAAAAAATCACATATACTCAATAAAATCACCACACGTATCTTATTAAAATTTAAAAAAAAAATCATAAGTAGTATTAAATTTAGGTAAAAATTTTAATATGTGACTAATTATGTCTACTTTAAAAAAAAAAAATTGACTAATTATTTATATTTTAATGATAAATATTGTGTTTAATTTTACATGCATCTATACATATACATGTGTTGCATGCTATTTTAAAATATATATATTAATAAGTAAAACTTAGAGAAAGTTCAATTAGAATTTGAAATTAGAATCCAATTTTGCGCCATGTGTCTAAATTTATATGGGAACCGCACCATAATTATCCACTTAAGTTTGTGCCATGTGTCCAATTAAGTTTTTTAATCTTTGTGTCAAGTGAGTTCATTAGTGCAAAATACTAAAAATCTAATATTAATGAAATATAAAATAAATAAATAAACAAAAAAAAAAAACCAACCACATATACTCAATAAAAATCACCACATAACAAAGATCATCACATGTTCTATATTATTAAAAATTAGAAGAAGAAAAAATGATCATAAGTAGTATTAAATTTAGGTAAAAATTTTAATATGTGACTAATTACGTGTACTTTTTAAAAAATTATTTGACTAATTATTTATATTTTAATGATAAAAATTGTGTTTAAATTTTAAATGTATCTATACGTATGCATGTGTTACATGCTATTTAAAAAAAAAATTGACTAATTATTTATATTTTTATAATAAAAATTGTGTTTAATTTTAAATGCATCTATGCGTTTACATGGGTTACGTGCTAGTTTTAATAATAGTAAACAAAAATGAGATTCAATGATGAAATTGATTTAATATTGATAGTTGAGTGATTAAATTGACACAGTTAATATTGGGTGTAACTTGTGTTTAGTGAAAGTTTTCACTGGACACGTTGGATTGCGGACACGTGTCCACTTTTAAACATGTGTCCAAATCTTGCCGTGTCCAATGAAAACTTTCACCGGACAGAAGCCCTTCCTATTAATATTTACGAGTTTAAATTGTGGGACAAATAGGTTGAGGGGATGGGAACATATCACCTGCCATTGGGTTAATATGCAATTCAAACAATGTAGCCACCGATAATAAAGTGAAAAAAAAATCATTTAAAATTTTGTCACTCCAACTTCATAATTTGAGCTATCAAATAAAGCCCCCCAACACGTTTCAACCGTCACTTATAAAGAATATTCTTACAGGGGGTCAAATACCATTTAATCAGACAAAATAGCATTTAGGTAGGATTCCAAATTTGAATTGCATATGAAGAAGAGAAATTTCCAAATAAAATATCAATATCTCCTGAGAGACCCTTTAGCCTTGGCTGTGGGCCCACGGGGGCAGCCATGGCCGTGAGAGCATGCATGCGAGCATGGCCATGACCTTTTTATACGTATGTATTATAACCCAAATCAAGAATTATATAAACTGTCACTCTCATAAAATGTACGGATTCCATAGAATAAAAGTTGTATATATGCGAATATTATCCAAGGGTGTTGTATGCAACTGCAGTAAAAAATACCCATCCACCTGATAGCATGATCATCATGTGGCCTAATCCAAAGACCTTTCAGCCATAACTTGTTCACTACGCTCTAATGATAGGGGATTGGCCCCCACTACCAATTAATTCTGCAGGGTGTAATGGTATTATTCTTAATGCACGCACTGTATTCTCTAGTTAACATATATTCATTGGACAAAGAATTGATAATTGTGCTTAGCAGAAAATAACCATCATATGATCATGTCTATTTATATTTGGTTTGATACAATTGATAAATAAAATTTCCAGATGTGATTCTAGCTTTTTTAAGTATTGTGTGGTGGCCCTTGGTCAAATATAAATTCTTACATGCCAGCATTGTACTTGGTTTTGAGAAAATGGATGGAAAGAAAAGAAAGAATGGTATATACACTATTTCTTATATTTGGTTAGAAAGAAATGGAAAATAGAGGAAAAAGGAAAATGGAATCCTCTATTATTTTCCTGAAAGTGAAAGATAAATCAATTCTGTAAATTTTCGTGTTAGTGTGAGTCTGTGAAATACATAATATGTCTTCTTATCCGTCCTAATTATTAATTAACCAAACATATTTTATCTTCTCTCCCCTTTTTTTTTTTTTTTTTTTTTTTTGCTTTCCATTCCCATTATATATATATAGGTAAAAATCCCATTATGCATATATATACTTTCTATATTAATTTCACAAGAGCGCTGCAAAAAAGTAAATAACCCTTTTCACATTGAAGATTATAACAGCTAGCTATAGATGATCCATGTGCATCTACGTGCCATGAGAAAATTATTCTGCATTCTTAATATATATATATATATATATATGTACGTGGATGGAGTCTGCAAATGGAGAGGATCATCCTCACCACTCGGGAATTGAAAAAGAAAAGAAGAAAACAGAATAAATAAAACAATTGCAAGAGAAATATACGCATGCACCTATATTTAAAAAATGGAAACGCTTATGGGATCTGTTCGTGTTCATTCTTTCTATTGATTTCAATCTTTAATTTTTAATCTTTTTTTTTTCTTTTAGTATTTGTTAATAATACTACAACTCTGCAAGGTTTGACTCTAAGTGCACCTTTCTTTTCGCCTCCCATTTTTTGCTTTTATTCTCTGATGGTTTCCTTTTGATTGCATGCACCGCCCACAATTGTCCTCACTCCACTTTTACAACCTTTTATCTAATCACCTTGCGTGGCTAAAATTATAAACCAAAATGTCACTTATTCTCAGCTATTTCTCGAAGTCTTGAACAAATGCCTCGAGTCTTGAGTCACGACTCTTGTTAATTAAAGTTGTTTATTTTAAGAAAAAACTATTGAAGGTTGTTCATGTAAAGTTTTAATATACATTTTTTTTTTTTTTAGAATCTTAATATACATATACATATGGGAGTATCACTTTTATAATAAATATAAATATAAATATAAACCTGTAGATTTGTTCACAACTTGTATCAATAACTCATTTTTATAGCTTCCAATTAATCCATCGAGATGTAGGGTCCGTTTGGATACAATTTATTGTTGCTGAAAGTTATTAAAAACTGATTGTTGCTAAAAACACTGTAGCAAAATAATTTTTAAATATATGAATAGTACCGTGAGACCCATTTTTAATATTTTTTAATATATGAACAATGCGTGAACAGTGTCACACTGTTCATGCACAGTAAAAATGGTCTCCCACGGTTGTCAAATTCGGGCCAAAAAAAAAAAAAAGGAAGAAAACACAACTCACAAAACGCACCGCAGGTATCAGTGCTATCCAAACTAAGGCGTAATCATTTGTATAACTAGTTAATTACTACCAAATCTATAGGTAGTAATTAACCTAAGAGTTTAGCCAAAAAAATAAAACTCCTTAGGCATATTACGTAACATTTTATTCCCTAGCATTTATTTATGCCTAAGATTTATTAGCATCCATAGCATGTGAAGGTACGGAACCTTTAGAGTTCATTTTGGCAAGAATCTGGACTAAAAACAGTAACATGAGGGAACATTTTCAGATAAGATCAAACAATTCAGCAAAAAATAAAATTATAGAGATAAATATCAAACAAATCAACGAATCATTACGGTGTTTCAAACAAACCACCTAAATATCACTCATTCGGGTCCTACAAAAGGAATTTCGGTGATGAAAAAAAAATAAAAACTATGAGGAGCACGAGGTCAGGTACAGTACGTGTAAGCTTACCAACTTTATTAACAAGCTAGCTTCGAAAAGCAAAAAAGAAAAGAGAAAAAGAAAGTAACTAGATAAGTAGATACACAGTGATAAAGCAAGGAAGAAGATGGTACCGTATAATGCTAGCAACCTTAACGCTCACTCAAAAGGAAAACCCAAATAATTATTATGCTAACACTAACACATTCCAGTCATTCATCACACACTCACTGCTAGTCACTCCCAAGAGACCCACTTGCCCATCTGGACACCACTGAGTTTACCACCACTCACGGCTTCAATTATAAAACCCACAACATTATACGTCTCTCAAATTATCCTTCTGTCTCGTCGTACAGATTCCATAAATGATGAGGATGTTCATTTTTGGACACGGCTGGTGTCCAGTGACTGGGCACGTCTGGATTCGAATACGTGTCCAAGAGTGGATATGTGTCCACAATTCAACGTGTCCAATGAAAACTTCCACTAAACGCAAGTCGAACCTTTCATTTTTTTTAATTGTGTATTTTAGTTAGTTCAACTAATAAAATTTTATATTCTCAAATAAGAGATTTGAATATCAATACCTACACTAAAAATAAAAATCATATTTTAATATGATAATAAAAAAAAATTATCAAGAGTGTACATAAAAAGTTGAAACTATCTTTCAAAATTTTAAAAATATATATATATATATATTCATTTTTGGTATTTTTAATTCATTTTAATTAAAGAACTAAACAAGACAATTTAAAACCACTTGCGAGTTAGCATCAAAAAATAAAAATAATATCTTAACCTGATGATGATAAAGGAATCATCAAACCAAAAGTTGAAATTATCTATCAAAATTAAAAAAGAATATTCATTTTTGGGCTTTTGTTTTTTTGATATTTTTAATTAATTTTCTTGAAAGACCTAAAACAAGAAAAATTTAAAACCACGCGCGGGTTGGAGAGATGGACCATATTTAGCGGTGACCGGGATGAGATCTAAGATAAAAAGGTGCGATCTTGTATTGTCAAGTGTTGCAAAAAAAAAAAAAAAAAAAATGTGTTGATCAAGGTGAGTGTTACAAGACATTCATTGGCCCACCTTGCCCGCTGGTCTACCAAGTTTATTGCGCCTATTGGGTCCCACCAATGTGGATAAACATACGTTTAAAGTTGGCCTACGAGTGACCAACCCCAACCAGAAAATAAAAGCTTTGTCACTGTTTAGGGTGAAAAAATCTTAAGGATTAAGTTGTCTAGCTAAATGGTACTATGATTTTCTTGTTCCATTTGAGAGAGAGAGAGAGAGAGAGAGAGAGAGAGAGAGAGAGAGAGAGAGAGAGAGAGAGAGAGAGAGAGAGAGAGAGAGAGAGAGAGAGAGAGAGAGAGAGAGAGAGAGAGAGAGAGAGAGAGAGAGAGAGAGAGATTGTCAATGTGATGGCATGCTTTGGATTAGAGATAAGTGGAGTGGATTAATTTTATGAGAACAAAATCAAGATATATAATATAATTTTTTTTAAGAGAGTTTCAACTTATGACGTCTACTTCTGATAATGAGGGTCATTTTTGAAATAGGCAGAAGGCAGCCCAACCCATAAACATGGGCAGCAGATAAGCAGCAAGTTAAGAAAAAACCATTAGACTCAAGCAGCAGGGATAATGGATCACAGTCCCTTATTATAAATAAACGGGTCTTGAAAGACTAAGTGGGCCTAAAAGGCCCGAGAAGAGAGAAAATATCACCCAGGGGCAGTATGTGGTATGAAAAAATGAGAATGGGCCGCGGCAGGCCCGAAGTAATGAAAACAAAGAAAATAGGGGATAATGGCAAGCCCATGAACCCCAAGAATGAGAATGAGGAAATTGGACCGGGGAAGCCCAATTGAGTAAGTAAAGACCCATGGGATGCAAAGTTAGCAAATGGACCGAGGAAGTCCAAAGGAAGTAAATGGGCCCGACAAGCTCAAGTGAAAAGAAAGGGACATTGGAGCCCACAAGCGAGAACACCAGTGGCCATATTAATCCACTGGGGGAAAGAAAGGAACGACAGGCCTAAAAAGAGGCCTAGCAGGAACAAATCGCCGCGGCAGGAAAGGCCGAGTAATACGGTGGGAAGCTAAGGCAACTAAAGAATTGGGCCGAAGAGAACACAAAGCCCAGTACTCGGTAAAGTCCAGACCTTATGGGGGTGGGAAATCAGAGTAACAGCTCGGGAAAAGCCAAGAACGGACGACTGGCAACGCAAGCAAAATGTCCAGTACACGGCAGATGCATGAACAGCAGGCAGATTTCAGACATAACCACGCGCAAGGCCTAGGCACCACCAGCCTGTACCCAACCAATACAGGACGTGGTGGGGTCGTGAGTCAGAGGTAAAAGGGCATGGTTTGGAGGTGAGGAGAGGGGAAGGCCTGTTTTAAGATTCCTGCTCAAACTCTTTTGGGGGATACGTCCTGCTGGGATGACATACCACCCAAAAGAGGCAAGGCTGAGTTGGAACCAATAGGTGCATGCCATGAGGGATAGAGAGAGAGAAACAGCGCCGCGGTAGGAAGAGGTGCCGCGGCAGACTAACAGAAAAAAGTTGTCTGTGTCTGAACTCGCAGACGGAACAGTAATGTCGACAAGTACGCCCAGACCAGACAAAAATGGTTAGGGGGTAGAATAGTAAAAATCGGTCACGACAGGCACTATAAAGGAAGCCTCTGCTGTGTGCAAAAACAACAAGCACAAGGGCAATACAACTCAACGCAAAGAAAAACACTCTGTAATACACTTAGAAAAACAGAGGAGCATAATACTAAAAACTACCATTGTGGAAATCATTAAGGAAAGACTAGAAAAGTAAGAAAGAAAGAAGAAAAAAAAAAAAAAAAGAAGTGTTAATGGCATGCACCGATAGGTCCCTTCCCTTCTCTCCCTCTCAAATCTCTGTTCTCTTTTAGAATCGTCTTGGGCATTGTCCATTCGGGTCCGCCTCCCTCAAACTCATTAACTTCCACGGCAGGAATTTCTGTTTTCCTCGGAGGTTGATCGTTTTTTAGAAGAGGCGTTCTTCCTCCTTAACCTTGCCCCACGGACCAAACTGAGTTTATTCCTTTTAATAGTTGATTAATCTTTGTTACCATTCGCCCTTACTACTTTATTTGTCAAAATTATTCATGTTATTGTGATTATGGATCATTCAGTCATTCATTATTAAAAGAATTATCTGGTCATTCCAGAATATATATATTGCTCTATTTTTTATCAATTATGTCTGTCTGCTGCAATCTTCTCTGAAACGGCACTGCCTGCCGCAAACACTCTCCTGGCAGACGGGGCCAGTTTGCGCACAAGCCAGCCAAGTTGAGTTCCAGTTGGACCGGTCTCGACTCTCGCAACCCAGAACACTTGGGCCTATAACCACAAAAGAGGCAGCCCAACCCAACATAGTAAAAAAGGCCCCTACATTAAATTGGCGACTTCACTGGGGAGTTGAGAAATAGTCCAAGGATAAGAGCCCTCGCAAACAGATGCCTCCAAAGTCCAGGACTACACGCAACATGAGTGTTGTACCCCCCCAAGCAGAGTTCAGGCCTACAACACCCCGCCAACCACAGCCTAATCAGGCAGAAGGTGCTAACGAGATGGGGGCTGGACCCCAGCCTCCTCCAAGGATCCCCATTGACAACGCCAATACCTTTGTGGAAGTGTTGCAGGCTCTACAGCATTCGCAGCAGCAAATGATGGAAGAAATTCGTCAGTTAAAGACGGATAGAACAAAAGAGAAGGGAAGCCAGCATGATTTAGAGCATGCGGCAGAACATACACTGGTAGGAGGTGTCCCGCAGAATACGGATCAACGTTTTATTACTATGGCGAAAGTCGCAGCTTTCTTGGAGCAAGAGAGAGCCAGAAGACCAAAGGAGAGATTCTACGCACGTAGACCCCCATACCCACTAAGGGTGCTCAGTAAACCATACCCTGAGAGGTATGAACCGCGAGTCTTCGCACAATATGATGGCAGGAAGGGAAGTGTTGTGGAGCACGTGAGCAAGTTCATCGATACGCTTGGCCCTTATGCTGCAGACGAGGACTTGTGTCTTCGAGAATTTTCTAAATCATTATGTGACCGGGCTTATACCTGGTACATTGGCCTAAAACTAGGGTCAATCCCAACATGAGATGACATGGTAGATGTATTTTGTACCAAGTACTTCCACGAAGAAGAAACGGTGACACTTGCAACACTACAAGCGACCAAACAAAGGAATGGTGAAGATTTGATGGAGTACATCAAGAGATTTAGGGACATAGCACTCGACTGCTATGACCACTGTGAAGAAATGACGCTGGTAGAGATGTGTATGACGAATATGATCAGGGAGTACAGGGCAGTTCTAGAAAACCTCGAAATCTCCCAGTTCGCGCAGCTATTACAAAAAGCAAGGAAAACTGCCCAGTCCATAAAGTCAAGCACGGAAAAAAGAAGTGTCTCGCAAGCCATGGCGGTATCCACTGTGAGCGAAGGAGAAAGACCGACGGGAGAGAGTACGATACTCTACCACTAATACCATGCACCGCAAAAGAACTAGACGTACTGCTAGACAAATGGATAGCTGATGGCGTCTTCAAACCTAACCAAGTTGCTAGGGAGCCCACGGAAGAGGAAAGGAGGGACCCGTGTTTTTGTCGTTTACACAACTATGTCCAACATGCCACCATAGAATGTTGGGCACTCCACAGACTAGTGCACAGCAGGATAAAGGAAGGGACTTTAGAACTGTCCCAGCAGGAGATCCAAAGAAACCCACTCCCGAATCACAAAAGGAAGGGTGTAGCAGCAGTAGTGATCTGTGCGGATCCAGGGGATGACGAAGGAGAGAATCCAGCCCTGCCTGTCGCAGCGATTACTACTTTGCAACAAAGTTCCAAATTCAAAAACTTATTCGATCAACTAGGCCTCACAACAAAAGAAAGAAAAGTAGCCACCGAGGCTCTAGTAAGCATTGCCTCCAGGGCAGGGATAGAATGTTTATCAGCAAAAGTCCAAGATAACAGGGCTCTCTTACAGGAGTCAACCGAAATCACCTTCAATGATGAAGATATGGAAGTGGGGTATCCAGACCACAGGAGACCTCTCTATCTGGCAGTATCCATAAATTAAATCCCCATAAAAAGAGCCTTAGTGGATACGGGCGCCTCCGTGAACCTCATCCCGTTCAGCACTCTGCAAGCTGCAGGGATTTCGGATAGAAAGATCCAAGGGTGTCCAATGGAAGTGACAGGATTCGGTGGAAGGGGAGAGTACACTGCAGGCCATATAAAGTTGTGGTTAAAAGTGGGACCCATAGCTTCTCTAGCTCGGTTCCACGTGGTAAAAACGGAAGTCTCATACCACGTGCTCTTGGGACGACCATGGTTACATAAACACAGACTAGTTCCATCCATATACCACCAATGTGTGAAAGGACGGATGAATGGTAGGATGATACGCATAACAGCGAATCACTCGCCATTTGAGCAGGCAGAAGCTCACTTAGTAAAAACCATGTTCTACGATCAATGGGCTCCATCCGGGGAAAATTCAGTGTCAAGGCCGCAAGGTACCTTCGTGCCTAAATGGAGAGACATCCAGGATGATCCAGAGCCTGACCTAAGGGAGTTACTGGCCAGGAAAAGGAAGAGGAAGGAAGCGCCAACCGCAGACTCAGAGGATACACCTCACTACGTCAGGATCTGAGGTCCTGATGGCAAGATAGTGTATAAATTATGAAGGCGCAAGGGGCCCACGAGTAAAACGCAGGAGGGCCCCACCCATGAACGGCAGCACGAGGACTCGGAGTGTTGCGTGGTTCAAGAAAAGTCAGAAGAAGAAAGTAAGGAAAATGAGGAAGTTGTGACAGAAAAGGAAGTACAGGTTACGGCAGAAGAAGAGATGGAAGAAGTTGACTTGGGATCTGTTCCACAGGGACCAAGGCCTATCCTAATTAGTGCAAGTTTGACAGAAATGGAAAAGGCAGAACTGTTGTTGCTCTTGAAAGAATTTAAAGATGTCTTCGCATGGGAATACAATGAAATGCCGGGGTTAGACCCTGGGCTGGTTGCACACACGTTAAATGTGGACCCGGAGGCCAGGCCAATAGCCCAACCTGCCAGGACATTCCACACGAAGATAGAAGGGCAAATAATTAAAGAAGTACAGAAATTGCTTGTTGCAGGATTCATTAAGCCTATCCAACACCCACGATGGCTATCCAACATCATGCCCGTGAAGAAGAAGAGCGGCTAGGTAAGATGTTGCGTAGACTTCAGGAATCTCAACAAAGCCTGTCCAAAGGACGAGTTTCCCTTGCCAAACATGGATTTACTGATAGATTCTGCGGTGGGAAGTGCCATGTTTTCATTTATGGATGGGTTCAGCTGGTACAACCAAATCAGGATGGCCCCGAGAGATGCAGAGAAAACCGCTTTCAGGACACCCATGGGCAACTTCTACTACACTGTAATGCCCTTTGGATTGAAAAATGCCGGTGTCACTTACCAGCGGGCGATGACGGCCATATTTCACGACATGATGCATCGTGAACTAGAAGACTACGTAGACGACATAGTAGTAAAATCAAGAAGGAGAGAGGAACACTTCCAAGTGTTGAGGAGAGTATTCAAAAGGTGCAGAGCCTTCAAACTGAGAATGAACCCTCTCAAATGCGCATTCGAAGTGACCTCTGGGAAGTTCCTGGGCTTCTTAGTTCATAGCAGGGGAATAGACGTGGGCCCTGCCAAAGCTACGGCCATCGCGACCATGAGACCTCCAAATACAGTAAAAGAGTTAAAGAGCTTCTTGGGGAAGGTCTCGTACATCCGAAGGTTTATCCCCAGATTGGCATCAATCACCTCTGCTTTCACCAAGTTGCTCAGGAAAGGGCAGGATTTTGAGTGGGGGGAATTGCAGCAGGCAGCCTTCAAAAGGCTGCAGTAGATCATGATGAACCTCCCCACAATGTAGGCCCCAGTTCACAAGAAGCCACTGTTGCTCTACTTGGCCACCAATTCGTATGCCATTGGTGCGTTAATCGCCCAAGAAGATGGGGGTGGCATTGAGCAACCAATATATTATATCAGCCATGCCTTGAAGGATGCAGAAACTCGTTACCCAAGGGCGGAGAGGGCGTGTTTAGCCATTGTATATGCTTCACAGAGGTTGCGCCATTATTTCTTGGCCTACGAAGTGTGGCTGATGACCAAATCCCACGCCATCAAAGCTTTGCTGCAGCAACCGATCCTCTCTAGCAGGATATCCCAATGGTTGCTACAATTGTCGTAATATGATTTGAGAATGAGGACACCTAGGGCAGTAAAAAGCCAGGCTATAGCAGACTTATTGGCACAATTTCCAGGCGAGGAAGAGTTCCCACTGGATGACGAAGTTCTGGGGGAAGTAGCTATGGCAGAAGAAACCGGAGAGCATTGGGTAATGAAATTTGATGGGTCCTCCACCGCCCAATCTGGAAGGGTGGGAGTAGTTTTGTACCATGGAGAAGACGAAACAATAGCACTGTCGTTCAAATTGGAATTCCTCTGTTCAAACAATACCGTAGAATACGAAGCTTATCTAACTGGGCTGGCTACGACTCTTGAAATGGGAGTCAAACACTTAAAGGTGTTAGGCGATTCGAATTTGGTGGTCTGCCAGGCCAATGGGAGCTTCTCCCTGAAAGAACCTAACCTAGCCCCATACAGAGCAATGACCCAGAAAATGGAGGAAAAGTTTTCAACTTTTGAAATAGAGCACGCCCCTAGAAATGAAAATCGGTAAACGGTATCAGTAAACGGACCCATGGCAGAATCAACACATGTGTAACCCTTGCCTAAGTTTTTATAAGCTCTCCAAGAAAAGTCAACACCACTATCAAAAGACTAAACAACTAAGTGACTGAGGGGCTTCAGACTAGACCAACGAAAAGCCAAAGGGAAATCAGATTCAAACCTGCTGCAGAAGTCAGTGATCACTTGCGGACATGATTGGTACTTCTCCTTCGCGAAGCGAACAGGCCTACATTTCGCTAAGTATTGGGCACTGCGCTCGAACAACAACTGCTGCAGGATGGTGCTGTGAACAGAGGAAGTGACAATGTGGCAGGAGCCCGCCTGGCTCTCGTCACTCCACAAGATGTCCAGCTGAACATACAAATGCCCTAAGAACATGGGGGCCAGCGGCAGACTCACTCCAACGGCTATTTTAATAGCCAAGCGAAAATACAAAGGCTTGACGGCGTAATGGGGGTGCGAACCAAAAACGAACTTACAAAGCCAAAAAGCGACAAAGGCCGCACGGTGGGCGGCGGCAGAAAACTTAGAGGAAGAACTAACCCAGTATGATAGTTTGGCATTCCCGGCCATCCTCTTTCTCAACTCGGCCTCAATGGCTTCTTCCTCCGAAGAAATCTCTATAGTGGCAGGATCCGTATCACCTAGGATAGGCAGGAGTAGTTGGTCGGCCACATCTTCAAGAGTCACGGTCAGTTCGCCGCAGGAGAAGAAGAATGTATGGGTGGTGGCGCACCACCGGCGGACCAAGTGACGAAGGTTATAAAGGTCTCGAAAATTGGAAAGACTCCGGGATAAAATGATGGCCTTCAAAACGCCGACCCGCTGTAGCAAACCCATAAAGGTCGTATCGGATAGTTCTCGGTCAACCCACTCCTTCCAACCCAAGGCCGTGCTTGACCCAAACTCGAAATGAATCGGCATAGGAAAAGAGACCCCCTGACGGATGACCAAATCGAAAATAGAAGAAGACACCGGAGCCCAAGAGATATTGGGGTTCCGTCTACATATGGTGATCCACACACGGCTTGACGGCGGCGACACATAATCGCCAGGAACTTCGGGGAAGTGTGGATAGGCATTATACCAAGGATCGATCAAAGGGGCGGCCTCACTGTCTGGGTCGCGCGGCACGTCTTCTTCGTCGGAATGATCGGACTCGGAGTATATGGCCTCCTCGCCTATTTCTTGTCTGGCGGGAGGATCAAGAACTTTCTCTTTCCCTTTGTGGCGGGAAGAACTCTGACTTTTCACCGGTGCCATTATGCGATGGTTCGAACGGAGTAAAAGGGGTATGGGTGCGCGAAGAAGAGAAGACGGTAAAGGAAGAGGGACGGACACGATGTTTTGGAAAATGAGGTATTGGTGTTTGATTTTCGAAGAAACTCTCTTCTTAAATACTTGAATCATTAATACCGGTCTGAAGAAAGGCGACGGGTCAGCCATCGAAAGAAGAATGAAATTAATGAAGCGGCAGTTGTGTCTTTGGATAACTGTTATTCTGGGAAAATCGAAGAGTCACCACTATTCACAGCAGAAAAAGAAATATATATATATGTATATATGAAGGGACCCACAGTTTTAAAAAGCCCGCGAAGGAAAAGAAAGAAGGGAAGCAAAAAAGGGGACAAAAAGGTCTTTTATTCACATATGAACCGCAGGCACGCTCCATATGTTCAGGGGGCTAAATGTTGAGGGTCATTTTTGAAATAGGCAGAAGGCAGCCCAACCCATAAACATGGGCAGCAGATAAGCAGCAAACTAAGAAAAAACCATTAGGCTCAAGCAGCATGAATAATGGATCACAGGCCCTTATTATAAATAAACGGGTCTTGAAAGAGTAAGTGGGCCTAAAAGGCCCAGAAAGAAAGAAAACATCACCCACGGGCAGTATGTGGTATGGAAAAGTGAGAATGGGCCGCGGCAGGCCCGAAGTAATGAAAACAAAGAAAGTAGGGGATAATGGCAAGCCCATGAACCCCAAGGATGAGAATGAGGAAATTGGGCCGGGGAAGCCCAATTGAGTAAGTAAAGGCCCATGGGATGCAAAGTTAGCAAATGGACCGAGGAAGTCCAAAGGAAGTAAATGGGCCCGACAAGCCCAAGTGAAAAGAAAGGGACATTAGAGCCCACAAGCGAGAACACCAGTAGCCATATTAATCCACTGGGGGAAAGAAAGGAACGGCAGGCCTGAAAAGAGGCCCAGCAGGAACAAATCGCCGCGGCAGGAAAGGCCGAGTAATACGATGGGAAGCTAAGGCAACTAAAGAATTGGGCCGAAAAGAACACAAAGCCCAGTACTCGATAAAGTCTAGACCCTATAGGGGTGGAAAATCAGAGTAACAGCTCAGGAAAAGCCAAGAACGGACGACTAGCAACGCAAGCAAAATGTCCAGTACACGGCAGATGCATGAACAGCAGGTAGATTTCAGACATAACCACGCGCAAGGCCCAGGCACCACCAGCCTGTGCCCAGCCAATACAGGACGTGGTGGGTTCGTGGGCCAGAGGTAAGAGGGCATGGTTTAGAGGTGGGGAGAGGGGAAGGCCTGTTTTAAGGTTCCTGCTCAAACTCTTTTGGGGGATACGTCCTGCTGGGATGACATACCACCCAAAAGAGGAAAGGCTGAGTTGGAACCAATAGGTGCATGCCATAAGGGATATAGAGAGAGAAACAGCGCCGCGGCAGGAAGAGGTGCCACGGCAGACTAACGGACAAAAGTTGTCTGTGTCTGAACTCGCAGACGGAACAGTAATGTCGGCAAGTACGCCCAGACCAGACAAAAACGATTAGGGGGTAGAATAGTAAAAAACGGTCAAGGCAGGCACTATAAAGGAAGCCTCTGTCGTGTGCAAAAACAAGCACAAGGGCAATACAGCTCAACGCAAAGAAAAACACTCTGTAATACACTTAGAAAAACAGATGAGCATAATACTAAAAGCTACGATTGTGGAAATCACTAAGGAAAGACTAGAAAAGCAAGAAAGAAAGAGAAAAAAAAAAAAAAGAAGTGTTAATGGCATGCACCGATAGGTCCCTTCTCTTCTCTCCCTCTCAAATCCCTACTCTCTTTTAGAATTGTCTTGGGCATTGTCCATTCGGGTCCGCCTCCCTCAAACTCATTAACTTCCACGGCAGGAATTTCTATTTTCCTCGGAGGTTGATCGTTTTTTAGAAGAGGCGTTCTTCCTCCTTGACCTTGCCCCACGGACCGAACTGAGTTTATTCCTTTTAATAGTTGATTAATCTTTGTTACCATTCGTCCTTACTACTTTATTTGTCAAAATTATTCATGTTATTGTGATTATGGATCATTCGGTCATTCATTATTAAAAGAATTATCTGGTCATTCCAAAATATATATATTGCTCTGTTTTTTATCAATTATGTCTGTCTGCTGCAAGCTTCTCTGAAACGACACTGCCTGCCGCAAACACTCTCCTGGCAGACGGGGCCAGTTTGTGCACAAGCCGGCCAAGTTGAGTTCCAGTTGGACCGATCTCGACTCCCGCAACCCAGAACACTTGGGCCTATAACCACGAAAGAGGCAGCCCAGCCCAACATAGTAAAAAAGGCCCCTACAATAGCTATTTATCATCAAACCAAGACATCAATCAGTTTTTGGTGTAGGCGGAGATTGAACTCCAGATCTCTTATTCAACTATCATAAACTTTACCAGTTGAGGTAAGTGGAACCCATAATATAACTCTTTTTTAATATTACACTACTCAAAAGCATTTTTCCAAAAAAAAAAAAAAAAAAGCCCAAACACTTTTCATTTGAATATGCACGTCAAATTTCATGTCAATTACATGTTTACTATTTAAGTCATTAAGTCATATTTTATGTATAATTTTTAAAAAAAAAAATTTAAAAAAAACTTGAAACTAACACTATCATTTTAATGAAATAGTTATTTATCTATTGTTGGTGCAAACACAATAATAATGGAAACAACACAAAGAGAAACTGAATAATACGCTGAATATTATTAATTTGAAGAGAGAAATTACACAACACTATTTTGACTGAGGCGCGGCACTCGCTCTCTTTAAAGAGATTCAAGCCCTTGGTTGGCTAATCTTTGTAACTGGTGCAGATCTTCTCTAACTTGTCTCTCCTAGGATACAATAGCCCGTATGGCTAGAACAGCTTCTACACAAAGTGTTCAAGCCCAAAGCTCCACCAGAGGAACACCTTTCTTTGGCCTGAAATCTCTCAAGTATTTAAGAATATTATTGAATTCACTCTCTCACACAATACTCTTTACTTTTAACTATTTTCTTCATTCACTCTTGATATGAAATTAGCCCATAACATAGCCATATATAGAGTCTTCCAACTCTTCACATAACCTACGTGTTATTTATTAATTTAGAAAACTTCTCTTAATTTATTTAATCTAACTTACATACAAGTAGCTCTTTCTTTAACAAATTTTATTCTAACTCATCTCTTTATTCTTCTTCAGTTATTTTGAGTTTCAACATATTTAATTTAAAATGTACTAACATTCCCCCACTCATTTTAATATGAAATTCGGAAAATGAGAGATTACCGGGCAAAGAGGGATTATTATGCATCATGAAAGTGTGCTCTGCATTGAACCTTCACTTAGTGAAACAACAATCTCTACCCTAGAGTCAGTAGTGCTCTCCGACTTGAACTATGACTGCTTAAGGGAAATAAAGTATTACTGCTCACACATAATGATCCAGGTGTTGACATGAGCTTTTATAGCTAGCACTTTACGATCTTGTGCTGATCCTAGTTTCATGAGTGTATTTGAGATTAAGTCCAAATCTCATAGGGAGCGGCCCTACCCCCACACTCACATAGGTGAAATTTTGTTAAGGGTGCTCCTATAATTCTGACATTCCACTCATACGAGCTACAAATTTCATTAAGAGTTTTTTACTCAACCTTTCCACATTACAGGATAAATGTACTTACATCATAGGTATGAACAATTAAAAAATTATTTACAAAATAAATAATTTTAAAAAATGAATAGTGCATTTCTTACGACTATCGTATGATTCGTTTCTCCCATTGAACCCAATTCTCAAGATCTTTGGTCATTGGGTTGGGTTTCCTCATACATGGCTCATGATTCTATGGACTTTAGTCCCATCCCCCTTGATGTATTCCAGACCCTATCTTTTGCCAAGGCCTTGGTAAATGGATCTACAAGATTATCATTAGATTTAATATAGTCTACAGTTATGATGCCACTACTCAAATAAGATCGTACGGTACTGTGCTTTCTTCTTATAGGTCTGAATTTACCGTTGTAGTAACGGTTTTTAACTCTACCAATTGTAGCAGTGCTATCACAGTGAATTAATATAGGTGGAATTGGCTTTTCCCAAAGTGGAATTTCATACAATAAATCTCTAAGCCAATTTTCCTCTTTACTAACTAAAGCTAATGCTATTAATTCAGCTTCTATTGTTGAATTAGCAATTATTGTTTGCTTTTTAGATTTCCAATAAATAGCACCACTACCTAAGGTAAAAATATAACCAGTGATAGAGAGAGAATCACCTGACAAAGTATTCCAATCGGCATCACTAAAAGCTTCAATCACAACAGGATACTTTTTATAAAATAAGCCATAGTTTTTTATACCAATTAAATATCTAATGACTCACTCAATAGCTAGCCAATGATCTTTACAAAGCTTGCTGGTAAACCTGCTAAGCACTCCTACTACATATGCAATGTCAGGTCTAGTACAATCAGTAGCATAACGCAAACTACCAATAATGCTAGAATAATCCTTTTGATTAAAAATCTCTTCATCATTATTCACAGGAAATAAATGAACACTAGAATCAAATGGAGTAGCTACACTTTTGTGATCATGAAAATTATATTTTCTCAATATTTTCTCAACATAATGTGATTGATCAAGATATATTCCATTACATGCTTTTGTAATTTTCATGCCGAAAATAAAATTAGCCTCACCAAGATCTTTCATAACAAAATGGATTTTAAGCATATTTTTCGTCTCATTTGTAACGTACATATTTGAGCCAAAAATCAACATATAATCCACATAGAGACTAATAATAACTCGTAAATTATTCCATGATTTAGAATAAATACATTTATCACATTCATTTGATTTATAACCATTCTCAATCATGCAAGAATCAAACTTTTCATGCCACTGCTTAAGTGCTTGTTTTAAGCCATATAGGGATTTAGTTAGCTTACATACCTTGCTTTCTTGTCCAGGCTCTACAAAGCCTTTAGGTTGATCCATATAAATCTCTTCCTCTAGGTCCCCATTTAGAAAAGTAGTTTTTACATCCATTTGATAAATTTTCAAATCAAAAATTGCAACAATAGCAATTAACAATCTAATAGATGTAATTCTTGTTACCAGAGAAAATGTATCAAAGAAATCAATGTCAGCTTTTTGTTTAAAGCCTTTTGCAACAAATCTAGCTTTAAACTTATCTATTGATCCATCCGGTTTCAACTTTTTTCTAAGGACCCATTTACAACCTATAGTCTTACAACCCGGTGGAAGATCTACTAATTTCTAAGTTCTATTAGAAATTAGAGATTTCATCTCATCATTTACAGCCTCTTTCCAAAATATAGTATTAGTTGATGTTAAAACCTCTTTTAAATTTTGGGGATTTTCTTCAATGTTAAAAACATAATAATCAGGACCAAAAAATTTTTCAACTCTAACTTTTTTACTCCTTCTAGGTTTCATTTCAAAATTTTCTTGATTTTGTAAATGTGAAGTAAAAGAACTAGGTTGTGACAAAATATTTTCTTCACCCCCACTATTTTTCAATTTAAAAGGAAATTTTTCTTCATGAAAAATTACATCACCAGATTCAAAAATTATTTTGTTTTCAAGATCAAAAAATATGTAGGCTGCACTATTAATCGCATAACCAAGAAAGGCACAGGTAGTAGCTCTTATGCCTAACTTAGGTATTTTAGGGTTAGTAGGCCTTACATAAGCAAGACAACCCCATACTCTCAAATATCCCAAATTTGGCTTATATCCTTTACACATCTCAAAAGGTGTGGTATGTGACTTTTTATGTGGCACCCTATTCAAAACATAACATGCAATTAAAATAGCTTCACCCCAAAAATGTAAAGGTGCACCAGACTCAATTAACATGGCATTTGTTAACTCAATTAAAGTTCTATTTTTTCTTTCAGCCACATCATTAGAAGCAGGAGAATATGGTACAGTAGTTTTATGGATAATTCCCAAAGACTGAACAAATGAGTTGAATGCACTTGATTCATACTCATGGCCTCTATCACTTCTTATTCTTTTTATTTTTCTACCAAATTGATTTTCAACTTCTTTTAAAAAATCTTGAAATTTTTCAACAAATAAACAGTTGTATATTTTGAGAAATCATCAATAAAAGTGATAATATATCTATTTCCTTCACAAGTTAAAATTCCCTCAAATTCACATAAATTAGAGTGAATTAACTCAAGCAATTCGGTATTTCTTACAACACTTTTATGAGGCCTTTTTGTAATCTTAGCTTGACTACAAGTTTCACATTTTTCAAAATCTTTTGACAGTCTTGGAATTAATCCTAAACTACTCATGATCCCCACATATCTACTATTTATATTACACAAACGAGCATGCCAAATATTAATAGAAGAAAGCATATAAATTGAACTGGTAGATACTTTATTATTCTCAACATTCAATTTAAACATTCCATCACAAGCATAACCCTTGCCCACAAATAATCTCTTTTTAGTGATTACATAATTATCAGATTCTATAGTTTGCTTGAAGCCAGCCTTGTTAAGCAAAAAACTTGATATCAAATTCTTCCTCTTGGAAGGAGTGTAAAGAACATTTTTCAATGTTAGCACACGTCCAAAAGTAAATTTCAATTCAACCTCGCCACTCCCAAGAACCTTGGTTTTGCTAGAGTCACCAAGTATAACAGTTTTTTCTTCTTCAAAAGGAGTGTACAACTTAAACCAATTTTTGTCATAGCAGACGTGCCTATTAGCACTAGAATCTGCCCACCACCCTTTAACATATTGCACCATATTGATGTCTGTAATCATAGCCACTAAAGGCTCTTCGGTTATGTTAGCCTGCGGGATAGATTCACGTTTCCGAAATTTGCAAAATCGAGCAATATGCCCACTCTTGCTACAGACAAAACATGATCTATTAAATTGATCTTGTGAAGAGGGTCCTTGGTTCTTATTGTAATTTTTATTCGGGTTTCCCCTTCCTTGAGGTCTATTATTATTTTTAAAGGCTCTCTTTTTAGGCTTCAATTGACCATTTCTAGGAAAATGATTTTTGAGCATATTATTATTGGTTGAAATAAGGTTTACCTTTGTGGTGGAATTACCATTGTTCTCTTGTGTCATGAGTGCATTTTGTCCGCTAGCCTCCTCCTCCACACGGATGCATGTGATCAAAGTCTCCAAGGATGTCTCCTTTTGTTTGTGCCTCAAAGTCTTTTGGAACTCCCTCCAAGATTATGGTAGTTTATGCCAGCTACCACCAAATTGTCTCCAATCTTTATGCTTTCGGATCTCAATTCTGCCACAATCATTTGGAAGTCTTGTGCTTGATCTACCACCGATCTTCCATCCACCATTTGGTAACAGAATAATCTACTAGCAGCATACTTCTTTGCACCAGCCTCCTCAGTATCATACTTGCTTTGTAAAGCTTTCCAAATTTTCTTGGCAGAATTATAAATTGTATCATAATAATCATAAAAATGATCGGCAAGACAATTCAAAAGATAAGAGAGACAATTATATTCATCTTTTGTATACTTATCTATTTTTTCTTGATGGAGACTATATTCTTCTTCACTCATCTCATCGGTAGAAACCTTTGATGGATTCTTGTCAGTGAGGATGTAGGCGACTTTGAGAAGACTCAAGTAGAAGATGACCTTTCCTTTCCACCTCTTGAAATGGGCTCCCTTAAAGCAAAAGGGCTTGTTGAGATCTCCAACAGGCTCATTTGGTTTCTCTTGTGTAGGCTCCATGTGTTTGATTCTCCTTAAAATTGTTGGTGCAAACACAATAATAATGGAAACAACACAAAGAGAAACTGAATAATACGCTAAATATTATTAATTTGAAGAGAGAAATTACACAACACTATTTGGACTGAGGCGCGACACTCGCTCTCTTTAAGGAGATTCAAGCCCTTGGTTGGCTAATCTTTGTAACCGGTGCAAACCTTCTCTGACTTGTCTCCCTTAGGATACAACAGACCAATAAATGTTGTATGGCTAGAACAGTTTCTGCACAAAGTGTTCAAGCCCAAAGCTCCACCAAAAGAACACCTTTCTTTGGCCCGAAATCTCTCAAGTATTTAAGAATATTATTGAATTCACTCTCTCACACAATACTCTTTGCTTTTAACTATTTTCTTCATTCACTCTTGATATGAAATTAGTCCATAACATAGCCATATATATAGTCTTTCAACTCTTCACATAACCTACATGTTATTTATTAATTTAGAAAACTTCTCTTAATTTATTTAATCTAACTTACATACAAGTAACTCTTTCTTTAACAAATTTTATTCTAACTCATCTCTTTATACTTCTTCAGTTATTTTGAGTTTCAACATATTTAATTTAAAATTACTAACATCTATGATTATGGGTTTCATTACATTTTTTGGTACTATTCATGAGTTCTACTGTACTATTTCAACTACTTTTTAGCTTTATTTACAGTACTTTTAGCAAAAAGTTTTTAGTTTCAGTTAAATAAGCTGTTCCCAAACGTACACTAAATAACGTGTCAAAGTTTTCTATGATGATGCAAGAACATTCATATTTTATGTAGAGAAACTTTATGATTATGATAGATTCATATCTTAATGTCCTCCTAAATGCACGAATCTATAGATATGAGCTATTCAAACACCATAATCCCTAATCTAAGCAATAGAAAAATCATGCAATAATAATATGGAAAATTAAGGTAATATGGCCTAATCTATCATGCTAATGCAATGACCTAATGTAACATTTGAAATAGTACAATGATCAGATGCATATCAACAAATTTTTTATGATGCATGAACAACGTAAAATGCATGATGAAAATTGAAATTACATGTGAAAAATATATCTAGTCACATTTTAAGAAAGCATGATGCAACAATCAATGATTTGATGCCTAATATTAGATCCAATCTATAACATTAGCATTTAATTAAGGCAAAAAAATTGATGCTGGCTGCTAATCTAGGTCCTGATGCCCTTAGGTAAGCTCTAAGTTAAAGTTCTAAATCCCATCTGTAAGCTCCAAATAGGTCCTCTTTTGCCCTCCAAACCGCATTTCTTCAAAAATCCCCATAATTTTCTATATGGACTTAGGCTATATATATATATATATATAAAGATGAAATAATTGTTTTAATAATGTTTGGGCTTGCCATATATTTGGTTTTGGAAAATTTTGGCTTTAACAATTCATAAAGTCGATCTATTATAGTTGAATAAGGTATTTTAGTTTAAATCTTCCCTATAGCACAAAGAAGCCCATTTGACACTATTAAAAAAATAGTGATGTTATAAATATTACAAATACTAGCTATCACATATAAACTTTATAAAATAATTTGTCACCAATCACAAAGATTATAAAAAAAAATAAAAAATTTAATCTTACATTTATTTATTGTTTTATTAAAGTAATGCTAATCACATACATAATCAATTTGTAATTTTTTTATAACAAAATAATTTTACTTTATCATTTTTTTTATTAAAAAAAACACTAAAAGACTCCATAGTCCATACCATACCCATTAAATCTTGGTTAGTTTGAATAATATTTATTAATTTATTTAAGACATCGACAACCGTTAGACATGTTACCCACAAATCATAGACAAGAAGTGCACACCCATGCTTTAATAGCTAGTTGTGCCCTCATTTATAGCAACCTGTATGGTGACAAATATACAAAGAACATTCTAGTTAATTCTGGAGGGGATTAGTTGGTGTTGGTCTAATATTCTAAAACTCTAAATGAAAAATGTTCCCACTTCCCACTCATAATTTTAAATAGCAATTGATGTATTAAATAGATTCTCACCCAAAATAAATAAATAAATATTTGATATACATTATTAGGGCTTCAACTTGCAATGTTGCATGCGCCGCCCCTGTCCCAAAAGAATGAAAAGTGTTTAAGCATAGCTCGAAAAAAAAAATAATTAGAAAAGGAAGGTATAGATTGTCAATATGTGCCAACTATATGTGTGTGTGTGTCCTGTCTTATGCATCATGCACGCAGACACAGTGCTGTTATTTTGGATAAGTAAAATTTGACATGTTTTCCAAACTCTAGCTCTAGCAAATCTTCAATCTTCATGTTCAAGCCGCTGAACTAAAATCCGTTTTCTATTTTGGAATTTGTTACAGAAAATGAAAATGGACGGTCAAATAATGTGAAAATGGTGTTACACACTACGGTAGTCGCCTCTCTCTTTTGGCGCGAATGTTCAAAATTTGCGCCGTTGGAATTTTGTGCTTTTTTACACGTGAAAAAGAGAGAAAAGTGCTTTTATAAAATAGTACACGCAGTACACACTGCATAATACGATCTTAGGGTCATTGAGAATGAGTGCAATAAAAAATAAAAATTTAAGAGTGTAAATTTTTTTTTTTTTTTTAGAAGCGAGTGTAAATTAATTTAGTGCCAAAGTATGAGGTGTTGTTTGGTAACGTTGTTCTAGTAATATTGTTTGAATTTTTTAAAAATACGTGTAGTGAAAAAATATATGAAAATACGTGTAATATTGTTTAAAAATTGAAAACATACGATTAAACATATGTACCAAACAGACCCAATTTCGCTGAATTGCATGAATGTTGATTTACTTATTCTCATAGATTTATTTTACTTAAAAATAAGTTGGACAAAAATAAGGTTATACCTAAAATACAAAAGTTTAAAAATTCATACCAAAACAAAATAAACTAAAATAAAAACTCAAGCCAGAAATGTGTCCACGTCTTCTTCTTTTCTTTTTCTTTCCATCGCCTAGAAGTCATTATGTTGTCGCTTTCAGGTGGTATAAGCGAATCACGTACTTTATTTTTCTTGTTATTCATTTTATGGTCAAACCTCTATGGGGAGTTATTGATTTGTCAGAAACTCAATAAAAAAAAACAAAAAAAAAAAAAACGCTAGTTAATTTAACAACGGTTTAATCTCTAAGTAATTGACTTGCGCAATTTATTTATCAATAGAACAAGTTCTACAGACAAGCCAAGTTATACAACTCCTTTCCTGAGGTGCTGGAAATTACAAAGAAAAGAAAAACATCATACATCTCATTTTTTCTCTCTCTTCTCTAGGTTTTTCTCCTAATATTTTTCGAACCCCTCTCTTTGGCTGCCTTCACCCCTTTTATAGGCATTTTTCCTGTCCTTATCCCTCCAGTTGGCCTGCTTCAAGCCAGATTTTTTTGGAGATATTTGTCCCATGCTCCCTTGGTTCTCTCCCCTTTTCATCATGAAACATGACTTTTGGGAGTTTGTTTACTGTTCAGGTTATCTTATGTGTATTTAATGTGGAAGAGATTAGGTAGAGAACCTCTCATTAATGCAGAAGTGACAACTTCTGTGATCCTTATCTTTTCAGGATATTTCCCAAGATGGTCTTCGTAAGAGCGTCACCTCGGCCAAAAATAGAAAGGGTAGGATTGATCTCCCATGGTACTTCTTTCATTTACCAAGGGATCACCCATGCTTATGATCTTGGAAAAGTGTTTTCGGGTTGGCAGTATGCCCGGAACTCTACGGGAATAGTCTTGAAAGATTTCCCGTTACTACTTATTGAAACAGACTTGGCCCATTTCTTCAAGCATGATCCTTTGAGCATTTAGGCTTCGGCCTTGAATCAACTTCATCCCCCACAATTACAATATAAGATTTTTAATTTTTATTTAAACTAAATTTCTCCTCAAATTTGGTTTGGAGAAATATACTCTAACCATGTTAAGTGATAATTCAAATAGTCATTCATTTGCATCTTAATTACATATCTCATTAAATCGTTTGGACAAATCACATAACTATTACATTGGTCATGTACTTTTACATTGTTCTAAAAACCAAACCTACCAAAGAACTATAAAAAGAGAGTAGTTCTTATTTGGTTTTATGATCAAATCGAGGTATAACCACTGGTTAGACAACAATGTCATAAATAATAAACATTTTAGTTAAATATATGTTACATCACTTATTAATAAGTGCTTAATTATTGAAAAAAAAAATCACTTAAACTCAAGGGAGTCAATACCATACTGGAGGCTGTACCGGTTTGGCAAACGGTACGATATATTTCGGATACCAGTCAATACCAGTGTACCGTTTCGAGTTTACCACTATTTTTTATATTTATAAATAAATAATATATATATATATATATATGTATGTATGTATGTGTGTGTGTGTGTGTGTGTGTATTATAATAAATATAAAAGTTTACCATAAAATATTTCCTCAATTCAGAACTAATTATTCATGGTTTTAGAATTTAGTATCAATTAAAAGAAAAAAAAAACAATATAAAAAATAGAAAGCTTAAAAGTTACCATTGCATACTAAGAAAACAAATAATACTAATAAGTTAATGCAAATAAGTTACCATTCTGCCTTAACAAAAATTCAAAAATTACAAAACTTAAAAAAAAAAAAACTTTTTTCTGTACCGGCCGGTATTGCTCGAAATTGGCCGGTATGGCCAGTACGTCCGGTATTTAAACCGGTACAAAACGTTGATGTTTCGATACCGGTATACATACCGGCCGGTACGACCAGTACTGGTACGGTATTAACTACCTTGCTTAAACTAGCTATCAATGTGAGACTTTTCCATTTTAAGAATAAAAGACAAAAGGAAAGAGCAATTTTTTTAATAACTAAAAACAATTATATATGCCAATAAGAGTCATGTAGTTCAACTGCTTAGCACATCCTAGTGTTGTCAATGAAGATGTTCATTGTTTAAATCTCTTATTACCTATTATAACCATCAAATTATAAATAAATAAATAAAAACAAATATATATTAAAAGTTGTGTCCTAAAAATCGTTATTGTACCTAGTGACATTTTTTCTATATGCAACAAGTGGCTACAGTCTACTCAGGTCAAGTGACTACCACTTATTAAAGATTTGAGCATATCATATAATTTTTCTATAACCAAGAGTTATTTCAAATTAAACCTTACATTAAATAAATAAAAAATCAATTAGAACCTTTAACCTTTTATATTGTTTTCATTCGCTCTCTCAATGACTATTAACTAAAATTAATAGAAATTTATATTAATTTTGACAAAAACCTATTTAAATATTGAAAAATTGAAAATTCAATGTAAAATTATAAGAGATTAAACATTCAGATTGAAAATGGCTTTTGATGAATTATTTCCAACAAAAAGAGTTCTGAGACTTCATTGAGTGGTCTTTTCTCAAGCCCTTAGAAATCACTCCAAACAAGGTAGAAAACGGCAAGTATAAAATCAATATTGATAACAACCAAGAAGTACTACTAAAACTCATGCTAGACTATTGGGTTATAGATTTACCCCAGTTAATTAATTTAATTACCCAAGTTTATTAATTAGATCAAATTACATGCAAATCGTGGAAGTACCAACAAATTACCAAAATAATCTAAGAACAGCAGGAATTAAATGAACACGGTGATTTGTTGACAAATGGGGAAAACATCTTGTAAGGCAAAAACTCCACCAGGTAATTTTTAGGTCACCACTCTTAAGAATCCACTAATCAAGAATCAAATGGTTACAACTATAAGGAATCTTACCATTATCAAAGACTATCACAAAATACCAACCTACAATTGAACATTTGCTCCAATCCCCAATTGGACTTGATCTTGTTGAGATTTCTTCCTTTGTATGGATCCCAATACGTGACTAACTCCTAACAACTGATTAATTATTGTTAATTGCAAAGTTATTCATTCCAAAGTACGTGGAAGCACTTGGTCATAAAATCCTAAAGCTCACAAAACGCAGTAGCTTTTCACAAAGTGTATGAGTTCTTTAATTGAGTCTCTCTATATTTTATGACTTTAAAATAAAGCTTTTATATGGTTTAGAGGTTTAGTGAATAAAACCCTAGAAATTCAAGCCATTATGGGCCGAAATTCAGATTTGAGAATTCTGAAATCCTAGATCTCGATAGATGCTAGTGTCGAGACTAGTGACCAGTGGCGGCTCTACATGCAAGTCAGGGTAGTCACAGGACCACTCTGACTTGCAAAAAATGTATATATACATTTGCCAAAAAAATATTATATGCTAAATTAACCTATTGTAACTACCCTAATAAAAATTTTGAACATCCTAACTTGAGAATTACAAAAATTTGGGTTCAACAAAAATAAGAGTAGTGATATTACATTTACAATATTTTTACAATAATTTTACAACAAATCTAATGTAGTAAGCTGTTACTAATTTTAATTTGGGCCAAATACTAATATTATTTTTTTTCCCACCAATAACAGTTTTTTGCATAAGATTTATTGTGAAAATGTTGTGGATATAGCACTACTCCAAAATTAATTTTGCCTCCAAACATAATTCTTAATCCCTTTCTTTTAAAGCTTAAATAACAACAACAAATATTAGCTCAAATCACAACAAATATAAACCAAACAAAAACAAGACAAGATCAAACAACAACAAGTGAAAAAATTATTCAACAAAAAGCCTATTATAAAATAATAAGATAAAATTTGTAACTCGTTTAACCTATTCAATAAAAATAGTTTCTAATTTCATTTTTCTTTAAAAAATGGTACAAAGAAAAATATTGTGGTAATTTAAATTTCTTAATGACCACCCTAAAAAAAATTTCTAGAACCGCCACTGCTAGTGTCAAGGTTCACTATTTCAGCTTTTCTTCACTTGTTTCTTGGTACAATCTTCATGTCTTTAATGATACCACTTGTTATGTTTGTGCAACATACTTCTTGATACATTAAACCCATTTTAGTTCTACCAAATTACAAGTAAAGTGCATTTTGTCAAAAGATATATCAATACATAGAAAATATGATCCTAACAAAGACAAAAAAAAAAAGCTACGGAGTACAATTGGCAAACCTACAAGGATATGTTATTGATTGCACTATATGCAACTTGTGAAATTACAATAATAATCACTCATTAATTTTTTTTTGAGAAAACAATAATACTTATTAGAACACACACAAAAATAATAATATTAGTGTTTTAAACTGAGTTTATAATACATTAAATAACCAAAGTACAACTATTTGTAGTTGTAGACTGAGGTTATAAACAGCGAACACTAGACTAAGGTTATAATAAGTATTATTGTTTACTCAAAAGAAAGAAAATAGGGATGTTTATCCCACATTGATTGTGTGTGTCTAGTGTCCGCTATTTATAACTCTAGTTTACAACTACAAAGGTTAGGCAATTTTGTAGCTGTATTCTGATTATGTAATGTATTATAAACCCGGTTTAAAATAATATTATTATTATTTTCGTGTGTGTTCTAATAAGTATTGTTGTTTACTCAAAAAAAAATGTTTATCCCACATTGGTTGTGTGTGTCTAGTGTCTGCTATTTATAACCTCAGTCTACAACTACAAAGGTTAGACCCTTTTGTAGTTGTACTCCAGATTTAATTATTATCATATCAAGTTATTCACAATGAAATTGCATATTTTATAAGCCCATGTATAAATAATATCATATTCCATACTACATAGAAAAAGTTATGTCTACACTCTTTATTTATACCAAGTAGACACCTCCCATTTCTTTTAATTATTTTCCGTTTTACTCGTTATGTTATGTGGAAGTATATTAAAACAATTAACACAATTTATCTAAGTGAAGCTCTATTTATATGTTTCAAAAGGTTTAAAAAACATTGATTCAATTAAAATTCTACCAACAAGAGTTTCTAGAATTTCCTTTAGTAAAATAATTTATTATTTTAATAATCTACCATAATTTTTGTAATAATAAAAGTTAGATCTTACACGTTATGTTTGTGCTTGCTCAATGTTAGTTTTACATGTTGTATGACATAATTTGCCATGTGATATATAATTTTATTAAGAAACAATAACTAACTGAATGTTAATCACATAAATTTCAAAATTTTCATCTAAAATACTATCCCGTAATAACACTTGCGGCAATTTGAAGTGAAGTTCCAAAATACTCAATTCTATCTATTTGTCAATCTTATATACTATCTCTAAATTATCGATAAAAGATTTTCTAATACTTGCATAAATGGAGTTGTAGGGTCAGTTTTTGTGGCCCAAGCCCAAAAGGTTTGGCTTATGAGTCCAATGAACCCAAAACAATAAATTTGTAGAGAGTGGGTGAAAGAACTGGGCTGGTTGTAGATTAAACAATAGTCAACTATGATATTAAGAGATATATTAACGTGGAAACATACTTGAAAAACTCATCAAACAGATGTCCGAAGAGGTATATTATTGAATAAAGGGTGATTACAACTCTTAGTGCTACAGTAAAGTTACTCTCTTCTGGTTCTTCCTTTTTCTTCGATCTCTATTATCAGAGGCATCTTCTCTTTATATAGCACCCTCTCCCATCATCTTCATCGTCTACTTGTTCTTCATCTAAGCATCTACTTGAGTACATGTCACGTCAAGTCTCCTCTTTAGCCCTCTGTGAGTGGTAGCAGCTAAGATTGTATTGTTCAGGGGTCTTCTCCACATTAATGCGACCAAAAAAGTAACTGCAGTGCATTTAATGTGGTGGTTGTATCTTGTCTTCTAGATATTTCTTCGTTCCTATCTTCTCCATACGTGCCTGAAACTTATCCTTATCATTAAAATCCTTAGAAGGATTGCTTGAACCTTTCAGGTGTCTGTTTGACCAAAACTCTTTGCATCCGAGGAGAATGACCTCTTCGGACCACTGGTAATCTCTTCGGACTATACTCCCCGTTCATTTCCAGGTATACTTCTTCCACGTGGACTCCTTCTCAAACATTTTCCTCTCTTCGGATACACAGTAATCCTCAAATAGGGCCCTAGGCTCAATACATAAGGCTGGGCTTTCATCCCCCACAGGAGTTATCATTAAAAAATTAATACCAATTTTAGAACGAAACTAAGGAAATAAAATAAGAAGTGAGACAAAATTTAATAAAGAAAATAAAATTCAATTGTATAATAACTTATATTCTTATCAAGTACATTCTGTATTCTAGTAAATGTTACTTTCATATTTAAATCATCTTTTTCAATGCTGTTTTCATTCGAATGGTTATATCTCTCATTTAGAATGTCCATTCTAATAAAACCATACAAACAAACAAAGCATTAAATTAATATCTAAGTAAACTATCAACACGTAACACTCTTATACTATCCCAAAATATATATATATATATATATATCTATCTCTCTCTCTCTCTCTCTCTCTCTCTCTCTTACACGCTAACTTATACAACTTGAATAATACCCTTAATTTAAAATTGTATAAACATCTAACACCTTAAGATGATTGGTGGCTATTTTAGCTAATATATAAAAATTTTGTATAAAATATTGTGCTTTAAACCTTATATAATTAATCACCACAACGATATTCTCTAAATTCAATAACTAATAGCCATGCAAATTTTCTAAGCATTAAAAATAAAAACAAAAAATAAAAAAAAGTAGAGTTAAATAGAAATAAACTTACACGATAATTAGATTGGTATTGGTAGATTTAACTTGAAAAGTTCTCATGAGTCACGATGACATTTAATTCCCGTTCACATTGATGCTTTGAGTTAGAATTCCCGTCTCACCTTGAGAGAATCAATTCAATTCTTTTTAATTATGTTTCTATTTCTCATGTTTCCTGTGCTAGCCCTAATGAGCCTATAGTGGCATTTCACAAACGTCACTATATGTCCAGTTTTCAGTAGTGTAAATTGCACTTATTAACAAAATATAAGGCTTACAAGTTTTAATTAAATTGGTGAGTCCCATCTATTACAAAATCTCTACGTTATTCTGTCTTCTTTTCTTTTCTTTTCTTTTCTTTTTCCGCTGAGTATTCTTACGTTATTCCTAATCTAAATTATTGTGTTTCAATAAATAGAGGCTTTTTGATGTGCATCTTTTTCTCTTATATCCCGTTTAAGGAATCCATTAAAAAAATGTTAATAAGAATGAAAGATCTCACCCATATGAAACCTTTTGATAAGAACAATTCAATCAATGAATAATAAAAGTTGATAGGAACAAAAGAGTTATGGATTAATCTCATAAAAAAGTTATGGATTAACAAATTGATAAATAGTTAATTGTAAAACTATTCTTAATTTATTTATTTTTTTTTCATGGTTAGTATTTTAAATATTTTATTGCTCAACCCTTAAACATAAAAAATAAATAAAAATAAAAATAAGAAAGATGGGGAAGCAATGTATTATAATATAATTTTTTATTATAAAAAATAATATTAACAATTAAGCTTTTGTGTCTATCCAAAGAATTAATAAAACAATAAATTCAAAAAATTCTGCAATTTGGTGTAACTACGACTTCTAGACTAACCTTTTATTTTAATATATATATATATATATATATATATATATTTCGAGTTTCAACCTATGACGTCTGCTCTTAATGATAACTCTTTATCATCAGACCAAGACACCAATCAATTTTTGGTGTAAACGAGAATTGAAGTTCAAATCTCTTATTCAACCATTAGAGACTTTACCAGTTAAACTAACTAGAACTCACTTATTTTATAATATATGTCTATATGATATGATAGGAAGTCTAAACATTGGAAAAGTAAACAACAATAATGCTCTGCTTAATTATTCATCTATAAATATACCTTCTTCTTCTTTCTTTCTTTCTTTTTTTTTTTTTTTTTTTTTAAGAATTAGTCTAAGGGTCATGGAAAAGTTTTGACATCACTTTCATAACAAATATAAAAAGAAGTAATTTTTTTTTTCATTTCTTACAAAAAGTTTCTAAAAATATTTTCTAAACTAATATCCGTAAAGCATCCGTTAACTTTTCTAATAGTCTAATTACCTCACTCTTCAATAAAAACTGTCACATTCCTTCAATGAATTTTATCATTTTTTATTAAGAATAATTTTAGCATTTATTGTATGGACTAGCACTTATTTAGACCATTTTTTTAGAGAGAGTTTCAATCTATAGCGTCTGCTCCTAATGATAGCTCTTTATTATCAGATCAAGACATCAGTTGGTTTTTTGTATAAGCGAAAATTGAACTCTAAATTTCTTAGTCAACCATCAGATATTTTACCAGTTGATCTAACTAAAACCCATTTATTTAGGCCTTAACATAGAATTTGCTGCTTGGTCTTTCTATTCCCTTTTATTTTAAAATCTTTTTTTCAAGGGAAAAAAAATCTTACAGTAGTCAACAATCAACATTAATTTACAGACCCAGTATTAACTTTTTGAATAGATTTTTAATATTTTGATGATTATTTTCTGATTTTAAGGTATGATTGGATATTCCCATAAAAAGAAAAAAGAAAAAAGAAGAAGGTATTGATTGGATTGGTTTAGGCCTCCCTAATTGAAAACCGTGATTATTCTAGTAAAAAGGGAAAAAGAGAGAGAGATAATTAGATAAATGTGATTACAGATACAAATGAATGGTTTTTTAAACATACATTGTTCATAAGAACCTGGATCTATATTAAAAAAAAGGTTCATGGAGTTTTTGAGAATCACAAAACCTTGTAACTTCTTTTACGCTAATCAACCCCGCCTGTCTTCTTTATCGCACAAATTTCTTTTTTTTTTGGTAAAGTTTATCGCACAAATTTCACTAGCTAGGGCCTAACGCCGACCATTGAGTTTGAGTAGTGATACCTACACGCCCGCAATAATGATGACAGAAAACGACGGTCGTTGAATAAACCGAAAGAAGTGAGAAGTCTGACCAAAACAAATAGACAGTTGAGCTGCCGACTGATACGTGCTGCATGGTGTCAGGCGGCTCAACCTCAATTTTACCGTTAGTTTAGATAGAAAATACTTAGGCACTTTGGATCATTGAAAAATTGTGCTTCTTATATTCGTAGTAAACTCTGTTATGAATTTAATAAATATATCCCGTTATAAATGCGAGAGAAAAAAAATATTATTTTTTGTATTTTGAATTTTTTTTTTTTTTTTGAGAAGATATTTCAAGAATACTTAAAAATTACTTGGGAGGAGTATATAGATTAAGAGCGTCAAAAATTTTAAATCTCCAAAACACATGGAAGGTGTATAGACCTCTCTTTTTTTTTTTTTTGGGACTCTCTATCAAAATTAAAATCATAAATAAGTTTTCCTAATAAATCAATTACTTACCTCCAATGTCCAATGCCTAAATTTTATTATCGTCAAAATAGACAATGACTATCTTAAACATGAGATTTATTTTGATACTCATGGTTTATATTATTTTCATAATTAAAAGTTTTTTTTTAAGAAGTTTTAGAAATAGATGAAAATACTCCAATTAAGGTATTAAATTATATAAAAAAATGTTAGATTCTTTTCTAATGCATGTATCCCTTACAAAATATTACTAACAATACATGTTATAGTTGTTTTTGCAAAAATGAGTTTTCTGAAATTAAAATTGATAAATCATGTTTAAGATTGACTATGTCACAACTGAGATTAAGTGGATTAGTCATATTACCAATTGAACACAAAAACATAATTAGTAGTAATTTTGCATCTTAAAAAGTAAGAAAAATATTTTTTGAATGAAAATTGTCAAAAATATAAATATTATTCAAATAATATTAAAAAATAAGAGGAGACTCTAGTTTAAATTGTTGCATTAGGCCCAAAATGCATTTAGCTGAACTTGCATGGCCTTTTTGTCATTATACAATATTTACATTTTTTTTTTTTTTTTTGTAATCACACTTTTCTCCCTTGAGGTTTGGAGTGAAGTGTCATTTCCTCAAATCTGAAAGGAAAAAATATTTTTCCTCTTAACATTGGTTTGACCAAAATATGAAAGAGAGTAAATATGGTGCATAAGAAATAAAAAGACATCTAACCAAAAAATGTGTCATTTTGGGGTTTTTATTTTTTATTTTTTAATAGTTACAATATGTTGCTAATCCCGCAGTTCAAATCTCCTAAATCTCTAAGCATTTTGTGCATGAAGAGATGTCAATTTTGGTAATTGACACAGTTATTGCAGCAACTTTTGAACCTAAATGATTCAAAATAAATATCTTAGGACCATTGCCAAGAATTAATGTTACTATTACTAATGTTGATAAACAAGGTGATCAAACATAAGACTCTTCCTAGAAAAAAGAAGAAAAAAAATTTCTTGTTCCCTAATTCTAAAATCAATTATTTTTATTAAATAGTATTTCAAAATATTTTAAAACTATCTCATTTTCTTATATTTGGTAGCAATCTTAAAATGAGTTGGAAAACTATCTTTTTACTTTCTTATTTAGCTTGATGTGAAATATAATTATTTTTATAAAATTTTAGTGCAAAACAACTCTATCTCATGTCAAGTTAAATAAGAGAAATTAAGAGATAAAATTCCCTTAATCTGTTTCTTTTTTATACTACCAAATGCATGAAAGCGCAAAAAATTATATTCACATAAATACTTGTTCGGTTGAAAGTGTTTTAGGAATGATGGAAAATAGGAGAGGAAACATAGAAGAGAAAATGTATTTTTTTGTTTGTTTGTTTGGTAATGAGAGAAAATAGAGTGGAAGGAAAAATAAGGGGTGGAGAGTTTTCTCTCTTTAGGAAGGTAAAATGTCAAGATTGCACCAATTTTTTCATCATTTTATTTTTGATAACAAGGACATAATCATAATTTACTCTCAATTCTTTCGCTTTTTCATCCTCTACAAAACACACAGTGAAAAATATATAAATATATAAATATATATATATATATATATTTCTATTCTCTCAGCATTTTTTATTCTCTTTCATCTCAACCAAACGATTTGAGGAAAGCAATTGAACCGTTGAATCATGAAGTGCTAAAGTTACGTGCACTGTTATATAATTTGTCATTAATATTTTGACTTTTGAGTAAGTAAAAGGAGAAGGGTACCTTACGTTATTGAATCATTTAGAAAACTTTTTTTTTTTTTAATTTTTATTATATTACTGCATGCTCCTGGCACAATAGTCAGTTTATAAGTATAAGTATTTGTAGAATATGAAGAGTAACGACCGGGATTCAAATCTCCAACAGGGAAAGTTTCACACATATGTGCACTTAAATTATGCTAAAGTAAAATTTATATTTTATATTAAAAAAAATAAAAATTTTGTTTTTTTATAAATCTTTTGGTTGAGAAACTAAACATTATTTCTCCATAAGGATAGGATATGTCCACGATCCACCAATCTTACTAGTTATGTTATTTTCATGTTTTAAAAATATAAAAATCGTGGATGGAGATTGATATCATGAAAAGTTTGTCAACATCATCTTTATTGTCTACGATGCTTCCGTTTCATGGTAAGCATGACTAACTTAAAACGACAAAGCATCATTATTCATAAGCTTTATTTGGTTCTAGCTAATGAAAAATTAATTAATTTGACGTGTTTTAGAATCCCTCCCAATCGCATTGTCAACCTTCTGACCTCACAAAATTTATATGCTCCTTACGGAATGTGGTGGATCATGATCTCTTTCAGACCAGGGTATATCTAAAAATTCCAAATGCATGCTATATTTTGATTAAAAATCTTAAAACTAGGACAAAATTATTATTACACAAGGCCAAAAGTAAAAAGGTCATTTTACACTATTATAGAATTTTGGATTTTTTTTTTTTTTTTTTTATAAATTAAGAGAAGAATTATGGAGTTGATATAGCATAAAATTCACAATATATATATTGGACCTTCATGAGTGAAATTGTCCTTTATTCAAGCTAGATCAAAGTTTAATTTTTTTTTTTTTTAAGCAAACTTTAAAAAATAAAAATAAAAAACTTTTGATGAGGTTTTTGAGGAGTAATCTTAAAATGGAGTTGAAATGGACTTGATCTTGATTGGTCCCCCAAAATGAATATTTAATCAATTCAGTTTCATTGGTCCAACCTAAGAGGGAGTGGTAAATCAGTTTCAATAATCAACTCATGATGTTTTGTGCTTTCTTTGAATATGTGATGGACATAGAAATGGGTTTTTCTTGTCTTTTCTTTAGTATTTTGAATGATTGTTGGGTGCCGTAAATTGTTATTGGCTATTAAGTCCTAGGAGATCAATTTTCGGATTTAACAAGGTAGGTGTCTAACACCTTCTTATCCCACCACTTAACTTTTGATCTTAGATCAAAAGATATATACTCACTTATTCAAGTGATTTTCATTTTTTAGATTGCAAGATGATGTATTTTGATTTCTTATACTTTGTAACTAGAGAGACGTGGCATTGCAGTCTTCATATTACATATTGAAATAAAGTATTCTAATTTTTTAGTGAAACAAAATTTTAAAAAGAGTTTCCTTGATTTTTGTCAAAAATAAATCAAGTTGGGATTCCGTGTAATTTCCACACTCTAGAAGTATAAATATCCGTAATTGAGCCTCCACTATGAAGTTTATTATAGGAAGTGGTATTTTATATTACAAGAACATATAACACAAGGGAGGGTTCCATACTTTGGGATCCACCCTTGTGTGAGTATAGTGTTATATATTCCTATGACAAAATAAAATTTCCATTACTAGAGGTATTAAAATCTTAACCCACTAGAATCATGATTCTCACAAAAAGTTATTATAATCATTTTTCTTGCGGGAGGGAAGGGGGTAAATTATATTACCATTAGTTGTGCTATACGACCACCAAAAAAAAAAATGATTATAAATTTGTGTGATTAAATATCTGCTTTATTTGTTTTGAGGTAAATTATATTTTTTTCCTCGAAAACTTTATTTAGTTGAAAATATTTGAGTAAACTTATTATTTTCAAGTATTTGGTTATATTTTTAAAAATAGTCTAAGAAAATACTTTTTAGTATTTGGCTCATACAAAAAATACAAATTTTCTCAATTTTTATAAATATTAAATAACAACTTTAGTTCACCACTTTAAATTATTAATAAAGAGTAATTGAAATCAACCTAAACAATAAGCAAAATTAAAATAAAGTTATTGAAAATTATTCCAATAAGAGCAATCAAAATTAGAGTATAATAGTCAAAAATATAAATTTATCAACTAAACTTACCAAAAAATAAATAAAAAATTATGTGATGAAGAAAGGAAGATTTTTGAGGGTGTAAAGGAAAAAACATATTTGCCTAGTGTGAATGTGTGATGCGGTGATGGATGGATGGATGGATGGATGGAACCCAACTTGACCAGACTAGTTTTTCACATCTAATTTTGGTCATTTGGGAGATTTTAATAATATTTTTGTTATTTTGGAGATTATAAGGGTTATTTTTCTTGAGCGATATGATTTTTTTGGGGGGGGGGGGGGGGGGCGGTGGTTATTTCCTTGATGCTCAAAATATTTTGCACTTTTTTAAAGGTGTAAGCATTTATAGTCCCCAAAGATGTGTTTTTTAATCAATGAAAATGATTTCAGGTTGATCAAGTTTTTTGCTGTTGTGCCAAATGTTTAAAAATGAGGACAAAATGTTTTTATGTCGAATCAAATGGAACCTTCATAATAGAAGCACAACCAAAAGGCTGAGAATCACCATGAAATTCCCTTGTTTGATGTCTGAACTCTCTTATAGCTTGGTATATGAGCTGCAGGAAAGTTTTTGTAACTATCAAGTCAAAATTTATTACCTGACTGATCGCCTCTTCTTTTGGGTTTAAATGCAATAGGGAGAAAGTCTCTATTGTACTCAATGTCGAGGCAAGAACCCTAAGAGCTAGTCTCCTTAACTGACCTGAAAGGATAGTGCATTATCAGAATCCTCAATTTATGGGGAAATTGTCACTAAATCGGCCCAAGAAAAACCTATAAATACCCTCCCAGTTTGGAAAGATGAGTCATGTTCATAAAAAAAAAAAACTTCCATATTTTCGTTCTCCAAAAATCTTAGCAATAGCTTAATTTTCAAAGTGCCTCTGACCAAGCTCTTTGGTTGATTATAAGCCTAGGAATTTGTTATAAACCTAGAACTCGCCCTTGAAAATTGGCTTGTAAGGAGAGGGTGTCAAATAGCTTATAAATACATGGTTAAACTTATATTTAATTTCTGTGGGATACTAGGATCATAACATACCCCCACGCTCTGCAGCCGACGTCTATGATGGCTCACTCTAGCGACATTGACCCAATGGTAGCCTTTTCTCTTTTAGTGGCTCCACTCACCTATCGGTTTTTTTAATCTAACCTCCAGGTCGCCCCTTTCGAGATCCAACAACAAAGCCACAACTCATTTGATTCCATACTCAATGAGCTATGCCCAATTACTCAAAGTGATGGTTGGCTTTGATACCAAATGTTACAAACCTAGGGATAGAACTCACCCTTGAAAACCGACTTGCAAGGGGAGGGTGCCCAAGAGCTTATAAACATATGGTTAAACTTATACTTAATTCATGTGAGACACTAGGGTCACAACATACCACCACGCTCCGCAACCGACGTTCACAATGGCTCACTCTAGCGACATTGACCCAATGGTAGCCCTTTCTCTTTCAATGGCTCCACTCACTTATCAGTTATTTTAATCTAGTATCTAGGTCGCCCCCTTTAGGATTTGACCACAAAACCGCAACTCATTTGATCTCATACTCAATGAGCTAAGCTCGATTACTTTGAGTAGTGGTTGGCTTTAATACCAGATGTTACAAACCTAGGGGTAGAACTCATCCTTGAAAATCAGTTTGCAAGGGGAGGGTGCCCAAGAGCTTATAAATATATGGTTAAACTTATACTTAATCTATGTCCATGTGGGACACTAGGATCATAACAAAATTATAGGTTGCTTGATTTTTGTAGGTTTGACTTAGGTGGACTTCAATGCTTGACAACTTGCTTGATTGGTGTCCTTTGTATAATTCCCCTTCTTCCAAGAGAATTTTACCGCTTACAAATGAAAGTGATGTTGTATCAATAATAACTTACCACCTCAATACATTATAAAATATATCATTGAAAAATAATGTTTTGCGAAAGAAAAAAAGGCTGTGATTTTAGGTTGTAAACAGATTAAGGGAAGATATAATAAAACCTCCCCCCCCCCCCCCCCCAATGGTTTCTCCATAAAACACAAGCCCATCCAAAATTTAAAGTGTAACACTAGACAACCCATTGTGATATTAATTTATGTGTAAACTGTTAAATATTTCTAAAAACCAACACTGAGTTACTTGTGTGTAAACCGTTAAATACACATTGATGGGACCAACGAACTCTCTTGCCTAGACGACCTCATCAAATACCTTCGTCTACCTAGCCATAACATGGACAAGGAAAAGCAAACCATTAATGAGAAGCTTCAATGCCTCAGACAGTTATCGATTAGCTGTCAAACTGTTGGTAGCTCATCAAAACCCGTATTAATAAGTCATGAGGCGTTACAAAAGGAGCACTAAAGCCATAATTAAGGCCCTAACGGCTAGAAACTATGAAGCTATATATACACACTCAACAGAACCAGACCAGGTACATATACACACAACCTAAATTTTACTAGCACAAGTAACTTTGATATTCCAAGTTTTCTTGCTTCCTAAAGTGTAGCTATACACTGACTTTATCGTCGAAGACTCTGTGGCAGACACCACACCGGTGACCACCTGAGGAAGGCTCTTCACCACACCCACAGGTATAGCACGAGGTCCTTGCTTGCTTCATCTGGACGAACTTGTATTGCTGACGATTTTCGCATCATCAGTTTGGTGCTATTTGTAGGGAACAAAATTTTTGTACTTAGGTCCGAGAGGGTAGTTCCACTCAATTCCCAAGTTCAGATGGGGTCCAACCAAGATTCTGCAGCATTGGCCCTTCGGCAGTCCTGGAATGCCCAGTGTCTTTGAAATTTCGCCTACCAGAACTCAAACCGTTCGACGGACTAAAAGACCTTCTGGATCACATCAACACTTTCAAGATGACCCTAGGCCTTCAACAACCTCCTGATGAAATACTGTGCTGCTCTTTCCCCACCACTCTCAAAGGAGCTGCGAGGGAGTGGTTCACAAAGTTATCAACATCGTCCATCGATAACTTTGAGCAGTTGGGAAATTCCTTCTTACGCCACTTCGTCAGGGGACAATGCCCAAGAAGGCCAGCAGACCACTTACTTACCATTAGACAAGGAGAAAAGGAGACCCTGAGATCGTACATGAAGCGTTTCATTCAAGAAACTTTAGAGGTTGATGAAGTTGATGACAAGGTGTAGTTAACAACCTTTAAAGCTGGATTGAAGTCCAGGGAGTTCATGGTCTCACTTGCGAAGAATCCCCCAAAGACGATGGCAGAGATGCTCTTGAAGGCGCAGAAATACATGAATGCCAATTATGCCCTAGCAGCGATAAAAGATGTAGAGAAGTCCAATGAGAAGGGAAGGAAGGAAGATGATTAGAGAGGACAAAAAAGGGAGCGTACAGATCATTAGAATAGCGATGTGGGTAAGAAGAAAGATGATAAAGCTCCTTGAATAGTAAAATTCACTCATTTAGTTATACTTGTTGACAAAATTCTGGCGTAGATTAAAGATAAGCACTACCTTAAATGGCCAAGGCCGTTACATTCGTCACCCAATGTAAGTGATAAGAAGAAATATTGTTGTTTTCACAAGGATCACAGCCACTACATGGAAGATTGTAGGGACCTGAAGGAGCATATAGAGGAACTCCTACGAAAAGGGAAGTTGCAGAGGTTTGTAAAGAAGGGAGAGCCCAGTAAGTCTAGGGATGATGACAAGGACAAGCATGAAGCCTCACCAAGGGACGAAGACCACACGTCCTAACGTCCATCAAGTGTGATAAGAGAGATAAAGATGATCACAGGTGGCCCATCCACAGGTGGGTCGTTCAGATCCTTTAAGAAATCATATCAGAGGCAGGTGAATAGCATCCATAGAACACCACCCTTGAAGCAAAGATGGATGGACAGGGACATGTTTTTCTTGGAAGAAGACGCTAGAAGAATGAAGCAGCCACATGACGACCCCTTGATCATAATGTTTATGATAGAAGGGTTTAACACCAGGAGAATCCTCGTGGATAATGGCAGCTCCACAGACATCATCTACCTCTTTGCTTTCCAACAGCTAAAGTTGTATCTAAGAAGGTTGTGCCCTTTTGAGTACTTTCTCGTTAGCTTCAATGGAGACAGGGTGTATCCCAAAGGCATAATGACGTTGACAGTCACAGTGGGGTCTTATCCGCAACAATTGACTCGTCAATTAGACTTTCTAGTAGTAAATTGCCCTTCCTCATACAATGTGATCATTGGGAGGCCCACACTCAATCGTTGGAAGGCAGCCACGCCCACTTATTGCCTGAAGGTAAAGTTTCCAATGGAAAATGGTGTAGATGAAGTAAAAGGAGATCAAGTATTGGCTAGGGAATGCTACCAAGCAGTGTTGGCTGCAATAGAAAGCCACATGTGGATGATCGAGGAAAAAGAAGAGGAGAAGGTGGAAGTCCTAGAAACTGTAGAGCTGGTAGACGGAGAGCTAATGAAGACTACAAGAATAGGGAACCATGAGTACAAATAAGAGGAAGAAACTAGTTTGACTCCTTAAGGAGAACCTAGACATCTTTGTCTGAAGTCACGAGGACATGCCAGGCATATCCACAGAGATCATCCAACACAAGTTAAATGTTGACCTTAAGAAAAAGCCCGTCCAGTAAAGACGATGAGCGTTTGCTCTAGAACGAAACCAGGCGATCATGGACGAAGTAAATAAACTATTAGCAGCAGGCTTCATCCGCGAGGTCTACTACCTGGACTGACGGGCGAACTTCGTTCTTGTGAAGAAGACAAATGGGAAATAGAGGATGTGCATGGACTTCACAGAACTAAACAAGGTCTGCCCGAAGGACAACTTCCCCCTGCCAAGGACAGATCAACTGGTGGATTCCACAGCAGGACATAAGCTCCTGACCTTTATGGACACATTCTCAGGGTACAACCAGATAAAAATGGCAGAGGATGACAAGGAGAAAACTGCATTTATCACAAGCCAAGGGCTCTATTACTACAAGGTGATGCCCTTTGAGCTGAAAAATGCAAGAGCAACTTACCAGAGGTTAGTAAACAAAATGTTCAGTAAATAGATCAGAAGAAAGATGAATGTGTATGTGGATGACATGCTCGTCAAGAGAAAAGAAGAGTCTGCCCACCTGGAGGATCTCCAAGAGATGTTCACAACTCTCAAGCAATATCAAATGAAGTTAAATCCCAGCAAGTGCGCCTTTGTGGTGGCGTTAGGGAAGTTCTTAGGGTTCATGGTATCCTAGAGATAATAGAAGCAAACCCAGAGAAGGTATGAGCCAAACTGGAGATGACGTTGCCCAAGACTGTGAAAGAAGTCTAGAAACTCACAGAGAGGATAGCAGCACTCAACAGGGTCGTCTTAAAAGCAACGGACAAATGTCCGCCCTTCTTCAAGATGCTAAAGCGGGCCTTCGCTTGGACGAATAAGTGTAAGAAGGCTTTCCAAGAACTTAAGTGCTACCTGAGCAATCCCCTCCTGAGCCCATCCAAGGAGGGAGAAAACCTGTACTTATACTTAGCAGTGTCAGCTATAGTTGTGAGTGCAACTTTGATTCGAGAAGATGACAGAAGACAGCTCCCAGTTTACTACGTCAATCAGGCCTTCCAAGGGTCAGAAGCCAAATACCTATGGATCGAGAAGATTGCATTCGCTTTGATTGTAAGTTCACGCAAGCTGCGCCTCTATTTCCAGGCAAACCCTACCTTGGTTATGACGGACCAACCCATAAAGAAGTTAATGAACAAGCCCGAGGCTGCAAGAAGGATGGTCTAGTAGGCTATCGAGTTTAGCCAATTCGACATTGAGTACCACAACAGGACAGTTATTAAGGCGCAGGCATTGGCAGACTTCATCGTCGAATTTACAATCCCATACGATGAGGGAGCAACAGATGAAGCAGAAAGATAGACAATTCAGACTAACGGTTCGTCAGCTCGAAAGAGGGGTAAAGTAGGGGTCATTATCATCACCCTAGAAGGAGAGACGTTCAGATACGAAGTTCAGCTAACATTCCTAGCCACTAACATTGAAACTGAATACAAAGGAGTACTGACGGGACTAAGGGTTGGGAAGGCACTACCTGCTCTTGAGCTTCAGCTGCTTCTTAACTACACATAAGACAACAAACAGGAGAGTTAGTGGTGACAAAATATGTGCAAAAGAATAAAGGATGAAGGACTAGCAGAGAAACGACGCATCTAGACTCGGGACTCCCTATAGACGGTGCCAAACTGATGATATGAAAATTGTCAACAATACAAGTTCGTCCAGATGAAGTAGGGACCTCGTGCTGTACCTGCGGGTGTGGTGAAAAGCCCACCTCCTCAAGATCTAAGTTCTCTAGATCCACTCTGGTGGGGTGTTTGACGAGGAACCGTCTTAGGAGCTCAAAGCCTTTATAATACTAGCTGAAGAGTATAGTGTTGTACTCTTCCATCTGCTGGAAGGCCTCGACGGACTTGGCAGCCACCGTCTTGATCTTCTCTTTCGCGGCCAGAAGCTACTCGTCCTTTTTTAGAGTCAGCTGCCTCTCTACCCTCAAATCGTCAGACAGGACCTTAGCTTTCTCCTTGCAGGTATTGGCCTCGTCCATGGTGACAATAAGATCCTTCCTCAGCTTTGAGTTTTCCACCTCCAAAGCCACCACTCGGGACTCCCTATAGACGGCGCCAAACTGATGATGCAAAAATCGTCAACAATACAAGTTCGTCTAGATGAAGCAAAGACCTAATGCTGCACCTGTGGGTGTGGTGAAGAGTCTTCCTCAGGTGGTCACCGGTGTGGTGCCTACCATAGAGTCTCTGATGTTATATGCTGACTTTATCATCGAAAACTCTGTGGTAGGCACCACACCGGTGACCACCTGAAGAAGGCTCTTCACCACACCCACAGGTAAAGCACAAGGTCCTTGCTTCATCTTGACGAACTTCTATTGCTGACGATTTTTGCATCATCAGTTTGGGAGTATTGAAGGGACCAAAGGTCGGGAAGGTGCTAGAAGTCAAAAATTTGCTTCTCCAGAGCGATTCAAAGCTCGTTGTAGGTCAGATAAATGGGAAGTTTGAAGCAAAGGAGGAAAGGATGCAAAAATACCTAAGGTTGTTGAGACTTTTGACACAGGATTTTGATCGAGTGAAGCTCACACAGATCCCCAAAAGACAGAATATGGGGGCAGATGAGCTAGCCAAGTAGGCATCGTCTGAAGCAAGACCAACGAATACAGACCTGAATATTGAGGTCTAAAAATGTCCCAGCATCGAAGAGGTCCTCACCTTCGCAATCCAGAACGAAAGCAGCTGGATGACCCCAATTCTGTCCTTCCTCTAGGACAGACGGCTTCCACAGGACGTTAATGAGGCCAGGAAGGTCAGAAAAATGGCAGCAAGATTCACGATCCTGAATGACACCTTGTACAAAAAAGGCTTCTTCATGCCTTACCTGAAGTGCGTCAATGAGGAGGAAGCCAATTATATTCTAGAGGAGATCCATGAAGGAATTTGCAGAGACCATGCAGGCCCGAGATCCCTGGTTAGCAAAGTTATCCGAACAGGTTACTTTTGGCCTACTTTATAGAAGGATACAAAGGAGTTCATCAAGAGGTGCGACAAATGCCAAAGGTTCGGGAACATCCAACGCATCCCATCGAGAAACTAATGACAATAGCCTCCCTATGGCTGTTTACCCAGTGGGGACTTAATATTGTCGGCTCGTTACCCTAAGGTAAAAGACAGGTAAAATTTTTACTAGTTGCCACTGACTATTTCACAAAATGGGTTGAAGTAGAAGCACTATCAACCATAATGGAGGCGAAAATCCAGAACTTCGTGTGGAAGAATACAGTTTGCCGTTTTGGGATACCACAGACGATCATATCAGAAAACGGGCGGCAATTTTATAGTCGAGGTTTCAGGGACTTCTACTCGAGCTTAGGAATCAAGAACCAATTCTCATCACCTGGTAACACCCAAGCTAACGGCCAGATGGAAGTGATGAACAGAACTCTACTCATGATCATCTAGACTCGGTTAGACGAGGCAAAGGGTGCATGGCCAGAAGAGTTGCCCAACGTTCTGTGGGCGTATAGGACTACAGCGAGAACCCCGACAAGAGAGACCCCTTTCAGTCTCACCTATGGCATCGAAGTAGTGATCCTAGTCAAAGTAGGAATCACCAGCATGAGACGAGAATTCTTCCATGAAGGCAGCAATGACGATCAACTAAGAGTCAACTTGGATTGCTTGGATGAATCCAGAGACGAAGCATCCCGTAAGATGGTGGAGTACTAGCGGAAGATGGCCGAGTACTACAACAAAAGAGTAAAGCTCAGACAACTTAACATAGGAGATCTCGTTATGTGCAAAGTTACACCTGCTACCTAAGACCCAACCTAGGGGAAGCTTGGCCTAACTAGGGAAGGACCCTACAAAGTCACCCATTATTCCAAGCAAGGCAGCTATCACCTGGAAACGTTGGACGGGAGAAGACTGCCGTGACCATGGAATATTGAGCATTTGAAACAATACCATCAGTAAATGTAAAAGACGATTGTAATCATGTTTGAAATAAAGCAATAAAAAAATTATTCAGCCAACATGATGCGTGTAAAGGTAGGAGCCAAAAAAAAAAAAAAAAAAGGCTAAATAATAATTTCTGCCTAGACGGATGTAAGTTACTGACGAAGCTAAATGACAAGATCCCTTCAATGGGTGTAAGTCACAAAAAAATTGACTAAGTAACAAGATTCCGTCTAGACGGATGTAAGTTACTGACGAAGCCAAATGACAAGATCCCTTCAATGAGTGTAAGTCACAAAAAAATGGCTAAGTAACAAGAATTTGCCTCGACAGATGTAAGTTACTGACGCATTTGGATAAGTCACAAAAAAATTGACTAAGGAAAATCCGCCCAGACAGAAATAAAATACTGACGAATGTAGATCGTTTCCTAATCAAACAAACCCCCTGAGATGAGGGTAGACAAGCAATGAAGCAGATAGAAATCACATACATGTACGACAATGCAGGAAAGTAAATAGGTAAGCATAGAATAGTCAATAGAATTGAAAGCCTAAAAACATCGGGCAACCAGCATTGTTCCAACAATAGAATTAAAAGCCCAAAAACACTGGGTAAGAGACATTGTTCTTAAATTAGAATAAAAATATTGTTCTGAAAGTAGAATAAAAAAGCCCAAAAAACACATTAGGTACCAAAAAAAAAAAAAAAAAAGAGGCAAACGTGAAGTAGGAATATGAGCAGGTTCAAGCGACGGCTGCGTCATCACCAGCAGGAGGAGGCAGAGGAGCATTCTCTGGAGCATCACCCTTAGGAGTTGTAGATTGGGAGGCCTTGTCAGCTGCCATTTCCTTATCCACCTCCTTGAGATCCAAGTTCTCTAGATCCACTCCAGTAGGATGCTTGATGAGGAATCGTCTCAAGAGCTTAAAGCCTTTATAATACCAGCTGAAGAGTATAGTGTTGTACTCCTCCATCTGCTGGAAGGCCTCGACAGACTTGGCAGCCATCGTCTTGATCTTCTCTTTCGCGACCAAAAACTACTCGTCCTTCTCCAAAGTTAGCTACCTCTCTGCCCTCAAATCGTCAGACAGGACCTTAGCTTTCTCCTTACAGATATTGCCCTCGTCCATGGCGACAATAAGATCCTTCCTCAGCTTTGAGTTTTTCGCCTCCAAAGCCACCACCCGGGACCCCACTAATGTGGCCTTCGCCTCGTTGCTCAGGTAGTTCGAGGTGATATGGATGGTTTCCCCCAATACCTAAAAATAAGATCCAACTTTTAGAACACAAAAAAAAGGAGAATCTTTGCGCAAGTACACTACCTAGACGAGTTTATGGATATAGCGATCCATAATCTCGTTGGAAGGCATGCCAGAAAAGACCTTAAGCTCCTCAGCCTTGAAGGCATCTTGTGCTCTCGTCAGCGTGAGGTCAGAGTCATCCCAAATGCTGGACGAATGAGAGGTGGCCTTCTCTTTCCTTTTATCGGCCACACACTGTGTCTTCAGGAGTGGGGTAATTTCTTCCACCGAGGTAGCTGGGGAAGCTGTTTTTGTCGGTTCAGTGACGGGGATAGAGGGAGTGATGAAGACTTCTTTCTCCACAACGCGCACTACCTTCTTCCTGATGTTGGAAAAGGGCTCATTCTTCTTGGCCCTCGTCTTTGTGTACATCCCCTGGTTAAATTTTGTTGTCATCTTTGCAAAAGAAAAACACTTGTTAAAAAAAAAAAAAGGAAGAGTGGCAACGACGAGCTTAGTAAACACTTACTCTTCTTCTCCTCAATTTCTATAGTGCACAAGACGCAAGCAAAAGGTTCTGGACCAAGGCAGTGAAGAGCTAGGGTTCGCGGGTCGACCAAATCATCAAAATCGTCAATCGTCCTCACGTACTCAATAGCTGCCTCAACGTGTTGCCTGTACCTGCTCTTGAACTTCGGCCACTTCTTAACTGCGCACAAGACAACAAACAAGAGAGTTAGCGGTGACAAAATATGTACAAAAGAATGAAGGACGAAGGACTGGCAGAGAAACAACACACCTAGACTCGGGACTCCCCACTGACGGAGCAACCTAGGAATGTCCCCCCAAACTTCATTAGAAGGGGTCTCCCACTTATCCTTGGAGACAAAGAAGAACTGCGACTTCCAATATCGAAACAAAGAAGACAGGCCCTTGATGATCCTACCTCCCTGACCTAAGGCACGAACTCATAGTACTCGTATTCCTTGGATTCCTTCAAACGGTACAAGTAGGTAAACTCGTCTACCCTGATCATATCTCCTTTAGTGGTAGCCAGCCATATCTCTATACAGCTAATCACTATTCTCCATGAGTTTGGCATAAGTTGCCCAGGAGCAATATTGAAATGATTAAAAAGCTCCATGATTAAGGGGTGGACGGGGAATCTAAACCCACACAGGAAAGCAGCCTTGTGGAAGCACACCTCCCCGAGCGAAAAGTGACAGGCTCATTCCTCTTTACGAGGACGACAAACCCTAACCCTCTCAGGAAATTGGAACCCATTACTAAACCTATAGAGGGTCTCAATGTCTAAGCTACACTCTTTCCCAAGGGCAGAGAAAGCCTTGACCTCCCTTGGGCCAGAAGCCACAGTGTCTTCCTCCACTTCCACGGGGTTGTCGCTAGACGATAGCCCCATCTCAAGTTCACTAGATCTCACCTCCAACATCCCTTTTCGCTCACCCACCAAATCTTCGAACCAATCAACGGATTGACGAAGCAAAGGGACCTGATCGACTAACACTACACCCAACCTACTACCCTCAAACACAAAACCTTCAATTGAGGGACAGAAAGTACGAGAAACACTTAAAGAGGCCCCCAAACGTGCGAAAAGAAACGAAATAGAGGGGTAAAGTGTCCTAGTTTCAAAACTACCAACCATGGAACCCAGAAACGAAAAAGGGGGACAAAATCCTAAAAACTCAAAATGGGAACGAAAATAAATTTTTTTTACAAATTGCCTATGTTACGAAGAATAGAAAGGCGAGAAGGAACTGTACCTTCGAAAAAGGCACCCACAGGAAGGAAGAATGCAAGAAATTGCAAGAGAGAACAACTCGGAGAAGAAAAGGCACAGAGCAACAATGGCAGGGGAAAAATAAAAAGTGAAGAAGAAAGAGAAGAAAAAGGAAGTTTAAAAACTAAATATAAAAAAAATGAAAACCAGCGAGAAACCCAATGAGCCACACAAGTGGAGCATTAACTCCACCAATCATAACGTGCCACGTGGCCATAATGTGTACAATGCCGCCACTACGCATTAATGCGCCACCACTTCGCATCAAATGTGCAACGATGACCACAAAACCTGGGGGGGCAGCTGATGGGACCAACAAACTCTCTTGCCTAGACAACCTCATCAAATACCTCCGTCTACCTAGCCACAGCATGGACGAGGAAAAGCAAACCATGAATGAGAAGCTTCATTGTCCTGGACAGTTACTGATAGTTGTCAAACCGTTGGTAGCTCATCAAAACCCGCATTAATAAGTCATGAGGCGTTACGAAAGGAGCACTAAAGCCACAATTAAGGCCCCAACGACTAGAAACTATGAAGCTGTATATACACGCTCAACAGAACCAGACCAGGTACATATACACATAACCTAAATTTTACTAGCACACATAACTCTAACATTCCAAGTTTTCTTGCTTCCTATGGAGTTGCTATACGTTGGCTTTATCATCGGAGACTCTGTGGCAGGCACCACACTGGTGACCACTTGAGGAAGGCGCTTCACCACACTCGCAGGTACAGCACGAGGTCTCTGCTTCATCTGGACGAACTTGTATTGTTGACGATTTTTGCATCATCATGCATCTTCTTATTTTTCTTTTCAATTAAATAAAGAAAATTTATATTTGTTTTTCATCATTTTATTTTTCTATCATTTATATAAACACATATGATAAAAAAAATAATATCTTTTTTATTCTTCTAACCAAAAATAATCTTAGAGACTTTTTTTAATACAGAATTCAAAAGCGTCAAGAAGTGGAACACGTCTGCTTTTAGGAAAGAAAAAAAAAACACGTTTACTTTTGAAAATAACCTTGAATCTACAAGGGTTCCTTGAATTCACAAGGAGAAAGGACTCTGGAATCTGCCAGAAAATAGAGAAACAAAAAAAAATTGAATTTTATTGATTGAATAATTATTTTAAAAAACGTTTAAAGATTTAGAGGCCTATTTAAGGGCTCAGTAAAACTTGATAGATAAAAAAAAATATTCTAAAATAACTCTTAATTAATACTTAACCATTACAGAAATTAAATTTGACCTAAAAAGCATTAAAAACACCTAAAAATAAAAAAAAATATATAATAAATGCCTTAAACTTAAAATAGCAAAAATTACATTAAAAAAAAAAACCAAATATAACAAATTACAGAAATTAATGTAAAGATTTTGTCCTACATCTTTTTTCGAGAAGAGATTTTAATATTTCATGAGAATTCATTTTTGTTTTTAATAGAAATGGTTAAAAAACTTTTGAGGGGATATGTTTATGCGAGAAACCACAATGAATTTTATAGAATTCTCTGAAAGATATATGACGCTGATTTTACCGCAGGCTTTAACCGTTGTATAAATTGGTAGTTCTTTCGTACACGTCTCTAATTGTTGTCACTCCTAAAAAGACTTCGACATGTGAGAGTAAACTTGTCACCTGAATTGAAACTGTTTGTAAATGCCTAAATGGTAACACTGACCTTAGTCAATAAGCAAAACATAGTAAGGATAAACAATTCTACAACGCGGGAATTTAATGCGAAAATATTAGAAAATTACCTATTTTGCTGAATTTACAACTTGTATGCAAAATAGGGTCGTGGCCCTGAGTGGCCAAGTGGACAAAGACAAATGTCGGTTACTCTTGCACTCTTCAACAACGCATATCATGCCTCAACCGCAAAGCAAATAAGGAAGATGAGATGATGATGATGATGAGTGTGCCTGCTGCTGCGTGAGTGGTCACTGCTTCCCACGTTGTTCAGAGAAGAAAAATATTAAGACCACAATAACAAATTACACATTTTTTGCCATAATTGACTCGATCGGTAAGTTGTGAGCCATGAAACCATATGGTTTACTTCTGTCGCTCACAACTTATCACAAATAGACAAAACTTACGTACAATATATATATATATATATGTATGTGTGCGCTATTTTTTAGATTTTCTTTTTAAAATTCAGTCCTTTGGCTGTACTTACTTAAAAATATACTTCTTTCACATGAAAAAAGATACATGGCTGAATGGAGTCCTTAAATAGAACCTAAGTCTATCAATGTTTTTTGGAACAATTATTCAATCAATAAAATTCAGACTTTTTTGTCTCTCTATTTTCTAGTGAATTTCATAACTTTTTTCTCGTTTTCTAGAAAAAAATTGTTTTATTTCTTGACACTTCTATAGTCCGCATCATTTTTCCATTACAAATTACATAATTTTTATTATAATTACCTCATGTGACGAGTTGTAAGTAATAAACCTTACTTATAGCATTTTTGGGTAAAGAGTTGAGAGATTTTTAAGCAAGCAAAACCCCACTCCACCACAACTCACGCTCCCAATAAGCTTACACCGCCCTTCAAAAAGGCCAGAAAATTTTTAAAAACTTAAAAAGAGTGTCACAAGCTCACATGCAAGGGCAGCCCAAAATTTGTCAGATGGACCCCACGGTGTTCTCTCAATATCTTACCTGGCTGCAACCATGCATTTGCAGTTGCACCACTTTCCCATTCTGTGGAGCCAGGAACGTGTATTCCACCTCCCTTATGCCGCGCGTACCGTTTCTACCACTTCCCCACACTGACGAGGCTTTAAAAAGCACACTTCTCTCTTTCTTTTTCTCTACACACAACAAACACACACCCTCTCTCAGGCTCTATCAAGAAAAGTAACTAAGCAATTACCCAAATCACTCTCTTCGAACTGTTCAAAGGCAAGGGCCTTGAGGCATTCAAAAAAGAAGCCTCTGTTTCCTTTCACAATCTCACACACTCTTTTTCTCTGCCTTTTGATTTTTTGGCTGGGTCCCTGAGTCTGCAAATCCAGCAAACCCCAACTTGGGGTTGTGATTATTAAATCTTAAGCAAGCAGCAAAGCAAACCACTCCATCACTTTCGCCATCAAAAACCCCTCAAACCCTTCTTTCATCATAATATAGCTTTTTTTTTTTCTCTAGACATGGCTGAGAGTTTAGACGACGGTGAGTTTTGGCTCCCACCTGAGTTCCTTACTGACGACGACTTAGCCATGGAAAAGTATGAAACGGAAACTCATGAGGCCACGAAGGGTGGTCTTTTATCTTTCGAGGTCCCATATATGGGATTTGGGTCTTTTGGGACTTCGTCGGATCTCAGTTCTCCGGTTGAGTCCGTGGTCGGTTCGAGCGAGACAGAGAGTGACGAAGAGGACTATCTCGTTGGCTTGACTCGTCAAATGGCTCGCTCAACACTCGCCGACCCTGCTTTTTCCTCTGACAAGTCCAAGGTATATTGAGAAAAAAAAAAACATTTTCTGTGCTTTACTATTCTTATACTAAACACTCTTTATGTATTTTTGTGGGGTTTCTGATTTGGGTCTCATTTTTTGCAGGCTTGGGTTGTGTCCGGTTCACCACAATCGACCCTATGTGGGTTCAGGCAGGGCTCGAGCAACGGAAGTCCGAACGGCCCATCTCAGGTCTCGAACCCAGCGGCGACTTGGGATCTGCTTTACGCTGCAGCAGGGGAAGTGGCTAGGATGAGAACGAGTGAAGAGATGCAGAGTCTCAATCATGGCAGAGGAGGTCTATTTGGTCCACCAGGGAAACTCCAACCTTCTCCAATCACCGTTCCAGTCAAGAACAACTCCAGCTCAGACGTTGGATTTTTATCTCGCCAATCACTTTCTCACCAGCAGTTGCAAGTACTCTCTCGTATCCATACTTTCTTGGCGCTTGTTAGCGTTTTAATCAGGAATCACAGCTTCTTATCTTTTGTCGATTAATGATTGGAGTTTTGTGTGATTTTGTTAACAGTTTCAGCAGCTGAGACACCAGCAGATGATTAAGCAACAGGGCTCCTCGGCGGTATGGGGGGGACAAGCCAAAGCGAGTGGAAGATACCAACAGAGACAGACCCAGCAAGTGGTCCAGAACCAGAACAGAGCAAGGACAAGCACCGAGTTCGTTGGTGGCAGAAATGGTCGTCCTCTGGGTTTGTCACCATCTGCATGGCCTCCTCTGCAACAAGCTCAGCAGCAGCAACAACCACCACCACCACCACCACAGAATCTGCATAATGGGTCTGCCATGAGAGCTGTTTTTCTTGCGAACCCAGGTGGTAAAAGAGAGAGCGTTGGCACCGGTGTGTTCTTGCCTCGCCGAGTTGATAGTCCATCTGATACTCGCCGAAAGCCAGGTCCAGACTCTCTCTCACTTCTTTTACCTCTGGGTTTTTGCTGGTCTCAAATTTGTTTATTGCTTTGTATTTCATTTTTATCAGATCTGGTTATGGTTTTAAGTACTGTTATTTTACTGATTATTTTGGCTAAATCTTTACAGGGTGTTCGACTGTTTTAGTCCCAGCGAGAGTGGTGCAGGCACTGAACTTGAACGTGGAGGACATGATGGGTGGTCAGCCCCAAGTTCAGTCTCGTTTTAGTGCAAACTGTACTCCAGACACTGGTATATGAGTTGCTCCCATTTCAAGCTTTGTTTTGCTCGTAAGCAGTATTGTTTTGTTTTTTTACTGACTTTTTATTTTTGCTCTTTTTTGTGTGTTCTTCCTTATTAATTGGTAATAGATGCTGTTGCTATAAGGCTAAGGAGTAACAATGTTATGCTTCACCATCAAAGGCGCAACCTACGGCCGCAGCAAGAAATGAACCATGAGATCCGGCTACCGCAGGAGTGGACTTATTGACCAAAATGACTTGGTTTTGTTACCAGCTGGGTCCTACATTAATTTCGTTGCTTTTTCTTGGGAGTTTTTAGGGAAGGAAAAAGATTTGAAAGATTTTAGTTTTTTGCTATAGGGATAGTTCTCATAGTACTAGTAAGTATAAAGAAAAACAAGTTTGAAGAAAGAAAGAAAAAGAAAACGGTGACAATGAAAGAAGAGAAGAAAGAAACAAAGGTTTTTTGGGTTAGTCTAGATGGTAATAAATGTCTACTTTAAGGAAAGTGAAATGAAATGATGCTACAGCTTGTGCTCGGTTGGTTGGGCTCAGGGAACGAGGACACAATGGTGGATGGTTTTTATTTTTATTTTATTTATTAATTGTTTTTAGTATTTCGGGAAAATAAGGTGTTGTGGGAAACAATTGGAGGGGTTGGGTCCATGTTTTTGTTTTAGTGAATTACTACTACTAAAAATTGAAATGATGCAGTTTGTCCCTCGAATTTGATTCCTACCTGTCAGCCCAACAAATACAGTCGAGTAATAATAAATGGATTAATTATTTTTGCCCATTTTACTTTCTACCCCGCTGTCTATCATTATGTACATTTATATCCTTGTCTTGTGGATTTTCCAGGAAAATTAATAGCTAGGAACTACTTATATAAATTTTTGCATAATTCCATGGTTCTAAGATGAATCTGGACTTTGCTTAGTAAAAAAGAATCTGGACTTGTACAGGGGAAATACCTATATAATGCTGTGTTGGCCAGAGAGGTTGGATTGTAGTTGGCGGCCACTATTTAGTGTCTTTGGGTTTTGACCATCGTTGTTATCGTAAGGCATTGATTTTGTTTTCTTCTTATTGAGCAACGTGCGGTCGCGGTTCAACTGTTTTAAGTATTAATTAGTAGGTAGGTGTGAGTAGACTAATAAATAGTATGTTCCAAGATTAAAAATTATGCGGTGGTGACTTTTTTTTTTAATATACTCTAGAAAAAAAGTGAGGAAAAAAGGTCAAGCACCTTTCCGTTTCCCCGAGGTGTGGCAGCTGGATTTTCAGTTTCTTCTGTACTAAGTTTCGTTCTTTAATTTTGTAATTAATCTTTTTTTGCTATGTGATTATTTAATTATTTGTCAAGTGTCTTGGAATTCTATCAAATAAATCTTTTTATTTTTGACATGTGTTTCGACTTATATTCTTGGTTTTTGTCGTTGTGGCTATTACATCAAATATACAGTAGTTGAAAATTTTTTTAATGTTCTGTTTAAATTGAGGGATAGTGAACGCGAATAGAATAGAGTTGACTCGGCTAAATTTACTCTATTTTCCTCAATTCAAACTGATTAAAAGACAACTTTGTTAAATAACTCTGTTTGAAAGGAAAAAAATAAAATTTAATCCAAATACCCTGTGGGTGAGAAAAAACAAAGTGTGAACTAGAGTAATGATTGAAAAAAAAAAAAATCAAGTGGTGTGGGTGTGTGACTCGTGACTGAGAAGTGAGAACTGAGGCTTTGCTTAGGAGGGAAGTATCTTTGATATTAAGCCGTAGTAGAGTAGTGAGCTCTTAAAGACTACCGACACGTGGACTGTTCCTACGCGTCGAGCAACCTTTATTTTTTTTTTGTAGTCTTTTTTTTTTTTTTTTTTCCTTATCTCTGCTTTATCCATGAGCGAATTTTATTGGAGTATTATGTGTGTGTATTTTGGCTGAAACACTCTATCAGGAGACTCGTGTGTGTATCAGAGGTCATGGGTGAGATCAACAACAGCTGTTGCTTTCAACAGCGCATGGCCAGCATGCTTTTTTCTTTTTCTTTTTCTTTTCTGATTTTTTGATTTTTTTGGTAATTGGCCAAACACGCTTCGTTGCCGGCAAAGGGTGGCTTGGGAGTGGGCAAGAGCAACCCAAAAAGTCCGTGGCTATGCCACCTTTTGTAACTTGAACCACACATGCCACCCACTAAGGTGTTTGGTAACTCGCATTTATTAATTTTGAAATTTGCAGCATTGGGCTTCAAAAAAAAAAATTTGCAGCATTGAGTTTTTTTTATAATCAATCTTAGTAGAATAATATTTTGCTTAAACATAATGGGATTTAAAAATAAATAAAAATTTATAACTAGATAATGCCCAAAATGCATCCACTACCACCAACACCCAAAAAAAAATCTTGTTCCTTTAAATTCTAACCATCATTCCAAGCTGAATCTTTATCATCCAATAGTGAGTTTGTGATGAGCAAAGAAAATTATGGATTTTGAGGAAAGCAATCCTTTTTTTTTTTTTGATGGTTACAACCAATAGAAGCAGGGGATTTAAACTTTGGATATCCTTATAGTGAGAATTGAACAAATCTAATAATTTACAAAAAGTCAAAATTTACAAAATTCCAATCGACAACAAAAATTGTGAAATATACCCATCACCAAAAGGACTCAAATTCAAACATCACGACCGATAATTGATTAGCATAACTTGGTGAACCGTTCAGTGTTGATTTTGTCATATTAATTTTGCCAAGAATCACAAAACCCTCAGAGAGGCTATAGGACGACATCATCGGTAACAAATCAACAATGGTTTCCAAATGGAGGAATTAAAAAAGAAAGAAATGGAAAGGAGGATATAAAGAAAATGAGACTGTATAATAATTTTGAGAATCATCCCTTTTTTCTTTTTTTTTTGATAGACATCCTTTTTTTTTGTTTGTTTGTTTGTAAAATGTATTTTGGAAACCATATACAATAGAATAAAATTTGAAAGAAGTCGTGGTTATTTTCATTTTGCACAAGTTTCTACACTTTTTAACAATTAAGACAGTTTACTATAGATTAAACTATATTCTGAATAGTTTACTGTAGGGTCTAGGTTTTTGGTTGCCCAAGCCCAAAGGATATGGGTCAAAAGCCCAACGAACCCTGAACAATGAATTTGTAGAGAGTGGATCGAAGGTCTAGGCGTCGGCCGGCGTTTAGAAGGCGTGAACTCCGGTCTCTTTTATTTAAAGAAAGTTTACAACTGAGGGATGCTCCTCGGTCCATGGCCGAGGAGGCTCCTTGCCCTTTCTCTCTCTTTTCCCTTTTTCTTTTTTTTTACCTCTCGCTCTTCTAGGAGGAGTTCCTTACATTATATATCCCTCCCCCAATTGATCCTAACCCTACACTTGTTGAGCGGTTTGGACCTTACTCAGGTGCTTGTCCCATCGGCCGCCTTCTCAGTCTCTTTGGGAGTCGCGGCGACCGAGGCAACACTGGTGCGGGGTCCTTTCTCATTAATGCGGCCAGGGCGGTAGTCAGGTACATTTAATGTGGAGGTGACTGCTTGTCATGAGCTTGTCCCTCAAGTTCTCGGACTTCCGATGATGGGGTCGTCCTCGGACATAGGTGCCTCCTCGGCTCGGGCCTCCAGCCCAAGAATGAAGTGGGCTGAGCCGTAGGATTATTTGGCCCCACAATAGCCCCTCAAAATGTTGTTGTCCGCATCCTCGGGCGGAGAGGAGGATTTTGATGTCCTCGGGCATGCGACGCGTCCCATCGAGTTTGGCCCTCTGGGGGTACTAGAGTCTTTTGTCAGCCCCAGAAGCGTTACTGACGCCTCGAAGGGCGCGATGTGCCCTTCATTAAATTCAGGCGGCTCTGTGCTCCCTAAGTTCAACGGGAGGATGAAAATCCTACGGTGGGGATTTGCCTAGCAGTTTGGGGCGGGAAAACCCGCACGGTTCCTTGATTTTAGGGTATAAATACCCATTCGAAAAGCCGGTTCTTCTGTTCACTCGCACCCAAGAGTCTACATCTCCATCATAAAAAGTCTATCCAAGGAGCTTCTACACATTTATGTAAGTCACTCTATCTCTCTTTGAGCTTTCTCCTTTTCCATCTCTGCCTCTTTTTCATTTGCTCTCTCTTAGCTCGCTTAGGCATCGTTTGGGATGGGTATATTTAAGAAGTATGTCTTCACTGAGGAGGCGATGGAGAAATTCATCGCCGATTATAAGATACCGGCCAACGTGGGCTTGAGGTATTGTGCGGAGGGCGAGTGGCGCTTTCGGAGGCTGGAGGGTGAGGTGGTGATTCCCATCGTTGCCTTCGTTGAAGGTGGCATGAGGATACCCATGGGGCCGGTGATGAGGGACTACCTGATGCACTTCCGACTAGCCCCCACCCAGTGTGCCATCAACGTCTTTAGGATTCTGGGCAGTGTGGATGCCTTAAATGAGAAGATGGGACTGAGATTGACCCACCATGACGTCAACTGGTGTTATAACCTCCAGTGCCTGAAGGGCGAAACTTACTACCTGAAGACCAGGGATGACAGGGTCCGGCTCATTCAGTGCCTTCCTGAGTCTAGCAAGGGGTTGAACAAGGACTTCCTCATCGTGTCTGGAGAGTGGCACGATGGCCTTCACTGCCCGACGACGGAGGGGACCCCAAGTGGGGCAATGGGAATATGGAGAGAGAGTTCTAGGACCCTAATCAGTTCCATCCTTTCATTCGTCCATTTCTTTTTGCACCGTCTGGTTTCTGATATGAATGTGTTTCCTCTTGCAGATCCACACGCCTTCACGCGCCATTTCAGCCTAATCAACCGGGAAGACTTGCAAAAGGCGCTGAGAGCAGAGGTTTTTGTGAACGAGGCCGACAATCAGGTTAGGACCGCTCACCAGATCTTGAAATACGACCCGGCTCACAAGTCATTTGCGGCGCCGAAGTACGTGATTAGAGCAAAGGATCCTCGGTTTCGAAAAATAACAGTGACCGAGGACGGGTTTCGGTTCCCCGAGGTGTCCTCCACATCAGAAGGCGTAACACCTGCGGGTTCTTCCTCCTCCTTTAGACTCTCGGAGCCCGCCGAAGTAGGCCTAGAGAGGGAAGTGGAAGTTGCAGACTTTGGCCCCGCCGAGGACGAATTTGACGTTTTTGAACAAGCTCACCAATCCAAGGACCCTCCAGGAGACATGGGTGACCCTCGTCTGACTGAAGCAGACTTCTCAGCGTCCAAGTCCTCTTCCTGGCACGGAATAGGCTACAAGAAGAGGCCCCAACCTAGCCTGTCGAACTTAATTGAAGGCCAGCCGGGGAAAACAAAGCCAGAGCTTCCTCCTCCTCCTCCAAAAACTCGTTCTGCTCAGGGTAGGTCGGCCTCTACCCAGTCAAGGCTTCCTCCTTCTCCGTCCAAGACGAGTCTGCCTTCTAGGCATGAGCCCTCTGATCCCAAGCAGAAAAAGGATAAGGGCAAAAGGCCGGCTGATGAAAAGTCAGGGTCCCCACAGGAGGGGGATGATACTCGGCGGCCATCTAAGCAGCTGAAGATAGGCTCCCAAGGCCAGGAAAAGCGGGTTGACGCCGAGCCCGAGCCGCAGGCCTGGCTTCCTGCCCCAATGCTCCATGGGGGGCCGCTGAGGGAAGACTCCTCCCTCAGGGATTTCAGAGAGGGTAAGGGCGCGTACGTGGCCGACGCGCTGGAAAGGTGCCTGCTACTCCCCGCTGACATGGCGGAACTGGGACTATGAGGAGCAGGGAGGTCTTCCTCTGCCTCAAGAGGTACCTGGGAATGGTAAGTCTCTCGTCATTTATGACTTATTCTAGTTGTAGCTTCTCTCTCCCTTTTCTGGGCTCGGCTAACCGTGTACTTGTTTTGTTGGGCAGGCCATTTAGGCTACTTATAAGTTGGAGGACGTGGCCCATGACCAGGGGAAAGCCATGGACGTGGAGCGTGAGAAACGCCTGGAGGCCACTCGGGTCCTCAAGAACTCTGAGGCTGATCTTGCCAAAACCCGGGAGGAGCTGAGTGCAATGACCAGTGCTCGGGATACTGCCCTGTCGGGTCTCGTCGGCTTCCAGAAGCAGGCCGAAGATTACTCAAAGTGCCTGGCTGAGGCAGAGGAGCAGCTGAAGACTGCAAAGGAGCTGCTTGCTGATCTGCCAAAAAAGTTGGCTGCCGCCGAGTCGGACAAGCGGGCAGCTAAGTGGGCGAGGGACGAGGCCGTGAGGGCCAAGTTCGAGGCTGACCAGGGCAGGGAGGAAGCCCTGGCCACTAAGCAGGAAGCCGAGGGGGAGGCTTATGCTACGGGGATGGCAGAGACAGAAGCAGCCTTTAAGGCTCAAGTCCTCGGGTTGTGCAGGCACTACTCTGCCGAGGTTTGGAGGGAGGCTCTCAGACAGGCTGGGGTCGAGGCCTCGTCCGACTTGTGGAAGGAGGAGAATGTGTATTACCCTCCTGCCATCCGCGAGGCAACTCCAAGTGGCGCTGAGGCCGAGGAGGTTGCAGAGGAAGCCGGTGCTGCTACGGGTGAGGACACCTCGATTGCTGAGCCCGTGGGGGAGCTCGTCCAAGGAAGTGACCCTTCCAAGGTAGCAGAATTAGGTGATGGCCCTGTTGAGGAGGCGCCCCAGAAGGTTGTGAAGTCTACCTCTGAAGCTGAGGTTCCTGCTGCTGAGGAGGCAGCCGTTCCTACCGCGCCTTCGCAGGCTGTCCCTTCTGGCCGAAGCTCAGAAGGCCTTGAATCTGCTATAGTCCAGCCCCCAGCTGAGGGAGGAAAATAAGTAGGCAGGGCAGGCCCCTCGACGTCGTCGTCTCTCTTGTCTTTTGCATTTTTCTTCTTCTTTCTTTTTTTTTGTTTTATGATTGTAATGTAAATCCTATTGTGTAACTCTTCTTGGGCTTAATGAAATACGAGTTTTGTTTCTTTTCCTGCTGGTTGTGCTTGCTTGCTTGCTTGCACGCTATTCGTTTTTTCTTTACTTGTATGGTTTTAACTTCAATTGCATCTCGGCCAATCGCGGCATCAGTTATTATAGCGAGGGCATATATGCTTGGGTGGACCCATCGTTTCCTAAGGGCCAGGCAGGAAATTCTTTGAGTAGACACCTGGGAGCCCCTTGAAGTAGTTGGCTTCCCTACAGGCTTGAGTCCAAGGACCATACAGTGCTTTTGGTTCTGTCTAACACTTAGAATCCTCTGAAGTAGTTAGTTTCCCCAAAGGTCTGAGTCTTGGGATCATACAGTGCTTTTGGTTCTGTCTAACACCCGGAATCCTCTGAGGGAGTTAGTTTCCCCATAGGCCTGAGTCCTGGGACCATGCAGTGCCTTGGTTCTGTCTAACTCTTAGGACCATCTAAGGTAGTTAGTTTCCCCGTGAGCCTGAGTCCGAGGGCCATGCAGAGCCTTGGTTCTGTCTAACACTTAGGATCATCTGAAGTAGTTAGTTTCCCCGTGAGCCTGAGTCCGAAGACCATGCAGAGCCTTGGTTCTGTCTAACGCTAGGCTTCTAAAGTGGTTAGTTTCCCCATAGGCCTGAGTCCGAGGACCATGCAGTGCCTTGGTTCTGTCTAACGCTTGGCCTTCTGGAGCGGTTAGTTTCCCCATAAGCCTGAGTCCGAGGACCATGCAGTGCCTTGGTTCTGTCTAACGCTTGGCCTTTTGGAGCGGTTAGTTTCCCCATAGGCCTGAGTCCGAGGTCCATGCAGTGCCTTGGTTCTGTCTAACGCTTGTCCTTCTGGAGCGGTTAGTTTCCCCATAGGCCTGAGTCCGAGGACCATGCAGTGCCTTGGTTCTGTCTAACGCTTGTCCTTCTGGAGCGGTTAGTTTCCCCATAGGCCTAAGTCCAAGGACCATGCAGTGTCTTGGTTCTGTCTAACGCTTGTCCTTCTGGAGCGGTTAGTTTCCCCATAGGCCTGAGTCTGAAGACCATGCAGTGCCTTGGTTCTGTCTAACGCTTGGCTTCTGAAGCGGTTAGTTTCCCCATAGGCCTGAGTCCGAGGACCATGCAGTGCCTTGGTTCTGTCTAACGCTTGGCCTTCTGGAGCGGTTAGTTTCCCCATAGGCTTGAGTCCGAAAACCATGCAATGCCTTGGTTCTGTCTAACACTTGGCCTTCTGGAGCGGTTAGTTTCCCCATAAGCCTGAGTCCGAGGACCATACAGTGCCTTGGTTCTGTCTAACGCTTGTCCTTCTGGAGCGGTTAGTTTCCCCATAGGCCTGGGTCCGAGGACCATGCAGTGCCTTGGTTCTGTCTAACGCTTGGCTTCTGAAGCGGTTAGTTTCCCCATAGGCCTGAGTCCGAGGACCATGCAGTGCCTTGGTTCTGTCTAACGCTTGTCCTTCTGGAGCGGTTAGTTTCCCCATAGGCCTGAGTCTGAGAACTATGCAGTGTCTTGATTCTGTCTAACGCTTGGCCTTCTTGAGTGGTTAGTTTCCCCATAGGCCTGGGTCCGAGGACCATGCAGTGCCTTGGTTCTGTCTAACGCTTGGCTTCTAAAGCGGTTAATTTCCCCATAGGCCTGAGTCCGAGAACCATGCAGTGCCTTGGTTCTGACTAACGCTTGTCCTTCTGGAGCGGTTAGTTTCCCCATAGGCCTGAGTCCGAGGACCATGCAGTGCCTTGGTTCTGTCTAACGCTTGTTCTTCTGGAGCGGTTAGTTTCCCCATAGGCCTGAGTCCGAGGACCATGCAGTGCCTTGGTTCTGTTTAACGCTTGGCCTTCTGGAGCGGTTAGTTTCCCCATAGACCTGGGTCCGAGGACCATGCAGTGCCTTGGTTCTGTCTAACGCTTGGCTTCTGAAGTGGTTAGTTTCCTTCTCCAAAGAATCGTCCTCCCCAGACTAGGTCGACCTCAACCCAATCTAGGCTTCCTCCCCCTCCACCTCGGACGAGTCCGTCTTCCCGGCACAAGCCTTCCGATTCTAAGCAGAAGAAGGACAAGGGCAAGAGGCCCATTGAGGAGAAATCTGGGTCCACTAGGGAGGGGGATGACTCTCGGCGGCCCTTAAAGCAGCTGAGGATAGGCTCCAGGTCTCAGGATAGGCAAGTGGATGCCCCGGCCGAGGCCCAGGCATGGCTGCCCGCCCCAATGCTTCGTGGGGCTCCTTTGCGAGATGATTCCTCTCTCAGGGACTTTAGAGAGGGCGAAGGCGCGCGCGTGGCCGACGCCGTGGAGAGATGTCTACTACTTCCCGCGGACATGGAGCAGCTGGGGACCATGAAGAGCACGGAGGTCTTCCTCAGCCTCAAGCATTACTTGGGGATGGTAAGGCCTCAACACTTGTGTCTTTTATTGTTTTAGTTTTTTCTGCCTCCCCTTTTTTTTTATCTTTCTTTTGTAATGTAATTCGTATTGTGTAATTCTTTTTGGACTTAATGAAATGCGAGCTTTGTTTCTTTTTCTACTCATTGTGGTTGTTTGCTTACTTGCATGCTATCCGCTTTTTCTTTATTCGCATGATTTTAGCTTCGATTGCACCTTGGCCAATCGCGGTACCAATTATTATAACGTGGGCCCCCATGAGGTAGTCGGCTTCCCCACGGGCTTGAGTCCCAGGGCCATGCAGAGCCCTGGTTCTATCTAACACTTAGTACTTTTGAAGTAGTTAGTTTCCCTATAGGCCTGAGTCCGAGGACCATGCAGAGCCTTGGTTCTGTCTAACACTTAGTGTTTGAAGTGATTAGTTTCCCCATAGGCCTGAGTTCGAGGACCATGCAGTGCCTTGATTCTGTCTAACACTTAGTATTTTGAAGTAGTTAGTTTCCCCATAGGCCTGAGTCCGAGGACCATGCAGAGCCTTGTCTAACACTTAGTATTTGAAGTAGTTGGTTTCCCCATAGGCCTGAGTCCGAGGACCATCCAATGCCTTGGTTCTGTCTAACACTTAGTATTTTGAAGTAGTTAGTTTCCCCATAGGCCTGAGTCCGAGGACCATGCAGTGCCTTGGTTCTATCTAACACTTAGTATTTGAAGTGATTAGTTTCCCCATAGGCCTGAGTCCGAGGACCATGCAGAGCCTTGGTTCTGTCTAACACTTAGTACTTTTGAAGTTGTTAGTTTCCCCATAGGCCTGAGTCTGAGGACCATGCAGAGCCTTGGTTCTGTCTAACACTTAGTGTTTGAAGTGATTAGTTTCCCCATAGGCCTGAGTCCGAGGACCATGCAGAGCCTTGGTTCTGTCTAACACTTAGGCCTTGCCGTCCGGACATGTGATCCCAAGTTGAAACAGGTTAAGAATCGGAATTCAAAAAGGATTGCTTCATTAATAATAATACCTTTTCAGGTTATTTACATTCCAGGGGCGGGGTACAGGTTTTTCGTCTAGATCTTCTAAATAGTATGCACCTATTCCTGCTACTGAGGTAATCCGGTAGGGGCCTTCCCAGTTGGGTCCCAGCTTTCCCCAGGACGGGTTCTTGGCCGCCCCGACGACTTTTCTAAGCACCAGGTCCCCCGGTGCCAGCGGCCTGAGTTTCACGTTGGTGTCATACCCTTGCTTGAGCTTTTGCTGGTAATAGGCCAGCTGGATCATTGCTCGTTCCCTTCATTCGTCCACCAAGTCCAGGCTTCTTCCCAGCAGTTCATCATTGCTGTCGGGAGTGAAAGAGCTCGTTCGCAGCGTCCGGAAATTCGTTTCCAGGGGGATCACTGCCTCGGCGCCATAAGTCATGGCAAAAGGTGTTTCCCCTGTTGACCGCCGAGGGGTAGTCCGGTACGTCCATAGGACGTGGGGCAGCTCCTCAACCCATCTTCCCTTGGCGTCGTCCAGCCTCTTCTTAAACCCGTTGATGATAACCTTGTTGACGGCTTCTGCCTGTCCGTTTCCCTGAGGGTAGGCAGGCGTCGAGTATCTGTTAGTGATCCCAAGTTCGCTGCAGTACCTCCTGAAGGCCTTGCTGTCGAATTGGAGCCCATTATCCGAGATGAGGGTATGAGGGACCCCAAATCGCGTAACTATGTTTCTCCAAAGGAATTTCTTGGCGTCCGCGTCCCTAATGTTGGCCAGGGGCTCGGCCTCGACCCATTTCGTGAAGTAGTCCGTGGCCACCAGCAGATACCTCTTATTCCCTAGCGCTTTCGGGAAGGGACCTACAATGTCCAAGCCCCATTGGGCGAACGGCCAGGGACTGGACAAGGGATTGAGAACCCCTCTCGGCTGGTGAATGTTCGGGGTGAATCTCTGGCATTGGTCACACCTCTTGACATATTCCAGGGCCTTCTGTTGCATTCCCGGCCACCAATATCCTTGCGTGACGGCTCGGTGTGACAGGGATCTCCCTCCTGTATGACTCCCACAGATTCCTTCGTGCAGCTCTTCGAGCAGTGACTCTGCTGCCTCTGGGTGGACGCATAGTAGGTATGGCCCAGAGTAGGAGCGTTTGTATAGTCGGAGATCCTCGGATAGCCAGAACCGAGGAGCTCACCTCCGTACTTTCTCAGCCTCTGTCTTATCTTCGGGCAGGAATCTTTGAGGAATTTCACTATGGGATCCATCCAGCTGGGACCCACTTCAATTTGATTGACGGTGACTGGCCCCCTTGCCATTTCGTTCGCTCTTTCTAGGTGCTCGACGAGTATGATCCGGGGCAGGCCCTCCGCCGAGGACGTTGCGAGTGTGGCTAGTGAGTCGGCATGGCTGTTCCCACTCCGGGGAATATGAGACAGGCTAAAGAGGTCGAACTCCGATTGTGAGCGCTGGACCTGGCTCAGGTATTCTTGCATTCTCGGATCTCTGACTTCCATTTCTCCGTTTACCTGTCCTTTACCAATCTCGAGTCTGAGAACGCCTCTATCGATTTTCCTCCCATCTTCCGTACCATGACCATCCCTTGAAGCAACGCCTCATACTCGGCCTCGTTGTTTGTGGCTGAGAATCCGAGCCTCAGGGACTTCTCGATGATGTGATCCTCGGGGGATACTAATACTAGCCCTACTCCGGACCCCCTCTGGTTCGCCGCGCCATCAACATATACTTTCCAGTAGGGTGACCCTGGGATGGAGACTGCCCCAACTGACTTCTTATCCGAGCTCTCCTCCCCAGGGGCTGCTTCCACAGTGGGTTCGGCGAATTCGGCCGTCAAATCCGCCAGGACTTGCCCTTTTATGGAAGTCCGGGGCATATACTTGATATCAAAGGCCCCAAGGATTGTGTTCCACTTTGCGATTCTCCCGTTGTAATCGGCAGTCCGTAGCACAGCCTTCAGGGGCAGTTTAGTTAGGACGACCACCGTGTGAGCTTGGAAGTAGTGAGGTAGCTTTCTCGTGGCGTGGACCACAGCTAGTATGGCCTTCTCCAGGGGCAGGTACTTGACCTCCGCTTCATGTAGCGATTTGCTGACATAATAAACTGGCTTCTGAATGCCACTGTCATCACGTATCAGTACTAGGCTCACTACGTGGGGCACCATAGCGAGGTATGCGTACAAGACCTCATCGGCGTTAGGATTGGACATGACAGGCGGCCGGGATAGGTACTCCTTGAGTTGTTGGAAAGCTACAACATAGTCTTCGGACCACTCAAACCCTTTCCACTTGTTGATCAGGAGATAGAAGGGCCTGCACCTGTCAGCCGATCGGGAAATGAATCTGTTCAAGGCCGCGATCATCCCCGTAAGCTTCTGGACCTCCTTGGGGTTCTGCGAAGGTTTCAAATCATGAATAGCCTTGATTTGGTCAGGGTCAACTTCGATTCCCCTATGGGTGATCATGTACCCAAGGAACTTGCCTGAGCTTAGCCCAAACGAGCACTTTGAGGCATTTAGGCGTAGCTGGTGCCTCCTCAAGACGTCAAACGTGCGGCCGAGGTCCCCCAGATGTTCGGATACCACTTTACTCTTCACCACCATATCGTCAACATAGACCTCAATGCTCTTGCCCAGCATCGGCTCGAACATCCTCGTCATCATCCTTTGATAAGTGGATCCCGCGTTCTTCAGACCGAAAGGCATTACTTTGTAGTGGTAATTCCCGATGGGTGTCACAAAGGCGGTCTTCTCCTGGTCTTCCAGGGCCAGTGGTATTTAATGGTAGCCTTGAAAGGCGTCTAAGAAGCTCATTCGAGGATAGCCTGTGGTCGCATCTACCAGCTGGTCGATCCGAGGCATGGGGAATGGGTCTTTTGGGCACGCCCTATTTAGGTCGGTGAAATCCACACAGACCCTCCATTTTTCGCTCTTCTTCCTGACCACCACAGTATTGGCTAGCCATTCGGGATAGAAAACCTCTTTGATAGCCCCAGCGCGCTTGAGCTTATTCACCTCCTCCGTTATGGCGTCAGCGTGCTCCCTCGATGGGCGTCGGGACGGCTGCTTCTTGGGCACTATGGATGGACTAACGTTGAGATGGTGACAGATGAAGGACGGGTCAATCCCTGGTGCGTCGTAGGGGTCCCATGCAAATACATCGATATTGCTTCGAAGGAACTTGACCAACTCCTCTTGTTCGGCGGGAGGGAGCCGAGCCCCGACCTGGAAGAACTTCTCGGGATCATCACCGATTACCACTTTCTCCAAGTCTTCACACTTGGCCCCTTCGGCAGCTACGTTAGGGTGCGCTACCATGGTCTTTGACTGCTATAAATCCTCTTCGGTAGGGGCCGAGGGCTGTGCATCAAGTCGGCATGATATGGCAGCCACCATGCATTGCCTCGCTGTGGGCTGGCAACCACGGATTTCTAGGACTTGGTCCCCCGATGGGAATTTCACCTTCTGGTGTAAGGAGGAGGCTACGCCCCCTAAAGTGTGGAGCCAGGGTCTTCCTACGATGGCCGTGTAGGGGGAGTATGTGTCCACCACTATGAAGTTCACCTCTACCACTTCTAGGCCGGTCTGTATGGGCAGCCTGATCATGCCCCTCGGGGTGACGAGCTTCCCGTCGAAACTCATTAGGGAAGAGGCATATGGTGTCAAGTCCTCCGGTTTTAACCCTAGCCCCTTGTAGAGGTCCGGGTACATGACCTCTGCTGCGCTGCCACCGTCTACCATCACTCTCTTCACGTCATAGCCCCCAATTCTAAGGGTGACCACCAGAGCATTGTCGTGGGGCTGGGTGGTCCCGATTTTGTCCTCCTCTGAGAAGCTCAAAGGGGGGCAGGAACTCCTTCTAGCCCTTTTCGGCCCTGCCTGGGACTCCTCGGCTTGCGGTTGTGCCACAGATAACACTCGCCAAGGGCGCGTGCCTGTCCTCCCCGGCGCCGCCAGGATTACGTTGATTGTGCCAGCGGGTTGCCCCATGGCGGTGTCCCTCCGGGGCTCTTGATACATTTGGCCCTGACGATTGTCAGGGTGGAGCAGCAGGTGCTTCAGCTTTCCTTCCCGGACTAGCTGGTCCAGGTAGTTCCGGAGGTTCCTGCAGTCCTCCATGGTATGCCCGTGGTCCTGGTGGTATTGGCAGTAACGGTTCCGATTGCACCTCTCAGGTTCCCCAGCCATCTTATTCGGCCACCTGAAATACGGCTCGTCCTTTATTCTCTCCAGCACCCTATGCACGGGTTCTCGGAATACGGCGTTGACAGTTTGAGCGTTGGTCGCTCCAGATTCTCCTCCGAAATCCCTCCTCGGGCGGGCGTTGTTATACCGGTCCGACCTGAAATCCCTCCTCTCTTGAGGGATGGCCTTATCCTTCCCCTTGCCTTGCAGCATATCTTCTTCCACCTACTTGTATTTGTCAATCCGATCTATCAGTTGCCGCACGCTGGTGGCGGGCTTTCCGGTCAAGGACTTCCTCAGACCGTGCCCCATTGGTAGCCCATTCTGGAATGTACTGATGGCGACGGCATCATACTTGCCGGCCAGCTCATTGTAGATCTCCCAGTACTTGTCCGAGTAGGCCTTGAGGGTCTCCCCGTCACGCATGGATAGGGACAGGAGTGCGCTCATGGGCCGAGGAGGCCTGCTGTTTGTGACAAAGCGGGAACCGAAAGCCTGGGTTAGCTGTCTGTACGAGTCTATGGAATTCGTCCTCAGACCGTTGAACCACCTCATCGCCACAGGTCCCAAGCTGGATGGGAAGACTTTGCACATCAGCGCCTCGTTCTTGGAGTGGACAGCCATCCTCTGGTTGAACTGGCTCACATGCTCCACGGGGTCCGTTTTGCCGTTGTAAGCAATGAAGGTTGGCTGCTGGAACCGCCGAGGAAGCTCTGCCTCCTCTATACGATGCGTGAAGGGCGACCGGGAGAGCTGATCCAACGCCTTGCTCATGGCGTCACCTCCTATGCCCCTGGGGGTTGGGCTGGCGCGCCTACGCCACCGGTAGCGCTCGTCCTTGTGGGAGAAGGTCTCGCTGGGTGGCGTTCTTGACCTTTGCTTGTATTCGTCATCGCTCTCGTCGTCAGAGGGCAGGTCAGGGCTGGGCTCGGACTGTCTTCGCTGCGCACGGCGCAGCCTCCTCTTCAGATCATCTATCTCGCGCTGCATGGCCACCTTATCATCCTTCGCCTGGGAAGCGTGGCTATGGGCCTCCTCCGATTGCGTGGCCTGGCCATCGTCGCGCTTCTGGGCTTGGTTTTCGCTCGCCGTCGAAGTATGCACGCTTCCTTCTCGAAATCATCCATTGTCGGTCTGACCACCCCCGGGGTCGCCGTAGTCACCCTGATTCCGTGGCTTCGCCGGTTCAGGTCGATTGGGAGTTCTTTGGTGAGGGCCCGATCCTACCATGCTTGACTGTTGTCCTTACCAACGCACAAGTTCTCCCCACAGACGGCGCCAATTGTAGGGACCAGGTTTGAGGGAATGGACCCAAGCCCGGTTTCCCCGCAATGAATTTGTAGAGGATGGGCTCAAGAACTAGGCGTTAGTGTGAAGTGCAACGGCCGTGCATGGTTGTACGTAGGTTGGATAATCCGAACATGCATTGGGATGAGTAATAGTGTTCCTCGGACGCGTTCTCTCGGACTTGGAGTTCTTATAATTTCTTTCTTTAAGACTCATTACAAAGTTCTCTCAAAGCCTGCAGATTACTACTGTGTTTCCTCCCCCCTCTTTAGGAGGAGTTCCTTACATTATATATCCCTCCCCCAATCGATCCTAACCCTACACTTGTAAAGGGATTAGCGCATCACGTGAGTGCCTGTCCCATTAGCCACCTTCCCCTTGTCTCTGTGGTTGGCAGCAACCAAGGTGGCACTGTTGAGGCGTTCCCTCCTCATTAATGCGGCCAGGACGTTAGTTGGGGGCATTTAATGTGGAGGTGACAGTTCATCTGGGGTTCTCTCCTCCATCATGCTTCCATGTCCGGTATTTGGTACTTGCTGTTAGCTCCTTGGAGGCTCGGGAAGGTTCCCTTTGATGGAGTGCGGCTTGTCCGTTTTCGGATCTCGGAATTCCGAGGACGCTATCATCCTCGGCACCGTTTCGTGGGCAGCTGGGCATTACACTTCAGTCCTCGGACCTTGGACGCGTCCTCGGCATGGGCTTTGGGCCTGGTTCAGAGTGGGCCGGGGTCGCCTGACTATTTCTTGGCCCCACAATATATATATACACTAAGATTAGGTCTTCTCAAAAAAAAAAAAAAATACTAAGATTAGTTTAGAGTAAATTTCTATTTCAAAAAAAAAAAAAAATTAATGCGTTCTTTTTAGTTTTTCTCATGTCATTCACTCATTATTAATATACTTTTGATTTATTTGCATATAGTGTTTTTTTTTTTTTTTTTTATATAACATTTTTGCATATAGTGTTTTTTTTTTTTTTTTTTTATATAACATTTTTGCATATAGTGTTTAATTAAGTCATGCATCGTACAAAAATAACTACTACTTTACTTTAAACTTCAGTTAACAAACAAAAATTAAAAGATAAAGAGCCTTCTGGCTTTTGGAGAAATACAAAAATTCAAATCTCTCATCCTTTATCAACGCAATAGGATTATTATATTGAGTAACTATAGGATCATTAAAGAAAAACACGCACAACAAAAAGTTTAGGCTAGTGAACTCTACGCGTATAATTGGGCAGTTGGGATTGTACTATTCGCGTCAGTTGATGTGTACTTAGTGGCGGTGGACGTGCGATGCATGTTTCCTGGGTGGGTTTCGGTTTGACTTGGTCTTGGTCATGCCCAAATCCATTTGGCTCTAATCGTGATTCGTCGTCATCCTTCTATTTGTATCTGTTTTCTTTTTCTTGTCACTCGATTAATTTTGAGAAGTAACGCGCTAATTTCAAGTGACTGGTTTAGTGGCTCTTAACAAGAATGGACTCGGGATTTTGAGTTAAGAGGTTGTAAGTATAAATAAATAAAAAATTATAAAATTATAAAAAATATTTATTTAGGGCATGTTTGAGATCCGTTTATTTCATTTAAATTGAAATTTTTTTTTTGCTGAAAGTACTATACATAAAGGTAAAAGTTAGTTAAAATAGTATAGTGGAACTTATGAATAGTACCAAAAAGTAGAGTTGGACTCATGAATAGTAGCAAAAATAAGCTGAATAGTAAAATAAGTTGGCAAAATTAAGCAATGCCAAACGCACACTTAGCACTAACAAACTATCAACAAAGACAAATACACAAAATCATTGTTTTGTAATACATTATAATGCAATCATCTAGTAACAAAGACTGACACAAAACACCATTTTTTCTTACTATATTAGAGGATCTGTATCAGCTCATGCAAATATTTCTGTCTATTTTAGTATAATAACATTTTTATTTTATTTTATATACTTACCTTTCAAAATACCTCACATCAAATTATTTATTTTACACTACATTTCGTGTGTGTTTAGCTCCAAATTAAAAAAAATCCGCTTATTTTACTATTTAGCTTATTTTTGGTATTATTCATGGGCCTACTGCACTTTTTGGTACTATTTATGGGACTCATTATACTATTTCAGCAAACTTTTACCTTTATCTACGGTACTTTCAGCAGAAAGTTTTCAGTTTCAGCAAAATAAGTGGATCGCAAACAGACCCTTCATTATAATACTATTTCTTTATCAATTTTTTTATTATTATCTCAAATCATCTCTCTCTTCCTCAACCAAAAACCACTACCCCCAATTTAAATTATTTCTAAAACATTCATTTGCATAACTACAGTAATTTTATAAAATTTTCCAATCAACCGCAAAATACAACTACATCAGTCTATGTATCATTGTACTAAAATACATTTGTACTATAATAATTATGTCAATTTGCAAAAATACATTTGTGTTACAGAATTGTGTAAATTTACATAATTAATGTAGAACAAATGTATTTTTGCACAATGATACATAGATTGATGTAGGTGTATTTTAGGGTTGATTGGACAAATTTGGGGCTTTATGCTACTTTACAATTGATGCAAATGCAATTACAATGAAATCAATATAAAATTGTAGAGGAGAGAGTCTAAATATAAAATTGTAACGAAAATTTCTCTCTTTTTATTTATATATATATATATATATATATATATCTATCTATCTTGGGATTGGGTAGGGCTTGGGCCCCACCTAGTTTCGTCCCTGCCTCGTAATTTCCATAAGATTCTAAGTTGAAAATTTCTTATTAGCATATTAGAGTCATTCTAACATTTAAAATTTGAACTACAACCCGTAAAATTTTGATAAATGTAGCATTTCGCTTTAATCTTTATTTAAAAACTATTACACACCCTGGACATAGTGTCACAAAACTGAAAAAGTGACTTTAACATAAAATTTCAGTTTAAAAATTAGGTGGCCCATCAAAAAAAAAATTTAGGTGATAGTGTGTAACATAGGTTGTGTGTAACAACTAACAATCACCATTCTTAAATTTTTTCTTTTCTAATTTAGCCCGCAAATAATGTTTTGCAATCATATACTAATTTTCTTATCTGTCATCAATATCAGGACAGGAAACAAAGGTACGATTCCTTCACGTGTTCTTAGTAGCCGCATACCTAGTAGGATATCTTTTGAGTGGGAATTCATGTTCAGAGTTGATCTTTAGCAGTCAGTAGTTGAAGTTAAGTCACATCACTTTCAAATTTAAATATACAAATTATTTTCCTAAAATAAAATCAATTTTTTTTATAAAAATTATAATACCAGGATTCAATTAAGAAAAATAAAAATTTTAGTAAAAACTAAAATAGGGAAGTTTGATAATTTTGCTTGGGTTATTAGTAATGCAAATACCTCAGGTGTCAGGTCAACAACAACAGCACAATTTTAATCTCAAATTTTTAAGGTAGGTTATGAACTTTTAACAAATTAGACAGTTACAAATAACTTAGTAACTTTTAAGCTCATTAGTTATTTCTGACTCAAATAAAATTTAAGAGAGGAAAACCAAAGCTAATTAACCTTACTTTTTGAAAAGGAGAGAGATTTTTTTTATTATAACATGCCTATAGTTTTCCTAGACGTGACCTCCATATTGATATCGGGAGCGAGCCATGGGGACTGTCATATTCCTACTTTAGATTAAGTTCTAGGATCCTCGAGACATGTTTAGGCTTCATTATATTTTAGGACTTTTTAAGGATCACGTTTAATTTTAATTGTAGTGAAGGAACTGCGCTAGTGATCATTTCAAAGATTTTAGTTAATTAATCAATTTTTAAGTTAATAGTATCAATTTTATAGATTAGTGCAATTGGGTGGTATAATTGATTTGAGGTGAGATTTACGGATTTTTTTTTTTTTTGAGAAATAAACACATACACACACAAGGAATAAGGAATGAGATTTTAACACAAAACACATTAGAAACACTACTCAAAACTCATGGTAGCTTTTAAAGAAAGGTGTGACAAATTATGCTACACATAACACTTTCTTAAGCAATGTACATTAGACAATTACCCTTTTAAAAAATAAAAAAACCAAAACACACACACACACAGAGGGGAGAAAATGAGGTTTTTATACAAAAGCATACCACAAATTTTCACTCAAAAGTCACAGTAGGTTTTAAAGAATGGTAGGAGCAAGTTATACTAAGGGTCCATTTGGATACAGCTGAAAACTGAAAACTGAAAAACACTGTAGTAAAATAATTTTTAAATGTGTGAATAGTACCATGGGACTCATTTTTAATGAAAAAGATGTTAAAAAGTGAAATTTGTGGGTCAAAAAGTCAACTATTTCGGTTGGGAAAGCTGAAAAGTAAAAAAAAAAGAAAAAGAAATGCAAACGCGTCTAAGAAGCGCAAAACGCAGACTAAGCATTCACATTGGGTGTACTAAAATGTTATTTTAGAACCCCAAATACCAATAAAGCCTCTACATCCGATGAGCTAAACATTTTTTTCCAATTTTTTTATTCAACTCTCTCTCTCTCTCTCTCTCTGCAAAAAAAAAAATGATAATAATAAAGAAAAAGAATACAAAAATTTAAATGAAGTGGTAAAAGAATAGATTATGAGATGTATGGTGTATTGTTAAATAGTATACTAAAAAGACAAAATAGCTTTTTGGTATGCTAAATGCTAAAAATTTTAGAACTCCAAATGTGAATGGTGAAGGGAAAGTTTAGAGATTACATTTTTCTATATTTTATTTTTTAAATGTTGTTCCTAAGAACATAAATTAATAAATAAATTACAATTCATAATTTATAAAATAATAATTTAGATAATTATATTTCACCATAAAATAGAGAGAAAATTAGGAGATAGTGCCACGATGGTATTTTTCATAATATCTTATAACATGATAAATAAAATTACCATCAATTCCATGAGATTTAGGTGGTGCAGTTAAGCCATGGATCATGTTACTCTCTTGAGACGATAAACTATCTATGAAGTTTTTCAATGTAGTAGACTAGCAATTATGCGTACTGCCCCCACGATATAACAAGCCTAGCCATCCACTGTATATCTTTTCAAAGTCTACACCACTTATAGTAGGAAAAGAAGCTGTTCATAGTATTTATTTTTACCCATAACAAAGTATACACAAATAATAGTATTTTTTAAGGGATAAAGAAGATAAACATATATTTATCGGAATGGTAAACATATATTTGGCATGCTCTCAAATTAAATTGGGTGACAAAGTGTGAGCAAAGATAACAAAAAGGAATAGTATTATGTCTTATAATTCCTTGACCACGTGTATAAATATTAGTGTTTTTTTTTTTTTTTTTTTTTGAGGAAAGTGTGTGTGTATATATATTAGGTTTTTAAGAAAAAAAAATATATATTAGTTTTTTTTTTTTGAGAAATATATATATTAGTTTTTTTTTTAGAGATAATTACAATATGTTGCTAACCTCATAGCTCGAACTCTTTCCCCCTAAATCCCCAAGCACTTCATGACATTACTTAGTAGTTAGTGATCAAAATAAATTCAGACATTATTTTTCTCCAATAAAGCAACGATTAAAACAAATTGAATAGTAATAAAAATGCATAGCCATCAATCTCAGATTTAAAAGCCATTAACCATTAATAATGCTACAGCCACAAGGCTTACCATTTAATTCAATGGTTAAACTGATTCGTTGCATTGTTGTCAAATTTGTTTCAATGAAATTAACTTCAGCCAAAAGAAGCAATATTTAAAACCATAGTGAATAAAACTATCACTAACGTTCACAAAGTTTGCCACATAAGGCAAAGTCAAATACAAGTAATTCATGAATATTTAATACTTTATCAATATAGTTAATATTGGTAAGAATTGCTATTTGGCACCAATATGTAAGATACGTTTTTTCAACAACGAATAATGTTAGCCAACAGGGGCTTGGTTGAGTGGATAAGGCTCAAACGCTTCGTATAACACACTAACGTTCGAGTTCCGCTGCCCGCAAGTTTTCGTTGGTGGGTAAACTTAGTGGTGAGGTGTACTCACAAATGTGAGGTGATTCCCACACAGTGGCACAAAAGGATCTCCGAGATTGGGCTACCCCGACCGAGGCCACTGGCTCTCTGCCCGGGGATGTAATATGACCATAAAGACCTCCTTTTTTTCTTTCTCAAAAAAAAAAAAACAACGAACAATGTTCCCATTAAAAAAAAAAAACGATTAATGTAAATTAATTTACGTGGTCTTTTTTATTATTTTATTTTATTTATGGGAGCTACGTGGTCTTTGTTGAACAACTCTTTTGGTTCTTTTGACGTGGGTTTGGGACCTCTTTGTTTTGTGTCAGTAATTGAAGCTGAGGATCATATTCTACTGTATAGTTTTTTTTTTTTTTCTTTTTTTGTTAATAAAAACTTCTGGTTCATTAAAAAAAATTAATGGGGCAATTTTTCCAAGGAGAACAGAGCGGGGATATGTATAGTGGTCTGTAATTTAGAGGGCTTGATTAGAACTGGGTCTTCAATATGTGATGGTTGAGGGTGACTCAGAGATTATTATTTGCAACATTATAAACTCTGATTTGTCCTTACCTTCACATGGACACTTAATTCAAGATGTGAAATTTCTAGTTTCTCATTTTTCATGTATTAATTTCTCCCATGTATGCTGTCAAGGGAATGCTGTAGCTCATTCCTTTGCTAGAAGGGAAATTTTATCGCCCAATTTGCTTGTCTAGATGGAAGATGTGCTACCAAATATTTATCATGTAATTTAGGCTGATTTGGCCTCTTTGGTTTAATGAAATTGACATATTTCTTCTAATAAAAATAATGATGTAAACTAATGTGAGAATTACTAAATGAAATTATTCAACATATGGATAGCATAAATTGGCAATGAATACTTGTTGATCATATATTCAATATTTAGAATAAAATTCTCAGATAAAAAAAATATTTAGAATTAAAAATAATACTTTTTCTTAAAATACTCCAACATTAAATATTCATTTATCTTTGCTTATAAATTTTTATATAATTATTTTAGCTAAATTGATTTAAAAAAAAAAACTACAATTTATTCCTTATTGAAATATTATTAATTTATTTGATTCAATTAGGTTCTTCAGAAGGTTTCTATGTCATTTGAACTTGGATCAGGCTTTGATTATGCTTTGGACCCCATGCATTACAAATTACCGGTCAATTTGAAACTACCACTTCAATTTTTGAGAAATAGTCAATGAAGTTTTTATTTGTTATTGAATTGAAGTACTTAAAAAAAAATTTATTGAACTTTAATAAGATCTTGTTCAATTAGTCTAGCTAGTCACAATTGATGTTCATTGCAATTGTTTAAAATCACAAACTGATCAAATACACATATTTGATGCTGGACTCAATACACAGTTACACACCCAATTTGAGACATCACACAACCATTTATTACTCGTCATTGGAGGCCATCAAGAAGCAAATTTCTTCCCAACAGAATAGGTCTCCAAGAAGGAGAGCTACAGCCAACAAGTCTCCCGCTGGACATGTAAAAACGAATTTTTAGGATAATAACCGATTTTAAGCATTTAAGCCCAAACAGAATTTGGGTTCTGCCACAGATGCCACAGTTGACCTATAAGAGAAGAAATGGACCTCCAAGTCAGATTGAGATTTTATGCAACATGCTATTGCACATCTATAAAGAAAGAAATGGAGCTCCAAGTCGGATTGAGATGTAGTGCAATATGCTATTGCATCGTGTAATTAACCGTTTGGATGTGAAAGAAAGGTTAAAAAGTAAAATGTAAAAGTGATGATAAAAAGGTGAAGGTTAATTAATTAATTAATTTTTTATTCAAGATTAAGATTAAAAGTGACTTTTGCAACTTTTAATCTCAATCATAAATTTCCTATATTATACGGTGCGATGCAATAGTTCTAGTTATTGTATTGAATCCTAAATCCAATCCCTCCAAGTCTAGAAGTTTGCATGAAAGGAAATAGAAGAGGTGACAGACTTCATTAAAGTAGTGTAGAAAGGTTTTTTGATTACCAAACTTCTCTTTTTTTAATTTTTTTTTTTTTTTTTTGAAAGGGTATAACGCAGATGATGCCTTAAGGTGGCGTTTGGTAGGAGAAATTCACATTACTTCTAGCATCTAGATTCTTAGAAATGTGATGCCTTATAATCTAGATGTCTAGGAATGTAACTATTCCTATGTTTTGTTTAATTAAGAATCTAATAAGATTTTTAAGAATGTCTAGATGTCTAGGAATGTAACTATTCCTATGTTTGATTTAATTAGGAATCTAATAAGATTTTTAAGAATGTGAGATTATAGTGTTTGATTTATTCCTAGAAATCTTAATTGAATTATTTATTTTTCCCATTCTGTCTTTAGATTTGTAAATCCAATATAAGTCTTTTTTTTTTATATAAAAAATAATAATAATCATCCTCTAAATAGATAATGAAAAGAAAAATATAAATTAAAAATTATGACAAATTCATTAAAACTATAGTCTAAAAGAAGAAAAGATGAACATATCAATAGAGTTATCTATCCTGTTTATGTTGTTTTGGCAGGAAGAGATAATGTTATTTTGACAAGAAGAGATAAAAATAAAGGAAAAGATATTGATGAATTGTTTTATATTTTATCACAATTGCGTATATGATAAAGAAAAAATGGTTAAAATTGTCAATTTATAAAAAAATACAATTTCTTTTAAGTTTGAGAATCTAGATACACACCTATTTCAAAGAGAATACACATTCATCTTTTCAAAAAAAAAAAAAAAATATATATATATATATATATACACGTTCCTACTAAAAGAGTTAAAGGGAGAATCTAGATTCCCTTAACATCTTAAAAGGGTTAAAGGGGGAATCTAAATTCCCTTAACATCTTATTTCCTAATGTGATTTATGACCAAACATGTAAATTTTTAAACATTCTTAAAAATTTTAAAATATTACCCTGTACCAAACGTTACACAAATGTATTAACTTAAAAAATATTTTTGAAAACTTTTTAAAAAAAATTTAATTTTTTTTGACAAATTTTTATTTTTCTTATAAAGTAAAGTCGAAAATTTTCCAAAGTAATTTATTAATAGTAATTTTAAAAACGCCGGTTAATAAAATTAATTTTTAAATAATAATTAAAAATAATATTACAAGTTAGGCTGAATCACTTTGTACTAGGTGAACTAGCTGTCACCTTGATCTCTAAAAAAAAAAAAGTAGCTATCACCGGTCATCACGTCCATAGTACTTTTTAAATTTTATTTATTTGTATTATCAATAAATAATAGTCTGGGGTGCCATGCACCAAATCTTTATCAGTCAAATCATGGTAACAATGATCTACTCATTGACAGGGTACTACGCATAACACATCCTGCACCCATGCATGTGACATCAATCAATCAAACAGGAAACTACTCCCTTTGCCGTTTTGGTTCTGTAGCTTGACTACTTTTCCTCAATCGGCGCCAATGACTCATTTGTTTTTAACTTTTTCTTTTTCTTTATGAACCAACCAAAAACTAATAACGATGTTCGTTGGCGGTGATAACTGATAAATTATGATTAATAAACGCAACATTATTTTTATATAGGATAGGACATTAGGGAGAGGTTGAGAGGTTCACCAGGTGCACTGAAGGCCTTCTTTAATTTTCTAACTAATAAAATATTATTATTTATACAAATTTAACATTACTGGCTAATTTTTATTTTTTTTTCTTTATACTGATTAGGAAGTACATTCATACATTTACATAATTGACATTAACTCATTGGTTGAAAGGATCACGTTAGCAGCTCTCTTGGTAGTTCTAATAATTTCTAAACATTAGGACTATATCACCTACTTATTATTTTTATATTAATTAAATCAATTAATATCACCTCCACATCTTAGTTCAACATGCTAAGAATTGTATTGATTTTGTAACTTAAATAAAGGAAAATTTTATTATTATTGAATCAGTTTTGACTCAAGATATATTGTTTTTATTTTTTTTAATAAAGTTACGAAATTATAATGTTTGAAAAAATTAAAAAATAAAATCAGTTTTAATCTATGGGTCCACAAGGTGTAAGGGGCTCCTTTCTCTCCGGATATGAGGGGTTCCTATTCAATGGTTGCTCAACAAACCAACAAATTAACCAACCAACCAACCAACCACCAACCCACCTCCACGCCTATTTTTTGGACTAATATACACCGTGAATTAATAATTGGTGATTCTATTCTATTGATAGTGAGGTGGTTGATGTTGGCAGATTTAGTAGCTAGTTTGCTTTCGGCAAGGCAGCGCTATATTAGAGACTCAGGTCTCGTTTGGTTTGCCATTTTAAACAACATTTTTTAATTTTTAAACAGCATTTCACGCATTTCAACACACTTTTTCACCCACACGTATTTCAAAAAACAATAAACAACAATTTTCAAACTAATCTACCAAACACCCCCTCAGAGTCCGGCTTTCTTTCCCATAGTATCCTCCAATGTCAGGAGGTTTGTACTTTGTAGTTTAATGGTATTAAAGGTTTTTCCTTGTAAAGAGAATTAACTAAGAGCATTCGCAGCAGTGGAGGTATAATGTTATTTTGCTAAAATTTAACTCCACAAACACAACAGTCTTGCTGCAGCAGTGGAGCTAAATCTAAAAATTTTAGCTCCATTACTACAGTGCACATCTATTTATAGATGTTCACTGTTCATGAGAGCTTAAAAAAAAAAAAAAATTTTAATCCTTACCTGATTAAAATATTAACCTTCTCTCTCTCTCTCTCTCAACTCTGATCATCTCAGCTCTCTCTCTCAACTCTTTCAGCTCTCTCTCATCTCTGATCATCTCACCTTTCTCTCTCTCTCTCTCTCTCAATTCTCTCACCGCTGCCAGCCCAAGCCCACACTGCAAACCCACGCCACCGTTGATCCTCGCCGCCAGACCCATGCCGTCGATCCACATCGATCCACGCCGTTTGATCCACATCAATCCACGCCGTCGATCCACATCGATCCACGCCGTTTGATCCACATCAATCCACGCCGTCGATCCACCGGCTATGGTGGTGGAATGATGTTTGATTTTTTTTTTTTTCCTTCTATGGGTTTGATGGCTGTAGTTGTGGGCTGATGTTTGATTTTTTTTTTTCTTCTGTGGGTTTGATGGCTGTGGTGGTGGAATGATGTTTGATTTTTTTTTCTTCTGTGGGTTTGATGGCTGTGGTGGTGGTGGTGGTGATGGTGGTTGTTGTGGCTATGGTTTGGTGGTACGGTGTTTGATTTTTTTTTCCTGTGGGCTTGGTGGCTGTGGTGGTGGATTGGTGACTATGATGGTTGTTTGGGGATTTATTTTGTTTGTGGGTTTGGTTGTGTCTGTGTTGGTGGTGGTGATGGTAGTGGTGGCTGTGGCTGTGGCTGATTGTAGAGGAGGTTGTGGTCGGTGCTGGGATGTTTTTTGGGTTGTAAGATATATTATTTTATTGTAGGGGTATATTATTTTATTGTGTTGATAGTTAAAATAGATTCACTGCTGCAGCAGGTGTGTTGGTATAATAGATAAAATAGCTTTTGGTGGAGCTAAAAAGCTAAATTTTTAGCTCCACTGCTGCAAATGCTCTTAAGTATCAATCTCAAAGAGTTGGTTAAGTGGTTCTTAAGGCCTCATAATATTCATAAATTCTTGGATTCGAAATATTTTGTTAGTATCTTGGGGCTACATTCATGAGATTTCTCTTTGTAATGACCTAGTGTACATGGAATGGGGGCTACATACATCCGATAAAATAATTAATTACTTGAAAAGGTCTGGATACACATATCTGGCAAAAAGAAGAAGAAGAAAAGGAATTTAGTATCGAATCTCTCCAATTACTCTCACATTTATTAAAAGAAAATTAATTATTATGGTTGTGTCTAATGGTTAATTTCTCTCTATGTTAAGTTGTTATGATCTCTTTACGTCATTGTTATATGTTACCCTTTATTAAAAATACTAGTATGTAATGCGTTTTAGTGGTACTATTGATGTTAGTTTGAGTTATTAAACATATAGGACAGAGTTCAACTAGGACACTTGGAGGCACTAAAATAGTTTTTACTTGCAATTTTCATGATATTGGTTACGCCAGGTTTCTTATTATATTGCTATTACGTATATAATTTTGAAAATTACTATTGGATACTACATATACAATATCAATTCACAATTATTGTCAGTAAAATTCTACTAAATACAACGCAAAATAATATAATAAATTGGTCAAATAGTATCTTCTAAATTGAATGTGAATAAGTGCATGTGATCGTTTAGCTCAATTATAGTTTGTTATGTTCAATATCTTCATATACAAAATATATGAATAAAAATAGCATAAAAAATATGCTCATTAGTTTAGAGAAAAAATAACAACAAAAATATAAATAATTTAATTTATATGGAAAACTAACAAAATCAAAATCCAATTTTGATTCTAATTGAACTCTCTCTCTCTCTCTCTCTCTCTCTCTCTCTCTCTCTCTCTCTCTCTTTATATATATATATATATATATATATATATATATGTATATATGTAAGGGGTTGGGTCCCGAGCCCCACGGGCCTTGGGCCCAAGCCTCGCGACACATTATATGACCTTGTCCTCATTTTTGGACCTTTAGCTCTAAACTGAACACCTTAGGGCCCAATCCGGGCCCCAAAGTTGAAATAGGACTGCGCTAGCTTGAATGCCCCAAGCAAATCCCTCCCGATCATCTTTAACTTGGTCGGGGGTATAGTTGCTCGGAGATACCCTGTACTTAGTTGCCCGGTAGTGCCTTTGGGGATATTGCTGCCGAGCGAGCCTTTGAAGGTGGGAATCAGTGCCAATGCCACTACCACCATCCCACCAAAAAACCCACCTAAAGATGATGGAATTGGACCCCCATTCGCACTAGTAAGGGGGAATAATCATAACACCTCCACTAACCTTGGCCTATAAATAGAGAAAAGAATGAGGAATAGGGGTTGGCAACTCTAGAGAGAAAACTGATAGAAAAAAGTGACCAAACTAAGAAAGAGAGGGGAATGACTTTGTGAGAGAAGAGTTTGAAGAAACAGGAGTGTATTTGGGTTTCCGAGCATAGAACCACCCATAGTAGGAAATCCAAAATTCACAATACAAATAGATTATGAGCCCAAGTAGAGGTTGAGCTCAATAACCATATTTAGGGTATGTACAATATATATATATATATATATATATTACCTAGTTAGTAATGGACCATACATAGTCATGGTATATTACATAAATAACTTATATATTTGAATTGTTTTTAGTTATACCAAAAAAAAAAAAAAAAATCGCATAAATATAAAATCATTCAAACTCTCTTTTCCTCTAATTTTATATATACAGTTAAATATATGATTAGGTTTTTTATGGTTTATTTATATTGGACTCCTCATTTTCTACACTATATTAACTCATTCAGCACAAAAATTAAAAAAAACTTAAATTAATTGGGACATGTGGTGCAAAATTAAACTCTAATTGAAATCCAATTTTCACACTAAATTAACTCACTTGACACAAAAATTTAAAAACTTAGATTAGATGGAACACATGGTGCAAAATTAGATTATAATTGAATTCCAATTTGAAATTTAATTAGATTTTCTCTCGACTTTACCTATTAATATATATAAGGACCCGTTATACAGCCCAAACCCAAGACGTGTGGGATCTTGGGCCCAATGAGCCTAGCACAATAATTTGTAGAGAATAGGTCAAAGAACTAGGCCCTAATGAACTTAACAACAGCTAGTATGGATTTAGATGATGATAAAAGAAAGAACAAAGCAATGTAGGATTAAATAAAATTCCTGTCCAAGAAGACAAGTCTTGGTATCAATTAATCAAATTGTCTACCAGTGCAAATGTCATTGCTATAGTAATCTTTTCTTTTCTTTTTCTCTGGTTCTTTTTCCTCCAGGGGTCTCCTACATTATATACCTCCTTCCCAGTGAATCCTGGCCCTCCATTTGTCATTCGTCCAAGCTACCACTTAAGTACCTGTCCCATCAGACACCCCTTCTGGCTCTCTGTGAGTTGCGGTAGCCAAGGAAACACAGTTCAGAGGTCTTCTCCACATAAATGCGGTCAAGAAAGTAGCTGCAGTGCATTGAATGCGGAGGGTAGCAGCTTTTCCTTAGATATTTTTGGGTTCCTTTCCCTCTCGTGTGGTCGTGAGGCATGCTTTTAACATTGAAGCTTCTGTGGAGGTCATTTTTGTCGTTGGAATGCGTATCCGAGCTATATTTGTCATGGCCGAGGAGGAATTCGGCCGAGGAGGAATTCCTCCTCGGACTGCCTTTTATTCCTTTCTTGTTCATGAGATTCTAAACTGAAATTTCTCATAACTAATTTTCCCTCCTTGAACATGTCAACGTTCTTGGACAAGGCCTAAGGCCCAATACATAATTTTGGGCCCTTTACCCTACAATATATATATATATATATATATATATATATATATATATATATATAGATTTGTAAATTACGTAATTCACTGATGTCAAAGTAAAACTTAAATTTGTTTTAAAAATTTAATTTAATTCATTAACTTTCTAAATCACTTCAATTCACACTTTCAAGGAAAAAATATCATGTGAAATTTAGATAAGTGGTGATGAAAACATATCTAAATGCCAAAAAAAAAAAAAAAAATCATTCCATATAAATTTATAAAATTTTTAGTAAACTATATGAGATTTGTGAAATTATGTAATATATATTAGAACAGGCCAAGTCATATAGCAATGTTTCAAAACACTTCATTTTATACTATTTTAGTCACTACGAATGTCCAGTGCAATGGGACGTGTTTATTTTTGTGAGATTGATAAAAATTTCTCTTATAATTTAGTATAATTTCTTGTAGGGACCTGGGTTCGAGCACTTCTACTATTAAGTAAGTGGACTCAAGCCCAACTAGCCAATACAATGAATTTGTAGAGAATGGGTTCAAGAACTAGGCCCTAGCAAGCGGACAACGCCCAATGCAATGTTTTCCACCATTCAACATAGACGAATTAAAGTTATCCTCAAAAGTTTGTCCTCGGCCCGGTCCGTGGAGCTTGGTGGTAGTCATTCTTTCATGGGGATCCATCCCCCTTTCTTTGATCTGCTTCTTCCCCTTATATAGTCCTCTTCTCACGATCCATTTCCTCCATTTGTTGATCATCCATGCCTCCTTCTAACAACCCATCCCATCAGCCACCTTACCAAAACTCCCTAGTGAGTTGCAGCAATCAAGACAGCACTGCTCAGGGGTTATTTCCCCATTAATGCTGCCGGAACATTAGTCGTGCGCATTTAATGTGGAAGTGACAGTTCAATCCTGGTTTTGCTCCTCGGCCATTCTTTCACGGCTGATGTATTGTACTTGGTCTTTCTCCTCAAATGCTTGGGAAGGCTGCTTTTGGTGGGCCATTACTCCCTCCTCCCATGGTCTTGCTTGGCCGATGACATGGTTCTCCTCAGCGAGGGCACTGGGCTTTCCCCTCCTCGGTATGGGCCTTGGGTTTGGTATAAGGTGGGCTATTAGGTTGCCAAATTCTCCGGCCCCACATTTCTCTTATAATTTCTAGGGGGATGGAAAATGGATATAACTCAGTGGTAGAGTGCCATTGGACCTTGTAGCTTAGTGGCACCCAGTTCCTATGTAAACTGTTAGCTTGGGGGTTCTATCCCCTGCAATTACCTAGCAAAAAAAAAAAAAAAAAAACCTCAGCGGTAGAGTGTTACCTTGACATGGTGGAGCCAATTTAAATCCTACCAAATGGGAAGATAGTTGGAGAGATGACAAAACCGTATCTTTTCGTGTATATTGGGTCCGTTTGGATTGAACTTATTGTTGCTGAAACTGAAAACTGAAAACTAAAAACACTGTAGCAAAATAATTTTTAAATTGTGAATAGTACTGGTGGGACTTATTTTTAATATTTTTTAGTACATGAACAGTACATGCACAGTGCGTGAACAGTGCATATACTGTTCATGAACTGCACCTTTTGTCTCTTAAAGTCAACCTAAGCGGCTGAAAAAAAAAAAAAAAAAAAGAAAAAGAAAAAAAAAGAACCAAAACGCCAACGCCAAACGCAATCATGCAATCCAAACCGCATCGATATTCCCAATTAACCACGTTAGCTTTTTTTTATGCACTAGTTAATGGTAAAAATTATTTTGATACAAATAAAAAGGTTATGAAGTAAATTAATACATTTAAAACGTTTTGAAGCATTTTGATACATAGGACACACATTATAAAAAATTCAACTCTTATTAAATTTCTTTAGACTTTGATTTTTGGATTTAAATTGGACTATTATTTTTATTTTAAAAAAATATTTAAAAATAGATTTTCACTTAAAGTAAATTGTGTTAAAAATTTAAGGTACCTATAATAAGTTTTTAATTTCCTGCAACTTTACTACTTACGTTGAGTCATACAGTGCAAGCACAATGTGTAGGACTCTAACTTTTATTATTAAAAATAATTATGGTTATTTATTTTTTGATATAAGATAAAAATTTTACTCTAGTCTAATCTAAATGTATATGTGTGTAAAACTCCCTCTTAGAAATTTGAACTTAGGTCCTTGGCTCCTTGCCCCCCACACTCCACAAGTATAAACTTGTGGAGTGACTATTGCACCAAAGGTGTGCGAGGGCAATTATGGTTTTTTTTTTTGTTTAAAGAAAAATTATGGTTATTTATTAAAATAATATAAAACAAATAATGAACTTTAAGCAAAGTTTTTTTTTTTTTTTTTGAATCACAACTAATCAAGTTTCACTTTGAACAACCACATCTAATTTAATGTATTTATAAACGTAACGTAAGGAGAAAAAACAAATTTAATAAAAAAGAGAGAGCATCTACTTTGCCTGACTATAACGTGTAGGGTCCATTTGATATGATCGTTAATGCATATCAGATTTTAATCGCGTATAACACTCAAAAACTTTTTATTTATTTATTATTATGGTTATGCAGTTTTACAATCCTATTGGATGTCTTGGACACCCGGCCTCAATGGCTTTGCATTAATTTCATCTGGATTTGGTTCTCATTTCTCAGTTATCGATCTTAGTTCCGGTCCCTCCATTATATATTTATATTTCAACCCAATCAATTCAAACACATGGACTGCAATTGCGTGAGATTGCAAAATTGGCAACGACTTCAACTCAATAAGGTAAGAAGCAAAAACACTTGTTGGACACACGCATAAGAAGCATGAATCAATCAACTTCTACTATTTGAGATTTGAGTTAGCTCAATTAGTAAATTATTTTGTTCTTAAATAAAGAATTTGTGGTTTAATTATTGTCTTTACTAAACTAAATTAGTATCTTTATTTAAATCAGTATTTTGATCTGATAATAAATAGCAATTATAAGAAGCAGACGCTATAAATTAAAATTAAAACTCTCATTGAAAAGAAAAAAAGAAAAGAAAAAAGGTATGCTCGAAATATAAAACCTTTAAAATAAATATAATACTTCTTGAATGCAATTAATTAAAAATAGAAGAATTTTTTTTGGGGTTAAAAGGCAGCATAACATTATCAATTCAAATCAGCAGAAGTATTGACCCTTTGCATCACAATCCAAAATATATTAAAAATAGAAGTTAAAAAAACAAGCCCAGTTTAACTATATTAAAAAAAAAAAAAAAAAAAAAACATAAAATCTTCCTTTAACCGATTCCTCTTTGCTGTCGCATCTCTCTGTTTCTCTCTCGCATCTTCGGTGCGTGAGTGGGTGAGTTTTGTTTCAGCATAAATGAAAGTAAAATTTGAATATGAAACGGTGCGTTTTACCAAAAACACTATTCCTAATGCTCTCCGCGCTTTTTATTATATGGTTAGTTAGAAACTGAAGCTACTGGATATATTGGTTTTACAAAATCAACTACTTTGCGTCAATCGGGTCCCGATTTGTCTTCTTCAACTTTCTGAATTTCAGGGAATACTCATTTCAGTTCTTCTCCGATTCGAATTCTTTCTCGGTATAATTATCCCTTCTGTTTGGTTACCGAGAAAACCGAGGCAAATGAACGAAATCACCAACCATTTGAATAATGCTATGCTATGCTAAATGAAAATTGTTGCTCAGTCACAGTGAGCTCCTATAGTACTCAAAAAGTATGGAAAGAGGCTTTCGTTTAGCTTTCTATGCAAGTGAAACACTTAGGGTTTCGTGTTGTTTCTGATCTATTGATTTGCGATATGTTTATTCTATATTGAACTTAGTTATAACTATCTTGGACTTTGAGCTCAATTCACTGTGTAACCTCTTGTAATCAAAATCTAGGTCCTTGATACTACACTGTCCTCAATTTTACAGTCACGGTGATTGGCTATGGCTATGGCTATGGCTATGGCTATGGCTGTAGACGAAGATGCAGAACAGGAAGTTGCACCACAGAACAATAAATCACCTACTGAGGATGAGAAGAGGTACATATAAATGAATCGTGTTCAATGTGACATTACATTACTCCGTTATTTTTCATTGAAGTACTTTGATAAATCTATTGTTGGATTACATTATCTCGTTACTTTGCCAAATATCAAGATGATCAGAGATTAGTAACCTATCTCATTATAAAATGTTTAAATTTTAAGTTTTTTAAACTTTAAAATAATTATTCACAAAACATGAGTTTGTGGAACGGATAAAAATTGCATCTGATTATCAAAAAATTGTCATACATATTAAGAGCAACTAAATTATGTAATCCAACTGTTGGGTTTTCAAAATTCAAATCCTATAAAGAACTATGGACAGGTGTAACATTGCAAAGAGTTACACCATATATAACTTGATCCTAACCTAATTATTTATGTCTTCATGATAAAGAATATTTTTGAGTGAAATTTGGTTTTTTAATTTTTATTTATTTTTAATTTGTGATGAAAAGGAGAAAGAAAATTGTGCCTGGAAGTTTGATGAAAGCTCTGATAAGACCTGGTGGGGGTGATTCAAGGCCTTCAGATGGGGATCAAGTATTCATTTGTTTATTTATTCATTTTGCTCTAGTTGTGCTTGATTACTCTTTTTAATCTTTAAATGTTTGTGACCGGTTTATCAGGCAGTACAATATATGCTCAATTTGGGCATCTCCGTGGCAGTAAATGATTTAGTTTTATAAATTTAGAACCTGTTTAGTGGAAATTCTTGCAATTGGAATGGTGTCTTATACTACTCGAGTGGCTGTATTATCATCGGGAACTTAGGCTTTTGGAGGTTATAGTTGGGAAGTGAAGTGAGATATCTAAAGTTGGATTTTAAATTTTGTAGGTCATGTATCATTGCACCATTCGAACACTGGATGGAGTTGTTGTTGAATCTACTAGATCAGAAAATGAAGGTTAGTATGATTTTATGTGTCTACGTACATTCTGGTTAAACTAGAAAAACACTTTTATCTATTTTCCTGGTTATATGGCATATTTCTTTTGAAAATTTATAGCCATTCTATCCTATACCTACTGATGCCAACATGATCAGGTAATTTTGTATCATCTCACTTAGGCTGCTCTATACTCTTGTGATCGGTGTACAAAACACATTATTAATTATGGATTTAACCCTTGCATTTGAGTTCTTTGCTCCATGCTTTAGGGACCCCCCCCCCCCCCCCCTCTCTCTCCAAAGGCACCTTTAACATATTTCTAGTTAACTTTATGTAATTGTGTTTGTTACTTCTTGTCAAAGAAAGTTGTCCCTTGGCCTCCCACAATATCGAGAATTCATACTTTAATAATTAAGCCCTTACCAAATTGATTTCAATGTTAAAATGCCTTCTGCTACAGTTATTGGCTGGAAATATTTACTTCTACATGACAGGCAGAGGTACCCCAATAAGACATGTTTTGGGCAAAAGCAAGATGATAGTGGGATTGCTAGAAGGCATTCCAACAATGTTAAAGGGTGAAGTGGCAATGGTAATGTTTTCTTAGTTTCCTGAACTCTCTTTTATATCACAAAAGAATTGGAAAAAGATATGGCAAAGAATGGAACAAATTAGTCATTATGTTATTTACACATTGCATATTTAAAGAAAAGCATGTGGCTTTTTTTAATCAGTTAAATTTTCATTTTTAGCTGGATATCTGACAATTTTTATCTTCGTTTCCTGGAAAAGGACCTTCTACAATGGACAAATTTAATTCAAAAAAAGAAAAGAAAAATACAGATTTTGTTTGGGGATGAAAATTAAGTTTATTGATAGTTTGATTACATTGGTATATTTTACTTTATCAGAAACGAAAAATTATGCTTTGTATATTTTTACTTGCTACAAGGTTGTAATGTTGTTTTAGTTCAAGATGAAACCTCAAGTGCACTATGGTAAGGATGATTGTCCAGTTTCGGTTGTCAATGAATTTCCAAAGGATGATGAACTTCATTTTGAGATTGAGATGATAGATTTCTTCAAAGCCAAGGCAAGAGTGTCCACTTTCAATTCTTTATCATAGGCATGGTGCATGTTATTCATCTTTAAAATCATAACATTTTGAACTGTACTTCTGGCACACCACACCCGTTGATTTCACATTTACATGGGGTTATTATTTTCAATTTCAATTCTATTTATTGGAATTTATTCAAGATCACCGACCTCCAATTGGTTGGCCTTCATATCTGAAATCCATATTGGTATATCTTGACCAACATTGTACCTAATTTTGATATTTTAGATCTAAGGAGTAGTTTAATAATGGTATCCAACTTTCATGAAGATTCCCTTTGGTGTTCCTCTCTAACAACACACACACACACTAGTGTTTCCCCACAGCTCCATTTTCTGTCTTTCTGTCGTAGTCTACCTTTGAAGAAAAAAACATTGCATCTAACTTCTCCTTAAAATTTAGATCTAATCCTGATTTTGTTAATGTGTTGATTTTCAGGTAGTAAGTGATGATTTGGGAGCTGTGAAGAAGGTATTGGCAACTATATTATGAATTGTTGCATTACTGTAATTTTTGATAGGAACATTTTCTTATTATTATTATGTTAGGTTCTGTTTGGTTGGGGGATGGGAAAAGTGCGGGGATAGAAATAAGATTTTGTTTTCCCTGGTGTGTTTGGTTGGGAGGATGAAAATGTGGAGAGATGGAAAACTCTTTTGCTTGGTTGAGAAGAAAAAAAATGAGAGGATAGAAAATGTAGTTTGTATAAATTTACTCTCATGCTCATATTGCATTAAAAAAAAAAAGTTCATAAGAAATAAAAAAAACTTACATGGTGTTTAAAAAAAAATTGCATAGTGTTAAAAAAAATACACTACTCACGTTCACGTACAATGGAGGGAAGGGAGAGGCGCCCCTTAGGCGGTTATATTGTGAATCTGATATGCTTTCAAATGATGAAAACAGTGAAAATTTCATTAAGATTAATCTCCTTCACTATTTTGTCTGTATAAGAAGGTTGTCTCTATTCTGTTGGATGCTCACTGCAAGCTTTTGAATTTGTTTATGTTTTTTAACTTCCTTTTTCAGTTCACTATAATGAGTACCTGTTCTGAATTGTTACTTTGCCTCATTATTCTTATATTGAATTGAAAGGAGAATCCTGAGGACATTCTTATCTGCTATATTATATTTTCTTGTTAGATCATAGATTTAAGGGAACAAAAATTCAATATGGTCAACAAGTTTTTCATCAATTATTTTAATAAATGTTTTGCACCAAATGAATATAAAAAAAAAATACATTTTAGTGGATATTCTGTATTTTGTAATATTCATGATTTTAATCGGCTGTCCGGAAAAAGAAATGTGATGGCAATATCACCTTTTATTTTTGGGTAAGTATGCAATAACTATAGTGTTAAGAGACTCCTACATGAACAGGTAATAAATGAAGGGCAGGGTTGGGAATCACCAAGGGATCCTTATGAAGTAAAAGCTTGGTAGGAACTTATTCCTGCCCATACATATATGTGTGTGTGTGTGTGTGTATTTGCTGCTGTGTTTATGTTAAACTGCCAATTGGAATGCTTGAAGTATCTAGCGGAGTATGATTGTTTTCAGGATTTCTGCAAAGATTGGTGATGGAAAATTGATTCTGTCACATATGGAAGGAGAACTGTATTTCTTTACTTTTGGAAAATCTGAGGTGAGTAAGACATCTCTTGTAATTAACTTCTTCGATTTGCTTGGTGTGCTTGGTTTTCTTAGTGAAATAACGTGCATTATTAGAATTTTCTGACGTGTGTAATATTTGCCGAGTTTTATATTTTTGATCTCTGTTTTAATTCAATATACTGTACTTATTTGTTGAAATAAACTCAGGAATATATTGAAGTTTTTAGCTGAATAGAAAACTATCTCCATTGGCATAGCTTTAGAGGAAACTGCTACTTTTCTGTCCACTAATTTATGCTCCTTTTCTATATGGTTTTCATCATTGCTTGTGTATAAATTAGGTACCTAAAGGTCTTGAGATGGGAATTGGAACAATGGCACGTGGAGAGAAGGCAGTAGCATATGTCACCAGTCAGTACCTGACTCAATCCCCATTGATCGCTGTGATAGTAAAGTTTTGAAGAAGTTCACTTTGAGGTGGAGGTTGTCCACTTTATTCAGGTCTGAGGTTCTTCCTCCTTGCAAATCATTGCATTCCTTAATCTATTGTATGTAAATCTTTGTTGTAACAGGAAGAGGTCTTGAACTTACAAGTCCTTAATTTGCAACCACTTAATAGTTTGGTGGATTGGAGTGATGTCTTTTCTTGCCAAGGTGTACATGTTTTAACAGGAACGACTTTTTCTCTTTTTCTTGAATCTAATGAGTTGTTCAGAATATTTTGTCTTGTGCTTCAAGGTGAAAAATTAAATGATAAATATCCCCATTTTAGGTGAAATATTAGGCATTGTTTGGTAACTCTTTTGGTTTTAGAAACAAAAACGCTTCTTTGCTTGAAAAAAACATGTTTGGCTTAGATGTTCTTTGCAAACAGGTTTCAGAAAACAGAGTTGCAAAATCAGGGGAAAACGGTGAACACCTTTTTGATGTTTCTGAACAATTTGGTATAGGAACACCTGAAAACACTGAGAAAACTGCTCACTTGAGTGCCCAGTGCAATTTACCATGGGTCATATGAAAATGCTCCTTGACTCCTTCCCTATCTTCTTGCCCTAATCAAGTAATCAACAAAGGTGAAGCTGCTCCTGTCGATTTCACCCTATACTCTTTCACACTCCTAGTGATTTTCCTTTATTTATTTTTTAATATCTTCTCCTCTTTCACCATAATATAGATTTAACTTGATTTCCCCCCCCCCCCCCCCCCACCCCAACATCCAACTTCCTTTTTCCCCTTTTTTGCTCAATTAATAATTTCACTATCTTTTCCATTATCATTTTGATGGAATCCAGTTGTTCAGAACAGTTTGCCATATCCTTTAATCCCGTCCCGTGGTATTCCTTTCTTTAAATGGTTCCCATAATTCTTGAATTGGTTTGTTACCAGAAGATTGCTAATAAAGCAAAGGTGTTACAATTTGTTGAATCAGTTCAGTTAGTAGATTGATTCTCTAATTTTAGTTTCATAATTCTCCCTTTCACTTAAATCAGTTGTTGTGCAGTCCACCATTAGGAGAATTGAACATAATGATTACAATTATTCCAGACATGTTCTTTGTTTCTCGTTCTCTGAACACTGTTTTCCAGATTTTGTCATCCAATGGTATTTTGACTTAAAAACATTAGAAAACTGTTCTTTGCTTTTATTCCAAAAAACAGATTTCTGAGATCAGTGTTTTTTTCCTTTTTGGAGAACATTACCAAACAAGTTCTTAGGTTCTTTCTTTCAATCTGAAGTCTAATTTATGATGTTTTATTTATTTATTTTACTGTTCTATTTCTGTATCACATGTCATGCAGTTTGATCCAGTATTTATTTAGTTCAACCCTATAGATATCAGACAAAAGCACCTAGCTGGATTTGTAATGGAAAAGGTGATTTTACTTATGCATTGACAGGTGCGGGATATGCTTGGAGATGGGCGCCTAATAAAATGCCGAATTCATGATGGGAAAGGTTGGGTTTCAGAATTTTTCTTTTCCCATTAGGATTGGTATTTGTTGGTAAATTTTTTTTTTTTTTTGGATAAGTAGGACTAAAGGATTTATAGGATTTTTCTATTTTTACTTAGTTTAGGTTCCAGTTGGTGCTTTCATTTGAGCTTCTTTCCCTGTTCTCTCTATGTTTCATTTTCTAATAGTACTCTTCTACAATCTAATACATGGCTGTACTATTTACATTTGTTATGATTTTTATGAATGATAACATGATGCTTTTCTTAATTGTTTGAAACAATTAGGTGAGTTTCTGATGGATTGCCCTCTTCACGACAGTCTACTACATGTCCATTACAAGGGCATGCTTCTTAATGAAGAAAGGAGGGTCTTCTATGATACAAGAGTTGACAACAATGATCAGCCTTTGGAGTTCAGTTCTGGAGAAGGGCTTGTGAGCGTGTATAGGGAATTCATGCTAAGTTTTAATTTTTTTCAAAGCATTGAAGATCAAATTATCATATCAATCAACCAACCACCAATGCCTCACCGTACAAATTTGACAAAGTTGTTCTAAGCCCTTGCTTCTGCAATTCAATTCAATTGAATGAAAATCTAGTTTTGTATGCTCGGTACCTGAGGGATTTGAAATGTGTGTTCGTTTGATGCTGCCTGGTGAGATAACTATTGTCACATATCCGCCTGATTATGCATATGACAAGTTCCCAAGGTTACTTTTGAAAATCTAGTTTACCCTCTATGGTTACCATTTTGCCAGAAAATGTATTTAGAGTAATGCAGATTGAAAGTGTGATTATTGTTTTTATATTTGTTTTTCTCCTCAATTCATCATGTCCATCTTCTTCTTTCTTCTACTTCAAATTTTATGACTGAATATTTCCCCTATATGATCAGGCCAGCTAATGTTCTTGAAGGTGCTCATGTTCAATGGGAAATTGAACTTCTTGGTTTTGAGATGCCAAAGGTAATCTACAAAATATCCTCTTTTTTATTCTTTTTTTTATTTATTTGGCGCACCCGGGCGGATGGGGGGGGGAGAGGGGGGGGGGGGGGGGGGGGGGTTGTGTTGTGGGGGGATTAAAAAAGTGAGATATCTTCCTTTAAAAAAAAAAGAGGCACTTGATTCAAAATTTGTTTGAAATGGTTGTCATTGTTGCATATATTCTGAGATGCCTGTGGAACTGCGGAAGTGCTATTGTTGACCACCAGACTAGTTTTTACTTATAGATATGAACTTGTTGAATGGTCATTTGGATATCCAAAATATGAATCTATCTGATTTTTTTTTTTTTTTTTTGTTACCACAAAAGGTTGTACAAATAAGAGGAAGAACAAAAACAAAACAGGCTAGGGAATATTACAATCAATATGGATAGTTGAGGGGAATCTATCTGATTTTAAGTTGTCTTTTTCATCATATATCGAAACTAATTCATGACAGGAAATTCCTATTAGATTTTGTCTTCAACTGTGCTTTTGCTTGAGTGTTAATTATCACTTTTAAGTTTCTTTAAGAGAGTTAGACCTATAATCTAATTATGGTTGGTGCTATGTGTTTTGAGGTTTCCTTTCTTGATTGAACCATGAGTGCTTCAGGATCTTTATCTGGGTTAATTGATGAAGCATCTGATACCTATATTGCATCAATTTTATTGAACCATTTACATGATTTGAATCCAATTGCAGGATTGGACTGTTTTGAACTTCAAAAGTATAATGGATGATGCAGAGAAGATAAGACTCACAGTATGCTATTAACTTGTAATTTTGCTGCACCTGGCTTTCTCTTATTTGATGTTTTAACACAACTTATTTGATGTTGGAAGCGCAAAAAAATGTTGATTAAATTAAGTTTTATTTAATTTTGGAAGTCAGTTGTATTTATATCAGTCAATTGGATTTTATAGAAGGTCTTAGTTAATTATGTTATTAGTACTTAATTTTCTAGTGTCAATGGTATTTTTGTAATTCAATAATTGGGATTTCCCAAGTCAACTAGAGTTAGGTTTTGGTTTTATCAGTTATAAACAGAGCATTCTACTCCTATGGAGTTAGTTTACAGTTTGCTTGATTAATAAAAAACTATATCGGAAGTTTTCTAATGGTTTAGTGTTGACTTCAGCCAACCCTAGGTGCCAACTCCTAGGATTTTTTAAAATTTTTTTTATTATTTTTTATTTTTCAATTTTTGTGTAGCATCAAGTTTTGGTTGTCTTGCGTCAAATTTGGTATCAGAGCAAAATTTTGTCCTGTTTGAAGTATTGCTGTGGTTCACAACTAGAATTGAAAACGAAAAACTCTGTTATAAACCCACCCTATCTGACACCAACTATCTTCTTCCTCAACCGTTCTGCCACCATCAACAAAACCAAAAAAAATCACCACCATCTATCCATCGCGGCCCAATCATCACAAGCTTGATCATCAATCAACACCCAGGTCAAAACCTGTTCCATCGCCAAATCCCTTACACAGCGCAATCCACCAAAAAGCAAAATTGCCAATCTTTGAAGACCCCAAACCAACAATCTTGATTTTTTCTCAATCTGTGTTTGAGCTTGGTGAGAGAGTGTAATTAAAGTGTGTGTGTGTTTAGTAGTTAGTTTGTTTCTCAAAAAACAATTTCATCAACCCCAGTACACTACCACGACTACTAATGCCTGTTGTGAAACCCCTTCCCCCAACATTGATTGGCCACAAAGATTTCTCATGTCTTGGTTGTTGCCTCTGGTCCATTACTGTCCCATCAGAAATTCATTGCCACCAAGTTTCCCTGGAAGCCATGTCGCTTGTCATTGCCAAACCACACCACTGCAAGGACCACCACAATACTCTGTTAGTATTGTCCCGTCACCATTACCCTTGGTCCACACGTATTGCTTTGTTATTAAAACTTCGCCAGATTACTTTGCATGCCACCACCATCATCCCTGTGCGTCCCATTTTCTGACTCGCTATGTCCAAGAATTGTCGTCACTAAGTTATAAACCTTTGAAGTCACACATACCCTGGGTTTCAAAGACTTGACCCATATGAAAACCTTGATTCCGGGCCTGACCCACTTAAACAGAACTTATAAGTAGGGGTGTTCAAGGTGCTGTTTTGATCCATTTTTATCACTGCACTGCACCGTGCAGTTTGGCCAAAACCATCACTGCACTATACCTCAATTTTGTAGTCACACGTGCAGTGCTATTTATCATGGTGTGGTTTGGTCAGTTTTGGGGTGGGACATTTTTCAAAATTTTGGGATTGGCTTAGCCAAATTTTAAAATGTTGGGCTTATTTTTCTTTATTTTGGGCTGATTAAGAGTAGCCCAACAAGTTTTTAGGTATGAAAGGGCCCATCTTTATAATAGTATTACTTCATAATATATACACACACATATATGGGTGTGGTACGGTTTTGTGTAGTTTTATTAACATAGAACCACGCATTGTGCGGTGCGGTGTAATTACTTCATTTTGTGGGTAGTTTTGGTCAGTTTAGGTGTAGTTTGAGTGGTTTGGTGAACACCCCTACTTATAAGCCCCTGATCTTACTCATATATAAATAAGCCATGTCAAGCCTAGTCATGCTTGACCTGATAAAAAAAACTTAAAAAACCTTTGTCTGATCAAAATTATTAAAAATATCCTTGTACCTGACCTTGCCGAACCCAAACACACCACCAGTTGCTACTTTTGATTAATCTACCATAGTCCAAACCCTAGAGAAGCTCGTGAAAATGGTCTAGAACATATTTGCAAAGTTAGATAAGCACATTAGAAGTTATGGTCAACAGAATATCCAATTAGACATAATGATAACTTCCATCCAAGGGCTGCCTGATAATCTTGAAGGTAAAATTTCAAAAATTGAGACAATTATGTTGGGCCACCAAATTTTTTTGCTAAAATAGAAGTAAAAGTACCAGCAAATGTTGCTTTAACTTTCGTGCTAAAGCCTAAACAGTAAGGTGAAGTATTTAAACTATGTGTAGCAGATATAATAAAGCCTGTTTCTTTTCCTGCTTTTAAGTTCAGTTGGGTCCAGAGAAACTGCAATTATGCAGCCCATGTAGCTGCTAGATTTGCTTTAAGCTCTTGTCAATCTTTTTGTTTCAATAAAGGTAACCTCCCGCCTCATAGCGAGTCTGTTTGTAGGGTGAATTACCTAGCTCTTAACTCCTTAAAAGTTAAATGTTATTGAAGTTTAGCCAAAAAAAAGGAAGATTTCTCACTACTTGATATGGAGAAAGTTCAGCAAGAGAGCAAATACTTAGAGGGTGCACATATGGAATATGAGTTTGATGCATTTGTTATCGATCAACCCTCCGAGGTGCATGAATATAAAAAGCTTGATGAAGTGGAAACTTCGATACACTGTTTCTTTTTGTGGTTCAAGATAAGGCTATAAAAGTTGCAATGCTTATTCCACATTTTGATTTTGTAATTCTAGAAGAATTTAATGATTTGGTGGAAGATAAGCCTTCTATTTTCTCAGTGCTATCAAAGATGATTCCAGAACTAAAGTAAGTATCTAGAGCCATAATTCTAATCATTCAACACTTCAACTTGAAGAAGAGTTTTCTCCAACCATGGGAGAATGATGCGTGGAGTGAAAAGAAATATATATTTTAATTTAGTTTTACTTAATTTTGGAAGTCAATTGTATTTTTATTGGTCAAGTGGATTTTGTTTTAGGTCTTGGTAGTTAATTAACTTATTAGTATATAATTTCCTAGAGTCAAGGGTATTTTTTGTAATTTAATAATTGAGACTTCCCAATTCAATTAGAATTAGGATTTACTAACTAGAACTAGGTTTGGTTTAAGTAGTCTGTATAAGCATAGTATTCTACTTTTATGGAGAATACTATATGTCATCATTTGATATGCAGGAAGTTGAGAAGAAGGCTAGGAAACAATTTAAAGGATTATTTGACAAGAAACCAGGGGAAATCGCTGTTGCTGGGGCTGAAGATGAAGAAGATATTGATACAGGTGAAAACCATAACAATTTTGATAAGGAGGATGCGGATGCAAATAATTCAGCGGAATCGCATGAAGCTGCAGCTGATGAACGTCAAAGGGGTTGGTTCTCCCTCTTCTGGCCCAGTAGTGGAAGACTATTTTCAGCTCTTGGGCTGCAAAGATGTTCTATATGATGATTTTTGTATCAAACTAATCCTGGGGTTAGGACATCTTACTTGTAACCCATTGGTTGCAGTGGTGCTTTTAATTTGCGTGGCTGCTGGGGAAAATACAAAAAAAGAATCTAGTGTAGTTACCATATATATACCAAGAAATAGAAAGTAACGTTAGAATTCAAGCACATACACAGCTTCAACAATGGAGGAATTGAGGGTTGAAGCATGGAAGAGAGAGAGAGGGTTTGTATGTGAATGATTCTGTATATTGATATAATTAGCAAACTCTGGTTCTTATATGAGAAGAACAGAGACACGGGAAACTCTAACAAATAACTAACAAAAGTCTAAGCCAATAGAAAACTAACACCTGTCAACTAACACTGTAACTCTACTAGCTTTGTACAAACGACATGTAGCTTTATCATTTACAATACATAAAACGACCTATAGCTTTAGACTATATACAAAATTCTTCTTCTTCTTGAATCTCATATGTCCTAACAAGTAACAAATATAAATGATTTAACTTATCCGTCTTTGGCACTTTTTAGATTTATGTATTCGAATAAGAACTGGTAGTGGTAGATAGATTTCAGAGTTGGGTGACAGATTTCTTCGTCTTTCTGCTAGATTTAGAATTCTTAAGCTCCTAATAGCAGATACCTTGAAAGGGTCAATCCGAACTTTCAATATGTGATTTTTGTTCACTTCAGCAGTACCAATTGCAGTCAGTAAGTTACTCTGGATGTGTATTTACAATGAATCAGTCGTGGCCCACGCTGGGTTTGACTACATAATACTAACAATCACGATTCGATTGGTGTGTTTTGATGTGACCTAAAGATGTAGGCATTATCTAAACATGTAAATACCGTGTGCTAGTTACGCCCTTGGGTTATGGACTCATGGTTGAGGCATTTATCAGACTTTTGAAGCATGCTTTTGGTTCCCCTTTACTGGGCTCGATGATGTATAATTTCTATTTTATTAATTAACCCTACTTTTTAACCGGTAAAGTGTCGGTAACAGGTGTGGCTGGAAGTGTCCCTTTATGGCAACCAAGAACTCTCCGGTATTATTTTTGACCTTTTTCTTGAAGTGCAAAACTTGGGTCTACCCGGTTTAGTACTCTTTTTAAGTACATTGGATGCATTAGAATGATGACATATGGCCAAAATGTCAAGTTTTTTTAGGGAAAAGTTGGGTCCAAAGTTTAGCGTACTTTGACCTATCATACGTGTTCATTTTTAATCACATATTGTCTTCGTGGGTGTAATGAACCAGAGCATTAAACCCAAGTCAAGTCATCAAGCAAAACTTGTTTTATACTCTTACATATGGACCACAAAAGTCGATGCCCACTATGTTATATAATATTTTCTTCTGTCCATTAAAAGCTAGCAAAAGCCTCGTCATATATTTGATCGCTTCACTTGCCTATTGGATGTTTCATCTCTTCTTTCGTCTCATTGGTCCCTTTCCTACTAGGCTACAACAATAAATAATAATTACACTGGTAGAAATACTTTTTGCCAAAGAGAAAAGAGTAGAATGGCTAATAGAAACCTTCTCATTACACCTCTACGTTAATACACGCCAGGTAGGATACACAGACCATACAAACAGTAAAATAAAGAGCAAGGGTACAATAAACAGACACAACAGTCAAATAAAGGGAAAGGGTACAATACACAACAGTAAAAAGATAATCAACTCATGCATCTTCCCTCACATAATATGTGATGGATAGCAGTTTAATTCTTTGATTCGTATATGGTAAGAGATAGATGTATGCAGAAATCAAACTTTGGGAATGGCGGCAGTGCAGTACGTGGTCTCAGTAGGTTTGGGCACGGCAAGAGCACGAGACTTGACGAGAAAGAAGCCGACGAAATGGCCAGCCAGGGCGGCTATGAAGATTCCAAGGTTGAAGGACATGACAGAGAGCATGACTAAGTAAGCAAAACCCATGCGAAAAGTATATATGATGGTTTGAGTCAAGGCGCCCAGCATGGGATTCGTGCTTGTAGGCTTGACAGGCAAGATGGACAACACCTCGGTTGCAAAGGCTAGCAAAAACACGAAGAAAAGAGCCAACACGTACATGCCAGGTTTGTTGTCTGGCCACCCATGGAATAGGATTGTGGCATCTTTTCCCCAATAGAAGCTCATTTGCATCATCATATTCATCATCGTATTGCTTGAGTTCATACTTCCATTCGGCATGGGTCCAGGAGGCATCTCCATCTGATCAAACACAGAGAGAGAGAGAGAGAGAGAGAGAGAGAGAGAGAATAGGGACACCTTAGCTTTTGGGAATTCTAAGTTTTCTGTTGTGAAGTAATAAACACTGCTCTATTATATATGGAGGGGCTAAGACCAATGACTGTGGAGGTAACGACGAGGACCGAGAGATAAAAGGCTGTTAGATGGCTTTGGTTGCTCAAATTATTATTATTTTTGGCTAATAAATTCCTCAAAGGCTCAAATGTTGCCAAAACTAAATCCTCATTTTCACGTTGACGTTATAACTATCAAATTATTAAAAATAAAAAATTTTAAGGTTGTTCTTATCATTATTATTTTTATTATATCCCCTAATGCTCCTCTAAAGAATGAATAAATAAATAAATAACTCCTAATGCTCCGTTTTTTCATTGTTACAAGAGTTTAACTTATAATTTGAGAAATATTATTTGATGAGTCATGTTAATGGGTGTCTTTAGGAAAATTGTTAATAGATTATTTTAAAAAAATTTTAATATCACTTTAATTGGAAGTATAAAAGGCTGTAAAAAAAAATCAATTTTTTTTTCTATAAAAATTTTTTTAAAATAATTTCTAAACCAATATTCTTAGGACATTCATTAACATTTCTCAATATTGACATTATTTTTGTTTCTTATATGTTATAATCATAATTTGTTAGGATTGTAAATTGTACTTAGAGTAATGTTATTTTATATGGACCTATCACATATATTTTGTCTTGCATTAATCACAATATATAACTTCAGCAGGTACGTACTTTGATGAAAGAGTTATGAAATTTTTTATAGTACTATATTCGTAGTAGACTAATTGAAATTTTTAATTACTTATAGCTGATGTCGCGGAATGGCTCTTTGGCTTTTCAAGGCTATACAATCACATTCGGAAAAATACATATTTGACATAGAACCAAGACTTTCATTTACAAATACGCAATGCTTTTTCAATCTTTCTCTTATATTTGGTGCACGGAGTTAGGGCTGGCCCAATACATTTTGGAGTTTTAGGCGAGAACTAAAAGTGAGGTATTTTTTATACTTATATATTAATTAAATTAATGTTTATTTAATATTTTTATATTATAATATATTTCATTTAAAATCTATTTTTCTTGCATTTTGAGATGCAAATTGACTAATTATTTTCAATTTTCTTCTAGTTGAACATTATTATGGTGAACTTGTTCACTTATGACATTTTCATCATTATTTTCATTTTCTTCTAAATTATTTTGAAGTTCATTATCAAGATTTGTTGTATTGCGAAATTGAACATCATTGTTATCTTGCAATTGTATCATTCAATTATCTTCTAACTTTTTTTGGTGAATTTCTTGCTCATTTGTGATATTTTCGTCTAAATTTTGTGTTATATTTTGTTTATTACTAATAACAAATTTATTCATTGATTCTTTTTGAGACTCAATTAACTTTTTTTTTTTTTTTTTTAAGTTTTTCATATCCAGATGCATATTTTCTAGTAGACATTTTTAATCAAACAATATATTTATAAAGACTAAAATAAAAATAACTTTCAAGTGTAGAGCAAATGAGAAATAGAACCTGATTTATATAAAAAGTATTATTGTAGTTCCACCGAACAATAACAAATTTTTAGCAATTTCAACCTGCATAAATAAAGACTTATTCAATATATTACCACTAACTAAAATATATATATATATATATATATATATTAAAACACAAGATTAAAATTAAAAAAAAAAATTAAGTACAAGGATAACAAAAATTTAAGCACAACCATAACAAGGCTTATTAATAAAACCCACCCACAAAAAAAAACACAAAATAAATAGTATCTAATCTAATATAGTAATATCTATAACCCAAAAAAAAAAAAAAAAAAAAAAACTTGAAGTCCCAAATCAAACAAACGTGAAACATCTAGGCAGGAGGAGGCAGGCCCAATCTTTTTATCTTAACAAATAAATTGAAGGGACCAATTCCCAAATAAATTATACCTGATACGCTCATATGCAGAAAACTCAAAATGACAAAACCTAGAGCAGCTGCAGAGGTGCAAAGCACTGAGCACTGAGCGAGGCGGAGAAAGCTATGGAGAGAATCAGAGAAAATTTGGGCGCCAGCAACAGTGGAGCTGTGGACAGAATCAGAGAAAGAATGAGATGAGAGAGGCCGGAGGCGGAGAGCAGAGAGAAAGAAGCAGGGGAAACGGTGAAACTGAAAATTTTAGGGATTTGAGTTGTTTTATTTGTTTTGATTTGTGATTATTTTGTGGTTAATCTCTTAGACCGGATTTGTAGTTTATCTTGTTGATTTTTGGTTTGTCTAGAAGATAATAATGTTATTTTTGGACAATAATTTTGTTTAGAATCAATGTTAACCGGATCTACCAAAATTTTTTGTTTTTTGGTTAAAAGGATGTGCTGGATATTTTTAATTCATTTGAAACTTTTTTTTTTTTTGGTTTGCCCCTACTACCTGTTTTTTTCTAAAATTTTGGGCCCCCTTCCACTTGGGGCCTTGGGCAATTGCTTAATTGGCCTAAGGAAAAGGCCGCCCTTACATGGAGTTAATAAATGATATAAATAAATTTTCATTTTTCAAATGATTGACGTAATATGTCACATTAGTAGTGACCTCAATTTATATAAAACTCTTTACGAAAGTCTTCATTAGTAAAGGAATTTCGTAACCTAAATAAGGTCACCCATTAGATGACAAATTATTAGGTTAGGACATTATCTTAAACTCTTGAAATTTGCATTCACTTGGGCGAAGTCTAAAGGATTAAATAAGGGTTAATTACAGAAATCTATCCTAAATTATGTAATATTTGTACTTTGTACCCTACATTATGAAAATTACAATTATCACCTCAATTGTAACAAACCACGTACATACAAATTGCACCCAATAGTATGACCGTAGTCATGGGAGTTGTGACCATCAAAAAATTGAATTCTCCTTTTCTTTTGTAACCAATGAATTTATAAATTACGCCTTACAATATTTTGACATTGACTAAAGTACCCCAACCACATTTTCAACAATTACACAATAATGTCTTCCCAAAAATTGTCTAAAGGCCTGTTCAGTCTTTCTCATATATTTGGTGCATGGAGTTAATAAACTATATAAGTAAATTTTCATTTTCCAAATGATTGACATAGTATGTCACATTAGTAGTGACCTCAATTTATATAAAACTCTTTACGAAAGTCTTCATTAGCAGTGGTGGAGCTAGAAATTTATCTTTGGAGGGCTATATATATATATTGTAGGGTCAGTTTTTGTAGCCCAAACCCAAAAAGGATGGGTTAGAGGCCCAACGAACCCAACACAATGAATTTATAGAGAGTGGGTGAAAGAGCTGGGCTGGATCTGAATTAAACTATGGATGGCTAAATTACGTGAGGCCGAGATAGCATAAAATAATGACAGCGAATATTTCAGTGAAAGTCCGAAGAGACATCTTATTGAATAAACAGTAATAACAATGTTCAGAGCTACAGTCAAGCCTCTCCCCTCCTTTTTTCTTCGATTAGGGATCGACCTTCTTTATATATTACCCTCCTTCCTCATCTCCATCGTCCACCTGTTCCCCCTCTGGGTAAACACTTGAGCGCGGGTCAAATCATGCGCCCACTTTAGTTCTTTGTGAGTGGTGGTAGCTAAGGTTTCACTGTTCAGAGGTCCTCTCCACATAAATGCGGCCAGAAAAGCTGTTACAGCGCATTAAATACGGTGGTAGCAGCTTTTCCTTTAGATATTTCTTCATTCTTATCATCCTCAGGAGTGCCCAGAGCTTGTTTTTGTCACACACATTGCTAGGAAGGGCCCCCGAGCTCCCTGTACATGTATTTAATCAGAACTTCCCGTATCCGAAGAGTAAAGTCTCTTCGGACGACGAATAACCTCCTCGGACTGCATTTCTCGGCCATCTTCGGACCCCGGTTTAGAGGAACGGTGTCCCATCCCGCTTGAGCTCTTCGGACATAAGAGGCCACAAAGGACGGGGCCCCAGGCCCACCTAGATCTGGGCTTTTACCCCCCACAATAGCCCCTCAAAATTTCTATTTTTCCCTCTCATCCGAGGAGAAAAAATGGGATTTTGACTTGCCGCGGGGTAATTGGCTTGGGAACAGGCGAAGATTCAAATCGGCACGTGCGTAGATGTGAATGTGCGCGTTCCATCATTGCTGCAGTTGTTTTCCGTATTCCCAAAGCGCCACATTAATTACTTCAGGCGGCGTCTTGTCCTTTGCATCCAACGGCGGGTTATTGATCCAACGGACGGGGTTCCTTCTTGGGATTTGGGCGAAATAATTTCTGCCCCTTCCATCGTCCTCATATAAAGGCCCAGCGGTTACCATTTCACTTTCACCTTGAAGCTCTCATCCTACCCAACAAGATCAAGCATCCCAGCGCTCCGAGTTTTCTCAGTCGCCGCCTCCAATCCGTTTCAGAGTTCTTACGAATCTCCCTACGAAGTCAAAGATCACCCTCTAGCCTTGTGTTTGTAAGTTCTCGTCGCTCCAGGCCATCTGTTTTCTCTTCGGCTATCTTCTGTGTTGAGTTTTCATTTTCCCGTTTAAGAAAGATGGGCAAACTCGAGTACATGGTAGACAGTCCTGCCCAGTTGGAGAAGTTTAGGGCCACCTACCGCATACCCTCAGACGTGGGGGTGAGGTATTGTCCTCCCGAGAAAATACTGACTGATCGGAAAACCGGGGAAGTGGTGATCCCTCTTATTGCTTTCCTGGAGGGAGGAATGACGATTCCTATGGGCCTCATCACCACTAATTACCTCCGGAACCATAGGATTACCCCTTGGCAGTGTGCGCCTAACATGTTTAGGATCCTAGGAGCAATTGAAGACCTTAACCACCACCTAGGACTGGGACTCACTTGGCACGACGTGGTGCACATGTACGAGTTCCACAGCCAACAAGGGGCGGGATATTATTTAAAATCCCGGTCCGACATTGTTCGGCTAATTTCCTGCCTACCCAAGTCCAACAAAGGGCTAAAGGACGACTATGTGATCGTCTCGGGCGCGTGGCATAACGGTCCTCACTGTCCGACCAAGCAGGGAAAGCCAGGTGGGACACTAGTTCTAGGCACTCTAACCGTAGGTTTAGGATCCATTTTTGATTGTGTTGTTGCTTCCAATTTTCTAATCAAACTCTGGTGTGATTTGTAACAGATAAAGTGAATATTACTCCTCGGCTCAGCCTCACCAACGTTGCTGCACTGAACTTTTTATTGCGGTCGGAGATCTTCGTTAGCGAGGACGGGCAACTGCGATCGGCTCCCCTTATCTTAGGGTACAAAGCGAAGCCCAAAGATTTCCAACCGGCGGGTAACGCGATAATTCAGGGAGATTACCGTCTCAACCGCATCGACGTAGCTTGGAAGGGTTTTTTGGCACCGTACGACCTTCCGCCCGTACCACATCCACGCCCTCAGAACATACCGCCTCTCGTCCAACCCCTTCGGCAAGTTCCCCTCGGACAAGAGGTTGAAGGTGAAAGAGTTGGATCCTCTAGTTCATCTCTTGAAGAGCAAATAGACCAGTTCTACTTCGAGAGGGACGCTCCAGGAGAACAAGTGGTAGAGGTCTCGGACGCCGAGGAAGAAATTGACAGGCATTCAAGTGTTCAGCCTGTTGTGACTATTGCCGGCCCTGAAGACTCATCGGACGAAGACATGGACCTAAAAAACTTGATGAAGAAGAGGGTCCAAAAGACCGAGCATAAGGATATTGGGACGTCAAAAGTGGTGTCGTCTCTGCCCCCAGTGCCTATCCAGGTCTCCGATCCAGGGAAGAAGCCCCTCCCAAACCCTCAGAAGAAGAGGCCATACGAGCCTGAGGAGAGGGAGGAAGTCGTGCCCACCAAAACTAATAAACAGCAAAAAGTGATACGAGACCATCGGGGTAAGAGGGCCTCCTCCACCGAGAGCCGAGAGGACCTGGGTGGGGCTGAAGTTCGCCGAGGAGGGGGAACTCGTATTTGGTCACCGAGGCTGGAGCTGGATGGCGCTCCTTTTGCTTGGGACACCTCCCTCCGCAACTATGATGGAGGAAGGGCAGGATACGTAGCTGAGGCTCTGCAGCAGCCACTCCTCCTCCCCCACGACATGGAGTCATATAAGCGCTTCAACCAGAAGGAGCTTTTCCTGTCCCTTAAGAGGGACGTGGCCATGGTAAATATTCACTCTTAATTCAGATTTTATTTGCCATTGGCTTTAATTCACTTCTTCATTTGATGTTGAACACGCTGTCATGCAGATTACTCAGCAAATATACGTAGCCGAGGAATGGAACAAGAAGTCCTACCTCGAAGCTCAGGCAGCAGCGCAGTCTCAATCTGAAGCCGAAAGGTCTCTGGGTCAGCTGAAGGAGGACTATGCTAAATTGTCCGAGCAGCTAAAAGACATGACCAGTCAAAGGAACAGCTTCAAGGCCGGCCTAAAGAACGCCGAGACCCAAGCCGAGGAGCAGCGCAAAAAGCTGCATATGACAGAAATCAACCTGGAGACCGAAAGGGAGATGGTGAAGGGTCTCAGAGATGAACTTAGGAAAGCCAAAGAGCGCGCCCTATCCGCCGAGCAGAAGGCTCAACTGGCCAAGGAGTCAATTGAAACTGAAAAGAGGGCAGCGTATCAGTTGGGGGTGGAGGAGACCGGGCAGCAGCTTTCCGAACAGTTTGCCATGGTTAGTCGTGATTACTGCGACATAACCTGGCAGAAGGCATTGGACGCAGCTGGGATCCCTTCGGATTCCCCCCTGAGGCTACCGGGGAGCATATATTATGACCCTGAAATTCGAGAGCTCTCAGGTCCTGACCCTCCTGCCCCACAGCTTCCAGAGATCTCAGAGCAAGATTTGGCCAACCAAGCTCCTCCCTCCACCCTTGGTGCCACCAAAGAAGCTGGTCAGCCAGGTGATAAGGATAAACCAACTGACCAGGCGAAGGACAAGGGCAAAGGGTTGGAGGGACAGAAGGCTTCAGATGAGCCCAAGGATCAAGCCCCAGATGCTGCTGCTCGGAAAGGCCAGGCTGCTGATAACGTGGTCCCCTCGGCCAAAGAATAAACATAGGATTTTGCTTCTATTATTGTTTATTTATATTTCATTTTACTTTTTTATTTTATTTTATTTTTATTTTTACTATAAGAGATTTGTAAGCTACTCTTTTTCAATCAATGAAGTAACTTTTCTTTTACTTTGATTGTCTAATCTTATATTTCAACGCTGCGAGATCCCAATATCCCTTTATTAGCGTGCATGATTATAGGTGTTACTAAAAATAAGCAGAATGTGTGGGAACTATCAATGAAAAGGCATCAGGAGATAGGAATAATTTAGCTAGACTTAGCAGTTTTAATCATGGATCATCATGGAATGATATCTCAGTCGTAGTTGCATTAATTCTAGATTTAAACAGGCATGATTGGGGTGTCATCCAACCTACATCATCTGGTCCGAGGACTACAGGCATGGCAGGTTTTAAGTTTAAACAATTGAAAGAAACCGTAGGGAGTGTTAACTAATCCAAATCATCAGGTCCGAGGACTACAGGCATGATAGGATTTAAGTTTAAACACTTAAGAGAACTGTAAGGGAGTGTTAACTAACCCAAATCATCTGGTCCGAGGACTACAGGCATGATAGGATTTAAGTTTAAACACTTAAGAGAACTGTAAGGGAGTGTTAACTAACCCAAATCATCTGGTCCGAGGACTACAGGCATGATAGGATTTAAGTTTAAACACTTAAGAGAACTGTAAGGGAGTGTTAACTAACCCAAATCATCTGGTCCGAGGACTACAGGCATGATAGGATTTAAGTTTAAACACTTAAGAGAACTGTAAGGGAGTGTTAACTAACCCAAATCATCTGGTCCGAGGACTACAGGCATGATAGGATTTAAGTTTAAACACTTAAGAGAACTGTAAGGGAGTGTTAACTAACCCAAATCATCTGGTCCGAGGACTACAGGCATGATAGGATTTAAGTTTAAACACTTAAGAGAACTGTAAGGGAGTGTTAACTAACCCAAATCATCTGGTCCGAGGACTACAGGCATGATAGGATTTAAGTTTAAACACTTAAGAGAACTGTAAGGGAGTGTTAACTAACCCAAATCATCTGGTCCGAGGACTACAGGCATGATAGGATTTAAGTTTAAACACTTAAGAGAACTGTAAGGGAGTGTTAACTAACCCAAATCATCTGGTCCGAGGACTACAGGCATGATAGGATTTAAGTTTAAACACTTAAGAGAACTGTAAGGGAGTGTTAACTAACCCAAATCATCTGGTCCGAGGACTACAGGCATGATAGGATTTAAGTTTAAACACTTAAGAGAACTGTAAGGGAGTGTTAACTAACCCAAATCATCTGGTCCGAGGACTACAGGCATGATAGGATTTAAGTTTAAACACTTAAGAGAACTGTAAGGGAGTGTTAACTAACCCAAATCATCTGGTCCGAGGACTACAGGCATGATAGGATTTAAGTTTAAACACTTAAGAGAACTGTAAGGGAGTGTTAACTAACCCAAATCATCTGGTCCGAGGACTACAGGCATGATAGGATTTAAGTTTAAACACTTAAGAGAACTGTAAGGGAGTGTTAACTAACCCAAATCATCTGGTCCGAGGACTACAGGCATGATAGGATTTAAGTTTAAACACTTAAGAGAACTGACTATATAACTCGTCGTTAGATAGATTAAAAGGAAAATTCGATTAATAATAATACCTTTTAAGGTTATTTACATTCCAAGGGCGCGGTATCACATGCCCGTCCAAATCTTCAAGGAAGTATGCTCCAATGCCAGCCCCTGAAGTAATGCGATATGGCCCTTCCCAATTAGGTCCTAGTTTTCCCCAAGCTGGGTTCTTCGCAGTGCCGACCACTTTTCTTAACACCAAATCACCGGGGTCCAAGGGTCTGAGCCTTACGTTGGCATTATAACCCTGCCTGAGCTTTTGCTGATAATGCGCCAATCGGACCATTGCATTTTCTCTCCTTTCATCGATTAGGTCCAAACTCCTTTCTAGCTGATCGCTATTGCCCTTCAAGTTGAATGAGCTAGTTTTTAACGTTGGGAATCTAGTTTCTAGAGGTATGACAGCTTCAGCCCCATAGGTCATCGAGAAAGGAGTCTCTCCAGTAGACCTGCGTGGAATAGTTCTGTAAGCCCAAAGAACATGTGGCAACTCCTCGACCCATTTGCCCTTCACGTCGTCAAGTCTTTTTTTTAGGCCACTCACAATGACCTTATTAACAGCCTCTGCCTGGCCGTTGCCCTGGGGGTACGCTGGGGTAGAATATCTGTTCGCAATTCCCAGCTCGCTACAATAACTCCTAAATGCTCTACTATCAAACTGGAGGCCATTGTCCGAGATGAGACTGTGCGGGACCCCGAATCTAGTGACTATATTCTTCCACACGAACTTCTGCACATCTACGTCTCGGATGTTCGCCAGAGGTTCTGCTTCGACCCACTTCGTGAAGTAGTCAGTGCCGACTAGCAGATATCTCTTGTTCCCTGCAGCCTTAGGGAACGGTCCCACGATATCCAAGCCCCATTGGGCAAAAGGCCACGGGCTGGTTAGCGGGTTAAGAGTTCCTCCGGGCTGATGAATACGTGGGGCAAATCGTTGGCATTGATCGCATTTTTTGACGTAATTCAGGGCTTCTTCTTGCATGTTGGGCCACCAATAACCCTGAGTGAGAGCACGGTGAGCCAAGGACCTACCCCCAGTATGGCTTCCACAGATTCCTTCGTGTAGTTCTTCTAGTAGTAGCTCGGCCGCTTCAGGAAGTATGCACAGTAAATAGGGCCCCGAGTAGGACCGTTTATATAACTTCTGATCCTCGGATAGCCAGAACCTGGTCGCTTTTCTTCGAATTTTATCAGCCTCCTCTTTTTCATCAGGTAAGACCTCTTCTTTTAGAAACTTAATTAAAGGGTCCATCCAACTGAGTCCGGCCCCGACTTGATGTACTTGGATCACTTCTTTTCCGGCATCGGTAGGCTGATACAAATCCTCGACGAGGATAACTCTCGGCAGATCATGTGCCGACGAGGTGGCTAGTGTGGCTAAGGAGTCAGCATGTGCATTGCCACTCCTGGGCACATGTTCCAGGCTAAAAGATTTGAACCTGGTTTGCAAACGTCTGACCCGACACAAGTATCCCTGCATCCTTTCATCTTTCGCTTCAAACTCCCCATGTACTTGACCCACGATTAATCTTGAATCCGAGAACAGCCTTACTTCTGTTCCTCCCATTTTCTGGACCATGCTTATCCCCATCAGCAGAGCTTCGTATTCCGCCTCATTATTTGTTGCCGAGAAGCCCAGCCTTAGTGCTTTCTCGATAATAATTCCTTCGGGAGATAGCAATACTAACCCCACTCTAGAACCCTTTTGATTCGCTGCACCGTCCACGTATGCCTCCCAAAGGGAAGGACCTTGTGGAGAGATCATGCCAACTGATTTTTCATCCATGTCCGGCGTCGGCTTTACTTCTTCTAGTCGGGGCTCCGTGAACTCAGCCACTAAGTCAGCAATCACTTGACCCTTGATCGAAGTGCGTGGCATGTACTTGATATCAAAAGCCCCTAGGATCGTTCCCCATTTAGCGATTCTTCCAGTATAATCCGCACTTCGGAGTATGGCCCTGAGCGGGAGTTGGGTGAGAACAATGACCGTATGGGCTTGGAAGTAATGAGGGAGCTTTCGCGTACCCAGAACTACGGCCAGAATAGCCTTTTCCAAGGGTAAATAACGGATTTCGGCTTCATGCAACGATTTGCTTACACAGTAAACTGGTTTTTGGACACCCCCATCCGCTCGGACCAGCACCAAGCTCACCGCATGAGGGGCTACAGCGATATACGCAAATAAGACTTCATCCGGCTCGGGGCTGGACATAATTTGTGGTCGAGCCAGATAATCCTTCAACTGCTGGAATGCCGTAGCACACTCTTCAGTCCACTCAAACCCTTTCCACTTGTTGATCAAGGAAAAGAAAGGCCGACACCTGTCCGCTGATCGTGAGATAAATCGATTTAGGGCTGCGGTCATCCCCGTCAGTTTCTGAACCTCCTTCGGATTCCGAGGAGCCTGTAGCTCGTTAATGGCCTTTATTTGGTCTGGGTTGACCTCAATTCCTCTGTGAGTCACCATATATCCTAAGAACTTGCCTGATCCCACCCCAAATGAACACTTAGACGCATTCAAGCGCAGCTTGTATTTTCTAAGAACTCTAAAAGTACTTTCAAGATCCTTCACATGCTCAGCCACCTCTTTGCTCTTTACCACCATGTCGTCTATATAGATCTCGATATTTTTGCCTAGCTGTGATTCAAACATCCTCGTCATCATCCTTTGGTATGTGGAACCCGCATTTTTTAAGCCGAATGGCATCACCTTGTAATGGTAATTTCCAACGGGGGTTACGAAAGCGGTCTTCTCTTGATCATCCAGGGCTAAAGGTATCTGATGATAGCCTTGAAAGGCATCCAAGAAGCTCATCCGCGGGTGTCCGACAGTGGCGTCCACGAGCCGATCGATTTTTGGCATAGGAAACGGATCTTTAGGGCACGCCCTGTTTAGATCAGTGAAATCCACGCATACTCGCCATTTCCCGTTCTTCTTCTTCACTACCACAGTATTTGCCAACCACTCTGGGTAAAAAATCTCTTTAATAGCTCCAGCTTGCTTGAGCTTTGCCACTTCTTCCCTGACTGCCTCAGCATGTTCTTTGGATGGACGACGAGGAGGCTGCTTCTTGGGTGTGACCGTGGGATTTACTTTCAAATAGTGGCATATGAATTCTGGATCCACCCCTGGGGCTTCATAAGCGTTCCAGGCGAATACGTCAAGGTTTTCCTTAAGAATTTTTAGTAACCCTTCCTTTTCCTGTAAAGGCAAATTGGATCCGACCTGAAAGAATTTTTCAGGGTCATCCCTAATGACAACTTTTGTTAAGTCCTCGCACTCTGCACCCTTATCCATATCTTTAGTGGGCAATAACCCCCACTTTCGTTGCTATAAGTTCTCTTCGATTTTTGCTGACTTTGCTTCTGGCTCGTGTTGAACGGCAGCCACCAAGCATTGTCTAGCCGTGAGTTGGTCCCCGCGGATTTCGCAAACCTGGCCTTCTGATGGATATTTGATTTTCTGATGTAAGGTGGAAGAGACTGCCCCCAAAGCGTGAAGCCAAGGCCTGGCTACAATTGCTGTATATGGAGAAAATACGTCTACCACTATGAAGTCTACTTCCACTATCTCAGAACCCGTCTGTACAGGTAAGCGTATTTGGCCCTTAGGAATCACGGCCCTTCCTTCAAAACTGATCAATGGAGAACCATACGGCGTTAGATCACTGGGTTTGAGGTTCAGCCCCCTGTAAAGATCGGGGTACATAATTTCTGCAGCACTGCCTTGGTCGACCATCACCCGCTTTACATCGTATCCTCCGATTCTGAGAGTTATGACCAGCGCATCATCGTGCGGCTGGATAGTCCCCACCGTGTCAGCGTCCGAGAACCCTAAAACTGGACGTCCGTCTGCTTTGCTTCTCTTCGGACCCTGGCCAAGGTCCCCCGCAGGCAGCCGGTCGACTGACATGACCTTAGATGGCCAGGATCCCGTTCTTCCTGGTGCTGCAAAGATGACGTTGATGGTTCCCAGAGGGGGTTTTAAAGGATCTTCCCTCCTAGGCTCCGTGCTAACCTGGCCCCCTCGACCACTAGAGTGATGCAAGAGGTGCCTCAATTTCCCTTCACCGACCAACTGATCCAAATGATCCCACAAACTCCGGCAGTCTTCGGTCGTGTGTCCATGATCCTGGTGATACTGGCAATAGAGGTTGCGATTACGTCTATCTGGATTCCCTACCATTTTATTCGGCCACTTGAAGAATGGCTCATTCCTGACCTTTTCTAAAACTTGGTGGACTGGATCCCTAAATACTGTGTTGACTGCCTGGGGATTGGCTGATCCTGCCTGCGCAGGAAAATCCCTCCTCGGTTTATTATTATGGTACCTATCCGACCTAAAGTCCCTCCTGTCTTGGGGGATAACCTTGTCCTTGCCTTTTCCTTGCTGCTGATCTTCTTCGACCCTCTTATACTTCTCAATGCGATCCATTAGCTGACGCATGCTAGTAACAGGTTTGCCAGACAAAGATGTCCTTAGACCATGGTCGGTAGGAAGACCGAGCTTGAATGTTTCCAGGGCCATTGCGTCAAAATTGCCCTCCATGTCGTTAAACATCTCCCAATATCTATCCGAGTAGACCTTCAGGGTTTCCCCTTCCTGCATGCTTAGAGACAGCAGCGACGACAAAGGTCGGGCCACCCTTCGGCAGGTAACAAAGCGCGAACCAAAGGCTTGGGTGAGCTCTTTAAAGGAGCTGATGGAATTTGGGGTTAGTCCATCGAACCATCTCATCGCCACTGGTCCAAGACTGGAGGGGAAAACCTTGCACATCAGTGCCTCATCCCTGGAGTAGACAGCCATCTTTTGGTTGAAATGACTTACGTGTTCCACAGGATCCGTCCTACCATTGTAGACGGTGAATGTCGGTTGGTTAAAACGCCGAGGAAGTTTCGCCTCTTCTATCCTACGCGTGAAGGGTGATCTAGAAATCTGATTCAAAGCCCTGCTCATGGCGTCATTTCCCATGTCTTCTTGTAATGGAATTCTGTGTTGCCCCTTACGGTGGGCTTCTTGTTCATAGGAGTAAGATTCGCTGTCTGGTGTCCAGGACTTAGGTTGGTAAGTAACATCTGGCGCGTCGTCGAGGTCCTCGTCGGAGTACGAGGAAGCCCTTTTCCTCTTTGCATGGCGTAACTCCCTCTTTAGTTTCTCAACTTCCCGCTGCAGGTTCCGATTCTTTTCTGCATGGGATATGTAACTCCCACCATGTGATCGATTCTGATCACAGGGCACAGTATGTACACTGCCCTCCTGATCTTGTCTCCTCTCCAAGTTGAAAAAAGGGTCAACGTGTTGAGATGCCCTAGACTCTGCTTCTTGCTGATTCGGTTCAGCCATCACCTACTGCTGTTTTCTCCCCTGCACAAGCTCTTCCCACAGACGGCGCCAATTGTAGGGTCAGTTTTTGTAGCCCAAACCCAAAAAGGATGGGTTAGAGGCCCAACGAACCCAACACAATGAATTTATAGAGAGTGGGTGAAAGAGCTGGGCTGGATCTGAATTAAACTATGGATGGCTAAATTACGTGAGGCCGAGATAGCATAAAATAATGACAGCGAATATTTCAGTGAAAGTCCGAAGAGACATCTTATTGAATAAACAGTAATAACAATGTTCAGAGCTACAGTCAAGCCTCTCCCCTCCTTTTTTCTTCGATTAGGGATCGACCTTCTTTATATATTACCCTCCTTCCTCATCTCCATCGTCCACCTGTTCCCCCTCTGGGTAAACACTTGAGCGCGGGTCAAATCATGCGCCCACTTTAGTTCTTTGTGAGTGGTGGTAGCTAAGGTTTCACTGTTCAGAGGTCCTCTCCACATAAATGCGGCCAGAAAAGCTGTTGCAGCGCATTAAATACGGTGGTAGCAGCTTTTCCTTTAGATATTTCTTCATTCTTATCATCCTCAGGAGTGCCCAGAGCTTGTTTTTGTCACACACATTGCTAGGAAGGGCCCCCGAGCTCCCTGTACATGTATTTAATCAGAACTTCCCGTATCCGAAGAGTAAAGTCTCTTCGGACGACGAATAACCTCCTCGGACTGCATTTCTCGGCCATCTTCGGACCCCGGTTTAGAGGAACGGTGTCCCATCCCGCTTGAGCTCTTCGGACATAAGAGGCCACAAAGGACGGGGCCCCAGGCCCACCTAGATCTGGGCTTTTACCCCCCACATATATATATATATATTTGTATGAAATGTAAAATAGTAATGTGCAATTTTTTTTCTTTTTGCTTGAAAGACCCTAATATATTGTTAAGTGGACCAAATTATGGACCAAAGTTTAATTTTATTGGGCATAAAAAAAAACTTAGGGTGGTCACAAATCTTTTTTTAAGGGTAGACAATGTTTATTATCAGATATGGAGGGCCAAAATGATAAAGTTATTTAAAAATTTTCAAATTATTTAAGATATTTCCAATTTTTTTATTTTAATTTTTTCAAAAATTTTGGGGGGCCCAGGCCACCCCTCAGCTACGCCACTGTTCATTAGTAAACGAATTTAGTAACCTAAAAAAGATCACCCATTAGATGACAAATAATTAGGTAAGGACATTATCTTAAACTCTTGAAATTTGCATTCACTTGGGCGAAGTCTAAAGGATTAAGGTGTAATAAAAATAAGGGTTAATTATAGAAATCTATCCTAAATTATGTAATATTTGTACTTTGTACCCTACATTATAAAAATTACAATTATCACCTCAATTGTAACAAACCACATACAAATTGCACCCAATAGTATGACCGTAGTCATGTGTGTTGTGACCATCAAAAAATTGAATTGTCCTTTTTGTTTTTGTAACCAGTGAATTCATAAATTACCCCTTACAATTTTTTGACATTGACTAAAATACCCCAACCACATTTTCAACAATTACACAATAATGTCTTCCCAAAAATTGTCTAAAGTCTGTTTGGATTGAGGGGTGAAGGAGGGGGAATGAAGGGGAGTAGAGTAGAGTAGAATTATTTGAAAATAAGTTAATTTTGAGCTAAATCTACTTTATTTTATTTTACTGCATTTCCTTCCTCCTCAATCCAAATGAACCATAAGAGATTAAACTAGAGATTATATCTCTCTTCTCTACCAATGTTGAAATTTCCATTGTCATAAATATTGGTCAGAATTAGGACCGACTCAATGTGTTTTGGGCCCTAATGTGGTGAATTTATGTGAGTTAAAAAAAAAAAAATATATATATATATATACACACATAAATATTAATTAAAAAATATTTATTTACCTTTTGATATCTTTTATTTTTCTATTTAAAATCTATTTTTCTTGTTTTTTAAGATACAAAATTACAAATAAATATTTTGTATTCAAGTTCACTAACACTTTTCAATTAGTAATATGATTAATCCATTTAATCTTAGGACATAGTTAACCTTAATTAAGATTATAAAATGGAGAGCAGCAACTAAAGTGGTGTATAGGAAAAAAAGGGGTTGAGTTCAAAAATCAAGAGGGAGAGATTTTTTTTTTTTTTTTTTCCTTTCATTTTTTTTGGCATTTTGTTTTTAGAGATAGTCACTGCCTCTTTCTTGGAAAGGTTAAAAAACTATTAATTTTGATAGAGAGAGAAAGCAAGAGCTTTTTCACCTTTCATGCGTTTGGGAGATTGGAAAATTTACGTTCACTTTTTGACAGAAAGAAAATTTACATTCTTAAATTGCCAAAAATTGAGTAAAATACAATAACATAGTGCACAACAATTGAAGAAATGTTAATTCTTTAAAAATAATTTTTGCTGATTAAACTTTAACTTTAACTTTGTTATGCATGGGAAATTTGGAAGTGACAATCTAGTTATATATTTGGGATAATTACAGTAAACCCACTTGTGATATGGCCTGTTTTCACTTTGCCTACCTGTGGTTCAATCATTTACACTTTGCCCACCTGAGGTTAGTTCCATTAGCCTTCCATAACCCACCTCTTCGTTTGCCATTAGAAAAACACATTTTTAGGCAAAAACAAATATAACAAGAATAAAAAAGCTAGGGTTTTGATTGCTTAAGAACTTCTATAAGAACAAAGTGAAGGAACAACACGCCAATCAAATGGCTCAATGAAATTATTTTTAATCTATAACAATATCAATAATTTCACAACAACTCAAAATTTTGAACCAAATTTTACAAGAAGACCAACATCTCAAAACAACCAGCAACGTTATCAACAAAGAGAGAGTGAGATAGAGATAAACCAACAACTGAAGTGTGAGGTATAGAAAAATCCAGCTGTGGATTTGGATTATGGTAGATCAGCCATGGGTTTGGTGTCGTGGTGGTGGCTTCTAGGTGCTAGATCGGAATGTAAGACAAGGAGAGAAATCCAGCAAACCCTCTGGACCAACCTTTCAATCAAACCCCTTTATCAAACCAAAGCTTAATTCACAATCCAACACAAAGAAAACCCTCTAGAAAATTCACCCAAACCCACCATTAACAAACCCCCAAAACCCGGGTTAGGTCGAGACGTAGAGAGTAGAGGAACCACCGTGGAGTGGTGGTGGTTGATGATTGGAGATGGGTGACCTTGGAAGTCCGAGGGAGGCTCAGCTTGAGAGGGTTTCAGAGATTAAAGAGAGGGAGCTTGGGTTTGGCGAGGGCTCGGTGAGGGTCTGATGAGGTGAGGCCGCTTGAGTTGGCGACGTTGATGTGAGGGGGGGAGCTTGAGAGGGGCTGCCATGGAGTTTGTTTGAGAGAGTTTTAGAGATGAGAGAATAGGGGTTTAGATGAAAGCTCAGGCCGAGAGCTTAGAGAGACTGAGCTCGGGTTTAGAGTGAGAGAGAGGGCTGTGTGAGATTTATTGTGGGAGCTTGAAGGGTCGGTCATGGAGGTCCGATGGAGGAGCTTGCCGCTGAGGTGGCCTCGATGATAGAGGGAAACGAGCTTGAAGGGTCGGCCATGGAGTTTCATTTGAGGCAACTCAAATGAAACCCAACCACAGTAGCAAACCCACCCCTATTTCCAACTTCAAACCCACTTTGAATCCCAGCCACATTGGGGAGAGAAGCCAAGATCAGAGTCGGATTTGTGTGCCATTCCTCCACTTTGTTCTTATAGAAGTCCTTAAGCAATCAAAACCCTAGGTTTTTTATTCTTGTTATATTTGTTTTAGCCTAAAAATGTGTTTTTCTAACGGCAAACGGAGAGGTGGGTTACGGAAGGCTAACGGAAGTTACCTCAGGTGGGCAAAGTGTAAATGATTGAACCACGGGTAAGTAAAGTGAAAATGGGCCATACCACAGGTGGGTTTACTGTAATTATCCCTATATATTTTCTCCTGGGTGTTATGAGTTTGATCCAAAATTTTGAACTCGGTTTATTATTAACCTTGAAATGAAAAGAAAACAAATTCTCCCTCTCTGGTCTCTAGTCTTTCTTGAAAAATCCCAAACCCCTTTTAGATAATGGCAATTTCAACCATAGTAATTAATGGAACAAAAACCAACCTTAGAGCCACCACCATTGTTTTCGTGTACAAGATCGGACATGCAAAGCGAATTCTCAGAGCAAAGCTCAAACAAAGATCTGACGACCTTAACAACCTACAAAGATCACTTTAGAGGCAGTTGGAATTCATAGACATACAAGAGGAGTGTGTGAAGGGAGCTAGGAACATAACTGAATTGAGAGTTGCTGCAAGCGTACGTAGTAAGAGTTGTAACAGATCCAATCGTCGCATTGTGCTTGAACTGAGCCCTTAAAGCTGAAGCTGAAGACCATCTCTGGTTTTCTTCGGGAGTGCTTAGCTCCTTTCTATGACCTCCATTTCCATTTCTCACATGATTGAAACTCGTGTGCTTCTGATGGATCTAATGTTGGTGAATCGAGCTTGATAAGTAGGTCTTATGCTCGGGCTGGTGTTAACAAATGATTAGGAAGTTGTTTGGCTGCTAGGAAAGTAATGAAAGGTTTTGATTGATGAGAAAGTGATGGATTTTTGGTTGCGTATTTGGTTGAATTAAATTTGTGTACAGAGATTGATAGAAATTTGGTTGAATGTATATAGTTGATTTTTTGGAAAATTTTGAGTAGAAATTTTGTTGGTAAAGTTTTTTGGTTTAGTGGTTGAATGTATATAGTTGATTTTTTGGAAAATTTTGAGTAGAAATTTTGTTGTTAAAGTCTTTTGGTTTAATCCCAAATCTCATTTGGATTGACTTTTTTAGTCGTTTAAAATTTGTATTGATATAAAATTTGAATTTTTTGGTTGAATTTATCTATTTTGAAAAAAATTCATTTTTTGAGGAGATTTTATTTATTATTCATTTTAAGGATTTTTTATGTGGAAAAAAATATATATTTTAATTTTAATTTAATTAGTTTGATTTTTTAATTTAAAAAATTCAAAGAAAAATAAAATAATGTCATTTTGGGACAGTTAACATCAATTTCTAATAGAAGTGGACATGATGACTGAATTAAATAAAGTTAAAAGTTAAAGGATTGAATTATGGAGAACAATTTTTCTCTATTAAATTATGGACAATTATTCGTAGAACTGTGCCACATATAATATTGTATTTACAAATTGCCCCTGTTATATTAAGACCTTTTTTTCTTTTTTATTGTAATATTATCTTATTAAATATTTTGGATTATATTATTAATTTCTTGTTAAAAATTAGTTTGATTTTATGTGGTCTATTTAACAGGTTTTATAAAAGAAAAATTGTCTCAAGTGTGGGGGCAGGGTGAGAATTAGGCAGCTATGATCTAGCCCCACTCCGCCCTGATGCCATCCCTAGATTGAATTTATAAAATTGAATTGAATTTTAGATAAAATAACTGGTGTTAGTAGTAACCATATTAACCAAAAAAGAGTTTTAATTTTTTCTATATTAATATGACGGAGATGTGAAACTGTTTGGTTCGGGAGCTGATGAATTAAGGGGACATTTCATCTAATGATGAACTAAGGGGGCATTTCTTCTAATGACTTGGTTAGTAGAATTGACTTCACACTGCTCATTGCAAATTAAAATAAAATAAGTTGTATAAGAAAAAAAAGAAAAGAAAATAAGTTGTATACGAAAGAAGTGAATAACACACTACAACAAAATGTACTTTCAGTGATAAAAAAATTCGTAATTAAAAGTCCAGGTTTTTGTCGCTAAGAACCTTTAGGGTCCGTTCGGTTGGAGGAGTGGAAAAGTGAGAAGATAGAATATTGTGGGAGGATGGAAAAATGGGAGGATGGAAAATATTTAGTTTTCCCTCTTGTGTGTTCGGTTGAAGGGGTGGAAAAGTGGAAGGGTGAAAAACTCTTTTGTTTGGTTGGAGAGAAAAAGGGAAAGATGAAAAATGTAATTTATATAAATTGACTATTATACCCTTGTTACATATTATGTAAGAAATAGATTTATTTGTACCAATTATATAATATAAAATTTACAACATCATATATATAAGTTTATATTATTATTTTTATTATTATAATGTAAAAAGTAATGTCATACGAAAAAAAAAAAAACAAAAAATCAACAATAAGAAGAGCACGTCACATTGAAAAAGAAAAAAAGAAAAAAAAGAAGAGCACGTCACGTTGAAAAAAAAAAAAAAAAAAAAGAGCACGTCACGTTGGAAAAAAAAGGGGGAAAAAAAAAACACAGAACATCACGTTGAAAAAAAAAAAAAAAAACAAAATAGAAAAAAAAGAGAACCTGGGAATGGCATTTGTGGAAAAGTGCTACACTAGCACTTTTCTCCCCAAGTTTTCCTCCCAATTTGGGAGGAAAAAAAATGTGGGTGCGGAGAGAAAATTTTTTCTCAAGTTTTCCATCCTTCCTATTTTCCTTCCCCAAACGAACGGTGGAAAATATCATTTTTCACCCTATTTTCCTCTCTCTATTTTCCATCATCCCTCTTTTCACTCGAAACGAACGGGGCCTTAGCAACGAAATCTACTAATTAGCGACGAAGTTTCGTCCCTGAAACCCTGTCGCTAAAAGTCCTGGCAATGAAAAATTTTGTCACTAAAAGTCCGATTTGTTTAACAAAAAAAAAAAAAACTTTTAGCAACGAAAATGTTTCGTCACTAAATGTTTTCATCGTTAAAAACACTATTCAGCGACGGAAATATTTCGTCACTAAAACCATTTCAGTTTATTAAATCATATTTAGTGACGAACAATTTTGTCACTAAAACTATTTTCCGGTACATATAGTGACGAAAAAGTTCATCACTAAAACTATTTTTAAGAAAATCCAGGCACATATAGCGACGAAATTTTCGTCACTAAAACCATTTCTTACAAAATTCTGTTACATTTAGCGACGAAATATTTTGTCACTAAAACAATTTTTTGTTGCTATATTTGTGACGAAAAAATTTGTCGCTAAAACCTATTTTCTATTTTTATTTTTATTTTTTTCATGACTTTGATATTAACCTGTAACTCGTTATTACATTATAAAACCTCACATTTGATTAATACATTTATTTCAACAACACATTTATAAAAAATCGATCCATACATTCCACAAGTAAAAAATAAAACAAGTATCCAATTCAAACTCCTTCTATTCAATAATTGTTTGCAACATATACAATAACTTAAGATGTTTTATAACAATACAAAAAATGTAGCATAATATAATTAGAACCAACGGAAGATGTCCTCATATGTCTTCGAGTAATGCCAAAAGTAAATCCCCTCAAGCCACCAATAAGAAATCTGCACAAATATAAAAACAATACTACATTAAAATCGTAAAGTAAAAACATTAACTATGTTATAAGAAACATTTCTAACAATGCATTAAGAATAGCCACACCAATGAATTAAAATCACAACTCTTAATGTATAAGTTGCAGAAATCAAATATAAATTTTCAAGTGTAATATAATACAATTAGTTTCAAATAATACATCAAAAAAGTAGCCGCACAATGTAGTGGGTCAATTGCTAAAATAAAGTACTAACCAATAAGTGTTTTAACTTGAAGATGAACCACCCCGATGGGTAAGAGCATCATTGTAACCCTTACTCCTCAAAAAGTTAAGAATATTATTTTGGACCTTTTCTTACTTAGCTCGCGCCTCTTGCTCCCTAGCTCGCCCTCTTCGTCCCTAGCTCTTGTCTCTTTGAGCTCAATTATCTCATTTTCTAACTAATGGATATACTCCACCGAGGAACTAGATGAGGCGGTAGTTACTAGAGAAGAGGAACGTCTCATGCCAAATCCTTTTACAATACCAGACTTCTTCTTAAAAACCAAGTTTGAGATCTCCTCTTGTGTAAGGGGAATTGCATTAGGATCTTGACAATGATCCTCTTGCACTTAGAGAATAGTTTCCTATCATTTGAAAGAAAAAAAAAACAAACAATCACAACATTAATACTACATATGTTATAGCTTTACAAACGTGATAGGGGTGGAATAATACACATACATATGTCGCTTCATTCTCATAGTGTATCCACAACCGTTCTTGCAAAATTAATGAATGCATTGACCTCTTCAATATATGGATAACTTAATCTACCATTAGGTCTCTTACCCATTATCATCAAACTTTTATCCATCTTTGACTACAATTGCAAGGTGAATGTTACTTTAGTAAAATAAGAACAACTCATGCATAATGTATTTTAACATCTAAGTCTATAAGCTACTTAGATAAAGTTTTATCCCATTCATAAATGCACAAGTCTATATTAATATTTAAACAAATATACATTGCATACACAAATATACACTCCCAATATGAATTTAAACCACCTTATAACACCATGTAAGCCACCCGCTTGCTCCAACACAACCCACCACAAAACCAATCATAAACATCACAAGTATATTGTTTACAAGTATTGGAATCCATTAAAATACTATTCATCACATCTAATCAACAAGGTCTATACACATTTGTAAGAAATTAAAAACACTTCCAATATGAATTTAAACCACCTTATAACACGATGCAAGCCACCTGCTTGCTCCAACACAACAACTCACCACAAAACCAATCACAAACATCACAAGTATAGAGTGTTTACAAGTATTGAAATCAATTAAAGTACTATTCATCACATTTAATCAATAAGGTAACATTTGCAAGAAACTAAAAACACTCCCAATATGAATTTAAACCACTTTATAACACCATGCAAGCCACCCGCTTGCTCCAACACAACAACCCACCACAAAACCAATCACAAACATCACAAGTATAGTGTTTACAAGCATTGGAATCCATTAAAATACTATTCATCACATCTAATCAACAAGGTCCATTCACATTTGCAAGAAATTAAAAAAACTTCCAATATGAATTTAAACGCCTTATAACACCATGCAAGCCACCCGCTTGCTCTAACACAACAACTCATCACAAAACCAATCACAAACATCACAAGTATAGAGTTTTATAGGTATTTAAACAGATTTTACTTACTATGATCAAGCTAAGTGTACAAGTCTGATTTGTTGGCTAAGCTCTGGTCTTTGATTTTCACAGATCTAAGCCTCTTTTTATTCCCCCATAACAACCCAAACAATCACTAACCTTGTCATCACATTCAACCAAAAACCATTAAATTTCTTCTACAGTACATAAATAAAAAAAAACACAGTCCAATTATGGCTTAATTAACACTTGGTTATGAAGCTAGAATTATTAAATATATCAAAAAGCTTCACCCTTTTTGTTCTAGCAAAACATAAATTGGCAACGCAGTACAAATACATGAAGCAATAAACTAAGTCTTGCAAGCAATCGTAATATGTACATAAACATTAATTCTAATAAAACATAGAATGTCAGTTTTGAATTATAGAGCATTCACTGAAAAAACACTCTTTAGTGTTCTGAGTGTTTCGCAAATTACAATGAATAGCGCTTGATTTATATATCATGAGAAGTAAAATTAGCCTTAAAGCACCACTTAAGATATTTTTTGTGGGTTTGCAGACACACTATTTATGTTTTGAAAATAGCTTTAGAGCTCTTAAAGCTCTTTTTTGGCCCCTAAATCTCCACCTAGATGGATGAAGGTTTAGATTTTTCTGCCAAACAAATTGACCCTCAGGGGGGAAAAAAAAAAGATTTGACATGCTATCAATTTGATAATTACCATCAACAAAATAGACCCATAATTAAAAACGCAGCCTATTAGTATGAAGTATTAACTATTTTTTTTTTAAAAAAAAAAGCAAAATTTCGACCATTACAGAAATAATCCAAAACACAAATAAAACTTAGACCAACAAATTGATAAAACAATATTGATCCTCAAACTTGAATCCTTTGACTTCAGAACCATATCTACAAAGATTAAAAAAAAAAGAAAAAGAAAAAATCCAAAGAGTTAAAAGAGCAAAATGAACAAGTACCCAAAAAAGGTGAGCAGAAGATCGGCGATGGAATGGTGAAATTGGCAACAGAATGGCTATGTCGGCAAAGGAATGATGAAATTGGTGACGGAATGGGGAAATCGGCGACGGAATGGTGATATCGGCTACGAAATGGGGAAATCGGTGACGGAATGGGGATATCGGCAATGGTTTGGTGATATCAGCGATGGTTTGGTGATATCGGCAACAGTTTTTTGAGTGCTTATCGGCGACGGTTTGGTGAGGGCTCATTGGCGTTGGTTGGGTTTCTTTGTGTCAGCGTTGTTTGGGTTCTGATATTTTGGGAGTTGAAGGTTAAAATAAAATAGGGAAGGGGCATATATATAGGTAGGTCTTTAGTGACGAATTATTTCCGTCGCTAATGGCTACTTTTCGTTGCATAAGGTAATGTTTTTAGCGACGAACATAACTTTTGTCACTAAAGAACCCAGAGGGCATATATATAGGCAGGTTTTTAGCGACGAACGTAAATTTCGTCACTTAAAAACCTAGATTTTGTTAAGATTTTTAGAGACGAAATAAATATTTCGTCGCTATAGAATACTTTTAGTGACAAATTGTGATTTCGTCGCTAAAACAATGGAATGAAAAACTATGAATATTTTTAGCGACGATTATTTTTTGTCGCTATTTCTTCCTTATAGCGACGAAAGAATTTTCTTCACTAATACTATCCACAGCAATACCTAGTGTGCGTTTGGGAAGCACGTTTGCGCTTCCTAGACGCAAGTTTTGCGTTTCAGCATTTTTTTTTTTTTTACTTTACAGCATTCCCAGACGAAATGTTTAACTTTTCCCGTGAACAGTGCACACAGTGCATTGTTCATGGACCCACAAATTTTACTTTTTAACAACTTTTTCATTAAAAATGGGTCACACGGTACTATTCATACATTTAAAAATTATTTTGCTACAGTGTTTTTCAGTTTTTAGTTTCAGTTTTCAGTTTTCAGCTGTATCCAAATGGACCCTTACACTGAAGAAATATTTCGTCACTAAAATTTCAACTTTTAGCGACGAAATATTTCGTGGCTATAGATTAATTAAGTTCGCGCCAAAGTTTCCCCCCCCACTGGTGCCCATTTTTCAGATCACAACAGCGACGAAAAGTATTTTTCGTTGCTAAATGTTATAATTTTTTTCATTATTAGCGATGAAATTCAAATTTCGTCGCTAAAGCTGTATTTTTAGCGACAAAAAATATTTCCTCACTAACTTTCGTTGCTAAAGATACATGTTGTTGTAGTGACAAATGGAGTGTGTTTATATAAATTCAACCTTGATATATGGCACATATGTGCCCTGGTCTTGTTTTGTCATTTTTTTGAGAAGGGAAACACCTGCACAAGTTGGAGTTGGAGTGGGTAGGTTTTAACATTAATGAGAGAGAGAGAGAGAGAGAGAGCGAACATATGTATAAGAAAGATTTGATCATAAATTTGGCGTGGGACAGAATAGGACATTACGAGTCAAGAAGGACATCGAATTTTTGTCCTCCCTATTTGTATGAAAAAGCTTATTTTGCATTTGGAGCTTATTGTGGGCTTAAGTACTAGTACTACATAGGATCAGTTTGGTTAGGCATTTTGAGAAATTAAAAGAGCACTTTTAAAACTCAAAACTTAGTTCTACAACTACAACTCTTCATATTTATTTTTTACAAATGCTCATTTTAAACTCAATACATAGTTTTTTAATAGTTTATACAAATGCACCCTTAATGTGAAGTGGCTCTTTCTTTTTTTAAATTCATCTTCCTTATTGTAGATTAGGTTTAATATTATGTTTTAGGAAAGACCTTATTTGAGCTAATTGCAACCTACACACAGAAACTATAATTGATACAATCATAAAATTTTTTTATAGCTACATTATTGTTGTAGCAATATTTCAAGACAAAAAATATATTTTGTGAGGAAAAAAAAAGAAAAAAGAAAAAAAAAGGATAGATTTGGGATTTCTTGGACGATAGGGTTACTTATCTATTTATTTATTTATTTTGAGAAATGAGTGAAAGATTAAGGTATAAAAATTTGTACGGGTTCTAGTTTGCTCAATTAGTAAAGTCTCTAATGTTTGAATGAGAGATTTGCAGTTCAATCCTCACCTACACAAAAAACCGATTGATGTTTTGGTTTAACGATAAAAAATACAATTATTAGAAGTAGACACTATAAGTTGACATCCTATAAAAAAAAACAATGAGACAAAATTTAGTTACAAAATTGGTTGTAGCTTCAGGTTACAAACTTACTTAATAAAATAAACATTCATACTTATTTTGAAAATCTAACCGTTAAATTGCATGTTCTTTATACTCTTAATACACATGTTAAATTTTGTATCAATTGGATATTATTTATTATATGATCTATAAGCTTATATTTTATACATAATTTTAAACTACAAAAAACTTGCAATTTAAACAATTTATTGATAACATAGCTATTAATCTTTAATTTTCTAAAGATTTTGCAAGCATGGAGGATATAAGAAGTAGATGTAATTTAATGGTAGATTTGTCAAAATTCATCTTCAATAAAAAGATATTGAGTAAGGTTGTAGTCTTAGATTACAACCAATTTTGTTATTAAATTTTGTAAAAAAAAAAAAGTAAAAAAATTTGGAGGTTATTTTGCTGCTAGAATATATTCAAAGGTTTCGAGGAAAACTTCTCATGGTACTGTGACTATTGAATTTGAACCTACTTCATGTTAAACTATTTGGAGACAAATATAGTTCCCAAAGGACAAAGTTTAGCTATAGAATAAGTTGTAGCCTTAGGTTTTGACAAATCCATAATTGGATTACATCATCTTCTTATAACCTTTATACTTGCAAAATTTCTAGAAAATTAAAGATCAATAGCTATGTTATCAATAAGTTGTTTAAAGTTGAAATTTTTGTAATTTAAAATAATGCATAAAATATGAACTTATAGATCATATAGTAAATTGTAGGGACTCAAATTGGTTTGGACCCAAAATAGGGATGAGTTTCTAGCCCAATAAGCCCAAACAATAAATTTTTAGAGAGTGGGAGAAAGAACTAGTTCCACTCGCTAGAAAAGGCCATGATCATTGTGCAGTAAAAGATGTTTCAAGCTAACTGTTCGATAAAAGAAATTCTCCTCGGTCAGGTTTTAGGGGATATCTTTCTCTCTCTGGATTCTATTCTTCGTCCTCCTCCCTTTTTTGTTCTGTCCCCCTTAATATCATCCACTTTCAGGTTATATACTATGTCCATTACCCTCTTCTCACCTTATACGTGTAGGCTCTACTCTTAGGGCTTCTTTCTGTCCCATCCAGCACCTCCTGAAACCTTCACTTAGCAGCCATAAAGCTGCTTGGTTACTGTTCAGGTATCACCTCCACATTAATGCGGCCAGAGAGTTAGCTGGGAAGCATTTAATGTGCAGGTAGCAGCTTCAGAAGATATTTGTTATCGCTCCTGGTTCATTCTTTGTTCTATATTCACTTTCCAGTTCTAATACAATTTTGTGAAGTATCCTGAATAGTAAGATGGTTACATCCACCTCGGACCACGGTGTTCGAGGTGAGTCTTATTCTCGGACGTGTTTTGGGCCATTATATATGACTTCCATCTCTTTTTCTTATACGAGTCTCACAATATCTCTCTTTAACTATCCTCGGATAAGTGAGTGTCCTCGGACTGGGCCGTTGGGCCACCAGCCCATTTCCCACAATTTCCACACTATCCTTTTAGATAACCGGCCCCATAATAGCCCCTCAAAATCTTGCTTTTTGCCATCTCGAAAAAAGGGAGATTTTGATATCCTGGCCTCACCATGCTCCTGACGTTTCGGCATCAGGAGCACGCCATCATTAAATGATGACGGCTTCTTTGTCCCCCACGTTTAACGGCAAGATGTAAATCTAATGGTGGAGGACCCTTAGTATTTATGGGCGGGATTTTTCTCGCTTACAATTTCTGCGCCACTATAAAGAGCTTTTCAAATCAACTCTCTTTTCAGTTGCAAAAACCTCACCGGCTTAGCGTGTATTCATTGAACCTGTCTCTCTTTTTCACCTCTCCACGCTCTCATAAGTACTAAGAGTCTGTCCGAGGAGCTCATTTTCCAAACTTGTAAGTTTCCTTAATCCTCCTTAGCCTTCAATCCTTTTGGCTAATTTTTCTTTACAACTTTTAGGAAATGGGTTGGTTCAAGCATCTAGTTGATTTCGAGGAGCAAATAAAGATATTTAGAACCAAGTATAGGATTCCCCCAACAGTGAGTATGAGATATGCTTCCACAGAAACGTGGTTAAACGATAGGAAAACAGGGGAAGTGGTCATCCCTATGATCGCTTTTATAGAGGGAGGGATGACTATCCCTGTGGGTAGTCTTACTAGAAGTTATCTTAGGTTCTTTAGGTTATCTCCCACACAATGTGCCTCAAATATGTTCAGGGTGCTTGGGAGTATAGAAGCCCTAAATGCGAGGATGAATCTAGGTCTGACCCATCACGATGTGAACTGGGTGTACAATCTCAATCATTTGAAGGGTCAGGGATACTATCTTAAATTTAGGTTCCCTGAAGTAAGGTTAATCCAGTGTCTCCCTACATCGAATAAGGGCTTAAAAGATGATTTTCTTATTTTTTCTGGGGAATGGCATGATGGTTTACCTTGTCCTACTAAAGAGGGAAAACCAGGTGGGGTTTTTGGGCTGTAAGCCTCTATAATTTGGATTGTATCTTTTAGTTCGAGTTATCTTTATTTCTAACAGAAATTTTCTCCTGTTTTAATGATTTTGCAGACAAACGCGCTACCAGACCTCAGTTCAGATTGGTTAACAGGGAGAGCTTAGATAGAATTCTACGATCCGAGGTGTATGTGAATCCATTTGACGGCCAATTGAGGGTAGCACATATAATCCTTCGATACAACCTAATTTCCAAGGCCTTTCAAGCTCCCAAGTGTGTGATAAAGGCTAAAGATCCTTGGCTTCATCGAATCAATGTATCCTTCGAAGGATTTATTGTTCCTGAGGGTATTCCAATTCCTGAAGGTACCCCTTTCACCCAACCATTACCTGTGGCCACTCCTTCTGTAGGAGCTTCCTCGTCACACACTATTCCTCTAGAAGGGAAAGAGAAAGAGGAGAAGGAAGGAGAGGAAGAAGAAGAAGAAAAAAAAAAAACTTCAGAAGGAGTTGTAGAATTGTTGGATTCTGCAGATGAATTTGAAGTTTTCAATCAACCCCCATCTCCTGAGGTGACTTCTGATGAAATGGGCCTCTAGAGAAGGAGCCAGAGGAGTTTAATGGGTGTGATCGAAAGCCAGCCTGGAAGGGGGGTGCTAGGGAAGTCAGTTCAACCCAATCTTCCCCCTCCTCCTCCTCCTCAGCCACCCCAACCACATGGGACCGAACCTAATGACCCAAAGAGGAGGAGAGAGCCCAAAGATAAAGAGGTGATGGAGCCTGGGAGACCTCGTCCGCCTCGTGAAGATGAGGTCCAATGAGCTGCAAAGCAGCAAAAGGTTGCTCATGGACCTCCACGAGGCGTGGCAAGGCCCACTACTCAGTCCTCGGAACCCGAGGCTTGGCTCCCTGTTCCCATGCTCGGTGGTGAGCCTCTGAGGGAAGATGCCTCGATTAGGGACTTTAACGGCGGAATTGGGTGCCACGTCGCCTCAGCTCTAGAGGAAACCCTCCTTCTGCCCACGGATATGGCTGAGCTGAGAAGCATAAAGAGGAATGAGGTCTTCCAGAATACGAAAAGATATTTGGGCATGGTAGGATACCCTTATTGTTCTTCTTTTTTCTTTGTTTTGTTGTTGTTGTTGTTGGTTTTTTTTTTCTTTTTTTTTAACCGTTGTACACACAGCCCTATGTATTGCATCTCTAATTCTTATTATTTTTTTTTTTTTTTCTTTCTTTTAGGCAGTTCAAGCCACTTTCAGGCTGGAGGAGATAATGAACGCTTGCTATTAGCAAGTAGAAGATGAAAGGAAGAAACGAGCCACAGTTGTGCAAACACTTACCGCTACTGAACAAACCAATGTACAGCTGAAGAAAAAGCTAGCCGAGGAAGAACATGCTCGGAAGAGTGCTGACTCCGCTTTGGAGAGCGCTTAAAGGCAAGCCGAGGACTAGAGAAAACATATGCGTGATGCTACTGACCAGCTGGCTGCTTCCACGGAACAGATATCAACTTTGTAGAAACAATTGGAGGAAGCTCAAAGGCTTAGGGATCAGGCTGAAGAAGCTAGAGCTGAGTCAGAGAAAGAAAAAGCTAAGGAGGAAAAAGAAAAATACATGGCCGAGCAGCACGGATATTACATTGGCATTGCTGAGATGAAGGATAGCTTTCAGGCTGTGGTGCCCATCATATGCCGTGCATACTGTGCCCAGACCTGGGTAGAAGCTCTTAACCGAGGTGGGGTTGAGCCTTCATCCGAGCTGAGAAGGCCAGAAAACGTCTACTTCCCTCCAGCCATACGATCCTCTAGCTCTTCTTCTCAACAAAAAGTGGCATCCTCTACAGCTGCTGATCTGGCCAAAGAAGTACAACCTCAGAATCCTCCTCTTCCCAACCAGCAGAAGCAACCTGAAGTTGAAAAAGGCATTTCCTCGGACAAAGCAGTAGAGGAGCCTAAGGGGGGAACAACTTCTCAAAGCTTTGAACAGGCTTTGGCTTCGACCATCCTACCTGCTGGAGAAGTTCCAAAGGAAAAAGAGAAAGAGGCTCCTCCTGAGGCAACTGGCAAAGCTCCCCAACCCAAGCTTCAAATAAAATTAAAGCCATAGTTTACATAGTTAAACTTCTTTTATTTTTCACTTCCCTTTTTTTTTTTTTTTTTTTTTTTGAGGATATTTTTAATTGTGATGTGTATTTCCCTTTCCAAATTTATATAAGATGTTGTTGCTTTATTTAGCACTTGTATAATTTTCTGCACGAATATTCTTTGTTTCTACATGATCCCAAGCTATAGAGGAACAAAATCTGATACTATAAGGGAAAACTGGTAAGTTAATTAAAAACCAAAACAGACTACAACAGTGAACTCCACAGCCCTACAAAGGCTTGCTGTTAATTCATTAAAAAGTACCCACGTTACAGAGAGTATTCTAAATGTTTAACCCAGGGAGGTACTGGGCACCTTAAAATGCTTTAAGTGATGCTCATGGAGTTTACTTTGATGTATAATTTTAATTATACGAACCTTACTTAAAAAGTATTGACTTCCACTAAGTTTGTTGTCTAAACAATCTGTCATGTCTTAGTTCTTGTTCAATACTTAAATACTTAGTTTCTGTTTAATACTTCACTGAATATCATGGTGTATTAATTTCCACTAAGTTTGTGGTCCGACGACCTGACATGACTTAGTTTCTGTTTAATACTTCACTGAATATTACAGTATACTAATTTCCACTAAGTTTGTGGTCCGAGGACCTGACATGATTTAATTTCTGTTTAATACTTCACTGAATATCGTAGTGTATTAATTTCCACTAAATTTGTGGTCCGAGGACCTGACATGACTTAGTTTCTGTTTAATACTTCACTGAATATCATAGTGTATTAATTTCCACTAAGTTTGTGGCCCGAGGACCTGACATTATTTAGTTTCTGTTTAATACTTCACTGAATATCATAGTGTATCAATTTCCACTAAGTTTGTGGTTCGGGGACCTGACATGACTTAGTTTCTATTTAATACTTCACTGAATATCATAGTGTATTAATTTTCACTAAGTTTGTGTTCCGAGGACCTGACATGACTTAGTTTCTGTTTAATACTTCACTGAATATCATAGTGTATTAATTTCCACTAAGTTTGTGGTCCGAGGACCTGACATGACTCAGTTTCTGTTTAATACTTCATTGGATCGAGAAACACAAGTTGCAGAATTAGGGTAACTAGTAAAGAGAAGTAAAACAGATCTGTTTTTATTAATAGTAATACCTCTTTAGATTGCTTACATTCCATGGGTGAAGTACAGTTTTTTCATCTAGATCTTACAAGTAATAAGCACCTATTCCAGCTACAGATGTGATACGATATGGTCCTTCCCAACCAGGCCCTAACTTTCCCCAGGCTGGATTTTTGATAGTCCCCAAGACTTTTTTCAATACCAAATCTCTCGGGGCTAACGGCCTCAGCTTTACGTTTGCATCATAACCTTGTTTTAACTTGTGTTGGTAGTAAGCCAGTTGAACCATCGCATTCTCCCGCCGTTCGTCTATCAAGTCTAGATTCTTTTTCAACAGTTCATCATTTCCATCCGAAGTGAAGGTACTGGTCCTTAGTGTGGGAATTCCCGTTTCAAGAGAAATCACAGTCTCAGCCCCATATGTCATTGAAAATGGGGTTTCCCTTGTTGGCCGCCGAGGTGCTGTTCGATACGTCCAGAGGACATGTGGCAGCTCTTCCACCCATCTTCCCTTTGGATCATCCAACCTTTTCTTTAGCCCACCCACTATGACCTCGTTGACAGCTTCGGCCTGCCCATTTCCCTGTGGAGAAGCTGGAGTGGAATATCTGTTCTTTATCCCCATGTCGGAGTAATACTTTCTAAAAGCCCTGCTGTCAAATTGAAGACCATTGTCCGAGATGAGAGCTTAAGGAACCCTGAATCGAGTAATGGTATTCTTCCAGACAAACCTCTTGACATCTACGTCCCTTATGTTGGCCAGAGGCTCGGCTTCGACTCACTTCATGAAGTAGTCTGTGCTAACTAGCAGATATTTTTTATTCCCTACTGCCCTAGGGAAAGGGACAACAATGCCTAAGCCCCATTAAGCAAAAGGCCAAGGGGCTAGAAAGAGGATTAAGAACTCCCCCCGGCTGATGGATGTTCGGGGCGAACCTTTGGCATTGATCACATTTCCTAACATATTCCTGCGCTTCCTTTTGCATGCCTGGCCACCAATACCCCTGAGTAATTGCCCGGTGTGATAAAGATCTTCCTCCAGTGTGACTTCCACAAAGCCCTTCATGTAGCTCTTCTAGCAGTGCCTCTGAGGCTTCAGGGTGTACACAAAGCAAATATGGTCCAGAGAAAGAGCGCTTGTATAACTTTTTATCCTTGGACAGCCAAAACCAAGGAGCTTTTCTTCGTATCTTTTCAGCTTCCGATCTATCCTCGTGCAGTATATCCTTCTCGAGGAACAACAGTATAGGATCCATCCAACTACGCGCCGAACTAATTTGAGTGACTCGAAGCGAGTCCCCTGTTACTGGGGTGGGTGTGTTTAAGTCTTCAACCATTATCACTCGGGGCAAGTTTTGCGCCGAGGAGGTAGCCAGGGTAGCCAAAGAATCTGCATGGGCATTTTCACTCCTAGGGACATGGGTTACTTCAAAAAATTCAAAATTTACTTGTATACGCCTAACCTGGCCCAAGTACTTCTGCATTCTTAGGTCCCGAGCTTCCAACTCTCCTCTAACCTGGCCCACAACCAGTCTCGAATCTGAGAAAATCTCCACTGTTTTTCCACCTAGTTTCCTGACCATCACCATCCCCATTAATAAAGCTTCATACTCTGCCTTCGTTGTTAGTAGTTGAGAATCCCAATCTTAAAGACTTCTCGATGATGACCTTCTCAGGAGATACCAGAACCAGCCCCACTCTTGACCCCCGATGGTTTGCTGCTCCATCCACATACACCTTCCAGGGTAAGGCATGTTGCACGAAAATAAGGCCAACTGATTTTTCATCCATGCCACGCGGGCTTGTCTCTATTTCTTCAGGGCCTTCAGCAAACTCGGCCACCAGGTCGGCGAGAACCTGCCCCTTCACAGAAGTACGAGGCATATACTTAATATCAAAAGCCTTTAAAATTGTGCTCCACTTGGCAATCCTGCCAGTGTAGTCTGCACTCCAAAGTACTGCTTTGAGCGGATACTGGGTTAGGACGACCACAGTGTGTGCTTGAAAATAATGGGGAAGTTTCCTTGTAGCGTGCACCACTGCCAAAATGGCATTTTCCAACGGCAAATAGCGTACCTTAGCCTCATAAAGAGACTTACTAACATAGTAGACTGGCTGTTGTACGCCATTATCCACTCATATCATAACAAAACTGATCACATAAGTGGCTATCGCCAAGTAGGAAAAAAGGACCTCATCCACCTCAGGACAGGACATAATGGGTGGCCGAGATAGATACTCTTTAAGCTGCTTAAACACCAGGGCGCACTCCTCAGTCCATTCGAATCCCTTCCACTTGTGGAGTAAAAGGAAAAATGGTCTGCACCTATCCGCCGACCTGGATATGAATCTATTCAAAGCAGCGGTCATACCAGTCAACTTTTGTACCTCCTTGGGATTCCGAGGTGGTTGCAAACTACTTATGGCTCTAATTTGATCGGGGTTCACTTCAATTCCTCGGTGAGTCACCATGTAGTCCAAAAACTTCCCTGAGCTTACCCCAAATGAGCACTTCGATGCGTTCAATCACAATTTGTGTTTCCTTAAAATCTCAAAAGTGTTGGTGAGGTCAGTCACATGCTCGACAGCTACCCTGCTCTTCGCAACAATGTCATCAATATAGACTTCGATGCTCCTGTCCAATTGTGGCTCAAACATTTTCGTCATCATCCGTTGGTAAGTAGACCCCGCATTCTTCAAGCCAAAGGGCATTACCTTATAGTGATAATTTCCAGTGGGAGTGAGAAAATCGGTATTTTCCTGATCATCCAATTCCAGTGGGATTTGGTGATAACCCTGAAAGGCATCTAGGAAGCTCATCTGAGGATGGCCTACAGTTGCATCCACCAACTGATCTATACGGGGCATAGGAAAAGGGTCTTTTGGGCAGGCTTTATTAAGGTCCGTGAAATCAACACATACGCGCCATTTTCCATTTTTCTTTTCCACCATGACCGTATTAGCCAACCACTGAGGGTGAGCTTTGTCACCTCGTCCCTGATAGCCTCGGCATGTACCCGGGACAGACGTTGAGGTGGCTGCTTCTTCAGAATAACAGAAGGATTAACATTCAAGTGATGACAAATGAAATCTGGATCCACCCCTAGGGCTTCGTAAGCATCCCATGCAAACACATCAATGTTTCTCTGAAGGACCTCAATCAATTGCTCATTCTCCAACAAAGGTAACTGTGCCCCAACCTGAAAGAACCTATCTGGATCATCCCCAACACTCACCCTCTCCAAATTCTCACACTCCGCTTCATCGGCCGAAGTGCTAAGGAGGGTCGCCGGAGTCTTCAATTGCTATAAATCATTCTCGGCCGTGGCCGAAGTGTCTGTCTCTGGCCGATGTTGGATAGCCGTTATTAAGCACTGCCTAGCCATAGCTTGATTCTCCAATATTTCTAGCACCTGGCCTCCCGAGGGATATTTTATCTTTTGATGAAGAGTAGAAGAAACAGCTCCCAATGTATGCAACCAGGGCCTATCCAAAATAGCCGTATATGGAGAAAAAGCATCCACCATAATAAAATCCACCTCCACCACGTCTGAGCCAGTCTGCACGGGTAGTCTAATCATACCCATCGGAATGACGACCGACCTGCCCTCAAAACTCACCAACGGGGAGCTATAGGCTGTCAGATCCTGGGGTCTTAAATTCAGCCCCCTATACAAGTCAGAATACATCGCCTCAACTGCGCTCCCCTCATCAACCATGACCCTTCTCACATCATACCCCCCGATCCTAAGTGTAACCACCAAAGCGTCATCATGTGGTTGTATGGTCCCTCTCTTGTCTTCATCCGAAAAGCCCAACACCAGCAAGGTGCCCAGTTTGGCCCTCTTCGGCGTTGAACTGGAGCCCTAATTCAAACAGTGAGACATAGACATTACCCTGGAGGGACATGACCTTATTCTTCCCAGGGCGGCAAATATAACATTTATCGTGCCAAGGGGGGTCCTGAAGAGGCATCTCCCAGGAATGTCGAACCTGCCTGACTTCTTTGGCCACTAGAATGATGCAGGAGATGGGTCAGCTTCCCTTCTCAGACCAACTGTTCTAAATGGTCCCACAAATTTCTGCAATCTTCAGTAGTATGTCCATGGTCCTGGTGGTACTGGCAGTAAAGGTTTTGATTACGTTTCGCAGGATCCCCTGCCATCCTATTGGGCTATCTGAAGAATGACTTGTTTTTTACTTTCTCCAGAACTCGTTGTAATGGTTCTCAGAACACAGCATTAACCACTTGGAAATTAGCAGATCCTGACTGCCCCCCAAAGTCCCTCCGAGGTCAGTTGTTATTGTACCGGTCCGACTTGAAGTCCCTCCTCTCTTGAGGGACCACCTTGGACTTTCCTTTGCCCTGCATCTGATCCTCCTCTACTCTTCTATACTTGTCAATCCGATCCATAAGCTGACGCACGCTGGTAACAAGTTTACCAGTTAGAGATTTCCTCAAATCATGCTCGGTTGGAAGACCTTCCTTAAAGGTATTAATGGCCACGTCATCATAGGCCCCATCTACCTCGTTGAACATTTCCCAGTATCTATCAGAATATGCCTCCAAGGTTTCCCCCTCCCGCATAGACTTGGATAATAACGATCCCAATGGCTGAACAACCCTCCTACAGGTAATAAAACGAGCACTAAAAGCCTGGGTGAACTTCTCAAAGGAGTCAATGGTATTCGCTCTTAGACCGTTGAACCATCTCATCGCCACCGGACCCAGGCTAGATGGGAAAACTTTGCACATCAAGGCCTTATCCTTAGCATGAACAGCCATCCTTTAACTGAAATGGCTAACATGTTCCATTGGATCTGTTCGACCATTATAAATGGTGAACGCAGGCTGATAGAACCGCCGAGGAAGATCTGCATCCTCAATACGTCGCGTGAAGGGCAATTTGGAGACTTGACTCAATGCTTTGTTCAGGGTGTCGTTCCCTAAGCCCTGACGAGGCGGACTCTTATACTTTCATTCATGGTGGTACTCCCCATCATACACGAAAGATTCACTGGGTGGAGTTCTTGACCTCTGTCTGTAGCTAGTGTCATCCGACTCCTCAGAGGATTGCCCAGAGTTGTGAGCCATACGTCTTTGTCGCTCATGTCGCAATTCCCTTTTTAACTTGTTAATCTCACGCTGCATGTCTCCGTCGTTCCTCGCGTGGGATATATGGCTCTTCCCTCGAGAATAGCTTCTATCAGTGTGAGTTGTTCGCAACTTCCCTCATAATCCCCCCTTCGTTCACGGATTACCAAAGGGTTACCATGCTGAGAGCCCCTAGACTCTGCCTGATGTGGATTAACATCCACCTGCTGTGGGCCCGCCATTGGTTGCTGCGGTGCTCCCCCTTCCATCACAACTACTGCACTTGCCTTTCCTTACGAATAGATCAAGTTCTCCCCACAGACGGCGCCAACTGTAGGGACTCAAATTGGATTGGACCTAGAATAGAGATGAGTTTCTAGCCCAATAAGCCCAAACAATAAATTTTTAGAGAATGGGAGAAAGAACTAGTTCCACTCGCTAGAAAAGGCCATGATCATTGTGCAGTAAAAGATGTTTCAAGCTAACTATTCGATAAAAGAAATTCTCCTCGGTCAGGTTTCAGGGGATATCTTTCTCTCTCTGGATTCTATTCTTCTTCCTCCTCCCTTTTTTGTTCCGTCCCCCTTAATATCATCCACTTTCAGGTTATATACTATGTCCATTACCCTCTTCTCACCTTACACGTGTAGGCTTTACTCTTAGGGCTTCTTTCTGTCCCATCCAGCACCTCCCGAAACCTTCACTTAGCAGCCATAAAGTTGCTTGGTTACTGTTCAGGCATCACCTCCACATTAATGTGGCTAGAGAGTTAGCTGGGAAGCATTTAATGCGGAGGTAGCAGCTTCAGAAGATATTTCTTATCGCTCCTGGTTCCTTCTTTGTTCTATATTCACTTTCCAGTTTTAATACAACTTTGCGGAGTATCCTGAATAGTAAGATGGTTACATCCACCTCGGACCATGGTGTCCGAGGTGAGTCTTATCCTTGGACGTGTTTTCGGCCATTATATATGACTTCCATCTCTTTTTCTTATACTAGTCTCACAATATCTCTCTTTAACTATCCTCGGATAAGTGAGTGTCCTCGGACTGGGCTGTTGGGCCACCAGCCCATTTCCCACAATTTCCACACCATCCTTTTGGATAACCAGCCCCATATAAATAATATCCGATTGATACAAAATTTGACATGTATTTCAAGAGCGTAAAAAACATGCAATTCAACGGTTAGATTTTCCAAATATGTAGTAATATTTATTTTATTGAGTAAGGTTGTAGCCTTAGTGTACAACAAATTTTGTAGCTAAATTTTGTCCATTTTGAGATTAAAGAGAAAGAAAAAGGGACAAACAAAAAGAGAGTGATTTCCAAACTCCCACAAATCATCTAACTCGGATTGTGGGCAATATGCATTATGGACCTGTTCATATATGGGAATGAATTCATATCCTTAAATAAGTCGGGGTCAACAATAAAAATGTTAAAATTTTGGACTCTCTGATTTGTTGTTACTTGGGATTCATGCGTGGATCCAACATCTATATAACAATAAAATGTAAAATTTGCTTTGAAGTTCATAAAAATATTTGTTACTTGATATATGGTATAACTTTTGTTGTTAAAAAGATTGAGTCCAAATCTTCTGTCTCATTTTATACTCCACCAATAAAAATATGCCACGTCTATCTATTAAATTAACTCCTACCATTATGCCTTTCCTAATTTCAATTACCTAAAATAAAAAAAAGTAAATAAAAACCCAACCCATCCCCACCACTACCAACACTACTAGTGTCGGTGCCATCAACCAAACAACCAAACTATTCCCCCTCCTCTACCACCATCCTTCTCTGGCACCAGCCGCTGGCACTATCAACATTTCCAGTCACGGCAAGCCACCATCACTTGGTCTGCACCACCACCTCACTGATTTTCAAAATCAACACTACCACCACCGGCTCCATCAACGTCACTGGTCATGAACTCCTCCATCACTTGGTCTGCACCACCGCCTCACTATTTTCAAATCCAGACCACCGTCACACTACCACCCAAAAATAAAATCCAAATCCAAGAACACAACAATAGTGTGAGTGCGAAAGAACCATCCAAATCAAAGAAACCAAACCCACAAATCAGAAACAATAAGAGCAAGTGAAGGCTCCAATTTGCGCAACACCCACAAATCCCTTTTTCTCATCAATAAAGCTACGGACCTACAATTTTAATTAATTTTTCTGTTGAGCTCAGTTTTCCTTTAGTTACACAATAACGTGAAGGCCTTTGTTCAAGTATTGTCTCTCGCTGAAGAAAATGTTATGTGGGTTATATTGGTAGTTCACATAGTGAGATGATGGTTGGTGGGTTTGAGAGAGATGGTGAGATTGGTTTGGATTTAAAGAACAATGAGGTGGTGGTGCAGACCAGGTGATGGTGGCTTGTCATGACCGGAAACGTTGATAGTGCCGGCGGCTGGTGCTAGAGAAGGATGGTGGTAGAGGTGGGGGAATAGTTTGGTTGTTTGGTTGATGGCACCGGCGCTGGTAGTGTTGGTAATGGTGGGGATGAGTTGGGTTTTTATTTACTTTTGTTTATTTTAGGTAATTGAAATTAGGAAAGGCATAATGGTAGGAGTTAATTTAATAGATAAACATGTGGCATGTTTTTATTGGTAGAGTATAGAGTGAGACAGAGAGAATGAGACAGAAGATTTGAATTTGAAAAGATTATATAAATTATTGGATTAGAGGTGCAATTACCCTCATTTCTCTAAAAAATAAAATTACTTCTTCACTTTCTTGCTTTTATAACTTATTATTATTATTATTATTATTATTAAGGATTGATATTAAAAGTTGCTTTTTTAGCTCACAATCTCAACCATCGTGAGTGACTGCACTCAATCTCAATCCAAATTATTATAGTCCTTGAGTTGCTTAAAACGCCATAAAGAAACTTTATGATGTGACAAGTTGTTATGACTTTATGCATTTATCTCATAAATAAATCCTTGAAGATCCAAATATATATATATATATATATATATATATATATATATATATATATATATATATATATATAATCCATCAAAAAAGAAGATGAGAAAAACCGCTCTAAACTTTTGTTATTCAAAAGACCGTCGAAGAGATTATAATCATTAATATATACTAAATTCTAGGGATGGTAAGATCCTAATTCGTGTTTAGGATGAAATTATGCTAGAAAATAAGAAAAATTATCAATAAAATCAAAATTGAGAGAATTATATAATAAAATACTACAATCTCTTCTTACTCGTAGCGTTGGTCTTGAAACTAACAAGACTTAATTGTGACTTTTAATTTGAAAATTACACTCAAATGAAAGATTTTAACAACTAGAAAAATTTGATTAAAATGGTGGCATAAATGAGGAAATTTGTCAAAAAATTAATTGGCTTAAGTCACACCAGTGGTGGTGAATTTTGAGCTGGTTGGGTCTAATGATTTCTACCAGTTCCTTTTATTTTTGAACATTGCAGTGTAATTAACTTATAAATTATAATATCACCGCGCACTATTGGTGCGGTGGTCGCTCTACAAGTATAAATGTTTGTGGAGTGTAGGTGGTAAGGGCCGAGATTCAAGTATCTACGAGGGAGCTTTACACACATATACACTTAGATTGGGTTAGAGTAGAAATTCTATCTTCTAAAAAAAAAAAAGCCTTATAAATTATAATGATAAATCTATTCAAGGAAAGTTTATATCGTTCATTCAACATCACTTTACCCCTCTCCTAGGAAAAAGACATCACAAGATTAACATAAAGTGTAATAAAAGTTTTTTTTATTTAATTTATTTAATTTATAATTTTTTTGTTGAGAAACTAGCTAGATTGGGAAGCCAGACTGAGCATTTATTGAACAAACAAATGAAAAAGGATAAATTGTAAAATACACCCCTAAATCTATATTTTTTTATAGCATTTCTGATTTTCAGGTTATTCGAAATTTCCCCAAGAAAATCAAGAATCTCTTTCCAAAGAAACACTAAAAAATGACAACGCGATGCAAAAATCCAAATGAATCCAGCCATAAACAACTGGAAAAAAAAAATCCTAGCATTTTTTGGGTGACCAAACAAAAAATTTTCCCAAGAAACCCAACACAATAATTAATGAGCAAAACCAACAACCAAAATACTTAAAATACAATATTTTGGGCATTCAAAATTTTCTCAGGAAATCAAGATTTTCTATCCAAACAAACACTAAAAAAAATTACAAATCAAATTAAAAACCCATTCTAAAACACAAACAATTTCAACTGGGCACATATCAAAACCCACAAATCTACAAGCTCTCATTTCCCAAACCCAAATGAAATTCTCAAGCTTTCATAACCTAATCACCAAATCAACCAAAGGATAAAACAAAAAGAGAGAGAAATCGACGGCCATCAATGGTGGAGACGCTGTTGACTTGTGTTGCTGTGTATGGCGACCGTACTCGTGAGGTTCTGGCATGGCTGAGCTTGAGAGAGAATCGGCCATAGGAGAGAGAAACCTGAGAGAGAGAGAGATCCATCATTCTGTGGCTCACGGTGGTCATTGGCAGCTGCTGAGGTTTGGTTGCATGAAGCTTGGCCGCCACCACTCGATCTGCTCTGCCGTTGGCTTAATCTCCTCTTCACTCTCTCGCCCTCTGTCTTTGATGAACACATCAGTTTGTGATTTATTGATATTTTGTTGGTTTGATTGTTGCTGTGTGAGAAGCACTTGAAGTTCATAAAATTTGAATGAACATTTTCTAATATCTTCTCTAGCTGCTAGCAAAGGCTTAAGTTTAATGGAAGGGAAAAAGACATTAAGAGAGTGAATAATTCACAAGAGAAACCCAGCACGATAGTTGCTAAGGAAATTAATTACTTTATTTTTTAAAAAAGTTTTTATTTAATTATTTTTAAAAAAGTTTTTATTTTATTTATTTAAAGTTTTTAAGTTATTTATCTGATGTGGATTTATTATATCCATGTGTCATATTTTAATTGGATCAACTAGTACACCTCATCAGCTTATGTGGCACTTAACGGACATGTCAGCAACCTTCTAACAAAGGGGCTGATTTTGCTAACAGAAGTAAACTTCAGAGTGTAAAATCCAAATTTTCAAACTTCAAGGTGTAAAATTCAAGCAACCCCAAATGTTAGGAGTATACTTTGCAATTTACCCAATGAAAAATTATGAAACACCATCAAAGTTAAGTATAGATACTTAATTGCAATGTATTAGCCTATTTGGTCTCTCAATTAAATTCAAACACATATGTATTGCATTTTATTTTCCTTAAAAAAAAAAACATTTTTTGCTTTATTTTATTAAACATAAAAATTTTAAATTTAATTGGGAAGCACCTAATGAATAGTAAAAAATTTCCCTAATGTAAGAGCATTCTCATCAACACTTCTAAAAAATTTAGCATTTATCATCTCAAAAACTAATTTTATAATTGATGATGCCGAAAATATCACCAGTGAGTCACACGATGCTCGTACACTCGAAACAACACCTGCACAACAAAAAGGAGAAGACCTAACAGAGAGCACCGGTATGGTACCGGCCAAATACCCTCCGAAGGTCAAGTTAGAACTTGTTACAACTCTAGAGTGCTAGAGAGGGATTAATTATGCGTACCTCGATTTGTAAGGGTATTGGAGTTTTTATAGTAGTAAAGGGTTGACCTCTCTTTCTTAGAGTAGAAGTCCTTTCCTTATAGGAGTCCTCATGAGCGTAGATTGCGGAATCCTTTCCTTGTGGGTCATTAACACTCAGCGTGGGATACAAGTCATTTCCTTATATACTCATGTGTGGTGGCCAAGACAAAAATATTATTAGAACCGTCAGCTTCAGGACCGTCAACTTATCCTTTACCCTTCGGCCATATCGGCATCAGCCTTAAGATGGAGTTAACCCCTTGGAGTAGGCTTCCTTCCATCTTGGTCCCGCCACATCACTGTCCGTCAGCTATGGGGTCTTCAGTCTCTTACTTTAATTAATCCCGTTAGCCTAAGTGATACACTCCGTTTCATGACACAGCCGACGGGTTCAGCCTGGACACATAATTTTACTTATCAATAATATATAACACATCATTTTATAATATCCCTTCCATCAAAAACTTCTATTTTTTTTAACACTCTATTTAAATATTCTTTCTTTATTATTCTTTATTCATTTTTTATTTTTCCTCTCTCTCCTTTGCTTCTCTCTTTCTCTCCTCTGTCTCTCCCTTTATTAAACAAACAATTTTTATTTTTACAATCTTGCTATAGTGGGCTGCTATATCTAGCAGCCCACTATAGTTGGATTGCAAAATGAATAGGATTTAAGAGCTTTGATGGAGTATGCTTTTTGAACTTTTGATGCTAAAATTTAGCATTTATAGCAGTTGAGAGTGTTGATGAGAATGCTCTAAATGGGGTGTTTGATAAATCACAAATTTGGTTCAATTTCGATAGGATTGAACAAAAAGCAAAACTGATTCAATCTGAAAATAGTTTTATTTGATATCAAATTCGTTTTGCGTCATCAAAACTATGAATTTTTTAAGGGAATATATAAGTATAACTAGTCCAATTATGAACCAGCTTTTTAAATAAAAAAATTATTAACCCAAAAAACAAGTAATGCTGCTCACCAAAGGTGCACGTTGCTTTCCGACAAGTCTAGAGAAAGTTTACAAATAAACAACTCATAATCTTTTTGGTAACTTTGATAGACTCCGTGAAAGTAACGTTAATAGCAAAAAGAATTCATCATGTTATTAAAAAAATTAAATGTATCAATTATTACATTTTCAGTTGAACCAAACCAGCGGAGTCTAAGCTCGACATTTTCCATTCCATGATCCTAAGTCCTTTCAAACTCTGATAGATGAAGAGGGTATTTAATCCCAAAAGCCTTATCCAAAATAATGAAATAGAAAAAAAAAGAAGAAGATTAGAACACAATAATCTTTCACTCTCTTTTTCTAAACCAACGATTTATTAAAACAAACTTGTTTCAGAAACTTAAAAACACACACACCAAACCCAAAACCCCAGATATTTCATCAGCATTTCGTTGAAGGAAGATTGGTTTGGGTTCCGGCCCGCCTGTCAGAACCCGGCCCAGAGGACCCACAGGACTTCTTAAAAGCCAGACTCCTGAAAATCACATACCCCACGGCGTGTCCGGCGACGGCGACAAGAAAAACGCCGCCGTTAAACGACATCACGGCTAGCATCACCATGTAAGCCAGCCCAGAACGTAGCGTATAGATTGCCGTTTCCACCAGCCCTGCTGTGACGTTGTTTGTACCAGGCTTTACAAGGTTGCAATAAGAGAGCCACTCAACGAGCACAGCTAGAACAAAGACAAAAATCAAGGCTAAAGCGTACATACCCGAGTCATTTCCGGGCCAACCCGGAAAAAGGATCTCGGTTTTGTGGCCCCAGAAGAAGGTCATCATACCTTGGTGGTGCGAGTGAGCAGCGCGAGTGGCAGCATTGTAAGGTTTGAAATCGTTATGCGACGAGGTTTCCATGGTTATCTGAAATTGTACGTACACTGAAATTGTAAGCAAAGAGAGAGTCTGTGTGAGTTTAAGATTTAAGGAGCACGAAAGAGGGAACAGAATTTTTCAACAAGTCACGCACTTCGTACACGGACGTGTTGGTTACTTTCGGGGGTTTGTGTTACTTGGACAAGACAATAAATAAGGTGGGATAGCGGAATGAGTGTGATTGTTGTGCGCGTGGGATAGGGTTTGTGGTTCTTCACAAATGTGCTATGATTCATTTCCAAGCAATTCCTGCACCAAAGTGAACAGATTTCGTCTGCAAAATAAAACAAAAGGGGAAGAAAGTGAAGAGATTCTAAATCTTATATCAAGCAATATGGGTCTTTATCAGATAAAAAAAATTAAAGGGAAATGTTAATGTGTTCAGTTAGAGTACTCATTAATAATAAGCTTTTATGAAAAATAAAATAAAAGTAACTAGTATTTTGATCATTTTTTTTATTTTTCATAGAAGTAGTATCAAAATTTTTTTAAAATAAATTATTAATAAGTGCCATAAAGACAATTGTTAACCTGACTCAAAAGAAAAAAAAAATACAAAATAAAAAAGAAGAAATTTCATTTTCGTCATTTTAATGGAACTGGGGAGTCGGTGAGCCCATGCATGTAGAGTGATTGGCACGTGGAAAATGAGCACAGACGTTACAGTTTGCATGTGGCTACAAGGGCCTGTCGTGTTGTGAGCTTGGCATTAGATAACACCTTAAAAAGACAAAGAAAACATGGGCCGAGTGCATTAGCCTATTATACAACAGTAGTCTAACTGCAAATCCAGCCCATGGGCTGTCTTGTTTTAGAGTGCTTTCGGGTTTCGGCTCGATTATTTGTCCCAAAAGCAGAATGCATGGCAATTTGGCAGCCATTTTGAATAAGAGTATTTTTAGGAATACAAATTATTTCACAATTATTTTGTCACAATTTTGAGACGTTAGAAGGTGAATTGTTAACTATCATTTGTACACGGACTCATAGGTAAAGGTAGAGAGGCTAAAACCCCCAACTTTTAAATCATAAAAAGTTCAGATTATAGAAAAATGTAGCTATTGGCCCTCACAGATTTTAGAATTTAGGCCTTTAACTTCTCAATCTTTTTGAATTAGTCCAAAACACAAGTTTTACACATTGTGCAATTGTTTGCGTTTTGGATAGCTCTTAAATAATTTTTTTTATATTTAGCTTGGCCTCTTGGAAAAATTTTATGGGTCTGCCACTGCATAAATCTATAATTTTTTTTTCACTAATCACACTGCCACATTACAGTTCGATCAAGAAGTTGTGAAAATTTTTATAATGCTATACTTTTTCTTTCACCAATCCCTTATTTGGCTTTCAGAGCAAGTTCACAAAAGGATCATCCGGCACCGTTTTGCAATATAAAACAGGAAAGAGATTGGAAATGCCCACGCATTATTGTTAATTAAGTGACTCACAAGATCAGCAGGCGCTTCGACAAACTCAACAAGAGGTCAATTAAACACTCTCACAATAAGTGTAATTCACTTCGGCAATCCAATGGCAATTATGCACGTGTAAATCAAGGACTAATTCCAGCTGTGATTGGTTATAACCGTAATGTAAAACCGTTTCACACTGTGCAATGTCTAGTTTGTTAGGAAGTTGGTTTTTTTGGTTAGTTATACTGCTCTGCTTTTGTACATGAGGAACAAAGCTTAGTTGTTGTAATTATTCTCTTCATTTTTCTTACTCATTCAATAAAGTTACAAAGATTCTCGGAGTTAGAAAAGGAGAGAAATTTAAGTTATTTAACACACCCCATATAAAAGCATTAACAATGAACTCAACGAAAACTATAAATATATATATATATATATATATATATATATGTTGTAAGATTGAATTTATTCAACCATGTGTTGGTTTTATTTGGTGCCAAATTTACTTGTAATTTAGCAATTAGATACCCTGTATTTAGGTAGGAATCATGTAAGGGTTGTGTGTGTGAGAGTGTGAAGAATTCAAGTATGTGTTCATTCAAAGAGCTTCTCGTGACTGGAACTCGTGAGTGACTCGCAACTGATGACTCGCCAAAAGGCCACACGTGTGAAGCATGCAAGAAGCGCTAAAGGGTCATGACAGCTGGAGCACTACAGGACAAAAAAGGACAGTCTGGCTAGTCAGTTATTTTGTGACTGAATCTCGCGAGTCATCCCAGTCGCGAGTTAGTTGCCAGAATACCTTGTTTTGTATAAAAATGACTTCACATTTCTCACGTACCCTACTATAATACCCTTATACCCACGAAATGTAGAGAGCTCGCAGAGAAAATTTTGAGAGAGAAACCCTAGAGAACAACAAGATTGACTCATCCACAATCTTATACCTTTAATTCTCAAATTCCTCTACTCTCACCTTCTCCATTGACATACTCTTGAGAAATTCATTAGTCAAATCCTTATCTTACCATACTCATATCAGTAAGGAGGTTATTTTGTACTTGGGAAATAGTTCAGAGAGGCCCAATTCATTTGGTTGATGCAATGAGCTTATTGCGAGATCCAGAAAGTTAGGGAAGACACGGTTAGGCTTAACCTTGTTGGAGCAAGAAGATTGGAGGGTTTAGGTGCATTGGGTAGATTAGGCTTGGAGAGTCTATTGCTATTCGTGTATCCCAACTTTATTCTCTAGTGGATCATTTTACCACTTGGAGGGCGGCAGAGAGGTTTTCGCCGAATTCTTCGGTTTCTTTTTCGATAACATGTGCCGGTATTATCTTTGTGTTTGCATCTCTCTAACCTTTACTCTTTCCTTTTAATTGCTGCTGTGTTGTGATTAATTATGGTTTAAAGTAGTTTGTTTATTTGTGCATTGCTTGTACTTATTATTCCACACATTTAGTGTTTGAGTATGTTGAGGTTCAAAAAAACCAAAGCCTAAGGCCCAAAGAGGTGGGATCCAAAGAACTATGGAAGAAAAGGCTTTCAAAACCCATGAAGCAAAAGGAAAGGCCCAGCCGGCCAAGATCAGCAAGCTAAAAAAGAAGCCCAATAGGAAGAACTAGGTCGGGATCCTAGAGACTGCCAGGGGCTTGGGATCCCTGGGACGCACAACACAACCTAAATAGGATTGAAACAACTCAAAGGAAAGCACCAAAAAGCACAAAGAACGAAGGACAGATGAGTCCCTCTCAAGCGCTCAGTGATATAGTAAGGGATCAGAAGGTATAAAGCAACCATTCATGAACAAAGGAGTGGTATTGCGAGGAACCCAGAACGAGAAGTTATAAATAGAAGTGGCTGGAAGGAAACTTTCGACCCAACAGAAATGGATTCTGCTTACTTAGGAAAAATGACAAAAGCGAGGACAGCCAAAAGTTGGGTAAGAAGTTTTGAGGAACGTGAAATTGAAAACAACTCCCTAAGCACACCCTAGAAGGGAAAGTCAGCCATGGGCTTTCAAAGAAACAGCACCCAAGGGAGGAAAATATGAGAAACATGGAAAGGCTCAGCCTTCTAAATGATAGGCACAAAACAACCTTTGGTACCCAGGGAGGGGCAAAAGAGAAAAATCACTAGTACCCCGAAGCCTTGGGGTCACACTATAAAAGAAAGAAGCAACCAACGTTGAAGGCAATTCAACAATAGAAAAACCACAATAGAATCATTGAGATAACTCTGTAAAATTCAAGGAAAATAGAGAAATATCTCCTGGTATCCCGAGAATACTATAGCACATACTCAGATTCAAAAGGATTCAAACTTTGTAAGTCTTGGAGGTTTAAGTAGTCATCTAAGTTTGTAATTTTTGAACTTGTTTGAACCTTGTATCACGTCTTAGTGAGCACATTGTAATCATGATCAAAGAAAATCAATAAAATACCTCTCATTAATCCGGGGATCCTTAACCACTGTTTTGAGTATTTCTCGATTATTTTGCACTTCTTTGTTGTTCTCGTTGTCATTCAATACAAATATTCTCTTTTGTTAGTTTATTTGTGTTGTAGGAAACTTTCTTTGTGCACCATCTGGTTCTTAAACAGCCCCTTAGCTGCGGTGAACCAAGCCCAGTCCACCAAACTACATTTATCTGGCCCAAGATCCTTGGGCCGGCGTGCTAAAGAAAAAGGCGCGCTCATAGAGTATAAGCTTGTGTTTGTTAATTTGAAATTGGGGGTCTAAACATTCACTAGTGTTTTATACACCAAGTGAACTTTCATATAAGTTTTAGTTAATTCAACTAGTAAAGTTTCTGGTGGTTGTATAAGATATTTGAGATTTAATTTCCTCCTATATCAAAAATTGATTAGTATTTTGATATGATAATAAAGAGTTATCATCACGAGCAAAAGACTTTTTCATAAAGAGTTATCAAAGGGTTCAATTGCATATTAGTAAATTGCAAGGAATATGGTCCTCTCAAAATTACAATGACGTGACACATGATTTTTTTATTAAATGAACCTAAGATGAAAGTAATTTGTAAAATCATATTATCAAATGTGGGATTCAGATTATAGGACTTACTGACTTAGTTTGTTATTATTGTTGTAATTGACATTAATAACATGAGTTTTTATTTTTATTTTTATAAATCTAGTTGATGGCTTGAATGACATATTTATGTTAATTACAGCAAAAAAAAAAAAAAAAAAAAAAACTTGATAATAAATTTTAGTTGACACAATTTTATTTATTTATTATTATTATGTCCAATATTTGATTTTCTTATAAGCAAGGCATTTTGTATATCCAAGCAATAAAATATAGTGGAAATTAGAAACATAATTTTTTTTTAGTACTTTCACCAAAAAGTAATCATTTTATTTTATTTTTCATTTATCCTTTTTCTACTATAGTTTCAACAAACCATAAAACTAAATCTAAATTTAATCAGGAAAAGAAGTTGTTCCAAGAAACAACCTTCTCAATTATGATGGCGGAAGAATTCAAGTCATGAAAAGTTGTGTAATATGAGAAGGAAGTCCCTGACAAAAAAACCATTTTAATTGGTAAGTCTTGTCAAAATCAAATTTTGTACACGTATTTTGCCTTCTATATTCCCATGGCAAGGTAGGATTTCTTTGTAAAAGACTATGAAGACCTGGGACTAATCCCACTTGACAAGGGTTGATGATTATATCAAGAAAGAAACGAATATGGTTTGATCTGTTGCACAAGCTGATAGGCCAGGATTGGTATACGGTCTTAAATTGAGAGATCCTATAGGAATGATAATAATAAAGGTTCTATTTTGATCAATAGGAATAGACCCAGAAAATGAAAATACTTAGCAAAACAGAGCATATTTGATGATCAACAATATTCCAACAAGCTTAGAAATATTTAGCAGGAAACCCCGGACGGTTTTCATCCGATCCATAGAAAATAAAACAGATTTGGTTAATTTTAACATTAGTTGGAACAGGAGAAAAAGCTCTTTTTGGGTAATTTTAACATTAATTTATACCATGATACAGTTTATTTATCCAGACAATCACATACGTTGTTGTTTCTGATAATATAGATTCACAGGATGCAATACAATTTCAATGATTAAGATTGAGAGTCAAAAAAAAAAAAAAAAACTCCTGAGATTGATAATTAACTTTTTTTTAACTCTCGTTCTCAAGCATTAAGAGTTATTGCATATATGTAGTACCTTAACAAGAGAAATGTCTCTTATGCACACCCACTTATTCATGTATAAATCTATTATAATAATAAATTAGTGTGTGTGCAAGTGAGTGAGTGTGAAATAAACAGCCTTAACAAATATCAATTATTCTGGCAATATGCTTCTTGGTCTCCTCCTTAGGAACTGTAACAGTAAGCACTTCATTATCTAAAGTTGCTGTCATCTTATTCGCCTTGGCATTCTCAGGCAGCCTGAAACGCCTAAAGAATTCGTAGCTGCTGTTCTCATCACGGTACCACTGGTCGGTCCTCTCCTTTTTCTCTACCTTGCTTTTGCCGTTAATGCAGAGGTCCTTACCGTGCTCCACTTCCACCTTCACTTCATCTTTCTTCATTCCAGGAAGATCCAATTTGTACACGTATGCTTCTGGGGTCTCCTTCCAATCTATCTTAGCGCTGACGAAGGACGTTGTTTCATTGAGGAAAGGAGTACGGGGCACAGCGATACTGGAATTGAAATGAAAGTCCTCGAATGCGTCCCAATAAAATGGATCAAATCGACCACCAAAGACGCTATTAGGAATGATCGACATCTTTGTTATAGCTTAATGGGTAATGAGAAAAAACAAATGATATTGAACAAGGAGATTAAAACACTCAAAAATGTTAAAAGGGAAAGCACTACACAAGCTAGCTAGCAATGTTGTTCAAGGGAAATGAGGTTGCTGTTACTGTATTTATAGAACAAAAAAGAATGGCGGGCGCATTAGGGAATAAAGAAAAAAAAATGTGTGTATCGGAGATATGCAATGGTATGTGGTGTATCAATGGCGTTTCTTTTTTGGTAGAAGTGTGTGCATGTCCATGTCCATAATGTTTTTAGTCAGAGACGAATCTTATCTTTAGAAATGGCATAATGAAACAAGAATGGGTGTGGAAGGAATATATACAAATGTCATATAATATGGTGTTAAGAACTAATGTAGATTCCATTGCTAAATTATGTGGTCCTTGATGGACTGGCCTAGATTTCACGAATATTGAAGATTTTACTTTTGCTGAATGACTCCATTTGAGAGAAGACCTGGTACGCAGGGCCAGAGCCACTTGGCTCATGGCCCTAGGGGTGTGCATGAGTCGGGTTGGGTTAGGTTAAGGAGATTTTTTGACCCAACCCACCATGGTGGGTCAAAAAAAATTCAACCTAACCCAACCCATCACATATGTCCAACCCAACCCAACCCAACCCACATGGGTTGGGTTGGGTCGGGTTGAATCCATGAGTTGGACAATTTTTTATATTACTATTATTATTAAATTGAGCAGAAAAATATATATCACACTTACCACCTGAGTTAATAAAAAAAAAATATATATATATATATATATATATATAAACTAATATTCCAACTTAGTTGTAAACAAAATATGTTTAAGTATCCAACTGAGTTGATAAACAAAATATAAATGAAATAGTATCCTAATTCACTTATAAACAAAATATACATGAGTTTCTAACTCAGTTATAAACAAAATATTTTTATTAATTATATAATATATTTAAATATATATTAAAAAAACTAATAGGATTTTGTATTATATATGACAGTAGGAATCGAGGAAGTGTTCTACAGCTGGTTTTTTTTTTTTAAAATTATTAAATATATACTATATTTTAAACATATATTAAAATATGGGTGGGTCGGGTCGGGTTTGGTGGCTTTGTAATTTTATGACCTAAACCCAACCCGACCTGCTATACAAATTTTTTTTTTGTAACCCAACCCAACCCACCAAACCCTAAAAACCGACCCAACTCGGCAGGTTGGGTTGGGTCGGGTCGAGTTGAGTTTGGCGGGTTGGCAGGTTTTCTGCACACCCCTACATGCCCCCCCAAAGTTTTTCAAATTTCCACTAGAGTATGTAAAAAAAGTACATAGGCCCCCCAAAAACTTAAGATCCGGCCCCCTATATTATTCTCAACAATTTTTCTAAAGTTCTAGTCCAATACAACTTCAAATTAAGCAAAAAACTTGGCCCACATCCAACCCCACTAGCCAGCCCCAATTTCCTAATCAAACAAAATTATTCTTTTCTAAACCATAGACACTTCCAACCCAACCCAAATCCAAAATCTAAAATACCTAATTAAACATAAACAAAAGGCATCTTCAGACTTCAATCCTCACCGTCTGAAAAAAAGAAAAAGAGAGAACAATCTAATATACTTTCACGCCTCTGCCTTAGTTTTTTACCTTCTCAATTCATGCCTCCAATAGTGTCACGCTCATGCCTCTGCCTTAGAAACAATCTCCTCATTAGCTCATCATGACGCCGCTGCCTCCACTAGCCTGCTAAACTAGCCTTCATTGCCTCAACCTCAACTCAAGCCTTCACCTCAATTCCTCAAGGTATCTCATTCATTCATTCTCATTTCAATTCTTTACTTGACTTCTCTCTCTTTTTCTCTACAACTGAACTAAATACTGATAGTATAATAGAAATATCAAATATGTGTATGTGATTTCCCTTTGCCAGCAAAACAACTTATACTTATTTGACTTTGTCTTTTGTCTTTTTGTGTTTATTGTTATTGTATTCTTTATTATTTGATCCATTGACTCTGAGATCAGCCTTCTGGCTTTTGTGTTATTTGTCCCTTGAATGGGGGTCGAGTGGGGCTTGCATTCAGGGCCAGAGCCACTTGGCTCCTTGTGGGGGCCATGGCCCCCCCAAAAATTTTCAAATTTCCACTAGAGAATGTAAAAACATTAGATGGGTCCCCCCAAAAGTTAAGATTTGGCCCCTCCATATTATTCTCAACAATTCTTCTAGAGTTCTAGTCCAATACAACTTCAAATTAATCAAAAAACTTGGCCCACATCCAACCCCACCAGCCAACCCCAATTCCTTAATCAAACAAAATTATTCTTTTTTAAACCATGGACACTTCCAGCCCAGCCCAAATCCAAAATCTAAAATACCTAATTAAACACAAACAAAAGGCATCTTCAGACTTCAACCCTCACAGTCTGAAAAAAAGAAAAAGAGAGAAAAATCTAATATACTTTCATGCCTCTGCCTTAGTTTTTTACCTTCTCATTTCACGCCTCCAATAGTGTCACGCTCCACCTCTGCCTCAAAAACAGTCTCCCCGCTAGCTCATCGTGACGTCACTGCCTCCATTAGTCTGCTAAACTAGCCTTCATTGCCTCAACCTTAACTCAAGCCCTCACCTCAATTCCTCAAGGTATCTCATTCATTCATTCTCATTTCAATTCTTTACTTGACTTCTCTCTCTTTTTCTCTACAACTGAACTAAATACTGATAGTAGAATAGAAATATCAAATATGTGTATGTGATTTCCCTTTGCTAGCAAAGCAACTTATACTTATTTGACTTTTGTTGAAAAATTTAGACCCTGATTGATAGAATTAACAAGTTTTAAATCTAAGTTGTTAATTAGATTTATTATGAATAATTTTGTTAAAACAAACAAACATCAATATCATGTCAAAATCATGCAGCGGATAAATAAATAAGACAAGATATGATGACTCAGGAAAACCAATGGAACAAACTAGTTTCACAGTAAAAAACCTGGGGGGGAAACCTTCCTGAAAAGCAATCCATTATAGTAAAGAGAAGTTTTAGATCTAGTATAAAACCTTTGTCCCTAGACTCTACAATCCCCGTAGATGAACTCATAGCAGAAACCTTCTATCGCTTCAGAATCTCTGAACTCTTCAATATATGAACGCCACCCTTTTGATGCATGAATCCCCATACATGACTACCCAATTGTGCGGATCCCAGTGCATGACTTCAATCACCAACTAGAAGAAGAAGAATGTTGGCTGCAAAGTTCTTCACTTCATCAACAATGAAGATCAAAAAGCACTTGGTTACAAAACCCTAAGTCGCAAAAACGCAGTAGCTTCTTTCAGCGAGAATAAGACATCGGTCACCTTTTGCATATGTTCTTCTTGTATTCTCTTATGTGACGGCCTCTAAAATAAGCTTTATATAGGTCTAGGGTTGTGAGAAAAGAAACCCTACACATACATGTCAACATGGGACGAAAATCAGATATGGAAATCTAAATTTCGTAAGGCTCAGTAATTCTCGATCGATCGAATAGGTGTCAAGGAGGTGTCGAGGGGACAAGAGCTTTCTCAATCGATCCACCAGCTGTCAGAAGGTATCAAGATTGCAATAAGAACAGCTTAAGATCTTGATAGATAGCCTAGCTGTTGAGAGGTGTCGAACAGCTATCGAGTTTTAAAAAATCAGCACTTCTTCACTTGTTTCTTGGACAGATTTGCATAGTTTTAACACTTGAACTTGAAACAAGGTTTCTTGAAGCATTAACACATCCTATATCTACCTAATTACAAGTAAAATGTTTTTTGTCAAAGGATTAGCCAACTACATAAAGTATTGACATATGTTCCTAACACGTGAATCACATATGTCCTAACAACTTTGTCTTTTGTCTTTTTGTGTTTATTGTTATTGTATTCTTTATTATTTGATCCATTGACTCTGAGATCAACCTTTTGGCTTTTTTGTTGTTTGTCCCTTGAGTGGGGGCCGGGTAGGGCTTGCATTCAGGGTCGGAGCCATTGCCCCCCCCCCCTCCCCCCAAAAAATTTCAAATTTCCACTAGAGTATGTAAAAAAAATTACATGGGTCCCCCCAAAAGTTAATATTCGCCCCCCCTCCCCCCTCATGTTATTCTCAACAATTCTTCTAAAGTTCTAGTCCAATAGACTTCAAATTAAACAAAAAACTTGGCCCACATCCAACCTCACCAGCCAACCCCAATTCCCTAATCAAACAAAATTATTCTTTTCTAAACCATAAACACTTCCAGCCCAGCCCAAATCTGAAATCTAAAATACCTAATTAAACACAAACAAAAGGCATCTTCAGACTTCAATTCTCACCGTCTAAAAAAAAAGGAAAAGAGAGAACAATGTAATATACTTTCATGCCTCTGCCTTAGTTTTTTACCTTCTCAGTTCACGCCTCCAATTGTGTTACGCTAACACCTCTACCTCATAAACAATCTCCTTGCCGGCTCATCGTGACGCCGCTGCCTCCACCAACCTGCTAAACTATCCTTCATTCATTCATTCTCATCTCAGTTCTTTACTTGACATCCCTCTCTTTTTCTCTACAACCAAACTAAATACTAATAGTATAATAGAAATATCAAATATGTGTATGTGATTTTCCTTTGCTAGTAAAGCAATTTATACTTATTTGACTTTGTCTTTTGTCTTTTTGTGTTTATTGTTATTATATTCTTTATTATTTGATCTATTGACTCTGAGACTAGCCTTTTGGCTTTTGTGTTTTTTGTCCCTTGAGTGGGGGCTGGGTGGGGCTTGCATTGTGTAGTTTGGTAGTAAAGTAAGTAAATTATAAATGAAAAAAAAAAAAAAAAAAATCTATGAAAGGAAATTGGGGTGAGGGCCGTGAGTCTGTGTATTTGGTTTTCAGTCATTACATTATACATGGTAGTGGGGTGTTGTAAATTTATTTTGTTTATGTTGTTTGTTTATACTTTTGATTGAATTTTTTATTTAGTTTTTTTTATCCTAAAAGGTCATTACTTAACTACAGGTGTATTTAAATTATAATTCATGTAAGAATGAATTTTATATGATAATTTATTATCTCTCTCTCCCAAGTTAGTTTATCATTTGTTGAATTGATTTTTTTTTTTTTTTTTTGGGATTGAAATTAGGTGTCAAATAATGAGCAAACGACAAACAATTGATGCATTCTTTAAGAAAAAAGATATTAGTCATTCAAAACTTAGGACTTCTGTAGAAACAAATGTTGATACTTCAATGCCTAATGAGCGTCCCTCCAAATGTTCAAGAATTGAGTCTAAAGGGATAGATCATGATCTAGGATCACATAAACAAATATATGAATTCCCTATCAACGAACAAGATGAAATTTGACGTGCTTATCTCATAGCTCGTCCATATCAACCTAGAGACATAAAGTATCCATACAAAGGACCGAAAAATCATTGCCGTAGTTTTCAATCTTCATGGTTTGAATCACATTCAAATTGGCTGGAATACTTACCTTCAACAAATTCAATCTATTGTCTACCTTGTTACTTTTTTCATAAGAAACCAACAGGTCATCCTAGATCAGATGCATTCAATGAAAAATGTTTTAATAATTGGAAAAAGGTGAAGGAAGGAATGAATTGTTCTTTAATTGGTCATGAGGGGAAAGATCCTAATACACCACATAAAATTGCTGAGAAATATTGTGAGGATCAAATGAATTATTTAGGACATATTGACAAACTAGTTGAGAAACAAACATCAAAAGAAATGGAGAATAATCGATTACGGCTCAAGACCTCAATATAGTGTGCTCGATGGCTAGCATTCCAAGCTTGTGCTTTTAGAGGTCATGATGAAGGCCTTGATTCAAAAAGTCGAGGTAACTTTATTGAATTGATAAAATACACATCAACTTTCAATGAAAATGTAGCTAGAGTTGTCTTGGAAAATGCTCTACGGAATGCCAAATATACGTCACCCACAATTTAAAAGGAGATTTGGCATATTCTAGCTAGTAAAGTGCGAAATGCTATTTGTGAAGAAATTGGGGATGCAAAATTTTGCATTCTAATTGATGAAGCCCAAGATGAGTCGAAGAGAGAGCAAATGGTCATCATTTTGAGGTTTGTTGATAAAGAAGGTTTCATTAAAGAGCGTTTCTTTCATGTTGTGTATGTTAGAGACACTACTGCATTGACTTTAAAGAATGAGATATGTGCTGTCCTTTTTTATTACAACCTCCACATTGAAAATATTCGATATCAAAGATATGATGGAGCTAGTAACATGCATGGTGAATGGAATGGATTACAAGCTCTTTTTCTTAAAGATTGCCCATATGCTTATTATGTACATTGCATGGCTCATAGGTTGCAATTAGCTCTAGTTATAGTATCTAAAGAAGTAAAAGATGCTCATTAGTTCTTTGATTATTTGGTTAATATTATCAATATTGTTGTTGGTTCTAGTAAGCGTAATGATGAATTGCAACATGCTTAAGCAGAACAAGTTGAGAATATGATTGCTTCTAATGAAACTGAGATTAGAAGAGGTGCAAACTAGATTGTTACTTTGCAACGAGTTGGAGATACTAGGTAGGGATCTCATTTTCAATCTATTTGTAGTTTGATTAAAATGTTTGATGCTATTTGCAAAGTTATCAATATTATCTCTGAGGAAGGGGCTAACTATAAACAACGCAGTGATGTCGAGTGAGCTTATTAGGTATTAACATCATTTGAATTTATTTTAATCTTGCATTTGATGAAAGAGATAATGAGAATTACTAATATTCTTTATCAAGCTTTGTAACAACATTCTCAAGACCTTTTAAATGCCATGCATTTAGTTTCAACTACAAAATCAATTATTCAAAAGTTGAGAGATGATGGATGGGAGCCTTTACTTGCTAGTGTTATATCATTTTGTAAGCAACATGAAATTGATATTCCTGATATGAATGCTCGTTACACTAAAGCTCAAGGTAGATATCGTCGTCAAGATGAAGATTTAACAATGGAACATCATTTTAGAATTGACATATTTGCAGTTGCAATAGACTTTCAATTGTAAGAATTGAAAAATAGATTTTGTGAGCTAACAACGGAACTTGTCATTCTTAGTTCAGTTTTAAATCCCAAGGATGCTTTTAGATTATTCAAAATTGTTGATATATGCAATTTGGTTAAGAAATATTATCCTCAAGATTTCACTGAACAAGAACAAGAACTTTTGGAGTCTCAATTGCAACATTATGAGCTTAATGTGATAAAACATCTAGATTTTTAGAATATGAGTACAATTTCCGAGCTATATAGGGGATTAAAAATTTCAGAAAAGACTAAAATCTATTTTTTGATTAATAGACTTATTCATCTTGTGCTGATCCTTCCAGTTTCTATAGCAACTACAGAATGAGCTTTCTCAGCTATGAAGCTGTTAAAAACAAGATTTCGCAATAGAATGGAGGATGAGTTTTCGGCAGATAATATGATAGTTTATATAGAGAAGGAATTTGCAAGAAATTTCATTGTAGAGATGATAATGGATGAATTTTATTCCATGAAAAATCGTTGTTAAGCATGATTTGATGTGAATGTTCTTTTTTGTATGTCTACATTGAACTAGACAGTTTTTCATGTTTATTAATATTCAAGTAATGATATATGAAAGTTGATAATTTTGTATCCAATAGACTTATGAATTATATTTAGTATATCTCTATTACAACCCAACCCCCCAAGTAATTATTCTTGTCTATGCCCCTGTTGGTTCGTATGTGCTGTATTAATCAGAATAAAACGAGTTGCGTGTGCCTGCATGAAGTTGAAGGCATAAACATATGCTCCCCTCCCTCTGTCATGTTTACTCATGGAGAGGCCAATATTTAGTTATCGTTACTCATTGATAGTTTATTTTTGTCTCTTGAGGCTACCGCTATAAAGAGCATCTCTTTAAACTCTAGACAAACCAATGATACTATGGTGTGGGAAGGGACATTGAATAGGGGTACTCTGTACATCATTAAGAGTGCATATCTTATGTTTGTTAAGAATACTCAATCAAGTTCTAGGCGAGGCTTCAAATCATGGCAAATACACACAACATTATTGAAGGTAATATGGAAAGCCCATGTGTACAATTAATAGAGTCAAATTTATTCATGGAGAGCTACGTACAGTATGATGGACACATCTACTCTAATTTCACTTGGGATCAATGTGGTGAGGCCTAAGAGCAACCACATCAATTGGTATAAATATTTCCTTCTATTTTAGATAAGAATATACTTTTTATATTTTATACAGTCACTTTTAAAAAACACTCATATCAAATTATCTATTATACATTTTTTTATTTATTTAGATAATCATTTTATTATTTTTATTTTTAGCTTTATTTGTTCTCACATTCTCTCTTATTTCTCTTCTCTCCTTACCACCAAAAAACTTCCATGGTTGGACCTCCATGGTCATGGCCGAAACTCACATGACCACCACAAAGGCGAACCTCCATGGATGGACTTCCGTTTCTGCTGTTGTCTTCTTCTGCTAATGTAGTTGTTGCTTACCTTCTTTTGCTACTGATGTAGCCGTTGCTTACTTTCATTTATGCTACTATTTTCTTCTGCTAATATAGCCACTGCTTCTTCTTTCGCTATTGATTTAGTAGTTGCTTTCTTTTTTGTTGATTCACATAAATTTATATATGGGTTTGATGATATGGTTTTGTATATGAGTTTGATGGGTTTGAGACCCAGATTTAGGAAAACCATATGAGTTTGATGAGTTTGAGGTCTAGATCTAGGATTTGTTTGATTAATTTAATGATTTATTGTATGGAGGAGGTAGAGAAGGAAAAGAGTTAGTGGAGAATAAAGAGAGAGTCAGATGAAGAAGAAAGAGAATCTGATGTTAGAGTGATGTGAGAGGTGAGAAAAAAAATTATTAAAAGAATAAAATACAAAACTATAGTAACCATGTATATTTACATGGCTACAGTAGCAAAAATGAAAAGTTACAGTGATGTAGATTTTTTTTTGAAGAAAAATGTGTAAATTTGACAGTTTTTTTCTATTGTATATCCATTGATGTGAATGTTCTATATCCATGTGCTATGGTCAATTGTAAAGATAAGGGAGATGATTAATACACTGTGTTTTAATAACTAAAAATTGTGAGTTTAACCCATAATTTCAATTTATGAATACACCCACTAAAATAGATTTTTCCCTAAAGATAAATGTTTTCTTTTAGTTATTTTTTATTCTCTTTGGGCTCATATGGACTAATAGGAATGTTGCAAGAATGAATGAAAGAATTTTAGGTCTTATTCATTCTACTCTACTTTCACTTGCAACCAATGTGGTGAGGCCTAAGGATTGTATCTATGTGCTATGGTCAATGGTCAACGGTTAAACTTTTAAAATGAAGAGGATGTTTTTCCTAATATGTATTTTTTTTTTTTTTTGGATAAATAAGGATAAATATATAGAAAAAAGAAAAAAAGGACCCTACCCAAGGACAGTAGATGAACGTTTAAAGCTTCAAGCATCCTTCAACTTGCAGATGAATCTATCCCAGTACAATTTAATCAACAACTAAATGCCCACCTTTAACTTTAGGAATCTATGCTAGTGCCTTTTTATCAAGGAAAAAAAAAATCATTTTCCGGTTTCAAATCATTGGATTCCAAGTTCCAACCTTCGGCCTTCACTTCACAGTAGCCACCGTTTGCCACTATTGCACTACACAATGATCACAAACTTCCTTGTGCGAATCAATATCAATCAACTATCAAATTCATCAATAATTCCCAAAATTTGGGTTGGACCAAGTAAATGTCGGCACTTGTGGCACAAGATATTCCACGGGCCCTAACTCAGCTTATCTACAAATTAAGTTGAAAGCAAAAGCCCAATAGCCTCCCCCCATTTTAAATTTATGTTTTCTTCATTGGGTTGTCATACTTTATTAAACAAGGCCCAAATTTTTCCTCAAGCTATTGATCAACATTGAAATTAGTCCTCGCACTCGAAGTAATTCAAGGCAGTAAATCTTGAGCTCGACCGCACCTTGTGGGATAAAAAGGCGGAGGCCATACATAAATGGAAACCCAACCCTTATTCCAGAACCATCTCTTCTTTTATGTCAACTATCAATGAACAATTATAGCTTCTTTTTTTAAAGAAGCCATTGCCACGCAAGAGTAAGAAGATAGAACTCCCTGGAAGGTTACAAATAGTGATACATCATACATGAAGCATCCAGATATATCAAGTAGTCAACAAGAAATAGAAGAACCCCGAAACTCGAAGACCCCATAGCCACACCACAAATCTCTCTCTCTCTCTCTCTATGTGTATATATATCACCATCCACATTTCACTCAATTCATCAGTGAAACACTTAAAAAAAGAGTCATTGTAGCATTTATTTTCTTTGAGCAAAGATGTCTCTGATTCCAAGCTTGTTTGGCAACAGTCGCGTTTTAGATCCATTCTCCACAATCTCAGACCTGTGGTCACCCTTGGGGTCCAATGACGTTTCCACATTTGCCAATGCCCAGGTTGATTGGAAGGAGACCCCAGAAGCCCATGTGTTCAAGGCTGATCTTCCAGGGTTGAAGAAAGAGGAGGTGAAGGTTGAGGTTGAAGAAGGAAGAGTTCTTCAGATTAGTGGAGAAAGGAGCGTAGAGAAAGAGAACAAGAACGAAAAGTGGCACAGAGTCGAGAGGGGTCGCGGCAAGTTCCTAAGGAGGTTCTGGTTGCCTCAGGATGCTAAGATTGATGAAGTGAAGGCTTCAATGGAGAATGGGGTACTGACTGTCACCATTCCCAAGGTCCCAGAGCCGAAGCCTCAGGTCAAGTCCGTTGAGATCACTGGCTGAGGCTACCATTCTTATCATTGACTTTCTACTATTGAGTACCCGGTTATTCCCTTCAGTTTTATTTTCTGTCCGTCAAATATAAAATAATGCTGGAACTTGTAATTCCTCCTGTCTGTAATATTTCTATGATGGTTTGTGGTGTATTTTTTTATTAAAGCAATATAATCTAGTTTTGTGGTAATAAAAAAATTGGTCTGAAACTCCTCCAAACATTAAAAAGACAATCACTTTGTTGATAAGTCTCTAATTATATACGCGGATCAAAAGCAAAATATAAAACACCATTCTTTTGATCAACGCAAGCGAAAAAAAAAAAAAAAACAAAAAACAAAACCTTTCTAGTAACCAAATAAAAGCTGTTGTTTCTCATCCCCCTTCCCTTATATATAGCTTTGTGTTTCTCAAAAAAAAAAAAAAAAAAAGCTGTTGTTAATATAGGGATGGTAATAGGTCAAGTTTGGATTGGATATATTGGAACCTGACCTGTGTTTTTTACCTATAAATAGACACCTTGACTTTTAGAGCTTTAACGCTGGTAGAGTTATATTTTTTAGTTTTTAACCATTCAAAAAATTATTTTATCTATTTTAATCCTTTATCTTTTATCATTCATCCAGTATGTTTTATTTTAGCAATCATTTTATTTAAATATTTTATTTTTTCTTATTTGTATCTAACTTGTCCTGTTTTCAAATAATTGTCTAGTGTAACAAGAAATTTTTTTTAATTCCAACATTTTTCTTTTATATATATATATATATTGGAGCATTTTAATATTAAATAATTAAAATGAATAAATATTCCAACATAAATGTAAAGATATAGGAGTGAATATGGAAAATGAGGAGTTAGTGAAAATGTTTAATTCCACATTGAAAGGGAGAGAGACTATTTTATTTTTTTTAATTGTAGTGATTAATGGGTTAACATGAATTGTCTTAGATATTAGTCTAGATACGTGCACAATGAGAGATAAAGGGTGGAGGTATCAAAAATGGAAATAAAATACTAATATTTTGTTTACTTTGTAGCTACAGTGCACTGCCATCTATGGCAATATACTGTAGCAAGTGTCAAAAATTTTAGCAATAGCTCTGTGCAGCATCATTTTTGTTATATTAATTGTTAAAAATAGTAATTTGGCGATTTGACTCCACTAATGCTAATGCTCTAAACCTAATATATCATTTATCTAACTCTTACCTTAATTTAATACTCTCTTATTTTTATTTTATAATTAAAAAACCTGATTCTGCTAGCTGAAAAATATATCTTGCTCATTTTATGACCAGACATATAGCAATATATAGACTATGGAACCATTTAAAAAGCATGTTCAATGAGATTAAATATTAAAATAACTTTCAGCATGTTCAGCGGGATTAAATATTAAAATAACTTTCTTTTTTTTTTCTTTTTTTTTTGATTGGAAAATAACTTTCTTTTTATTAATGCTTTGACTAATCCAATCTTGGTAATATATAATATAAATAACAATTCCCATATCAAAATTGAGTCCAAATTTATACCATCCAATAAGAGATTGCCACATTATCATTTTACTTAAAATTCAATATATCTTATCACACCTAATAATATTTCAATAAACTCTTAAGGGAAAAATACCCAAACACCCCTTGAACTTTGAGGTAGTAGCGAAGACACCCCCTTAACTTTTACTTTAGCTAATTTACTCCTTAAACTTCACACAACTGCCACATGGAGCCATCTGTTAGTTTACTGTTAAACCCACGTTAGTCAATCACGTGACAAGCACGTGTAAAAGAGAACTTACCCAATTTATTGAGTAAAAGAGAGAGAAAAACCAGGTCCACTGGTTCAGGTGTTCACCGGAAGGGAGAGAGGATCTCTCAACTGAGTGGTGGCATCACCGGAGTTCGATCTCCTGTCGCCGTTATTGGTAGGAATGGGGACCAAAGCAACGACATTGTTTAGCAAAGGAGGGGCCGATTGCTAAGTTGCGCTAGGGGTAGAGGCGAGAACTTGGAGGCTTAGGCGCATGAAGAGGCAAAAGACTTGAGAAGGGTTTGTGTGTGGGTGAGCCTGTGAGTTTCTAAACTACATCCCTGAAGTCATTCTTGTTGATATTGTAGACTGGTGGTTGATGTTGTTTTTGCTGTTGTGTTTGTTGTTGTTGAATCTCTGGTTGTGATTGTCGGGGATTAGGATTAAGGTTTTGATTTGGGGTTTGAGTTTGATTGTGATCAAAAGCGGTTTTTTATGATGGGTTTGGAGATCTTGTGAGAAAGCTTGTTGAGGTGTTTGCTGGTCGAGAAAATAAAAGAAATAAGAAATTAAAGGTTGTTTGTTTGCCGAGAAAATGAAAGAAAATGGGAGAGAAAAAAAAATCCTAGATTATTGGTGGGTTCAACTAGCAATGATTGTCAAACGAACTGAGCAATCGGCGACTCCAAAGCTTAGATCAGCGGCAAGAAATTGAACTCCAGTGCTACCACCGCTCCGTTGAGATCCTCTCTCCTTCGGTGAATGCCTGAACCTAGTTTCTTGGGCAAGTTTTCTTTGCACGTGCTTGTCACGTGATTGACTAACGTGAGTTTAACAGTGAACTAACAGATGGCTCTATTTGGCAGTTGTGTGAAGTTTAAGGAGTAAATTGGCTAAAATAAAAGTTGAGGGAGTGTTTTGGCCACTACCTCAAAGTTCAAGGGGTGTTTGGGCATTTTTCCCAACTCTTAATTTGGTTGTATTTATATATAAATATTAGAATTGATTGAGTATGATTATGTTTATTCTTAAATATGTGATAAGATGATGTGACATGTTCATATTAGAGGGGTAAAACATGAGTTTTACACTACATCTTTATAGAATTTAATTAGAGGTGTCAATTCGGATTAGCGTGTCGGGTTCGTGTTTTGTCGACGTAAGGGTATTCGACTAAATGGTTTAACCCTAACTCGACTCATTTAATAATTGTGTCACGATCTTTCAACCCTAACCCGACCTGTTAATAAGGCGGGTTGACCTGACCCAACCCATTTGACATGCTTAATAAACGAGTCGAATTGGGTTGACACGAATGTAACACAACCCATTTCAACCTACATAATATTAAATATAACATCCATCTAAAAATAATTTTTTTTACATTCCAAAAACAATGCATACATTTCAAATCTTCAACCCACATTCAAAATAATATAGTTCAATAAAAATATAATATTCATCTAGAAATAAGTTCTTTACACTCCAAAAGAAGTGCATACACTTCAACCCAAATTCAAAATAACATAGTTTAACAAAAATAAAATAACATAATTCAACAAAAATACAATATCCATGGAACTTGCCAAATGCTAAGTATCAATATTGAAGAAAACAGTTTTCTTTAATTCTAAAACTCACTAAACACATGAGAGAGAGAGAGAGAGAGAGAGAGAGTAATAACCAGTTTGGGACTTTGAGTTTGAGAATTGAACATGAGACTATAAGATGATAGAGTGAGTAGTACAGCTGAAATAAAAAAAATAAAATTAGATATTTATAAGAAGGTTTAAAGATTTAAGGTTTGTAAGGCTTAGAGATCTAGGGTTTGTAAAGTTTCAATTTCCAATTATATCCCTTGTAAGTTTTTGTAATTACTTACTTTTCTTTTTAAATTTAAAATATATGTTAGATATAAAAGGTATTTGACAAATCTAAAATAAAATGAATATTTATTTGTTATATGAGTTAAACGGGTTGTGTTAAATGAGTCATTTTAGATTGACACAAATAAATTACCGTGTCAAACGTGTCTATTGTGGGTTACGCAGGTTAACCTACTTATGACACGTTTCTTATCGTGTCGCTTTCGGGTCGACCTATTTATGACCCAAACCCATTAAGGCCCAACCCTAACTCGCAAAAACTTGTGTTGGGTTTGTGTCGTGTTCACAGGTTGGGTCGAACATTGACACCTTAAATTTAATCTCATCAAAATTCATATCAGTTTGAAAACAAAACCTTTAATAAGGGAATATATATTGCAATTAATAAAACTAGCTAATAACAACTAATTGTTTTAAGAGTAATGCTACAACTAAATTAAATTTGTTTTGTACAAAATGTTGATGTAACCAACCTCTTATTGGTTTTCATCTAAACCCACTATTAATATCATTTTTTTTATTTACCAATAATTACTCACTACATCAGCAGTTTGTAAAATTTTTTGTAAAATAATTTGTATCTTTAGCATTATTCTTGTTTTAAAAGTCCCACTAACATTTGTAGTAAACTAATATTGATTTTGCCAACTCATGATATTATGTCTGATATAAACTAAAAAATTATTGTAAGTAAGTGCTGCTATTTATGACTTATAATTAAATTCCAATATAAGGATATTCCCATGTGTTGTTGTCTTGATCCGCCTAGGTGCATACCATGAGGATATTCTTGCAAGTTAAAAATATAAATTTAATGATAGGTTCAAATTAAAACTAATAATAACTTACCAATAGTCACTTAGAGCTCGTGCCCATACTAGAATCACTATCGTTAGATATAAATAAAGGTTTATCATTGCTTATAAACACACGAATGAGGTCACTTCAAAGTAATGTGGGACTCACAATAAACAAATTATTTGGAATACATACCTGCACCAACAATTCGGAGATCAAAAATAACCCCGAGAAGGCCTGGTATTCCTTTTTTCACCTTAAACTGCATAGTTTCACACCAACGAATCAAAGCTAGTTCCTTGATAGTTTACGCAACCAAGAATTCATATGATGTTGTAATGCGAACGTCTTCACTCTGTTTGGAATGAATGGGCTTTTGAGTACTTTAAAAACCCAATTGAAAACTCAAGATCCAAAGTTCAAACCATGCAACAAACCAAGGGTTGGTTAGCTCATTAAGCCTTCAAAGTTCAATCACCATTTCAAAGTTGCCATAAGAGGACCCATCTTATTTAAAGCTTTCATTGAGTGTTCGATATATTGAACGAAATTATAACCTAGTGATGCATAAGCGACAATTCATGTGATTTCTATTTAGACTAATGATACTTTCAAATGCTAGAAGCCAATATAACATATTCAATTTTTCTCTAACTTTTTAAATGTAATACTAAACTGTTTAAACGTGAATTTAGTTGGTTAAGCTCATTAAGCGTAAGTCTTCAATCAACCTTTCTAGGTTGCAATGAGAGGACCCATTTTCTTTGACACTTCCATGAGCCATTCTTGCAATTTCATTCGTCGATCTTATGATTTCCTCCCTTTTTTCTTCCATAAGATCTCTCACCATCTTCTCGATTATAAACCTATCACAAGTATCTTTCATGTCAAACCGCACCCTGCACGACTTGCTCACACACCTACCGTTGACTTGTTGGTCTGCAACTTGAGGCCAACAAATCATAGGCACTCCCTCGAAAATACTCTCCAAAGTTGAGTTCCATCCACTATGGGTCAAAAACCCACCAACAGATGGATGGGCCAAGACTTCTTCTTGTGGGCCCAACTCACCATATATGATATACCCTTTTTCCTTGGTCCCTTGTTCAAGCTTCTCCGAAATTTGACCTAATTCTTCATTCCCCTCAACTAAGTCTGGTCTTACCACCCACAAAAATGGTTTCCTACTATTGACCAAACCATGCCAAAGCTCTATCAATTGGTAAAGTGACAACTCGACCACACTTCCAAAGCTAACATATATGACTGATTTAAGAGGTTGAGAGTTAAGCCACTCCACGCAACTTGAGTCTTCTTTTCTCAAACTACCATAGGATGAACCGGCTTGTGAAGAGTCTTTGATGCGAGTCTTCAAGAGAGCATGCAGAGGACCAATTGTGTAAACCTTGTCGAAGAAAGAGCCGAGGTGAGCGATAATGGGTGCTTCGAGTTCTTCAAAGGTGTTGAGTATAAGAGTAGAGGCTCTTTTCATAGCTGAGGCTTTACTGATGATAAATTCCATCAATGGATTTTCAACTTCTAGTCTACAATTACCAGGAAGATCTCGACGCCGCAAGAGGCTTTCCATGCCAGGAACGCTGGTGATAGGTTTATCCATGTCACTTTCTTCTGTAGTAAGACAATCAGAAGCTTTCATGGCAAATTAATGTATATACGAATTTCATCTTGCTGGTCAAAGTATTAACAAACATACTTCACAAATTAATAGTAAAAAAATAGATTAAAAATTTTAAACTAAATTAATATAAAATTTTACAAAACTTTATATTCAACGTTAATTAAATATAAACAAAAAAATTATAAAAAAATTATTTCTTAATATAATTCCATTCAATCATACGTCAAAATTAAAATTTTATTTTTTAATCTCAAATCTATAATTGATTTTAGATTTAATTCTGCAATAATTTCCCTTTCAAATTATAATATTTAGGATTCCCTTAAAAAAAAAAAAATATATATATATATATATATATACACACACACACATTTTTTTTTGGTTGTGAATCCTTTTTTTTGGACCGGATTCCTTGACTTCCCCAATTATAACACCTAATCTATTATATATACCTTTGGCACAAAGGCCTCATTTCTCCATTTTATCTCATACAAATTATCTTTAACCATCTGTTCTTCGGTCAACATAATTTTTGAAAATCTACAAATTAAATATATATTATATAATTATCTTCATTATATCCAATATTATTCTAAATAAAAACTATTTAGAAACATTTGTTTTGCTTTTTTGTTTTTTGTTTTTTTTTTTTTTTTTTTTGAGAATCACTAATTATCAACATTATATTCTATAATATGTTAGATTTCTTTTATTGTGTTATCAAGTAACAAGTAATATTTCATCCAAAAAAAAAAAAAAAGTAACAAGTAATGAAAAAAAACACCAAACCATCCCATCAAAAAAAAAAAAAAAAAAAAAAAAAAAAAAAAAAAAAACACAAAACAAGATTTTTGGTAGAGCTCAACTACAACAAGATAGCACATAAATCTCAATGTTCAAAACTTTTAATTGAAGAACAAACACAATTTTCTTTTTTTAATTTAAAAAATCGATGCCTGTAACACTTATGGGGATTTATGTTTTGTGAAGAACACAAGGTGACAAGGTGACCAATTCAATATAATTTTTAGGTTCTTTGGACTAATTTTTTATTTTCGGAATACTACCCAAAATTTCAAATTTTATGTATAATATTTAAAAACTTAAAAAATTTTAGAAGATCATTGTCCCTAATTTTTTCTTCTAAATAAGAATATCTGAATATATTAAAATGGCAAAAGAGAAGAGGAGGGCTTTGAAGCATCTCTGAACTTGAGGAGGAAATCCGAGTAAAAAGAAGAGATGTTTAAAGGTCGGTCTCACATGCAATAAGCAATCCAACGAGCAAGGGTTTGGGTAAACCGGCAAAGTCCCATTTGATTTAAACACGGTTCTATTGTTGTAGATATTACATATAGGAGTAATTAAGAAAACCAAAAGTCCACTTACCTTGGAAAGGAACTTCCCCTTCTTCAATGAGATTTGAAGTATGCATATAGTCCACATGCCATGGAAGCCATGAGTTGGGAAAGTAATGATTGGAACCCCAAGCTCCTCAGCAACATCAATAGCGAAACACATGAGTCCATCGGCTATAATACACGTCGGTGGAGACCTTTCTGTCGATTGTCGTAGTGATATCAACAATTCTCGGAAAAGTGGCCTGCTCACTGTCCTAGTATTAAAGAACAATTGAAATATAATAGGGCCAAGACGTGGTTGATCAAGTGGAAGACCATCAGAGATGGACACAAATCGAAATCCCGGACTGCGATTATAGAAGGCCGGGATGTCCATGACACGCTCAAGACGATCGTGGTTGTAATCGGAGTTAACAAAGGTTATTAGAAAGCCGGAATCGCAGAGAAGCTCGGCTAAGGTGAGCATGGGTTTAACGTGGCCTGAAAGTGGGAGAGGCAAGATAACAACGTGAGGGACTTTGTCTTGCTCCATCATAAGGCCTTTTGTGTTCTGTTTTTCAGATAGGAGTACACCCTTGTAGATTGTAGTTTTATGATTTGTTGGATGTATGTATAGAGAAGATATGAAGTAGTATTACATGGGTTACTGAGTGTTTCAACTCTTATACAATAATTGCACATTATTTATGTTGTAAAATAGTGGAAGCTCAAATTCCCAAGATTGATTGTAAAAATATTTTAGACTTAAGAAAGATCTCCAAACTAATCAATAGGAACGAAGAAAATTAATCCAAAAAGAAAATAGACACAAAATACAAAGAATTACGTTGTTCAGCAATAGTCTACATCCACGGGCGACAACGAACAAATTTCACTATATCAAATTTGGGATAATACAAATTTATGTAGAGGCACTCTCACAAACCCAAATCCCAAATATACACAAATAACTCTCTCTCACAAATACAAAACCAAAGATTCACAAATACCAAATACGAATACTAAATACCAACTGTGAATTGCACACAAACCAAAAAAAGAGCCACAAATCAATTCCAAAAGTTGCAATGTACCAAGAGAGAGCAAATTATCAAACTACAGAACCAAGCAGCAAAAAACATCTCTCACTATTCCAAATTGCAATCCACAAATATCAAAGAACCAAACAAATGAGAGCCTCTTTTTCTCACACCCTTGCACTCTAATTTTTTCACTCTTTTTTTTTTTTTTTTTTTTAAATTGCCGAAGCACCTTTTCCTTATATAGAGTATCAAGTCGGCAAAGATGAATCCTAATAGAATTGTATTCCATATATTCACGTGCTACTCCAAGTAAAGTCACTACCTCAATTAGGACTCTAATTCTCATCTCTTGAGCACGTGAGGTCCAAATCAATTCCAAATTGAATGGGATATCTAAACCGTTTAGGTATCAATTTGAGAGTCTTAAAACTGTTAGAAATACTTAATGCAATATTATTGTATTTCATAGTGAAAGAATATACATGAGTGTCTTTATATAAGAGACATATGAGTGTAGTACAAGTAAGAGTGTAGTACAAGAATGTGTGCTATACAAGTAATCTAGTTGGGCGTAAAGCCCACAACACTATACACGTTAACAGCCCCCCTCAAACTCAAGGTGGATACGAAACCAACTTGAGGATGTCAACCAAAGTACGAAGGCATCCCTTAGGATGTGACTTAGTGAAAATGTCTGCAAGTTGATCTTTACAGGAGACTGAGATCAGCTTGAGAGCACCATGGACAAAATGATAACTTATAAAATGATAATCGATCTCGACGTGTTTAGTCCGTTCATGGAAGACATCATTGTGAGCAATATGAATGGCACTCTGATTGTCACAATAAAGAGGAGTAGCAGAGGATGTAGATATACCTAAGTCTTTGAGAAGCAATCATAGCCAAAGGAGCTCAGATGTGGTATCAGTAAGGGTACGATATTCTACTTTAGTACTGGAGTGGGCCACATGAGTTTGTTTCTTACTTCGCCAAGAAATCAGAGAAAAACTAAGAAAAAAGCAATAACCAGTGCTGGACCTGCGATCGGTGGGATCTCCTGCCCAATCAGCATCAGAAAATGCACGGAGAATAAGAGGAGACTGAGCAGAGTAGAAAAGATCATGGAAGAGAGTGTCCTTTAGATATCGAAGAATGCGCAGAACAGCAGCATAGTGAGTCGATCATGGAGCAAACAGATATTGGCTCACCTGATAAACATCATAGGAAATGTCTGGATGAGTGACAGTGAGATAAACTAGGCTACCAACCAAGCGTCTGTAAAGAGAGGGATTAGACAATGGTTTCCCTCCTTAGGGAGTCAGATGCGCATTAAACTCAACTAGAGTGTCAACAGTTTTGCTATCAGTGAGTCCAGCTCGAGACAAGAGTTCAGAGGCATACTTGGCTTGAGTAATATAAAGTCCATCTGTAGAATGAGTGATTTCAAGACCAAGAAGTAGCTGAGATGTCCAAAATCTTTCATCTCAAATTGCTGACTGAGAAAATCCTTGAGTTCTTGAATGCCACTAAGGTCATCACCAGTTATGATCATATCATCCACATATAGGAGAAGTAAAATAGTGCCTTTGTCAGTGCGACGAAGAAATAAGGCAGAATCATAATGATTGGCCATGTAACCCGAGCGAGAGATAGTAGAGCTGAATTTGGAAAACCAAACTCGTGGAGCTTGTTTAAGGCCATAAAGTGCACGTCGAAGGTGACGAACCTTGTTTGAGTCAACAGAGAGACCAGGAGGAGGTTGCATATACACTTCTTCACTTAAATCCCCATTAAGGAATGCATTTTTGACATCCATCTGAAAAAGGTCCCATTTACTGGCAGCAGCAACAGCTAAAAGGGTACGAACAGATGAGATACTGGCAACCGGAGCAAAGGTCTCTTCATAATCAATCACATACTCATGTGTAAAACCTTTTGCAACAAGACGAGTTTTGTAGCACTCAATGGACCCATCAGAGTGAGTCTTAATCTTGTAGATCCACTTACAACCAACCATAGATTTCCCAGGGGGGAGTGTCACCAAATCCCAAGTATGGTTTTTAGATAATGCATCAAGTTTCTCTTTCATTGCAATCTGCCACAAAGGGTTAGTGGCAGCCTTACGATAGGTGTGAGGCTCGTGTAGTGTAGTAAGGGCAGTGTAACAATGATAGTCAAGTAAATGTGTAGGAATAAATCTTACCCAAGTTGAATGACGAGGTGGAATGTCTTGTGCAAGATCTTCAGGCGGAGCAGGAGCAGGGGACCCAAGCTCAAGGTTGGGGTTGGGTAGCTCGTTTTCAACTTGTTCATCTTCCACCTGTTCATTAAATATTACAACAAAATGTATTTTTAGCAACAAAAATTAGTGAGGAAATATTTTTCCTCACTAAAAATATAGCTTTAGTGACGAAATATGAATTTCGTCACTAAAAGTTAAAAAAATTATAACTTTTAGCGACGAAAAATAAATTTCGTCGCTATTGTGATCTGAAAAATAGGCGCCCGTGGAGGGAAATTTTGGTGCGAGTTTAATTAATCTATAGCGACGAAATATTTTGTCACTAAAAGTGAAAATTTTTAGTGACGAAATATTTCGTCACTGTAGGTATTGTTGTGGGTAGTATTAGTGACGAAAATCCTTTCGTCGCTATAAGGAAGAATTAGCGACGAAAAAATATTCGTCACTAAAAATACTAATAGTTTTGCACTTATATGTTTTTAATGATGAAATCACAATTCGTCACTAAAAGTATGCTACAGCGACGAAATTCTAAAAATCTTAACAAAATATGGTTTCTTTGTTTCTCAAAAAAAAAAAAAATATATGGTTTCTTTTGTGACGAAAGTAAAATTCGTCGCTAAAAGTATAACAAATTCTGGGTCCTTTTGTGACTAAATAGAAATTCATCACTGCAAGTGGGCAATAACGACGAAAACAGTTCGTCGCTAAAGACCACTTTGTGACGAAATAGAAATTCGTCACTAGAAGTGGGGAATAGCGACGAAATGGTTTCGTCGCTATTTCCCACTATAAATACTCCCAAACAAACAGAACACCCATTCACCCACTCAGCTAAACAAAAAAACATTCACCATAAAAAAAAAAAGAGAAACCCAAACCCAAACATTCACCATCAGAACAAACACTCATTGGCGACGCATTCACCGTCAAAAAAAGATGAACCGTTGCCGATAAACCACTCATCGACAATGCATTCATCGGCGATGCTTCGAGCTTCGATCTATTAATCGGTGACGCTTCGATCTCTTCACCGGTGACACTTCCTTCTGCGACGCTTCCTTCGACGCACTAGTGACGCTTCGAGCTTCGATCTCTCACCGGCGACACATTGGCGACGCTTCAAGCTTTTCTTTGAACCGGCGACGCATTGCTTCCTTCGGCGACGCTTCCTCCTCTGCATCGGCGACGCTCTGCTCTGGCGACGCTTTGATTTCCTCCGCTCCGGCGACGCTTTGCCTCTCCTTCGCACCGGCGACGGTGAGATAGAAACTTTGAGATCTTTCTCTTTTTTTTTTATTTTTTTTTCTTTTTGTTCTTATACATTTTAATGCTACTGATAGAAACCAATCAAATATGGTTTTTGTTTCTCCAAATTCATGGTGTAAATGTTATGGTTGTTGTTATTTATTGTTACTGAGTGTATTACTAATATCCAAGCATGATAGCAAAGATGTAAAAGTTTAGGCTGTTAGTTTCAATGAGATGGCTGTTGGTTTCAATGAGATGGGTATTTGATCTCATTTTCTATTTGATTGGTTTTAGGTTGTTGGTTTCAATGAGATGGCTGTGATTTTTATGGGATTTTTTTTTATGGTTGAGAAATGGGTTTGCTTGATTTTTGGTTTTCTCCAACTTTGTGCTATAATTTCCTACATGCTTTATAAATGGAGGTGAAATCATAATGGAGGCAAGGCTTGCTAAATTTTGAGTTGTGGGTGTGTTTGAATGTTAGTTTGTGGTGAATTAAGAAATGGGTGTGTTTCATTTATGTTTTGTTAATTTATATATATATTTTTAAACTTGGTTTAATTTGCAATTTCTGCTGAACTAGATCATGTGAAGTGTTTAATTTGGTTCCTTTTTGTGGTTTATGTATCTTCTTGTTGGGATTTTTATTTATTTTATTTTTTACATTATTATTTGGGAGTGTATCATGAATATATCTTGTTGGGATTTTGAGATAAGATTTTATTTTTTACATTAATTTTTTTTCCTTTTATCTCTAGCTCTCTTCCTTTTGTGGTTGAAGAAATTGTGAGGAACAAGGTGAAGAACACAAGTTAGCTTGAGCAAAGTAAGTAAATTCTAGTTATCCTTCTTTATTAGACTATGACTTTGGAGTAGGATAAAGGAGCTTTGGTAGCACATAGGGTGTCAAAATTTAAAACTGTTTCAACTCTAGCTGAGGAAATTATTTTTCTTTCGTCTTTTTAATTTCAGTTTCAGCTCAAGTGCGGCTGTGAGTTTAGTGATCAGATTGAAAGTTTTGATTTTGAAAGCTGTTTACGGCCTTTTTTTTGAACAGGTTTCGAATAAAGGCTCAATCTCTCTATTCTTTGTTTAGTGTGTGCTCATATAAAGATTGATTAATTCATATTATGTTAGTCTTGGACCTCTTTGTAACTATTTGGTCATTCTTGGGGGTGTTGGGATGCTTATTATTTATAATGGAATGTAAAAAAAGAAAAGAAAGAAGAAGATAACCAGATTATTAGTATATATATATATATATATATATATATTTTTTTTTTTTGAAGCTTTAGGTATTGGTTTCTTTTTTTTTTCTTTTGTATGTGGGCTAAAGCTAAGTAAAAGTTATCTTTCTTTTATCTCCAGCTCTCTCTCTTTTGTGGCTGAAGAAATTGTGAGGAATAAGGTGAAGAACACAAGTTAACTTTGGATTTTTTCTGAAAGTTGTAAACTTAGCTTGAGCAAAGTAAGTAAATTATAGTTAAAAACTTATAAAACTCTATATATACTTGTGATATTGGAAATTTGTTTTGTGGTGGGTTGTTGTGTTGGAGCAAGCGGGTAGCTTGCATGGTGTTATAAGGTAGTTTAAATTCATATTGGGAGTGTTTTTAATTTCTTGCAAATGTGAATGAAACTTGTTGATTAGTAACAATTGTGTTCCTTTATTCAATTTCAATACTTGTAAGCATTATAGTTGTGATGTTTGTGATTGGTTTTGTGGTGGGTTGTTGTGTTGGAGCAAGCGGGTGGCTTGCATGGTGTTATAATGTGGTTTAAATTCATATTGGGAGTGTTTTTAATTTCTTGCAAATATGAATGAGTATTGTTAAGCCTTTTGTGTAAGCACTACCTTTATTACATGTGTAAGTTATGAGTTTGAGTTGTAATTTATGAGAGGATCATTTTCAAGACTGAAGTATTTATAAATTTAACTTTTCTTTTGCAGGCTAAATACACATTGTTTGTAATAACTTTGGATTTTTTTTTAAAGTTGTAAGTTTAGCTTGAGCAAAGTAAGTAAATTTTAGTTTAAAACTTATAAAACTCTATACTTGTGATGTTGGAAATTGGATTTGTGGTGGTATGTTGTGTTGGAGTAAGCGGGTGGCTTGCATGGTATTATAAGGTGGTTTAAATTCATATTGGGAGTATTTTTAGTTTCTTGCAAATGTGAATGAAACTTGTTGATTAGTAGCAATTGTGCTCCTTTATTCGATTTCAATACTTGTAAGTATTGTACTTGTGATGTTTATGATTGGTTTTGTGGTGGATTGTTGTGTTGGAGCAAGCGGGTGGCTTGCATGGTGTTATAAGGTGGTTTAAATACATATTGTGAGTGTTTTTTAAATTCTTGCAAATGTGAATGAGTATTGTTAATTAGATGTGATGAATATTACAAGCATTTTGGGGAAACTTAGTAGGGTGTGTATTTAAGTGGTAAGATAGTGATTTTGTTGCTCAAATGCATTTGTTCTGAGTTGCCTATATGAGAATTTGAAGGAATATTATTGACCCGAAGGTTTTTTTGAGCATTTGTTACTCGTTTTGCTTGTAATTTCGTGTGGCACTGTGTATTTATTAATGATTTAACTCTCCTTCTTATAAGTTATCAATTTTCATGATTCGACATTGCCTAGTTTGCACCCATTTCCTTTATTTATTATTATTTTTTTTAATACTTAACTATATGAATGAAGCACCATCACATAGTGGTCATACCAATTTTAGAAGTTAAATGCTTCTTGCTTGTGCTGTTAGACATTGGCTTGAGGTTAGAAATGTATTGTTAAGCATTCTCTATATCTTGTTCTTTAAAAAAAAAAAACATTTCTTTATAGGAAATATAGAAGATATTTTTAGGGTTCTGTAGATTGATTTTGATCTCTATCATGCTGATCCCCCATCCCTCCCTTAATTGTGTGCTTGATTTTATATGAAATGCTCTTATGTTATTTAATTTTTTGCAAGGGATTCCGGGGGGATTTCTATATGCTTGTATTACTGCAAGGTCCTCATCTACATATTAAATTTCTTGAAAATTTATGCTTTACTGATAAATTTGGCATGGTAGTGCAACTTTTTATTTTTGAAGCATTTCATTTATACACTAGGGTGACTGTGTAAGCAAGTTGTGCTGTCATTTATACATGCTTGTGATCATTTATACATGGGGTGATTGTCTAAGCAAGTCGTGTAGTCATTTCATGAATTTAGAGCTATGATAATGGATTAGCCTTCTTTTTTTGTGAAGTACATTGAAACACATGCTTGTGCTTTGCCATTTAATGGACTCCTTCCATAGTTTTAGTTCCTATTCTGAATTGAAATTTTAGATGAGCCTGCTGACATATATATGCATTTGTTAACCTTTTCTTTTATCCAACTCACTAGCTGGTTTGAATTTTCAATTCCAAGCATGTGAGAGTTAATGCATGTTTGCTTGGTGTATTTTTCCCATATACTTAAAAATATCCTGATTAAACACAGCTGATGTGAGATTGGATTCTTTTTTCTCGTGTCATGTAATTGTTGGTTATTTTCCCAAACTTCCTACATTTTATTTATTTATTTTGTGGTGGTGTTCTATCTGTAACTGTTATGTATTTTGAATCCTGTGTTCAGTATTGTTGGTATTTGAGACAAATGGCATCTCCTCCCTCTAAAATAAGTAGAGGGTGAGGTTACTGCCATCTTGTGTGGATCATGAGTTATGTATACATATATTTAAAATATCCCATGCCTTGAGGGACTTTCACAGTGTAATATTAGCCCCCCCCCCCCTTTCTTCCTCCAACACAATTGCTACTCTTAATGCATTGTTAGAAATGTTTCTTATAACATAGTTAATGTTTTTACTTTACGATTTTAACGAAGTATTGTTTTTATATTTATGCAGATTTCTTATTGGTGGCTTTTAGGGGATTTACTTTTGGCATTACTTGAAGACATATGAGGACATCTTCCGTTAGTTCTAAAATAGGGTTTAGGTAGAGTTATTGTATGTATTGCAAACAATTATTGTATGGAAGGAGTTTGAATTGGATACTTGTTTTATTTTTTACTTGTGGAATGTATGGATCTTTTTTTATAAATGTGTTGTTGAAATAAATGTGTTATTCAAATGTGAGGTTTTAATAATGTAATGACAAGTTACAAGTTAATATCAAAGTCATGAAAAAAATAAAAACAGAAAATACGTTTTAGTGACGAATTTTTTCGTCACAAATATAGCAACAAAAAATTGTTTTAGTGACGAAAATTTCGTCACAAAATATAGCAAAATTTTGTAAGAAATGGTTTTAGTGACGAAAATTTTTGTCACTATATGTGCCTGGATTTTCTTAAAAATAGTTTTAGTGACGAATTTTTTCGTTACTATATATACCCAAACATAGTTTTAGTGACGAATTTATTCGTCATTAAATATGATTTAGTAAACTAAAGTGTTTTTAGTAACGAAATATTTTCGTCACTAAATAGTGTTTTTAGTGAAGAAAACATTTAGTGACGAAACATTTTCGTCACTAAAAGTTAAAAAAAAAAAAAAAATCAAATCGGACTTTTAGTGACGAAATTTTTCGTCACCAAGACTTTTAGTGACGGGGCTACAGTGATGAAATGAGTTTCACCACTAAAAGTCCAATTTCGTCACTAAAGGTCCTTAGTGACGAAAAACTAGACTTTTAGTGACGAATTTTTTCGTCACTGAAAATACATTTTGTTGTAATGAAAGGGTAAACTAGGAAAGGGATCAGTGATATCTGGTAGTTGGATAGAGAAGTCTACAAGAGAATCAGGAGCAACTACAGGAGGATCAGAAACAGGTACAGAAGGAATATGTGCCTCATCTGGAAAAAGATCTAAGACAGAGGAGGAAGATAGGGAGACACGGAAGTGAGAGAGCTCGACAAAGAGGCGATGTTCCCAAAAGCCAACATTACGGGAGATATGGAGACGATGAGAGACAGGATCATAACACCAATACCCCTTTTGAGTTTCGCCATAGCCAAGAAAACAACAAAGCCTTGACCGAGGCTCAAGTTTGTTATGCTCATGTGGCTGAAGAAGAACAAAACAAGCAGAACCGAAGGAGCAAAGGTGATAATAGTCTGGAGGTGACTTAAAAAGGCGCTCATATGGAGTTTGATTTTCGATAACAGGATTCGAAATGTGATTAATAGTACGAACAGCATGAAGAGCAGCTTCACTCCAAAAAGGAGCAGGAACTTTGGCAGAGAAAAGGAAAGCACGAACAGTGTCAAGAATATGACGAAGTTTTCGTTTGACTCTACCATTTTGCTGAGAGGTACCTGGACAAGTTAGTTGATGAATAGTGCCATAGGAATGCAAAACAGCTTAGAAAGCATATTGAGTGTATTCAAGAGCATTATCAAATCGAAAAATTTTGATGCGTCTAGAAAACTGAGTTTCAACCATTTTTGCAAAATTAGAATATACTTCCAATAATTCAGATCGATGTTTCATATTAAAAATCCAGCTATAGCGAGAGTAATCATCAACAAAGACAACAAAATATCGAGACCCACCAATACTAGATACAGAGGAAGGTCCCCAAACATCAGAATGAATATGGTCAAAGATATCAGTGGATATTGAGTCACTAGTATTGAAAGGCAAAGTTGGTTGTTTTCCTAACTGACATGAAACACAATCAAAATTTCTGTAGACATTGAACCTAACAAACCTCTAGAAGCCAATTGTTGTACCCAAGAGGAAGATGCGTGACCAAGACGAGTATGCCAAAGTGCAAGGGAAGGAATTGAAGAAACTGTAGTAGCTACAGCAATAGAAACATGAGCAACAAGTGGAAGACGAAGGTTGTCCACGGGAAACATACGCCCAACTCTGGGACCGATCCCAAACTCCTGTCCCGTCCTCGGATCCTGCACAATACATCCAGAATAATCAAATATAATGCAATAACCCAACTCAGCTAATTGTCCCACATAAAATAAATTGTAAGAAAGGTCAGGAATATTAAAAACCCCAGGAACCGAGAGGTTAGAGGTCGAAACAAAACCTATATGATGGCCAGACATTGTGGAACCATTTGCTGTACGAATATTAAGAGGATGTGGTGCAGGTTTGAGTTCAGAAAATAAGGATGAGTGAGGTGTCATGTGATTGCAACAAGCGGAATCCATAAGCCAAGAGGAAGGAGACATACCAGATAAAGCTGAGAGAGAAGAGGAATAAGATGCATTACCAACCATACGAATGACATTGGCGATGATGTTTTTAAGGTCATCTGTGCACATGGTGAAAGTGCGTCCTGGAGATTTAGACTATGCAGAGACGGGAGCCATTGGCTGGACACTCTCAGCGTTAGCAACGGTAGCAGCAACCATTGAAACAGCTGATTTGTTGCGACGGTAGCAAATCTCAATATTGTGGCCAAAACGTTTGCAAAATTTGCACAAACGTTTGATGGATTGGCCTCGACGATTGTTGCAATAAGAAAAAGACCTGTCCTTATTCTTCATTTAGAAGAAAAATATGCAAAAACAGACTACAAAAATGAATTCTACGTGAAAAACTAGGTAAGGAGCACCTGAACTGCAAAAGTCAACTCTGAAAAAAAGTCAACAGTCAACCCTGGTGAAAGTCAACTCTAGAAGTCAACGGTCAATGCTGCCAAGTCAACAGATGACGTTAGCTGACGTGGAGGGTGACGTCAGCAGATGGTGGACAATGATGTCAGCAGATGACGTCACCTAGGGCTGACGTCAGCAGGTCCAGAACTGGCACGTGTAAGCGTGTGGCGGTGCGTAAAGATGTCTGATGGCGCGTAAGTAAGATTGTCGGTGCGTGTCGGCACGTGGATCGCGTGATTTTGTCTGCAGAATCTTTTGAAGGCGTGTGACGGTGCGTGCAAGCTCCGATGACGATGAGGTTTCCACAATTGAGTAGATCGGGGCGAGACGATCACTGTGGTACCTGAAAAGTACTTGTCAGAGCAAGATACACGGTGGAGACGATAAGTGCAGTGGTTTATGTGGTGCGAGACTCCTCAACGACGGTGGTTGCAGGTCTGGAACCCAAGGACGACGGCTGAAAGGCGTCGGAGGTTCTACAGCAAAAGCCTACGACAGCAGTTGTGACGGCAGAAGCGATGCTGAGAATAGAGTGGCACCAATAAAGACAAGACTGCTAAGAAAAGGTTAGAACAGTGGCTTTGATACCATGTTAAATATGTTATTATTAATGCGATGTGTTATACCATGTTATATATGCTAAAGTGGATGCGGAATGAAAAGCATAGAATAGGAAAACTGAAAACACAAGGTTTACGTGGTTCAGCCTTGACGGCCTACATCCACGGAGGAATCCTTTAAGGGTTACATCTTTATTGTATAAGAGTGTAGTACAATAACCTGTGTTACAATGAACCCTAATATGAGTATATATAGGCTACTAAACCCTAGACTACTAATACAAGCAGGAATGGGCTTAGGCTTATTATATTGGGCTAATATGTTTAACATATCTTTAACACCCTCCCTCAAACTCAAGGCCGAAACTCGATGAAGGTTTGAGGTTAGATAAGCATGAAAAGATCACTTGGAGATGCCTTGAAAAATACCTTTGAAGAAACCACAATGAAGAATATGCCAATTGACCAATTTTGGAGTTTCAAATGAAGAAATGGAGTCCAAAATTGGAATCTACGCGAAAAATTAAGCAAGATAGTCCCTTTTGGAAATTTTGACTTTTGGTCAAAAGTCAACGCAAAAAGTCAAAGTCAATAATCAAAGCTCACAGGTCAGATCCGAGTGGTCCGAGTCGGGTCTGTCTGAGTCAAAGTCAGCTAGGTGACGTGGTGCTGACAAGGCGACATTGCTGACGTGGTGAGCTGCGTGGGTGAAGACGTGGCTACAACTGACGTGGCCTTTTGCTGACGTGGACGTGCTTGCGTGGCTGCTGACGTGGATAGATGATGTCATCATATGACGTCAGATGACATCAGCAGCAATTGTTGAGCATGGTAGGAGCGTGCGATTTTCACCGCCGCGTGGAGAAGAAGCCAAAATCTAGGAAGGCGCGTGGAGGCGCGTGTAAGCTCAAACGATGGCTGGAATCTCAGGTTCTGTAGATCAGTGGACGAGGAGGCCGTCAGGGTGGCGCGTGTGCCAAGAAGACGATCTGGAAGTCGGGAATTTGAGGCGGCGCTTGGAGATTTGCAGGAGACAACTGCGGCGCGTGGCAGGGCTTCGGGTGACCAGATTTCTGGGTTTTGGTTGCAAGAGGTCGTGGAGCACGTTTGTGGTGTTGGTTTCATTAGGCGAAGCATGGATTTGCGCAAATCTGATAAGTTAAGTCACAGCTTGCTTGGTTGTTGGATTTTGACACAACATAGAGCCATGGTGGCTGCGAGATGCTGTGGAGTCTGGATCCAGCAGACAAACATGTGTGACTTCAGATGGTGGTATGCATGTGAGAATCTTCTTTGTTGTGTAAAGATGTTTGTTTGATGCCAAGAACGAAGTTTAGCTCTGATACCATGTTAGAAATATTGAATGCAATAGTATTGTATTTCATAGTGAAAGAATATACATGAGTGCCTTTATATAAGAGACATATGAGTATAGTAGAAGTAAGAGTGTAGTACAAGAATGTGTGCTATACAAGTAATCTAGTTGGGCCTAAAGCCCACAACACTATACACGTTAACAAAAACAATTAGGAATTATAGGACATCAAGTCTTATACGCCACTCCAAAACAATTTGGATTAGGATAACAAGCCACCGACTTCACAAATTAGACTTCTAATTTTTCTACCAAAAAATTTAAAAAATTTGCTGTTAATTTGCTTAGCTAATCAATATTTTCTGGCGCATTCTCAATATACTACTTTATATTCCCCAATATATTCTGCAAATCACACCATAAATTTCTATGTCCGAATCGAAATCTTCTATTCCACTTTCTTTGTACCACTTTATATTCTACAAATCATAACATATCATATGTACATTTATTTAATTAAACTCTTATTTTATGCATTGTTCTTATTTCACTTACCTAAAATAAAATAAAAAATCCCACCCATCCCAGCACCACCACCAACCTCCGCTGACATCAGTCACTGGCACCTTCAACAGTTCAACGCTGGTCATGACCATTCTACCACCTCCACAAACCATTGCAGGTTCTGTTACAGAGGCCAAAGTACATGGCCAAGAAGATTGTTTTCCTCTCAGGGATAAATTTTCCTCTACAGTCTCTCTCTCTCTCTCTCTCTCTCTCTGTGAATCCAAAAGCAATATGCACTGTGGTAGTGAAAATGACTTACTGTTTGAGAATTTACTGGGTCGGGGTTTTACTTACTCTTTGATCGCACTGCTGAAAATCCACAATGATCTTTTGATTCTTTAAATTCACCTTGTTCTTTGATTTTCCCCCTATAGTATGTAATTATTCTTGATATATTATTTCTTATATTTGTCAAAATTTACTAATAAAATAGAAAGAAAATTCTCCTATTTTATCATCAATGTATCTTAAGCTTCAAAATATATAGAAGGAAATTCTTTTTTTCTTTATATAAGTAGATAGTGGGAGAAAGGGAGGTGGGTTCGAATTGAGAAAATCTATAAATGCAAAAAATTTCACAACAATTTTGTGATAGATTGTTAGTAATAGATAAAAAAGTAATGTCAACGATGGGCTTAAATGAGAACTTAATAAAAATTTGCTAACTTAGTATTGTTGTGGAATTTTATGTTTATATGAGAAGAGTAATGCTACAATTACAAAAAAAAAATTTATAATATTTTTTACAAACTTTTGAGGTGACATATTCTTACTAGTTCTCATCTGGGCCTAATACTGACATCATTTTGTTTTTACTTTTCGGTAACAACTCATCATGTCAGCAGTTTATAAAAAAATATATAAAAAAGTTTATGGCTTTAGCATTTTTCATATAAAGAAGTGTTACGTCCACAACACTTTCACAATAAATTATAGGTGGTAAGTTGTTACTAGTTTTAATTTATACCCACTATTGAAACTACTTTTTTTCCTACTAATAACAACCCAACAACAATATATCACTTAAAATTTATTGCGTGTAAGTATTGTAAAAATATTGTACGATTATCATTTCACTTTAGGTTCAAAGAAAAATGAAAAAGAGGATTTATAGCGTATGTATGTATGCATTACTCTCATCAACAGTGTTGTGTTACAGTTAAATCTGGGCTCGCTATCGCACGATTTGTATCTATGAGTAATGCTAGTACTACAAATTTTATCATAACTTACTCACGTGGTAAGTTGTGATTTGTAAATAGTGAAGTAAAAATGGTGGGTATATGTAAGTTGCAACAAAAATTGTGGTCTTAACATTTTTGCATCTACGCCAAAAAAATTTGTTAACTCGTCCTGATCGACGTACCCATGGAGTGGACTCTCACACCTGACGCCTGTGATTAGTTTGGGAGTCGGTGAATAGCAAGACTAATATTGACGAAATGTTGCACGCTGAGATAAAGAGTAAAGACACCTTTTTTCAGAAAACGAATAGAATACAGATTTTCCCGTGTTCATGTTTATCTGTATCGTTGAGTTGACTTGATGTTATTTAATTTACAGATCCAATCTTGCGACATAAACAATCCGTCGAAAATGATTGCAATTTGCAAGTCTAATGTGGGTTAAAAACTATAAGCAACATAATGACATCTACAAATGAATCATGACTGACAATGACCTGACTGGTGAGATCATAGATCATTGAGACCAGGGATGAGCCCTCCACAAGTTACAACTACTTTCACTTTATTTTATCAAAATATATATGAACACAATATTATTCATAGCGGACTGACAAATCGTATTTTGTTTTATATTTTTATTTGTTTTTAATTTTTTGGCCAATGAAGGAGAAAAATCTATTGTACAATAAAAGCGGATGCATTGTACACAATTGAAGGTAATACGTTGTACACGCATTTATTTCAACTTATACAAATAAACAGACCCTTGGATGGTAATTAAAAACCATCAAATAACAATTGATTAACTAAAACAATCAAGTTGAAGTCCGATAAGAACAATTAGACAAGCACTCCAAGTATTACAAAGCTTTTTCTTAGCTGCTAAGTGCTAACATGCATGAGGAAACCCGAAATCTAACATCAACCACAATATTATTAAAAATAGGTTCTTCAATCTTATTGTTCTTTATAAGGAAAGGAGCATATGCTTTGTTGAGAAAACTTCTTAATCATATATTGCCACTGCTAACTCGCAATATCAATCTACTCATAAAATCATATTCTTCTCAACTCTTCAATAACCTATATGATTTTAAAAAAACTTTATGTGGCCTACATTTAAATGATAAATAAAAAATCATGTCTTAAGGATTTTTTTTTTTTTTTTTTGGTGAAAGACATTATGGTGAAAAACAATTTCTAAGTAATTCTCAATTGGTATAACCCATTTGGTTAATAAACACCTTAAAGTTACAAGTTTTAAACTCCTTGATAGAAGGAGGTTATGAAACAAATATTAATTTAAAAGGGTCCCTGGTCTAGCCCATATATATAGCTTGTCTCCATCAAAAGGATATGTGTGAGGTAAATGTCATAGACTAGAAAACTCTTTTATATATACTATCATCATATAGTGAGTTTTCTTTTCTTCAAAGACTTAAACAACTATAGCTGAAGGTGTGTTTATTTTCTGCTGCAACTCTCAATTTTGTCTTACATTCCATGCATGATGCGCCTCTACCCATAGGGAGGTCTAATTTACTACTAAATTGACATTGGTTTATTTAGAATTAAAGTTTAAGTTTCATAGCATTAAAGTTTATTTTCTTTGGCTTTGTGGATCTATGTTTTGGTACTCATGTGGATGAATCACCCATCTCATTGAATAAAATGTGTTAAAATGAGAAATTAAATATGAGGGTGGGAGTGATCTAATTGCTCAAGAGTAAAAACTTGAGAATTTATTCCTTTAAAGTAAAGGTTTTGTGAAAGCTATTTATATTGGTTTACAGGATTTATTAAGGTTTGACTGCCACTAAATACTCAATTGTCAAAGCCTCAGGATGTTTTAAAATGCAATGCCAATTAAGAAAAGTAACCCATGCATTAGCTCAACAAAATATGATCCTCTCTTTGTTTTATTTTTAAAATATACAATTTTTTTACTCAAAAAGGTTAGAGATTTTTAAATATAAAATTTGATAATTATAATATTTATAAATAAGTATTTATTATGATTGTATTTTTATGTTAAATTATTTATTCCACAATTTAAAGATATATGATGTGACAATATACAATGAGAGGGTGTAAATATAGGAGGTCTGATAGGGACTTTTTATAGAATTTAAACTCGAGTAAATAATATATTAAAATAATATATTATATAAAATAGAATTTAAACTCAAAACTTGTTTTTTTTTTTTTTTTTAACCAGACTCAAAACTCAAAGCTTACTAGTATTATGACTGTGCAATACAAATATTAATCAAGAATCATAGAATCATATGTAATATATATATATATATATATATATATATATATACACACACATACATACATACATACATACATATATATATATATATATATATGTATATGTATCATGTTTAATGTATCCTATTTTTAATCTCAAAATACAAATTAAAATTATCCAAACTTTATCCTCAAAACTGAAAAGGATATTCAAGTAAAAAAAACAAAAAATTAATAAGAACAAAATATTTTTGTGTTAAAAAATTGTTAAATAAAAATTAATAATAAAATTTATTAATTAATTATTGTCAAAAATATGTTATCAACTTAATAGTAAAAGTTGCAACACATGGAAATTAACTATGAGCTAGGGTATTCACTTGGTATAAACATGCCTTCTAAGACAAAGCTTTTATTACATTAGTATTTAATATCATATCATTTAGGGGGAAATTTTTTTTTTTGTGATTTCTTAAAAGCTAAAATAAAGGTCATCTCTTATGTATTTCACAATGACTTGGACAGTCAGTAATTGAATATAAAAAAATGTTACAACCAAAAAAAAAGAAAGTATAATGATGAATTTTAGTGGGAGATAAATTTGATTAGAACAAAGAGACAACATACCTTAAATATATGTTTTATAGGTAATTAATTTGTATCTATTATCCACTATTTAATTAAGATATTGAAATTTTGGGTAATAAAATTTTAGTTGGAATAGAATTTAAAATTATTTTAAGCTTAGATAATAGAGTTTTATGAATCTAAGTTTTTTATTTTTAAACTACAAAGAGTATGTAAATTAAATCATCCTTAGTTCTTCATTTATTTAGCTACTTGTCGCGAAGGAGTGATCAATAGTCATTTGGTACAATTACAACTTTTAAGACCTAACTTTTAATTTATATTATATAGTAAATGTTGTATTCACGTTTAAATAAGTTAATTATTAACAAGTGAAATGTTTTGATTATATATATGACATATAGGGATGGATTCAGGCTTTGAAATTAGGAGGGTCAACTTTGCTGTTGGTTGTGTGTGGCAGCTCCGGCCTCTGACTCTATTGCTAAGCCACTTAGGGTTTTTTTTTTTTTTTTTTTTTTTTAAAGTGCCTTTGATGAGTATGGGTTGTTTGTTTTGGGTAAAATTGTTTAATTGGACTTAAATTTATATATTTATTTACATATATATATATATATATATATTTTTTGCTATTGGTGCTTTTTGTTGATGGGCATGTATTTTTCTTTTTCTTTTTTAGATTTTAGATCTATAATTTTTTTTAATTGCTTTTAAAATGAGGAAAATGCTAGTAAATTGCTGATGTGATTAGTGATTATTATTATATAAAAAAGTGACATAAGTGGTGGACCTATATGTGAACCAATAAGAATTTTCTACCTTAACAGTTTGGAAAAAATATTATAGAAAAACTTGTGAATATAGCATTACTCTCAAAAGAATTAAAGATATTGTTAAGGGGGTAAAATGAAATTTTATAGAAGAAAATTGTTAAAATTAATATCTATATATATACTAATAATTTAAATAATAATAAAAAATCTGGGGGCATTGTCCAAGAATAGCTGTGTCCCTGGTGACATAGTTTCACCGTTAGAATATTGTGCATGACAAATACCTTTTATGCACATTGAACGTCAATTCTACCCAAATTGTTGACTATATAGGCATTAATTAGCCACATTCAAGAGTAACTAAAGTGGAAGTTTCTATTATTCCATAATGAACCAATATGATAATGTTTATGCCTTCTAATATAGTAAACTATACATGGTTTGTGTCCAGTTTCACTGGAAATGTTAGAATCAGGGGTGGAGGCAAAGGGGACGAGAGGGGGCAAGTGCCCCCCCTGACCTCCTAAAAAAAATCTAGAGTAGCAACCTAAATATTAGGTAGGGGTGTCAATGTTCGACCCAACCCGCGAACACGACACGAACCCGATACGGGTTTTTTCGGGTTAGGGTTGGGCCTTAATGGGTTTGGGTCATAAATGGGTTGACCCGAAAGCGACACGATAAGAAACGGGTCATAAACGGGTCAACCCACGTAACCCGCAATAAACACGTTTGACACGCTAATTTATTTGTGTCAACCCGAAATGACCCACTTAACACAACCCGTTTAACTCATATAACAAATAAATATTTATTTTATTTTAGATTTGTCAAATACCTTTTATATCCAACATATATTTTAAATTTAAAAAGAAAAGTGAGTAATTACAAAAATTTACAATGGATATAATTGGAAATTGAAACTTTACAGACCTTAGAACTACTAATACTTTTTTTTTTTTTTTGGTGGCATAGAACTTACATAAATGAAATAGGATAAGCTTATGGAAGATGTTATGAATTTGGACATCAACAAAGAATTTATGGATGATAATCGTGGTCATAGTCAGGATTATTCTACTGTTTGCTCAAATTCTTTCAATATTGATACTTAGCATTTGGCGAGTTCCAAGAATATTATATTTTTGTTGAACTATGTTATTTTATTTTGTGAAACTTTGTTATTTTGAATTTGGGTTGAAGTGTATGCACTTCTTTTGGAGTGTAAAGAACTTATTTCTAGATGAATGTTATATTTTTGTTGAATTATATTATTTTGAATGTGGGTTGAAGACTTGAAGTGTATGCACTGATTTTTGGGATGTAAAAATAATTATTTCTAGATAGATGTTATATTTAATATTATGCAGGTTGAAATGGGTTGTGTTACATTTGTGTCAACCCAACACGACTCGTTTATTAAGCATGTCAAATGGGTTGGGTCGGGTCAACCCGCCTTATTAACAAGTTGGGTTAGGGTTGAAGGATCATGACACGATTATTAAATGAGTCGGGTTAGGGTTGAGCCATTTAGTCAAATACCCCTACCTCAACACGACACGAACCCGACACGCTAACCCGAATTGACACCCCTAATATTAGGCTATCAAGTATTTTGACCTTGACACAAACATTCCACGCCTAGAGGCTAGAGAAAAAGGCAATATTAGGTGCAAATCTTTGTAACATCACTTTGTCTTTTTCCAAACAAAACAAAGTTTTGTGGGTCCTACTTAACACCCATACCGTTTTTCCTTGCCACATGTTCTCAAGCACCGGAATTTTTTTTTCCTGGAGTGCTTTTCTTAGGGCAATTTTTTTTTTTTTTTTGGTTAACTCTTAGGGCAATTTGTTCCTCAAATAAGGTATTCTCACATAATCATAATAAAAAAATATATTTAGGTCCTTGTATATCAAACTAAAACCTTAGCGTTCCCTAATCTTTTTCTCTTCTACTTTATCTTTTTTATAATTTCAATTTTGAAACACTTTAATTTTACTATAGAACCAATTTTAACTACTTACTACTTAAAGAATAGAGTAAAAAATTCTGAATTTTGCATAAATGAAAATACAACTTTATAATTCTCTTATATTGATTTATTTTCTCAATTTATTTTAAGGAATCAAATTACATGTTTAAATTCTATATATTTAGAATAATCTCTTAATTTGATTGTTATTAACTATGATTTTTTTTAATAATATGAAATATATACGTATAATCAATTGAGATTATGGAGAAGCCAAATTATAATAATGATTTAGATTCAAATTCTAAACAAACTCATATCAATGTGTATTTTACTAATCTTCCAATTGAACAAATTAAATTATGTATGAAAAAATAAATTAGAGCTTATATTATATTAGATTTTGTACGATAATTGCATTAATAGTATATAATTCTATATCTATATTGTTATTAACATCAATTAATAATATTTAGATTAATTTTACTTTCAATCTTGTCTTTTAATTTTGCCCCCCGCCCCTCCTAAACTGAAATCCTGGCTCCGCCACTGATTAGAATATAGACATGTATCCAAAACTGAATATGCTTTCATATCCTAACGTGTTCCGTACAACTGGACATTGTACACAATAAGCTCTTCCCAAGCAATATAAAGGATGAAGGAGTTGGTATGTAGTGTGAAACTAAATAGCCATTTGCAAAACATAAGCTCTTCAAGAGCTTTTCAACATATATGGAATGACTATTTTTACGCTCTTTTTTTATATTTTGTGTGGAAAGGGAGATAGCCGTGGTCTTAGAGGTGGTAGGAGGGAGCGAGAGAGAATTGACTATTAAGGTGAGGAAAGAGATCACCATGCAAGTTGTGGAATGTGACCTTCCTCAATACTGCATTATGCACCAATAACCAGCCATTTAGTTAGATCGTTAGAAGTTATATTTTCAGTTTATAATTAGAACTTATACCCACCTCCAACTGGAATGTGACCTTCCTCAATTAGCTTCGAAATACAGCAAAAGCTCCACAAGCAGCAAGCACCGTATGGACGTGTGGTGATTACGCGGATTCCCAACTCCTTCACGACATCATTTGTGTTAAATGATATTATTATTATATTATATTAGCAACGTAATGTGTTATACCATGTTGTGTATGCCAGAGTAGATGCGGAATGAGAAGCATAGAATAGGAACATCAAGAACACGAGGGTTACGTGGTTCAGCCTTGACGGCCTACATCCACAGAGGAATCCCTTAAGGGCTACATCTTTATTGTATAAGAGTGTAGTACAATAACCTGTGTTACAATGAACCCTAACATGAGTATATATAGGCAACTAAACCCTAGACTACTAGTACAAGCAGGAATGAGCTTGGGCCTATTACATTGGGCTAATATATGTCTAATATATATCTCTAACACCCTCCCTCAAACTCAAGGTGGAAGCTCGATGAAGGCTTGAGGTTGGATAAGCATGAGAAGATCACTCAGAGTTGCCTTGAAGAATGCCTTTAAAGAAACCAAAATGAAGAATGTGCCAATTGACCAATTTCGGAGTTCCAAATGAAGAAACGGAGTCCAAAATTGGAATCTACGCGAAAAACTGAGCAAGATAGGCCATTTCGAAAATTTTAACTTTTGGTCAAAAGTCAACGCAGAAGTCAAAGTCAATGAAAGTCAACGGATTTGGTCAAAGTCAACGGTCAGTGCTTACGGGTCAGATCCGGGTGGTCCGGGTCGGGTCGGTCCGGGTCAACGGTCAGCCAGGTGACGTGGTGCTGACGAGGCGACACTGCTGACGTGGCTGCTGACTTGGATTAGGGCTGACGTGGCAAAGGCTTGCGTGTGCTGATGTGGCAAGATGACGTCATCGGATGACGTCAGCAGAAGTTTTCCGGCGCGTGGAGGAGGGTGACAAGTCCACCGGCGCGTGAATGACAAGCCAGAATCCCAGGCAGCGCGTGGAGGCGCATGCCACGGCTGTTGAGATCCAGATTTCTTCTGTAGGCAGATCAGTGGTCGACATGGCCGATAGAGCGGCGCGTGTGACCAATAAATGAGCTACAAAAGAGGAAATCGTGGCGGCGCGTGGGGAGGTTCCAGAGCTTCCTGCGGCTCGTGGAGGCGCGTGACAAGGCTTTGGGTGACCGGATTTCTGGGTTTTCATCGCGGGAGGTCGTGGGACACGTCTGTGGGGTTGGTTTCTTCAGGCGAAGGATTGATTTGTGCAGATCTGTAAGATGAGTCACGGCTTGCTTGGTTGTTGGATTTTGACACAGCACAGAGCCATGGTGGCTGCGAGATGCTGTGTAGTCTGGATCCAGCAGACAAATATGTGTGACTTCAGATGGTGGTATGCACGTGAGAATCTTCTTTGCTGTGTAGAGATGTTTGTTTGATGCCAAGAACGAAGTTTGGCTCTGATACCATGTTAAACATTGGCTCTGATACCATGTTAAATGTAACATTATTATTATATTATATTAGCAACGTAATGTGTTATACCATGTTGTGTATGTCAGAGTAGATGCGGAATGAGAAGCATAGAATAGGAACATCAAGAACACGAGGGTTACGTGGTTTAGCCTTGACGGCCTACATCCACGGAGGAATCCCTTAAGGGCTACATCTTTATTGTATAAGAGTGTAGTACAATAACCTGTGTTACAATGAACCCTAACATGAGTATATATAGGCGACTAAACCCTAGACTACTAGTACAAGCAGGAATGAGCTTGGGCCTATTACATTGGGCTAATATATGTATAATATATATCTCTAACAATTTGCAAAAGAGTACATAAATCCATCCAAAATTACACAAGTGACCGAACCCAAGTCAAAGTTTCTGCTATACTCAACTAAGATCTCGCGAAGAGTGGCTTTGTGACAGACTTGAACGAGATGACCATGTCTTTAGTCAAGTCAAAAGTGCGAGGGTGATCCTTCGGCAGGCCATCGGAGATGGACTCGAAATGGAGGGTTGGGAAGTGAGTAGAAAGCCCTTGTAGTTGAGTGAGGAGGCAATGGTTGTGCTCGGTGTTCAGGAAAGTAACATGGAGGCCAGAATGGCAAAGAAGTTGTGTTATACTTAGCATGGGTTTGATGTGGCCTAGTAAAGGATATGGCAGTATCAGCCACTACAACAAATTTGACTTTTTTCAAGGGTTAAAACCCTTAAAAAAATTATTAAAAACTCCTGAAAAAAATTGTTTTAAGAGTCTAACTGACCCTTGATAACATTCTAAACATATACCGTCGAAAAGGAAATTTTGAAAGTCTTCGTGGCTCTCAAAACAAGTGCTCTAATCTTATTTTAAAGGTCAAGAGACCCTTAAATAACCTTGACCAAGGTTTAAAAGATTTATATTTACAACCCTTGATAAATAAAGTTATTTAAGGGGTCTCTTGACCCTCAAAATAAGATTTTATTTAAAATAAAAAAAAAAACCACAATCATGCACAAAAAAAAAAAATATACACACACACACACACACACACACACACACACGCACAAAAATTCACAATTGTTGAGATGATATGCTATGAAATTGATGTATAGCAAAAGTGGTATATTGCCATAATTACACTTTCTTTGATCTCTAAACTCAAACCTACAAATTAACAGATTAGGGGCGCGTACAAACTGCCGATATGTCAATTATTGTTTAAGAGAAAAAATATCAACAACCACACTTTGTACAAAGACCAAATTTGTCTAAGAGTTAAAAGTTTTGGTACATTTTATTCTTCATCATCATCTCCAAAGCAAGAAGTTATCAACCAGTACTGAACATTTCAGCCATTATGGGTGCCCTCAAGTTTCTGAAAAAGAGAGATAATGATATCAAAAGTTTGTTAATTTCCCAGCAAATATATCTACACACCTTTCCACAATATCAAAGTCAAGGTATCCACAATTTCAAAAAGAACAAAAAATGCAAAACAAAGTTCATACATCTAAATAAAACATGCTGATTAAAGAAACTTCATTCATCAACAAAGTCTTACAAAATTACTTTCTTTCATAAAAACCCATTTATCCATAAAAAAATAAAAATTTAAGAAGAACACTTGGAAAGAACATAGGTCCATAAAATACGTGGGTACTTGTCTACTATTTCTTATTTTATTTTTAATATCATAAATAATCACACCAAGCAAACACAGCAATTTAGTTTCCAAAACAATCAAATTACAACACATCAATATAAAACCAAAAAAGAAAAAATTACCTGCGCCAATTGCCAAGCATTGGGTAAATCCAACCTTGATGCAGAACAGAGGCTAATGGGATATATACCTATCTATTCTATCCACATAAAGAGCTCAACAAGTCATTCCAAATTTATCCAATAGTACTAAAACAGTGACCAGCTTGAGTTGATCTTCATACCTTAGTGATTACTACTAGATTGGGCTGATTGCGAAGTGATATAACTCAACATTTGCATCATCATATCATCATAATGTGCTCTTTGCTCTCCAATTTGACTAGAAACAGTTTTTTTCTTTTTCTTTTTTTTTTTTTGTGAAAAATTTATTTGGTCATTTAGAAAGTGTATTTACTATTTAGTGCATATATGTGTTAATGCAGCAAATCAGAAACTCAATGGCAAGCTGAGCAGAAACTTTTCAAGAAGTGGCTGCTAAGAACTATCAGAACCTAGACAATAAGAACAGCCCAAAAATAGTATAAGTAAATATCAAATAATGGGAAATCAAGGGGATTCTAACAACAAACATCCAAAGTGCATAAAACAAAGTAGTAGCTGACTTATGTACATTTTTTAGATCAAGGGGATTCTCCTTGTTGCAGCGTCGTTGTCATCGATCAACTTTATGTTGCTGCCATTATCCTTAGGACTTCATAAGTACCCTTCCTCTCTCTATTTTTATATCCATGTACATGTTTGTACATTTTGGTTTAGTCTTTTTTTTTAGAGGTTTATTTAACTTATTTATTTATAGTTTCATGTTTGTTAGAACTTCACTTTCTCAAATAGGAGAGATCCTAATGCTTTAAGTGAATAAACAAACCCAAACCTTGACATATCTTAATACTTCAAGTAAATAAGCAAATCCAAACCAACACTAACAACGAAAATTATTGCATTCATTTACTTATGTACATTTTTTGAGAGTCTATAAGCACAGTGGCAGTGCTACGCAAATTATCAATGGGTTATAGCAATCAAACAACTATTAAATAATGCAATCAATTGTATCCCTGAATTTTCCATATAAAGAGCATACCTATAACAGTGCAGCAATAGTACAAAAAGAATTCCACAACAATGGAGCTAAATCTTGAAATAATTCTCTCTTCTAAAATAGAAAAAAAAAAAAAAAAATTAGGCACACCTGTATAAGTGCAGCAACAGTAACTTTAGAAGCCAATCTTAATGACACATTATTCTAACTTCATACATACCAAAACGTGGACTGGCTGTTGAATTTGGACACGGTTTTTGCCCTTTTACCCTTCTTTTTTTCATTTTTTTTTTTTTTTTTTTTTTCCAAACAGAGGACAACTGCAACAAGAACAAAAATGATGAAAATACATCTTGCTGGTGATCCCTGAGCAGTCAGCACCAGGCAAGGGGTAAGCAATGAAGGGAATGTATTCCTGCTTGGATGTGATCGAGATTTAGACCTTCCACAAAAATGATTTCCTGAACCATTTTAGCACTGGTAGTGTTGAGTGTCAATATTATTTTCCTGCATTAAATTAAAATTACACCCCAGTGCAAACAAAAAAAAAAAAAAAATCCAGTCTCCTTAATGTCTTGAAGAAATTTCAGGATATTCTAGCAATTGAAATTCAAACACCTATATCCTCCCAAAGCCACCCTAAACAAAAGAGAAAGAATAGATTATGCTACTTGAACTATTCTATTGATCATCAAAACATTGTGGGCAGATGATGAAACTTGCAGTCATAGACATGACAACTGAAAAATACAAGAAGCTTACTAAATTTCTCTGATATACAGGCCATACATACATACATACAAATATATATATATATATATATAGACAATAAACATGGTTGGGAAAAAGTAATATGGACATACACAAATATGACCAATCATTAATGAGAGCACATTCCCTCAGTTGGAAATTTGAACAGCAATATGAACAATCTCCAGCCCTTCCCTCACAAGATAACATTTGATTTTCTCTGGGAAAAGTGAATCTCAGTAGACTTGATTCTCTTTATATCTACAACAACAACAACCAAGCCTAGGTACCAAAATTCTTCACCAATTTTTCTCATGAGTTCAGTGCGAAATTTAAAAGAATTGTCAGATGCTACCAAACAGCTCCAAACCCCTGCATTCCCAATCCCCCTGCTTCTTCCAACAGGGCATGACTGCCCTGGTTTTTGATTGACAACTCTGACATTCAATCATCTGCAAGCAGTTTAAGTAAAAGGACTTTTTTCTCAAAGATTGAACAGAAATTCCTCACATATTTTAAATACCTGGAGTTGATGTTCCTGCATTTTAAATTAATTAACTAAAACTAGCAAATTTTTTTTAGAAGGAAGTTTTCTTTTCTTTTTCATTTTATGATAAAGGTCTCCTTGAAAAGTTCCACACCAGGAAAATGAAAAATATATGTTTGTTAATTCCTCTCCAGGAATATGAGAGACATTTGTTTGTTAATCATTAGTCTATTTTTCAAGACTGTTTTCAGATAAGTTATGATTTGGAAGTCGCCCTTGTATACTGCTCATGTAGGAAGACCCACCAAACACTTTCTCAATATTTTGGATGACTAATGCTTTAAAGACTACTTATAGTACCATTTTTCTTTCTGGGATATCTCCTATGTATGCTTCCCATGTACTTGGGTGCACCCCTCTCTGATTGGCAATACAATTTAACTATTTAAAATCACAACACAAGGTAGCATAAGAGACAGGAGGAAAAGCCAATAGCCCTTGGGTCAAATTGCACCTCCACCCCCTATAAAAATGGGTGGGGAGCGAGGTTGCCAGTTCAAGTCCTATGGGGTGCATAAGTTATTGACCTATCAAAAAGAAAATAGAAGTAGGAGGAAAGAAAAAAATAGTTTTCTTCTACGAAGATGAACCTAAGCATATAACTAGAGTACAAAAAGGGTAAGGATCCAACAAAAAGTCAATTGGAGGGTGGAGGTAGAAGGAAAATAAGTGCAAAAAGAACTTCAACCAAAATGGTGTATAAAATTAGATTTAGTTCATCATTACACGTAACCGACATAGAGTCAGTCATATTCTAACAATGTGCAGTTAGTTACACGGATGTCCATCATTTTTGTTCTGTCAAGGCCATGTCTTTGCTAAATCATTAGTCATCACGTTCTTTCTCACTAGCCCAACTCATGCCCTAATCGGCCCGTCCCTCATTCACATGTAAACAGAACCACAGCATTCCGTGCGCAAGTTAATTTTGGTTTGAGTTTGAGATACACATAAAAACATTTATGTAAAAATAATTAAATTTTTACCATGTGGTCTGCTCAAAGTTAAACAATAATATTAAACATAATCGAAGGATTCGAGCCTTCCCTTTCAACACAGACATAGAAGCTTTCAGGGGCGAATACCCTCGCACTGTCACACACACTAGACACGACAAGAATGAAAACTAAATTTGAATACACAAACACACTTGACAGAGCAAAAATGAAAATTAAATTCCTAGTTATTGAATGTGCAAATTATATTAGGAAATAAATCATGGCTTACATAGTGTCTAAAAGCACATTTCACACAACCAGTACTAGCAATCCCTTAGACAATTAAAAAAAAAAAAAAAAACTCAATCAATATTTGTATGAAAATTGTAAAGGAAACAGAGATTATGATTTGAACTCGAATAATGAAATCGCAAAAGTCGAACAATTAGAAATCAAAATAGGGAAATCGATGATGAGCTTAGTTTTCTGAGAAATGTGAAACGAAAATCATGGGGTAATCAATGAAAAAGTGCGGGTAAACCAAAAAACAAAAAATCAAAGACGAAATTAGGGTCTGTGATTTGTACCTAATCGGAGCTGAGAAACACAACGCCAAGAGAGATGAAGCGTCACAAAACTAAGATCAATTCGTACCTAATCAGAGCTATGCGATTAAGTACCTAATTGATGATCATCGAGCTCTATGAGATTTCCATGAGTTCTATGCTTTCTCAGTTTCAGGCTTTCAGCGAGAGAGTGATATTGTGTTCGTTGGTTATGTTCTGCGCTATCTTTTTAAATTTTGTTGTGGGCTTTTTTCAAAGGCTGAAAATTTTGTTGTGAGCTTTCTTCAAGGGCTGAAAATTTTGTCATATTTTATCAAGGCTTGTGGGCTGAAAAATGTAAACATTTTGGTACAAAATTGGCGCTTTTTTTTTTCCCACATTTATTTCAAGGGTGCTTTAACTTATTTTGAGGGACCAAATAACCTTTGAAATAAAGTTTAGTAATATAGCTTTCCGCATTTGTATTTATAGATTGTATTGACAGATTTTAGTAAACCCTCGATAAAAGAGGGTTGAAATAACTAAAGTTTGTTGTAATGAGTATATGAGGTTGCTGTTACTGATGACCCATCTTAAAAGCTCCCAAAGAAAATATGATGCAGCTTTTTGCAAATTGGATTAAGGACCAACAAGGCTAGCTAGCGTACTTTCGGTTTTGTGCTGTTTGGATGTCCATGCTGTAAACACCATACATATATATATAATGGGAGAGAATCCTACTCCCCCTATCTCACTTTTTTTTGTCTTGTTTGAAAAATCAAATTTTTTAAAGGAACATTATTTATTATCTTGTCTACCTTTTAAAAATATATAAGTTTCCAAAACTACCCTTAAAAAAATTTATCAAAAAATTGAATTAGTAAATTAATAGAGATATAATAGGAACATTAGTAAATTAATGACTTTTATTTTTAAAAATAAGACAATATTTTGGGACATCTCAAAATGGAATAGAGGACAAAAAATGTGAGACGGAGGGAGTATTTTATAATCGCAGGTATCTACATATAATTCGCACGCTGAATCTTGCATCTGTTTTTATTTCATTTTCGGTACCTCAACATTCGGGTCAACTGGCTAGCATATTATTACGCATTCAACATTCTTAATATTGTTTGGAATTTGGATGTGGACGCGGCGATGGAGACCCTATTTTATAATATTCTCCCTCAATAGAAAGACTCCGTAAAACTCAAGAAATAGTAACATCTCTATTAATGGCTTTCCACATTCAAGTTGGCCGTCGCTGACAACCAGAAAAGCAATTCTTTAGTGCCAATTTGCCGAGCTTATGCACGGCAAAGTTAGCTAAATTAAACTTAATAAGCTCTTGATCTGTTTGTTTAAAGAAGTGCAGCTTGCAGACTTTTCACTTTGTCAGTGGCAGTGGCATCTCCCAACTTGGACTAGGGGCCAGACTTTTCTGGTAGTGCGGGATGTGATATTGACGGTCCCCACCTCGGGTGGTCTTACACTCGACTCCAACTATTCTAAGATTGAAACTCGTCCAGTACCACTAGAGTCTTGTTTGCTTCCCTTATTACCATTTGTCAACTATACTATTTATTATAAAGGTTCCTACATTTGGATGGATACTAGTGCTACTCAAACATCTAAATAGCTAAAAACAGATTTAAACTGAATTTAACTGGACATTTCAAAGTTTTTTGGTTTCTAAGTGTATTGTTCCCCAGCTTTCAATAGAAATAATGAATCGATTAAAATGTCTATGCTTATTTTTGGAAATAATACTTAATGCCAGTGGCATCCCCCAACTTGGACTAGTTTAATTTATTCAACTATATATCTTAATATTTTTTTCGCATGTTTAAATTGTTGTATGATTTCTTCATTCTCAATAGTCTTATAGCTACCACCGCACACCTTCAGTACGATGGTCACTCTATAAATATAAATGCTTGTGGGGTATGGGGGACAAGGGTCGGAGTTCAAATCTCAAGGAAGGAGCTTCACACACATATATACTTAGATTAGGTTAGAGTAGAATTTTTATCTTATATAAAAAAAATAAATAAATAAAAAAGTCTTATAGCTTATTGTGAAAGACTTAAAACAAACACTTCATTTTGCAGGGAAATGCTAGAAGGCTCATTGACAAACGTTTTGATGGGAATACAAAATGTATTATAGTGATTGAAAGCTTCAAAATGTGTTAAAAACACAAGAGCTGTTTAGACCCCCAAATTAAATTACGGCTCGATTGATTTTACTCTAACTTAATACTAAGTGCGGAATAGAGTAAATGCGAGCGGATAAACAAACAAACTACTCTAACTCATAATCATTATAACACAGCAATAAAATGAAATGTTAAAGAGTAGGGAAGAAGAATGCAAATACAAGATAACATGCCGATGTGTTATCGAAGAGGAAACCGAAGAACTCAGCGAAAAATCTCTCCGCCGCCCTCCAAGCGGTAATTGATCCACTAAACAATCAGTTGGAATACATGGCTTAGCAAGAGACCCTCCAAGCCTAATCTACTTGATGCACCTAAGCTCTCTAAGCTCCTACTCCAACAAGGCTTCTGGGAACCATGTCTTATCTATCTCTCCGGATCCCGCAATACACCCGATTGCATCCGCCAAAGCCTAGCTTCTTCCAATGCTTTCCAGCAACACCAAAACCTCACTAAACACTCCGAAAGGGTGTGGTAAGTGTTTGGGCTATCAACCTCTTAATGGTATGGAAATGGAGAGGTAGGAGTTGAGGAAAATCCACAAGCAATTGTGTAGAGAAATGTGGGTATAACAATCTCTAACTCTCAAGATTTGTGACTAGGGTTTTCTCTCAGAAGCACTCCTCAACATATGTGGGTAATGTGGGTATATATAGTGTGGGTATAGAAAGTGTGTATCAGATAGGACAATCTGGCAAAACAGAATGTTTTGCGGGTGTCTCGCGGGAAGGCCTTACCCGCGAGATACTCACGAAAACCAATTGTCTCTATCTTGTCCTAACTCTTCGCATTCTAGTCATGTGCAGGGCACATGCTTCACTTTGCGGGATGCTTAGTAGCGAGCTACCCACAAAAACAGCTTTAGTCTTCATGCCTTGAGTCTTCACACTCTCTTTCTCTCTCTCACACAACCCTTACAATGAAATCTCACAAATAATACAGGGTACAAAAGATTGAATATAATTACAATCAAATTTGACATGGAATTAAAGCCAACAAAACACATAGTTGTAAATTACAACTTTACAGTGATTATGGAGCAGCATAAATTATCCTTGGACCTCTGCTTCACCTAGTATTGGAGCAATTATGGAGGTTTGATAGCGATTATGGAACAGCAAATGCTATTGTATCCATTGTTAGTTGTTATTGTTAAATGTATTTATGTTAGTTGTACACTTAAGACTCCCATTGATTGAATAAAATCACATCTTCATATATCAACTTTTGTAATTAGAGATGTTTGGATTAAGAGATGTTGTAACTCTGCTACCCATGAAGCTGCTAGTTTTTTTTTAACATGTGCATTTTATCTTTAGATCAAAATATGATTTTGTTGATCAATTTCTATAAGCAAATGAGTCTTGAATCAGGATAACAAGCAGATTGCTAATGCATTATAAGACAACATGTTGACCATGTTTAATTGAAAGTCATCCTTAGAGACATTAACACATTTTGGAAAAATTGTTAATAGGCTTCCTCCAAAACGTTTTCATTATTCTAACAGATTGCTTCTCCAATATAAAATTTTATCCAATTTCCATGCCATTTAGATACTGCAATTTGAATCACAAAATTTAAATAAATAAATAAAAGGACTCTAAAAATTAGATTCTAAAATGAGAATAAAGATTATTTTAAATAGCAATAGGTATGAAGGTATCTATAGGGGTGTTCATCAAATCGTATAAACCGCAAAAACTGCACCAAAACTACCCTCAAAATGGCATAACCGCACTGCACCGCAAGTAACAGTGCACCGCACCGCATGGTGCAGTGTAGTTTGCGGTTTTATAATAAGAAAACCGCACAAACCGCACCGCACCGCACCCTCTCTATATATTAATATATTTATTTATTTTTAATATTAAATATATTATTAATAGTTTAATAACCCTAATTTTCAAAAAATAAAAATAGTTTTATAATTCTATCAAGTGTTGACTAGGAAAGCCAACCCAAAATAAAGAAAAACTAGCTCAATAGTTTAAAACTTTACTAAAAACAAAGGGAAAAAATTAGTTTTGACCTAGGTAGGAAAAACCCAAAATTTGAAAAATATACTGATTTCATACTGTTCAAACCGCATCTTATACATAGCACCGCACATGTGACTGCAAAAATGAGGTGCGGTGCGGTTATGATTTTTGCTAACTCTAAACCGCACCACACTACACCACACAGCACATGTGACCGCAAAAATAAAGTGCGATGCAGTTATGGTTTTAGCTAAATCGCACCATAAAGTGTGGTGCTAAAAATAACTCAAAATCGCACCGCACCGCACCGCAAACACCCTTAGGTATCTACATCTTTCATTTTACATGATGGGATGCCTCTACTTTTCCTTCATTTGATGGAATATATAATTATCACACTAGCGTATACTTAAAATCATTAAAATTATTGGTATGCCCCATATTATTAAAAAAAATTTTACAACAATCTGTATATCCCATCTTCAAAACTTTCAAAAATAATATACAAATCTCAACCATATGCTCTGAAATCCTGAGATGTCTAAGAATGTAAATGGTTCTAAGAAAAAGTATAAACCTATACTACGTAAATTTGCTTTCTTTCTTTACACTACCATGTTTCACCATAAATATGACCAAGTTTCTCAATAATCTCAATTATATTTTATATCATTAAAATAAAGGAAACAAAATAATTAATTCATATTTAATGAAAATTAAATCAAATAATTAATTTAAATCCATAAATTTTAAACATCGAATTTTGATTCCTTAAAGTAAATTGAGAAAATAAATTATTGTAAAAGTTTCAAAAATATAACAATATACTTGCAAAGTATATATGCCTTCAATGGAGACGCCAAGATATTGATTGATGATGCCGAAAAAACCACCAGTGAGCCACACGATACTCGCACACTCTAAACAGCACCTGCACAACAAAAAGGAGAAGACCTAACAGAGAGCACCGGTGTGGTGCCGGCCAAATACCCTCCAAAGGTCAAGTTAGAACTTGTTACAACTCTAGAGTGCTAGAGAGGGGTTAATTATGCGTACCTCGATTTCTGAGAGTATTGGGGCTTTTATAGTAGCAAAGGACCGACTATCTCTTCCTTGGACTAGAAGTACTTTCCTTGTAGGAAACCTCATGAGCGTATATTACAAGATCCTTTCCTTATAGGAGACTAACACTGAGCGTGAGATGCAAGTCATTTCCTTATATATTCATGCGTGAAGGCCAAGCAAAGTTTTTATTTAGAACTGTCAGCATCAGGACCGTCATCTTATCTTATCCCTATCAGCCATATCGGCGTCAACCTGATGATGGCGTCAGCCCTTTAATGCTCCCCAAAGACCTACACGATCCTATCACATTAATGTCCGTCAGCTCTAAGTTCTTCAATCTCCTAATGTAACTCGTCCCGTCAGCCTAAGCTGTAGACTCTGTTTCATGAGCAAGGCTGATGGGTTTAGCCTGGATACTACTTGTTATAATTTTGCTCAACAGTTGCCCCCTACTCCATATCTCTGTCAGTTAAAACTGACGGGTTATGGAGTTATATTTTTCCGTTGCTAACTTTCATTTTGGCCAGGAGAGAGAAAATAATTCAGAGGTGACTCCTCGAGCAACCAATATTAAATGCTCGGACACGTGGCGTACTCTGGTTGGCTCCGCTTTTGGACAAGGGCATCGCTTCATCTTCCATGCTTTTTCCCCTTATATATAACCCACTTCTTCCCCTCATTTTTCCCATTTCATCTTTACTGATTCTTGGAGAGAAGATCCATCGCCTTTCTTCTGTCAATTTCCCAACATCGTCGCCTGAGTTGCTGCCGTTGCTTCCAACAACCGTCACCCGTTTTAAGAAACACGAAAGTCCTTTTTCTTTCTTTGTACACATTTTATTTCAATTAATTTTTCTATAGCGAGGTCGTCATCCTAGGTGCTTAGAATAAATTCGTCACTTGTAGGTAGTCAGATGTCAAGTGACGCGTCGAGTGATCAATCGTCGGTCCGTGATGGAGCGGGCTATGACGAGGTATTTGGTTTAGGTGATGAGTCCGGGGGGCTTTTCCTGGTCGTCAGAGAGAGAGTCGTCTGCCCAATCTCCCAATGAGGAGGTAGGGAGTCATGGTGATGAAGGTCAGGAGGAGGTAGTAGGTAAGGATGGTGATGTTGAGGTGGAAGAAGAGAGGGATAGAGACGGAGATGAAGGTGACGAGGAGTCCTGTAAGGGAACTTCAGGAAGTCCTGGAGGTAGCCATCCCTTCATCCTTGCCGAGGAATGGGCCGTCAATAAATTTTTACCAAAAATGAGTGAGAAGGTATTCAAAGAGTTGCGCATTCGTTTCCAAATCCCAGACCACATCACTATCCGTCTCCCCAGGGAGAATGAAAAGTGCTATACAAGGAAAACTGCAGACGTTGGTATATATGATGCCATGTTTGCTGCAGGGCTTAGACTGCCCCTGACGGCCTTACACCATCAGCTGGCTGATTTTCTAAGGTTGTCTATTAGCTAGATTGCCCCAGATTTATGGAGGATCTTTATAAGTGCTGAGATCTTATGAGGTCGTCTAAGTGGAGGACACCGACGCCAGAAGCTCGCAAGTTAGAAGAATTTTCTCGCCGTCGTAAGTAGTCTTTTCTATAGTCCCGTCGCTTTCAACTCTTGCCATCAGTTTTTCTCATGTGTCTTACTTTTGCAGAAATGGAGGCAGAAAGGCAACGGATAAGGGCTGCAGCTTCCCGTCAAAAGGAAGAGAAGAGAGCAAAGGGGGAGCTGACATCTTCGTCAGCCCCCAAAACCGTCACCAAGGGTTCGCAGAAAAGGAAACCCGACGGGAAGGACGGTCGCCCCCTTAAAAAAGTGGCCGTCACTTCTGAAAATGAACCCCTAGAGAAGTCGCCCCCCAAATCTAGTCACGGAGCAGGGAAGGGGGTGATGACCTCTTCCGGTCCTGTTCTTAAGAGTCCCTGTTGCCTACTGACGCACAAGGACTATGTTGTCCAAGAGGTAGAATCGTTCATAAAACCGACGGACATAGATCCTTGTGCTTTGTTAGGGACGAAGGACCTAGGAGCGTCAGCTTTGTTTGACCTAACACGGGTAGGCCGTCTCTCCTAGCTAGCTATCCCTTGTCTTTTATATATATATATATATATATATTGACTGACGGCTGTGTCCTTTTTAGGCCTTGGTACGTGTAAAAGCGCTCCAGGACCGTTGTGCGGCCAAGGAAGGTGTCGTCACCCGCGTCAGCAAACACAATGCTAACTTGTTGAACCAGCAGACGCAATACAAGGAAGTCATCCGTCTTTTGAACGTGGAGCTGAAAGAGACAAAGCAGAAGTTGGAAGAGGCAAACCGTCAGAGGGAAAAGTTAGAACAAAAGCTGACGGCCCTTCGTGATCAGGTGGAGATGGCTGGGGCTGATGCGGTCCAGTAATTTAAGGCCTCAGATTCCTTTATTGATTCTTGCGGGGGATACTATGGTACTAGATTTGATGACTGCCCTAAGCAGGTCGCGTCAGCCTTTCTAGAATTGGATCTATCTAGGATCACCTTAGATGATGCTTCGCTGATTACGCCTGCTAATGACACCATCGATGTTGAGGGTGACAACTCTGAGGATGCCCCTCCAGCTGAAGATAGTGGCGTTGTTTTGGCCCAACCAGTTGCGAACCCTCCAGTCACTACCTCCAATCCTTCTGTGGAGGTCCTAGACGTGGAAGACCCTCCTGTTCAAAAAAAGTAAAATGACTTCAAGTGACGCCCCTGCTATCGAACCATAGCTTTTTTGTAATTGTTGTCTTCTGTTCCATTTTGCAAACAACATTTTTAAGTGCCCCTTGGGCTTTCATTTGTAATACTTAAACAATTTTTTTAAGTGCTTCTTTGGGCTTTGATTTGTAAGTAATTTACTCTTGCTTGTAATACTCTAGTAATCGTCGCTTTTGATCATGTGTGTATGGCTATTTTGTCAGTGTGCTTTGTTTTCTTACTTTGTGGACTGAGTTTATTTTCTAGTCGTTGGCTGAGGTCGTCAGCTTGGCTGTGGGTTATAATTTAGTAGTAGTGATTATGGACCCATCTATTTTAATGATGCCGTCAGCTTAGTAAAGCCGTTTCCCCCATTAAGGGATTTTTAGTCATTCCTTCATTCTTGAAGTTGTCCATGTTAATGTTGGGCTTGTTTTGTTTTAAGGGTACGTTAAGTTCGTCGGCTTCTTACACTGGACTTATCCCTTATTAAAAATCCACTTTTTTGAGACCGTCACTTTGTTGAGTCTGTTACTTGAGGAGTCCGTTACACGAACCGTTAATCTTACGGTCTTGTCCGCATTATGGACTTAGTGGAGCAACTTTGTTGAGACCGTCATTTTCATGAACCCATCTCTTTTGATGAGTCCGTCATATGGACCTTTAATTTTATGGCCTTGTTCATATTATGAGTGAAGCCACTTTGTTGAGATCGTCATTTTATGAACCCGTCTCTTTTGATGAGTCCGTCACATGGACCTTTAATTTTATGGCCTTATTCATATTATGAACTTAGTGGAGCCACTTTGTTGAGACCGTCACTTTTATGAGCACGTCTCTTTTGATGAGTCCGTCACATGGACTTTTAATTTTATGGCCTTGTTCATATTATGAACTTAGTGGAGCCACTTTGTTGAGACCGTCACTTTTATGAACCCGTCTCTTTTGATGAGTCCGTCACATAGACTTTTAATTTTATGGTCTATCCTCTTGCGATTGACTCGTCAGTTTCAAGGGCTTACAGTCGTCCATTGTTGCAAACTGAAGGTTGTCTACTTTTTAACTTAGAATTTTTTACCTTTTATGGATTTGGTGTTGTTTGTCTTTTTCAAGCTTGTAAATAGAAAACGTCAGTCTTTCTGAATAAACTCTTCTTATTGCCATGCATTCATAAAAAAGTAGCTCTAAAAAACTTGCCCTTTGGGCTTATTGTAGCAAAAACTAAAGTAAAAAAAACCTGCCCTTTGGGCTTATTGTAACAAAAACTAAAGTAAACGATAAGTTTGAGGAGTAAAACTATAAATAAAAGGAGGTGTTGACGTCATCTCTACTGGTAGTACTTTCGTAAGTGTTCCGCGTTCCAAGGATGTGGTAGCTTCCGTCCATCTATCGTTTCCAGGTGGTAGGTGCCCTTCCTCTGCCACGCCGTGACTCAGTAAGGCCCTTCCCAATTTGGGCTGAGCTTTCCTTGGGTTGGGTCTCTTGTTGCGCTCATGACTTTCCTTAGAACAAGGTCTCCAACCTGGAAGTCTCTGCATCTGACCCGAGAATTGTAGTGCTTGGTCATGCGGTCCTTGTACCGCGCTAGCCTTTATTCCGCTATCGCCCTGACTTCGTCTGTTAGATCAAGCTGTAGACGTATAGCTTCTTCGTTTCTGCTCTCGTTATGGTTGTGCACCCTATAGCTTGTGAGTTCGACTTCGTCTGGGATGACCTCTTCGTTTTCATATGTTAGTCGGAATGGTGTCTCTCCTATGGGCATCCTTGCTGTCGTCCTGTACGCCCAAAGTATGCTTGGTAGCTCTTTAGGCCATATACCTTTTGCCCCCTCGAGCCGAGTCTTGAGAATCTTAAGCAAAGATCGGTTCATGACCTCAACCTGTCCGTTAGCCTGAGGGTGGGCGGGGGAGGAGTAGTGGTTCCATATCCCCAACTGCAAACAAAAGTCCCAGAAGGAGTCGTTGTCGAATTGCTTCCCGTTGTCTGAGATCAAAACCCTGGGTTCCCAAACCTGCATATGATGCATTTCCACACAAAACTCCGTACGTTTTTCTCCATAATGGTGGCCAAGGCTTCAGCTTCCACCTATTTTGTAAAATAGTCGATGCCGACTACCAGGAACTTCAGCTGTGGTACCGCAGTGGGGAATGACCCCATAATGTCTAGTCCCCATTGAGCAAACGGCCATGGGGCCGTTATTGGGGTTAACTCCTCAGTTGGTTGCCTAATGATATTGCTGAACCTCTGGCACTTATCGCAGGTCTTGACATAAGCCTCGGCATCCTTCCTCATGGTGGGCTAAAAGTATCCTGCTCGCACTAGCTTGGCACTAATGATCTTGATCCTGAGTGGTTTCCACAGATTCCTTCGTGTACCTCTCTCATGACGTAGTCTGCTTCTTCAGGACCCAAGCATCTTAGGTACGGGCGGGAGAAACCTCTTTTGTACAGGATGTCTCTTATTAGGACGAATCTCGCCGTTTGGACCTTCAGCTTTCTAGTTGTTTCCTTCCCGTCTGGGAGTATGCCATTTTTCAAATAAGAGACTAACGACATGGTCCAATTGCTTTCGGAGCCTATTTCCTGCACATCAATGGAATCTATCAATGGAGAGAGCTGAACAAAGGAGAATGCATTATACATAGTGGTCATATGTTCGGTTAAGGCGACTTTGGCCAAACAGTCTGCTTGCTCATTTTCTCCCAGTGGGATTTGTATGATTTTGGCCTTCAGCTCGTCTACCATTTTCTTTGCCTGGTCTAGATACCTCTTCATTCTTTCACCCCGACATTCATAGTCCCCAGTTATCTGGTTGGTAACGATCTAAGAATCACAGTAAATGACCACATTCGCGGCTCCTGCAGCTTTAGCGAGATCAAGCCCTGCTATTACAGCCTCGTACTTCGTTTCATTGTTGGTGATAGGGAAATCAAGACGGACCATACATTCGACCGCGTCCCCTTCGGGTGGCAGTAATACGATGCTGGCTCCCCCAGCCTGCCTGTTAGATGATCCCTTTACGTGTATGCTCCACTAAGGAGACTCTTCTGCCCCTTTGTCCTCGTCATTTATGAATTTTGCTATGAAATCTGCGACGATCTGTCCTTTAACGGAGGTCCGTGGGCGATACTGGATGTCGAACTCGCTCAACTCTATGGCCCATAGTGCCAATCGGCCAGTAGCTTCAGGGTTACGCATTGCCCGCCGCAAGGGTTTGTCTGTTAAGACGGTCACCGTGTGGGCTTGAAAATACGGCTTGAGCTTGTGTGCCGCCGTAACTAATGTGAAGGCAAGTTTCTCCATAAGCGGGTATCTTTCTTCGGCACCGCGAAGCGGCCGGCTGGCCTAGTACACGGGCTTCTGCACTCTTTCTTCTTCTTTACCAAGGTGGCACTGATGGCGGCAAGGGAGACGACCAGATAGAGGAAAATCTCCTCGCCGGGCTGCGAGGGACTTAGTAATGGCGGGGAAGAGAGATAGGCTTTTAACTCCTCAAATGCTTGCTGACACTTGGTAGTCCACTCGAAAGATTTCTTCAGTGTGCGAAAGAAGGGTAAGCATTTGTTCGTTGCCCTTGACACAAATCTATTCAGTGCAGCTATTTTGCCATTGAGGTTTTGTACTTCCTTCACATTCTTTGGCGGTGCCATCTCCATTATGGCCCGGATCTTGTCCGGGTTAGCCTCAATGCCTCTCTGTGACACCATGAATCCTAGGAATTTTCCTACCATCACTCCGAAGGCGCATTTTCCTGGATTAAGCTTCATGTTGTAAGAGCGAAGAGTGTCGAATGTTTCCTTAAGGTCCTCTAAGTGATCTTCCTCCCTTCGGCTTTTCACCAGCATATCGTCAACGTAGACTTGGACATTTCTCCCAATTTGCTGCGCGAACATCTTGTTCATAAGCCTCTGATACGTCGCGCCTGCGTTTTTTAAGCCGAACGACATCACTTTATAACAGAAGAGTCCTTGACTAGTTACAAATGAGGTTTTCTCCTGATCAGCTTCGTGCATTCAAATTTGGTTGTAACCAGAGAAAGCGTCCATGAAGCTTAACAGCTTGTGCTGGGCCGTAGAGTCTACTAGAATGTCAACTCGCGGGAGGGGATAGCTATCTTTGGGGCATGCTTTGTTCAGGTCGGTGAAGTCCACGCACATCCTCCACTTTCCATTGGCTTTCTTCACCATTACCACGTTAGCTAACCAGTCAGGATAGTACACCTCCCTAATGAAGCCTGCTTCTTGTAGCTTACCGACTTCTTTTGCTATTGCTCGGTCTCGTTCTTGGGCAAAGACTCGCTTCTTCTGTCAGATAGGTAGGCAGGATGGCGACACATTCAGCTTATGCACCACGACTGAAAGGTCAATTCCTGGCATATCGTCATGGCTCCAAGCGAACATGTCCTGATTTTCCTTAAGGAAGGTTACAAGTGCTGAGCGAATTGCCAGGCTGGCAAGAGTACCAATTCTGGAAAGGTATCTCCTAGAGCCTCTCCACGGGTTCTGCCCCCGTCCGTTGTTCTTCTATGCTCATGGTCGGCAAATGGTCATCCATTTCCAGCATCTCAACATAGCATTCGCGCGCGACTAATTGGTCCCCTCGCAACTCTCCTATTCCGTACTCAGTGGGGAATTTGATCTTCAAGTGATAGGTGGAAGCTACGGCCTTCCAGGAGTTAAGGGTGAGCCGTTCGATAATGGCATTGTAGGTAAGGAGCAATCGACCACGAGGAATGTAACATCCCTAGTGACTTGTTGGGGGTAATCTCCAATTGTTACTAGCAATGTGACCGTGCCAAGGGGGTACACTTTGGTTCCTCCGAACCCGACGAATGGAGCGTTAGTTAGGGTTAATCATTCTCTACTAATCTGCATCTGTTGGAATGCCGAGTAGTAGAGAATATCTATGAAACTCCCGTTGTCGACTAAGACCCGATATATGTTATAGTCTCCTACTTGGATGCTAACGACTAGCGCATCGTCATGCGGATGGTGGAGGCGTCAGGCGTCCTCTTCTGAGAAGCCAATAAGTGGGTTGTCGACTCGCGGCATCTTCAAGATGGCACCAGTGAGCTGAACTTTCTGGACCCTTCTAAGACAAGTCTTCTGAGCCCTTTTCGATAAGCCGCTAGCGGTCGCACCCCCTACGATCATCCTTATGTCTCCTATAGGCTGTCTCGGACGCTTGTTATCTCGTCGGGGAGCTTGCTCCTGAGGGAGCGGGTCTGCCCTTTCTTTGCTAACAAACTTCTGCAACTTTTCTTGCCTAATGAGTGCTTTAATCTGCTATTTCAGGTCCTAGCAATCAACTGTGTCATTTCCGTGGTCACGGTGGAAGCGACAGTATTTATCTCTGGACCGCTTGTTGGGATCTCCCTTCAGCTTTCCTGGGAAAGTTAATGTCCCCTAGTCCTTGATTTGCATTAGGACCTGGTCGACTGGGGTGGTCAATGGAGTGAAGCTCATGAACCTCCCCGCAGGGGGCTTAGATCGCCTATCATCCCTTCGTTCTTCGTTCCTCGCTATCTTCCGGCCTCTTTCTTGGCGGGTATCTTCCTACCTTTCTCTCTTCTTGGGCTTTTCCTCGAGAGCTAGTAGAGCGTCTTCGACATTCATGTACTTAGTGGCCCTGTAAAGCACATCTGACATAGTTTTTGGGTCATTCTTGTATAGTGAAAACAAGAACTTACCCTTTTTCAGCCCATTCGTAAATGCTACTACGAGTATTTTGTCGTCGGCCTCATCGATTGAGATCACTTCCTTATTAAAGCGGGCTATGTAAGATCTCAACGTTTCATCCTCCTGTTGCTTGATACTCATCAAGCATGCAGTAGACTTCGTGTACCGATGCCTTCCAATAAAGTGCGAAGTGAATTGGGCGCTTAGCTCTTTGAAAGTGCTGATGAAGTTGGGTGTCAGCCGACTGAACCAAATTCTCGCCGGGCCCTTCAGCGTTGTAGGGAAGGCCCTACACATGATCTTGTCCGCTACTCCTTAAAGGTGCATCAAGGTCTTGAAGGTCTCTAGATGATCAAGCGGGTCCTCGACTCCATGGTAGCTTTCAATTTGTGGCATGCGAAACTTCTACGGCAAGGGGAAGGAGTTGACAAATGTAGTGAACGGCGAATCGGTCCGGTGAACTAAATCTTCGAGGTCGCTAAACACCCGTCCTTTAAGGGCGTTCATCATAAGATCCATCCTTTCCTTCATCAACTGCATCTCTGTGACCATGTAAGGGGGGGCCGTGTTAAAACTGAAGGGGCAACTGGTTTCCTGTCGTTCTTGTTGGTTTGGAGCGTTGCTACCTTTGGGTCCCCCTTGGTTCCTTCTTTCAGCACTGGTCCCTTCTTGATCGTCTTTTTGGTTATTCGGTGTTGCATTTTTCTGATGCAACTGTTCTTCCAGATCGTGGTTTTGTTTGGTAAGGCGTTCCACGGCGGCGGCGAGAGTTTGAACTTGTCTCTCGAGGGCAGTTGTGGGTGGTTCTTCTTCTTGAACGTCGTTTATGGTTGCCATCGAGTGAGTGAGCACCATGCAACTCTTTTATCCAGGAAACTACTGTATGGCTTGCGGATCGCAGCAAAAACGTTTTCCACAGACAGCCCCAACTGATGATGCCGAAAAAACCACCAGTGAGCTACACGATACTCGCACACTCTAAATAGCACCTACACAACAAAAAGGAGAAGACCTAACAGAGAGCACCGGTATGGTGCCAGCCAAATACCCTCCGAAGGTCAAGTTAGAACTTGTTACAACTCTAGAGTGCTAGAGAGGGTTAATTATGCATACCTCGATTTCTGAGGGTATTGGGGCTTTTATAGTAGCAAAAAAACTACTATCTCTTCCTTAGACTAGAAGTCCTTTCCTAGGAAACCTCATGAACATATATTACGGGATCCTTTCTTTATAGGAGACTAACACTGAGCGTGGGATGCAAGTCATTTCCTTATATATTCATGCGTGAAGGCCAAGCAAAGGTTTTATTTAGAACCGTCAACATCAGGACCGTCATCTTATCTTATCCCTATCAGCCATATCAGCGTCAACCTGATGATGGCGTCAGCCCTTTAATGCTCCCCGAAGACCTACACGATCCTATCACATTAATGTCCGTCAGCTCTAGGGTCTTCAGTCTCCTAATGTAACTCATCCCGTCAGCCTAAGCTGTAGACTCTATTTCATGAGCAAGGCTAACGGGTTTAGCCTGGATACTGCTTGTTATAATTTTGCTCATCATTGATCAACAAAGTTAGAGATTTACTTATTTGTATTTAGGAACATATACCTTAAATAAACTTTGTTTTGATGACTCTCATGTGGCATAAGAGTAACAAGAGGAGATAAAAATGGTCTATTAGTCATTTACAAAAAATGACTAAAATTTTTATTAAAAAATATAGATGGGTCATTGGTTCAATTTAATATACAGTAATGTTTTGTTTGTTTCAATGAAATTTTTTCTGGAAAATGATTCATTCTCTGACATGAAATAAAAGAATGGTGTTTTCTTGTGTTTGGTTGCAACATTGAATATGTGCTGAAAATTTTTTCTATGTATTTGTTCCACGGAAATTTTTTTTTTTTTTTTTCCTTATAGTTTTTAGATAATTATATGAATATTAGAAACCTTAATTCATGAAAACAAATCCCAAACTGGGAAGCATTTTCTAATTTTAGGCCATATCCTCTAATAAGAAATAGATATAAATTCAAAATCTATGTGAAAAAATAAGTAAGAAACTACTAATTTAAAAAAAAAAAAAAATATATATATATATATATATATAATTTGAGAAAAACTCAATGATTGATCATCACCTCTCAGTTGTTAGTGAATGAACAATCAACGATTGCCCAATGCAAAAAGAGAAGGGTTGAATAGAGAGAATTTACCATTGGGATTTTTTTTTTTTTTTTTTTTTTTGGTTGTGTGGACCTATGGTGATATTTTTTGAGTATGTAATATGTTAAATTTTTTTTTTTTTTAATTGGGATTGTTTTTCATTAACTACAGAAAATATTTTATGTTGACTTGTATTTTTCATTATATCAAACAAACAAAAAAAAAAACATTTTCAAATACAGAGGTCAAGGCTAGGGGTGGCAATTTTTAACCAAACTCGTTAACTCATCTATTACCCACTTAATTTGGGTAAGTCTTAACCCAACCCAATTAAACATTTGGATTAAATGGATAAAGACCCATTGACTAATCTAATTAAATTGGTGTAAATGGTTAAATCCATCAGGTAAATCCATCTTTATTCATTTATTTTTGTTTTCAGCCTTGAACGTTGATGAGAAAAAAAATTCTAAGTTTCTAACCCTAAGTTCCTAAGAGCATTCACATCAGTCAAACCAATTTAATATTTCAACAAAAATTTATCTAAACTCAACCAAAACTAGTGTTAGCCTCACTAAATTAAATAAAGTTTTTAAAGAGGATAGTTTCATCTCTATATGTAGTGCTATCCTCACTACATTAAATTTCAATGTTGATAAATTAGAGTAAGAGAATGGAGCATCATTTCACTATATTCTGAGACTACCTAAGAATTTTCACATCAAGACCTCCATGGCCAAAGATTCCACTGCTCACCACTGACTGGTTTTCTCCAACTACTTTCGTCACCTGTGCTAGCATCGGTTTCTTCGCCGGAGACGACACAAATGGATCATTTTGTTTTGTAGCCTTTTTTTGCAATTAACAGATCAAACTCACCCTCAATGAAAGAAGAGAGGGCCAAATTCGTAGATCTACGACATGGCATTTTGTATTAAAACGGTGAGAGTCAATTTAAAAAAAATAATATATTGTTGATGTCGTAAAAAATCTAATCCAATCATTTTAAAATGGAGAAATGTGATTTTAAGAGTTTCATATGACACTAAACTTTTCTCTAAGAAAAAAATCATACCGGAGTTACTTTAAGAATTACAAAGAAATCAAATCCAACAATTTGTTATGTGTGTGTAGTTTTTTTGTTTTTCAAAACAAAATTTTTTGAATAGAGAGTTGACTAGTTGAATGCATTTACTGGAAATCAAGTTTTTTTTTTTAGGGGACAGATAAAGAGATTTTGTTCTTGAAAATAGAAAAGAAATGAAAATGGTTTAAATAAATAGTTCCATGCGTATACTTCAGATCGGTGAAGGAATAATTCATGGGTGCTCTCCTATTATGGAGGGATTCAGCAATGCAAACGCAAATGAAAGGTGGTGTACAAATGAAGGGTCTGTTTGAAATTCGTTTATTTTGCTGAAATTAAAATTTTTTTACTGAAAATAAAGATAAAAATTAGCTGAAATAGTACAGAATGACTCATGAATAGTACCAAAAAATGCAGTAGAACCCATAAGCTGAATAGTAAAATAAGTTGACAAAAATAATTTTTGTCAAACGGACGTGAAATATACACAACAAATATGTTACATTCCTTTTTTATTCTTATCTTTTTTGTTTAATATTGTTTATTCTTTTTTTGGAAATCCTTTTAATAGGGTGGTGTCAGGTGTGTGCGTTTACATATTGGGGATTGATATTAAATTTAATACGCTTTAAATCTCCCACATGATTATGTATTGTGTGTGTATATATTTTATGTGCATACTTTTTGGGTACACCTCTCACTTACATTATCAATATCACATGTTGCATACTTGCATCCATTTTTATCCTTTTTTTTCTTTTGACAAGGGTGTTGCGTGGGTGTACTTACTGTATGAAGACTTTTTCAATTCTCCAAAATTTTCATTTCCATAATAATTTTTATAATATTTTATGGGAATACATCTTGCGTACACATCTCACGTCTAGTTATTTATTTATCATATTAATAATTTAGAGAAATTACATTTTACTATCCTAAACTATACACTAAATTACATTTTACATCTTAAACTATGATCCTTGTTATACTTTACAACCCGATGTTAGTTTTACTATTAAGTTAGAAAAAAATTAATAGCACATGACTTGTCACATAATTTTTACTTAGGTGGCACATTGTTTAAAGACCAAAACATCATTTTCAAAAACAATTAAAAACAAAAGTTTTTTTTTCCAACTCTTTATCTCTCTCATGTGTGTCAAATTCAGCTCTCTCACGTTTGGTAGAGCATCTTAAACACAATTTTTCAGTTTTTAGACAATATTACACACTTTTTCGCACACTTTTTCACCCACACGTATTTCAAAAAAATACAAATAACATTACTCAAACTCCTCTACCAAACGAGAAACTTTGTAAGTCTGTAATCCTAAATCCCCCAATCAAAAATATCTTCGGCTCCACCACCACGACACCACTACTCTCCACCACCTCGACAAAAGCCCTAACTGTAGCTTCTTCAATCACTCACTCACTCTCTCACTTTTCACAAAAGAAACTGTAAATTCCAAATTGAAACCCAAAAAGATCCAACAATTTTTATCCCAAATTGAAACCCCAACTTAGTCTCTGTATCTTTTGGGCAAGAAAAAGTGTCCTCTTAGGTCTCACTTTTCACTAAATTACACTTTACACCTTAAATTATGATCCTTGTTATACTTTACACCCCGATGTTAGTTTTACTATTAAGTTAGAAAAAAATTAATAGCACATGACTTGTCACATAATTTTTACTTAGGTGGCACATTGTTTAAAGACCAAAACACTATTTTAAAAAACAATTAAAAACAAAAGTTTTTTTTTTCCCAACTCTTTATCTCTCTCACGTGTGTGAAATTCAGCTCTCTCGAGTTTGGTAGAGCATCTTAAACACATATTTTCAATTTTTAAACAACATTACATACATTTCCACACACTTTTTCACCCACACGTATTTTGAAAAAATACAAACATCATTACTCAAACTCCTCTATCAAACGAGAAACTCTATAAGTCTGTAATCCTAAATCCCCCAATCAAAAATATCTTCGGTTCCACCACCACGACACCACTACTCTCCACCACCTCAACAAAAGCCCTAAACTGTAGCTTCTTCAATCACTCACTCACTCTCTCACTTTTCATCAAAGAAACTGTAAATTCCAAATTGAAACCCAAAAAGATCCAACAATTTTTATCCCAAATTGAAACCCCAACTTAGTCTCTGTGTCTTTTGGGCAAGAAGAAGTGTCCTCTTAGGTCTCATTCCTTGCATGTGTGTCTTGTGTTATGGTTGATGTATGATGTTATTTATAATGGTTGGGATTTTTTATGGGTCCAGCTGGGCATCTTATTGACGAAAGGTGGGTTGGGACTAGTAGGTAGAGCTTTACTGTTTTGTAGCTTTTTGGAATTGTCAATTGTGACTGGGTTTTTGTTTTTACAAAGGAACAATGATTGTTTATGGAATATTGTATAGAATAGCATTTTTTGTTTGAATTGTTGTATTGAATGTTGTGTCTTTAATTGGTCAACAAATTCTTGGGCTAGAGGTGCGAGAACTGTTGAAATTCTTGGGCTGGAGGTGCAAGAATTGCTAGAAATTCTTGGGCAGAAGGCGCAAGAACTCCAAACTATTGCTGCAAGTTCTACTGCTGTAAGAACTTCAACGGGTGCAACAGCATATGGTGGTGGTGAAAACAGTCAACATGTGGTGGTGCCAACTTGGAAAATGCCATTCAAAGGTGCAGTCCAATAAGAAGAAAAAAACCTTGGGAAAGAGAGAGTTGTGTCTGTATACCTGTACACACGCGAGAGAGATAAAGGTCTGAAAAAAAAATTGTTTTTAATTGATTGTGAAAAGAGTGTTTTAGTCTTTAAACATTGTGTCACTTAAGTAAAAATCATATGCAAATCATGTGCTATTAATTTCTGTCTAACTCAACGGTAAAACTAATGTCAGGGTGTAAAGTGTAGCAAAGTTCATAGTTTATAGTGCAATGCGTACATTTGAATAGTTTAGAATGTAAAGTGTAATCTAATGTATAGTTTAGAGTGGTAAAATGTAATTTTCACTTCGTATCTAACTTTGTTTTCTCAAAAGCAGCTTGGTAATAATTAGTAAGTGTAGGGGTGTCAATTCGGGTTAGCGTGTCGGGTTCGTGTCGTGTCGAGGTAGGGGTATTCGACTAAATGGCACAACCCTAACCCGACCCATTTAATAATCGTGTCATGATCCTTCAACCCTAACCCAACCTGTTAATAAGGCGGGTTGACCCAACCTGTTAATAAGGCGGGTTGACCCGACCCAACCCATTTGACATGCTTAATAAACGAGTCGTGTTGGGTTGACACAAATGTAACACAACCCATTTCAACCTGCATAATATTAAATATAACATCTATCTAGAAATAATTATTTTTACATCCCAAAAATCAGTGCATACACTTCAAGTCTTCAACCCACATTCAAAATAATATAATTCAACAAAAATATAACATTCATCTAGAAATAAGTTTTTTACACTCCAAAAGAAGTGCATACACTTCAACCCAAATTCAAAATAACAAAGTTTCACAAAATAAAATAACATAGTTCAACAAAAATATAATATTCTTGGAACTCGCCAAATGCTAAGTATCAATATTGAAAGAATTTGAGCAAACAGTAGACTAATCCTGACTATGACCACGATTATCATCCATAAATTCTTTGTTGATGTCCAAATTCATAACATCTTCCATAAGCTTATCCTATTTCATTTGTGTAAGTTCTATACCACCAAAAAAAAAAAAAAGTATTAGTAGTTCTAAGGTCTGTAAAGTGTCAATTTCCAATTATATCCCTTGTAAATTTTTGTAATTACTCACTTTTCTTTTTAAATTTAAAATATATGTTGGATATAAAAGGTATTTGACAAATCTAAAATAAAATAAATATTTATTTGTTATATGAGTTAAACGGGTTGTGTTAAGTGGGTCATTTCGGGTTGACACAAATAAATTAGCGTGTCAAACGTGTTTATTGCGGGTTACGTGGGTTGACCCGTTTATGACCCGTTTCTTATCGTGTCGCTTTCGGGTCAACCCATTTATGACCCAAACCCACTAAGGCCCAACCCTAACCCCGAAAAAACCCGTGTCGGGTTCGTGTCGTGTTCGCGGGTTGGGTCGAACATTGACACCCCTAAGTAAGTGCTACTTCTAAAGAAAGAAAAAAAAAATGATAGAAAAACTCTAAAAGAGAGTAGAATTAGTAAGTATTAACAAATGAAAATGTAAATTAGAGAATATGTATAAAACAATACCTTAATTAATTAATTATTTTACAAAATGTCAAACTTTTTTTTTGTTAAGTAGATTGTACGTAGAGTTTTGAAACATGAGATTGCATTCAATTTAGAGTGCGACTATATATATGATAAAGAATGAGTTTTAGAACCTTGAAAGTAATTTGGAGTTGTGAATTTGTGATAATTGATATCTATGAGATTGTGAGTTTCATGCTTGGTTTTTAATATGTATTAACATGTGATATATATATATATATATATATATATATATATATATTAGGGTAAATTATAAATTGTAAATTACACATCTAAAGTTTGGAGATATTTGGATTTTACATCCTAACGTTTCAAAACTTCAAGATATAAAATCTAAACACCCTTAAAATTTAGTGGGTAAAATTCAAATTCTGAAACGTCATGATGTAAAATCCAAACACCCCCAAATTTTAGGTGGTAAAATCCAAATTCTGAAACTTCAGCGTGTAAAATACGAACACCCCCAAATTTTAGGGGTTTAATTTACAATTTACCCTATATATTAAGGACAAAGTTTAGCTACAAAATTGGTTGTAGCTTAAGATTACAACTTTACTCAATAAAATAGACATTACTACATATTTTGAAAATCTAACCGTTGAATTGCATGTTCTTTACGCTTTTAATACACATGTCAAATTTTACGTCAATTGAATATTGTTTACTATATGATCTATAAGTTTATATTTTACATATAATTTTAAGGACAAAATTTAGCTACAGAATTGGTTGTAGCCTAAGGTTACAACCTTAATAAAATAAACAGTATTACATATTTTGAAAATCTAACTATTGAATTGCATGTTCTTTACACTCTTAATACACATGTCAAATTTTGTATTAATCGGATATTATTTACTATATGATCTATAAGTTTATATTTTATGCATAATTTTAAACTACCAAAATTTGTTATTTAAACAATTTATTACTGATATAGCTATTGATCTTTAATTTCTTAAAAATTTTGCAAGCATAGAGGATATAAGAAGAAGATGTAATCCAATAGTAGATTTGTCAAAATTCACCTCTAATAAAAAGATATTGAGTAAGATTGTAACCTTAAGGTACAACCAATTTCGTAGCTAAACTTTGTCCTAATTTTTGTAAAGTTGTGATTTACAACTATGTTTTTGTTGGCTTTATTCCGTATCAAATTTGATTGTATTTGTTCAATCATTTCCATGTATGTTTGCGAGATTTAATGTAAGGGTTGAGTGTGAGAATTTGGTGAAGAATTATGAAGACAGTGAAGTTCGTGACTGGCTCGCGAATGGACGACCTGCGAAAAACCACGTGAGAAGCACATGCTAGAAGCTGAAAGGACTTATGCCAGGCTGGTTTTCGCAAGTCACTTAGCGACTTGGCCAAGGCCCGAGTGACTCATAAAACTCTCTGCCTGGAACTTTTTAAAGAGTGATTTTCTCATTTCTTCACCAACACTATATAAGGCCACATTACCCACGAAATTGTAAGGAGACTTTTAGAATAAAAATCCTGGCAAAACACTTAAGAGTTAGAGATTGTAAAGCCACAATCATCTACACAATTTCTCCTAGTTTTCTTCTACTCCTACCTCTCTAATTACAAATTCTTGCGAGGTTCTTAGCTGAAACACTTACCTCACCCAATTTAAGTGTTGAGAGAAGTTTTGCTACGTGTGGGAAGCATTGGAAGAAGCCATCAATTGGCGGATGCAATTTGGAGCTAATTGCAGGATCCGGATAACTAGTGAAGACATGGTTTGGTGAAGTCCATTCATAGCTAGAACTTGGAGGGTTCAAGTACTTTGAATAGGTTAGGCATGGAGGGTCTTTTTGATATCCATGTACTCCAACTTTATTCGCTAGTGGATCAATTCAGCTTGGAGGGCCACGAAAAGGTTTTTTCGTCGAGTACTTCGATTTCCTCTTCAATAACATGTCTCGGTGTTATATTGTTTTTGCATCTCTCTTTCCTTACTCTTTAAGCTTTGCTGTTATTGTTTATAGTATTTGCTTATGCCTTAAAGAGTTTTTTCGGTTTCATTGTGTTACATTTACTCTTATTCTACACTTAGTTAAGTAAGATAAAAGCAATCTAGCCATAAGTTTTAATTTGGGGGTCTAAATAAGCAATAGCGTTTTCACACTATTTGAGCTTTCAATTTTAAACTACAAAAACTTGTAATTTAAACAATTTATTGATAACATAGCTATTAATCTTTAATTTTCTAAAAATTTTGCAAGCATGAAGAATATAAGAAAAAGAAGTAATTCAATGGTGGATTTGTCAAAATTTACCTTTAAGAAAAAGATTTTGAGTAAGGTTGTAGCTTAAGACTACAACAAATTTTGTAGCTAAACTTTGTCGTTATATTAATATGCAATTTCCTATATTTATACTCTCCATAAAAATTTTTCCACATCATAATTTTTTTTTTTTTTTTAAGAATATATCATGATCATATCATATCATTTACTATATAATAAAAGTTGGACTTAAAACCCGCAGTTGTGCCAAGTGACTTTACCAAATTGCAAATTTGTAGATAAGAACAAACAATTTATTTGTTGTTATCAATTACTATTTTACCAGCTTTTCATTGATAAGTATTTAATTTTGGTTTTCTTTTTCTTTTTTCTTTTTTCTTTTTTGCTTTAAAAAATGATTTTCTAATATTTATTCATGTGGAATCTAAAACAAAATTAATCTTGATTCGTTTGATTGAGACGAGGAGTACCTTATGAAGATGTGGATGTTGTTGGTTTGGACTTTAGACAATGGCATCAATGATTGATTTAAATATTTGGTTCAAATGATTTATATATGACTTCGAGCCAGTTTGGATGAAGGGGGAATGAGGGAAAGTAAAGAAGTGAAGCAGAGTAGAGTGACTGACTATAATAAAAAAAAAGTCACCTATTGTCTTCTGGTTCAAATGAATTGGGCAGAAAGAAAACATCATGAGTTTGGATTGAAGCTCCTAAAATTGTGGAGCAAGAAGGCTTTCGGTGAAGATGTCTGCAAAATTATATTTGTGGCGCAACCATGAAAACTACTCGGCAACTATGAAAGCAAGAGCTCTGTACTCAGCTTCTGTAGAAAAGCAAAAAAAAAAAGTGCTTTGTTTCTTTGAAAACCAAGAAATTAAAATGTTTAAATTGTTGCTAAGAAATACAACAAGGCTAGTGGTGTATCATCTAGTGAAAGGGTCTCCAACCTAGTCAACTAAAGGCAAACAAAGTTAAGGGGCTTGGAGTGAAAATGAATGCCACAGTAAAAAGTTCCACAAATATGTCTTAAGATACGTTTTGCAGCTTAAAGGTGTTGATATGTGGGAGTACGCATGAACTAACATACTTGTTGGACAGCATATATAGGAAAGGTCGGATGGGTAATGAACTTCAAATATTGGAGGGGCAACTATTAGGATATGTGCCCTTTAAATCCTACTGTATGATACTATGTACTACTGTATAATACTATGTATAACATTATATATGATATTATGTTGTGATTAATAAAGTTGTTTTATTATTATCTAAAATAATGGTAACATGAATATTTAGACATTATCATATAGTCCATGAGATGAATAGTATTTGATTTATGTGATTTAGTCACAAAAGATATAAATCACAAGTCTTTTGTAAACTCAAAATTTTAGTTCATAGTCGGTGATGAAATTGGGCATTTCATCTGTGAAGACTATAACATATCAACTAAAATGATTTGCCTTGATCATGGAAGTAGAAACTTCTAGTTAATATGTTGATATGTTTTAAGTGTTAAAACATTGTGGTGGGTCTTTCTATAATGTTGGGCTGGGCTACCTCTTGTTGTATTGGGCCCAAGTGTTCCGAGTAAGGAAGTTGAGACCGGTCCAACTACGACTCACTTTGGTCCGGCTTGTGCACAAACTATACCTCGTTTGCCAAGAACTTCGATCACATGCCCATGGCAGGCGGAGCTATTTCGAATAAGTCATGGCAAGCAGACATGATAATAATAATAAATAAATAAAAGAACTTCTATCTTTAGACAAAATGAATAAATAATCCCCAATTAAAATGATAATCACAATGATAAGAAACACTTTGTAAAGAAAATTGTGAAAATAAATAGGTAAGACACTAGTTATCTAAGGAAGAAAAAGATCAATTTGTTATGTCAAATTATGTTACAGGGCCAAGACCAAGGAGAGAAACATTTTTCCTCAATGTGAATAATCTCTCAGGGAAAATCCTGCCGTTGAAATTAATCACTTTAAGGGAAAATGGACCTGAATGGCTTGTACCCAAAAGAATCCTTTTGCTTTTTGGTAGAGACAGGATTTTCAGAGGGAGAGAGAGGATCAACCTATTGGTGCATGCCTGCCATTCTAACTTTTTGTTTTTTTCTTTTCTTTAATTTTTTTCTTCTTTTCCCAATACTTATTTTTTGTTTCGTGATTCCCTCCTAGAGGTTACTACTGTTGTGTTTGTGATTGTCCTCTTGTGCACAGTAAAGGTCCTTTATATAGTGCCTGTCGTAACCGGATTTTACTATTTTAGCCTTTAACAAACTTTGTCTGGTTTGGGTGTCCTTGCTGACCACTTACTGGTTTGCCAGTCCCTCAGCCACCACCACTTACTTGTGCTGGCCGTGCCACCAAATAAAGAAGACTATTTTGTTTGTTTGTTTGTTTGTCGTTGCACTCTTACCTGCTATGGTGTGGGTGCCCTCTTTCTCTTCCTAACCCTCATGGCATGCACCTAGTGGTTCCAACTCATCCTTACTTCTTTTGGGTGATATGTCATCCCAGCAGGACATTTCCCCCAAAAGAGTTTGAGTAAGAACCCCAGAATAGGTTTTCCCCTCTCTCCACTACCAGACGATGTCTTCTTACCTCTGACCTATAACCTCACCACCTCCTGTATTGGCTTAGTACAGGCTGGTGATGACTGGGCCTTGTGCGTGCTTCAGTTCTATGTATGTCCAAAATTTGCATGCTGCTTATGCGTTCGCCGTGGTCTGGAGGCCTGTTTGCACATTCTGCCGCCCATCCTTGGCTTCTTATGGCGTGAGCCATTTTTTGGCTTCTCGTTCTTTAGGGCTAGCTCCCTTCATGGGCTGGGCTTTGCTTGACTGTGGGCTTTTCCTCTTTCAACCCATTCTTTTGCTCTTTTCTACATTCTTTGCATTTCCTGTCGTACCGCTCTGCTATTCTTGTAGTGATGTTATTTGACCCAAGCTTGCTAGGGCTCTTTGGGCTTGTTGCTTATTCTTCTCTCAATGACTCAGCATAGTCATTGGACTTTTTGGTTACATTACTTGAGGGTCCTGTGTCCCATTTTCCTTCTGGGCATCGTTAGCCCATTTACTTTCCTTTGGCATCCTCGGCCCTTTCTAATTCTGTGTTCCCATGGGTTTTTACTAACTCCCTTGGGCTTCCCTTGCCCAATTACTTTATCTTTCATCCTTAGGCTCATGGACTTTCCATCAACCCCTTACTTTCTTTACTTTCATTACTTCAGGCCTACTATAGCCCATTCTCACTTTTCTACATCACATAATGCCCATAGGTTTGCTACTTCTTTTTTTCGGGCTCCTTTAGGCCCGTTTGCTTCCTCAAGGCTCATTTGTTTATTTTATGGCCTTATGATCCATTATTCCTGTCGTTTGGGCTTAATGACTTTTCTGTCCAATTACTAACTCATTTCCGCCCATGTTGTTGTGCTTCTCCCTTCTACTGGGCTTCCAAAAATGAGCCATCAACAGACATATTGAACTGGACCGCTGTGAGATTTATTATTCTACTAACAACTGTCAAATGAATAATAAATCTCACAACTTCTATTTACATGAACTCTCAATCCTGAGAGAATAATGAACTTGATCATGAAGTGTAGGTTGCTTCCTAACCCTCATGGCATGCACCTAGTAAGAAGTTACTAAAGTATATATTTATGAAATTGGATTTCATAAATATATGACGAATAACTTAAAAGATTAAACCGGGTACTCAAGAATTAAGATGTAGTAATCTTTAAAGTGGCAGTCAACATTCATGACTTTGTATTACTATGAATATTTTAATGAAATGGTTGAATGTATAATAAAGTATTGAGATATAATTTATTAATAAGGCTTACAGTACAATTATATTTATATAGTGGTATTAAATATAATTAATGATAATTTTGGGTTTGTCAAAAGTTGATAGAAATGCACAAAACCCATTAGAGCTTGTATCTTATTTGTCCATTTTGGTCTCACTCCAAGCCACATACTAAAGCCTAATTGGAATAGTCCAAAAGGCTAGGCCAATTAGATAATCAGTTATATATATAAAGAGAGAAACATACAGAATTTTGTAATGTATGAAAATAGTGTGTATGTGAGAGTAAGCCACTCTTTTATTCTCCCTTGAACGCATACGTATAAACTGATTGAGAGATCACACTTCTTGGGCATAAGTGGAATTAGAGTGAAGATTAAAAGTATTCCCAAATACTTCTAATCTTTGGTTTTGAATTTCACCGCACCAAGGTACGCTCTCTTGTTCTTAAATTCTGAAATTTATCTAGTACATGTTATCAATTGCGAATGAAGTAGATCCATTAATTTTCTGCTACATATATTTTGTATGCGATACAAACTATGTTTTTCCAACAGCAACATGGAGATTTAATAGGTTTAGCGTCATACATATGGAAGCAATGAAGAACATCAGTTGCATATTTAGTTTGTGTAAGAATAAGACCATGGTTGGTAGGGGTGATTTGGAGACCAGGAAAGAAGTTTGAGGGACCAACGGTCTTTAAGGGCTTGTTTGAATCGAAGGGGAGTGGAGAATAGTAGAATAGAGTAAAATTAGCAAGACATACCATAAGTTCAAATGTGTGGCTGAGTTGGGTAACGAAGAACTGGTAGTGAGGTTAGGTCTAGCTTTTGTGTTCCGCATGTTTTTGCTTTCAAGTGATGGATTGGGTTGCCTTACTAGCAATCCAAATGAGTCTTGATTAGAGTGGTGGTTGAATTCTCAAAAACAAACCTATGCCTGGTTGAGGTCCATCATGTTATAAACTTTGAATCAAATTTTCACATCTTCAATGGTTAATGTTTTTTATTTTTAAAGTTAATTTACTTAATCTATAATTATATATATATATATATATATATATATCCAAAAGCTAGAGTGTAGCGTTTAATGTTGCTGCGCTCTTGTTGAGACACATCAACGCCACATCATCAACTTATTTTCAATATTTTCTCCCTCCATTTTAATTATTTTTCTCCTTATTAATTTGCCACTTTACAATTACACATTCTCCAACATTTACTTTCTTTTACCTTTCTATCTCCCCACTAGTCTATAGTCTATATATTAACCTTACAATTTCTCTCCATCCCTACATCTTCTTTTTATTTTGACTCTTCCTCTCCCCATTTTTTTACTATAAAAATTTGTTATTTTCTCTTCCATTCAATCCATATATTATTCACACAAAAAGGTGAATATTCTCTCTCTCTCTCTCTATATATATATATATATTCTTTCTTTTGGTGGACGTTTAATTCTTTAGATTAATGAATTTTTATATTTAACTCTACTTTAAGTTGATATGATTTTGTTATATTTTAATTTTTTTATCTTTTTAATTTTATTTTCTTTGTTTGTTACATGTTATCCTATGAAATTACAAAATGATTTAATGCTAATCTATTACATAGCATGACTTGAATAATTTAGTGTTTATAACTATACATTTTCTTTTGAATATTCTTCTACTCATCTTCTTTTATATAATTTTATTATTTGTCTCACATTCTCTTCCAAAAAATGTGATTGTTCTCTCTCTCTCTCTCTCTCTCTCTCTCTCTCTCTCTCTCATTAATTCTTTCTTGCAACTCTATTTTAGATTGATGATTTTTTTTTTTTAATCTCTACTTTTGGATGATACACTTTGGAGGTGTGTTTTTTGAGTTATTTATCACATGTACTCTCTATCTCTCTTATAGTTTTGGTTTGAGTTAATTTTTAGATATTTTAGAAGTGAGATGATTATATATATTTGAATGTCTCTATAAATTATTTGAGTAATACTAATTGTAAATTTGTGATGAAGTTTGGTTATTATGATAATCTTTTAAGAGAATAAAAAATTCAAATAATTAATTTTGGAACTTAAAAATTTCAGTTGTAGGAAAAAAAAAAAAAAAAACACCATAACACACTATAAAAAAGTTTGAATAATATAGATCACTTGAAAAAAGAATAGTTTTTCTATCTTTTATCTCAAAAAAAAAAAATAATAATAATAATAATAGTTGTATATTCCCACGCATCGCATGAGTCTACGACTAATATATTTTAATAACTCAAGCTAAATTCATGCAAGAAAAAATACATTATCTTATTGTCATAAGATAAAGGTGACATAGGAAGAGTTAGAACTTAGAAGAAGCTCTTTTTTTTTTTTTCTTTTTCTTCTTTTGTTCTAATTATCTCAATTTTTCACTTAAAACATATATGCTCTTTCTTTCCCCTTTAACAAAGTATTGGTCTTTATTTAAGAAAAGAAGAAAAGCACCAAGATCGCCCACAAAGCCTTATACTAAAGGTGGTGTGAGATATCAAATTATCAAAACGTGCAAAGACTGGAATACGACCTACCTAAAAGAAAAGCGAAAGAAAAATAATGAAAGATTCCCACAAAATAAGAGTCCAAGAATTTGCTCAGCATTTATGTGGGGTTTGCGTTTTTGTTTTTTATATACCTCAAGTAGGCCAAAAGCATTTTCTCCCAAAAAAAAAAAAAAAAATGAAGAAAGAAGAAGAAGAAGAAGAAGAGAAGCAACCTAAACATGCCTAGCCACCTTTTTTTTACTTCTTTTTTGGTTTCAGAAGCAGGCCCTGGCTATATTAGCAACCTAATTAAACATGGTTAGCCGTAGTTTTTGTTTTATTTTTCCCTATTTTGGGTTTGGAAGCCAGCCATAAGCCAGCCATGGCTGTGACCTGTATGGTAACATTATTCTAGTAACATTGTTTGTATTTTTTGAAAATACTTGTAGGTGAAAATACGTATAATGTTATTTAAAAATTGAAAAGTGTTGCTTAAAATGCCATACCAAACGGCCCCTACTTACTCTTTTTTTTTTTTTTTAGAAGAAAAAAAAAATACTTACGTTGGCTTCACTATTCAGCAAGGAAAATTTAATTCTATATTACAAACGGTGAGCGTTGAATAAATAAATCTATATTACAAAAGGTAAGCATCAAATAATTTGTTTAAGTACTTCTGGCTGATTTAGCCATTTTTCCTTAATCTGAGGTCTTTGTTTCTATAAAAAAAAAAAATTAATGATAATAAGTACAATTTTTAAATTTAAAAAGTTATCTAACAAATTAGTGCTATTTCATAAGTGTCTTGAAACATTAGTAAAGTTTAACTAACTACGTACTAACCAAAAGGAAGGGAAGGAAAAAATAGTTTATATTACAATTTTTTTTTTTTACGACAAAAAAAAAAAATTAAAAGAAAACATGTTTAAAGAAGTCATAACATAAAATGGAAATAAACACCAAAAATTAGAATATTTATGCCATGTAGAAAAACTCTATTATATGTGTAGGGTCAGTTTTTGTAGCCCAAGCCCAAAAAGGGTAGGTTAGAGGCCCAACGAACCCAGCACAATGAATTTGTAGAGAGTGGGTGAAAAAGCTGGGCTGGATCTGAATCAAACAATGGTTGGCTAGGTTACATGAGGCAGAAATAATATAAAATAATGACAAAGAGGCTTCTTAGGTGAATGTCCGAAGAGACGTTTTATTGAATGAACAGTAATTACAACATTCAGAACTACAGTAAAGCTTTTCTCCTTTCTTTTTCCCTTTTTTTTCCTCACCTTTTTATCAGGGATCGACCTTCTTTATATAGCACCTTTCTCCATCATCTCCATCGTCCACCTGTTCCTCATCTGGGTATCCACTTGAGTGCATGTCACGTCATGCACCTACTTTAGTTCTTTGTGAGTGGCGGTAGCTGAGGTTTCACTGTTCAGGGGTCTTCTCCACATAAATGCGGCCAGAAAAGCTGTTGCAGTGCATTAAATACGGTGGTAGCAGCTTTTCCTTTAGATATTTCTTCATTCTTATCATCTCCAAACATACCTAGGGCTTATCCTTATCACCGGGCTTACTAGGAGAATCATTCGGACCGTCCACACGTCTGATTGGCAAAGGCTACTTGTATCCGAGGGAGAAGACCTCTTCGGACCAATAATATGCTCCTCGGAATGATCGTAACCTCTTCGGACCACAACCCTCATTCGTCTCAGGCTTCCCTGTCCTCAGATGGGCCCTCCCATCCAGCTATTGCTATTTAGAAATAAAATACCCATCAACATGGTACCCCAGGCCCACTAAGAAGTTTTGGGCTTTCATCCCCCACAATAGCCCCTCAAAATCTTAATTTTTCCTTCACATCCGAAGAGAAAAAGTGGGATTTTGACTTGCCATGGAGCAAAAGCTTGAGAACAGACAAAAATTCAAACTGGCACGTGTGTAGATATGGATGTGCGCGTTCCATCATTGCTGCAGTTGTTTTCCGTATTCCCAAAGCGCTATATTAATTACTCCAGGCAGCGTCTTGTCCTTTGCATCCAACGGCGGACTGTTGATCCAACGGACAGGGTTCTTTCTTGGGATTTGGGCGAAATAACTTCTGCCCCTTCGTTCGACCTCGTATAAAATCTCAGAGATTAGCATTTCCTCTTTACCTTGCAATTCTCAGACTATCCAACAAGAACAAGCATCCAAACGCTCCGAGCTCTCTCAATCGCTGACCCCAATCCTTCCCAGAGCCTTCAAGAATCTTCCTGCGAGTTCAAAGATCGATCCCTAGTTCCGTTTCTGTAAGTTTTCATCGCCCCAAGCCTTCTGTTTTCTCTTCGGCTGTCTTCTACATCGTGTTTTCATTTTTTCGTTTAAGAAAGATGGGCAAACTTGAGTACATGGTAGACAGTCTTGCCCAGTTGGAGAAGTTTAGGGCTACATACCGTATACCCCCAAACGTGGGGGTGAGGTATTGTCCTCCAGAGAAAATACTGACTGATCGGAAAACCGGGGAAGTTGTGATCCCTCTCATCGCTTTCTTGGAGGGAGGAATGACAATTCCTATGGGTCCCATCACCACTAGTTACCTCTGAAACCATAGGATTACCCCTTGGCAGTGCGCGCCTAACATGTTTAGGATCCTAGGAGCAATTGAAGACCTTAATCATCACCTAGGATTGGGACTCACTTGGCTCGACGTGGTGCACATGTACGAGTTCCACAGCCAACAAGGGGCGGGATATTATTTAAAATCCCGGTCCGACATTGTTCGGCTGATTTCCTGCCTCCCCAAGTCTAACAAAGGGCTGAAGGACGACTATGTGATCGTCTCGGGCGCGTGGTATAACGGCCCTCACTGTCCGACCAAGCCAGGAGAGCCAGGTGGGACATTAGATTTAGGCACTTTGACCGTAGGCTTAGGATCCGTGTTTTTTAATAGTTTCTGATTCTCTGTGTTGCTGCTTTCGATTTTCTAACCAAACTCTGTTGTGACTTGTAACAGATAAAGAACGCATTTCTCCTCGGCTCAGCCTCACCAACGTCGCTGCGCTGAACTTTTTATTACGGTCGGAAATCTTCGTTAGCGAGGACGGACAACTCCGATCGGCTCCCCTCATCCTAGGGTACACAGCGAAACCAAAAGACTTCCAACCGGTGGGCAACGCGATAACCCAGGGAGATCGCCGCCTCAACCGTATTGACGTATCTTGGAAGGGTTTTTTGGCACTGCACGAACTTCCACCCGTGCCACATCCAAACCCTCGGAATATACCTCCTCTCGTCCAACAGCTCCAACAAGTTCCCCTCGGACAAGAGGTTGAGGGTGAAAGAGTTGGCTCCTCTACCTCTTTGCTTGAGGAGCAAATAGACAAGTTTCATTTCGAGGAGGAAGCTCCAGGGGGAAAACAAGTAGTAGGGGTCTCGGATGCCGAGGAAGAGATCGATAGGCATTCAAGCATTCACCCTGTTCTGATCGTTGCCAGTCCTGAAGACTCGTCGGACGAAGATATGGATTTAAAGAGTCTAATGAAGAAGAGGGGCCAAAAGACCAAGCACAAAGATGCTAGGACGTCTAAACCAGTGGTGACCCTGCCCCCAGTGCCTACCCAGGTCCCTGACCTAGGTTTGAAGCCCGTACCAAACCTACAGAAGAAGAGGCCCCACGAGCCTGAAGAGAGGGAGGTGGTTGTGCCACCTAAGACGAATAAACAACAAAAGGTGATACGAGACCACCAAAGCAGGAGGGCCTCCTCCACCGAGAGCCAAGACGACGTGGTTGTGGCTGACGTCCGCCGAGGAGGGGGAACTCGCATTTGGTCCCCAAGGCTAGAGCTGGATGGCGCTCCCTTTCCTTGGGACACCTCCCTCCGGAACTATGATGGGGAAAGGGCAGGGTACGTTGCTGAGGCCCTGCAGCAACCACTCATTCTCCCTCATGACATGGACTTCTATAAGCGCTTCAACCAGAAGGAGCTCTTCTTGTCCCTTAAGAGGGACGTGGCCATGGTAAATAACCTCTTTCTTAATTCAGGTTTTATCCTTAATTGGCTTTGCTTCCCTTCTTCACCCAATGTTGAAAATGTTGTCATGCAGATTACTCAGCAAATTTACGTAGCCGAGGAATGGAATAAGAAGTCCTACCTCGAGGCTCAAGCAGCAGCTCAGTCTCAATCCGAGACGGAGAGATCTCTGGGTCAGCTGAAGGAGGACTATGCTCACATGTCAGAGCAACTCAAAGACATGACCAATCAGAGGAATAGCCTCAGAGCCGGCCTAAAGAACGCCGAGACTCAAGCCGAGGAGCAGCGCAAACAGCTGAATATGTCAAAGATCAACCTGGCGATCGAAAGGGAGCTAGTGAAGGGTCTCAGAGCTGAGCTCCAAAAGGCCAAAGAGAGCGCCAAGGCAGCCGAGCAGAAGGCTCAACTGGCCAAGGAATCAGTTGAAGCTGAGAGGAAGGCGGCGTATCAGTTGGGGGTAGATGAGACCGGGCAGCAGCTTACTGAGCAATTTGCCTCGGTTAGTCGTGATTACTGCGACATAACCTGGCAAAAGGCACTAGACGCTGCTGGGGTCCCCTCGGACTCTCCCCTGAGGTTACCTGGGAGCACGTACTATGATCCCGAAATCCGAGAGCTCCCAGGTCCTGACCCTCCTACTGCTCCACAGCTTCCAGAGGTTTCAAAGCAAAGCTTGGTCAGTCAAGCTCCCCCCTCCACCCTTGATGCCCTCAAAGAGATTGGTCAGCCAGGTGATGAGGGTAAACCGGCTGAACTAGGAAAAGACAAAGGCAAAGGGTTAGAGGGAGAGAAGACTTCTGCTGAGCCTGAGGGTCAAGCCCCAGAAGCTGCTACTCGGATGGGCCAGGCTGCTGACAATGTGATCCCTCCAGCAAAAGAATAGATTGATAGGATTTTTTTTTTTTTTTTTTTTTTGAAAGAGATTATAAGTTACTCTTTTTTAATCAATGAAGTAGTTTTTCTTTTACTTTTGTTATAAAGTCTTGTACTTTAATATTATGGGAATATAGGTAATCGTGATCCTAATATTATGTTAACAACGTCATGACTATGATTGTTACTAAAAATGAGCAGAATGTATAGGAACTATTAATAAGAGGCAACATGAGCCAGGGATAATTTAAACACATTTAGGAGTTTCAATCATGGCTTATCAGAGAACGATATTTCAGCAATAGCAGTTGCATTAGATTTAGATTTAAACACTCAGAGGGCTATAATGAAGTGTAAACTAACCCAAATCATCTGGTCCGAGGACTACATGCATGATTGGATTTAAGTTTAAACACTCAAAGAACTGTAATGGAGTGTTAACTAACCCAAATCATCTGGTCCGAGGACTACAGGCATGATTGGATTTAAGTTTAAACACTTAAAGAACTGTAATGGAGTGTTAACTAACCCAAATCATCTAGTCCGAGGACTACAGGCATGATTGGATTTAAGTTTAAACACTAAAAGAACTGTAATGGAGTGTTAACTAACCCAAATCATCTGGTCCGAGGACTACAGGCATGATTGGATTTAAGTTTAAACACTCAAGGAACTGTAATGGAGTGTTAACTAACCCAAATCATCTGGTCCGAGGACTACAGGCATGATTGGATTTAAGTTTAAACACTGAAAGAACTGTAATGGAGTGTTAACTAACCCAAATCATCTGGTCCGAGGACTACAGGCATGATTGGATTTAAGTTTAAACACTCAAAGAACTGTAATGGAGTGTTAACTAACCTAAATCATCTGGTCCGAGGACTACAGGCATGATTGGATTTAAGTTTAAACATTCAAGGAACTGTAATGGAGTGTTAACTAACCCAAATCATCTGGTCCGAGGACTACAGGCATGATTGGATTTATGTTTAAACACTCAAAGAATTGTAATGGAGTGTTAACTAACCCAAATCATCTGGTCCGATGACTACAGGCATGATTGGATTTAAGTTTAAACACTTAAAGAACTGTAATGGAGTGTTAACTAACCCAAATCATCTGGTCCGAGGACTACAGGCATGATTGGATTTAAGTTTTATATGACATGTTGTTATGTTGATTATAAGAAAAATTCGATTAATAATAATACCTTTTGAGGTTATTTACATTCCAAGGGCGCGGTATCACATGACTATCCAAGTTTTCAAGGAAATACGCCCAAATGCCAGCCCCTGAAGTAATACAATATGGCCCTTCCCAATTAGGCCATAATTTTCCCCAAGCTGGGTTCTTCGCAGTGCCGACCACTTTTCTTAACACCAGATCACCAGGTTCCAGAGGTCTGAGCCTTACCTTGACGTCGTAACCCTGTCTAAGCTTTTGCTGGTAATGCGCCAATCAGACCATTGCATTTTCCCTCCTTTCATCAATTAGGTCCAAACTCCTCTCTAGCTGCTCATTATTGCCCGTCAGGTTGAACGAGCTAGTTTTCAACGTTGGGAATCCAGTTTCCAGGGGTATGACAGCTTCAGCCCCATAGGTCATCGAGAAAGGAGTCTCTCCAGTAGACCTGCGTGGAGTAGTTCTGTAAGCCCAAAGCACATGTGGCAATTCTTCCACCCATTTGCCCTTTGCGTCGTCAAGTCTCTTTTTCAGGCCACTCACAATGACCTTGTTGACAGCTTCTGCTTGGCCATTACCCTGCGGATACGCTGGGGTGGAATATCTGTTCATGATTCCCAGTTCGCTACAGTAACTCCTAAATGCTTTGCTATCAAAATGAAGGTCATTGTCCGAGATAAGACTATATGGAACTCCAAATCGAGTAACTATACTCTTCCACACAAACTTCTGCACATCTACGTCTCGAATGTTGGCCAGAGGTTCTGCTTCAACCCACTTGGTGAAGTAGTCTGTGCCGACCAGCAGATATCTCTTGTTTCCTGTAGCCTTAAGGAATGGCCCCACAATGTCCAAGCCCCACTGGGCAAAAGGCCATGGGCTGGTTAGTGGGTTAAGAGTTCCTCCGGGCTGATGAATGCGTGGGGCAAATCGCTGGCACTGATCACATTTTTTAACATAATCCAAGGCTTCTTTTTGCATGTTGGGCCACCAATAACCCTGAGTAAGAGCTCGGTGAGCCAAAGACCTACCCCCAGTGTGGCTTCCACAGATTCCTTCATGCAGTTCTTCTAATAATAGCTCAGCCGCTTCAGGATGCATGCACAACAAGTAAGGTCCTGAATAGGAACGTTTATATAGCTTCTGATCTTCAGATAACCAGAACCTGATTGCTTTCCTCCGAATTTTGTCGGCCTCCCCCTTTTCTTCAGGCAAGACATCTTCCTTTAGAAATTTAACTAAAGGGTCCATCCAACTGAGTCCAGCCCTGACTTGATGTACTTGGATTACTTCTCCTCTTGCGTCAGTAGGCTTATGCAAGTCTTCGACGAGGATAACTCTCTGCAAATCTTGTGCCGAAGAGGTGGCTAGAGTGGCCAAGGAGTCAGCATGTGTGTTACCACTCCTGGGTACATGCACCAAGCTGAAAGATTCGAACCCCGTTTGCAGATGTTTAACTCGGCTCAAGTACCCCTGCATTCTTTCATCTTTTGCCTCAAACTCCCCCTGTACTTGACCCACAATCAACCTTGAATCCGAGAATAGCTTTACTGCCCTTTCTCCCATCTTCTGGACCACACTCATCCCCATTAGTAGGGCTTCGTATTCCGCCTCATTATTTGTTGCCGAAAAGCCCAGCCTTAGTGCTTTTTCAATAATGATTCCCTCGGGGCATATCAACACTAGCCCCACTCCAGAACCTTTTTGGTTCGCAGCACCATCCACATACGCCTCCCAAAGGGAAGGGCCTTATTGAGAAATCATGCCAACTGATTTTTCATCCATGTCTGACGTCGGCTTTACCTCTTCTAATTGGGGCTCCGTGAACTCAGCTACCAAATCAGCAATCACCTGACCCTTGATCGAGGTGCGTGGCATGTACTTGATATCAAAAGCCCCTAGGATCGTCCCCCATTTAGCAATTCTTCCAGTATAATCCGCACTTCAGAGTATGGCCCTGAGCGGAAGCTGGGTGAAAACAATGACTATATGGGCTTGGAAATAATGTGGGAGCTTTCGCGTACCAAGCACCACTGCTAGAATAGCCTTTTCTAATGGTAAATAACGGATCTCGGTTTCATGCAGCGATTTGCTTACACAGTAAACTGGTTTTTGTACACCGCCATCTGCTCGGATCAGCACCAAGCTTACATCATGGGGAGCTACAGCGATGTACACAAACAAGACTTCGTCTGGCTCAGGGCTGGACATAATTTGCGGTCAAGCTAAATAATCATTTAATTGCTGGAAAGCCATAGCACACTCTTCTGTCCACTCGAACCCTTTCCACTTATTAATCAAGGAAAAGAAAGGCCGACACCTATCTGTTGATCGTGAGATAAATCGATTTAGGGCTGTGGTCATCCCAGTCAGTTTCTGAACTTCCTTGGGATTCCGAGGAGCTTGTAGCTCATTGATAGCCTTTATCTGATCGGGGTTGACCTCAATTCCTCTGTGAGTCACCATATATCCTAGGAACTTGCCTGATCCCACACCAAATGAGCACTTAGAAGCATTTAAGCGCAGCTTGTATTTCCTGAGAACTCCAAAAGTACTTTCTAGATCCTTCACATGCTCGGCCACCACCTTGCTCTTCACCACCATGTCGTCTATGTAAATCTCGATATTTTTGCCTAGCTGTGGTTCAAACATCTTCGTCATCATCTTTTGGTAAGTGGAACCCGCATTTTTCAAGCCGAATGGCATCACCTTATAATGGTAATTACCAATGGGAGTTACAAAAGCAGTCTTCTCCTGGTCATCCAGGGCTAAGGGTATCTGGTGATAGCCTTGAAATGCGTCCAAGAAGCTCATCCGGGGGTGTCCGACAGTGGCATTTACAAGCTGATCGATTTTTGGCATAGGAAATGGATCTTTAGGGCACGCCCTATTTAAGTCAGTGAAGTCCACACATACTCGACCACTCTGGGTAGAAAATCTCTTTAATAGCTCCAACCTGCTTGAGTTTTCCTACTTCTTCTCTAACTGCTTCGGCATGTTCTTTAGATGGACGCCGAGGAGGCTGCTTTTTAGGGGTAACCATGGGATTTACTTTCAAATAGTGGCATATGAATTCCAGATCCACCCCAGGGGCTTCATAAGCATTCCAGGCGAATACGTCGAGGTTTTCCTTAAGGAGTTGCACTAACTTCTCCTTTTCCTGTAAAGGTAACTGGGATCCGACCCGAAAGAATTTTTCAGGATCATCCCCAATGATGACTTTTGTTAAATCTTCGCACCCTGCGCCCTTATCCGGATCTTTAGTGGGCGATAACTGATGCTTTTGTTGCTATAAGCCCTCTTCGGCTTTTGCTGGTGACTCGACTTCTGGCTCATGTTGAATGGCAACCACCAAGCATTGTCTAGCCACGGATTGGTCCCCGCGGATTTCGCAAACCTGGCCTTCGAATGGGTATTTGATTTTCTGATGTAAGGTGGAAGAAACTGCCCCCAAAGCATGAAGCCAAGGTCTGGCTACAATTGCCGTATAGGGCGAAAAGACGTCTACAACTATGAAATCCACCTCCACCACCTCTGAGCCAGTCTGCACAGGCAATCGTATTTGGCCCTTAGGGGTCACGGCCCTTCCTTCGAAACTAATCAATGGAGAACTATACAGCGTTAAGTCACTGAGTTTGAGGTTCAGCCCCCTGTAGAGATCAGGGTACATAATTTCTGCAGCACTGCCTTGGTCAACCATCACCCGCTTCACATCGTACCCTCCGATTCTGAGGGTTATGACCAACGCATCATCATAAGGCTGGACAGTCCCCACCTTGTCAGCATCCGAGAACCCTAAAACTGGATGACCATCCAATTTGCATCTCTTCAGACCCTGTCCAAAGTCCCCCGCAGACAACCGATCTACTGACATGACCTTAGATGGCCAGGATCCTGTTCTTCCTGGGGCTGCAAAGATAACATTGATAGTTCCCAGAGGGGGTTTTAAAGGATCGTCCCTCCTGGACTCTGAGTTCATCTGGCCCCCTCGACCACTGGAGTGATGCAAGAGATGCCTCAATTTCCCTTCACCGACCAGCTGATCCAAATGATCCCACAAACTTCTGCAGTCCTCGATCGTGTGTCCATGATCCTGGTGGTACTGGCAATAGAGATTGCGATTGCGCCTATCAGGATTCCCTACCATTTTATTCGGCCACTTGAAGAATGGCTCGTTCCTGACCTTTTCCAAAACTTGGTGGACCGGATCTCTGAATACGGTGTTGACTGCCTGGGGATTGGCTGATCCTGACTGCGCAGGAAAATCCCTCCTCGGTTTGTTATTGTGGTATCGATCCGACCTGAAGTCCCTCCTCTCCTGGGGGATAACCTTGTCCTTGCCTTTTCCTTGTTGCTGATCTTCTTCGACTCTCTTATACTTCTCAATGCGATCCATTAGCTAACGCATGCTAGTAACAGGTTTGCCAGACAAAGATGTCCTTAAACCATGGTCGGTAGGAAGACCGAGCTTAAATGTTTCTAGGGCCATTGCATCAAAATTGCCCTCCATGTCGTTGAACATCTCCCAATATCTATCCGAATACACCTTCAGGGTTTCTCCTTCCTGCATGCTTAAAGACAGCAATGACGACAAAGGTCGGGCCACTCTTCGGCAGGTGACAAAACGCGAACCAAAGGCTTGGGTGAGCTCTTTGAAAGAGCTGATGGAATTTGGGATTAGTCCATCGAACCACCTCATCGCGACTGGTCCAAGACTGGAGGGGAAAACCTTGCACATCAGTGCCTCGTCCCTGGAGTAGACAGTCATCTTCTGGTTAAAATGACTCACATGTTCCACGGGGTCCGTCTTATCATTGTAGACGGTGAACGTTGGTTGGTTAAAGCGCCAAAGAAGTCTCGCCTCCTCAATCCTGCGCGTGAAGGGTGACCTAGAAATCTGATTTAGAGCCCTGCTCATGGCGTCATTTCCCACGTCTTCATGTGATGGACTTCTACGTTGCCCCTTACGATGGGATTCTTCTTCATAAGAATAGAACTCACTAGCTGGTGTCCTAGATTTATGTTGATAAGTAACGTCTGGCTCGTCATCAGGGTCCTCATCGGAATACGAGGAAGCCCGTTTCCTCTTTGCATGGCGCAACTCCCTTTTTAGCTTTTCAACCTCTCGCTGCAAATCTCGGTTCTTTTCCGCATGGGATATGTGACTCCCACTGTGTGATTGGCTCTGGTCAAGGGGCACGGTGTGTACACTACCTTCGCGGTCTTGTCTTCTCTCTAAGTTGAAAAAAGGGTCCACGTGCTGAGATACCCTAGATTCTGCTTCTTGCTGACTTGGTTCAGCCATCACCTACTGTTGTTTTCTCCCCTGCACCAGCTCTCCCCACAGACGGCGCCAATTGTAGGGTCAGTTTTTGTAGCCCAAGCCCAAAAAGGGTGGGTTAGAGGCCCAACGAACCCAGCACAATGAATTTGTAGAGAGTGAGTGAAAAAGCTGGGCTGGATCTGAATCAAACAATGGTTGGCTAGGTTACGTGAGGCGAAAATAACATAAAATAATGACAAAGAGGCTTCTTAGGTGAATGTCCGAAGAGACGTTTTATTGAATGAACAGTAATTACAACATTTAGAACTACAGTAAAGCTTTTCTCCTTTCTTTTTCCTTTTTTTTTCCTCCCCTTTTTATCAGGGATCGACCTTTTTTATATAGCACCTTTCTCTATCATCTCCATCGTCCACCTGTTCCTCATCTGGGTATCCACTTGAGTGCATGTCACGTCATGCGCCTACTTTAGTTCTTTGTGAGTGGCGGTAGCTGAGGTTTCACTGTTCAGGAGTCTTCTCCACATAAATGCGGCCAGAAAAGCTGTTGCAGTGCATTAAATACGGTGGTAGCAGCTTTTCCTTTAGATATTTCTTCATTCTTATCATCTCCAAACATACCTAGGGCTTATCCTTATCACCGGGCTTGCTAGGAGAATCATTCGGACCGTCCACACATCTGATTGGCGAAGGCTACATGTATCCGAGGGAGAAGACCTCTTCGGACCAATAATATGCTCCTCGGAATGATCGTAACCTCTTCGGACCACAACCCTCATTCGTCTCAGGCTTCCCTGTCCTCAAATGGGCCCTCCCATCCAGCTATTGCTATTTAGAAATAAAATACCCCTCGACATGGTACCCCAGGCCCACTAAGAAGTTTTGGGCTTTCATCCCCCACAATATGTTCTTTTCTTTTCTTTTTTTAATCTAAGAGTGATGCTAGAAATACAAAAAAAAAATTACTAAATAAATCTTACAAACTAATATATTACCAATTACAAAAAATAATTAAAACACTCATAATCTTATTAAAGCGTCATCAATCACATCAATTTATAAAATAAATGTGTAATATCTTCAAATTTTTCTTATTAACTAGATTATAGGCATAAACAAATTACAATTTATTGAGATACATTATTTTATTTTTTATAACATTTCCATAAAAGTCTTACCACTACCACTACTATTATAGATTATGCAACTTCTACTAATAATTTTAATATTATTGAGGTTTGAGCTAATGCTAGTTGGGTTCATAACATTTCAAAACTAACTAATTTGGCCTCTAATCATCGTGATAAAGAGCAAAAAGTGTAGAAATGACAATGGGGTGAGAATGGGATAGGTTTCTTATTCCCTGTCCCCACCCTAGCCCTACTTCCTATTTAGGTCGAGTTTTTTTTTTTCCACCCTGCTCTAATGGGTACTCGTGGATTAGACTTTTAAGGAAATGTTATAAGAAATAAAATAATGTTTCTCAATAAATTGTAATTTGTTGGCTGTGATAGATTATACAACTTTTACTAATAATTTTAATATAACTAAGGTTTGAGTTAATACTATTCAGATCTAAAACAATTCAAAACTGATTAATTTGGTTTCTAATTATCCTGACATAGAAGAAAAATTGAGTAGTAATTTAGGATCAAGTTGGTCATTCTTGAAATGTCTTGAATTTTATAAGTCCAAACATCAATGATGTTGGCTATATTTTATTCTTTTATAAAAAAAAAAATTATTATTTTTTATATGTCTATAAATTTATTGAAAAAAAAATGAAAAAGAAAAGAAAGGGAGGGAGTAAAAGTCTTTGTAGTCTCGAAGAAAAGACAAGAAATGAAGAATCATAGGTACAAATAATCCAAATCCAAAAGCAAAAACAAAAACAGGTGAAAGGATCCGTAAGCTTATTTACGGTCCAATAATTATTAGGCGATGCGGATCGCCAACATCCACATTCCACGGCACATCCCAATCAGCTGACGTAACATCTGTTCTTCCTTATTGGGTCCCACACATTCTTCGGGATTCACAAACACAGCAAAAGAAAGTCATCATCTGGGTCCCCCCTCCCCCCCAAATAGCCACTCCTCTAGCCCTATAGCTCTGCCTCGCTTTTCAACCGTCTGATTAGAAAAATAGAAAAAGTAACGCGCTCTCTCTCTCTCTCTCTCTTACTCACTCACTCACTGAGAGAGAGACTCACAGTGCTCCATGATTTGTCGTGTCTGTAAAAATAAATAGCTCTGCTGGGTCTTTCTTTACTTTCAGCTTTGGAGAAACAAAACTCATATACATTGTGTATACATAAACATATAGGAAGGCAAAAAAAAAAAGATTTGAGTTTTACTATAGAAATAGCATTGGTTTCTGTAGCGCTTATAATTCTTTTCTTTCCTTGTAGTCTACGTTGGTTTGAGATATATTCTTTTCGTTGTTGTGTTGTGTTTTTTTGTGACCGTGGTGTCGTTACGTTTCGGATCTTTATTGGGATCGACGAGTTTCGGTGTTTCCTGCATTTTGCTTCTGCATTGTTGAGGTACGTACTCCGATTTGTGAAAGAACCTTTTTTTATTTATTTATTATTATTTGTTTTTGGATCCGTTTGGTTACTGAGAAAGCAGAGGAAAGTGAGAGAAAAAATGGAATCTTGGATTCTTGAAAAGACCAAATTTGTTTTCGAGATTGTGGGTGTGTTTTAGTTTTAGCCTAAGGTTTGGCGTTTTGCTTGAGGTATTTCTTTGTTTTTTGAAGAAGTTGCGGAAATGTAGGACTTTGTTGCTTTTGCTTTTGCTTTTGCTACTTTTTTTTTCATTTATTTTCCTCAGCTTTCTCAGCTATCAAACGGAGCTAGAATTTGTTTATTTATTTATCTGATAAGTGCTTAAGTTGATATTTATATGGCATTTTGATGTAATGCTCTGTTTGGATCTGTTTCTTTCTTTCTTTGACTTGAGAGAGAAAGCGAAGCACATGCCATTAATCAAAGATAATATTGAAATGTGTGAACTTTGTAGCATTGCTGCAACGGGAGAATTCATTTTTGCAACAAAGGAAACAATTTTATTTGTCTGATAAGAAAATAAGAAAAAAAAAAAAGCAGAGAGGATTGGATAAGAATCAGAGGCTTTTGTCTTTTCCAAGATGATTTTCATTTTTTTATTTTTTTTGACCAACCAAAAGAAAAACAAAAATTATGAGAGAAGTATTTTTTATGCTTTAAAATGGAACAAACACAGTTTAGTTTAGTCTCATTATTATCGATGCAGTCTTTGACCAAGTGCTATTAGAGAGCTCAAGTAATGCTTGAAATCACTCTAGTACCACCAAGAAAAGAGACTAGGAAATTTGATAGATACCAGTCTTTTCTGATAGGTGTGTTTGTTGTTAAATTATTTTACATGTATTAAGAAACTTACCTAAAACTAATTATATTTAATGTATGGATATTGGGTCATGATTACACAAGGAAGAAAAGGAAATGTTTGAGGATAAATTCCAGGCCATGTTGAAGATTAGGTTAAATAGTTGGAGAGAAAAAGGAAATGTTTGTTAAACTAACTTTTAAGTGTCAAGAATTTATGCATTGGTGCACCAATGGGGCCACTCAAAAATGTTAACCAATAATGCTAGCAGTCACATTCAATCTTTGTCTTACTGCCCTCAAGTGGAACATCTCATTTTCCTCATGCCATAATTATTGAGTTTCTAGACAAGATTTTTTTCATTGATCCAAATATTGTTGATTTCAGTTGGTAAAGAATTGCCACGTGATCACATTTCCCCCGCATGATTTTTTAATGTGTTATCTGAAAATTTTAGCAGTCATCTAAATATATTGAAGATGAGGTTCTATCTGAGTAGTGATGTTTGTTTTAATTCAGAATTCAGGGTAGTTATTCAGCTCAGGTAATCCTATCCTGTACTGCTTCTGTTTTCTTCTGCGGTGGCTTCTGATTCTTGAGAGTTTAATTGATTGTGATGTAGAAATGTTTTCCCCTTTAAGAGGATCAATTTTTTTCTCCTGTGTTGTGATAAGGAAAGGGTCTTTTCCTGCATGACTTTCATCTGTGTTGGATTTCTTGTTTTAAAAGCTTAAAATGCTCTGGCATCTTGATTATACTCTCTCTCTCTCTCTCAAGTTTGGTTACAGTCATCTAATATGATTCTTATGCTCAGCATCATAGGAACACTCTCCTATGTGAACTTTTCATAAATGTTGTAGAGTGGTGACCAATATCTTCTTCCACACACTGTGCTGGCAGCTAATATGTGTCATTGAAGCTTGACAATATTGGATATCATGACATCCTATATACATCCAACTAATGAGTTCCTAAGACCTGCTGGAGAAACAGGAGTCAGTTCAGAGCTCAAAAAGAATTCAAAACAGCAGAACAAATCCAAGATTGTGAAGCAGAGGGTCCTACCACCCCAAGCAAGTCAAAATCCAAAGTATGAAGAAAAGTTAAAAATGCCTGCTGGTTTACCATACAGTGATTGGCATCGTGAACAAAGACGTTATATGGATGAAAAAATCTCAGTCCAAGCAAAGTCTTCAGGGAATCATAAGAGGCAGTCTGTCAAGGCAAATACTAGTAAAGAAGATGAGCTTGTCAAACACATGTCAAATTTGCCCAGTTATCTCCAGCGTCCACAGAAAGAAGAAAACCTCCAAGAGAAAGCTTTGAATTTTGGGGTCCTAGATTGGGCACAACTAGAAAAATGGAAACATAAGCAAAAGCAAGTCCCAGACAGAAGCAGTAATAATGCATCATGCAGTGGCTGTGATATATCATCAAAAGCAACCAGTGCATCATCTACCTTCTCTAGTACAGTCCAAAGCAAGGCATTTGCTGAGCAACACTCTCTGCCTCATTCTACTCTCAACTCAGCTCATAAGCATGGCCATCCTCAAGGTGCCAAACCGTCTGTCCGGAATGTCATACAATTCCAAGATTTTAAGACTGCTTCCAAAAGTAACAGGGATGGGCAGAAAAAGGTACCCTGGACACAGAAGTCTTCTGGTGGAAAATTTTCAGATATAATACTTGATAAGGGGAAGAGGAGAGATTTAGATCATAAGATTACTTCAAAAATGGGAAATTTGACATTGAATTCAGGAACTAATGAGATCTCACTCAATCAGAAGCACAAAGCGAGTGCTGGGATTGATGAAGCTAAGAAGAGCAGAGAGGAGTTGCGAGAATTAAGAATCAGGAGAAAAGATAGAGATCAAAAGGTAATCACAGAAACTGGAGCTGGGCATTCAAATAGGGGGAGCTATGGGGTCTCACTTGGTTCAAAGGAGAAGCTAAGTACTGGCAATGGTGAAAGTAGGAAGAGGGTAGAGGAGTTGAAACAAACAGATATAGATCTCACCAATCGATGTTCCCCTGGCGAGCATAACAACATTGTTCTCCTTCGACCAAACGAATTACGCCAGAATGAATTTTCAGAAGTATTCCAACTTTCACAACCCGAAAAATTATCCAAGGAGAAGTCATCTGAGGCACAGGGGAGTCATTTTTCAGATAGCTTTTCTCGTGCGGTGTTTGACCGTGCAGAACTCTGTTCTGAAATTCCACACTCATGTCCACTGCCTTCTAGAGTTGAGACTAACGCCATGTCAGACATTATGCCACGTAGCCTGATCAATGCTCGGGGTAAGGAGCTTTCATCTGTTGCATATCACACATCCCAATGCTCAGATAAGACATCCACTCTGCTATCTAAAGGTGTCAATGCAGAAAAGTTTGAGTTAGATCTTCTTAAGCTTACAAATTTACATGTTGATACTTCAAAAACATTGGATGAAGAAATCACTGAGCTGGCAGCTGGAAGCGGTAGAAATCCATCACCCAATCGCCGGTTTAGCTTCAGCTTAAGTCGTGTGGGAAGAAGTTTCAGTTTCAAGGAGGGTTCATCTGTACCACAGTTGAGCTCCTCATATGTTAGTGTCAAGTCTGGTCCAGTGAGATCTGAAACTTCTGCTTATTCGGATACTTCAAACAGAGAGAAGTCAAATGGTCACAACAGAGTTAAGTCCAGCCCTTTAAGAAGGTTACTAGACCCAATACTGAAATATAAGGTATCCCATTCATTCAATTCTGCTGAAACTATTCTTCCATCAAAAGAAAGTTTGGATTCCTTTTGCTCTAGCCCAACAAGTTGCAGTAACACACTCCAGAATGAGAAGCATGAGGCATCAACTACTCAAGCCTTTTTGCAAGTTACAGTCAAGAATGGGCTCCCTTTGTTTAGATTTGCAGTCAAGAATGACAAAATGATCCTTGCAGCCACAATGAAAAATTTAACATCATCTGGGAAGGATGATTCAGGCCAGTATTATACGTTTTACTTTGTTAATGAAATTAAGAAGAAAAGTGGTGGCTGGAGAAGTCAAGGAAGTAAAAGGCCTAGTCATGGATGTGTCTATAATGTCGTCGGTCAGATGAAGGTTTCCAGCTCTTCCAACAACCAGTTCTTGGTGAGAGAATCTGTCTTGTCAGGTGTTGAGCTAAGACAGGGAGATCAAGAACCACTGAAACTCATGTCAAACAAGGAGCTTGCAGCCGTTGTTGTCAAGATCCCTAATGAAAACATAAGCCATGATGGAATGGAGAGTGATAAAGATTTTATGGAGAAGCTCTGCATAAAATGTTTGCCAGAAGACAGGTGCTCTTACAACTACAAAGAAACTGAAGACTCTGATAGTATTGTAGTCATACTTCCAGGTGGTGCTCATGGCTCACCAAGCAAAGGAGAGCCTTCACCGTTGATGGATCGATGGAAATCTGGAGGATCATGTGACTGTGGAGGTTGGGATGTTGGCTGCAAACTGCGTGTTCTCTCCAACCAGAACCAAAGCACTAAGATTCCCAAGATCTCCAAAGATTGTCCTATCCCAGACCATATTGAACTTTTTCTCCAGGTACTACCATTATCCTTCAGCCTCTGTTTTTGTCCCCACTTGTTTATAGTGATATGCCAATTACATATACATAATGTACTTGCATTCAGGGAGGATCTCAGCGGGCCAGTCCCTTCTTCAGCTTGACAGAATTGAAGGATGGATTATACTCAATTGAATTCAATTCATCAATCTCTCTGTTGCAATCATTCTTCATTTGTGTCGCAGTGTTAAGCTGTAAGAGACCGTTCAATCTCTTGGACATGTCTGAAGCAAAAGTTTTCAAGGAACCTATTTTGAATGAAAATGATGGAAGCCAAAGAAGAGCATCTGCAAAATATGCTCCAAATCCACCCTCCTCCCCTGTTGGTAGGGTCTAGTTTCACACGTGGAAGCTGTTATTTAGCTGTCAAAAATCTTCAACTACATAGCAACTTAAGAGAGAGACTAGAAGTACTGTACTCTAAAGAAGATGATGGAACTCTTGAAATTTGCCAAATACCGGAGATAATGCTATACTTTTTTAGGCATACTCTGTTCTGTGTAAATGCTCCTTGTTTTTTTTTTTTTTTTTGTTAATACGTTGAGGTGAGAAATTGAACCCTCCAACCAATTGTCATTGTAAGGAAAATCTTTTGCCTACAATATAAAGAATGAAGATATCTGCTTTAAAATTGGGTCTAAATCAAACTGATTATGCATTTAAGCAGAATTTGATTATATATGGATCCTTCCTGAAGGTGGAAAGTCCCTTCGGCAGATTCTAAGTTTTGGGTTCTTTCAAGTTTCAACATGGGGCTGTGATCCGACTTATCATTTTGGCCAACAAATAAATGGTGTGAAGCTGTGTGGTGAGGGAAGAATAAGAATATCTTTATTATCTTTCAGACAAACTGTATTTTGAAGAAGTCATTACATGATTAGGGCCCATTTGGAAGGGAGAGAGAGGGGGAGTAGAGCCCTCCCCCTTCATCCAAACTGACCCAAACTGACATAGAGTGCGACCTGGCTTTTATGCCAATAACGTGCACATTCTCTCGATAGAAATACACTGGACATGCCCATTACCCAAGCATTAGAGTAAATAGCTGGAATGCATAAATGCTTCTGAAGGAAACCTAATAATATTAGAACTTCCCATGGGCGGTCTCTTTTAGCAGGTGAATGGCATCTAAACTCAATGAAATCAATGTCTTTCGTTTTCTTTTTCTAAAAATATTGATATCATGTCATGGCCGTGAAAGGAGAGATTTTGTGCTGAAGTACCATTGATTATACAATCTAGTTTACAATTCATTGCAGATAAAATTAGTATGCAATTGATTGTCGAGATCAATGTCAAGTTTGAAATTTAGTGAGACACTTCAGAATCTAAAAGCTTTCAATTAAGACAGACTAAAATAAACTAAATGGAATATAAATTTGGTAAAACAAGAAACAAAGATGAAGGGGCTATGAGACTTGATAGTCAAGAGATACCAAAGAGTGAGAGCTTCAATAACTTGTATCAATAATTGAATCATGAAATAAGAGGAAGGTGCATAAAGTGGAGAAGCACATATGTAGTGCTATGTGATCATAGTATGCCTATTAAGTTAAAGGAAAAATTCTATAAGACCACTATAACACCATCTATTCTCAATAATACTGAATGTGGGGCTATTAAGAAACAACATATTCGTAAAATGCAAGTAGTTCAAATAAGAATGTTAAGTGAAAATATATGGAAAGATAGGATTCTAAATGAGGACATTTGCTCAAAGATATGGGTGGCCTCTATTTTAATGAAAAGATGAGTAAGAGTTGCTTGAGATATTTTTGTTATGAGAGCAAATAATGCACCATTGATAGAGAGTAAGTTTTTTTTTTTTTTTTTTTTTTATTCAAGTTAAGGGAACAAAGAAAGGTAGAAATGGATCAAAAATAACATTAATAAGAACTCTAAAAAATAACATGTCAATGAAAGAGGTAATAGAGAATATAACTTTGGATAAAATAAAATGGCGACAAGGAAAATATATATAGCTGACTCTACCTTGACTCTAACTTATTTGGGACTAAAGCTTTATTGTTGTGTTGTAATTAATTGTCAAGAGTGAAGGGACCAAGCTTCTCAAACCCTAGAGAGGCAAGGTGGGGGAGAGCGCACAATTGGAAATACAAGCAAAACTGCAAAATGCAACGAAAGAGAATTTATTATATATATTATATTAATTGATCTCATAAATCAATTGGTGAGGCATGGTGAATACAGATAAACCATTGACCATCAATCCTCTCAAATACATTTGTTGCAAACTGTACCCCCCATTTGCTACCTTCGGTTTTAACAAACTCCCTGCACGTAACATACCCCACATCCCCTTTAACATGAACCCTAAGATCTTTCAGCTGAATCTCTAGCGGGAAATCATAGTCCGCCCACACAAACTCCCAGCTTTCCATTACATCATCATAACCAGATATCCCAGAGACACCAGGGTGCACAATACAGACCTCATCCCCCTTAGCCCAAAGAGCTTGCATGGTAGCTAAATCCCCAGTCCTAAATGAGTCATAAAATCGAGCATTTGCTAGCAATACTGAAGTCTGGCTATCCTCATGGAGATTTTTAAGGCTATCCCTAATTTTTGCTGCTTCAACATAGTTTTCTTCTGAAATGGCAATCTGTAGGTCCCGCTCTAAGGTCTGCTCATCCATTATAATGCTTTCACTACTTAAGGGGTCCTTTGAGTCCTCACTTGTTACTTGACATGGTCTCACTGTGGGCAAAATGGAAACTTGTTGAAAGAGTTCTGCACTAATTACGCAGAATTAGAAGTGCTTAAAACTTAGGCATGATAATAGAAAATTGGAATATAATTAGACAGAAAAACCATGTCCCATAGATGGTCAATGGACATAAAATTGTGCTTACACCTGATGGTGTAACAATTAATTATAAGTATAAGCTGAAAGGGGCACTGGAAAAAAAAATAGTGGCAAAGCCTAGGACTCACTGGATCTTCCAGTTTGCAAGCTGAAGTGACAATGATCAGGCGAAAAATGGATTTTATGTCCTCTTCCAAAGCCTTTAGCTGGAACAAAATCATATTGCTTCAAGGAAGGTGTTGAAAGACGGTGTAGTGGTGCAAAACTATTGACAAATGAACATGGCAAGCTACAAACTGCCCTGATATTAGAAACATTTCCCTATAAAAGTAAAGATTAAGATAGATAAATATAACTTAAATAAACTCATGAAAGACCTATGAACAGCATAAACTCAGAGACAGAAGCTTTAACTCAAATTGTCTTACAAATCTTTCTTCAAATGAATAAAATGTGACTCATTTCATTAATGATTAGTTTATCATTTTTTTTCCCTTGATAAATTCCAGTGGTTACAATGGGGGAGGGGGAATTTGAACCCTACACTTCTCAAGATTTGAAACACAGGTGCCAATTATCTAATACCAATATCAAATAAAGCTAAGCATTGATTTGCAGTATAATAAGTACAACGAAAAGTAAATTTTTCTCAATAACCATTCAACTTTCACCGCTACTATTCATCACTTTCAACCTCAACTAAGGTAGTACTTGACAAGTCATCAAAAATGACTTTGTTTTTAAAATAATTCTACAAGTTTAAGCACTTTTTACCTCCTCTCCTTTCTTTATTTTTCTTCTTCTAATTTGTCTGTCTCATTTTCTAAATCCCAGATAACAAATTAAGATTCCCAAAAGCTACTGCAAAAAAAATTGAAAAATTAAAAAATGGGTTTTTCATAGACCGAAGCTCTAAACCCAAAAATTCTAAGATATGCTATAGTTTTACCTCAAACGTAAACCTTTTTGTATTTGGGTTTAATACCCAGACAAGCATACCTTCAGAAAGACACTAAATTTAGCTTCTTATAGTTTCTAACTTCAACATGTATCCTAAGATGAGCTCAACGAGAACAGAAACCTTTTTGAATTTGGGTTTAAAACCCAGATCAGTATACCTTCAGAAAAACACTAAGTTTAGCTTCTTATGGTTTCTAACTTCAATTTATCACTCTCAGCACCTAAAAATGCACTATTCAAAAGCAAAGTAATGGATTAATGGGGGGAGAAGCAGAACTCACATTGTAGCAGAAGCTAGATCCATGAAGCGTCATCGTTAATTACAATGAGGGGGCCAAGAATTATGGCTAGGGTTTTGACCTGTCAATGACTTTGAGGCTGCTCCAAACCCTAATGAAATGGAATAGGATCACATTTTCACATTATTGAGTTCAAACTTCAAAAGGAATTTTTTTTTTTTTTTATTGAATTTAAAAATAAAATAGGCTAACGAGTGCACTTAAGAAACTGATTAAAAATTTAGTTAAAAGAAAGTTTTTATGAAAAAAAAAATTAATATTTTGATAATTTTTTTTATTCCTTATAAAAATAATGTCAAAACCTTTTTTAATTAGATCCTTAATCAATATCCTAAAGACACTCCGACACTCGTTAGCATTACTGTTTAAAAATTAAGATCGAGTAGCCAAGAAAGAAATGAGAAACGGCTGAGCTCAATAGTTGAATGAAACTAAAATGGGCTATGTTAGATTAATGGATCTAATGGGCTTGTACAACCAAACATTAGGTTGGGTATGATTCAATTATTTTGGACCCTTTAATTTGGGCTGTGAAGAAACTTTAGCCCAATTCTGTTGGAATATTTTTACAAAAATCATAATTTTGATTAAATGGTCATTCAAGTGAAATGATGAAATCGTTTTTATATATATTTAAAATTCAATCAATATAATAATAGCTCATTAATGGTCTACATTTCCTTTCATGAGTTGGCAAATTCATGCTAATTGAATAGAAAATAATTCCATACGTTGAAGTCTTATGGCTATCAGTTGTTTCCTTATTTAACGGTTATTGCCAAAACGTTTTTTTGAAGCCTTGACGTTAAGGTTGCTAATCTCTTAACTTAGGTTTTTTTTTTTTTAGAGAAAGAGTTTCAATTTATGGCGTCCACTCTTGATGAGCGCTCTTTATCATCAGACGAAGACACCAATCAGTTTTTGGTGTAGGCGAAAATTGAACCACAGATCTTTTATACAACTATCAAAGACTTTACCAGTTGAGCTAACTGAAACCCACTCTCTTAACTGACGTTTGGATTGCACTGAAAATGAAAGTTTTTTGCATTTGGCATTTTTTGTGTGGATTTTGTGCACTGTTCATGGGACCCACTAGTACGAATTTCAAAAAAAAATTCTTTAAAATTGGGTCCCACAACACTATTCACATATTTAAAAATTATTTTGATACAGTGTTGTCAATTTTCAACAATAAGCAGTATCCAAACATTACTGAAATAGAAAAAGTGTGCGATAGGACATTTTTAATCCACACAAAAAAACAAGTGACATGACATGCATGTATAGGTTGTGAGCAGGGACAAAGCTAGGACTTTGAGTTAAAGGAGGCAATTTTGCCTCTAATTTGGCAGCTTCTTAGCTGTGGAGGTTTTTTTTTTTTTAGAGAAAGAGTTTCAATTTATGGCGTCCGCTCTTGATGAGCGCTCTTTATCATCAGACGAAGACACCAATCAGTTTTTGGTGTAGGCGAAAATTGAACTCCAAATCTTTTATACAACCATCAAAGACTTTACCAGTTGAGCTAACTGGAACTCACTCTCTTAACTTACGTTTGGATTGCACTGAAAATGAAAGTTTTTTGCATTTGGCATTTTTTGTGTGGATCTTGTGCACTGTTCATGGGACCCACTAGTATGAATTTCAAAAAAAAAATCTTTAAAATTGGGTCCCACGACACTATTCACATATTTAAAAATTATTTTGCTACAGTGTTGTCAATTTTCAACAATAAGCAGTATCCAAACATGACTGAAATAGAAAAAGCGTGCGATAGGACATTTTTAATCCACACAAAAAAACAAGTGACATGACATGCATGTATAGGTTGTGAGCAGGGACAAAGTTAGGACTTTGAGTTAAAGGGGGCAACTTTGCCTCTAATTTGGCGGCTTCTTAGCTGTGGAGGTTTTTTTTTTTAGAGAAAGAGTTTCAATTTATGGCGTCCGCTCTTGATGAGCGCTCTTTATCATCAGACGAAGACACCAATCAGTTTTTGGTGTAGGCGAAAATTGAACTCCAAATCTTTTATACAACCATCAAAGACTTTACCAGTTGAGCTAACTGGAACTCACTCTCTTAACTTACGTTTGGATTGCACTGAAAATGAAAGTTTTTTGCATTTGGCATTTTTTGTGTGGATCTTGTGCACTATTCATGGGACCCACTAGTACGAATTTCAAAAAAAAATTCTTTAAAATTGGGTCCCACGACACTATTCACATATTTAAAAATTATTTTGCTATAGTGTTGTCAATTTTCAACAATAAGTAGTATCCAAACATGACTGAAATAGAAAAAGCGTGCGATAGGACATTTTTAATCCACACAAAAAAACAAGTGACATGACATGCATGTATAGGTTGTGAGCAGGGACAAAGTTAGGACTTTGAGTTAAAGGGGGCAACTTTGCCTCTAATTTGGCGGCTTCTTAGCTGTGGAGGTTTTTTTTTTTTTTTTTTAAAGTTTTTGATGTGTGCATTTGCTGGGTGAAGACAAAATTATTCTGTTTAAAACTTTTTAAAGAGCCAGTTGTTTGTTTGAGTAAAATTGATTAATTGGACTTAATTTTTTTTAGCTTTGTTATTGGTGATTTTTGTTGTTGCACAAATGTTTTTGGGCTAGTATATGTTGTTTTAGATTTTAGATCTATAAAAAATTTTAATGGCCTTTAAAATGAGGAAAGTGCCAGAGGTATATTGCAAATATAGTGAGTGATTATTAGTAAGTAAAAAAGTAATATAAGTGATAGGCCCAGATACAAACCAATAAAAATTTGTACCTCAACAATTTATAAAAATATTGTAGATAAATTTATAACTGTAACGTTACTCTAAAAAAAATCAATGATATTATTAAGTGGGCAAAATGTAATTTTATAGAATAAAAATTCCTAAAATTAATGCATATATATATATATATATATATATATATTAATATATTTTTAAAAAAAAAAATTAGGGGGCGGTCCATTAATGCCTCCATCCCTGGTTGTGAGCTATAGAATTATCCTTTCTACCAATACGTGAAAAACTAATATATTGAACATGTTCCACATAGTTTAAACTTCTAACATTCTAGATCAAAAGGCCAAAAGAAGACAATGAAGGAGAATCATCCATCAAAGATTTCATAACTATCTCTAAGTCTCCCTCTGAAATAATTGAATCAAATCCCAGATCTATGGAAAGTTCTAAAGCCTTAGCAGCTGCCAAAGTTTCAAGTTCCACAACTGATAACGGAAGAGGGATATTTTGGGACATTGAAGCCAAAACCAGACCTTGACAATCTCGAATAATAACACCAATCCCAGCTCTGTCATCATCTGGAAACACTGCCCCAACAAAGTTTATTTTTAAAAACTCTCTTTGAGGCGTTGTCCACCTTGCTCTCGATCTAGCCGTTGGTGTCTGATTCTGTGGCTGTGCTGCCCGAAACTCCACGAGGGAAGCAATTGCACGCTGCGAGACTTGATCCAGTGGGAAGCCCGGTGGAGAAAATATGTCTTTGTTCTGCCAAAACCAGATGGTCCACGTGAGCGTTGTAAATAATTCTGTGTTGCACTCAGATTTCAAAACAAAAGACAGCAACTGTGGGAAATCCGAGCAACTGTGAAGTTAGTTAAACAAAAATAGGAAAAAAATTATTTCTAATACTAATTCCCATTACTCATGAATTTTAAGTGGGATTCTTTAGCCTATATATGCACTATGCAGCCAACATGTCCGGCCATATGCATGAAAAAATCAATTTTCTTATCGGCACCATTTTCATGTAAAAAGAAAACTCCCTACATATTTGCTAAGTCAAAATTCTAGTTTCATGAAAATAATGTAATCTTGTAAGTACTATATTTCTGGGTAAAAGAAAAGTACTATTGAGAGCTTTCAGGGACAGCATACACAATGTTGTTAGTCTGCTACACCAAAAATCCCAAAAATGGCGTGTATCATCTCAAGATAGTAACATGATCCACGCCTTAACTTAATAAACAACAACCACTGCCAACACAATAAAATAATATATCTTTTAATAATTTTTTTTTTATAGCATCTGAGCTACAGTGCACACGCAAAGATAGTTGTGCATGTTCTTATCGGCACTATTTTCATGTAAAAAGAAAACTCCCTACATATTTGCTAAGTCAAAATTCTAGTTTTATGAAAATAATGTATTCTTGTACATACTACATTTTTGGGTAAAAGAAAAGTACTATTGAGAGCTTTCAGGGGAGGCATACATAATGTTGTTAGTCTGCTACACTAAAAATCCCAAAAACGACGTGTACCGTCTCGAGATAGTAACATGGTCCACGCCTTAACTTAATAAACAACAACCACCGCCAACACAATAAAATAATATATCTTTTAATATTTTTTTTTTATAGCATCTGAGCTATAGTGCACATGCAAAGATAGCTGTGCATTGTAGCTCAACAGCCAAAATATTTGGCTTTTCCTTCATTGATGCAGGAGCATTTTGTTATATTTGGTTGGTAAATTTAGCATTTTGCCTCCATCAATACTAATGCTTATTGCCAAAACTTTTTTTTTGAAGCCTTAACATTAGTAAAAGAGCACTAGCTTTTTTTTGGGGCTTCTAGACTCTTAAAATCATGCAACATCCGGGGGTGGGTATATAAAAATTTATACCAACTTGCTATAGTAAGAGCATTCACAATGAGGTTGCTAAAATGACTATATAATCATTTTAGCAACCCAAACACTAAAACACACTCTACAACAACTTTGTCATTTTAACTCATTGCTATAATATTTTGCTTCATTGCTACAGTGGGCTACTAGAGATAGGAGCCCACTGTAGCAAGTTGCTACAATTTTTTATTAATTTCTTTCTTTCTCTCTCTTCCCCGTGTCTCTTTTCTCTCTTACTTCTCCTCTGCCAGCTCTCTCTCTCTCTCAGTAACACGTCATGCCGAGCCGATCCTCCGATCTTGGGCCTCATCAAAGTCGCAATGTAGTCCGGTAAGGTCATGAGGACAAGTTCGCCAAAGACAACAATGATGGTGCTCATGATTGTCGGCGGTGATTAATAAAGACCATGTCTGAAAGTAAGGAGGAATCATAAACGATTGACAGGTTTTTGTTGTCACTGAGAAGTCTTTGCTGATTCCTTGTTATTATCTAAAAATTCTTCCTTTAATTTGAGTTCTTCTGCTTGGGCTTGGTGGCAATGGTGGTAGTGGTTGATTTTAGACATGGGTTTCGTGGGTTGGTGGCATTGGTGGTTGATTTTGGATGTGGGTTTCGTGGGTTGGTGGTTGTGGGTTAGTGGTTGTAGTGGTGGTGGTGGTTGATTTTGATCATGGGTTTCATGGATTTGGTGGTTGTGGTGATGGTGGAGAGGTGGAAGAGAAAGGTTTGTGGTGATTGTGCTGTGCTGTGGTGTGTTTGATTTCGGTGAGAGGTGAGTCACGGTGATTGTGTTGTGTTTGTGTTTGTGGTTATGGTTGAGAGGTGGAAGAGGAAGATTGGTGGTGGCTAGATTGTGGGTTTTTTTTTTTTTTTTTTTTTTTTTTGCTTCTGTAGTTTGTGGTTATGACTGGTGGGGCAACAATGGAAGTGGTGGAGGTGGCTGTTGCTGTTGTGTTGTGGTGGTTGTTTATCATTATCTTAATGAGTTATTTATATTATTTTAAATGAATTGCTAAAAATATATAACATTTGCTGTAAAATGTATTATAAAGTGGGTTGTTAAAATAAATAAAGTAATGTTTTGAGTTGCTAAAAACTAAATTTTATAGATTTTTTGCTGTGAATGCTCTAATAGCATCCACATCAGTTGGTGGATACTCTTTTATAATACAAAAACTTTCTCATTTTACACATTTTGGCCAAAAAACCTCCCACATCAAATCGTGTAAAACTGTGTAAAGTCTTCCAAAAATTTCCATAATCTACAGTAACTGTGCATATATACACGGTTACTGTAGCTCGTTTATAGATTATTTTAATAATTTCTAATTTCGCTCCTTTTTTTCTCTCTCTTCTCCATCTACACAACCAACCCTTCATCATCTGCTTCTTCCTCTAATACACACACTCCCACAGACAAAATCAAAAATGAACCACAAAAATCAAAAATCAACCACAAAATCACCCACAGACACCACAAAACCAAACACACCCACACATGGATACACTAATGGAGACAGAAAGAGTGGATCGGCACTTGCGGCGAATCGGCGTTCTTCTCGTCGTGCTTGGATCGGAGTTCTTCTTGTTGTGCTTGGATCAGAGTTTCAGATAGAAATTTCAGATCGGCGTTTGAATTTCAAATGAAAATTTCAGCTTGGATCGGAGTTTCAGAGATAGTGGATCGGTGCTTGTGGCGGATCGGCGTGCTTGGATCGGAGTGCTTGGATCAGCGTTCTTCTCGTCATGCTTGGATTAGAGTTCTTCTCACCGTGCTTAGATCGAAGTTTCAGATCGACGTCGTGCTCCCTACTTGGATCAAAATTTCAGAAAGTTTGGAACAGGGAGGAGTTTCAGAGAGGAGTGAAAATGTTGGAATAGAGAGGAGTTTTAGAGAAGACTCTAGAACAGAGTCTCGTGAGTGGAGAGAGAGTGCGTGAGTGGAGAGAGAGGGTTTGAGATAAAATAATAATAAGAAAAGTAAGAAAATGATTATTTAAATAAAATAAATGATAGAATAGATGAACTAATGTGGGTGGTTTGTAAAAATAGGTATGTAAAATAAAAAAAAGTAAGTTTTTAGTGTAAAAATAGGTGTGTATAATACACGAACTGATGTAATTGCTTTAAGTTGGTATCAATACTAACTCACTGTAGGTAGTTGCTAAATGATAAATAATATATTTTATTCCAAAAAGTAGTTCTCTCTCTCTCTCTCTCTCTCTCTCTCTCTTCATTTAATAATTAAAAAAAATCACTCTTCTCTTTCTCTCTCACTCTTTATTTTATTTAATGTTGTAGTTTATATGATTTTAATAAGTTATTTGTAAAAATAGAAACTGGAATATTGGGTGAATTGTAAAATAAAATAGTAAAATAGATAAAGTAGATTTTTTAAAGATGTTAAATAGATGTAAAATGCTTAATGCTTAAGGTTGCTAATCTTTTAAGCTACTTTCTCTGGAGTGAGTTAGTTAAACAAAAATAGGAAGAAAGTTATTTCTAATATTAATTCCCATTACTCATGAATTTTAAGTGGGTCCGGCCATATGCATGAGAAAATCAATTTTCTTATGGGCACCATTTTCATGTAAAAAGAAAACTCCCTACATATTTGCTAAGTCAAAATTCTAGTTTCATGAAAATAATATATTCTTGTATATACTATATTTCTAGGTAAAAGAAAAGTATTATTGAGAGTTTTTTTATCTTACATGTGGTGTAGGCTTGTAAGGATAATCAGCAAAGATTGTTGGGTTGTTGTATCCTAAGGGCAACACGCACAATGTTGTTGGTCTACTACACTAGAAATCTCATAAATAGTATGTATCGTTTTAAGATGGTGATATGATTAACGCCTCAACTCTGTCATCTAAAAACTTATGACAGTAAATTATTCTCATATTATGAAATTACTTTAAAACATTAGTATTTATCAATTATTGTAGTACAACAAGTTCAGATTCAGAAAAGCAAAACATATCATCATTTTCTGATTTTCTTCTACAAGAAGTTATAGATTGGTCTCTCACCAAAAGTTCAAACAAAGACTCGACCTTCAAAGAAACTTCGTTGACAAGTACAATCACAATTTTGCTTAATTGTATTTCCAACACGTTTTAAGTTTTTTTTTTTTTTTTTTTTTTTTTTTTTTTGTTGGGGGGTGGTGGGGGGGGAGGTGTACAGAACACTATCTGAGATTGGATTTGGAAGGTACCTTTACAACCAATGTCTCCCACTTTGCGCTTTCCTTGTCACATTGCTCCTCAAATGCTCCGTCTTCTTATGCTACATAGCAAATTCCACGGCTCCACCACCATTTCCAACTTGTAGAATATTATTCGTTCTCTTATCCAAAAAAAAAAAAAAAATATTATTCGTTTAATTTTGACTAATAACTTTCCCTCTTGTTTTTTTCCTTTTATTTTTTTCTATTTTCTTAGCACATTCGAATAGGTACCATTTTTTTTATTTTTTTATGAGGTGGAATACGTACCTTTCTATTATGATAGGTCCTTGGAAGTCAATTTCTTACGTGGTCAAATTTGGTGGAGTCGCTATTGCTTTCAATATTCACGCGGCTTGTTCAGGTATCCACGTTTGACGTCTCAACTCAACTCAAAGCCCTTTCGGCATAAGTGTTTGGATAATAAAAAAAATTGACAACATTTTAGCCCATTAAAATCTTAAATTAACTCACATTATATCATGAAAAGTTGTTGCTAAATTTACCTTAATACTATTTATTTTGTATTTAATTTTTTATTACATCTTCTAAGAATGAAGGAAAATAGTAAATAGTAGTAGTTGTGTATAAAGAAGGATAAACAATTAAAAAAATAGGAAATTTTGATTTTTTAACAAAATATTGTACAAAATAAATAATATGGTGTGAGGTGTTTTGAAAAGAATATAAAAGTAGATTATTATGTTAACATAAACAAAATCTTTTCACGAACTAATGCGACTGCTATTATTCTAAAACTTGTTTGAAAAATGAGAGTTCAATCCAATAACCATTGAAATTGATCATCATGGCCCCCAAAAAAATTCCAAGTCTCAGAAGTCTGCGAATTTGACCGAGACGGAGAAAAGTTGTTAATTATTGAATTTCACAATTTGCACAATCCAATACCCTGCTTCTCACGAGAACCATTCAACTTACAATCATAACCTACCAAACAACGGTCTTTTGTATAGACAAGAATCTAAACCATATTTGAAGTTTGAAGTTTGAACTAGGCCCTCTAGAAGATGCAGATTTGAATGAAGTTCTTAGATTTGTTTGGTTGGCGGAGCATACAAGTCAACAATTTTAGATTTTTTTTTCCAACTTGCTTGAGATGTGGCATACTCCGTACTTCCTTTCTTTGAATTTGTACAAGAAGTCAAGAATTGTTTTCTAGAATCTAGACCGCAAATCAAACTATCAAACAAAAAAAAAAGGTTGGGAATTGTTCAAATTTGAAAGGAAATATGAGCTACTGAATTTTCATTTCATTTACAAGTTCCCAATAAAAACATGTCCAATTCCAATACAAAAGTGAAGGAATCATTGATGAGACTAAAATAATAATAATAAGGACTTGGTTTAGGTCCAATGTATCCAGTGCACTGGACCCGGTCAGATGGCAACACGTGTCTAAAAGTGGTCACATGTTATCATTTCAACAGGTTCAGTATTACTGGACACTGGACCTAAGCCTACGCTAATAATAATACACTCAAATTGAATTTGTCAAGGGAGCAGGGAATCTCAACAGTCTGTGCCCAGTGGAGGACCCTGATATATCTTAATAAAATCTCACAGCCAGTTAGATTCCCAGAGTACATACTGAAATTTACTTTGGAATTAAATTGACAAGGCATGGTGCTGGTGGATTTTGCAATTACAGGCATTTCTTCTGTGGTCCAAATAAGGTCACGCTAAGCAGGCTAGGATAGTTTGATGCCACTGCAAAAAGGAGGCTGATGCAACAAACAAATTAAACCCATTGATCAAAGTTTGGACTGGCTTGAGTTGGTAGACCCTCCAATATTTCAGGTTTAAATAATCACCTTATTCACAACAACCCCTTTTAATAAATATGTGAAAATTACATTTTTAAGCCTTACAATTTAAAGGTATGACAAATTAAATCCTTAAATCTAAAAAAAAAAAAAAAAACTCTCATTCCATTAAAGTTTACTGCAAATGTGTAATGTGATTTGAGTGTGGCTCAAAAAGAAATGCACCGCTTTATAAACATAAACAAACAAACAACCAAACAAATTTTGAGCAAATATATATTTTGCTCAATGTATCTTAAAGTCTCAATCCAAAGAGACTTTTTTTTCCCTTAATCCAAAGAGACTTACCACTGCCACTGCTATGTTGTTCTTTTACAATTTTACAGCAATATATTTGGTTTTGGAGTTTGGACCTTTTTTTTCTTTTTTGAGAACAAGTTAGAAATTTTTATTCAAAGAAAGAAAGAATACAACTGTACAAGCCAGCAAGATGGCAGCGGGAAAGCTTTAAGAAAAAGCATACGGATCAGGAAAACAAAGCTACATAGAACAAATGCCTAGACACAACAGATCCTCAAATACCAGCTTCCAAAGCAACCAAGAAAGTAAGAGGAGGGTCTCAAATCACACAACAGATTCAGAAATGGACTTTGACATTGAAAAGATTTAATTTACTTTAGTTCGGATCTCTAATGAAAGGTCAAACAGGGGACCAATATTTTTTTTTTCCCTTTTTGGGTAAGTAGTGGACAATTTTTATTTTTCATTTTTTAGGTTTACTAACAAAAATGAATGGTCAAAATTTGGCTAAAAATTTATTTATTATTTTGTGTAATGATTACATACAATATTATTTTCATATTGCGGTGGGTCCTAAATTGTTTTGATCGGTGGTTGAATTGATGCCCATGACATATCATTGTGATCATTAGTACTTCAAGATTTATTTTGTATCACAAATTTGAAGATTTAAAGGTCAAATTACAATTATGTCCTTAGTATAAAATGACCATTTTATTCTCGATGTCGGTTAAATGTAAGTTACAGAATGGGGTGTTTACAGTAATAAATTTTATGCATTAAAAAATTCCACACCTATTGGATGGTATAAAATATATTTTTACATTAATTGATAAGAATCAACCAACTCATCCTTCAAGTGAAAGGAAAAATAAATATAATGAAGTTCATCACTTTTTGATTCAATCTTTTGTTATTTTTTTGGAAAGTCCTGTCATTGGTTCAAATTGTAGGGAAAAAGTTTAACCTAAAACCGGTTTTGAGGAAAATTCCATTAATCTAATATGTGGTGATTTAAAAAATCAATTATATGTAATATTCTTAAAACATAAAGATGTAATATACCTTATGCATTGAATAATTTCACACCTACTAGATAGTATGATATATACTTTTACATTTTCTTTTAGAATTGATGGGAATCAACCAACTCATCATTCAAAGGAAAGGAATATGGGGAAAAAAAAAATTCATCACTTTTTTATTTAAATTTTAGGGAAAGAGTTTACCTAAAAACTGGTTTAGAAAAAAATTCCTTCAATCTATTACACGGTGATTGAATAAATCATTTATGTATATTATTAGTCATACGATCTATTTAATGAGTCATATGGCTTATTTATATATCTATATATCTATATATAATAATAGGTAAAGTTGAGAGAAAATCCAATTAGATTTCAAATTGGAATTCAATTAGAGTCTAATTTTGCGCCACGTGTCCCAACTAATCTAAGTTTTTTAATTTTTGTGCCAAGTGAGTTAATATAATGTAAAAATTGGATTTCAATTTGAGTTTAATTTTGCGACATGTGTCCCATCTAATCTATGTTTTTAAATTTTTGTGCTAAATGAGTTAATTTAGTGTAAAAAAAGAGGATCCAATATAAGTAAACCATAAAAAACATAATTTTTGAATGATTTTATATTTATGAGCCTTTTTTTTGAACTAAAAACAATTCAAGTTTATAAGTCATATATATATATATATATCAATAGGTAAAACTGAGAGAAAATTCAATTAGATTTCAAATTGGAATTCAATTAGAGTCTAATTTTGCACCACGTGTCCTATCTAATAAAAAATTTAAAATTTTGTGCCAAGTTAGTTTATTCAGTGTATAAATTTGATTTCAATTAGAACTTAATTTTACGTCATGTGTCCCATTTAATCGAAATTTTTTAATTTTTGTGCCAAATGAGTTAATTTAGTGTAGAAAATGAGGAGTCCAACATAAATAAATCATAAAAAACATAATCATATATTTAACACTATATATAAAATTAGAGGAAGAGAGAGTTTGAATGATTTTATATATATGAGCCATTTATTTTGTATAACTAAAAACAATTCAAATTTTATAAGTCATTCTATATATATATATATATATATATATATATATATATATATTAATAGGTAAAAATTAGAGAAAATCCAATTAGATTTTACAATTGAAGTCTAATTTTGCACCATGTGTCCTAAAATATTTATATTTAGAGAGAGTCTTATTTCTTAATTTTAGAATCAAATATGGGACCATATCATAAATATCCATTCAAATGAGTTATTGTGTATAAAAATCAAAGACTCTAGTTAATGAACATAAAAATATTTAAAAAATGGACAATTTACATTTTTTGCCTAAAATATTCTTACAAGACTTTTTAAAGAGTTAAAAAATATAAGAATGACTATCAATAATATTTAAATTATATACGTAAGAATTATATTATGTATCTTTTAAGTATATCTATGCATATGCATGATATTACAAGTTAATTTAAATAATATATGGATAATTTTATGAATTGCCACATAATTGATTAGAAGAGATTATTCCAAATTGATTTGAAAGAAATTTTTTTCCCAAATTTGTATTAGGTTTGTAAAACTTTATTATGATTCTGAGTAAGTTGTTTTTGGTTTTTGGTTTTATGAGGAACTTGGCCGATTAGACTTTGTTTTTTTTGAGAGTCTTGGCCGGTTAGACTTCTATGTTAAGTTCAAACTTCAAAGACATTTTTATTCATTTAATTGTTTAGTGCAAAGATATCTGGTGTTCTTTAGGTAGTCCCGTAGTTTTTATTTTATTTTCTTTTCTTTTCTTTTGTAGCTCATGCTAAATTGGAGACAAAAAAAACATAAGTTTGGTAACCATGAGCGAACAAAATTGATTAATAAACATCAGTTTTCCAGAGGTCTCTCTTCCAAGCTCATTGAAAAAAAAAAATGAATTACATTAATTAAGTAAAAATAAAGAATTTCAAGAATTTTGTAAAACTTTTTAACATTTTTTAAAAATTATTTCTCTTAACGTAATTATCGAAGTATAAAAAATAAATAAAAGAAGAGAACAAGCGGACTATACTGGACTACTCTACTGCTAAGCTAAGAACATTCTGGAGTGTGGACAGACATGCCGAATAAGGAGAGCATGCAGATGAGTTATAGATCCAATTACGTGGCTTTGCGAATGATGCCCACGTGGACATGTTCCTCTGATGATTACGTGTGATACTCGAGGTTTTGTCATTTGTATTGTGCATATGCTCATTTTTGTTCCATTCCATATATCCAATGATCCAGCTAAGCTTTCCCTCTCTTTTTTTCAGTTTCCACTCTCTCTATCTTTTTCAAAAAATTAAAAAGAAAAAGAAAAAGAAAATCTTTTTCTTTAAAAAAAAAACGAAAAAACTTTCAAATTTGAACGTCGGACGAGGGAGAGAGTCGGTCTTGATGGGGACGGCACAGGCCACGGCAAGTCGGCCACGCCCTTTTACGTAAATACCTTAATGATTTATCGGTTTCTTAAAAACAAAAACAAAAACAAAAAAAGTCTTATATATTTAATCCAAAAAAAAAAATATTGCTTTCATATATGATACTTTTCTCCATAACGGGTCAAACCTTGATCTCATCAAAATCCAAAAAAAAAAAAAAAAAGGGGAAACACAAAGTCACAAAAGATCAAAACTCACTCACGGGTAAATTGTTTTGCTGTTTAGGAGTTGGGACTTATAGGAGACTTGGTGTTCATTGGGTAGAAATTAAAAATAGCCCATAATAAAATATTGCCGTCCTCTCTAATCTCTATAATTTATCTCTCGAGTTTAAACAAGCAAATATACTCAAGAGAAAATATCTTCTTTTATCTCGTTTTCTTAATTCTAAATTAAAATTTATTTTTAGAAAGTTTCAACTTATAACATCTGCTTCTGATGATAACTCTTTATTAAAGTAGTATCTATATTTTATCTCCGAAAATTACGAATTTGTTATTTAACAATGAGTTCTTATATGGAAAAACCACAAAATTTCGTAAAAAGTTTTACAAAAAAGAAGCAGTGTAAAACTAGTTAAAATAAAATTACAATAGGATACACTAAAACTCTAAAAAGAAAAAATTTAGGGATGAAAAGAAGAGAAGAGTGATACGTTTCTAACAATTTTACAACAAATTATAAGTAGTAAGTTATTACTGTTCTAATTTAAACCTACAACAAATATAGGCATTTCTATAATAATAAAAAATGCACAATTCCATTAAAAAAAAAAACTCACAATATTATCATAATAATAATATTTTTTTTTTTAAAGTTAGGATGAGTTTGGATGTAAGTTTAACCTATAATAAACCGACACCTCAACTATTATGATTTCTCAAAAAAAAAAAAAAAACTCAATTATTATGAAAATTTATGATATTCATAAAACTCCTAAAAAAAAGAATCCTAAAAAAAAGAATACCGCTAAATATTGTAAGATTTTGTGACGAATATCCACTTTTTTGTTTTTAAAATCCATTTTTTTGTTTTTGAAATAAAAAATATTATATTTACAATATTTTTTACAATAAATTTTAAATGATAATTTATTTTTATTTATTAAAAAAAAATTAAACTATAAATTAAAATTAAAATTAAAATTAATAACTATTTAATACTTATAATTTATTGTGAAAGTATTATAAAAATATTATAATCTTCCTCTCTTTTTCGGTTATAACTTATAAACAATAGGCAGTAATTTTCTCTGTCACTTTCGCAGCAATAGAGGAGAGAGACAAGATGGCTTTTCATTTGGTTTCTAATTCTAACTGTTGAAAAAAGAAAAAAAAAAAAAAAAAAAACCAAAAACAAAGATAAAAGGCCCCCCTTTTTCAGTTCCCTTCTCTCAACTGTCTCCGTGTACAACTCGCGTGCCCCTGGAGTAGAAAGAGAGAGACCAAAGAGAAGCAGGAATCAGAATCACAGAGAGAGAGAGGGTCTCTTTTTTATTTCACTTTTATATATATATATATATATATATATTCAATTATCGATTATCAAAATAACGCCTCGCTCTATTAAGTCTAACCCCTCTGCCACTAAAAACTCTCTCATCGTTTTTCTTTTTTTTTTGCGTCGACTTTTTGATCTTCTTCCTTTCTAAAATCAGATCTCCAATCTTTGAGGATCTGGTTCACCTTACCATCCAAACGCTGCGTTTTGGCGGATTTCGATTTTGAATTTCTAAGAAGAAAAAGAAGAGAGGAAAATTAAATAAAATTATTTTTTATTTTTTGGGGTTTTCGGAGGAAGTTGTTTAAGGTTGATACTTGATATAAGCGTGATTTAACGAGAGACTGTAATTGAAGAAGTTTTTATTGTTTGATTTTCGGGTGATGAATGATGTTGACCTCGTTGGTTTGGTCGTGAAGTAATATGGAAGTAGTTGTTACACACAAATACGATGACGCTTTACATTGGTCGCGAAGCTTCAAAGGTTGGTTGGTTCTCTCCTTACCCTCTTTGTTTTGTACTATGTTTTTTTTTTTTTTTTTTTAATAAATTAATTAATTGATTGATCTGGGTTTTGTTACTGTTATGGATGAGAAGCTGTGGAAAAGAGTTTGTGCAGAGGTAACAGCAGAGATCACCCTTCTTTCCGAGAATTGGAAATACCTTCTTGCCGGTCTTATTTTTCAGGTTCAACTATTTTGATCCTTTGCTCCATAATTTTATGAATTCAATTTCTCTTTTGCTATAATTGCTTAAATTAGCTTTTTTTTTTTTTTTTTTTTTTTCTCTTTGTTGGGGTTGGAGGATTTAAACTTGAACTCCTTTTTCACACTTGTACGAGGAGAATAGTGACTAGTGAGCTTGTTGGTCATGTTTTGGGGTTTATTTCAGATAGGCTTGCTTGGATTTGTTTGGGAATGAACATTAAAGTTGCATTTGTGTTTGTTTGTATTTTAGTGTTGAGAGGATGGATCATGTCCTCCTTGTTCTCTATAAAGACAATAAAGGAAGTGAAAGAACCGGTAAAAGGTTATGGACCTTATCGTTTGTTACATTTTTATTTTTTATTTATTTTTTGGTTGATAATTATTAAAGATGATCTATGCTCTTTTTAGTGCAAGGTAAAGTTCCTATCTGGTAAATGGCCTTGGTGTCTTAATTAATTTAAATTTTTTTCTTCATTTGGGTATGCTTAATTGTTAGAGTGTTTGAATATGGTACTCTTTATAGCAACTATTTTTTTTTTTGATAAATTTCTTTATAGCAACTAAGTTGAATGTATGTTCGAGAAAACCCAAGTCCTTGATTTCTCCACCCTTCCTCAAAGTTTTGTTTTTGTGTGGTTCTTTTTGTTTGAATTGTTATGCTGTTTTGTTCTCTTATATATGCCTAATAAGTGACGTATACTTCTTCCTACAGTACATACATGGTCTAGCTGCTCGAGGAGTTCATTATCTACATCGGCCAGGGCCATTACTTCAGGATGTTGGGTTTCTTCTTCTTCCGGTATGTATCAATTTGTTCTCTTTTTTTTTTCTCCCGGTTTGTGTAATGTACTTCTTGTTGTAGAATCCTTTTCTTATATTTAATCTTTATGTGAAAATAGGAGCTTGGGAAAGACAAAGCTTATATCAGTGAGACTTTATTCACCCTCATTTTTATATCTTTTTTCTTGGTAAGGCTTTGCTGTTGTCTTTGCTATCTTGGTTATATATCTTTGTATGGCTGCATTTTTAACTATTCTTTTCCTGTTTGAAGAGCTGTATTCTAGAGTGTTGAAACTGTTTCTATTGAATTATGTTATTACTTTGTTGCATCTGGAATTAGGATTAATGGAAGACAACATGCTAATTTTCTTACATTTAAAATCATTGCTTACTATTTTTTTGATAAGTAATTCGCATACCTCCTGCGAGTAAATGTACAATATGCCTTTCTTATTGCCTCCAGGAGACTATTGATATTCCTGTTGACTTCTTTGTTCTATAAAGCCAGGCAAATCAGTTTATTAGGAATGTGCACTATTTATTTGTAAATTATACATGTACCCAATAATTTATTTGAACCCATGACCTCACCCTTCATCACATTCTTACAGTTGACAGGCATGCTATGTTATTCTTAAGAAGTGTAGTTCTTGCTCTCTGGTTTTTAAAAGATTCCTTTGAATTGTTTATATAAAATGCTTTTGGATATTATTTGATTATATGTTTGATTCTATAAAGGAGGCTCTTCTGCCATAATATTCTTTTTGAGTCAATTCTGAAAGCTAGGATGAGAAGCACCTCATGCTGTGATTCTGATATTATTGTTTTAGTCATGCATGTAATCTGTCGTTTCTAGTGGTTCCCATTATATAGTTGTTAAATGCTTTAAATTTTGCCTGGAATTTTGTCTAATTAATTTTCTGTATGGGCTGCTTATAACTTAACTGATTGTTAAATAATTTCCTATTGTTGCTAACCATTTCTTAAGTATGCCATATCTTCTTTCACTAAGGTTTATTTCCCTTTCAGTTTCAATTGTGCAGGATCGCTTTTACTAAGTTTTCCCAAAAAAAAAGAAATCCTAATAATGTGAATGTTCTATTGCAGTGGACTTTCCATCCATTTATTTTGAAGAGCAAAAGGATCTATACAGTTTTAGTTTGGTGCAGGGTTCTAGCATTTTTAGTTGTAAGTGGCAGTTATCTTAATTTATTCTTTTGTGTTGTCTATATTTTGATGGTAATGTAGGATCATTGCGTTATATGAGGAATGGTCAAATTAGATTTTTAGCATTGATAAGATAATCTTGTTATTCATAGTTGCATGACAATTTGGGACATTACTAATTAAATTTTACATTTGTAAATCATCTTTTTTTTTATAAGAAAAAAAATATTATTGAAAAATTATCAACATTTCATTGGCTCTTGAGTTTGCCCTTTTTTATTATTGAAACAAAATTAGTGAGTCAATCCCATGCATCATTCCATGTAAGCACTTGAACCAGAATTATAGCTCAGTTCTTATGCTTGTGTAATCTCCTATGTTTGCTGGATGTTTATTTATTTTTTGGTTTGCCACCTCTATCTTTGAGAGATAGCGACAAGTTGATTGAATATTGGATCAATCCATTGAGTTTTCTCATTTCTGTAATATTAGGTGTAGAAAGTTGATTCTCCTATGTATAGATTTCACCTTATTCACTAAGGAAATAGAAGTGAGGTGGTAATTGATAGAATTTCAAAATTTGTAATATCCAAATTGTTAAGGAGAAAGCATTTCAATATATACTAGAGACTTGTAATTTCCATGTAGGCTAATCCTTTGATAGTTTGAATTTTTATGGATGACCTCCTACCAGTCAGTAATGTGAGTTGTTTGGCAAGAGAGTTTCTGGTAGGTATTTATGTGGAGTTCATCATTACATAATTGATCACCCCCATTATTATTTTATCAATTTGATGATTAATGATCATTGTCTTTAAAAAATAATGAATATTGATTATCAATTTTAGAAGCAGACCATTTTTTAGCCTTTTTCTTATCAGTTGATATTTGTACTTTCAGCAACATTAATTGATATTATGATGCACATTTGCATTTGAGTAATGCTAAATCCATGCTTGGTTAGCCAAATGATACGTTATATAAATTGTGATGTGACTGCGATGAACCAATTTTTTTTAATGAGCAAAGAATGCTAACTAAAGGAAAAATCCTGCTTTGATGATCTCAGGCTTAATTTATTATCTGGTTTTTTTTTTTTTTTTTTTTTTGGTGTGTGTGTGTGCATTTTTTACTTGTGGTGGTAGCAGGGGTGGGATGGTGATGGATTAGTCAATTCTTGGGTTTATTAATCCTCTTGAGAAGATATAATGTATGAAAGTGATGCTCGAATGTCTTCCTGATGGTTGGTTTGTGTATTTATTTACTGCACAGGCTTCTCAAAGTCTACGGATCTTCACATTCTATTCTACCCAACTTCCTGGTCCAAACTATCATTGTCGTGAGGTAGGCTCTTTTTGTACCATAAGTTGCTCTGAATCGAAGGGCTCATTTTGAAAATTGTTTAGTCATTTTTGTCTTTTCCCTGCTAGTAGTAAATAACCTCTTGCTGCATTATGAAGGGTTCAGAACTTGCCACACTGCCTCGTCCTGATAGTGCACTTGAAGTCCTATTGATTAATTGTGAGTGACTCTTGTACTACTGAAGTACTTTGCCTTAATGCTAGGAAATAGTGCGTATTTATGCTCATTTTTGTTTATTGAATATGCAGTTCCTCGGGGGATAGTGTATGGTTGTGGTGATTTGATTTTTTCATCACACATGATTTTTACTCTAGTCTTTGTGCGCACATACCAGAAATATGGCACGCGAAGGTAAAGTTCGTCTTATAATATTGATGAACCCAGTTTGAATTCTAAGCTAGCTGATTGTCTCTGACTCTCTGGGTAGAGATTGTGATTGCTGTTTTTAGTTTTGTTTGACTTGTTTGAATCTAATATCACAATGCTGCCTGGCCAAATGCTATCTTGGTGATATGTGGTTCCAACTGATCTTAAATTTTTATTATGCATCATTGCAGGTTTATAAAACAGTTTGCTTGGTTACTTGCTGTGATCCAGAGTTTCTTGATCGTAGCATCCCGCAAACATTACACGGTTGATGTCGTTGTTGCATGGTATGGTCTTCTTTCCTCTTTATAAACTTCTACTATTTCTGAATAAAAAATATTATGAAAATTTTACATTTTGTTTACAGTTCTCTTTATGATTCCCCTGCAGGTATACCGTTAATTTGGTTGTGTTCTTTATAGACAAGAAATTGCCAGGTTTGGAATCTGCCACTGTTATTACTAAAATTCTTGGGTGACATTCTTTGGGCAGTTTCATTGACTTGTGTTGTTACTGCAGAAATGCCTGATCGGACAAGCGGAGCATCATTATTGTTACCCTTGACTTCTAAAGACAAGGATAGCAGGAACAAAGAGGAGAATCACAAGCTCTTGAATGGGAACTCAGGAGACCCTACAGATCGGGTAGAGTGAATTAGTTTTTTTATTGTTATTGTTATTATTATTATTATTTTTTATGTTATCACAATTGAAGCCAATTACCTCTAACCTCAAATGGCAACTCCTCTTCTCGTAAGAGTAAGGCTAAGGTTAAGATTAAGGTTGTGGGTTCAATACCCATGGGGTGTGTAATTACTGATAAAAAAAAAATATTTTATTATAATTGAAACATGTTTGTGTTAAGCTGTGACTTAGATAAGCATTACATTGTTTCCAGAGGCAGAGAACTCAAGTCAACGGCAAGAATCTGGAAGATGGCAACACAGGCCATCCTGACAATGCAATGAATGGTGTATAGATAATAGAAGCTGATGCTGCTGCAACAACGGGAGCTGCAACAATGATTGCTGGTTAGATCTTCATGCATTTTAGAGGGTTGAGTGGATTGTATGGTGGGTTGTCGTTCCTGTGTTACCGGTAACCTAATTTGTTCCAGTGGAAATGGAATTTGGCTTATGCTTAATTAAATTTTGCTGTCCTGCTCCTTTAATGTCATGGTAAACATAATTTAATATCAGCATCAGCTTGTACCTTCTTTTATGTCATGGTTAAAAATTTTCTATCAGCATCAGCTTGTACCTTCGAATTTTCCATGTTTCCTATTAATATATTTAATTTTCTATCATTCTAATTTTGTTCCCTTGTGCTCTGCTGATAAATCACTCATCTTTACTTTTACTATTTAATTCGTTTTGCAAGGCAAATAGATCATTGTCATGATTAATTATTTGGTTTATACCCTTCTCAAGGGTTTGGACCCTCCATCTCTGTCCAAATTAGTGTGATTTAATATGGAAAATTATTAAATGTTCTCCGAGTATGGCGGCATTTTGGTTTATCATTTCATATTTACAATGAATTTTACTAATTAAATTCATAGTAGATTCTATCATAAATGTTAAAGAGCACCCTATCATAGTATGGTTTGAGTCCCAAAAGATCCAACTCTTTTGCAAATGAATGGGTGATGAGTTATTGACACGAGGGAGCACATGATGGCTTTTGTTCTTTTCTATATGACCGAGGCATCAGGCACGTGCTTGGTGATGCAAGTAAATGGGTCCTGTCTTGTTGTCCCCCATGTCCCACCATGTCCGTAGTTTGTTTGTATGTGGAGCGTCACTTTTTTTAGAAGGCACAGTATTCTCATTTAATTGGGGGAGGCCACCGCAGGCTCACATGCCTCTTCTGTTTTGCCAGATTTGACAGACACCATACCTCCCCATCTCTTGTACCACATTCGATGCTCCTTCCATTATCAACTACCCCTAAATTTTGATTTATTTATTAAGCAATCAACTTCGAGCAATATTTATATTATTAGATGCGAAGACCACGTTTAATTTAAGGAAGGACAGGAAGTTTGAGTTTGACATTATATAGGACTGGACATCAAAGGAATCTTTGATTTGGTATTCGGGCAGGGTAGGCGTTCAATGAATCCGTTTCATTCTTGAAACAATTATTATACGTTTGATTCTTGACCTTTGCGCTTTGCTTGATCCAACGGTCTTTAGAGTGTAGCGCCTTGCAAATTGCGTAATTCAAGAGCTTGAGAAATTTGACTATAATATTTTTATAATATTTTTACAATAAATTTTAAATAACTGACTATTATTGATGGTTTATAATGGATAAAATTAAAACCGGTAAGAACTTGACACTAATTTGTTACGAAAATATTGTAAGTGTGACACTTATTTTATTATTTTTTTTGTGTAAGAAAAGAATTGCATTAAAAACTAAACAGCCAAAGGCTAAGCAGGGCAACGCCTGCTTAAATACAATCCAGCAAGATCAAAATTGAAAATAGCTAGCAAATCCACAGGCGGATTTTCAAACAAAATAAAGTCAGCACTTCTCGCAGTATCTAGTAGGGGCCATAAATCGGTGTTTTTTTTGTTTGGATTGATATCTCATATCATTTAAAAAAAAAAAAAAAAAAAAAAGAAAAAGAAAAGAGAGTGATAGCTCCATTTGCATTACTGGTAACTAGTGATAGGGGCCGTAAGTCCTTGTGGTTATTGGCTGTGAGTTGTGACTAGTAGAAGTACCCCAGCTGCTGCCAATCCTCACATTCGAAAACATGAATTTGTACTTCAGCGCGAAGTTTTATGAATAACCGCTATTGGAAGTGCAAGTCTAATCAACTTAAAAGCGAAGTTTCACCAACTGAGTTCCGGCGTATTGTACACGCGTAAATTAAAAAAAAAAAACTTTTATAATATTTCAAAAACTTATTTTATTTATTTTAATATATCATCTTATTATACACCTAACATAAATAATTTTTTTTTACCACTTTGATTAAAATAATATATAAACTATAAAGAACTCATTAAAATAATAAAAAACATTAACCACATAAACTTTAGCAACCGGCCACAACAATCACCACTATGGCAACCGCAACCCTGAGAAAAAAAAAAAAAAAACCACAGAAAAAATCAAACACTAAACCACCACCATAGCCACCAAACCACCTCGACAATCACCAAACCCATAGGCAAAATCAAACACCATCACCACCACAGCCAAAATAAAAAACGGCCACCACCACCACAGCCATATAAAGAGAGGGAAGAGAAAGAAGAGCTTGCGAGAGAGAGAGAGAGAGAGAGAGCCACAAGAGGGAGGGTTGAGGCGAAGAGAAATTTCAGGCTAGGGCCTTGGGTCGATGGCAGTTGGGCAACTGGATAGGGGGAGAGGGTGTCGACGAGGAAAGGGAGAAGATAAGAAAACTGAATACAGTGAACTACAGGAAAAAGAGAATAATTTTTTTTTTAGCTTTAAGCTGCAGTGCACTGCCGTAGATGGCAGTTCATTGTAACTCAAGTGTGTTAAAATTTTTAGTAATAGTACCACTATTGTAGCCTCATTTTTGTTATATTTGTTGTTAAAAATAGCAATTTGACACCATTACTATGAATGCTCTTATGCAATTACCACATCTACATGAAATATAAAAGTTCATAAGATAAGAAAGTAATTTTGCAGTTGGATCTCCTTTTTTAGCAGCACATGGTTTGTACCTGGTTAAATCTCTCAGTTGGTGATGTGATTAATTTTTTCTTGAATCCTAAAAATGTTTTAGTGAAAATTGTATTATTTATTTATTTATTATTATTATTTTATGTTAACTTATTATTATTGTTTAGAATTCTACCGAAAGCATTTTTCCACGTTTGATTCATAAAAAAAAAAACATATATAAAATTTATTATATTAATATTAAATAAAAATTTTAATTCACTATTCTAAAATATTATTACAAAACAACTAAATTAACATAAAAATAAACATAATCAAAATAAAATTATTGAAAATTGTGGGGGCCCGAGGACCGAGGAAGGGATTGCTAAGCTGTTAGTCTTGTTATTGAGACATCACGTGCCCGAGGAGAGAATTCACTCAAGGAGAGGAGGAGAAGAGACAAAAGTCTCTTGGGAGCTCTAGGTGGGAAGGATAGGCAAAGGAGAGAGATTCATGGAAAGTAGAGGGGTTTCTAGCAAGAAGTAGGGTGTTGCCTTCGCATTAAATGGTGGGCAACAGTTTTATTAGCTGCATTGATGAGGAAGTGACCTAAACAGTGTAATTCACAGCTAAGCAGCTCCTTCTACCACTTTCAGTAGATGTTTAAAGGGACAGGTGTCATTATGAGAATTTGGTTCGGTAAAGATGAGGGGTCAAGATGTAAAGAGGAAGGGAGTATATAAGGGAGATAAAATTTCCAGAAAAAGAGGATTGAAACACAATTCTTAGAAAGATAAGAGTTAGAATAAGAACATTGGGGGAATAGTGTGAACAGTGTTTCAATTTGAGTATTATTTGCCTCCTCGGGCAAGTTTGTAATAAGCCTATTTCATATATTAATCCATGACCCTTAGTTTTTCTTCCCTGTTTTTGTCCTCAGGTTGAGCCTTCCCTTTTTGTTTAATCCACTCTCTCACAAATACATTGATTTGGGCCTGGTTGAACTGTGCAAACCTCATTGTTCTAACTAGGCTTGGGTTGTTTGATACCATGTCCTTACAATTGTCCTTACAATTCCCACAAACGGCACCAATTGTAAATAATCTAGGGAAATTTTATTTTTATAATATAAATTTAGTTTATATTAAAAGTTTGGGGTGATTCTTCTATGCCATATTGTTGTAATTTTAGAGTTTTATGCATTTTCTCCATTTTTTTTAGGAGGAGGGTTAACATTTAGTTGGTTTTAGGGTATTTTAGTCATATTGAAGATTTTAAAGGACTTTTGTCATTTTGTAAGTTCAAGGGTATTCTGATCATTTTGGAACTTTTGAGGGTTTTGTGATTCTTGTAGAGAATTTAGGGGTATTTCAATAATTTTAGAGGTTTACATAGTATTTTAAAAGATATTTTTGTCATTTTAGAGGTTTTGTGGGTATTTTGATCATTTTGTAGATTTTATTTGGTATTTTTTTGTTGTTGAGGTTTTTAAGGTATTTTGGTCAATTAAGAGGTTTTTATTGATACTGAATATATGTTTTATGGATATTTTGGTCATTTTGAAAATTTTGAGTGCATTTTAATCATTTTCGACAATTTTGGAGTATTTAGTGTAATCTTTGAAGTTCTTAAGGAATATTTTTGAGCATTTTAATAGTTTAAAAGGATATTGATGATTTCGAAAATTTCAAGTGTATTTTGATCATTTTTAAAATTTAAGGGTGTTTTTGTGATTTTGGAGGTTCCTTAATATTTTAAATATTTGGGATGTATTTTGGTCATTGACACTACGCTTTTTTTTTTTTTTTTTTTGCTGAATTGACACTACGCTTCTTGTATTTTAGACAAATCCTCTACCAAATCACACTTGTTGCTCCATTCACCTATAATTAGGGAAAATAATTCCATACTCTAAGATGATAGCTCAGAGCATCATGCTCTAGTAATAATGAATAATTAGGTGGATCCTTATGTGCTGTCTTATGTTCTTGAGGTTATAAAAATTAGAATGGTTCTTTGGTTTCTACCAATTGGATCTGCTGAGATTATGAATTTAGAAATGGTCATGTTATTAAGGTAATTGTTAATAAATTATTTTTAAAAAGTTTTAATACAATTTTTATAGAAAATATAAAAAAAAAATTGTCAAAAAAATTAATTACTTTTTTTTATTTTTCAATAAAAAGTTTCTAAAAATAATTTCTAAACCAATACCTTTACAGCATCGGTTAACTTTTTCTTTTATAAATAATAACTCACACACTCAAACTAAAACATAAGAAGCCCATACAAATACGATAAGGTTATCAATAGTGCATTATTGAAAATATATATATATATATATTTTTTTTTGTTGAGAAAGAGGGTATATTATCTTTATGATCTTTATTCTATCATTGATTTCTGTCAAAATTTCAAAACAATGGGCTGTATCACAACTAGATTTGTTTGGCTAATGTCTCTCTCTCTCCCTCTCTCATGCGTGTTTATGCAGACTCTCGACAGCATTGAGGTCCCATACTCGGCCATCTTATGTTGGATAAAAGTGTGGGACGCCCACCTGTGGCAATGGCCACAAAAGGCCATTGTGGCGCAAATTAAGCTGTAAAAGACTAAAAAGTTGGTCAATAAAGAGAAGAATTCAAGGAGAATAGAGGGAGGGATCATTGTTATGTCTGATAACAGAGTGATGCAATATAATCATTTGAGCATGTCTGTTGTCTAATAACCACCACCTTTTGCCTTCACATGGTCTTTCTTTTCCCTGTAAAAGGGGTCCTCTTGAACCCTATATGGGTGGTACTAATAATAACACCACCTGTCAGACATTATAGCTTAATTTTCTTTTCTTAATTTGCTTGATATGTGATTTGGTTGAAAGGAGAGTTACTAAAAATGTATCAAGTGAAAGAGTGATTTGATTTAAGTAAAAAAAAAAGGACAAAAAAAAAAAAAGTTAGAGAGGAAGATTTAAAATTATACTAAAAAAAAAAAAAAATGAAATAAGTGACAGCATGGTTTGGGTAGAATAAAATGAAAAAAAGAAAAAAAAAAAGAGAAAAGCATTATATATGTAAATAACATTCAAGTAAAAATACTCTTTACATTTTAGAGTCACAACAAATTTGGCCTATACATTCTGGTAGCAGCCAATTTGATCAATGTTTTTTAACTTAAAGTCAATTTTCGTTAGTGAGTTAAATGTAGAAATTAAATTATTATAAGTTGAAAATATTATGATCCAAATTAACACATTAAAATAATATTTTCGCCTAACTCTTATTAGTTTATTGATTACTTTTATTAAAAAAAAAAAAATTAGTTTATTGAGTCCATAACTAACCCAAAAGTTTCGAGAATAAAGTTTTGTTGGCATTGATTTATTATCTTTAGAGGGTGTCAAATCTATGCATTGCCAATGCTAGTGGTCGGATGTGGTCCCAAATTATGCAGAAACTATATCATTTTGCTAAAACAGAAAGCATCTTATTAGGATCACCACTTCACTGCTAGCTTGTTTCACACTTTGATTTTCTTTATTTTTGGGGAATGCTAAAAAATAACTAACTAACAAGTTAACGCTTTTGTTATGTTCATGCACTTGATCCTATTCTCATTCCTCTCCCTTCAGAAATTTTGCTTGGGTCCCCATTGGGCTATCAAATATATTATAGATGATTCTAGCTAGAGTTATTTTAAATTCCTTCACTGATTGGGTTGTAAATCATACTCATAGTAATTAAATTTTTTTTGTGCCCATAATTTAGCCAAATGGGCTCTTTTAATTTGTGTAGAAGGGAGGGAAAATAAAATATCCCCATTATGATTTTTTGGCAGGGCCACAAGATAGAAATGATTCTAGTTCCTGCTTGTTATAATTGTTATTTCTCTTTATTTTTATTGAAATCATCATCATCTGATTCAGGAAAAAAGGAAAAAAGAGTTAACGCTTTTGATTTTCTTTTTTGGTCAGTAAAAAAGAAAGATACCTTTTGTAAAGTAGTACTTCCTCATGCTGTGAGTTTGTGACTAAAATTAATGTACCTGTATAAAAAAAATACTGCAACCCAATAGTTCTCTGCTTTGTCGTGCATGGTTGTAAGGTCAAATAAAATACGCATGACTTTTTTATAACGTAGTATGCATGATTTCCCCAAATGAGTTTGTATATTATTTTACTCTATGAATAAGTTTTTATTTTTAGAACTCTATGAATAAGTTAATGTTATGTAAGATTTTGTACAGCCTGGGCATTACTCTCTCTTTTTGAAGGGTTTTACTCCTCAGATTAGTTTATAAAGAACGCAGCAATTATGAATTTTGATTTAAATGGCACCCCTCCTATAAGAAGGGTGTGATAAATGTCTAATCTACTAATTTGAAAAAAAAAAAAAAAAATGAAATAGGACTTAGACTTCTTCCTCTTAGAGCTAATAAATGAGACCACTTAACTTTTTCTTTTCTTCTCCAAAAAAAAAAAAAAAACCTTTTAAATAAATTTATTATTATTATTATTATTATTATTGGAGAAAGAATGAGACCAGGCACTTAGCTATAACTCTACTTTCTCAAAAAAAAAAAAAAACTATAACTCTAGAAGTATACACATAATGAATCATCATAAATAAATAACTTATCAATCCAAATTGGCCTAGCTTCTATAAGTTATATAGCACACTCCTTTGAATAAAATTAGATTTTTTCTTAATCCAATGCTGGAGAAGTAGATTGATTTATATCAAATGAAAATAGTATTATATTATTAAAAAAATAAATAAAAAGTCATCGTCAAAGATTTTAGCAAAACAAATCAAAAAGTTTACTTTGAAAGAAACCGTTAATTAATAGTATATTTTATATAATAAAAGAAGAACTATGACATTAGAGTCTGCGTCATCTGATTTTTTCAATTTGTTTGACCCAAAGAATAAGGACTATTAGTGTTAATTGTTACTACTAATACCAACCCACTAATCCTCCTGCCGCCACCATTGCACAGTCGCTTTCTTCTTTTTCTTTTTCAATTTTGTTTTGCCTGCATACTAATCAACTTCATACTTCAAAAAAGAAAAAGAGGTAAAATTGCCATCATGGGCAGTTGACATCTCCATTCTCCATGGTCCGTAGTAAATAGTAATATAAATTATAATCAAATAATATATGTCCGTTTTATTTGCACAAATTCTTAGGCGACAGTTTGACATATATTGCCACGTTGCCATATTTTGCCCTCTCCCTCTCTCTAGATATGATTCATATGAACACGATTAAAAATATAAATGGTATTTATCGAAAGATATCAACATTTTTAGTATGTTACCGACCAATTTTATAATCTTTTCACAAGATCTAATTATGTGAATTATGATTTTTTTTAATAATAAAACGTTTCAATTAGTTGAATAATAAAACTCTTGATATATTGTGATTTTTTAGCGACAGTAAGTTATGATTAGTGTAATATTACATACACAATATATATAACTTTAGTAACTAACCAAAAAAGCTTTACTCTTCCCATAAAAGAAAGTTCTACTTTTTCTAGTTTAGCTTTCTATTTTTTATACACATACATCAAATTTAATACTCTATTTCTTCATTTAAATATTTATTTTATATTTCTATCGATCTTTTCTCTTCTCAGCATATACTAGTATACCACTACAACCACCATATACACCAAAACCATGACACCATCATATACAACACCATCATAGCACCACCATCATAAACCCAACAAAACCCAAATAAAAAACTTTATAACTATCACAAAACTCACGTAAAAAATTTCTTATGAAAAATGAACAAACCCAAATCCCAACCCAACCACCACAGGTCCACCACCACGAAACCACCATCATAAACCCAAAAAACCCAAAGACAACAAAACCCACATCAGAAACCCCATCACAACCACAAAACCAACATCATAAACTTAATAAGAAAATCAAACAAAACCAAAACAAACTCAACCGCCACCACGATACCACCATCAGAAACCCTACAAAATCCACATAACCCGAGTCAATATTCAACGCTAGAAACCCCAACACTACTCTCCTAGACCACCATTGACAGTTGTAACTCAACGGATTTGCTCCAATTCATGGGTTGTTGTGAGAGAGAGCAAGAGAGAGATTAAAATATGTCGAGAAAAAAGGACTAAAATACGTTACTTTTTTTTTTTTTTTTTAACTCTAGCGATGAATAGTATATTGCTACTTGCAGTGTGTTATTGTTTATTGTTAAAGTTTTTAGACTAGTTTGATGAGACTAATGCGGAAGTTTTTGTAGGTCTTTAGTTATAAAATTTGTTGAAATGTTAAAATATTCACATTGATGTGAATGCTCTTTAGGATATCACTTTTATTGTAGATCAACCATAATCTAACACATCAACAACAACAAACAAAAAAAATCATAAAATTTACTCTTCTTCTTCCTTTTCTTATTTTATTTTAGGGTGTGTTTGTCGTACACATTATATATAATAGCATAAGGTATTAGTTTTGTAAAGTTAAACTTAAAAATCACTCACATTAGTTAATTTAAAAGTGTATAAATTTACATTATTGCTACAGTAATAGTACATATTTACACGCAGGGGCGAATGCACTTTTTGAGTTGGGGGGGGGGGGGGAATGGCCCCCCCACCCCTTTTTCTTTAAAGAAAATAATTTTAGCAATTTTGTTTTATAAAATTACACTTTGCCCTTCACTTAACGATATCATTTATTCTTTTAAGAGTAATACTATAGTCACAAATTTTTCTAAAATATTTTTACAAATTTTTGAGATAACAAATTTTTATTGGTTCGAATTTGGACACAATACTTACACTACTTTTTTATTTACCAATAATTACTCTCCACGTCAACAATTTGTAAAAAAATTTATAACTCTAGTATTTTTCCCCTTTTAAAGACCACAAAAAATTTATAGATCTAAAAATTTAAACAAAATATACTAGCCCAAAAAAATTAGCTTAAAAACAAAAATTACTAATTATAAAGCTAAAAAAAATTAAGCCCAATAAACCAAATTTACCTAAAACAAACAACATAGTCCTTTAAAAAATTTTAAAAGCATACTCACACATCAAAGACAAAAAATGAAAAAAAAAAAAGAAAAAGAAAAAAAAGAAGGTAGAGCTGGAGGTAAGAGCCATTTCCTAATTCCAAATCTTGGCTATATCCCTTTTTACATAATTACTATTCATATGCAAATTTATATTTTAATATTACATCTTTATTCATATACACTAAAAAAATGATTTGAGGAAAAAAAAAAAATTGATAAAAATAATATTTTAATAAACAAAATATAACTGACTGATTAGAATGGTCTAAACATCCCAAAAGGGAAACATTAAAAACGAGAAAATACCGAATATATATTATATGCGAATTAGAGAGCGAGAGAGGAATGATGAGAACGCAGAAAGTAGTGAAAAAGGTCCTTTACGGCACAGGAACGTGAGAGACTCAAACCCAGATTAGCAATAAAATTTTTAAAAACTACATTATTAATATTAATTTATCCACATTATTAATATTAGTGTTAGTCCGATACCGCTGCTACTAGTAGCAGCAGCAGCAGTAGTATTAGAGATTTATATAAAATAGAAAGAGAGAGAAAGATAAGTAGGAAGCCTCAGTAGCCAACCTTGGATCCAAAACCAGAACACATACACACACACTTTAGTCCATACTCCATAGTACTGAAATGAAGGTTGAAAAGCTCTTCTGATCATTTCTTTATCGAATATAGACCGTTAGATCTCTCTTCTTCTTCGCCAATGGGAGCCCGTTGCTCCAAGTTCTCTCTCTGTTGGTTCCACTCCCACCTTAAACCCTCCGTCCTCGAATCCTCCGATCTCGGTATTTCTCATTTCCATCACTAACGTTTTTTTTTTTTTTTTTTTATAATGTTTTTTGTTGTTGTTGTTGTCGTCGTCGTCGTCGAGGATCATAATGAATAAGAGAGTGAGAGTGAGTGTATGTGTGATTTTTTCGTCATTATATTTTGTTGCAGAAAATGGGGGCAAAAGCGAGAAAAAATCGTGGCCGAGTTTCACCGAGTTCAGCTACGAGCAACTGAAAGCTGCCACGTGTGGATTCTCGCCTGATAGCATAGTCTCGGAGCACGGTCTCAAAGCTCCTAACGTTGTTTACAAAGGAAAGCTTGATAACGGCATTTGGATCGCCGTTAAGCGCTTCAACAAGTTGGCCTGGCCCGATTCTCGCCAATTCCTCGTCCGTTAATCCCACTTTAACTCCCTCCAATTAAATTCTTATTTATTTATTTATTTATATTTGTTACTAATATTTAATATTTAATATCTTGTTGAATGTGGTTTTAATTAGGAGGAAGCGAGATCAGTGGGGAGTTTGAGAAGTGACAAACTAGCGAATCTGATTGGATGTTGTTGTGAAGCTGAGGAGAGGCTGCTCGTAGCCGAGTTTATGCCCAATGAGACTCTGGCCAAACATCTCTTTCACTGTGAGCTTTTACTTTGTTATTTTATTTTTATATTTAAAAAAAAAATATATATATATATATATATATATATATATATATAGTAGAAACTAAAAAGAGCCTTTGGACTCGCCTCTAGCTAGTACAACTTATGGGTAATTGAACCCATCTGCCCGAACCAATTACCGGGTAATTAAGGAGAATTTACTTCAGATGGGCTAAGCACTTTATGTTCGTACTCACGAGCAAGAGTTAATTTTGAAGAGCTCTTTGAAGTCACCTCTAGCCCGTACAACGTATGAGTAATTGAACCCATCTGCCAGAACCAATTGTGGGGTAATTAAGGGGAATTCACCTTAAACGGGCTAAGCAGTTTATGCTCGTATCCATGAGCAAGAGTTAAATTTGAAGCTAATGTGAATGATTTGGGTTTTGACTTTTTAAGGATAAATTAACAAACAATGTCTAAACAGAATCTATAGAAACTAAAAGTGCAGTTTAGTTATGGATTTTTTTCTTTGGGGGTTTGAAATGGTACAGGGGAGGCCCAGCCCATGAGATGGGCAATGAGGCTGAGGGTGGCGCTGTATTTGGCAGAAGCTCTGGAGTATTGCAGCAGTAAAGGACGGGGATTGTATCATGATCTCAATGCTTACAGGGTCTTATTTGATCAGGTATAGTGCTTTTCGACACAGACTTTGCCTAGTTTTTTTGTAATCCATTCTTTATTTTGGTTTTGTAGTGTAATTTTGAGTCTGTTATGAACAGGATGGCAATCCCAGGCTCTCTTGCTTTGGCCTAATGAAGAATAGCAGAGATGGCAAGAGTTACAGTACCAACTTGGCTTTCACCCCTCCAGAGTACTTAAGGACTGGTATACATACTCTCTGTTTTTTTGTTGCTCAATTACCGGTTTATATACTTTGTTACAAGAGTGTTCAAATATATTATTTTTACTTGAAGTTAGTGCACCGTCATACAATGATATAGTAGGCTTGGAAAAGCCTGGAAATGTTGTGCAGTTGTGCTACTATCGCATTAGCAAATAGTCTTCTGTTTCGCAGTAGAAGCATGTACCTAATGAACAAAAAGGAACTAGGAGCCATTTGTTAGAAGCTGCAATATGGTTGCAATGTTCCGGAGATTGGATTTCAAGGAAGAAAAAATTATATTATAAAATGAGATTAAAGCTGTAAGCATATTATAGAGACAATACAATGTCTAATTCACATTCAATTATTTTCTTCATTTTTTTTTTGGGGTATAAAAGTTGATTCTATAAAGTAAGTATTGTATGATTTTATTTATTTATTTATTTATTATTATGCTTTATAAAATCCTACATGAAAGGATATATGTAATAAAAACTTATAACTTTAACAAGTCCTAAAAAATTTGAATCAAGAACTTTCCTGTGGTGTTAGTTTAGTCCTTTCTCAAAAAGCATGAATTCTTTGCTTATATTTTCAAGCAAACACATACATACACATGTATACATGCAATTACACATAGATATGTATAAATGTGTGGTTGTGTGTGTGTATGTGTTTAGTTTAATAATGTTTACATTATATATTCCGGCACCCCTTAAAAAAATTCCTGTCCTGTCTCTGCCTTGTTTCAACTTGTTTGAATATCTATAGAGGTTTCACTTTTTTATCTAATCTGATATTGAAGTACACAACTTGCTATAGCTTTCTGAGAATTAAGGGTTAAACTCTCTCCACTTAGAACTGTCATGCATTGAAGTTGATAATTGTTTCTTTTATCATGTAACAATGACATGAATGGACACGTAAAAAAGTTTCTAATATGCAAAAAGAAAAGCTAATCTAGGAGTTCTCATTGCAATCTGTTTTGTAAGTGTTAACAATCAATGTGCATATGCTTTCACTTTTTGTTATATGATTGCCATTCAATGTCAGTTTAAGCCATGACTTAGTGTATAATTATGTGCATATGTGTCTATCTTTGGCAGGTAGAGTGACTGCAGAAAGTGTAGTTTATAGCTTTGGGACCATGCTGTTAGATCTTCTGAGTGGCAAACATATTCCACCGAGTCATGTAGGTCCTCATCAAAGTCACATATATGAATACGAGTTTTTATTGGTTAAAGCTAGAGTGCTTGTGTTCAGTATGCAATGTCATGAATAATGTTAGAAACTAATTTGATCTAAGGTGCAAGAGTTGAATAATGGCAGTTGTGATTTTAATCAATGAAGTTTCAAAATTTTAGGCTTCTGTGACATGTTTTTGTTCATAGGCGCTCGACCTAATCCGTGGCAAGAATTTTCTAATGCTGATGGATTCTGCTTTGGAGGGTCATTTCTCTAATGATGATGGGACTGAGTTGGTGCGGTTAGCTTCCCGTTGTTTGCAGTTTGAAGCTCGTGAGAGGCCAAATGCGAAGTCCCTTGTCACTGCTCTCATGTCACTTCAGAAAGAAACAGAGGTATACACCATTTTCGATAGTAGTTTTGCCTATAGAGTAACTGACACTTGCAATGTTAATTTTTCATGGTATAGGGATTCAATGTCTTGATGCTGATCTTAATTCTTCTTTTTTTTTTTTTTTTTGGAGAACGTTGTTTTCATATATGGATCTTCATTAAAACCATTGCATATTTCCTAATGAAACTGATATCTTAAGCTGACTTTTTCTCTCCTATCATTATAGTGGTCTATTGCTCTTGAAAATAATAACAATATTATTTTCTTGATCATGGGTTGACACTTTTCACTTCTTTTTTTATATATTAAATAAACATGTTATTTAAACGCATGAGGGTGTATAACCCAAATACACAGGAAATATAAAAGGGAAAAGGCCCAGTGGAAAAAGTGGAAGTTCGAATCTCATTATTTCTATTCACATTTCATTAAGTGATCAGCTATATTGCATGTTACAATTGTCTTAGGAAGACTAATTTCTCATTCAATTGTATTCTAGCAGGTTCCATCGTATGTTTTAATGGGTATCCCAAATGAAACTGCATCCTCCACAACATTGACACCTTTGGGTGAAGCTTGCTTGAAAATGGATCTTACTGCCATACATGAAATATTGGAGAAGAAAGGATACAAAGATGATGAGGGGATAGCTAATGAGGTTTGCTACTGCCTGTCCTGTACTCAATTCTCTTTGCTAAATTGTAAAATATATAGATATCAACTTCAGTAATGTAAATGGTTTCAGTAGAATTTTTTCGTTAATAAAACAATCCAAAAACTAAAAGTTTCTTTTCCCTTGGACATAAGATTAGTGATGCTTCCACATTAATGTATTTTCTCCTTTGAACATTTTTTCTCTTCTTTTTACAATTATTTTGGCACTGATTCTGCTTGAGTACTTATCGACTTGCAGCTTTCTTTTCAACTGTGGACCAGTCAAATGCAGGAGACCTTGAATTGTAAGACACATGGAGATACTGCTTTTCGAGCCAAGGACTTTGCAACTGCCATTGCTCGCTATACAAAAGTGAGTCTCTGTCCTATAGAAGTCATTTTGAGCTAGCAATTTGGGTGCATATAATGTGTGTATCATGACTGTAAAATAATAAAATCTTATATTGCAAAAACATAAGAGCAAAGAAAATGTGTTTTATGTTGTTCAGTTTATGTTGAAGCTAGACTGAGTAGTGGTTTGCCAGACTAAATTGGTCTCGTTAGTTTGCATCAAACATTTTATAATAATGTGTATATCATGACTGTAAAACAATAAAATCTTATATTGCAAAAACATAAGAGCAAAGAAAATGTGCTTTATGTTGTTCAGATTATGTTGAAGCTAGATGGAGTGGTGGTTTGCCAGACTGAATTTGTCTCATTTGTTTGTATCGAACATGTAATAATTTTTTGCACAATAAATTTAGTGCTTTGTAAAACATGGAATCTATGCATTAGATTGAGTAGCATTCATTGATTTGTTACAGTGACAGTAAAGTGGTAAGTAATAGGAGTTTTCTATCTACTAGTATTTGAACTGAATGTCTTCATAGACATTTAGGAACTGGGTTAATTCGGCTGAGGACTTTAAAAAATTCTTGCTAGTTTGTGCAAAAAGCTTAATATTTTCATGGTCTTTTGTGTAGTTCTTAGATGGCGGGACCATGGAATCACCCACTGTGTATGCTAGGCGCTGTTTATCTTACTTGATGAGTGAGATGCCGCAAGAAGCTCTGGGGGATGCTATGCAAGCTCAGGTGGTGTCTCCTGAGTGGTCCACTGCTTTGTACCTTCAAGCAGCTTGCCTCTTCAAGCTTGGGATGGATAACGATGCACAAGAAACACTCAAAGATGGCACAAACTTGGAAGCCAAAAGGAACAAAAAATAAATAGTGTATAGAATTTTTTTAAAGAAAAAAATATTTTAGGGGGGAGGGGGGGGTTCTTTTCTTTCTTTTTTCTATGTAGTTATGCTTAGTCTTTTGTATGATTGTATTTATCCTTCATTTGCTGTCTCGTGCCATTTTCAGCTTAAAGCTGCAATACAGGATTCTTGGAAAATTTACAGTTGGTTTACTTATTGTATTTCCGCGTTTTATGTTAATCTAGCAAGGGTCTATTTTAACAAATTTTATCTGCAAAGTGAATTACACTTGTTATGTTCCAGAGATGGGTGTATTTCCATTCCACCTACTTCTATTAATTTTTAATTATATGCTGTATTCTTGCCAAGAGCCTTGTAACTCATTTAGTACTTCCAATGTTTTCAATAGAAAGATTTAAGGTTCAATTGTCATTTAGTGAGCGTTTGGATCACGCCCACGTTTCAGCCCTTTTTTTTTTAAAAAACTGACCAGCGCCTGATGCACTGTTCATGGGACATGAACAGTGCATCAAGGCATATGAATAATAATTTTTTTATTAATTTTTTATTGTTTTCAGTTTTTAGCAAAATAAGTGGTATTTAAACGCACCCTTAATGGTTCCTTAAACACCACTGTTTTCTATGTTCTACTTATGACTACTCTAACAATGCGCGACATCACCATTTTGAGTCTTTTTTTTTTCCCCAAAGACAATATTTGTACCAGTAGCAGTTATTTTTTGTGAAGTGGGTATCTTCTTCTTCTTCTTTTTTTCTTTTTTTTTTTTTTTTTTTTTTTTTTTTTTTTTTGTGATTATCTTCTTTCACTACACTTCTCCTATATAAGGATTGTAACTCTTCATAAAAGCAAAATAATATAAGTTTTCTTCCATGCGGCTTAAAGCGTAATTGTTTTTCTTTTTTGTTATTTTGATTTTATGTTTTACACCTTTAGTTTTTATTCGAATCCTAATTGTGTCTACCAGATTAGGATCATTGGTTGAGACAAAATTATTTGGCTTGATGTTGAACCAACTATTCCATCATGAAGATTAGACTGAATTATTTCAATCGATATGAATAAGAATAATAAAAGAAAAAGTTACTCATACATTAAGCTATATGGAAGGAGACGTATATCACATTCATTGGTTTTTACTTTTTTACAAAGATAGTTAAAAGTCCTTAGATTTATGTAGAAGTAAAGTGAAAGAAGAGATAACTAACTGTACAAAGTAAATAATAAGAACTAACAAAGAATAGGAACTAGTTTATGGATAGATAGAAATTAGTACATAGGTGTCCTAACTTTTCTTCCTCTTTTACTCTAGTGATAGATGTTTATTCCTTTTAGGAGTTAAATTTTTTTTCATTATTACTTTCGTCGGTTTTTACAGAGTAAAACTCATATATAAGAGAAGTGAATTGAAAGAAAACAATCAAAGAAGTAACAACTAGTACTGAGTAAGGATGGCAATGGGGCGGGGCGGGGCCGAAGGATGGGGTCTTTGTCCCCGCCCCACATGGTTTTGTCTTACCCCATTCTCGCCCCGCCCCGCATGATGTGGAAAACTTCCTCACCCTATCCTGACCCTTGGGGCCTTGTGTAGCCCCACCCCACCCTGTAAAATTCTACTTTTTGTTAATTTGCCTTACAACTAGTACAATTTTTTTAATGAAACCTATTTCATTAATAAAAATATACTTGAAATTACAACTAAATTTATCCCATCAAATCAAATCAATTTTTAGAAAAAATTGAATAATATATTAAGTGTTTAACAAGACAATCATAAAAAATAAAAAAATAAAATCTCATAGTATAATACATAAAAAAATAAAGACAAAGAACCACATTGGATAAAATAAAATAAGTTAATATTGATATGTTTGTTTAAATAGTAGGTTTTAGAGTATGAAAAATTTACAATTATAACCATTAGCAACACGAGGCAGGGTGAGGACAGGGAGGGGCAAGGCGGGTTGGGTCTAAAAAGTTTAAACCCATTCCCGCCCCGCCTTGTGGCGCGGGGCTAAAATCTTACCTCATCCCCGCCCCACCACCTTTGTGGGCCAGGGAAAACCCGCGCGGGGCGAAGCAAGGAGGGGCGAGTTAAGTCGGGCGGGGAAAAATTGCCATCCCTAGTACTAAATATATTTGAAGTAAATAAAATAGGAACTACCATGAGTTATTTTTTACATTTATTATTTAGTTTAAATAAAGGACACTATATACTTTGCTTGTACTGATGAACCCTGCTCCCTTCCTCCCATACTGTCCACCGTAAATTAGAACTGAAAAATATCTCCACCATTAACTTTGCTTCCATCATGGAGCATTTTAAGTGGTTGTTTAGGAATGGACAGTTTTGTTGCATGCACTTCAATATTCGAATATTTCATGAAGTCTTAGGCTGATCTTGATTGTGAATAAATTCATAAAAACCTAACATAATAGGTTCCTGTTAGATCACTTGAATCACTTGATAAATAAGTTTTTACAAACAATTTGAACCAACCCCACCCATCATATATACTTATTCTATTATCCTTATTTATTTATTTTTAGTTTAATTTATTTTAGTATTTTGAGAATCAATTTTGATGAATTTTAAAATATAATTTAAACATATTATATGAATTATAATAATTCATCTACAAGATGTTTAAATCGATGATAGTCCAACTTTTTAAAAGGCATGAAAGATATGAGTACAACCTAACAGCCCAATCCAATCCATGTTGATTGGTTTCTACACATGTGATAAGTTGGGTTAGATTGAAAATTTCTCCACTCAAAATTGGGTTGAAAATCTCTCCAATGCAATTCCATTGTTGCCAGCCCACATAAAATTATACATTTTTAACATCAACAACCCAAAAGAAGAATCTTCCAAAATATAAAGAGAGATCACCACGCGAGAAAATCGAGTGGAGCAATACAAATATACAATTTCAATATCACCTTCTGCTGGTATTGTTTCAGAAAATCCAAATACATTAATTTTAAAACTTGGAAAGCAAAAGCCTGATAATAAAGCTGTTATAATATATGAGCAATGTGTAAACATTGGTAAAAACCAAACTCTACAAATATGGAGCAGATTAATTTGTATTTTTATCTATACAAATGATGCGAGGCTCGAAGGTTGAAACTCTCCCGTTACCATCATCATATTAACAATTTTGGCAGGCCTTTTGCAGAACTTTTTTTTTTTTTTTTTTCCTTTTCTAAATCTTTCCACAGTAACTCTTTTACAGAGTTCTATGAAGATGGCACATTAAAGTGAAAGAGCCAAGATAAGACAAATGCAAATACCATGCAAGCAAGCAAAAAATTCAGGAAGCGGTGGCCATGCCAGAAGCTATGAGTCTCTGTTACGGTTGCAGGTGCCAAGACTGTCACTGGTGCGGTGGCATTGTTGGTTTCATTTGAATGCTGTGTTAACTCAATGTCATTTGATCCAAAGACATTACGAGCAACAGAATTACAAATCTCACAAGTCCTAAAACAAAACCAAGAAAACAGGAATAAATATCAGAGAGAAAAAATGAAACTTAAAGATGAGATCATAAAGACTTCCACAAAGTAAAGGGAACTGTTTCAGAAATGAGCTAGAAGGTAACTTGAATCAGGATTCAGAATTATGAAATCAAAATAAGGTAAACTTGGAATACAATGCCCTACTTTATGCATGTTTATTCTTTGTATGGTACTCGTGGCACAGTTTATATGCAATACTGTAGTCACAAGCGGGTGATTGTGATGTAGTAGCAAAAAGATTATGACGATTAACATTATTCATCTATGTTGTCAAGCTTAATTATAGATAGCTTCTCCTATGTGAAAAAGATAGGGTGCAAAACAATACCCAGAAATTCAACAATCAAGAGCTGAAATTCAGGAAGATAGAAAACATAACAGTGAAAAAAGGAAAAGAAAAGTTGAATAAAACATGAAAAGAATATGCTGTTTTGGGATGGCCAAAATAACCTCATGTTTGAATACTCTATTAATCTGTAACACACACACACGCGCGCACAACTTGGGAAGAGTTTAGACCGAAGCAAATATTTCTGTCACATACCAGTCACACATGAACGTAAACATTATCATCAATAACAATGTTCATTATTAATCATACTAAGCTATAACGCTAAATGGCTTTGAGTCCTTTACATTAAAAGGCAAGATAACTTACGTTTCGGCTACAACTAGAATCAATTTTCTATATGCCAAGAAAGAAAGGTTCAGCTAATTCAAGTCTCTAAATCTCTATGGGGTTTTAAGATAGGAAAGTCTGCCACAAATCCGTGCAACTAGGTTAGATTTGGATCATGGTCAAATAACTTTAGAAGTGTAATTTTGATCCCATCTGATTGAAAATAATATCCAGTCTTAAAGGGTATGCCACTCAATTGCTCTGTTATAATCAATGGCATAACTTACCAAATTCCACCATGGTTTTGAGAAAAAGCATCAGCAATGGTCTTGTCAGATAGCGACACCAACATAGGTGTGTATGAAACATGACGATAGCAATGCACAAACAATTTTAAGAATTAGAATAGCTATCTTAATAATTGTACAAATAACTCACTATCCTATGTAACTCATGACTTGTGAACATGTAAAGGTCACTAAACACAATGGATGAATAGGATATTTGGAATCTACACATCACCAAGTAATAATTTTCCACCAAGACAAATGATACATCAATGAGAACTAAAAACCTCCACTTTCATAAATTAGGGGAATCAGAAAATATCTCCAGAGAGATTCCTAGACTTCAAAAAAAGTTGGAGCATTAGGAATCATGGGTGTAGTTGGACATATCACCAGCACTTCCAAATGCTCTACTCTTTACCTTTTTCCATTATCTTCTTTAAAAATGCTAATCTTCTTTAACTTTTATAGAACAAAATTCTTGTGCCCACATGCTCTTAGCTACTAGATCATCAATTATGCTCAACAATTAATAAATAAATTAAACTATTCAAAACCAAATTTCCCGTAAATGATTTGTTTAATAACCATTCATTTTTCTCATATGGTGCGTAATTATAAATTTCATTCCTTCAAGAAAGGGTTTCATAGTGTGCACAAATATGAAAAGTTAAAACAACAACAACAACAAAGCCTTTTAGTCCAAAAACTATGGAGTCGGCTATGGAACCTATACAGATACTAAAAGTCTAATACTAAATCATAATTTACTACCAGATGAAAATGAAGGTAAAACACATCCTATTTATTAGCTCTAAAAATATAAGTACTTCCATTAATGCTTAGAAGTTAAAAGAAGCAAATGGGTATTCACCATTCCTCCATAAAACATCACAATTCATTGCAAAATGAAGTAATTAAAGATTCAAAGACAGAGAAAAGAAAGAACATTTTTTTACTCACTTATTTCCCTTAATCTTGAACCAGGCCTCAGCACAGTTCTTATGGGCTGCACCCAAATCATCCTTACAAGAACAACCCAACTCAATAGGAATCCCAGATTCATGGCTGTTACTCTCCAAACCCAGATGACAAATCCTGCAATCTCTCTCAACTTTAGCCAAATGCACCTTTATCTCAGGGACCTCACTCTCAACCTCCAACTCCGAAGCCGAGGCTGAACACATAGACTCTCTCCCTGAACCCGAACCCGAACCGTTTCCAATCCCAGAACTCGGATCATACACACAAGAAAATCTGTACTCATCGTAGGACCCACCATTCGTCGAATAGAACTGTGAATAGCACGACCCTTCTTCTGCTTCCGCGTCAGAAAAGCATACACTACCGTCTGCGCTGAAGTCTCTTCGATGAACCCCTTGCTCCAAATCGATGTGGGACATTTCTAAGCTCGACAATTTTTAAGACCCCACAAAAAAAAAAAAAAGAGCTTCAAATGCCTCGAAGTTTGGAGCTTTGGGCGGGTTTCAGGGACAGTTTGTTTGAGTTTGTGAGAGTAAAATTTGAGAGATTTAAAGAAGTTGGTATTGGAATTGGTATTGGTATTGGATTAGGTGACCCATCTTCAACTCCATTAATGTGCTTTACAAAAACAAACAAAAAAACAAATACAGTGGCACAGAAGAGGTGAAAATTATAATAAAATAGTCACAGAATTTGAGACTCAAAACACAGAGAGAGCAGAGAGTGGAGAAAAAAACAGTGTATTTAAGGAGGTAAAGAATGGTCTCTGAGAGAGAGTCTCAAACACAGACTCACAATCAGACTCAGACTCAGACTCGGACTCATGCTTTTGAAGGAGTCTTAAAGACTGAGAGGCACGCAAAAGAGGGAACAGAAACGTACTGTGGGGTGCACTGAAATGAGAACCCAGAGCGAGATTTCACTAATAAAGAAGTGTAACTAAAAAAACAAAACAAGCAATAACAAAAACAAAACAAAAAAAAACAAAAAAAAAAAAGAAAAAGAAAGAAAAAGAAAAAGAAAAAGTTGCTGGAATATGTTTTGCTGTACTATAGAATTTTTGTCCCCAACATATTCTGTACGTGGATTGCTGTTGAGGTTTTGATTCATAGGATTGAAGTAAGATCTTGACGGTGTAGATTGGAGGGACATGTACTTCTTTGAGACTGAAATTAATGACTTTCAACAATTTTTTAAGGTTACAAAAATTCATGTCGGATAATTCAATAATTTATTTTTGTTGGTTTATGTCAGTTGATGTATCACTGATCTGTCCTCGTTAATTATTAGTACTTCTTTCGGTAAATTGATAGGAGTACTCTATCTAATAAAGTATGCCACAGATACTTTAAGGCTATTATTCAATGCATCAAAAACTTACTTTTGTTTTGTCCAGAATTTTCCATGTGATCTGGAGTGTGGACTGGTTTAATGTGTCTAATTCTTTTTCTTTTTCTTCTTTCTCTTTTGTTTTTTTTTTTTTTTAATAAAAAAATTGGTCTTTGTTATGGTGGATTTGTCAACCTCATGCTACGTAACGAGAATAAATAGTACTACATTTACTAGTAAAGCCTCTACAATGTTATTACTTGAACAACAAATTGGTGTTTAATGGGTCTAATTCAATCAGTAACGTAATGTGCCAAATTATGTTACTGTTTGAACAACCAAGATTTTTCAAACAAGTCCTATCAAAAAAAAAAAAAGATTTTTCAAACAAGTGATCTGAACTGGTGGGTCTTAATTAAACAGTAACATAATGTGCCAAATTATAGATATCATGTCAGTCTGATTAAAGCCTGCGATCCATCAGGATTCTAGACCCGCGAATCACGTAAGAAATTTCTTGGTTGACTAGTGGTGGACCACTTCAAGCATAGTGATGCACCTCATGTTTCTGCCTTTGCGTGAAGAACACAAAAGCTAATAGTGTTTTCATTTATCAAATCACCTCAGGAAAAGGAAAAAAAAAAAAAGTCGAAAAAGAAAAAAGAGAAAATTCCAAATCCGATTGTTAAAGATAGATTCAGCTAGATTTGCAGGCAGTAATTGTTGAAAACATTTCCAAGTCATATTTGCAAGGGTCATGCTAATTGTTAATAATTCATTTTAAGAGAGTTCTAATACCATTTTTATGAGAAATGAAAAAAATTGTCAAAATATTAATTATTTTTTTTTTCATTTCTCATAAAAATTTTCTTTAAATGGATTATTAATAAGTACCATAATGGCACTCGTTAGCATTTTTCTATTTGCAAAGTCACTAATTAGGTGAAACCAAAATCCTTATCCAAGAGTTTTATAGAATTTCATCTATTAAAGCATACTTTGGTCCTTAACATTTAGCTGGTTTTTGTTGGGGGTGGGTGGGGACTTCTTTCATCTTTTGGAAAGAAAAAGAAAAAATTACAAATCCGATTATTATCCAAAAAAAAAAAAAAACCCAACCCTCATATGCCGATAATGGTGCAAATACACCTCCATAAAGATTGATGCATCTATAATCATTGACATCAAAGTCACATTTGCAAAGCCACTAATTAGGTCAAGAAACCAAATTCCTTACCCAAGAGCTTCATGAAATTTTTTTTGAATAAAGTATACTTTTGGTCCTTAACATTTGAAGTTGTTTGTGTAGGGGGAAGTCACATTAGTCATTTTTTTGTCCTCCACTCACACAAAACTTCTCCCACACACTTAATTCTTTGGGGACTTCTTTATCTCTCTAGACACACAACAGACCAATCTCTTTCTCTTAGGTTTCTCCATTTTTTTCCTACGTTTCTTTCGTTCTTCTCGAAGACACAATAACATAGAAAGATTTACATGTACTCCTTTAAGGTTCAAGAGCACAGTGCTACAAGATTTTTTCAATGTTACTTTGTCTTCTGAATTCTCTTCTTTTTTCACTCAGTTGCTAACTTTACCATTAGAGTCTTCTTGATTAACCCATGGGTTGGTCAAGAAAGAACTAAGGTTTCACTTTCTTAGTAGGGTGTTTGTCAAGTTTCAGGAATTCATCACTAGTTGGTTCTGTCTCTCCTCCTTAATATATTACTCATAATTTTTATTTTAACCCTTAACGTTCTAAAGTTTTCATGTTAACCCTTAACATTTGGTTTCACTTTCATATTGGCTACTTCCGTCAATCTTTGTTAGTAGTTTGACTGTTAAGTGTCAAATAGGTGCTTAGTCACTATGAAATGTCGCCAATATAATGTCAAGTGTCAACATAAGCCATGTCACCCATATGCTCGGAACAAAAAGAAAAGAAAAGAAAAGAAGAAGGAAGATACGTATAAAGCCAACATTGTATCAAAAAACACAAACACACCCACCAAAAGATAGCCCTACAAAAGCAAAATCCACTAACCAAATATCAACCAAAACCCATTAAACACATTAGGCTTCAGATTTGATCTCAACGATCCACACAATCAGAGTCATGGCAGTGTGCAATTGTTCTCCTCTATAATTTAAAGTCACTATGTGCCTCGGTCCACCATTGGACTGTTTTTTGCTCATGTTGTGGTGATTGTTGCTATTGCCATTTTTGTGGCAGAGCCAAAGGTTGTTGATGAAGATTCGCCTACCTTCTTTCTCTCCATTCCAGTCATAGATGACACCGTATTGTAGTTTAGCACTAGAAGACCATGGCCTGTCTTTGACACTATCAATGACAAGTCCATATCCAACCCTTATCTCGAGCTTTCCTAAATTCCCCCAAACACACACACTCTCTCTCTCTCTCTCTCTGTGCTCTCTCTTAATTGTTGCTTCTTCCAAAAAGAAAATAGATCTCAAATTAGGGTCAAAATGGACAAAATTAATCGAAGAGTAGTTGAGTGGAAAGAGTATTTTGATCCCCTAATCAAACGAAACTTTATATTTTTGTTTTGTTTTTGTTTTTTTGTTTTTTTGTTTTTTTTTTGATAATGCCAAAGTATGACTTGTCATTGTTCTCGTATTTCTCTCTCTCCCCCTCCTCTCCCCCTATTTTCGTCTAAGGGGTGACATGGGTTATGGTGACACCTGACATTGTGTTGGTGATGTGTTATAATGACTAAACACCTACTCAGGCTATTGGCATTGATATGAAAACGGACAAAACATTGAGAATCAAAATTAAAATTTTGAAACATTAAGAGTCAAAATTAAAACAACTTCAAATATTAAAGATCAAAAGAGTACTTTAGTAAATTTCTTCACTTGGACATTAAGGTAATTATGTATATCGTGTGTCTTTTTTGGATTAGAAGATTAAGGCCTTCATTAATTATCTTATAATTCATGATATTGCCTATTCTCTTTATGAGGAGGACTATAATTCAAATCTTTATTGTCAATGACGTAAACATCAAATTATTGAAAAGAAAAAAAAAAAAAAAAAACTCCATTTTCAAATCGTTGTTCGCATGTTAATTTGTCATCACATGGTAAAGCTCAGTGTTTTGGTGAGTGGGGCATAATAAATTTACTGTTTTAATCTATGCTCCTCGTCTTAATGCCCCAAATTATTTGAAAGAGGCTTATACATAAAAAGAGGTAATGTACACGTAGAATGATAGATACTTATTTTTTAGCAATTGCATGGGAATCTTATCTAAACTCCACTTTTTTCTTCTTTCTTGTGGGTCATCTAAATTCCGATTTTTGCTTTCTCTAATCCCACTGACCCCGGAATATATATAATTTGCATTGCAACCAACAACCAGAAATAAAATAAAAATCGCTTTCACACGTCAAAGGCGGAGCCAACACACTTTCTCATCACGATTTGAAAGAGGAGTTAGTGATATATTCACTATTTGGTACAAAACGTGATGTGGGTGGTGTGTAATGGAAAAGCTATTTCAATTAAAATCTTCCATCTGAGTTTTTCTATTACTTCCTTTCTTTATGTTCATTTCATGGAGCAGTTTGCCAACAGCCAAAAAAGGCACAAGTAGGTCCATTTTATAGGTTCAGTTCAAGCTTGGACTTGGAGTACATGACCTATAAACTATAAAGTCATCACTCATCAGGGGTCTAGTTGTGTTTGTTCACTAGACAAATATATTGGGATATGGAACTCCCCTAGCTAAATTGCATCATATTTTAAATAAAAATTATAAATGGAAAACTGCTACATTTCTTGCATTAGGAGTCCCAAAGTGGAGTTTGGTACAGCTTATCTTCTTTGAAAAAAATAAGCTGGATAAAAATATCATCCCTAAATACTGTAAGATTTCAAAAATTAGTCTCTGACAAAAAAACCAAATACGCAAGAATCATTCTTGGTCTAAATTATTCTTCATGACTTACTGCTGATTTTTATGTCAAATTTCAATAAATGATTTTCATGGATCCAAGATGATGATTCTAATAAGGAAATCACTCCTCTTATAGTCATGCCACTATGCCATCTCTTCTGTGCATTTTTTTTTTTTTTTTTTTTTTTTAACATTTGATCCAAATACACTAGTATGCGCACTTACATGCACTATATCTACATAATATATAAAAACTTAAGCGTATCATTTATTGTTGTTATGTTTATGTTGAGCCATATCAGCGTAGCACTTCGGTCTAATTCAGTCCATTTTGGTCCAATTTTGTCCATTGCGGTCCACTTCGATCCACCTCAATCTAATTCGGTCCATTAAGGTTCACTTCAATTCATTCGGTCCATTTGGTCCACTTGAGCCTATTTAGTATTATAAATGAATTTTAACCTTGTAATAGTAGATCTCTTTTATATTCATTCATAACATCTTTTTTTTTTTCTAATCTTTTGGATGGTGGAGAAATGTTATTTAATTATCTTACATGTGTATTATCACATTAATGCAAAATTTTTGTGCCTCGCACAGGTTAGCAATTAGTTTCATTCTATATTATTATGGCATACATGTAAGTGTGACCTCCTAGAAACTTGGTTGATAAATTAGAAGCAATCATGCATGATGGATCAATCATGCAATGGAAATGCCTAATTGTTGTAGTAGCAAAAAAAAAAAAAAAAAAAAAAAAAAAAAATCTGATACACCTTATTGCAGCTAATATAGGACAACCACGCTATTTCAATGGAGAAATTAAACAACAATAGAACAAAAGGATAAACCCTAGGAGTCAGCACCTAAGGGCTGCTTGGAGTCAGCATCAAGAAAAACTGAAGTCGGCACCAGTGAAAAGAAAACACACGTTTTTTTAATAATTCTCAAAAGCTGTCTTACAATAATCAGAAAAAGTGCTTAAATAGTTAACAATAAAATGCATAAAGAAACCCTAATTATTAAATGCTCGGGCTTGCTTAATTTCAAGCCCAATAACTAATAGGCTTCATCCATAAGGCCATAGGTTGGGCCGTCTTCTTTTTGCTTTTCCTCCGATACATGCGTATAATTAGGGGCTTGTACCTCGTGTCCACACCAACTCCCCCTGGGTGAGAAGAACTCGACCCCGTCGAGTGGAAATCTGAAGAGCTTTGATAGTACTCTAGCAAGTCAGGATCCAGTCGCTGTAGTTCATCTCAAGTAATCTATGTGCAATCAGAATCTGGTCGCCCTTGCCACCAAATTAGGAAATGGTGAACTCCTCCATCCCTAGTAGAAACAATCTGCTTATCTAAAATAGCATCAATAGATTCTTTATGTGCATAGGGCAGATTTAAGCGTAAAGGGGTGGGAATAGGGGCATCAATAGGATCAAGCAAAGGCTCGTCAAAAGGGGTATCAGGAATAGCTGTAGGGCTTTTATAAGCAACTAGATCCTCAATATTAAAGGAGGAGCTAATACCATAATCATGAGGAAGGTCAATAACATATGCATTTAGGCCCATTCGTTTCAATACCTTGAATGGACCGGCACTATGAGCCTGCAATTTCTTAATGGTCCCAGAGGGAAACCGTTCAGGTCGAATCTGAATCATGACATAATCCCCTACTTGAAACTCTACATGACGTCGATGAGTGTTAGCATGAATTTTATATTGAGAATTACTTACCTGAATTTTTTTGCGAATCTCATTATGCAAATTATGAATATGTCGTGCAAATGCCTCATCAGACTCAGAAATCCTAACATGTGGGGACATGGGCAAAAGATCTAAGGGCTTCCTAGGTGTATATCCATGCACAACCTCAAAAGGACTAGCGCCTATAGACCTATTGACAAAGCTATTATATGCAAGTTGGGCTATAGGAAGAATTGAATCCCAATTCCGATTGGCTTTAGCCACTAGACACTGAAGGAGGTTGCCTAAATAACGATTAACCACCTTAGTTTGACCATCAATTTGAGGATAAAATGCCATGGAAAATTTCAATTTGGTGCCTACTAATTGCCACAAGGTCTTCCAAAAATAACTCATGAAGCGAACATCCCTATCAGACACTATGGTTCTGGGAAGACCATAAAGTTTGACAATCTCATCAAAGTAGAGCTTTGCAATCTTAGAAGCATCAGAGGTCTTAAAACATGGTAGGAAATGAGCCATCTTAGAGAATCGATCAACAACTACTAGAATGGAATCATGCTTCCTAAAGATGTGGGGCAAACCTAACACAAAGTCCATACTCACATCCTGCCACGGGCAATCTGGCACAGGTAGAGGCGTGTACAGGCTAGTGTTTTGCTTGCGATTTTGGCTAGTTGACATGTACGACACTGACCAACTATCTTGGCAACGCCCCTTTTAAGACCAGGCCAATAGAATTGACGTTCCACTTCCTTAATTGTTTTGTCTCGGCCAAAATGACCTGTAAAGCCTCCCACATGTATCTCCCAAACTAGGAAATCTCTCACTGAAGACCGAGGGATACATAACTTGTTGGCCTTGAACAAGTAACCATCTTGAAGGGTATAATCATCCAGGATTGGCCGTAGGGCATTACTTAGGCTAGTGTAGAGCTCCCCAAAATTTAGGCATGACTCATAGTCATCCTTGAGTCGTTTAAACCCAATGACCTTAACACTCATGACGGATAGCAAAGACACCCTTCGACTTAGTGCATCAGCAGCCTTATTCTTAACTCCCGCCCTATGTTTCACCACAAAGTAGTAGCGTTGTAGAAATTCAACCCAACTACTGTTCCTAAAATTCAGCTTCTTTTGGGAATGGAGATAGTGCAAAGCTTCATGATCAGAGTAGATAACAAATTCTCGAGACAACAGCTAATGGCGCCAATGCCAAAGAGCTTGAATAATGGCATAAAACTCTTTGTCATATGTGGAGTACTTTTGCTTAGCATCATTCAATTTCTCACTAAAATAAGCAATTGGGTGGCGCTCTTAACTAAGTACTCCTCCTATTCCAATACCTGAGGCATCACATTCCACTTCAAAAGGCTTGGTAAAATCAGGGAGACGCATGATAGGTGCCTCAATCATCTTTTGTTTTACCTCATTGAAAGCCTTAGCAGTAGCTTTAGTCCAAACAAAATCCTCTTGTTTCATGTAGTTAGTGATGGGGGACATAATGGTACTAAACCCCTTGATGAATTGGCAATAAAAGGAAGCGAGCCCATGAAAGCTTCGAATTTCATCGATATTTTTGGGCTCGGCCCAATCCACAATCGCTTAAACCTTTTGGGGGTTGGTAGAAACTCCCTCAGAGGATACTATGAAACCTAGGAAGACGACTTTATCGGTGAAGAAAGAGCACTTCTTGAGGTTACCATATAAACTCTCCTTCCTAAATGTAGTACAAACTTGAGTTAAGTGGTCTAAGTGTTGCTCCTTAGACTTACTATAGATGAGGATGTCATCAAAGTACACAACCAAGAAGTTTCCCATAAAAGGCTTGAGCACTTGAGTCATCACTCTCATAAAGGTACTAGGAGCATTGGACAATCCAAAAGGCATGACCATCCACTCATATAAATCATCCTTCGTCTTGAAGGTAGTTTTCCACTCATCACCAGAACGAACCCTAATTTGATGATAGCTGCTTTTCAAGTCTATCTTGGAGAAGGTCATTACTCCAGCCATCATATCCAACATGTCATCCAACTAAGGGATAGGAAAACGATATTTCACAATGATCTTGTTGATGGCACGACTATCAACACACATCCTCCAAGTTCCATCTTTCTTTGGAGTTAAGAGTGCAGGGACTACACAAGGACTCATGCTTTCACGAATAAAACCCTTCCTAAGTAGTTCTTATACTTGCCTTTGCAACTCGGTATGCTCTACAGGGCTCATCCTATAGTGAGGCAAGTTAGGTAGGGTCGTTCCGGGCACAAAATCTATGGTGTGTTGTATGTCACGCATGGGCGGTAAATGATCGAGGAGTTCCTCAGGGAAAACATCCTTAAATTCTTGGAATACTGACTTCACTTCTTCAGGTTACTCCTCACGGGTCTTTCCATGAAGTTCCCTAGCAACTAAGACAAACACAATAGATTCTTGAACTGCTACACTTTCAAATGCCTTTGAGCTTATGATGTTCAGGCCTTTCGCCTTTGGTGCTTCTATCTTATTGCTTATGTCGATTGGCTTAGGTTTCAAAGGATTGAGCACAATCTTTTTACCTTCTAACATAAATGAGCAAGAATTTGATCACCTATGCAGGGTGACATCCAAATCATAAAGCCAATGTCTACCTAGGATAATATGCCCTACATCCATGAGAATTACGTCACACCATATTTCAGCCTTGTAGGCGAGGAATTGAAATGGGACAACACATCTTTCTTTTATGTCTATGAAGGAAGTATCCACCCAAGAAACTTTATATGGGTTAGGGTGTGGGATCAATTTCAAGCCTAGGCGGGAAAAACGTTAGAGGACACCGCATTAATACAACTCCCACTATCTATAATAACCTTGCAAGTTTTGTCTCCACACTTAGTGTAAGTTTGGAAGATGGCACTCCTTCACCAATCATCAGTGTCTCTCTGCTCTGCTAAAGTACACCTTACCACATTCACTCTATGGACACCAAAGTCCTTAAAGTCATCAACTTAGGGAGAGATGACTCTAATGTATGCGAGATAGCTAGGATCATCTTCCCATTCTGCCTCAACATCTTGGGTTTCTTCAACATTTGGATCATACACTAGCTCCTTAACATCTTCTACCTTTTCATCATCCTCTTGAATGACAAGGGTCCTAGAGGGACATCTAGCTGCGATGTGTCCAACCCCATTGCATTTGAAGCATTGGAGGCGAGAGCCTAATCTTGAAGGCTCATTGATCACACATTTTCCCTTGTCCTCTTTTTCTATTGGGATGCTATTGGGGTTGACCTTAGGGGGTAAGACAAGTCTAGATTTGCTACCAAAAGGTTGAGGGTTGGTAGGAACACTCTGAAGCTCAGAACGTCGCCAAAAGATAGATTTGGATGCTAACTCACAATTCCTAGCAAGGTCATATGCTTCTACTAAGGTAGTGACTCATCGGGTAATAATCTCATCTAGTAGGTTAACATTTAAACCTTTCTTGAACCTATTGAGTGTGACAACTTCTTCCTTGACTATTTGAATTTGCCTCTTGAATTTCTCTATATATTCAGCCACAGGAGCAGTGCCTTGCTTTAGGTGATCCCATTCCTCAAGGAGAGAGCTCCTATAAGTTGGAGGAAGATAATTCCTCGAGAGTGCATCCTTCATCTCAAGCTAATCAGTAATGAGGGGCTCACGTCATCGCCTAAGGGTTTCCTCAAGGTCTTCCCAAAAAAGGTCGGCTCTTCCAATTAACTTCATCTTGGCATACCTTACTTTCTTATTCTCAGCCCAATGGGAATAGTCAAAGAATTTCTCCATTTGATGCAACCAATCAGTGAAAACCCATGGGTCGAGGCAGCCATCAAAGGTGGGTGCTTCTATCTTTTCCTTGGACATCCTATCATCATAATCCCTAGGGCCATTGTGATTATAGTGATCATGTTCAAAGTTTGGAGCCCTATTAAAGTAGCTGTGGTTATTTTGCCTAAGCATGTTATCTCCTTCATGGTTAATGGTCTCTCTTTGAGATGCTTCAATTCGCTCTACCCTTTCCAGTAAAGCATGGACATTTTTTGTTAGGTCTTCTATGGTTTGCTCTAAGGAGGGCCTAGACTCAGAAGTGGACTGATGTTCAGGGTTTGACATGATGCGGCCACTACATAGATGCATGCAACACTATATTTATGAATGCAGTTGAGATTCCCAAAAATTCAAGTAACCAATTCTCAATGTAAAATTAAGGTCAAGCAAGAGTGTATGTAGAGACTAGATCAATGAATCAAAGGAATAAATTGCAGTCAAGTAGTGACAGTGTTCACAATATTGAGAGATAGCCCAAATAAAAGTCTGTTGAGGTTCAAAATTAAAAGGCCACAAATAGGCCCAAAGAAAGTAAAGAAACATTGGGCCCATTTCACACAAAAAAAGAAATAAATGGATAATAGAAAGAGTGATCCAGAGATCCATGAAAAAAGCCCAAGAAAACAGACAGAATCAACGAGCCAAAGAAAAGCCCAGAAAGAAGAACTGGGTCGGGATCCCAGAAGCTCCTCAGAGGTAGGGGATCCCTGGATGCGCAAAGTGAAATTAAAACAGATTTAAAGAAAGAAAAGAGACAAAAGGCACGCGGACCTTATGCCCCAGACACGCAGTGGAAGTACAAAGCAAAAACGCAGGAGCTTGGTTCCAACCATTTGGAGAAAGGGACAAGGAAGAGTACAACTGGGAAAAGCTAGAGCGCTGAGAAGAAAAAAGCCAAAGGCCTCAGGTCAGCTAACGGAAAAATCTGGAAATGGAAAGCTAGCTAAGGGACTTTCATCTTATCGCAATAAAAGGCAGGAAACCATGAAAAAGGGGAAACGACAGGACCCTGAAGCAACCTGGCACGATACGGACTCCAAGGGGCAAAAGGGAGAAATCGTTAGTACCCCGGGGCCCGAAGCTGTGCTATAAAAGGAGGAAGGAGTCCATGCTACAGGGGATTCGGATTTGGAAGGAAGAGATAGAGAATTTATTGAAAATCAAAAGTGTAAACAAGGGCCTTCAGTAGTCTGATAAAATTATAGAAAAACACTCTGTAAACATAAGAGAAAACAGAGGAGCACTCTCCCGGTATCCCAGAGACAGCCACTATAGTACACGCTCGGATTTAACAAGTTCAAATTTTGCAAGTCTTTGAAGTTTAAATAGCTATCAAAGTCTGTAACTTTTGAACTCAGTTGAACCTTGCACTACGTCTTAGTGAGCACTGTGATCACAACTAAGGGAAATTAATAAAATGCATCCCACTAATTAGAGGATCCCTAACTTGTTCTTACATTATATTGTACTTATCGTATATTCCTTTACTGTTAAAATGTCGTTCAATATAGATATGCTTTCTCTGTTAGCTATTTTTATTTTAGGAAGTTTGTTCTGTGCACCAATCAATTCTTAAACAGCCCTTTAGCTGCGGTGAATCGAGCCCAGTCCACCAAGAACATTTTTATTTGGCCCAGGATCCTTGGGCCATAGTGCTGAAGAAAAAAGGCACTCTCACATTTTGGCGATTCCGCTGGGGACTGGGTAAAGAAAAGGGAACAAGCAATCCCTTCGCAGAACATGCCTCCAAAACAAAGGAACAGTAAAGGTGCTAATGCGCCACCCGTGGCCTCTGAGCCCGTGGGAGAAAATGAAGTGGCCTCCAGGCAAAGAGGCGAGGTACCCCTAACAGGACGGGAGGCCGTGTCAGAACAAAGAAACGCAAGAAGGCAAGACGCCTTCTCAAAGAAGGCAAGACGCCTTCTCAAAGAAGGCAAGACGCCTTCTCAAAGAAGGCAAGACGCAGGAAGACAGAGACGATGCCCCCCATGTGGGCAACCAAGATAGAACCCAGCCAGAGGGAGGGTCAGCAGTGGGAGGAGGAACTAACCCCCAATACCTAACACTGGTAGATGTCAGCGCCCTCTTGGACCAAGAAAGGGAAAAACTTTTCGGGATCCCCAAGCAATTTTCTCGGGATCCCCCATTCCCACCAGAACTCCTTAGCAAGCCATACCCCAAGGGATATGAGCCACCAAAGTTCTATCCTTTTGATGGAAGGAATGGAAGTGCAGTAGAGCACGTGAGTAGGTTTGTCCACACTATGGGCCCCTACACAGGAAATCGAGAGCTGTGCCTAAGAGAGTTTGTTAAGTCCTTAGTAGACAGGGCATACACTTGGTACACCACACTGAGACCTGGGTCCATTAAGACCTGGGACGAAATGATGGAGAGATTTTGTGCAAAATATTACCCTGGCGAGGACAAGGTCACTTTCCAAAGCCTTTAGATGGTAAGGCAGAGGCCTGGGGAGGACCCCGTCCAGTTCATCAAAAGATTTGAAGATGTGTCCCTAGACTGCTATGGGGACCATGAAGAAAAAGAGCTCGTAGAGACTTGCATCTCTAACATGCTCTTCGATTACAGACTCAACCTCGAAAATCTATGCATCACACAGTTCGCTGACTTATTACAGAGAACTAGAAGAACAGCACAAACTATGAGGGCAAAGAGGATGCCGGCGTCCCAAGCCATGACGGCATCGGTAGGAGAAAAAAGGAAGAGGCTTGATGGAAAAGTGTTCGAGGAACCACCGGTGATCCCATGCACTATGGAAGAATTGAACCATGTCCTGGACAAATGGATTGAGGATGGAGTGGTTAGGCCATTCACTGTATCCAGGCCACCAACCGAGGAAGAAAGGAAAAATCCTTTATTTTGCAGGATTCATAATTATGTTAAGCATTCCACCAAGGATTGCTAGACCCTCCGCAGGCTCTTTCACAGGAAGCTAGGAGAAGAAACCCTGGAGCTCACCCAGAAGGAGCCAGAAGTACAAAGAAACCTCCTGCCCAACCACAAAGGAAAGGGGGTGGTGGCTGTAGTAATCCACGGGAACTCGGTAGAAGCAGAAGAGCCAGAAGGATCCTTTCATCCAAATACAGTCAGAACCCTCCAGAAGAATCCCAAGTTTAGGTCACTATTCAATCAGTTGGGATTTGGACCAGAAGCAAAGAGGGTGGCCACAGAATCTCTCATGACTATAGCAGCAGATTCAGGAATGGAATGTTTCACAGCAGAATCACATGCCAATCGAGCTTTCTGGGAGACAACCAATGCCATAACCTTCACTGATGAAGACATGGAGGTCGAGCATCCAGACCACCATAGACCTCTTTATATAATGGCCACCATAAACGGTGTCCAAATTAGAAGAGCACTGGTGGACACAGGGGCGTCACTCAACCTCATAGCCCTGAGTACCTTGGAAGCCGTGGGCCTAGCAGGGAGGAGGATCCTGGGGGCTCCCATGGAGATAACTGGGTTTGGAGGATCAGCAGAATCAACCGAAGGATATATACAGCTGGCCCTAAGAGTGGGGCCAATAGTAACCTTGACCAGATTTCATGTGATCAACTCGAAAGTGTCCTACCATGTACTGCTGGGACGGCCGTGGCTCCATAAGCACCGCCTTATACCATCCACCTACCATCAGTGTGTTAAGGGGAGATTAAATGGGAGGCCTGTAAGAATCCCTGCCAACCATAACCCTTTCAGCCAAGGGGAAGTAAACTTTGTAGAAACAATATTCTATGATGAGTTAGAACCTGATGATGAGAGTCCCATGCCAGGGACCCCAGGAACACCTATCTTGGAAAAAGAAGAAGGAGGAGGTGCCCATGACTTGAGAGACCTCCTAAAGAGAAAAAGGCAAAAGAAGGAGCCCAGTACCTCAGGATCCTGGGAGTGTGTAGTAGTACGGGAACCCGGGGGAAGGTTAATATATCGTTTGTGAAGGTGCGCGGGACCTGAGTGCATCGTGCAGGAAGGTCCCGGACCACCAGAATGTATGATAGCCCAGGAGGAAGTCCCAGAGGAACCAGTCAAGAAGGCATAAATCCAGCCTGAGGAAGAATTACAGGAGGTAAACTTGGGGGCTGAGCTGGGATCCCAGAAGCCTGTTTTCATCAGCAGTCAGTTGGCAACACAAGAAAAGGGGCCACTAGTGGCTTTGCTCAAAGAATACACGGATGTGTTTGCCTGGACCTATGATGAGATGCCCGGTCTGGATCCTGAGTTAGTGGTCCATGCCCTCAATGTAGACCCAGGAGTTAAACCAGTAATCCAACCAGCAAGGGTCTTTCACACTGATGTAGAAGCCCAGATAGCTCAGGAGATCAGGAAGCTGCTAGCAGCCGGTTTTATCAAGCCCATTCAGCACCCTAGATGGCTTTCTAACATAGTACCTGTGAAGAAAAAGAACGGCCAGATCCGTTGCTGTGTAGACTTCTGCAACCTGAATAAAGCATGTCCTAAAGATGAGTTCCCTCTGCCTATCATTGACCTCCTTGTGGATTCAGCTGCGGGAAGTTCTATGTTCTCATTCATGGATGGGTATAGTGGGTACAACCAGATTCGTATGGCTGCCAAAGACGCTGAAAAGACAGCATTCAGGACACCAATTTGAAATTTCTATTACACTGTAATGCCCTTTGGCCTCAAGAATGCAGGAGCCACATACCAGCGAACCATGACAACCATCTTCCATGATATGATGCATAAGGAAATGGAAGATTATGTGGATGATATTGTGGTTAAGTCAAAGACTAGGACAGGACACCTTCAGATACTTGAACAAGTTTTCAAAAGATGCAGAGAATACAAGCTACGCATGAACCCCATGAAATGTGCCTTTGGAGTATCCGCAGGAAAGTTCCTCGGGTTCCTGGTACATCACAGAGGCATAAGCGTAGACCCAGCCAAAGCTGTAGCCATTGCCACCATGAAAAGACCAACAATAGTGAGGGAGTTCAAAAACTTCCTAGGAAGGGTATCCTATATCAGGAGATTTGTGCTAGGGCTGGCTTCTGCCACAGCAGGCTTGTCCAAGCTATTAAAGAAAGGAATCGAGTTCATCTGGGGAGCAGAACAACAGGAAGCCTTCTAAAGGGTCCAACAGATTATGAATCATCTGCCCACTCTCTAGGCACCAATACGTGGGCGGCCTTTGTTACTGTACTTAGCATCAAATATCCAAGCAATAGAAGCCCTGCTGGCATAAGAAGATGATGAAGGAAATGAACAACCTGTTTACAATGTAAGCAAGACACTGAAGGATGTCGAGACCAGGTACCCCAGAATAGAAAAGGCTTGCCTAGTAGTTATCTACGCATCCTAGAGACTGAAGAGGTATTTCTCAGCTCACCAAATCCTTTTAGTGACTAAGTCACACCCCATAAAGGCACTCCTGCATCAACCCCTCCTGACTGGAAGAATAGCGCAGTGGTTGGTCCTGTTCTCTCAATATGACATAGGTCTCAGGACCCCCAAGGCTGTTAAAAGTCAAGCCATAGCTGACTTACTGGCGCAATTCCCAGGGAAGGAGGAAAGCTCACTAAGTGAAGAAATCCCAGGCGAGGTAACAGTAGCAGAAATCCCAGGAAAGAAATGGACAATGAGGTTCGACGGGTCAACTACAGCAACCTCAAATGGGGTGGGAGTTGTACTTAGCTGTGAAAATGGGGACACCATACCTCTATCTTTCAAGCTCGGTTTCCCCTGCTCCAATAATGCAGCTGAGTATGAGGCGTACTTGACCGGGTTAACCATAGCACTCAGTATTGGGGTGAAACACATGAGAGTACTGGGAGATTCCAACCTCATAGTCTCCTAGGTGAAAGGTGATTTTGCGTTGAGGGAACAAAGTTTGGCAGCCTACAGGACTTGGGCGTAGAGGCTGGAGTAGGAATTCCTGACCTTCAGCATAGAATACACACAGAGAAGTGAAAACAGGTTCGCAGATGCGCTTGCCACCCTAGGATCCTAAGCACCATTCAAAGGAAAAGACACCCTGGTCAGAATAAGAAGGCATGAGCATTCCATCTTAAGAATCCTCTAGAAGATATCCCCGGGAGAGTCCAAGCAATGGGACTGGAGGAGTGAAGTGAAAGAAAAAATGAAAGAAACAGGATCTGGAGGAAGTGTCAAGGAGCTGAGGGACTACGCTCTAATAGAAGGAGAACTATACAGGAGGTTGCCCGGAGGGATCCTATTCAGGTGTATTAATGAAAAAGAGGGGAAGCTAAGGTTGGAAGAGCTACATACCCAAGTCTGCGAAACCTCAGAAAAGATCAGTCTATATAGGAGGATGTAGCGCATGGGATACTACTGGCCAAATATGAACAAAGAGGCAGCAACTATACAGGAGAAATGTCAAGAATGCCAATCCTTGGTGGACAAGGAAGAAAGCTACGCTGTATTTGTTACAGAAGATTGGAGGACTCCCTTCATGGAATACCTGGCTCAAGGGATCCTACCAACTGACAGGGCAATGGCACACCAGCTCAAGAAGCTCGCAGTTAGATATTTTTTGCAAAACGGGATCCTATTCAAAAGGGGATACAGCGGGGATCCCCTGAGATGCCTGGGACCAAGGGAAGCCAGGGAAGTAGTCAGGGAAGTCCATTCTGGTGATTGTGGGAGCCACCCAGGAAAAATGAGACTCTACAAATAGTTACTACTGTTGGGGTACTACTGGCCAACAATGAAAAGGGACTCCGAGGAGATAGTCAAAACCTGCCACGCTTGTCAAGTCCTCGGAGATGCAATCCATACTCACCCAAATACATTACAGGATATGACAACCCCATGGCCCTTCCACACTTGGGGGCTTGATCTCATAGGGCCTATAAATCCTCCATCCAGTGGGTACATATGGATCTTGGCAGCCACTGAGTATTTTACAAAATGGGTAGAGGCCATCCCCTTGAAAAAGGCCACTGGAGCAGCTGTAGCAAACTTCATTCGAGGCCATATCATTACAAGGTTTGGGATCCCCAGGAGGTTGATCAGTGACAATGGAACCCCATTCATAAATAAAGACATGAAAGGGTTAACTGAGGCCTACTACATCAAACATGGAAGGTCTACACCGTACTACCTACAAGGAAATGGCCAGGCGGAGGCCACTAATAGGGTGATATTGAAGATCCTTAAAAAAATAAAGCAAGAATATCGAGGAAAATGGAGTGACCACCTAGCAGATGTACTCTGGGCATGCAGGCGCTCTGTGAAAACAGCCACGGGATTCTCACCATTCTCTCTGGTCTATGGGACAGAAGCCATCAGCCCAGTGGAGTTAATTGTTCCCACACCGAGAGTAGTACTTGAAGAAAGTCAGGAGGATATCGAGGACACAAACAATGAAAGGAGATTAGCAGACCTCGAAGGGATAGAGGAAGAAAGAGAGCTAGCCAAAAGGAGAAGCCAGAGGTACCAGCAAAGAAAGACAAGAGCATACGCACAAGCAGTACGCCCGAGGACTTTCACCAAGGGGCAGTTGGTGCTAAGGATAGCAGAGCATGTGAGAAGAAATCTACCGAGACCCTCCAAATTCGCCCCAAAGTAGGAAGGACCCTACGTCATCAGAGAGGCCCATGATAGTGGGTACTACTACCTTACAAAGGAAGATGGGACAATCCTAACAGAGCCCATAAATGGGAAGTGGCTGAAACAATACTACGCATGAGAAGGGAGAGGTCTCAGTACATTGGAATCCTTTTGCCAAGCTCCCCAACTCGCTAAGTGTTTCTTTCCTTTTATGTATTTATTGTTTAAGTAATTTTTGTTCACAGACTCGTGGTAGAAGGACATTCTATGATCCTTGCTATCTTTGTTGGATTTGCTGTGTTCCTTGAGTGAAATTTATGTTTTTTTTTTTAAAATTCAATGAAATTTCTTTCTTTTTCTCAGTTATTAAATCCTAAAGTATCACAAAGTCCTAACACAGACAAGAATCAGGGGAGGATACCTGAGGAAATCTTCTTGCATATCCCAGGATTACCCCGCATATAACTACAAAAACAGTTAAGTTTAAATACATGGTCAGGATCTCAGGCATATACTGAAGATACCTAGCCCAGTACTTAAAAAAAAATAAGGAAGAGACTTGCCAAGATTCATGAGCTGGGGCAAATAAACTACATTGCCCAATGTACCCAGTTCAGTACTTGTGTAGCCCAAAAAAAAAAGGGGGAAGATACCTGGGGAAATCTTTTGATGCATAACCCAAGGATCACCCCACAGATAGCTGCAAAGCAGCTAAGGTTTCAAATACATGGTCTAGGATCTCAGGCATATACCGAGGATACCTAACCCAGTACTTGATGAAAGAAAAATCTGTCAAGCTCATAAGCCAAAGAAAATATATATTACCCAATATACCCAACTCAGTACTTGCGCAATCAAGAAGAAAAGGAGTGGGTACCTAGCTGGAACCTGCAACAAAGCTTGTGGGAATCACAGACCAGAACTCAGTAAAAAAAAAAAAAGAGGGAAGATAAGAAAAGAAGATCCACATGCCATTAAAAGAGATTAGAAGCAATATTCAGAAACCATCTTGAAGCACAAGTGCATGGAAGCAGTCTCAAAGCACAAGTACAGATTTAAAAAAAAAGGAGAGCCAGAAGTAATGTTCAAACAAAGAAATAGAAAATTTATACAACCCCAAATTTTTCATACATATCCAAACCAACTAAACAAAAAAGGGGGAAGACTAAGAAAGGAGGCCAGCCAGCAGAGAACCATCCGAGGAGAAAGCAAGGACAGCTGAAGAAGATAAAACCCTTTGCCTTTTAATCTTCAAGTCTTGTAAGGTCTTGTGAGCATGGGCTAAAGCTTCCTCAGCAACGGCAATCTCAGCATCAATGCTCTTAGAAGCTTGCTTCTGGAACAGCACTTGGGCCAACGATCGCAGATACTCCAGCAAAAATGACAGGTTGAATTTGGCTTCCAGGAGATCCTGAACAACTCCTCTCCATTCCAAGAGCTTTTCCTTAGATAAAGAGTCCAGTGAAGAATCCCTCAATGAGATTAACACAGCACACAGCAGCTCCATCAAAATATTACCCAAGAATACTCCTCCTCTGAAACCAATGGTGAAATCACCGTGACACTTAAATAACCCTTCTAGCAAAGGCAGGCCTTCCACAGGCACAGAGAACCACAAGAAGCTGCCATAGGAAGGCCCGAAGTGGCAGAAGTGACTGGCAGGGAGGCTGTTGAACTCCAGACGATCAAAGCGAGCCAGAAAGGTAGAGAGCCTTGAGGCAGGATCTGAAACAACCATTCCTGGAGCCTCCCCTATGGTTGCGTTACCACCTGAAGTCCCAAAGGAACCTTCAACCCTTTGAGCAGATTGGGAACCAGCAACCTGAGCAGATCCTACACCCCCCTCAGGAATCACAAGATCAGGACTCTTAATACCAGTATCAACTCCTGCAAAAAAAAAAAGGGGGGGGGGGACTTAGCTTCTTTCTAAAAAAAAAAGGGACAAAGAGCAAAAGAAGGTAAAGAAGAAACCAGTTTCAGTTTCCTGGGGTGGAGTCTCCTCCTCTTGCTCCTCTGACTTCTTGGAGGACTCTGAGAAAGAGCACATTGCAAGTTGAAGAAAAGGTGAGGAAGCCTCAGCAAAATGGCTGAAAGAAGGCCAGGGTACAGGGGGCTTCGCCATAGCAAAGAACACAAAAAAAAGAAAAAAAAAAAGAGAATGAAGTAAGGAAAATCAACACCCACTTTCAGAATCCTCCGATTCCAAAGAAGAGGCAGCACCAGAGGCAGATCTCGCAGTGGCTGGGCCTGACAAAAAAGGGGGAGAGGGGGAGATAAAGAAAGAAAGAACTCAGAGGAAAGAAAAAAAAAGGGGGTGCAAAAGAAATAAAATTAAAACGCTTTTAAAAGAAAGAAAGGCTCACCTGTTTGCCCGGATGATGATATGCCTCCCAAAGCCCTCGTACTTAACCCAGTCTGAGGTAGCACAATCTTAACAGGACTAGGAGTCTCTTCAAATTGAGGACCTGGGGAGGTGGGGAGCTTGGGAGCCTTAGGATCTTGGGCAGCCTGGACATCCTGCATTGGTTGCCCAGTCTCCCCAGCTATGTCACCACTGGGAGCTTTCTCTTCCATGCTCTGAGCTGCAACTGCAGCCACCTCCTCCTCCAAAGACTCGCCAACCACTGGGGGAGAAACCTCCACCTAAAGAAGGAAAAGGAGGAGGAACAAAAAAAAAAAGGAAGGCATGAACCACAGGACAACACAGATATATAAACCTTGAGAAATAAATAGGAGCAAGCAACAGAAGATGCAGATAAAAGAAAACCATACCACATCTTCGCCAGAAGATTGGCTTCTACCTTTCTTGGGATCTAACTTACGCTTAGACTGCAGAAAGAAACAATCACTCATTAGTCCAAAAAAGGAAGACAAGGAAGGAAAACAATGAAACTGCAACCTAAAAGAGCAAAGGAGGAAAGAGGCCTTGCCCTTCTTTCTCTCTCAACAGGGTCTTCAGGTCTCTATTGTTTACTACGGGTACTTCCAGAGGGTCCCGAGGGACCATGAACCGAAGGACTCACAGGAGCCTGGGGAAAAGAAGACTCTACCTTAGTCTTCACCTGGCCCCTTATAGCCAAAGGTTGTTCAATTTCCTTCTCCTCAGCAAGTATCAATTGTTTCTGAGATTTCCCAGTCTTCTTCTTCTTTGTCTTAGGACCAATGTCCTCTGCACTCTCTTCAGCCACAGCCTCCTTCAACTTTTCCTGCTTAATTGTCTTTCCTCTACTCATGCCAATGGGAGTACTAGCACTTATAGCCTCTACTGCCCAAATAAAAGTCAAATTCCAATAAGCTATACAATTAATAATGAGAATTAGATACTTCAAAGAAATTGGTTTTTTTTTTTTTTTGGAATTTTAGAATGGGTACTGAAAGAAAGCACAAATAATAAAATAGCTAACTTGAGCACAAAATGGGTAGGCTAGTGGGGATGGTGGGATATGCACATAAAAAATATAAAGATAATATTTTTCAATGAGACAAAATTGAACCCACCAAAAAGAAAGTAAGAGTTGTACCCTGGTCAATGGCCAATTTATTGCACTAGATAGTCACAGGCTTGGCTCCTCAAGTGAATGGATCTTACTTGGACAAGTGTACCTGTGGATGAACAATTTAAAAGCCTAATACATGCAATGGACTATCACAGTAACAATACTTTCTTTCTTTTTCTTCCTTTTGATTTTTTTTTTAATTATTATTTTTTTAGATTTTTTTTTTTTACTTTTAGATTTTTTTTTTGGGTGCAAAAATAATAAAATCTTTAAAAAACTACAGACACGAACTTAAAAGAAATTCAAATGAAGGACTTTAAAAGGAACTCAAAGTACAGACTTAAAAAAAGAAAACCATAGAAACTAAAAGAGACAACATAATCGGCTTGGTGATGGACGGCGGTGCTAGTGATCGACGACTGTGGCAGCGCAAGACGGGGAAGACAGCGGTGGCTCGAATCGTGGAAGAATGGTGGCTGTTTGTCTTGGGTCTTGGCATCGACTGTGGTCGAGGGTGATGATGGTGTTGGTGGCAAGTGGCTAACGGGTCGGTGGCGGCTAAGTGCTGACCTGTGGGTTTCGGCGACTAGTGAGTCAATCTCAACTGTGGTGGGTCGAGGTTACCGATGGGTCTCGGTGTGGGTCTCTTCTTCTTCTCCTTTTTTTTTTTTCTTTTTGGGTTTGTGGGTGTGGGTTCTGTGATCAGAGGCGGGCACAGATGGTGTTTACCGCCTTGGGAGGCATCGCTGGCTTCTCTGCTGGCTTGGGGGTGAAAAAATCATGGGGGGCTTTAGGGTATATACGGATTGCAGGGGATGGTTTGGGCTTGTTCAAGATCTCATGGGGCAAAAACTTGAAAGGTACTGTCATATTTGGCTGGCTTGCTCTTTTGATGGTTTTGCTTTCAAGTGGTTGTCTACGGTTGTGTTGTATGGACTGGAAGTCTGCTCTGATACCAAAATTGAAGGAGGACAACCACACTATTTCAATGGAGAAATTAAACAATAATAGAACAAAAGGATAAACCTTAGAAGTCAGCACCTAAGGGCTGCTTGGAGTTAGCACCAAGCAAAACTGGAGTCGAAACTAGTGAAAAGAAAACACACATTTTTTTAATAATTCTCAAAAGCTGTCTTACAATAATCAGAAAAAATGCTTAAATAGCTAACAATAAAATGCATAAAGAAACCCTAATTATTAAATACTCGGGCTTGCTTAATCTCAAGCCTAATAACTAATAGGCTCCATCCATAAGGCCACAGGTTGGGCCGTCTTATTTTTGCTCTTTCTCCCATACGTGCGTATAATTGGAGGCTTGTACCTCGTGTCCGCACCAGCATCTCTTAGAGCTTTTGGCATAAACAAGATCTTTGTGAACTGAATCAAACAATATATCACAATAATACACCTTATTATTGAATGGGGCTGTTTTGATAGCTTCCACTCCTAGAGGCCTTAGGAAGAAAATCCACTCTCACTGTACTTATTCAGCTTCTATAGTAAGGTCCTTTCCTGGTTGATAAACAAGGAAATGGAAAGAGGATCAAACATAGGTGTAAAAATTGCACAAGTAGAGCCTAAAATAACTCATTTGTTGTACACTGATAATGTATGCACAAGGGTTTCAAATTTGCAGAAAGGTCAAAAGTTTCAATATTTGGAAGAGCATCCTCAACACCAATCCAACCCTAGATAAGGGAGCTTGCCTTTTGGTGAGAGATGGATCTTGCATTGACATATGAGAGGATCCATGGATACATTGGATCCCATTCTTCAAACCGACCCTAAGGGCAACATCTCCCAAGAAAGCTAATTCCTAGTGGCTCAATTGATCCACATAGTTTCGAGTATTACAAGAGCTGTTTGATGACAAAACAGGCAAAGCAATCAAAAAAATTAGGATATGTTACCCCTCAATTGAGTATGATGTGCAACATGTGACATTTATTTGATTTTTAAATCCTATATATTTAAATAAAAATGGAAAATATAAGAGCAACAAACTATTTTACGGCCTTCTCAAAAAAAAAAAAAAAAAAAACTATTTTTCGACATTTTTTACAAATTGCTAATATGATAAATAATTATTGGCAAGTGAAAAATTAATATTAGTAGTGAGATGAGACTAGATAAGAACTAATAATAATTGGTCACAACAGCAATTTGTAAATTTTTTGTAAAATAGTTTATAGTTGTAGCATCACTCAATAAAAATAGGAGGGAATTGAAGGATTTAATGAAAAGGGATCTTATCCTTTCAAATTGCCTCTAAGCATTCAACTTGACATGGACGATCCAATTTGGAGGAAAATCTGGAATTTAAATTTGCATGAATGCCTTAAAATGCACGTGTGAAAGTAGTTTAAGATATTCTTCCAATCAAAAACAAGACAACTATTATGGGCCAAAAAGTCGATGCTAGTTTCTGACACTGAGATAGAAGGGAAACATCCATCCATTTATCCAAAAATAAGAAGTGGCCAAAGAATTATCGTACGACAATAATTTGTGTACTAAAATTGATTGGTTGCAAGTCGACAGTGTTACCCAAACTACACTAAATCTAATTTAGTTCAAAGGTTTTCCACTAGAAGATATGGAGTAGAAGTTAGAGATAGCAATGTTCTCTACCATAGTCCTAAACCTCATATGGACTAGGTAATCTTTCGAAACAAGGAAATCAACACACAGCAACTAGAAATAACGATTAACCGTAACTTTTGAAGCCACGTTCTAAGTAGGAGAGCAAATTAGGCTTGAAAGTTGGATCACAATGGATGTAGCCAGATCAAGGGAAATTGAAAATAATCTGTAATGCAATATTAGATCCAACTCACTCCAAAGCTTTTTTGATGAAGGAGAAAACTTTATTAACACAGAACAGGAAACAACAAAAGCACACTAGCTGCCACAATCCCGCCCAACAATAGCAGCAAAAATAGGGGGGCAGCAACCTAAATCAAAAGAACCAAACAGATTACAAGACAAGGACCACTTTGCAAGATGATGGGCAGCCATATTAGCTGACCTATTAACCCAAGAGACAAAAACATGAGATAAACCAGAAAGCAGCACTTGCATCTCCATAACTATGGACCTAATCCTCCATGGGGAAGCTTGGCAAGGATTGATAAGAACATCACAACAGATCTTTGAATCAGACTCAATATAAACACCCACAGCTTCCAATTTGGCTGCCAACACTAAAGCCCATCTCACTGCTTCAGCTTCAGCTTGAAGAGGGAAGGTGGTATTCACCTTTTGAGAGCAAGCAAAGACCAGCCTTCCCCTCCAATCCCTCGTCACTGCAGCAACAGAAGAAAATAAAGGCCCAATAGCAGCATCCACATTAATTTTAAACGAGAATCTCCCAGGGGGGGGACCAAGCAAGAAGCCGCTTCGCAGGTCCAACAGGAACCGCCTCAGCAGCTCTAGAATTCTGAAATTCAGCAAGAAGCCTCCCAATTCTAGAAGACAAGTCCTCAATACTTAGGGAGATATTTTCAAAGATAACTTGATTCCTCAACTTCCAAACTCCATCAAAAAGAACAGCTCCAAACAATAAAAATTCATTTTTCTAACCAGGAGATAAGTTAGACATGAAAGGGGGAGAGAAAAGAAAGTGAATAAGCTCTAAAGTAGAAGAAAACCCAAGAGCATCAAACCTCACTCCCCACTTACTATTGAACCATAACGCTTTTGCCACCGGACTTAGAGCAAAGAGATGGAATGAGGACTCAACTTCTGATTTGCAAAGAGGACAAAGCACCTCTCCAATATCCAAACATCTGGCTAAATTGGCTTTAGTAGGCAAACAATCCGCTGCAATTCTCCAAATTAACATTTTAAGCCTTTCATGCAGATTGGATTTCCAAAGTTGATGCCAAAGAGGCACAGGTGACCAAACCAATAGGCAGATTTAACCGACAAATCCCCAGAGTTTGTAGGGGTCCAAATCCACCCATCCTCAACAACACAGGATGATACTGGGATTTTTAAAATTAATTCAATATTTGAATCCTCAAACCAATGCTTCAGCCTATGGATGTCCCAGGCATTATGATCAAAGGTTAGAAGTTGAGAAACCAACACTTTTTCGTCCGGATTAACCCCAACCTTGGGCTTAGGAATAAAACCCTGAAGATCTGGAATCCAAGGGTCATCCCAAATTCTTATGGAATTACCATCACCAACAGACATACAAGCTGCATTAGAGAAAAGGTGCTTGACACCTTCTAAACTTTTCCAAATTGAAGAGGAATGGCCTTGAGAGATATGAGACAGCCAATTATTTATAATCTTGTATTTAGCTCTAAGAACCTTAACACAAAGACAGTTCTTACCAGACAACAACCACCAGGCAATCTTCGAAAGAAGGGCTTGATTGAATTCCCAAGATTTCCTGAAACCCAAACCACCTTCCTTCAAAGGTCTACAGAGAGAGGACCACGAGATGGGAGTCCAAAAATGACTAGACTCCGTTTTAGGATTCCACCAAAACCTACAAACCACCGCATCTAATTGATCACAAAAATTCTTGGGGAATTGTAAGGCAGCCATGGTGTAAGTTGGAATGGACTGAGCCACTGATTTAATTAAAGTTGCTCTTCCAGCCCAAGATAAATTTTTAGTTTTCCAACCACTAAGCTTGCCCACTAACCTGTCTTTTACCAACCTGAGATCTTGGGACCTACTTTTGGTTAAAAACAAGGGAACACCAAGATAGGTGGAACATTGAGGAAGAGAATTAAGACCCCACCAACATTTTATTTGGTTGAGAAACTGAGCGCTGACACCTTTGGAGGGGAAGAAACTCACTCCAAAGCTGGCTCAACAGATTTAAAAGCCTAAGGCCATAGTTTCAAATGAACTTTTTTGTTTTCATTTAAAATATATTTAATTAGTGTTTTACAACATAGATTTAAAAAAAAATCATTATTCTTACTTTTTAATATGACTTTTTTTTTTTTTTTTAGAAAAATGCTAAAATATAATTTTACTAAAAAAACAACTTTCAAATTTATGTGGCAATAAATGTGATCTTAAGACTTGAATGCTATAAGATAAATTATTGGTACTAGACAACGTGCCAAAATGTGTATTGCAACCTCAGAACTAGTGAAATACCACTATGAATTATGATGCATTGGATTCACGATAAACATTAAGACTGAATTTTTTGACATTGATGCAAAAGTATAGTACCCCTTTTGGAAGTCAAAAGTGCAGGGAATGTAATCTGTAACTAGGAAGAAAATGTATTCAGCTCCTCTCTCCCAAAGTTCAGTTCAGCCAATCCAGACGATTGATTCAACAACGCGAGTCCCAAGTATTAGATATACATCTGTGAGATCATCTTTTTTATTTTCTTTTTTTGGCTGAATCCATGAGGTCATCATACTCTGATCTTTTCCAAAGTGTTTCTCCCCGGAGTCCCACCAATGCTCTTTGCATCAATTTTTGCGTCATGTGGCATGATATTTTTTTGGATAAAAGGGGGGAGTATTATTTAATGGATTGTGTTAACGAGAATTGTAAGATGTTCATTAACAACTTTTTTTTAGTACTTGTTAACATTTCTCTTATTTAATTATATATATATATATATATATATAAGAGTTTATACAACAAAAGGCAGTTTAAGCCTTAAAGAATACAGTCTATTAATCCCAAGGTTTTTCATATCCCATACAAAAGGTACATGTACAAAAGTGGGACAGGTACTGTAGATTTCCAAAAGACACTGTTGTTGGTTTCCCCTTTTTGTTTAGGCTCTCAACGCTTGGGAGCAATCAGTCAAATACAAAAATGAAGAAAATCTATAATAATAATAATAATAAAAAAAGCCAAATATAAAAAGAAATTATTGTTCAGATGTAAATCTTACTAGGAACTTTGAAATATTAAAAATTTATGCAAAGAAAATTACGTTCTACAGGATTGGTACAGCAGACTGCAGATACTTGGGACAAGTTTTGTTCAATTGAAAATAGCTGCCACAAGTTCAATACAACTGAGCACACACTACACTACTACAGCCCACTAGTACACACTATACAGACATTGCCATGCCTTCCTATTGTAAACAATTGGCATATGAAAATTACAGGTCTCATTTATAAGTCAGACTTTCGAATATTGCATCAATTAATAAAACCACAGAGAAATACTTACTTTTGTGTTAGCTCAACTAATGAAACCATAAAAAAATACATATTACTTTGAATTAGATGAAGTTGGTCTCTCTCCCGTGACACAGCAAGAAACTGACTGCCATCCCTGCATCAGTTATTTAGGAAAGAGATACAGGTGCCCAAATTAATTAGATGACTACAGGCTCTAACTAATTTCTTCTCATTCTACAATCCATGACTTCCAATGTCACTACTGTCTTCCAGTGAGAAAGTTAGAATATCTAATCACACAACATAGTCACAACGCATGAGTTTTTCTAGAGTTTACAGATCCTCTAGATCCTCCTGTCTTTAACCTTGCAAATCCACTTAACATGGAGTTACAATAATTGAACTCAACTACATTCCCTCAACTTCAAACTGCAGTAAGAAAATGGTGTCTAAGTTGATAACACATTGGCCTTCATGCCTGTTAACCTGTTGTTTCCCTCATCAAAACAAAAATGGCCATTCACCCTACTCTCTTCAAGATGCCTCATTTGCACTTGAGATCCATGAGATTTTATTCTGCCAGCTGCATCATCCATTGCTCTGACACTGCTGTTCTCCAACCCACTCTTAAGCCAAGCAAGTTTACTTATATCTGTGGCTATTGCAGCCAATTCCAAACTTGGAAAGGATGGAGGCTCTGAGAATTCAACAAATTCTGGCCCCAAAAGAGAACTTCGAGGATTTCTATCATTTTGAGTCCCACAGCAACCATGGCCACAATTATGAGGCACCAACCGCTCACCACAAACCCCTTCAAACAATTTACAAATATCAACATCTGGTTTTGATGCTTGAACCAGAGGCCCTTGCATTGGAACTGGCCTTGGGAAAGATGACGCAGGCTCAAGGCCATCGAAAGGGTTGCATACACTAAAAGCACTAACACGTGCCACAGGTCGAAAAAGAGTAGATTGGTCTATAACTCCATGACTAAAATGACCCTCAATTGGCACCTTGTCTTCATTCTGATCATTCATATCTTCTAGAGAGCTCATGTCTCTTCCTTCCAAGGATTTGAATGAATTGACATCCCCACATGATAGGGTTTCTTCAGATGATGCCTTGGTTTTGTCTAAGCTATCTTCAACCATAATGCAAGATTCTGACTTAATCTTGCCAACCCCCATCCGATGACGCTTTAGAGTAGAGTTCCAGTGGTTCTTAATAGCATTATCTGTTCTTCCTGGTAAAAGCCTTGCGATTGCTGCCCATTTGTTTCCATGAATTGCATGTGCTGCAACTATGATCTGATCCTCCTCATCTGAAACAACTGTAGTTTTGTCAGCCCTTGTTCTTGAAGATACACACATTAATTCGACATTATTAATCAATATGCTCAAAGGTGTTGCATGTCTACATACACATGATACAATCACACATACAAACAACTACGTTTGCCCATTATTGTAAGGAGCATATCCATCCATACAAGACAGCATGTAAAAATCTGATTGGGGCTTTATTGCCACTGAAAACCTGTGAAATGCATGTTTCCCATCTTTGTTAAAAGCATATTAATGATGACTGTTGTAAGATAGCAGAAGCTCAAAAAACCAAGATCATTTCTGAAAATTTTGGGCTCGAGGAAGATCTCCAAAAAAAAAATAAAAAAGTAAGAACGGATAAAATCAACCCAAAAGAAAAATAGACACAAGAACACCAAAGAATTACGTGGTTCGGCACCCTCACAAACCCAAATCCCAAATACATCCAAATAGCTCTCTCTCACAAATATAGTGATTAGGGGTTGCCCCTTGCAAAACACCCTCAAAGAGATTTATCTCTAACCTAAAACAGAGAACCAAAGGCCAAATACCAATTGCCACTTAGCACAAACCAAACAGAGAGCTATCACATAAATTTGCGCCAAACACAAAAACCCCAGCACTACAAATACTAATTGTTGTGACACACACTAGCTCTCTATTTGCCACATATACAAGAGAGCTGTAAAGGTACATTTGGTACACTAAATTTGGATTACGACAAGAATGATAATCTTTACTGAGAATAAAATGTGTTGTAATGAAATAACTAAACCTATTCATAAGTTTGATTGTGATTTGTAACATTAGAATAAAACTTATATTTCCTAAAACATAATATTTTTAAATTTTGAGAGAGAGAGATTAGTTATTTTTTATCTTTTATTTTCATAGTTGTTATGTGCGTATAGGAAGTTTTTTTATTTAGAAATATATTAATTTTAGAAATTATTACAAATACTAAGGAATAACTATTACAACCATTTTAAAGAGGAATAGTTATTCCTTATTTTAAAGATTTTAAAGAATAGTTATTCATAAGGAATAGAAACATAACCAAACTACCAAATTGCTAAACCATAAAAATAACTATTATATTACAGTACTTATTACAATCTACTAAACATACCCTAATTGTGGCATAAAACCAACTGGGCTTCCACACAAATAATTTGTGCACAAATTCTCTAATTTACTGCACCCTCAATCAAGGCGTAAGGTTATATTTATATAACCTTGCAAAGTCAGCACATTGGACTCATATTCCAAGTAGAAGTAGAAACAGATTGTTGGTTGACAAAGTCTGACTGCATACTGAATTCCAAAGCCCAGTAGAAGAGAACTTAATACGCACTGATATAGTTCACGAAATTTAACTGAAAATACTTGATTTAGTGGCATTAATTCAAGCCAAATGTGACGTGTCAACAATGACAACTGTTTTTTCAGTACACACATGCATTTGAAGAAGAAGAAAAAAATGCTAATTCCCATAATCACATCAGGTTATGGTGGTAAGTAGTAGGCATATAAGCAAACTGCCACGCTGATTGCAAACTTTGGCTTCACTTTTGTGGATATCATAAGGTTTATAAACAAAAGAAGGGAGACATGCCAAATATGGTATCTCAACAAATGAGGATTTCACTACCAAATGATAGCCAATCATGCCAGATGCAATTACATAATAAATTAAATGTACAGCATAAGAAATTGAATGAGTGCTTTGATCTAAACTGGGAGATAAGAACACATATCCAACGTAGAATGCAGTATGCAATCATGTGAATTAATCAAGGAAATTGAACGTGGAAACAGGGATTGATTCAACAGGTGGCTAAGCCTGGCATGGACACCTCCAACAGTTCGTAAACGTCCAAGTCCAACCACACAATGCCGCACTGCCTTGACATAGACACGAATCCTCTGGAAGTATCAACAAATTATACTTTGGGTTATTGTTGTCATGTTGATCTTTAAGATTTTTGGTAATGTAGACTAAAGTCTAACCAAAATTTCTACAGTTGCTATACTGCACATTAACATCAAAATTCTTAATAAGTGCTAATTAATCCAGGATGATCATATAAAATTTAAAAAAAAAAAAGGTCGTACTCAATGCACAAAGCTTCTACTTTTGCGGGGTCTGTGAGAGAACATGATGATCTTTTAAGAAGCAAAACAATCTTATTCCCAGTATATTGAATGTTAAATTTGTCATTCCTTGTACCAGCATGAGCAGATGATGCACTACTTGCCCCAATCATCTCGAATTTCAATACCCATTCCATTTGTCTTCTCCAAAAGAAACCTAATTCTTCTACTTAAATTTTCAATATTTAATGGGCGAGAATTAAGCACCCAAAAACCCCAATTGGTTGCAAAAAGACAGATTTCTTTTAAACTAACGTGAATAAAGTAATGGTATTAGTATAACCCACAAAGAGAAAGAAATTGCAAGAGAATAAAAGTAATGTCTAACCCTCAATTTCACAAACAAAAAAACAACCAAAATTCTGAAAATAATCAAAATGAAAATGAAGCTGAAGATGAAGCAAACCAGTAAAGGGTTTGCGCTTGACTGTGGGATCGAGCTGATTACACCACCTGAGGCGGCAAGACTTGCCGGATCTGCCGGCGATTCTGCGAGCAATGAGGGTCCAATTCCTGGCGCCGAACTTGCTCACGAGCCGACTCAGTATGGTGTCCTCCTCGAGAGACCATGGGCCCTTCACTTTATCTCTGCCCTCCGCCACTACTGTTATTTCCTCCTCCTCCTCCTCCACTTCCATCTCTCTCTCCATACTACTACCTACCTCACTTGAATTAACTGCAGCCATTATTCCGACAAAGACAGCTGACTAGATTTATAGTCCAAGTGTTTCACCCTTTTTTTTTTTTTTTCCCTCTCAATCTCAAATTTCCGCGGGTTTTTTTCCCTGATGATTGACAGATGCCATCTACTTAAACAGTTCAACTATAAGAGTATAAGAGGACTATTGTTTGTTTGTTTGTTTGTTTTATTTTGTTTCGTGTTTTTTTTTTGTTTCGGCCCCTACCCATAGCAAATCCTGTCATGAGTGTTGTTGGTACTTGGTAGTTAAATGTTTTTTAAGAAGATGTCTACGTTTCTCCAAAAAAAAAAAAAATAATAATAATAATAATAATAATTTTCCTCTTGACGTGTGTGTTGACTGTTGATACCCAAAAAAATTAGAAGAACAAGTCTAGCCCAAGGATCCCAGATCATGGGCGTGGATCTAGGGGGTGTTTACCAAACTGCATAAATCGCACAAACCGTAAAAATCGCATCAAAATCATCCGCAAAATGGCATAACTACACCGCACCGTAAGTAATAATGCACCGCACCACACCACATCGCATGGTGCAGTGCGGTTTGCGGTTTTATAATAAGAAAACCGCACAAACCGCACCGTACCGCACCCTCTCTATATATTAATATAGTTATTTATTTTTAATATTAAATATATTATTAATAGTTTAATAACCCCAGTTTTCAAAAAAAAAAAAAAAAGTTTAATAACCCTATCAAGTGTTGACTAAAAAAGTCAACCCAAAATAAAGAAAAACTAGCTCAATAATTTAAAACTTGGTCAAAAAAAGGGAAAAATAAGTTTTGGGTTGAGTAGGAAAAGCTCAAAATTTAAAAATATACCGACTTCAAACCGCATCTTATACATAATATCGCACATGTGACCGCAAAAATGAGATGCGGTACAGTTATGATTTTGGGTAAACTCTAAACCGCACCACACTGCACATGTGACAGCAAAAATAAAGTGCGGTGCAGTTATGGTTTTAGCTAAACTGCACCGCAATGTGCGGTGCTAAAAATAGACTAAAACCGCACCGTGAACACCCCTAGATATAAGAGACACATAGTCCTATAGCAACTGTCTTGTAAAAAAGGTAAAAGAACTTTGTAGAATGGTGCAAAAAGCCCAACAACAAAAGCAACAACAGAAAGAGAATGCTACCTAAGAGCAACTGAATCAGTAAGTCTAAAAGTTTTCTTTTATTTTACACTAAAATCCTATTTTTTCTATTTTACATACCCATTTTTACAAAACACACACATCAGTCTATCTATTTTACACATTTATTCAATAAAATATTCATTTTTTTATAATTTTTTATTATTTCCTCACTCACTACCCCTCTCTCTCACATACCCAACACTATCGAAGAAATACTAAAATATTATATGCATGAGCTACAATAACTGTGCATATATGCACGGTTACTTTAGCACTTGTGCATTTATGCACAATTTTACACCCACTGATGTGGGTGTTTTTTTGGTCAAAATGTGTATATCTCAACACTTTTTCTATTTTGCACTATTTTGCACTTGTTGATGCAAGGGCTTTAACAAGCTTTAGGAGTTCACCCTCACTAAAGAAGGATCTATACCACTTTCAGAAAAAGAGGCTCAATGTGTAAAGTTCCTCTTAGAATGAGGAAATCTTTGAAATGTCCATCTCCTAGCCTTAAGAAGAGACTCATCCTCATTGACCTCAACTAATGCTTGAATTGCCCAGGAAAAAGGTATCTCCTACGAAAGTAAAACAACCAAGAGTTCTTTCAAGGATGAGTTCCCAAGAAAGAGAAACAAGAACAAGAAGGGAAAAGAAATACGTAGAGATTCAACACAAGGGTGAATGGCAAGACCAAGGCAAAAGGAGAAGATGGTAATTTTGAGACCCTTCAAGACTAGTATAAAAGGGGGAGAAATCAGACATTTACACAACTAGGAAGAACAAGAGAAAAGCAAGTGAGAATAGTAGAGAAAATTAACAATCATAGTAAAAGTATAAAATTTAGGTTGAGTTCCCAAAAAATAGTATTTAAAGGAGTCTTTATTTGTAGTATTACTTGGAGTTTTCACATTAATTCAGGGATCCAAACTTTGCAAGTCTTGTAGGACCTCAAGGTCTACTTAAATTTGTGAGTTGGGGCTTATGGGCTTTGTATTATTTCCGCAAAGGATTTATAATTGGGTTCCCTGACCAATTAATAAGAATTCACTAAACATATTCATGCTTGCTAATATTATGTTGCTTCTCTAGTTCTTGCAAAACATATATATGTATTATTGTATTTTGGACTTGCTTGTGCACAGATCAGTCCAGAAAAAACGGTCAGGCTTAGTCACGGTGGGACAGAGCCCAGTTCCCGTATTCAACACTCATATTCCACATGGCCTTCCAACAAACCCATTGCTTTATCTTGGGATTGGGCTAGAGGATTCATTCAAAAATAGGGTCCCACAATGTGACAGGATGAGCTACAAATCCAAATTTCACTAGTTTGAACTCTAGTTGATAATTTATTCATACTTAAGGATTGATGCACGAGTTTGTGCAGGATGCTTAAATTATCTAATGTTTATTCGATAGAGATAAATTCTGAAGGTCTTGGCTTGTGAAGGTTCCATGTCATTAAAAAAGTAAAAATTCTATCAAAAAAATAGTTTTATAATTCAATTAATACTTCCTAATTTCCAAAAAAAGATCTCAGAGTTTAGAGATTCTCACTCCCATCTATTTAATAATATATATATATATATATATATAACCGAAGCCTCTGACTTCTCTACAATTTTTCACATCAACATTATTTAAATTAAAAAAACAAAAAACAAAAAATCATAAAAAAATACATAACCTACTAATCACATGTTTAAACCTCTTTGCAACTCTGTTACCTATCCTACCAAAACATTACAAATCCTATTAAAAAGTGAAACACAAGAATCTTCTCCTTATGCAATTCGACACAAGTAAAATTGTTAAGCACTCCAGTTGAAAAGTATTAAGGTGTTTAAATTTGGTTTGTTGATTTACTTTTGATATTAAGTTAAAGTTGTAACGCCTAGAGTTCCTTCTCCCTCCCATATTTGTGTTAATCCATCCTTGCAACATCAAAGGTTCTATTCTTAATTTTTTATTCTTCCATTCAGTTTTGTTTAGATTTAATCTTCTCGATTTTTGTTCTAGAGATTGAGCAGAGATTGAGCCTCCTGCCAAAAATAAATTGAATCAAGGTTAAAGGTATGCTAATTTACAATTAAAATTTTCCAATTTCTTGGGTTTGGATTGTCGATTTTTGTTTTCGGGTTAGAATTTTTTCCTGCTTGGCAAATATTTTATATATATATATTTTTTTTCTGCTTGCCGCTGAAATAGGGTTAATTGTTTGTTTATGTACATCTAATTTCTAAATATTATAGTGTTGTTTAAGTTATTGGTTTAGGATTGTCTTTTTTGGTTTTAATAAATTTGAATTTAGGATGTACATGATACATAAATACATATATATATATATATGTATGTATGTATGCATGAATGTATTGGTTGGTATAGGGTTTGGTTTGAATTTTGGATTTTCTGCTACTATAATTCACTCGAAATTTTTACTGTATTTGAAAAAACAAAGTTCTTTTTAGGGTTTAATCTAATGTAGAATTGTAGATTCTCACATTGTTTGGATAGGGTTACATTGCAGTTGATGATAAGTATATGTGATTGTATGTATGCATGATTTGGGCTAGCTTTAGTTTGATGATTTAACTTATGTTTGTTCCTCTTCTTGGCATTTGTGAATTAAAGATTTGAAAAAAAAAAGTCTTGTAGCTGATATTGGATTATTATGTGATTTTGTTTGTGTGCATCTGTATTTTTATATTATAGCCAGGTTTCATTGATTTTTGTTGATAAGTTTTGGCTTTGGGAGAAAAAAATTTCTATTATAACAATGTTTTGTTTTTTTAGACTTCAAATCCTACATGAAGCAAAAGTCTCTAAACAACCAATAAAACAAACACATCTTCGATATTGTTCTCTCGCTGCCACAATACACTAGCTCCACTATAGATATAACTATTTTCACCAGGGGTAACCAATCTTTTTGTTATATTTCTCTATTGTGAAGTCTTATATTCTTTTGTTTTGTTTCAATAATTCTAGGCTTTAAATCATCTAATTTATTATTATTATTTTTGGACTTTTGGAAATTTTAACATTTGATTCTTTAATTTCTCACTTTTTTTTTTTGGTTGCAAGATCTAAAATTGTCTAATAGATTTCAACAACTATATCCACAAATTATTCTTTTAAAGGTAACTCATTTTTCTCTATATTTTTTTGTTGCGTAACCACACAGACATATATATGTTTTTTTTTTGGCTCAGAATATTCAGATTCTTTCTCTTATATTTCTTTGTTGTGTGATCAAATATTTTCATTATCCTTTAATAATTTCAGTTTTGAATCTTATACATGATACATTTTATATTTATGCAAAAAAATTTCGTGCATTGTACGAGTTAGCAACTAATTTATTAAAAAAAAGGAATCCCCCTGCGGGAATTTTGAGTTCGCCCGATACATGCGTAATTTAAAACGGTTTTTGTGCTTTAAAATAAAAAAAAGTAACGGGTCTCACAACGTCACTGTTTAGAGGTGGCAGACACTTTAGGCGTTTTGGTCCTAAGATGTTAAGCTTAGCCCTTGCTTCATACTTCGGCCTAGTTTTATATTTTGAGTACAGTTAAGTTTGGCCCATATAGTACCTAAAAAAAAGTAGTCCATATATAAATAGAAATCAGCTCATTGATTACGGCCCAACCTAAACTTGAGTAAGTCTTTTCTTTTACATGAACATTCAGCCTGGCTCATACATAATCAGCCTAGGCCCATATAAACCTGTGGACTTGCTCAGTTGTTTGTCCAAATATCAGGACCAGGAACCTAGAATAATTCAGCCGGTAGCGACGCACTGAAATCATCATGGTCAGTTTTAATCGCCATGGAGTTTCTTACTTAGATGATTACAATTCATTTTATGTTTTAAAAACTTTCTCCAGATAATAAATATATATATATATATATTTTTTTTTTTTCTTTGATTTTGTTTGAACTTTAAAAAACCAAAAATCGATTGGTATCTTGGGTTGATGATAAAAAATTATTATCGAGAATTAGCGCCATAGGTTGGAACTATTTAAAAAAAAAAAAAAAAAAAAGGCCAAATGCAATGGCCTAAACCCTAAATTGCTATATATAACTAAGAGCATTCATATCAGCTTGTGCAAAAATTTCTATCTATATATTAACATAAGAATCTACTTTTTCCATTTTATATATTCACTTTTCAAAACACATCACGCCAGATTATCTATTTTACATTACATTACATTAAAATATCAAATTTTCTTAATTTTTTTATTATTATTTCTCTTTCTTCACACACAATAACCACCATTTACTATTTCCCTTCGGTCTCGGAATACATAAAGGAAGAATAAATAAAAATCTATATGCAAAGTAAATAATGTCAATGTAAATTTACACAATTACTGTAGCAATTTAACAATTTTACATATTTTTATTTTGATTGATGTGAATGATTTTGGGAGGTTAAATATGTAAAATTGACAAATATTTCTATTTTGCATTAATTGATGCAAATACACTAATGTGACCTACAATCCATCTTACCTTTATAAAACATCCAGCTCAAGCAGAACTTTATCACGAATATTCGAATTGATAATCATTGTAGTTGTACATGATTCATTGAATTTATCTAAATGACTCACCTTTCTTGTTTACAATAGTTACCACCTTTGACAACCTAAAAAGTTCATTGAAATATGATGCATCCTAATCTACAATAGTTGGCACCTTTGACAACCTAAAAAGTTCATTCAAATATGATTCATCCTAATTAATTAGGATAAACGTTTGTCTATATTAGTTTTTTCTTTTTTTGAGAAACCGTCTAAACTTGTTATATATACGGAGGGATATTGTTCTTTTCATTTTATCTGTTGAGGCCATTCAAATTAGTCACATTCATTTTCTAAAAAAAGAAAAAAATTAGTCACATTCGAAAGTTTTTCTCTTATAATAATACATAGTTAGTCGGTAACCATACAATATAACCCGTGCAATGTACATGAAAATTTAACATAACATAATTTTACTTCTCTCGTGTTTTTCTTTGTCCAACACTTCAACTATGAAATTTGATAATTATGATAATTATTAATAGATATTTTTATTATGATCGTTTTTGTATATATAACTATATAATCTAGCATTAGTATTATGATTGAAGGACTTATATTTGGTAGTTGCTACTTGATTTCTAATTTCAAGGGAAAAACCTCAAATAATTATATTAATCGAAAAAAATATTACATACAATTAAAATGGAATTTACTACACTTTGAGTCTTAAGTATTTATAAATAGAAATTACAGGACTTTTGACCTATTCATAATCTAATAAATATGAATTACAGGAAATTTTCATTAAAAATTATAATGATAAAGAACTTACTTTGCATTCTTGAGTTGAGTTTAAAGACTAAGTATGGGATGTAAATTTGTTAGTAACTTAGACAACACTCCACCATATTTTAGACTCGGCCCCCTAGGATACAATGATGAATACAAATAAATTCACCCATGTAACATCTTAAATTACATAAAAAATACATAAATCAAAAATAATAAAAGATAATAAAAGGCATCGCATTAAACGTTTAATTTAAATAGAAGCACTATTGAAAAATGAAACTGCACTTTACAATGCACGAACCTAATATCATGTGAATTATTTAAAATGTCCTACTAAAATATAAAAATTACAATCTGGAAATTTTGATTTTAATCGTCTTTGATGTTTAAAAATTTTGATTGTAGTTCATAACATTTGGAATCAAAATGTTAACCTGCATGCTAATACTACATGATACATGAGGACTTTTACCACAATTAACTGGTTTGAATCAATGATTCATTATGAAAACATTTGTCTTTTTATTCCATCTGATCTTTTATGGGATAATTGCGCTTTCTCTCCTTAAGTATGGGGCAATTGCAATCTCTTTTTAACTTTTTGTAAGGAGAGCTTTACTCCTTCATTAGTATTTTCTGTCAAATTAACAAAAAATTCAATTTTTTTTCCTAAATGAGTGTAGACCCACATTTTTTAATAAAAAAAATAATTTATTATAATTTAATAATTACGTCAATGGAGGATGAGAGATTTGAGCCCTAATTCTCTTTATAAAGAAAACCAAGTAATGTCACTAATTCATCCAAAAAAGAAAAAAGAAAAAAGAAAAAAGAAAAAAGAAAAAAAGAAGAAGATAATATCATTAAGTTACAAGGCTCTTCACTTAAACCCACACATGGACCATAATACTCTCTAATAACAAGTACATCATATGTACAATGAGACCTTAATTCTATCCAATAAAAAATACCATCACATGCACAATAATAACGCTTCATATTATACATATGATGTCTCTGTTCAAGTGATTATATATAACATGTTATCTCATTAAACTGCCAAAAAGGTAAAAATTGAACAAGTTCATGGCATATTATCTCATTAATCAACAAAAATTTATAACATTAAAAGAGAAAAGAAAAAGAAATACAAAGGTGTATAAATCTCATACATCATTGTACAATTTGGAATAACCTGCGCAGACTTGTACAAATTGAAATTTTGATTGAGAAAACAATTTCTAGTTAGTAAATACATGTATCTTACGCATATGTACATAAACATTAAAAAAATGCACGTCTTCCATTTTGTTTTTAAATGTACGTATTTATATGTGTTACTTTAGACTGAGAGTCTGTTTGGATATCGCTTATTTCTGAAAACTGAAAACTGAAAACATTGTAGCAAAAATAATTTTTAAATGTGTGAATAGTGCTATGAGACCCAGTTTTAAAGTTGTTTTTTTAATAAAAAAAGTACTTGCGGGTCCCATGAATAGTTCACAGGACCCACCATTGTTTCAGCTAAATGCTGGAACGCATGTTTTCCGTGCGTTCCAAACGCACATAGAGTATATACACGTTAAGTTTGAAAACGTAAAAAAGTGGTTCGTTAAATACGGACACATATAAAAGATAAAATTTTTTGTTGGCTGTTGATATCACTTTTAATCCACTATTAATAATTCAACACTTATGCTTCTCAAAAAAAAGAAAAAAAAAATTCAACACTTAGATTTTATTGTGAAATTATGAAATTATTGTAAAAATTTTGTGTCCTAACTTTATACTTTATTTTATTAAATTTGAAACCCACGAAAAGTTAAACACAAAAGCTACCACAACCTAAGAGCACTACCATCGATTGTACTAAAAAAACAAAAAAAAAACAAAAAAAATTCTACTTTAACACACTAAAAAGTTACTTTATTTATTTTTGCATAGTATTTACGATACACCATAAATCACATCTCTACTTTAGCACATCATTAAAATAGCTTAAAAAAACTCTCACCTTTTATTAAAAATACCTATATATAAAAAATAAAAATAAAATCCACAGGCAACACTAGCCAGCCAGCCACCTACAAATGCTAAATTTTATTGGCATTTGAGACATCTATTGTAGCTTGTTTTTGGATTTTTGGTCTCGATTACAATAATACAAAGATTATTGTATTTATCTCACAAAAATATATGGTAAATGGTTCCATATTTTTTATACAAAATTTTAAAATATACCGTAAATGTTTTATACCCGTACCATATACACATATTGTTATTTCTCCGTTTTCGTATTTTTGAAATATACTTTTATTAAAAGATTCCAAGTTTTACCGTTCGTATATTTACTGTATTTTATGCGTATTGTATTTTACTAACTATTTCATAAAATAATTTAATAACTTTTTTTTTTGGTTATAAGGATAGCATGGGTTATGCACAAGTGCAAATTAAAAAGTCTAGTACATGTTTGTTGTACTAAATGTAGATTATGATAGGAATAATAATCTATATTATTGAAAATAAAAGATGTTATGATAAAATAACAATTTCTATTCATATGTTTGGCTTGTTAACATTTGAAAAGTCGGTAAAAACATGATATGAAAAGTTCGTACTTTTGTAAAATATGTTAATTTGAAAAGTTTTTACATCTACTATAAAGAATAGTTACTACTCCTCAAGAAATAATAACTATTTTTTTTTTTACAAACAAGAGTATCTAGACCTCTTCGAGTATCTAATTATTCTCTCAGGTATATTTTGTCCCTCATCTCACACACACTAGTTTATTATAGAAAGCAATTTCATGAGAGTGGCCCAAGATGCTAGCAAGAGATTTGGTTATTCTCTTTATAACTTTTCTAAAATGATAGTTATTTTGAAGAAATAATCATTCTCTTTATATAAGTTTAAACTATTGAGATATAGTAAATTTAATCATTTAATCGCATACTTTTAACACACGAATAATCATTTCATTACAAGACTATTATTGTGTATCAAACATGCCCCTACTAATTTTAAGTATTTTAACCACTACAGATTTCAAGACTTTGATCAAGAGGCAATCCCAATTTCTTTGTCTTTTACTTTTTCCAACTTTTTAATTTTCATTTTTCTCCTTGAAGCTCTTTCAATTTCGTATCCTGGTTTTTAATTTATCAAAGTGTGGTAGAAACCGTAAAAAAGGCAGGATCACACGCAAAACCTCCTTGTTAAGCTACCACCGACAGTCACTGTTTCACACAAACCAGCCCTTTTGATAGTGACCATGATGACTTAGATGAGGTCAAACTCTCTCGTTCGAAATTGATCACTTTAGAATAAGACTAGTTCCTCATCTACCACACAGTATAGACTGTTGCGTGCGTGGGTTTTCAAAGTACTTCATTATCTTATAATTATATAGTATTTCATTATGAGATTATTTTCCAATTTAATCGGCAGGCCAGAGACGAAACCAGGATTTGCAGTTGGGGGGGGAGCTTACTATAAGTTCATTGAATTTCGTAACGTCTATTAACATCTTAATCATGTATTTGTGGACAAAAATATATAATCATGTTGCAATAAACTAATACTTATTTCATTAATAGCGATTCTTCAAAATGTTACTCAATAATTTTTAGAAAATAAAATATTAGTAATGACTTCGAATTTATTTGTATTTTCTTTCAAAAAATCAAACATTATAGTTGGTTTTTCCATTAACTAGAAATCATATAAAAAGTCACATAAATTATAAGGATTTATTTTACATCTACATAACATTCAAACAATTTCTTGACTTGTAAAGTCATGAGATTTTATCCAGTGTAAAAATTAATGTTTAATTTGGGGTTTTTGATTGGAACTAATTTTTGGAACAATAGATTTATAAGATAGGGAAATAATGAAGTATCTCAAAATTATAAGTTTTTTTTTTTTGGTTATTTTTAGGACAACTGGGCGAAAGGGTAGGTCAGATATTTCTATTTGGGTTAATTTGATAAATTTTTTGGAGAGGGAGGCCAAATATATAAATTTTGGAACCATATTTTAAAATTGTTATTTATATACATACAAAAGTAAAATTATTAAAAAGGGGGGATGGTCCCCCTCACTCTAAACACGGTTCCTCTTTGATTACATGTCCAATATTTGAAAATTCATATATTGGGGGGCCCCCTCACTTTAAACACAGTTCCGTCTCTGCAAGCCACCAATGACCAAGCTATCGCCATACAAAGTTAATTACATAATTAAATGAGAAAGTGACAAAGATTAGGCCAATTATTTTTGAACAATAAATATTCCATCATTATCGGCTGCCTTAGTTTATTTCAACGACATTGCAAAGAAGACCACGAAACACCTATCTCTTCTTATTCAGCTAATAATAATTTTCTTTATCTCAAAGTCTGTGTGCTAATATTTCAAATACTTCAAATTTAATTTCACTTAATTAAGAGCTAGCTAGCCCATCTACATCAAATTCGATAAAATGTTCATATCAGTAGGCCTAACAGAAAAGTAAATTGGTTTACCAATTCTCGGCTAATTTTCTAATACCTCGTGTGTACGTTCATTTTTCCATTTAAAGGTAATATATTCATATATACTTTTAGTATTAAGGCTATGACTCACTTTTAAATTTTTTATTGACTTGATCATTTGTATTCATGAATGTTAGAATTAACTGGGGGGAAGCTGTGTTTCCATCTTCTAAAGCCTCTTTTTTCTTCCGAAAGAGCATGGAAGCATTGACATTAAAGCTGTAATTAATTACTATGACTTTTTCTACTAGGAAGCTAAGTGGGAAAAAGAAAAAGTAAAAGAAGAAGCCGTTGAACTAATTTCTCTCCCTCTTTCTAGATAATTATTCATTTATTATTATTTTTTTTAGAGAAAAAGAGAGCAGTATCCGAATATGTCAATATTCCTCCTCTACCTTCAAATTTTTCTCAAATATATATAATATCAGGATCGACTATATTTCATATTGTATGCATTCTAGAATCTAGTTCATGCAATTAGTTCAACTATTTATAATTTGTAGTTTTGTACAACATTTTTCAATCAAATAGTATAGATATAATAAAAGAAGATAAAAAATTTTGTGTATCAAACGATGTGCGCATATTAAAATCAATTTTGGTTGAATTATTTCAACTATTTGATTTGAAGCAGATTTAAAATCAAATTTGGTTCAATTATTTCAACTATTTGATTTGAAGCAGATTTGTCAAGATTCAACAATGCTTAGAAAGAAAAAAATAAAAAAGGATAATTAGATAAAGCATTCTTTGTGCCCATGATCAAGTTGGATTTCTTAAATCCTCCTCTATGTTAAAGCAAATAAATATTGTTTCTTTTAAAGGTTGAGATTTAATATTTTAAAATTTTAAAGGTGTACATAATCACATTATTTAATGTCGGTTAATAATATTATTCCAAAAAAAAAAAAAAAAGAAGATTTGAAAATGACCTAATAGGTGTTGGAAAATTTTTCAACTTACAGCTAATAGGGCACGTAAAAAGTGTATTTTTTTTTCCGAATGAGGAATAATATTAAAAAGTCTAATATAGTTTTTTTTTTCTTTTCTTTTAAACAAGTTAAAAAATGAAAAATGAATGAAGAAATAACTTAGTTTTCCTTTCACCAATAATAAAATGCAGAAAAAATATGACATACGAAAGAGTGAGGTAAAATCTCTAGCTAGAACAACACGGTTCTGACTCATTTGCTGATTTGCATTATCAACTTATTGCAATTAACTAATTATTGCCGATGCTGCAAGGCAAGCGACCAGCTCCCATCTACATTCTAGAAATAGACACAAAAAGAGATGCGAAAAAGATTTTAGTCAATGGCTACCTAACACGTAACGACCACGACAATTCCAAAACGTTTCTTCTTAACCAGGAAGTTAAAAGAGAAAATACTAATTCAAAAAAAAAAAAAAAAGAGAAAATACCTTAGAAATTAACAACGATTTTACTAAACCATTTTAAGAAAATTTTTATGGATAACCAAAAAAGTGATTATCTTTTTTTATAATTTTTCAATTTTCTATAAAAATTTTTCTAAAATGAATAATTAACGTGTACTCTAAGAATAGACATAAATCGGACCCTAAAAACAAATACATATATAATAATAAAATTAAAAAAAGCAAGAACAAAACAAAGATAATGATTTTTTTTTTCTATGTTCTTTTTTGGTGATAACGAACTTGAAGACGACATGGCGGCGTCCTTTGAAATGGAGAAAACAACCTTAAGAATTTTTTAATGTAATTAATCAATAGACTCCCACTAGGGCCACTACGTACACCTATAGAAGCTTTTGCCTCGATCGCACAGAATTTTTTGATTTTTTCTTATTAATTGGTCAAAGCCAGAATTCATCTTTATGATTGGTGAGTTGATCATGAAGCAAGATCTTCGAATTTTTTTTTTTAATTGTTAAGTTTTTGAAGCAAAATATTAGGTGATTGTGGCCAGATCTTGCCAGCTCCAAATTCTTGTTTGGAATGATTACAGATATAAGAATGAATAACAAATTCGAATTTTAAAAGATAAGTGTGTATTTGCATGGTACATATCCTCCTCTTTATTTTTTGATGGGGTTTTAAAGTTGTTTTCTGTTTGTAGAAGGACAAACATTTTGTACTTCAACCATCTTCCAACACGCAATAATTAGAAAGGGAAATATTGTATAATAATTTGGGAAGTCATTATTAAATTTTTTTTTTTTTTAAAGAAAGAAATTTGGGAAGCCATATTTGTTATTAGTAATTTATTATTGATCTTTCATTCTGTTCAAACATTCTAGATCAACTGACAATAACAATTCCAATTGAGGTTCTCCATTGACAGTTTGACACCCATGCAAAAACAGGGACCCAACTACTAATATTCAAAAGGGATTTTGTATTTTCTAAACACAACATTGAGCACGCATGGAAGTTCAATAAATAACTTTATATTAAAGTGGAATCTTAATTTAGAATAAAATTAGATTATAATTGCATTCTAATTTTACATCAAGTATCCTTTTACTTGCACTTTAATTAGCTACCAAATGTTTTTAGATTTTAAATGCATTTTAATTTAGTAGTTGTCTTCCTTTTAAAGAAATTAGAGTTGATATAGGTTTTTTATTTTTATTTTTTATATAAGTACGGTTTGAACAAGAGGTTGTGTGTTGTTACACAACCAACTCTTGAAGCAAATCTTGGAATTTCCGTAATTGGGTGATAAGAACCTTCAGGTTCTAAGTGCCTATATCAAGGGTTCTTTGAGGGAACCAACATTCTATTTGGAGAGAGGGAATTAAAAGCAAAACTGAGAGAGAAAATCAACAATTATGTCCTTAGATACTGATACAAGAGTTAGAGCTAGCCTTCTAATGCATAACAATGGATGTATAAAATCAATTCCAACCAACTAATTAATATCTTGCAGCCTACTAACTGTCAGTAACAGTAACGAACTACTGATTAGTAGTAACTAACTAATGACTAGCTAATTGCCTGATTCCATTCACTAATTAATAATCAGTCTTATCTAGACAAAAGCTTAAAACATGAGATAGGAAAATTAACTTTATAGCTAAAACAAATTTGTGGTTTGTGGAAGACACAAAATTCTCAAAATATTACATAAATCATCCATTCAAAATATGTCACTGAAGAATGTTCCAGCTCAATTAGAATTGACACATAAACGTAATAAAAGCCTGAATAAATTTGCAGAGATAAATCAGAACTTATAAAATTTTTGTTTAAGGTGATGTGACAATATACAGAAAAATGAGCACATCTAAGGATCTTATCATGTTAGGGGCGGCTCAAGGCCCTCAAATGGAAGTACCCCTAAAATATAATGTATTATATTTATTTTTTCTTATAGTATTTGCACAAAAATGACAATGTAATAAAAAAAGTAAGACTCTCACTTAGAATAAAAGAAGGACATTTTTCAATTAAGGCCTAAAAATTTAAAAAATAAAAATTGTTTTTAAAATATGCCCTTTTAGAATATTCAACATTTTATTAATAATTTTTACTATATTTGTGGTAGTTTAAGAGTGTAAACATTTTCAACTCCCAAAAATTTTACTTTTAATTCCTTTTTCTCTTTCTATCAAAATTAGAATTAATAGTTTTCGAGCCAAAATTATTACTGAAATCCACTGTTAACTAAAATTGAATATTGCCAAGAGAGACAGTAACTATGTAAATTATGATATTTATTCTAAATTTTTGAAACTGATTGTTTCAATATTTTAAAATCAATACATTTATAAGTCTAATTAATTTATTAAATTATATGAAAAGGTTGATTTAAAAAAAAAAATTAATGTATTACTTATAAAATACTAAGGAATAATATATTTTACATTTGTGTTTGACTCTAAAATGTGTTGAGTCGGCCCTAGACTAGACCTTATTTTTCGACTATGTATTAGGTTTTAATTGTGCTATAATTTTGTATTAAGTGTATGTCATTCTAGTCAGATTTTAGACATTCTAATTTTTTTTCCAAATGTCCCTTCAATTTAAAACTACTTCTAGCACATTTAAAATTACTTTAAGTCCATCTAAGCTTACTTTTAGCTCATTCTATTTAAATCTATTTTAAAACTACTTCCAATTAATTTGAAACTAAGTCAAATTTTCTTACCCAAACTTATTATTAATTTAAGTATAAATTTCGATAATTTTTTTTTACCATATTCTAAAAATGTTTGTTTTCATAATTACTCTATTCTCATAACTTATTTGAAAAATATAAACATTGAATGAATCAATTGCATCGCAATCACAAAATTATATTATAAAAGAACAAAACTACAATTTTGTTTTTCTAAATTGAGTAATCAAGAATAAATAATTTGCATACTCTATACCAAACTTTATTTTTTAATAATTTGATAGTTATAATAGAGAGAATAGATTTAAACCTTAGATATTTTCGTTGGAAGCTCCAAAAAGTGTTTATTGAGCTACAATACTATATTTTAGCTTTTTATTTTATTTATATTTTTTTATAAAAAAATTAAGACTTGAAAGTACATATAGTTCATTGTATTCAGAATTTAAGTTGATAATTGACATTTATAGTTAATTCTTTATTAAATTTAGGATTTCGTTTTGAATTGAGATCAATCCCTATGTGCCACATGCAATGTGTATGGTTAAGGGGGAAAAACTCAATATTATATCCTCCTCCAATTGATAGCATTATATCTGAGTATCTATGTTATGCAGTTGATATTTTAAACAAAATAAATTAATCGAGGTATGCTTGTATAAATGCACTCTTAGCCTCCCTAAATAAGAATACAAATTATATGTACTGCTTTTTATGTTTCACTTTATATCTTACCAATCATAATTTGTTATGTATTCTTTTTACTTATAAAATAACCAAAGTTCAAAATGAAAACAAATCAATTATGAGAAACAGTACTTTCACAAAGGATTTGTATTCTCAGAAACAATATATCTTATAATTTTTTTTTTTTTTTGATGAAAAACAATATATTTTTTCGGTGTTTGATGGAAAAACAATATCACTTATAAGAAACAACTTTTTATTATAAAATTAATTAAGCTATTTATTTACGAAATATATATACCCTGTGGTCATCAATTTAAATATAAAGAGACCATAATAATACAATTTCTTGCATTTGCTTATCAAATTTAAAGTGAACCCCAACCGCACTATTGTTTACTATTTAATTAATTAGTTCCTCACAACAATTAATAGTCACCACCAAAAACCCAATTGAATTATTCAAATTTAGATTAGGCGAGAAAAATTCAGTCCTCTGCTAAGCTGAGCTTATCTTCTTGGTCAATGTACTTGTTATCAAATTTCTAAAATGAGCTGCAAGGAAATTTACCTACTCATGATGAAAAGGTAAAAATCAGCGTATGCATACCTAACCCTTTCAAATACAAGAGCTAAAAACAGAGATTAAATTGGACTAAAAGGGCTTTCGATCGAGCTATAGTCAAATATTCCTATTCAAAGAATCGATTGCTTGAATAACCAAGATTCTGACTTTTACATGCTTTCTTTAATGGTTGTTCGGATGGCCAACTTAAGCAGTTAGATAACGAAGTTTCAGCTGTCTATCGCAAGGGGATGCCAATTCAAAAGCTTTATTAAAACCAGTGGGGCCTGTAAGATATTTTGTCACGCAATCGTTGTAAAGCCTAAGGCTTTGTCTATCTATCTATCTATATATAGTACTCGACTTCTGTCTTTTAGATATCACAGAACACATACACAAATTTATTAAAAAATTATATGCACACGTTCTTAGAACAACAAAGCAAGAAGTTCATCTGATATAAATAGAAACTTCAAAGTCTTCTCTCTGTCTATTTATCTCTTAGGACCTGTATCCTCTCTTCAACATGGCACGCTTTGTGGCCCTGCTAGCATGCGCTTTAGCTCTTTTAGCATCATCAATGGCTTCTGCTGCTATTGTTGAACATTCATTCCATGTAATTAACTTACTTTACCTCTTTTTATTTATTTATCCTTGTCTTTATGAGAAATCTGGGTTCGGTTGATAGTGCAATGAGGAATTGATGTGCCTTAAGTTTCCAACATGCATGGCTCAATTTTTGTGGTTCCATGCATCAACTAAAAGTAATTGCACTCTTGCGTTCAAAAACTCTCAAAAGGCATGCATGAGTAATGCTAAAGACACAATATTTTTCATAGTAGCTAACATTACCTGTATTACTTAGAGTAATATCATTTTTATATAAACTCATCATTGACTTTATTTTTATTTTATTCAAAATATTTCATAAATACGGATATTTTATATTGAGTAACATCGTTTTGATACTACTTTTATTTTAAACCAATTACTACATTATGTGATAGCCTGCAGTTGGAATATATGTAAGACTTAGTGCGGTAGTCACTCTTGCCCAAAGTTTACATGTCATAATCTCTGTTTCTTGCTTCTAAAATTAAGGGTAGGTGGTTAATTACTTTAACTTCTTCAGCCCTCACCTGTATGGGAATATAAATATATTAATGTTTTAGCCTCGTTTTGTCACTATTGAACTAATTTGACACATAAAACTTATTATATCTACGTACTTGGAATTCCACATATTATAACATTTCTTCTTTCCTTCGTTTCAGGTGCAAAACCTCACCGTCCGTCGGCTATGCAATGAGCAAGTGATAACTGCAGTGAATGGAAGCCTCCCTGGCCCAACCATACGCGTTCAAGAGGGTGACATCCTTGTCGTCCACGTATTCAATAAGTCACCCTATAATATAACAATTCATTGGTAAATCATTTACAAATTGAGAATAATTGGTCTTCTATAATTGGTTTGACTTTGAGAGTAAACAAGATAATATTTTCTTTAAAAATCCCAAAATTTCCCCCCTTAGAAAATGACCTTAGTGTAGTCAATTGCTTAATAGGTTTTTCACTTGTTTAATTCATTCAAACTCTTAATTTCTTTTCACAGCAACAAAAATCAAAAGATTTGTATTTGTGTACAAATCTATCTTCTGCATTAAAAAATCTTGTTATAAAAACTTTGTTTAAACTTCAAGCAATGTTAATATCAATGTCTGTTTGAAATTATTTGTTTGTTTTAAAATTTTAACTTATTTGTTCACATACAAATTTTTTAATACCTCACATTTTTCATGATATAACTATAAATTAATCAACTTTCAACAAAAAAAAAAACTATATCCAAATGTATGTTTGACAAGTACAAAAAAGTTTTGTTTTTGGGTGGGGTTGGGGGGGGGGGGGGGGGGGGGGGGGGTAGTTTGAGCTTATTTTGACCGGTTTCACATAAAATTTTTTCATACTTTTTTCAATAGTACTTTCAACAATAAAACACATCCGAACGCAATATAATTTATTTATATTGCAAGATTTATTCTTATTATCACAATCTTTGAATCAACTTATTTATCCAAAAATTTAAATTTAGTTCTTATTATCATTCTGATATGCTTATATTTATGGTGGATGTTGTACTTGTAGGCATGGTATCTTTCAAAAATTGAGTGGGTGGGCTGACGGGCCTGAATATGTAACTCAATGCCCTATAGTTCCTGGAAATAGCTATACCTATAAATTCAAAATTACCGGGCAAGAGGGAACGCTTTGGTGGCATGCTCACTCAGCTTGGCTCCGCGCAACAGTTCATGGTGCACTCATCATTCACCCCAAATCCGGCCACTCATATCCATTCCCTAAGCCCGACAAGGAAGTTCCCATCTTATTTGGTATTCCATCCCCATATAATTCTTTGTCCTATATTGATTTAAATAATAAGATGGCTAAAAAAAATGGTGTTAGGTCACTTAAAAAAAAATTAAAATTCTATGGTTGCAGGAGAGTGGTGGAATGCTAATGTCGTTGACGTTGAGAACCAAGGACTTGCTACCGGTGGAGCTCCAAACAATTCTGATGCTTTCACGATAAATGGGAAGCCTGGCAATCTTTACCCATGCTCTCAAAAACGTGAGTTGATAATAGTTAAGAGAATAGAGATTTGAATTTTGAATATCTCATTTGGAAACATCATAATATAGTTCTTAATATCACGCGCATAAATGATAATTTGTTATTATTTAATTAAAAAAATAATTTAAATCATCATCAATCAAGGCATTATCTGATTAGACACTCATGCAACATGTTTTTTACTTTACTTTAATCAGAAACATACAAGCTTAAGGTGGTTGAAGGAAAGACATACATGCTACGCATAATCAACGCTGCACTCAATAACCAGCTATTCTTCAAGATAGCCAATCACAAGCTGACAGTTGTCGCAATAGACGCCTCGTACACGGAACAATACGTGACCGACGTAGTTGTGATCGCACCTGGTCAGACCACTGATGTTCTTGTCACTGCTGATCAACCCGTGGGTTCTTATTACATGGCCGCGACTCCATACGCTAGTGCTGCGAACGTGTCGTTTGATAACACTACCACAAGGGGCATCATCGTCTATGAAGGCTCCACGTCAGCAAATCCTCTCATGCCGGTCCTACCAGCTTCCAATGACACGTTGACAGCCCACAAGTTTTACAGTTATCTTACTGGACTAGCTGGTGGGCCACACTGGGTCCCAGTGCCACGTCAAGTGGATGAGCACATGTTTATAACTTTTGGGCTCAATCTGGCACCTTGTGGGTCCAACATGACTGGGAATGCCACGTGTCAAGGCCCACTTAATCAGAGTCTCTCTGCGAGCATGAACAACGTATCGTTTGTGATCCCTAGTACTAGCAAGTTGTCTATGTTGCAAGCTTTTTTCTTTGACGTGGGCGGGGTCTACACCACTGATTTTCCTAACAAGCCTCCCGTGAAGTTTGACTATACCAACCCCAACATCAGTTTAGATCAATCACTGATTTTTGCACCCAAAGCAACCAAAGTCAAGACATTGAAGTACAATTCAACGGTAGAGATTGTGTTGCAAAACACAGCGTTTGTAGGGATTGAGAATCATCCTATTCACATTCATGGTTTCAATTTCCATGTTTTGGCTCAAGGGTTTGGAAACTATGACTCTGTTAATGATAAGGGAAAGTTCAACTTCGTTAACCCTCAGACACGTAACACCATTGCTGTTCCAGTTGGAGGATGGGCTGTCATTAGATTCCAAGCAAATAATCCAGGTTTGTCTTCTTAAGACCTTAAGTGTGAGTTTGGATAGCGTGTTTTGCGCTATCCAGTTTGTTTTATTTTTGTGGGTACATGGGTATTGTTCATGGGACCCGTAACTTGAGAAAAATACAAATTTAACTTTAAAACTAGGTCCTACGGCACTATTCACATATTTAAAAATTATTTTACTATAATGTTTTTAGTTTTCAGTAATAAGCGGTATTCAAATAGATCTTAACTCTTTAAAAATAATATTTTCAAAAAATTCAATAAATTGACATTTCTGAACACGGGTTAGGTCTAGTACATGTACATTAGTCTACAGAACCCGATACGTGTCTTTAGACTCGTATTTGAATCATGTCGGATTTAGTGCACTAATGCACTTGAACTAAACTTAATCATTTGTTCTATTACCACAACACGTTGAAGCCAAAATTATTGCTTTATTTTAATATGTCCTATCACATACACTTGTTCAAGAATGGAGTACGAGATAATATTAATTAAAGTGATAGTCCAATATAGGGTTTGGAAGTTTTAAATTGTTCTTGTTTCTTACAACTTGAACTTACAGGTATATGGCTGGTACATTGCCATCTGGACGTGCATTTGCCATGGGGACTTGCCATGGCTTTTGAGGTTGAGAATGGACCAACTATATCATCTATACTGCCTCCTCCACCAGCTGATCTTCCTCAATGCTAGAAGCTTTACCAAGATGTGGCTTTCAAGCAGTGTCACCATTGTTTATTTTCAAACATTTTATTCTTCATTGTTTGCAGTTTGGCTTTAGATTTCATTTATTGAAAAAAAAAAATTCCAATAAAGGTAGTTATCAATCGATTCTTTTCAACATTAATTATTGTATCAATTATTTACATTGTTTGAGTGAAATTATATTGTTCTTTATCAGTATTTATTTTTGAAATTGTAAGCTCTCCCTCTCAAACACACTCACACAGAAGAAAAATAAAGTAAACATATATCGTTTGGACACTAAGTCTGCTGAAATGGGTCATATATAGTGGTTTAGCAAAAATTAATGTGAATGAGGAGCTACTCATTTTTAGCTTCAGAATCATGAGAAAGAAAATGCATTCCCCTGTCAAACAATAAAAAGGAAAACCTCAAATAAGAACACAAAAAAAAGAAAAAAGAAAAAAAAGAGAGAACATTCTCATGCCTAAAAAACCAAATGTGTTATCTTATTTGGGGGTAAAAAAACAGTATAATTACCAAATATAACAAAAACCAAAGAAAAAAAAGAAAAAGAAAAAGAAAAGATTTGGGGGCAAACAAGACTTGTCAATTACATACCCAAATAAAAAAAGCTCGCTAAGTCGTATTCCCTATTATCACCAAAAAAAACATGTTATATTTGAAAGAGGTGGATTTCAAACGAGTTCCTAGCACTTTTTTTTTCTTCAATAGATGGTGAAAGAATTCAACTGAATCCTGATCATGCAATTGTATGGTACTTTATTTTATTTACATGTAAACAATTTTAAAATGAAACTCAGCTTCAATTTGGCCAATCACATCAAAATGTCAACGATGCAATTAACTTGGGGAAATTCGAAGAAACTGCCATCAATGCAATTAGCATCTAGTGATTTTTCCTAAAATAAGAGGCATTACTTTTTATTTTTTATTTTTATTTTGATAGAGTTTCAATTCAACTATTAAAAACTTTACGAGTTAAGTTAAATTGAACTCATAATAAAAGGTATTCCTTGAGTAAATATATTAACCAAGAAGTACAAACAATTATTATTATTATTATTATTATTATTTTTTGAGGGAGGAAAGCTCGGACAATTTAGGGGTGTCCAGGTTCAATACTCTAATAACCCAAAAAATCCAATCCAATTTCCAACCAACTAACTTGGTTCGATCTGAAGGGTCATATATCAAATGAATAGCTAGGTTGAAATAGTGTGCATGGCTTGAAAAAAAAAATCAATTATTATTATTATTTATTTTTTTGAGAAACAAAAAATATATTATTTAGGTGGGTACATTCATACATACAAGGATGGACCCAAGGGGCCTGGGCCCTAGCCCCAAAATTTTTATTAATTTATTTATTATATTTTTCATTGTTTAGTTGGGCACCCTCTTCTAAAACCTTAGACCCTCCTCTCCAATTAGCCTAGACAGCTTAGTCCAATTCACAACTATCTAACCCAAAAACATAACAAAAACAATAAAAACATTTACAATAGTGATTATATTTTTACAAAAAATCTATTTTACCACCAAAGAACCAAAAAATCATGTATTATTGAAGAAGCCAAAGTAAAATTTTTTGCAATTACAGTAAACTTGTATAAATATTAGTTGACTATAACAAATTGTTAAAAATAAAATACAATATTTTATTAAGATTGTCTCTCTTTATTAGGACATATATGATTCAATGTTAGGAACATATGTTACTATTTTATGTAATTGGATAATCTTTTGACAAAACACACTTTACTTGTAATTGGGTAGATCTAAGATGTGTTTAATGCTTCAAGAAATAAGGTTTCAAGTTCAAGTGTTAAAGACATGCAAGTCTGTCCAAAAATCAAGTAATGAAGTGCTGGATTTTAAAACTCGACAGCTAGTATCTATCGAGGTTTAAAAACTGCTGAAGGTCATGGTTTGACAGCTAGCTCGATAGATGGCTATCTATCGAGGTTTATGAAACTCAGTTTTTCAAAGCTGATTTTCATCCAATCCGTGAGTATGTGTTTAGCCTTTCTTTTCTCACAACCCTAAACATATATATAAGGATTATTTTAAGGGCCGTCAAAGGCTGCACAGTTGCACAAGTGTAGAGCAAAGTCTTGTTCATGCAAATTGTGATCGGAGACAGAATTTGCCCTAGTTCATTTTTCTCTTGAAGAAGTTGCTGTGTTTGTACACCGTAGGGTTTTATGACCAAGGAGCTTCTTGATTTTCATCGTTTGGATGAACTGAAGAGCTTTATAGCCAACATCCTTCTTAAGTTGGTGATTAAGTCACGTACTGGGATCCACGCATTTATTGGTTAGTCACGTACTGGGAGCCGTGCATTGAAAGGAGAGATTGTCACTACAGAACAAGTCCAATTGAGTATTGGAGTAAGGTTCAACTGTAGGTTGGTATAAGATACTGGGATTCCTTTACTTGTAACTGCTTGTTGTGATAATAGTAAATTCTTGAAAGTGGTGACCTTAAAATCACCTAGTGGGGTTTTTGTTGTGTTGGTTTTTCCCATTCGAAAACAAATCACCCGAGTCAATTTAATTTCCGCTACATTTAGTTTAATTGGTGATTTTTTTGTGTTGCCATGCATATTGTATATTAATCTGATTAATTAATTAACTTGGCTAATTAATTGGTTAATTTATCATAAATGGTCAATACATTCTTGGCTTATCAAGTGGTATCAGAGCAAGCACACTCTGATTAGGTTTTAAAACTTTTCTGTGTGATCCATTGATCCTTATTGTCATGGCTGCAACTGACTTGAAGAGATTTTTGTTTTCAAATACATCTTGTTTTTCTAATCTCTACTTGTTTGAGTGTATCAAAAAATGCAAGTCTAAAAGTTATTTGAATTATATTATGATGACTATTGGAAAAGATCTCAGCTTGACAAAGAAGAAACTAGACTATCTCAGAATGAAAATGTGCAAAGGAGTTCGTCTGAAAAGAGTGAAAGTTAAAGGTTTAGTTCATAAAAGGCAGATGAGAGAAAACACCATTCCCACTGATTTGTCATCTAAGCACGAAGTGTGCTTCATGATGAAGTCCGCATTTAAGGTTATGGACACATGTTTGTGGTACCTTGACAGCAGTTGCTCAAGACATACGACTGGAGACCGATCTCTCTTCAAGGTTTTCGAGTCTAAGAAAAGTGGTAATGTCACTTTTGGTGATGGGAGCAAGTCACAAATCAAAGGAAATGGAATCATATCTCTACCTAGATTGCCAGACATTACAAATGTTCTATATGTAGAAGGTCTGATAGTGAACCTGTTAAGTATAAGTCAGATATGTGATCAAGACTTCATGGTACTATTCTCAAAGGGAAAATGCCTTGTCATGGATGAGTCTGGAAATAAGCTCATAAGTGTGTTTGCATTCTAGACAATTGTTATGGGTTGGTTCCTGATGTTGATATTGTGTGCAATAACATTCGTTTACCAAATGAAGATCTATGGCACCAAAGGATGGGACATGGTAGTTATAAATATCTTTCAATTGAATCTAAGCATAAGTCAGTTTTGAGGATACCAAAGCTCTAAAGAGTGAGCAATGTGGTGTGTGGACTATGTCAGCTTGGGAAACAGACAAAAGCCAAACATCCGTGCACTCAGACATCTGCTACATCTAGGCCATTGGAACTACTACATTTGGATCTTATGGGTCCAACCAGAATCGAGTCTCTTGGTGGAAAGAGATACATCATGGTTGTAGTAGATGATTTCACTAGGTACACTTGGGTCATTCTCCTACGATCCAAGTCTGATGCTCCTAAGCACATTGAAGCCTTGTGCACAAGATTGCAGAATGAGAAGAGCCTGAAGATTGATCGAATTCGAAATGATCATGTTAAGGAATTCGAGAACTCATATATGGAGTCCTTTTGCATGAGATCAGGTATATCTTAAGAATTCTCTGCTCCTATTACTCTTTAATAGAATGGTGTGGTAGAAAGGAAGAACAGAGTTATTCAAGAGATGGCTAGAGCCATGTTGCATAACAAGGATGTGGCTAGAAACTTGTGGGGAGAAACCGTTAACACTGCTTGTCATATGGTTAATAGGGTGTATTTTAGACTCGGCACCAAGAAGACTCCATATGAGTTATGGAAGGGAAGGAAGCCAAATGTTAAGTATTTCAGAATCATTGGTTTCATTCTCAAGGATAGAAAGAATATGGGAAAATTTGACTTCCAAAGTGATAAAAATATATTTCTGCAATACTTCTCTACAAGCAAGGCTTATCAGGTATACAACAAAAGAACCATGAAGGTAATGGAAACTTGTAAATGTTGTTATTGATAAATCTTCAAATTCTGGTTTTGAGAAATTTAGTGAGGAAATCCCCAAAGAGATTCTGCCTCCCGAGCCTAGGGAAGTTCAAGAAATTGTTAAACAAGAGCTCGCATCTCCTAGTACTCCAGATACTCTAAGTGTTGTAGAAAATTCAGCAGACATATTTACTTCACCTGATTCTGAAACCCATAAAGAGAAAGGACCTTCCTCCTGGATCAAATTGAATTATCCTCTTGAAGTTATTGTGGGAAACATGAATGAATTTACACGAAGAAAGCATACAGTTGATAAATGTGTTGCTAACTTTGTGTTTTATTCTTGTTACTTGTCGCAGGTTGAACCCACTAAAGTTGAGGAAGCTCTTCAGGATGAAAGTAGGGTTGAAGTTATGCATGATGAATTGCTTCAGTTTCAGAGGAATGATGTCTGGACTCTAGTACCTAAACCGAAGGGTGAGCACATCATTGGCACAAAGTGGATATTCCGCAATAAGACTGATGAGGAGGGTAATGTGATCCACAACAAGGCTCATCTTGTAGCTCAAGGATACTCACAAATGGAAGGAGTAGACTATGATGAGACATTCGCTCCAGTAGCCTGCATGGAGTCCATCAGAATTCTCCTAGCCCTAGCATGTCACCTGAATTTCAAGCTATACCAAATGGATGTAAAGACTGCTTTCTTGAATGGGTTCCTTAAAGAAGATGTCTATGTGGCTCAACTAAAAGGATTCATTGATCCACACTTTCCGGATAATGTTTTGTACCTCAAGAAGGCACTTTATGGTTTAAAGCAAGCCCCTAGAACTTGGTATGATAGGCTCACACAATACTTGGTGTCTCATGGGTTCACAAGAGGAAAAACTTATCAAACTCTCTTCATTAAACGGGAAGACGACGAGTTAATAGTTGCTCAAGTCTATGTTGATGATATCATCTCTGGGTCGACTAAGGATGAACTTGCTCATAGTTTCTCAAAACTCATGCAAGGCGAATTCAAGATGAGCATGATTAGAGAGCTGACTCACTTCCTTGGCTTGCAGATTCATCAACAAGATTCAAGTATATTCTTATCTCAATCCAAATAAGCAAGAAATCTTGTGAAAAAGTTTGGTTTGAAATTTGCTAGTTCTATTAGAACCCCTGTGAGCCCAAATGTGAAACTCACTGTTGACTTGTTAGGTAAAAGTGTAGATTCATCTCTTTATAGAAGCATGATAGGTAGTCTTCTTCACCTTACTGCTAATAAACCTGACATTAGTTACAGTGTGTGCTAGATATCAAGCTAATCCCAAAGAGTCTCATATGATTGCTTTGAAAAGAATCATAAAGTATGTCAAAACCACTACTGACTTTGGTGTGTGGTACAGCAAGGACACAAATGATGTCTTAGCTAGGTATTCTAATGCTGATTGGGCTGAGAATGCTGATGATAGAAAGAGTACATTGGGGGGTTGTTTCTATGTGGGTAATAATCTTGTCTCCTGGATGAGCAAAAATCATAATTCCATGTCATTATCCACTGCAGAAGCTGAGTACATCGCTGCTGGTAGCTGTTGCACCCAACTTCTACGGATGCAAAAACTCCTCCATGATTATGGTATTTGTCAAGAGCATCTTACCATATACTGTGACAATACCAGTGCCATCAACATCTCTAAGAATCTGGTTCAACATTCTCGAACTAAACACATAGAGATTTGACATCACTTCATTAGGAAGCTTGTCGATGATGGTACTCTCACTCTTGAGTTTATTCACATTGATGATCAGAAGACTGATTTGTTTACCAAACCTCTTAACAACAAACAGTTTGAATTCCTTCGCCTAAACATTGGTGTCATTCCATGGATTGATCTCTTCTTTTCCTCCTCCTTCCTCATGCATTTGCATCTAGTTTTATGCATTGCTTTGCTTTACTTAACATGTTTTTGATTGTTTGTTTGTTTTCAGTTTTGCTTTATTTTGTTTTTTCATATAATTTTTTTTTTGAAAAATCAGAAAAATATAAAAAGAGTGTGTGTTTGTGTACATTGGTACTTGTGTACCTTGGATGGCCATTGAAACAAAATTTTCTAAACTTTGTATCTTTTGTAGCTTAGATGAGCATATCTATGCACAACTAAGCAAGTGAGCTTTGTGGCTTGTGTTTGTGATAAGTAAGGTTAAGTAATCTCTTGTACTTAACACTCATATCACCATTGCATCCTAAGAGAAAGGCATAAATAACCATCTCACCATTGTTGCCTGCCAATCATGAAATGACATCTATATGCTTCGGCATAGAAAAAGTGGAATGTCAAATGCTTATCATCATTAGGTATTTCTTTTCTATCTCTTATATGCCCACGCATGGTTTGCTTAAAAGAAGAATATGCAAAGAAAAATAAAAGCAAAAAGACCAAAATGCTTTATATATGATTGCAAGCATGTATTCTAGGAGATGTGGGAGTTATAGGATGTACCTTGAAGGTGATAGTCCCCATCAAACAGTTATGATTGTGTGTGAATTAAAGTGATTTTCTCATATCTCAAATCGTCACAAAATGTAGACACTTATGCAATCTTGCGATGTTTTTCACACACAACACACAATATTCTTAGCTACTTTTGATCCATGTGCAGGTACAATGTGATTTGGCCATCACAAGGAATACATGTGTTAATGTATGCTCACTAAACTGTCTTAACTTGTTTTTAAAATATAAAATTGGTTAGACTTGTTTAGTGTGTGTGTGTGTTTTGGGATCTATGTGCTTAACATTTTTCTTGATTGAGAGATGATTTTGAGAGCTTAAAATGTTGTTTAGATCTTTGTTTGAGTAGCATACTTGATTGCATTCATATCTGTGTTTTTCTCTTCTTTGAAAAATTGTTTTTAAGCAATCTCGATAGCTTCTTGATAGCTCTTGATAGCTAGGCTATCTATCGAGACCATTCAGCTTCTTTTTATCTCATTCTCGATAGCTCTCGATAGCTAGTTCGATCAATTGAGAAACTTTTTGTCTCCTTAATAGCTTCTCGATAGCTACCTCGATCCATCGAGCTTCATTGTTTTGAAAATCCCTCGTTAGATCCTCGATAGCTAGTTCAATAGCCAAAACACGCCTTTTTAAATCTCGATAGCTCTCGATCGATCGAGATTTATGAAATTTCTATATATATGCGCGTCACGATTTTAGATCTATTCTCCTTGATCTCTCTCGACTGCTTTGAGTCTTTTCACCTCCCAAACACCTCTCACTCACTCCAAACTTCATTCCCAAGTATTCTTCGGCCTTAATCTTGCTTTTCTTCACTGGTAAGGTCCTTAATCCCTCTCTTCATCATGCATTTCATGTTTTATGACCTAACTTTTGGGATTTTTTGAAAGTTTTGAGATTTTTCAAAATCAATGAAGCTTTTACTCAATTTTTGGGATGGGTTTTGTCAAAATGATGTTTAAAACTTCATGCATTGCATCACATGTGCATTATAACAATTTTTCATGCATTTTAGATGTATGTTTACTTTATTGCTATATTGTGTGTGCTAGTAGGTTTGGATTTGGCTGAGCCTATGATTTATTTAAATTTACATGTCACATGTTCATGCATTTTCATGCATATTTACCTTCAAGTTTCTATATTTTTTATATTGTATCTTGTTGGTTCTTTTCTGATTATCTCTCTCTCTCCCTCTCTCTCTTTTTTTTTTACTTATTGCGTCATGGCACCTAAACATAAATCCACTCTGTCCCGAAACCCTCTCGTTCCGGGGTATCTTCTTCTTCTTCTCCTTTTGACCCCACTCTATCTCATGTCCGGTTCTGTGATGAGAAGGTCAAATCGAACTTCTTAGAGAACTTTTCACAACGAGGCATTCATTCGGAATGCCAAGTCATTCTGTCAGACTTTTCTGACACTGACCTACCCACTGTCATCTTAGTAGGGGTTGGGAGTCACTATGTGGCACCCCGGTCACGTGCCCTTTCATGATTATACAGGAGTTTTACTCTAATATGCACAAATTTGATTATTCTATACCCCAGTTTGTCACTCACATTCAGGGTATACGCATGGTAGTTACTCCGAAAATTGTTTCTGAGGTACTACACGTGCCTAGGGTAGCACATCCTGACTACCCTAGCTGTGAGCATCTACGAACAGTGTCCAAAGACGAACTCTCGTCTCTATTCTATGAGACACCATCTTCTTGGGGTGACCGTCAAAACAACTCATGCTCAACCTTTTATAAAGGTTCGAGAATCCTAAACATGGTGATGACATTCGTTCTCCATCCATTGTCTCATTATAACACTATCACAGAGCCTCGTGCTCGGTTTTTGTTATCCCTCATTGAGGATCTTTCCATTGACTTCCCTTTTCACTTCATACTCTCCCTTATAGATGTCTATAAGGATTTGGCAACCCGTGATAAACTCATCTTTCCTTCTGCTATCATGACGCTTATTTGCCATTTCTCTGTCTCCTATCCTGAGTCTCCCCACTTCACGTTCATGTGTGCCATTGACGCTGCTACCGTAAAGAGAAATGTTGTATAGCTTCGCTCGAGGCAGCCCTAGCTAGAGACGATAGCTTTGCTCCTTCGTCTTCAGTGGGTGGAGTGACAGTTGAGGCCATCATGGCACAGCTTGTGCGCATGGATGCTTGCCTTGACACTCTCAGTGATGAGTTGTGTCAGGTGAACACCCGTGTTGGTCGTATCGCACGACGACAGGCTATCATGGGTGGTTTCACTGTCGCTTCCCCTCCATCTCCGCCAGTCTTTGAGGATGAGAGTGACAATGGCTCCAGCAGTGATGATGCTAATGAGGATGATGATGATCGCTTGCCTAGTGATGATGAGATGTCTACTTGCCCTTTGTCACTCGTGACAAAAAGGGGAAGTAGTTTTGGGATAAGAGTAGTCATACTTATAGGGGGAGTGTATATTGAGGGATGTCGTGAGGATTCTTGTATCTATCTTCTTCTTCTTCTTCTTCTTCTTTTTTTTTTTTTTTTTTTTTAAAATTTTAGATACATTATTTCTTTGTATATTGGTCTTGTGACCACTTGACATTCATTGTACTTATATTTGGTTTATATATATTTTGATGTATGGTATTTCACCTATCTCTCCATGTGTTGTTTCTTTTCTCTCTTTATACACATGTTTCTTACTTAATGTATGCAATCTATTATTTCTGTTTCACACTAAGATGCCTTGATAAGTTTTGTTTAAAGTGTTTCAGAAATACAGGTTGTCAAAGTCTGCTTACCATAAACTCTCTTCTTGTAAAGTTTTTCAAGAGTTTGTGTTAGGATAAATTTTATTGTATTCAACAAGTGAGTATGAGTTGAGTGATTTATGACTTCTCACATATGTTCATTTGTTTGTTGTGATTTTGTCACAGATTGCCAAAGGGGGAGATTGTTAGGACATATGTGATTCAATGTTAGGAACATATGTCACTATTTTATGTAATTGGCTAATCCTTTAACAAAACGCACTTTACTTGTAATTTGGTAGATCTAGGATGTGTTTAATACTTCAAGAAACAATGTTTCAATTTCAATTTTATGAAACTCAGTTTTTCAGAGCTGATTTTCATCCAATTCGTGAGTATGTGTTTAGGCTTTCTTTTCTCACAACCCTAAACATATATATATGAGGATTATTTTGAGGGCCGTCAAAGGTTGCACAATTGCATAAGTGTATAGCAAAGTCTTATTCATGCAAATTGTGATTAGAGACAGAATTTGTCCTAGTTCATCTTTCTCTTGAAGAAGCTGCTGTGTTTGTACACCGTAGGGTTTTGTGACCAAGGAGCTTCTTGATTTTCATCGTCTGGATGAACTGAAGAACTTTGCAGCTAACATCTTTCTCAAGTTGGTGATTAAGTCGCGTACTAGGATCTGCGCATTTATTGGTTAGTCACATACTAGGAGCCGTGCATTAAAAGGAGAGATTGTCACTATAGAACAAGTCTAATTGGGTATTGGGGTAAGGGTTCAACTGTAGGTTGGTATAAGATACTGAGATTCCTTTACTTGTAATTGCTTGTTGTGATAATAGTGAATTCTCGGGAGTGGTGACCTCAAAATCACCTGGTGGGGTTTTTGCCGTGTTGGTTTTCCCCATTGGAAAACAAATCACTTGTGTCAATTTAATTTCCGCTGCATTTAGTTTAATTGGTGATTTGTTTGTGCTGCCACGCATATTGTATGTTAATCTGATTAATTAATTAACTTAGCTAATTAATTGGTTAATTTATCACAAGGGGTCAATACATTCTTGGCCTATCACTCTTCATTCAATTAAAAAACTCAAATTGTCTCTCTTCCTTTATTATTTTAATGAGTTGTTTATATTATTTTAAATGAAGAGGTAAAAATATAAAACATTTAATGTTGGGTGTATTGTAAAGTGATGTGGTAAAATAGATAAAGTAGCTTTTTTAAGGTACTAAAATCTAAATTTTTTTGCACCACTACTATAAATGCTCTAACTTCAAAATAAAAATAAAAAACCTTACCAGCCTAGTATTAAAAAACAATATTATTTTGTTTTGGTGTTTTGTGTTTTTTTTTTTTTTTAGTCTTTGCTGGTAGATTATTGCATATTAATATATTAAGAAATAATAATTTATGTATTTATAATTTGTCAAAACTATATGGATGCCTATTTGGAGTAATTTTTTTTTCCTTATACTCTGGGCCCCTCTAGCTTGAAATCCTGGGTCTGTCCCTACATACATAAGATGGGTGAGTGGCCTAATATTAAGGTTGATTCTAAGAGCAAGTTTTAGTTAGGTATTCTTCTGCTAGTTATATTACAAAACATGTATTCAAGGAAAGAAAACATACGAAATATTGGGTTCCTGTGAGATCTTGTGCATGCATAATAAGGGATAGAGCGAAGACTTAGGAGGGCCGAGATACACTCAAATCCCAGTACTTAAGAAAATCATTGCGTAAATGTACTCTTGGTCCCTAAATTTTGGGTCCATTTCCATTTTGGTCCTTACTTTTCTATTTTACTACTTGTAGTCCCTATAATGAAAAACATGTTTCATTTTGGTCCTTACCATCATCTCCCTAATGAAAATTGCTTATGTGGCAAACGTAGTACATTGTTGGCACACTAAATGCTAACATGACCATTTGTTGGGAACATTTTGCAACAAAGGCCAAAAATGCAAGAATGACTCAAATTTCCCCTTGCGTTCTTTATAAGTGATTATTTGTGGAAAGTATCAAACCCAAAATTCCAATATTTAGTAAATAAAAGTTAACGGTGCTTTAACAAGAGAGAAATCAAAATACTAATAACAAAAATGCTGAAAAAATTCATAAAAACACAACAGGTTCAAAACTTCGACCACAGTCAGATAAGAGAAAATTGAGAGCGGTTATGAGGAAGAGAGGAAAGGTTTCCTTGGACCCATATTTCCACCTCCTGACTTTAAAATTGTGAGAATGTGAGCTAGCTAAATGGGCTTTTGTTCTAAAGTTTCAGCTATGTGTGTAAAACGTGGTTGACTTTGTTTTGAGTTAAAGAGAGAGTTTTATAGCAAACTTTAGGTGTCCTTAATGACTGGGTTTTAGGCTAAAGATGAGGCTATGGACCTCCCAGGTGCTAAATTTGTGTTTGGTTTAGATTTTCTTTAGTTGGGTAAAAGAGTTAGCTTGCTTTATGCATAATTTGGGAAAGATTTGATTAAGTCCTTATTGGCTCCTCATTTTTAGTTATTTTAGACTCTTGGGAGGCTCACTTAAATGAGGGCTAGTAGCCGGAGTTGGCCAATAAGAGTCAACTATGTTTTAAAGGTAAAAATGGGTTAGGGCAGAAACTTTGGGCCACAGTCAGTTAGAGCATAAAAGCTTTTTTGGGATGGAAATTTAAGGTACAAGACCTCTTCCATGAGTTTGAGGTGCTATCAGTGTCTCTTATCCACTTGGTAGCACGCATGGGCTGGGCTCATGCAAAAGGTTTGAAAGAAACCCCATACACTTCAAACCACACTGCCTTAATTTCCCCAATATGTCGCATAAGCTTAGGTCATGCTCAAAAAATAATCAAATATAATATAATATATGAATTAGACCCACAAGGAGGTTGTGTTTGGTTAAGTCGAGCTTGTAGAAAATGTGTCACGAAAATGGGTATCAACACCATTAAATTAATATTAAAAAATTTATTTAGTAGTTAAAAATGCCATGTTAGCATTTTAATTAAAAAAATGCCACGCCAGATAAAACAATAAAAACAAATTCTAAACTATTTAAAAAATAAAAATAAAAATAATTCAAATTGTTTCAATTCTTTTTTCTTTTCATTATCTTGTTGGAAGAACATGTTCTTCATGTTCTTCCTCAAATAACATGTTTGGCTACCGAAAAAATTAAAAAAATATATATATATTTTTGTTTCTTTTCTTACATTTTCTTAGCAACCAAACACTAAAACCCATTGAGACCAAAACCCAGCAATCACCAAAACACTGAAACATCTCAAATCCAAAACACCAAAACCTATTGAGATCAAAACCCAGCAATCAACAAACCCACCCCACGACCCACTACCAAACCCAACCGACCACCATTTCACAACCACCAACTACCACCACCATGGAGGGACGAGGCAGGAAGAGAGAGAGAGAGACATCGATTTGAGTAAAAGAGAGAGAGTGAAGCACCAATTTGTGAGAGAGAGACATTGATCTAAAAATGTGAGAGAGAGAGAGAGAGAGACTAGTCTGATAGAAGAGGAGCTTTAATCATTTGGGTTTGGTTTTTAGCGAAATCGAGAGATGGAGAGAGTGGGTCAGTTAGAGAAAGAAAGAAAGCACCACTGCCAGTTGTGGTGGTGGCAGTGGTGATGAGCGAAGGAGGCAAAACTCAGACATGGAGTTAGAGAGAGTTCTGAGAGTTTTGGAAGAGAGAGGATTGAGAATGTCTTAGAGGAGTTAGGGAATTGGTTTGAGAAAAAAGTTTTAGGGTCAAAGCTTTTATTTTAAGCGTGTGATTGTGTGAGAAAATGCTTAGTAAAATATATGTTTTTAATTGTTATTGATCTATGAATATGAGTCATATTGTGGGGAAAAACACAAAGAACATAAATAAGTTCTTCCAAAAAAAAAAAAAGAAGAGAAATGAATAAAATTTTTTTTTAATTATCTTATTTTATTTTTAAAAAGTTATAAATTCCTTTTTTTTTTTTACAATTTTTATGTGATTTTTATTTATTTAAATATTGACATGGCATTTTTAAAATGAATAATTTTTTTAATATTATTTTAATTGTCACATAGCATTTAGTATGCCAACAGTGCACTCCATTTGACACGTAAGCAATTTCTATTAGTGAGATGACGGTAGGAACCAAAATGGAACGTTTTTCATTTTAGGGATTAAAAACAATAAAATAGAAAAGTAGGGACCAAAATGGGAATAAGCCCAAAATGTAAGGACAAAAAATTCATTCACGCCAAAACTCATTATAGTTTAAAACCTTATATTGTAGCTCTAGATTAACCCATAGACAACCATGTTTCTTATCCAAGCTACGTATAAAAGAAAGATATATGTGTTCTTATCCAAGTTTCTTTGGGGAACTTCATCAAACACTTAAGTTACAATCCTATGCTAATGCTTTAATATAAATTAAAATTTTCATGACTCATTTAGAATCCAAACAGAAACCCACAAAAAGAATCCAACTTTAATGAAATTTTGAAAAAAGAAAGTGTAATTTTCATGAAAGCATGGAAACATTGAACAAAAATGGATGTATGAGTGTGTGTGATAGAACCATCAAAACCCCACATTTGCAAAGAAAGAGATGAGGAAGGAAGACCAACTACATTGTAGTAGTACATACCAGGAGGATCTATATTTGTAATTTCTTCAACCATTGGACTTTATGGTTTGTTGTTGTTGTTGTTACCACCAAAGCAACAATGACACTCTATCTCTCTTCAACTCAGACATAAAAGATATTATTTTTTGTTTAATTTTCAATGATTTGGGCAGATTTTGTGTTGTTATTTGAGCTAATTTTTGGTTTTAAGTTAGTCAAGATCACTGGGGGGGGGGGGGTGGGGAGGAAGTTCAAATTTTATTACCAAAATTCAAAACCAAGCTTAATAAACATTATGTTTTTCTTTTTCCCATTGTCCCCCATAGCCCAAACATAGCTCCATCTTAATGCATGATTAAGGTTGCATACGTGAACCTCTTGAAGTACATAAGCAAGTTTAATGGCCACCCTGCTGGCGCAAGCGCCTGTGACGAGTTTTGGTTCTCCTTGTGGGAAGTACGCCTCGGCCTAAGGTGGACAGAACGGAGGGTGTAAATGTAGTCGCCACCTAGATTGAATCTAGGAACCATATGTATAGCGCCCTTATGTGAAGGACTGATCTTACCAAAGCACATGTCCAAAGTTTAGGCATAGGGATGGGAAGGTGTTAGGCACCTAACCCCACCTAACCCCACCTAACCTATAGGTCGGCCTCCACTCATTGTGTTCTAAGTCCTAATCCCATCAAAGGGTCTTTTAATAGGCTACCTTCAACTCACACACACACACACACACACACACACACATTAACATGCATTTAACATTACAAAATAACTTATTGTCCCAAAATCCTAGCATACATCTATCATGGCATCCATTCACATACATTCAAGAGGCAGAGAGTCAATCACAAAGCAGCAACATTAATAAGGCATCGATATCAAGATAACCTAAACATCCCATCATAGCAATATGACATCAACCAATCATACTCATTATGTCCAACAAATAAAACAAGTTAATTAACCAAATGCATGTCCATGTCATTTGCATGACTTACCTCACTTACCTTGTAGCACCACAACACCTATGCATCAATGCATGTTCATATCCATATGCATGTTTATGGTGTCCATTCAATCAAATAACTCTAATCATGCATTCTAAACAAAAATCATTTAAAACATGTTATGCTACGGACCTAAGACCTAAAACATGTGAGAAAGAACAAAACAAAACCTAAAAGCATGCATTTAATCAAACAAAATAAATAAACAAAATCTGGGTTTCTGGGCTCTAACCTGCGTACATACGGATCCATATGCATGTTTATGGTGTCCATTCAATCAAATAACCCTAATCATGCATTCTAAACAAAAATCATTTAAAACATGTTATGCTATAGACCTAAGACCTAAAACATGTGAGAAAGAACTAAACAGAACCTAAAAGCATGCCTTTAATCAAACAAAATAAATAAACAAAATCTGGGTTTCTAGGCTCTAACCTGTGTATGCATGCAGAGGCTAACGTACATAGGGAGCCAAGGTTGCGTAATCAGGCACAAGCTTGCGTTCGCAACCCTGCCCAGAAACTCAGCAAGCAAACACCAAACAAACCTTGTTTAAACAATCTAACATGCTTTCCAAATGAATAAACAAAGATCCTAAACTACACAGAGAGGAAATAAAGCAATAAAAAAAAAGAAGAAAATTAATAAATAAAGAGAAAAAAGCAAGAACAAATACCTCACACAAGAAGCTTTTGGAGTTTAATTTTGACCTTTCACCTCGATCAATTTGCAAAACAAAATACCCAGAGGGTTAGTATGTTTAACTAGAAGGCTTTGAACTAAAATAAGTCCTAGCCAAAAAACTTTAGTTTCAGATACTTTTCTAAGTATAAAGTTTCTCTTTAAATCACTTTTTTGGAGTGAATTCTTTGTCTTCTTGGGAAAAGAGTCGTGGGGACCTCTTATAGTGTTCAAAAAGAAAGGGTGGAGGTAATTCCAAGCGATGTGGGATTGCCTCTACCGAGATTTTGTAAAATATTTACCTTACATAGAATCTAGAAACCCTAGCTACGTACACAAGCTTGTGGCCGTGAACTCAGGGGCTAAGGATGCATACGTAGGCTCAAGGCCGTGTATGCACCCTTGGGGTTTTGTAAGGATTTTTCTCTTTTCAAAAAGCATCTTTCAACTAAACATTTCTATAGCTAGGCCCTAGATTAGCCCTGAACCTCCTAGTGTTATCGTCATTGGGGAACGGGGGCTCGAGTCATAAGGGGTACAAAATGAGGTGTCTACATACCCTCCTTCACCAGAAGTCATCTTCCTAAAATTTTAATGGACACATTGTTAATACCAAGCGCTTATCCACTACACCAAGAACTATAGCTGATGATAAGGGCTAACTTTATTCCTTTAAAGGGTGGCAGCTCAGCCTCAATGGGCTGACTAAAACTTAGCCCAACTTGGCCTCACCCACTGCACCAAAAGCTATAATTGATGGTAATGGCACAACTTTATTTTCTTAAAGGGTGACAGCCCAGCACCAATGAGCCAACTGAAACTTGACCCAACTTGGTCCCTCTTCTGGTAGGATACTAGACTCAGTCAACTAGGCCTCTGGCCAACACAATTAATGTTGGGTTGACCTTAGAGAACATAAATAACACAATAAAGTGACATAAATCACCCTATAGAAGGGCACCTATGGTGTTATTTTTTTTTTTAAATAAACACAGCATTTTGAAGGGAAAATTTAAGGGGTGACTAGTAGGATTAGAGGTAGTTAGGATATTAATCAAGGAGTACAACATAGAACAAGATATACTCACCAAAAAACATCTAAGGCGTTAGAGATTTACCTTGAGAATGGAGTATTCTTTGAGAAAGTAACTTCATAGGTGTGTTTATAAGGGAGAGTAGGTAAAAAAAAAGGTGAGGAAATGAGTTCAAATTCTAAAACAAAACACAAAACCTCACTTCTAGGGGTGTGCAGCCAACCCATCAAAATCAACTCGATCCAACCCAACCTGCCGGGTTAGGTTGGTTTTTAAGGGTTGGTAGGTTGGGTTAGGTTGCGAGATTTTTTTTTTAAAATTTTTTTTTACATTGGGTCAAACTTGTCTTATAAATAATCAACATTTGCTATAATGGAACAAAGCATAATTAAATATCGACAAATAAGAATCAAACCATAAAGTCTTTCTTATAAAATCCATCAAACTAAAACTTTAACAATAAAGTCTCCAAATACAATCTCAATTAGTTTCATGAATACTAAACTCACTATCCTAAAAAAACATAATAAAACAGTCCTTCGTGAGGGTCCCTTTTGGACAGCACCCAGGCCCAAGTAGAAGCAAGGAACTTGGGCCCTCTTACTTGTTGTTTTAAGGGACTAGGCTTGGTTCACCGCAGCTAAATGGGCTGATTATGAACCAAATGGTGCACAGAGCAGGAATCCTACAACACATACATACTAGCAAACAAGAAATATATGCATTGAACAGCAAGAAACAATAAAAGGGCAATGCAATAGAGAAAGATACAAAGTAAACGTTAGGGGTCCTTAAGATACTGTGAATTATTTCATTAATTTCTCAATTGTGTAATACATCATGCTTACTAGGACGTATCACAAGGTCCAAATAAGTTCAAAAATCACAGACTTAGATGGCTCTTCAGGCCTCTATGACTTGCAAAGTTTGAATCCTTTTGAATCCAAGTGTATTCTTTAGTGGCTGTTTGAGGATATCGGGCAGTATTTAACTCTCTTTTCTTACTTTATTTGAATTCTAACAGAGTTTTCTCAATGATTCTACTCTAATTTACTATTACTGAATGCCCCTCATTGTTGGCTGCTTCCCCCTTTTATAGTGTTATCCTAGGGTTTCTAGGGTACCATTGATTCCCCCATTTGTTCCCTTGGGTACTAGAACCAATATTATGCCAGCAACTTTGGGGGCTGGTCCCTTCCTTATTTCTCATAATTTTCTTCTTTTGGTGTTTCTTCCTAAAAAGTCTCCTACTGCCTTTCCGTTCTGGTATGTCTTGAAGAGCTGACCTTGGGTTTTTCTCCTTTCAAGGCTTCTAGTTCCCACCTTTTTAGACTCAACTTTTGGGTACCTTTCCCTTTGTCATTTTTCCCGAGTGAGCTGATTCCTTCCTGCCAGGTTGAAAGTTTCCCAGCTACTTCCCTTCATGGTTCTTCTTTCTGGGTTCCCCGAGGTACCAGCCCCTTGTTCATGAATTGTTGGTTCCCAAGCTTTCTGATTCCTTTCTGCATCATTGGGTGGCTGATAGGGACATATCTATTCTCGTTCCTTGTGTTTCTTGGCATCCCCTTTGAACTGTCTTAATCCAACCCTAGCTTTGCTGCACGTCCCGAGGATCCCAAGCTCCAGCCTGTCCCCAAGTATCCCGGCCCAGGTCATACCACTGGGCTTCCCTAGCGATTTCCTGACCTTGGTGGGCTGGGCTTTTCTCCTTCCCTTCGTTTCATGAGTTCTAAAGCTTACTCATACGTGGGTTTGGGTTCTTCCAAAAAACCTGAATGGATATTGGGCCTACCATCCTTTTTCTTTATTGCGAGCCCAAGTATACTTTTTTTTTTATAGAGTTCAATTCTCTATGCCATTTTTGGCCTTGGTGCAACTTCATGACTTTTTAGACCTCAACATTTAGCCCCCCGAGCTTGTGGGTTGCCTGTAGCCTACGTGTGAGTAAACCAGATCCTTAACTTCTGTAGGAGTTCCTTCTCTACTATTTTACTTAACCTCAAGGTCCCTTCTCTTCTTCCTTCAGGGTCTTGTCTTTCCTACTATTTTCAAGTATCCTGGTTTCCTTTGCGTGTTGCACCTTTTTTTTTTTTTTTGGGGTGTAACTCCCCCATTTTGCACGGAACTTGGTAGTTGAATGTTAAAGTGAAAACTTCCCCCATCCACTTTGTGCCATTAAAAAGCAGTCACTTCATACTTTCTTTTCACTTTCTAGAAACCTTTATTTCCAAACTCATCACCTTTCTTCCAATCATTTCTATTTCTTTGTTTCTTCTTCTGTGTTATTCACTCCCTTGACTTCCCTGTTTCCCAGTGCATTTGCCTTTCCATGGCTTCTTCCTCTTTGAGAAAAAGGAGGGAGCGCACTCCCAGTCCTTCTGAGGGTGAAAGCTTCTCTAGGTTTGCATAGGGCAAGACGCCGAGGGTTGCGGGGCGCCCAGCTTTCCCTTTACGGGATCCCTGGTACACCCCCAGCCTGTTTTTTCCTCAGGTGTCTCACTGCGAAGCCCCTTCTTCCCCTCATACTTGGGTGTTCTTTGGTCAGTCCAGGTTTGCTAGTTCTGGTCAGGTTCCAGATCCGAGGGAGATCTTAGATCTGCAGATTAGGCAAGGATCTCGAGAAGCAGTTCCCATTTTCTTTGATTTCATTCCTAGCAAGATTACCGGTTGGCCCATTTGGGTGGATAGGGAGCTCTCTAATGGCGAATTCGTCAGTCATTTGGAGTGTGCTAAAATTTTGAGATCAGTAGCGATTTCTAGGAACCTTGAAGGTTTTAAGGACGTTAAGGGTCTTAGACACTTGGTGCACCGCTGGTGTCCCTCCCTCCACACATTCTTCTTCTCTGTTGGTGAGCTCACCATCACTTTGGAGGATGTGATCAACAATCTTCTTCTCCTAGTGTTTGGTGATGAGAATCCTTTTGATATCAGCCTTTCTAGCGAGGATCTCGAGGTAGAAGACAAACTTTTCAGTCACTTCGGTGGGCGCATTACTTCTCCTGGTGGGAAACCAGCCAGAATGGGGAAGTGGGTCATGAACCTTTCTCACGAAAAAGACAAGGCAATTAGGCGAGCCGGGTTCCTGGCGCTTTGGCTTAGTAAGTTCTTGTTCAGTGAATTCCTCGGGTACGGGGTTAAGTCTGTTTTCTTTCATTTGGAAATCAGATTGGCCCGGGGTGCCTAGTAGCCTTTAGCCCCCATGTTTTTAGGCCATGTTTACTCCCAATTAGATTTGCTTCATGGAGATGAAGTTGAAGGCAATTCTTGCTACGCTATTACCTTGTCCCTTCACTATGCCATCCTTTAGGTGTTCATATGGGACCGTTCTTTTGTTACTTTGGCGAAGTGTAGGAATTTGAAATTTGTGAAAGACAAGTTCCAAGGATCTCCAAACATGATTAAGGGTCTGTGTGGCAACTCTACTGATAGCCATCCTATCATTTTTTGATGGGCTAACTTAAAAGGTGGCAACCTCAATTTGGTGGAGTAGTTTAATCAAGCAGGGCACTTGAGTTGGTGCTCTCCCCAAGAGTTTAGTCCTGTGTTCACCTGCGATTCTGTGCTGGCCTCTTTCCTTAGTTCCCCAGGAAATACTTTTGATCTGCGCAGGGGTGATGAAGATAGCTTGGCATATTTGGCTTGCATCAGTCCCTCGTGACTTCCAGTACCCTCCTCTAGTGGTCTCAGGTATACTCAGTACTCAGCACACCGAGTCCTTAGGCAGTTTGGTTTTGACCAAGACATCCCACCGATGTTCAAGGAGGTGGTGCCTTCTATTCCTTCCCTAGATTCGTTTCTGAGGTCTCATGCTTTTTCATATTGGTCACGGAGAAGCCCTTAATTTGTGGTGCCAAACTCCCAGAAAGGAGTCTTTGCTTCCAGTGGCTTTGTTGGCTTCTGGAGAAGAGTTCAAAAATCCTTTGCAGATTTTGTTGGTTTTGGTAAGATTGCAAGGGTTCCTGATTCTGGTCTTTTTTCTACCCCCGTCTTTAACACACGTCTAGCCTTTCCTACTGCTGGCATCGTTTCTGTTGCAATAAGTAGCAAGACAGGATTTGTGGAGTGGCATGCTACTAGAGGTGGTTAGGTATGCTATGCAAATGACTTCCCTAAGACTTGGTCAGGATGTGACCTTATCGTGGGCACCTCTTCTGGTGTGCCTATCAAAAGAGGGGTGATGGAGGCAATTGGTGATGTAACCCCCGTAGGTAAAGGTAAAGAGAAGAAAATTAAATAGGAAGCTGTCAAGAGAGCCGAGCTTGAAAAAAGTGCTGAACGTATTGAAGTTGGCCTTGAGACTAAAAAAAGGAAAACTACAAAATCCCAAAAATAGTTGGTCATTTTTTAGGAACCCCAGAGAGTGGACCCCTCTATAGTTGGAAAGGAAGTTGGCCACCCCTTAATCCCAAAGATTCGAGTAAAGACTAAGGTAGAGTCTTCTCTCTCTCAGATTCCTGTGAGTTCCTTAGCCCAAGGTTCTTTGGGGTCCTTTGATTTCATACCCTAGTCTCCCTTAAAACCCTCTGGGCATACCCGCAGTAGATAAAAGACCATTGGAGAATCTGTAGAGAGAGAGAAGGGCAAGGCTTCTTTCCTTCTTCTTCTTCTTCTTTTTTTTTTTTTTTTTTTTTTTTTTTTTTTGCACTAGTTCATTGTTCTTGTTATGTCTCTCCCTTTCTCTTTTTAACTGATGAATGGTCATTCCTTTCTTGCAGTCCAAACGCAAGTCAGACCCCAAAAGAGGCAAGAGTCAGTCATCTGGTGATGATGTGGTACGGCCTCTCTCCACTTGTGCCTTCCACTGCTTATTTTCATTCTTTTCCGGTGCTGTGTACATATGCACTTTATGATGTTCTACCACATACTCTTCTTTTTCTTTTGCAGGTTGGGGTACCTCTTCCCACGACTGGTGTGACTTTAGTGAAAGAAGTGATGACAGCTCCATCTGCTATTCCCCTAGGCGTGAAAAAGGAGCCCTCTAGTGGTGATGTGACTAAGGAAGTTGGGCAGGCAGTGAAGGATGCCCAGCCCACACTGCCTTTTGCTCCCCTAGCTGTTCAGGACCCTGAAGCTTCTCAGCCTCCAATTCCCCAAGATCCCAAGCCCGTGCAGACTCTCAGTCCTACCAAAACTATGTCACTCGAGCCCATAATTAAGCTTGCTTGAGCAAAAAGTCCTTGGGGGGCGCGTCTTCATCCATACAAGTAAGTGAGCGTTATCTGCTCTTTATTAATGCTTAATCTTATCTCTCTTATCATTTCTTCCCGAGAGTTCTTGTTTTCTTTTCCCCTTTTAGGTCAAACCAGTGCTCAATCTGCCCTTGAGGCCGCCTTTTCCTTGGAGTCAGAGGGTTCTAAAGGTGTGTGTTGTTCACCCTCGTTGCACTTCTTCCTCTTTTTTTTCTTTTTTTTTGTTACCTCTCTCTTCCATACTTTTCCCTTGCCTTTTCCTTCTATGGCGAAGCCCCCAATATCCTTCCCTTCCTTTAGCAATTTTGCTAAAGTTTCCTCACCTTTTCTCCAACATGATGTGTGTTCTTTCACAGAGTCCTCCAGGAAATCGAAGGGGCAAGAGGAGGAGGCCTTGCTACAGGAAGCTGATACTGGTTCTTTAGCTTTCTCTTACTTTCCCCACTTTACATGTTTTCCTTTGTTCTTTCCCCTTTTTGAATTTTTTCTACTTTTGCAGGTGCTAACACAGGTGATAAGGATCTTGAGCCCATAGTTCCTAAGGTAGTTGTGGAATCTACTCCCAATGTCCAGGTTGTTGAAGCTTAGGCAGGGACCCACCAAACCATTTAGAGGGTCGAAGGCTCTCTAGTTCTCGAGAGCGGAGACGCAACAATGGAGGAGGCTTCAGGGGTGACTGTCTTAGATCCTAGCTTAGGGCTCCCTGCCTCTTGTCCCACTTTGATTCCTTGGAGTTCAACAGCCTCCCTACGAGCCATTTTTATAGTTTTGGGCCTCCCTTTGGCAATTTCTTAAGATTCTTTGTACTCGTTAAGCATCTACCATTGTTGCTGGGGCTGTTCAAAACCTATAAGGTCTTCACTAGTGGGTTCAGGGGAGGTGTATTTCTGGGCAACATCTTGATGGAACTGTTATGTGCTGTGCTGATCTCTTTGAGGGATTCCTCTCTTAACTCTTTATCCGAGGAGAGGCTTTTGGAATAGAGGGGAGTAGTGCAGGACCTCATAGAAGTGTTCCTTAGCCCACATGCTATTCCAGAGACAGGCCTCCAAGAATCTTGATGCTGAAATTACTATTGCTAAGGAGGCTTTAGCTCGTGCTCACAAGGTATTGCAGGACTTGAAAGTTAGAAGGCAGTGGGTTCTTTCTTCCTCAACGGTTCCTGCCATTTCCCCAGAGAGCTCTTTGCTAGCCAACCTTATGCCTTAGTTCCTTGCTACTTCTTTTTTTAATAGTCTAAATGTATTAATCTCCCCCCCCCCCCTTTTTTTCAGACAATTGAGGCTGTATAAGTTTATCTTTACTTCTTGCTTCTGAACACTACTTCTCTTTTTTTGCAATGTGGATCTGTTTTCTTTTTAAGATTGCTTCTAGCTTTAATAGTATGTGGATCTATTCACAACGTGCACTCTGCACTTTATTTTGTTGCTTCCCCTGGACCAGGTATCTTGGTAGTTGTGTGATTGCACGGGTACTGAACGGGGTACATTGGATGTTCTCTTTTTTTCCAAGTCCCAGGTCATGAACCAGGTAGACCCTTTTTTGGACATGTACTAGGCTAGGTATCCTAGGCGCTTATTTCTGCTCGTGGTCCTAGGCCATGTACTTACTAACTGTGGTGTGAGTCCTGGGTCATGTGCTGAGTTTTTTTTTTTTTTTTGCACTAGCCAAGGTACCCTTCCCAAATTTGCCCACATTCGGGTTATGTAATACTTAGCAATTGTACATTTTAACTGTAGCTCAAAGAAAAAATAAGAAAAGGAGATTTCATTGAACTAATTGCCATACTAAGGAACACAAAAGGATTGTCAAAGATAGTAAGGATCGTGAAATGTCCTTCTACCATGGGCTTTCCTGATGATGTAGGGTTTTCCCATTTTGGGGCAAATTTAGAGGGTCCTAGGACATTTTTTCTTACATGCTCTGCTGCTCTTAACACCAGTTGCCCCTCCGTGAAGGCTCTTGGGTGTATCGTCTATGATTATGCTTTAGCCATCCTCTGCAGGTACCTCTGGCTTCTCCTTCTGGCCACTTCCCATTCCTCTTATAACCCCTCCAGATCCACTAACCTTCTTTCATTATTCATGTCATTTGTGCCTTCCTGGTTTTCTTCAAGGACTACTCTTGGCGTAAGGGATGATTAGCTCCACAGGGCTGATGACTTTTGTCCCATAAACTAGGAAATATGGTGAAAATCTCATGGCTATCTTCAAAGAGCTCTTGCATGCCCAGAGTACATCTGTCAAGTGGTCACTCCATTTTCCTCCATACTCATGTTTCATTTTTTTTAGGATCTTCAGTATCACCCTGTTAGTAGCCTTAACCTGACCATTTCCCTGTGGATAGTATGGTGTGGACCTTCCATGCTTGATGTAATATGCCTCGATCAGGTTCTTCATGTCTTTGTTTATGAACAGGGTCCTATTGTCACTGATTAATCTCCTAGGGATCTCGAATCTTGTGATGATGTGCCCTCGAATGAAGTTTGCCACAGTTGCTCCAGTGGCTTTTTTTCAAAGGGATAGCTTCTTCCCATTTTGTAAAATACTCAGTGGCTACCAGGATCTAGATATGGCCATTTATGTGTCCTATAAGATCAAGCCTCCAAGTGTGGAAAAGCCATAGTGTTGTCATGTCTTGCAGTACATTTGGGTGAGTATGGATTGCATCTCCAAGTACTTGGCATGCATGACATGTCTTAACCAACTCCTCAGAGTCCTTTTTCATTGTTGGCCAATAGTACCCTAACTGCAATAGCTGCCTGTAGAGTTTTCTTTTCCCTGGGTGACTTCCATAGTCACCAGAATGTACTTCCTTGACCACTTCTCTGGCTTTTCTAGGCCCTAGGCATTTTAGGGGATCTCCGGCATACCCCATTTTGAACAAAATCCCGTTCTACAAGAAATACCTAACAACAATTTTCTTGAGCTTATGGGCTAATGCCCTATCAGTTGGTAGGATCCCTTGAGCCAAGTATTCCATGAATGGGGTCCTCCAATCTTCCGTTACAAATACATCATAACTTTCTTCTCTGTCCACTAAAAGTTGACACCTTGGACATTCCTCCTGTACAGTTGCAACGTCCTTGTTCATATTTGGCCAGTAGTACCCCATGCACTGCATTCTTCTGTATAGGCTAATTTTTTCTGCAATCCCACAGATCTGGCTGTGTAACTCTTTTAATCTCAGCTTCCCTTCTTTCTTGTTGATACATTTAGACAAGATCCCTCTGGGCAGCCTTTTGTACAGCTCTCTTTCTATCAGGGTGTAATCCTTTAGCTCTTTGATGCTTCCTTCAAGTCCCAACTTTTCCATCTTCCCTTTTACCTCATTTCTCCAATCTTGCTGTTCTGGTTCTTCAGGGAACATCCTTTTGAGGATCCCTATAATGGAATATTCTTGCTTGCTTATTCTTATTAGTGTACCTCTGACTTTGAATGGTACCTGGGATCCCAGGGTGGCTAGTGCATCAGCGAACCTATTTTCACTCCTTTGGGCGTATTCCACACTGAAGGTCTAAAATTTCTGCTCCACCTTTTGCACCCAAGTTTTGTAAGTTGCCAGGCTTTGCTTTCTTAATGCGAAGTCACCCTTTACTTAGGAGAACACAAGATTGGAGTCTCTTAAAACCCTCATATGTTTTACTCCCATGCTGAGTCCTATGGCCAGCACAGTCAAGTATGCCTCGTACTCAATAGCATTATTTGAACAGGAAAACTCAAGCTTGAAAGATAACGACATGGTATCCCCATCTTTGCAACTTAGCACAATTCCCAATCCATTTGAAATTGTTGTTGTTGACCCATCAAACCTCATTGTCCACTTCTTTCCAGGGAGCTCTGTCACTACCACCTCCCCAGGGATCTCCTTACTTAGTGAACATTGTTCTTTCCCTAGGAATTGGGCTAGCAAATCTGCTATGGCTTGGCTTTTGACAGCCTTGGGGATCCTGAGACTGATGTCATATTAAGAGAGTAAGACCAGCCACTGTGCTATCTCTCCTTAGGAGAGGCTGATGCAGGAGTGCCTTTATGGGATGTGACTTGATTACCAAAAGGATCTGATGGGCCGAGAAGTATCGTTTTTGCCTTTGGGATGCATAGATAACTACTAGGCACGCCCATTCTATCCTGGGGTATCTAGTCTCTATATCTTTAGGTGTCTTGCTCACATAATAAATGGGTTGCTCATTCCCATCATCATCTTCCTGCGTCAGTACGGCTCCTATAGCTTGGGAGTTTGATGCTAAGTATAGTAACAGAAGTCGCCCATGTATTGATGCTTGTAAGGCAGGGAGATAATTCATGATCTGTTGGATCCTTTGAAAGGCTTTCTACTGTTCAATCCCCCAAGTGAACTCAGTCCCCTTTTTCAACAATTTGGATAAACCACTTGTGACTGAAGCTAATCCTAGCACAAACCTCCTGATGTAGGAGACCCTCCCTAGGAAACTTTTGAGCTCTCTAACTGTTATAGGCCTTTTCATTGTTGCGATGGCTGTGGCCTTGATTGGATCTACATTTATGCCTCTGTGATGTACTAAGAACCCCAGGAATTTTCCAGCAGATACTCCGAAGGCACACTTCATGGGGTTCATGCATATATAGTTTGTACTTCCTGCACCTTTCAAAAACTTGTTCAAGTATTTGGAAGTGTCCTGCCCTGGTCTTTGACTTTACCACAATATCATCCACATAATCTTCCATTTTCCTATGCATCATATCATGGAAGATGGCTGTCATGGTTCTTTAGTATGTGGCCCCTACATTTTTAAGGCCAAAAGGCATCACAGTGTAATAAAAATTTCTGATTGCCGTCCCGAATGCTGTCTTTTCTGCATCTTTAGTAGCCATGAGGATTTGGTTATACCTACTATATCCATCCATAAATGAAAATATAGAGTTTCCTGTAGCTGAATCTACAAGAAGGTCAATATTAGGCAGGGGAACCTCATCTTTTGGACATGCCTTGTTCAGATTGTGAAAGTCCACACAACACTGAATTTAGCCGTTCTTTTTCTTCACGGGTACTATGTTGGAAAGCCATTTGGGATGCTGAATTGGTTTGATGAACCCAGCTGCTAGCAGTTTCTTGACTTCCTGAATTATTTAAGCTTCTATATCAGTGTGAAAGACTCTGGTTGGCTGAACTATTGGCTTGACTCCTGGGTCCACATTGAGAGAATGGACCACCAGTCCTGTGTCCAGACCAGGCATCTCATCATACGTCCATACGAACACATCCACATATTTCTTGAGTAATGCCACTAACTGCTCCTTTTCTTGTGCCATTAGATAAAGGGGTCTGCGATGGTTTGGATGTTCCACTTCCATGTCTTCATCTGTGAAGGTTATTGAATTGGTTATTTCCAAGTAAGCTCGGCTAGCATAGGATTCCGCTGTGAAACATTCCATTCCTGAATCTATAAGGAATTTTGTGGCCATCCTTCTTGCTTCTGGCCTAAATCCCAATTGGTTGAATAGTGATCTGAATTTAAGGTTCTTCTGAAGGGGTCTGACTATGTTTGGATGGAAGGATCCTTCAGATTCTTCTGCTTCTACCAGGTTCCCATGGATCAATACAGCCGCTACTCCCTTTCCCTTGTGTTTGGGTAAAGGGTTCCTTTGCACTTCAGGCTCCTTCTGAGTGAGCTCTAGGGTCCCGTCCCTAAGCTTCTTGTGAAAAAGCCTACAAAGGGTCCAGCAGTCGTTGGTAGAATGCTTGACATAGTTATGAATCATGCAAAACAAAGGGTTCTTCCTTTCTTCTTCAGTGGGTGGTCTGGCTACAATGAATGGCCTAACAATTCCATCTCCAATCCATTTATCCAAAACATGTTTCAAGTCTTCTACAGTGCATGGGATCACAGGTGGTTCCTCAGCCACTATTCCTTCAAGCCTCTTCCTTTTTTCTCCAATTAATGCCATCATGGCCTGGGGTACTAGCACCCTCTTTGTTCTCATAGTTAACGCGGTTCTCCTAGTTCTTTGCAGCAGGTCGGCAAACTGGGTTATGCATAGATTTTCAAGATTAAGCCTATAATCAAAAAGCATGTTGGATATATAGGTCTCCACGAGCTCCTTTTCTTCGTGGTCTTCATAACACTCCAGGGAAACATCTTCAAACCTTTTGATGAATTGGACAGGATCCTCTCCAGGTCGCTGTCTTACCATTTGAAGGCTTTGGAAGGTGACCTTGTTGTCACCAAGATAGTACTTTGCGCAAAACCTCTCCATCATCTCGTCCTAGGTCTTGATGGACCCAGGCCTCAGAGTGGTGTACCATGTATATGCTCTGTCCACTAGGGACTTAGCAAACTCTCTTTGACATAGCTCCTTGTCTCCTGCCTAAGGGCCCATGGTGTGAATGAATCTACTCACGTGTTCCATAACACTTCCATTTCTTCCATCAAAAGGATGGAACTTCGAGGGTTCATATCCCTTAGGATAAGGCTTGCCAAAGAGTTCTGGTAGGAATGGGGGATCCCGAGAAAATTGCTTGGTGACCCTCGAAAGCTTTTCCCTTTCTTGTTCTAAAAGGGCATTAACATCTGCTAGCGTGAGATACTGGGGGTTAGCTCCCCTTCCTACTACTAACCCTCCCTCTAGTTGGGCTCTGTCCTGGTTGACCACAGGGGGGACGTTATCCCTGATTTCTTGGGTCCTGCCCTTTTTGAGGAGGCAGATCTCTTACTGCAAATCTTTTAGCACTTCTGCCATTCAAGCCACAAGGTCTAGCTCCTGCCTTGCACGCCTCTACCCTAAGACGACCTCTTGCTCTACCAAAGGTACCTCGTTCCTCTATCTGGAGACCACTTCATTTTCTCCTATGGGCTCAGAGGCCGCAGGTGGGCGCATTGGTACATTTGTTGTTTCTTGGTCTTGGAGCCATGCTCTGCGAAGGGACTGCTTCTTCCCTCTCCTTTACCCAGTCCCCAATCGAGTCACCAAAATGTGAGGGTCCCTTTTCAACAGCACCCAAGTCCAAGTAGAAGCAAGGAACTTAGGCCCTCTTACTTGTTATTTTAAGGGACTAGGCTTGGTTCACCACAGCTAAATGGGCTGAATACAAACCAGATAGTGCACAGAGCAGGAGTCCTACAACACATACATACTAGCAAACAAGAAATATATGCATTGAATAGCAAGAAACAATAAAGGGGCAATGCGATAGAGAAAGATACAAAGTAAACGTTAGGGGTCCTTAAGATACTGTGAAATATTTCATTAATTTCTCAATTGTGTAATACATCACGCTCACTAGGACGTATCACAAGGTCCAAATAAGTTCAAAAATCACGGACTTAGATGGCTCTTCAGGCCTCTATGACTTGCAAATTTTGAATCCCTTTGAATCCAAGTGTGTTCTTTAGTGGCTGTTTAAGGATACTAGGCGGTATTTCCCTCTCTTTTCTTACTTTCTTTGAATTCTAACAGAGTTTTCTCAATGATTCTACTCTAATTCATTGTTTCTGAATGTCCCTCATTGTTGGCTGCTTCCCCCTTTTATAGTGTCATCCTAAGGTTTCCAAAGTACCACTAATTCCCCCCATTTGTTCTCTTGGGTACCATAACTAATGTTGTGCCAGCAACATTGGTTGTTGATCCCTTCTTCATTTCTCATAATTTTCTTCTTTTTGGTGTTTCTTCCTAAAAAGTCTCTTGCTGCCTTTCCATCCTGGTATGTCTTAAAGAGCTAACCTTGGGGTTTTCTCCTTTCAAGGCTTCTAGTTCCCACCTTTTTAGACTCAGTTTTTGGTTACCTTTCCCTTTGTCATTTTTCCCAAGCGAGCTGATTCCTTCCTGCTAGGTTGAAAGTTTCCTAACCACTTCCTTTCATGGTTCTTCTTTCTGGGTTCCCCGAGGTACCAGCCCCTTGTTCATGAATTGTTGGTTCCCAAGCTTTCTAATTCATTTATGCATCATTGGGTGGCTGATAGGGACATATCTATTCTCGTTCCTTGTGTTTCTTGGCATCCCCTTTGAACTGTCTTAATCCAACCCTAGCTTTGCTGCATGTCTTGAGGATTCCAAGCTCCTAGCAATCCCCAGGTATCTCGGCCCAGGTCATACCACTGGGCTTCCCTAGCGATTTCCTGACCTTGGCGGGTTAGACTTTTCTTCTTCCCTTCGTTTCATGAGTTCTAAAGCTTACTCATACGTGGGTTTGGGTTCTTCCCTAAAACCTTAATGGATATTGGACCTACCATCCTTTTTCTTTCTTGCGGGCTCAAGTATACTTTTTTTTTTTTTTTATGGAGTTCAATTCTCTGTGCCATTTTTGGCCTTGGTACAACTTCATGACTTTTTAGACCTCAACATCCTTCAACTAACATAGCTCCAAAAGAAGTTTTCAACCTATGGCTCTAATGATCTACCACTAAACAATATTCCAATGCTCTAATCTGAAAGGTTGGAGAAAGGGAGGGTGAGCTAGAAGCTTAATTAGAGACTACATAACATGAGGATGTCTTTCAAAACAAAATAATAGTATCATTTACAAAATATAATCTTTATAAAACATTTACAAATAGTTGTAACAGTAATATAATATATTATATAAAATTGTTAGAAAGAAAACATTTAACTATAACACTGTAATCAGTAAATAAAATAGTAACCACTTTAGTTAGCCAAAATACAGTAATAGGTAGAAAAAAATATATTATAGTAATAAACAATTTTTCCACTTATAAAGGTCAATAACAATAAAACAATAGTTTGATATGGAAAACATTAAACATTAGCCAGACAAAGACATAAGCTGGTAAACACTTGATGGGTGATTCCCATGGGAAACAATAATACTAACCTCAAAGAGGCAACATTGGCTCCAAAGAGTAAACGATAACACTGGCTCCAAAGAGCAAACAATAATACTGCACCACACCATAATAACACTACATTGGCCAAAGGCCAACACTTAATCCTGTGTTGGCAAAGGTTGCAGACTGTCTAGCTAACCACTTGAAAACATTCTTACTTTATTATAATATAGTCATTATCAATCATATATCATATAATGAACATTTTCTCAAAAATATAGTTTTTGAGTCATTCTTAATATGTACAGTTTCAAAATAACACACAAGAAATAATAAAATTCAGGTATGTGTATAAAGCATTGACAATGGTATAAATTTTTGAAACTTCATGTTTGCAAATATGTATATATATAATTATACACGTCTTGATAGACGTCATGTTCTGAAGTCCACTTATCTCTAATTGCTAAACTAAGCTTCACTTCAATTATCCGGAATGATGTCAACTAGAACCTAATTAAGGATCAAATAACTCAATAAGGGTAGGTTTCGAATAACCCAAAAAGTCCTCTTATAAAACTTTTCCTTAGCCACTGTTAAGATTTCGCAATATTAAATCTAACATAACTTTCTAATATAAATCGTGTCTATAACACATTTTATATAATTGTAGTGTAACCCCTAATACTACAATATGCTATACCTATATATATACCATTAAACACCGCCTATGGATGTCTATATAGGCTTGACATATAAGGAATGGTGATACTACTCCACATATATATTAGGATCTCTTTCAAAATCAATAAACTAATGTATGTTTATATAGATACTTCCATGATAGCCTATTTTCCCTTGAATATATCAACATAATTTCTAAGACTTCCATGCGACTATGAGATGATGAATCCTAAGTCAGAGATGCATTTAATGATTCCAATAAAGTATGTATAGTTAGATGTTTACCTCAGTACAATATGAACTTGCTAAGTACTCTAGTAGTACCACGTTATTCTATTCTTTTCAATGTAGAGAAACCCTAATTCCCTGCTCCTAAACCTTTACACGCTAAGCACTAACTTCTCTTCTTCTTCTTCTTTTTTTATTTTTTATTTTTTTTATTTTTTTATTTTTAAATCTTGTAGTCTCTCTCTACCTTTCACGTGGCTGACTTAAAAAAACCCAATGTGTATATATATATATATATATATATATATACACACATCTAAAATAACACTCCAATTCAATCTAGGAAAACCAATCCCAATCCAATTAGTACTTTTAAATAAATTCAGCTTTACACGTTAAATACATTTCCTAATTGGGCTAGGATTTAAGACCCACTAAAATTTAAATAAGCTTCCAAGACTTTAATTCCCAATTAAACTCAAATTAAGGTTGTTTAGATAGGCTAGAGCTCTAAAGGATTTTATAACACTTAAACTCCTAATCCAAATAGGCTTTAATCTCTTATCATTTTCCTTAACTGATAAGGAGACAACTCCTAATCTAAATAGGTTTTAATCTCTTATCATTTTTCTTAACTAATAAGGAGACTAAAAGTTTAATATGAATAATCCACAAAATAACTCTCACGTTACATCTTCTTTTATTTATTTTCTTTGTAGTGATCATAATATTAAATAATATCACCTTCAAAATAAATGAAATAATTTATCAATTTCACTCTAGAAGCAATTAAATTAAATTTAAGTAAGGAGGGTGTTACAGTCGGGCTGAGTTCAATCATAATATTCACAAATCCGCCTAACCTGACCAAACTCACCTATATATATATATATATATATATGTTTAAATTAAAAAAATATTATACGATTTTGTTATTTACTTTTTTGCCCATCTTCCTAAATAAAACCTAAATGCTAAGTTCTCCTTGTATAGTTTGTATTGGTTTGGTGTTGTGCTCAAGATTATTTGGTTATAAATTTGCTCTTATTTGTGGCAGGGTTGTTCTAATGCTCAATTTAATAATAATAATAGATCCCTATGATGGATTAGGTTAGGTTGGATTTTTTTTTTAACCTACCATGGTAGGTTGGGTTGAAAAAACCTTTCAACCTGACCCATGCACACCCCTACTCGCTTTGATATCTTGAAGCATGTGTTGTGTACCACATCAAACAAGTAATTGACATGTAGTTGAAAAGTTGACAAACTATTGCTTCGTAATAAATGTGATATTTATGAAACTAAAGTAATGCGATGTTACTAAAATACCTAGATTGGCCACAATTCAAAATAAGGGTGTTATGGTCACTCCACAAGTATAAATGCTTGTGGGGTGTTGGGGGTAAGGGCCGGGTTTCAAGTGTCCAAGAGGGAGTTTCACACACATATACACTTAGATTAGATTAGAGTAGAAATTCTATCTTGTATAAAAAATAAAAAAAATAAGGGCGTTGTGAAAATGTTTTGAGATTTTGATGTACTCAATTTTATTTAGAAATTTTAGGGGCACAATAAAATTCACCACATTTTTATAACACCCCTATTTTAAGATATGAGTGCTAATATAATATATTTTTTATTATATTTTTTTTTTCACTTATGGTGGGCTAGCAACCCAACTTATTATAAAAATATTGTGAGTTTTATTATCGAGTGATTTTAAGACTACAAACTATTTCATAACTTTTTACCATAATTTTGATATGACAAACTATGTGTGATTGCCTATCACTTATCATGGATTCACTATTTTTTCTTTACCACTTATACTTTGCCACATCATAATTATGACAAAGAAGTGTGAAAGTTTGTTTTACAAGATTTTTTTTCATTTTACCCACGCAGAAGAATTAAAAAAACAAACTAAGAAAGAAAATCAATTGAAAATAAAAGTCAATGGGAGGCCAAGTTGGCCAACTAGGAATTAAAATAAAAGAATATCAGTAAAAGAATATACTCTTTTGGATACGTTGACTTTTTATTTTCCTCTTTGATTTCTGCCATGAACCACTGTCCCGTATTTACTATTTACCTATTGACTGAGTATTAATGCATATTATTATTCACTATTGCGCACTTTTGACGTAATGGTTACTTTGCAAATATAAGTGATTGTCAGGTGTGTGAAGCAAAGGCCGAGATTCAAGTTTTTAAGACAGAGTTTTACACACATATATACTTAGATTTAAGTTAGCGTAAGATTTCTATTTGCTATTAGAAAAAAAAAAGATTATTCAATGCATAGCTGTCATGGCCGCGATGCTCCCATATGGTTTAGCTACGGCCTATGGGTTTTGTATTATCCCAAAATACAAGAACTTGGGGGAAAAAAGCACAATTAAGACCCTCCACCTGTTTTGAGATAAAATAAATTTAAACTTTTTATAGTAAAAATATAATTTATATCTGAAGGAATAATCCAGTATTCAAAGAATATGAATACTCATTTAAATAGTAATAAGAAAAAAAAAAAAAAAAGCCGGCAAAAATGAAACCTATATTATAAATTTGGTGAATTGTCATTTTAGTTTACCAAGTTTAAATTTTGTAAACGCTTTCATTTGAGTCATTTTGTTCATTACCGTTTGAAAATGTCGTTAACAACATTAAAACAACTTCATTTTAACATTTATAAAATTAAAAAATTATTTGAAATTTTTTTTGTTTGGAATAATTAAAATGACGATATTGTCAAACCTAATAGTATTTCTATAAAAAAAAAATGCCAATTTAAATTTAGTGGATTAAATCGACAATTTACTATAATCTTTTAGGAAACATATATTTCTATCAAAAAAGATTTTGGGATCTTCCAGCCCTCTATGACAGCAATTCTTTTATTAATTAAATTATCATAACAGTCTTTATTTTTAATTAGTACCAGGGAGTAAACGAATGATCACAAATATATTTTAAGACAACCTTGGCAATCATCAAATGATTGAGATTGATTCTAAAATAAATCTCCGATGACTTCCAATTTTCTTGCTTCCAGTTGGCAACAACTTGACTATCGATAAAGAAAGAAATTTAGGACAAAATTGCCCTTTGCACTTTTCGGTTAAATTAAATAGCTTTATACTCCATTTTCCAAACTAATTAGGGAAATGCTTTTTTTTAAAAACTCAATTTGTGATAAATCAAGTTAGGCCCTATAGTAACGTTTTTAAGGAGCCTATAGTGACGTTTTAAGGACCTATAGTGGCGTTTTGTTACTCGACCTCAATGAAATCGAGTTATAGGTAAAAAAAATTGCCTATAACTCGATTTCATTAAAGTCGAGTTAAAAAATGTCACTATAAGTTCTTAAAACGTCACTATAAACTCCTTAAAACGCCACTATAGGGTTTCAGAAATTTTTTTTTCTAACTCAATTTATCATAAATCAAGTTTTAAAAGAGGGGCATTTCCCTAGTTAATTTGGAAAAGGGGGTATAAAGTTATTTAATTTGCCTGAAAATGGCAAAGGGCAATTTTGTCCAAGAAATTTATGTCATATCTTGTACATACCCGTACGGTAGAGGGAAAAAATGTTTTCTAACACAAAGTCAAATTACAAACTTTACTCTAAAACATAGTAACTTTTAAGAGAAGGTACGACAAGTTATTATTTGAATTTAATTATATATATATAACATAGTAAATTTTTTTTTTTTTGGGTGGCTCCGCCAGTATTCATGAAATGCTAAATATTTAACGGCACTTATCTATATGAAGTATAACGTGACATTAGTTACTCAACTATCCCAATGAAGATTCTCAGGCAAAAAAAAAATCCCAATGAAAAGGACAGTTTGCTTAACAAAAAAGATTTTATGTGTGCTTTCTTTAAAGTATGTTCTAAATGGCTAGATAAAGCTGCTAGCTAGATAACTTAAGTTTCTGCAAACACAACACATTACCAACTCAAATGCCCAATCAGAACTCAGAAATCCATTGGATGATCAGTTTTTGAAATGGTCGTGTGTATTTTAATAATAGACATACAGAAAGCATGGAGATTTCTTACAATTGCGCACGTTCCAAGAAATCCATGTCGTCTAATATAAATAGGAGCTTCCTATTCTTTCCCTCTTCATCTCTCTGCAGTCTTTTCTCTAATGATGATGGGTCGCTTTCAATTTTTGCTAGCATGCGCTTTAGCTCTTCTATCTTCTTCATTAACCTCTGCAGAAACAGTGGAACATTTTTTCCATGTATCTTGCTTATCCATTTTAATGTTTTTCTATTTCTTGCTGTGTTTTTCCTAGTAGTAAATGAGTGCAATGGGGTGGGGGAAAAATGGTCTTTAGCACTATTAGCAATACAATAAATTAAGGAACATATTATTTTCCACAACTATTGATATGAATTGTTATAATTACTGCATGCTTAAAATGATATCAATATTGTATTCGAGTTGAAGTGATGTTGTTGTAATCACAACAAATATTTTAGCAGTGGTGTAAATACGTTTACTCTAGCATTACTTTTTGTTCTGTTGACTTACTTAATAGTTAACTTGGAATAATCGTTAGTGTAAGCCTAGACTTTGGAAATGCTATTTCTTTTGCTCTTCAATTCCTTCCTCACCAATCAACCTAGTTATGTGAGGAGTTGACTATTATCTCATGTACCTATATTTGAGATGTAATTAATTAACAGTACAGAATTTGAAGTAGATCAAAATTTTGTTATTATAACAATTCTTAATTATTATTATTGTTACAGGTGCAAAACCTGACAGTCCAACGGCTGTGCCACGAGCAAGTGATAACTACAGTAAATGGAACTCTGCCTGGTCCAGTAATAAGCGTTCGAGAGGGTGATGACCTTGTGATCCACGTAGTCAATCAGTCTCCCTATAATATTACTATCCACTGGTAAATCCTTATTATGCCATACAACTAAAAGTCTGCTAATTAGCCATTTTCATTCCTTTTTTTTTTTGGGGGTATTTAATTATAAGGTAAAAAGAGGCTTCCATGCTTTCATTGGAAAACAATAAGAAATTAAAGTTATTTATGCATGTGTACAACTTGTTAATAAAAAGAATGATATTAATCCGTTGAGAATGCCCCAAAATTCAAGGCTAAGACATGTAGTAGTTGTTGTTGTTGATGCGGTATACTACTTTTAAAAGAAAGAACCAACCGTTGACATATTAGTATATAATTAAATAAAGGATTATTTCGGAAAGGGCATTAGTTTATGAATGCATGAAGATATATTTTGCGAAACAATATAGGTAAATTATTGTTGTGTCGCCATGGAAATTTTGATGCAGGCACGGAGTGTTTCAACTATTGAGTGCATGGGCAGACGGACCTTCATATGTAACTCAATGTCCCATACATCCTGGCCAAACTTATGCTTACAGATTTAAAATCACTGGACAAGAGGGGACTCTTTGGTGGCATGCTCATGTCTCGTGGCTCCGTGCAACTGTCTATGGAGCACTTATTATCAAACCAAGATTTGGAAACTTTTATCCATTTCCATCTCCTTACGAAGAATTTCCGATCTTATTGGGTATCAACTCCTAACACTCTTACTTGTTTGATCATATGGATAATAGAAGAATAGAAATTTCTAACGAAGTAACAATGAAGTTTATCACCAAAACTATTCTATTGTTGAGGCAATGCATAGAAACACATACAACACTGGCCTAATTCCTAATGTAAATAAATAGCTAATGGTCCTTTAAATGTGATTGCAGGGGAGTATTGGGATGCTAATGTTGTTGATGTCGAGAACCAAGCTCTCGCAACAGGTGCCGCACCTAACATTTCCGACGCTTTTACAATCAATGGACAACCTGGTGATCTCTACCCATGTTCTCAAACTGGTATGGAATAATCAGTCACTGTGAAATTGTGAATCTCTCTCTCATGAATCTCTTTTCTCTGTCTAACTATTGGTATCTCTGACTTTAGTTGATTGTATCTCTTTTTATTATATATTTATATATTATTTGTATGAGTGTGTGTTTGATACGGATTGTATGCGTTATTTATTTATTTATTTTCATTATAATGTTATTGGTGTGAAAGTGTGCGTGTATAGTATAAATATAATATAATTTAATAATTAGAAAATATAGATGGTTTGTTACATGTGTGTGTATTGTTATCATGTTATAATAACATTTTTCTTATAAAGTTAATAATTAAAAAAATAGTAAATTTAGTAATTCTTCAAACAATTGATTGGTTAAGTAGACAATACATAGTGTATTATTTATATATGTATGGATGGGTGGCTCTTTGGATCAATAATTAATACAGTGCATGTGGGTTGAGTTTTTTCATCCAATTTAAAAATTAAAAAAAAAAAAAAACAATGACAAATAGATAATGACAATTGCATAAAAATACAAAATGTTATACAACTTTACAAAATAAAATGGTTACACCTACCCACATTGACAATAGATAATAAAATTTATAATGATGTCAAAATATCAAAACTAGTAAAAGGAAATAGTAAAATATCATATATTCGTGTGTTTTTATTTTTTCGGTCTATAACTCGATATATTCAAGTTATTTTTTAATTAAAATTTTTAAAATTTAAATTTCTTAATGACATCCTGAAAAGAAATCCTGAGGTCGCCACTACTCGCACACACATTGAAGTTTAGCAAAAAAAAAAAAAAAATCAATCACTCACAAATCCCCTCAATTTAAGTTTTATCTTTCCCTCATGACTGGTTGACTAAATTTTTTTAAAGAAAGAGCAGCTACAACACTTTTTGTCACAACCTATTAAAACAATCGAGCATATAAGAGTAGTGAACGGAAGAAATCATTTTCACATAAACTTATCAGATTTTTTTCCTCCATTCATAGTCCGCCACTTCGGTGTTGATAAAGTCATGAAACAAAAATTGTTTTTCACTTTCTCTTATTATTAAGATGGTTCTTCTACAATTTTTTCAGGCACATATAAGCTTGAGGTGATCCAAGGAAAGACCTATATGTTACGCATCATTAACGCTGCACTCAATAACCAACTGTTTTTCAAAATATCCAATCATAAAATGAAAGTTGTAGCAATTGATGCTGCTTACACCGCACCTTATGTCACTGATGTTATTGTCCTTTCTCCTGGCCAAACCACTGATGTTCTTTTCACCGCTGATCAACCTGTGGGTTCTTATTACATGGCCGCAAGACCCTACATTACTGCCCAAGGCATACCGTTCGATAACACAACCACAAGTGGCATCATTGTCTATCAGGGTGCCAAGTCGTCAGCAACTCCCATAATGCCAGCCCTACCAGCTTTCAATGACACACCCACAGCTTACAAGTTTTACTCCAATCTCACTGACTCTCCACTTGGGCCCCATTGGGTCCCAGTGCCAAGTCACGTGGACGAGCACATGTTTATCACATTTGGGATAAATCTTGCACCATGTGGAGAAGGGAATGCCACTTGTGCAGGTCCATTTGGACAGCGATTGTCCGCGAGCATGAACAATGAATCATTTCAGCTCCCTAGTAAATTGTCAATGTTACAAGCATTCTTTTACAATAATAAGAATGGGGTTTATACAACTGATTTTCCTGATAACCCTCCATCGGTGTTTGATTACACCAACTCGAGCAACGCTTTCAATCAGTCCATGTTATTTGCACCAAAGAGTACAAAAGTAAGGACACTGAAGTTCGGTTCAACAGTGGAGATTGTTCTTCAGAACACAGCCTTAATAGCAACAGAGTCTCATCCTATCCACTTTCATGGTTTCAACTTCCATGTGTTAGCACAAGGTTTTGGAAATTATGACTCCGTTAAAGATCCCCGAAAGTTCAATTTGGTCAATCCACAAATACGTAATACTATAGCCGTGCCAACTGGGGGTTGGGCTGTTATCAGATTCACAGCAAATAATCCAGGTTATATTTCTAACTTGCCTCTTATTTTTCTCTTATATTATTATTATTATTATTATTATGTTACACGAATTGAATGAATCTTAAATCTATAATTTCATCTTTAATAATATTATTAGCAAGGGCATAGCCAGAATTTTTCACTTGGGGGGGCGAATTATATATTTATATGCTAGTCATAACTCATAATTATTATAGTAATTCTATTTTATATAAAATAGTCAAATTTAACATTTTATAATATTTTAAAACTCAAATAAGATTAAAAAAAATTTCAATTTGCTATAAACATATAAATGATATATATATATATATATATTTTTAAAGCCTTAGCATCTCCTATTAGAATTGTGCTTGATGATAACCATTCATAAAATAAATTTCATTCATTATCATTTTCATAGTGAAATTCTGAACAATTTTTTCCTTTTTCAAATTGGGCGGGGGTTAAGACTTAAGAATGTTTCTTATCTCTACCGCAACCTAAATTATTTTGTAGAAACATATCAATGTTGGTACAATTTATAAGGCACTTGGATTCAAAAGGGAAACAAAAAATCAACTAAAAATATTTAAAAAAAAAATGAGATGATGATAATGAGAGAAAAACATATGAGGAAAAAAAATTGGAAATATTAGAAAAGGATCAAATTTTGTGAAAAAATGATGATGATGATGGGACCTGAACAAATTAATTTGAAGGCAAAGAATGAAAAGAAAAACACACCAATTTGAGCAACGCGCATTGCATTTAAAAATTGAAAACAATAGGAACAACGTCCTTTTTTTATTCTTAGAAAAAATAAAAAGAAAGACACTTGGAGATTAAGGATTTATAAGATTTTGGTATAAGTGTATGTATTGTTTGGGTGGAGTCCACTTGAGAAACTAACTAAATATTGGAATTTTAAATAGCTAAATGCAGTCATTGTTATATTTTAAAGGGAAATAACATAAAAACTAACAATGAAGTGATCTCTATGACATTTTTTTTTTAAAGGAAAGTCATTATCCAAAATTAGAGTAAAGAGAAAACTAAGCAAAACAACAGTAAAAAAAAAAAAAAAAAAATAGCATGAACTGTGAAGATGATGAATATTCACAACTAATTGGAACTCTAAAACTAGAGCCTATCTTCTATTCAATAGTTTGGAAACTCCAGGTTCTTGGCATATTTTGCAAGTAGGTGGGTTACTTGGTTACTTTCTCTTTTATTATAATGTAAATTGAGTTAAGAGTAGTCGAGACTCATGTATTAAGTGGCCTATCCAACTATGCTAGACTTATTTTCTTCCATTGACCACAAGAAGGTTCTGTGAAATTTTTTGGAGGGGCCAATCATTATAATTTGTAGGGGCCCAATTTATTTTTATACAAGCACTATAAGATCAAAATTTTGGGGGGGGCCATGGCCCCCCAACACTATATGTACCTCCACCCCTGATTATTAGATGTGGAGAAGAAACTGTTATGCAAATTAGAAGTAAGTGATATTTTTCTATTAACCATTCTTGTAGTGTAAGTTTGTTACTATCTAACTTTTCCATGTAGTGCACAAGTTCACATGAACTTAAGGTACATAAAGAATCTTAGATGAGAAGGACTTTCATGATGCATATAAATATAGTATGCAATCTAACTACCTCATTAGTTATTTTTACTAGGTTCAACTACAATTAACACCCATTAAGTTTGGACTAATGCCAACCAATTTCAAAACTTTTTAAAACTGACCAATTTGGTTTATAATTAATCACTGTGAGAGAGAGAGAGAGAGGAGAAAAGTAATAATAGAGTTCAAGTTTAGTCAGTTTTGAAAAGTCTTATACCTACTTAGCATTAGCTAAAACCTCAATTAAGCTATATTTTACCCTATTTACTATTTACTACGACAAAGAAAGAAATTTAAAGAACCCTGAATATTGGCAAAACTGCAAATATTGTTAACCGGAAAAAATAGTTCATTGTAAAAATATCATACACTTGGATTAGAAAAATCCATTCTTTGAAAAAGAAAAAAAGAAGAAGTTATTCTATATTTTTTTTCAAGATCGGCAATGTAATATCTTGTCATTTTGGTTAACAGTTTTGTTTCATTTTTTCACACGTTAATGATCGAGTTCTATAAGCGATTCTTTCAAATAAATACTCAAGAAAGTTGCAAATCTCATTTTCTAATAATAGATCTTTTATACAGTTCAGTATTATTACAATGTCATTTACTTATGATAATTTAGACTGGTGGATTATATTATCTAAATTGGTATGTCACTCATATTATTAAAAAAAAATCCAAGTTTAAGATTGAAGAAACATGTGGATCAAACTTAAAAAATTACCTACAACAAGAAAACCTTAAAATTTTATAAAAATAAGATTTTTTTTTTTTTGGTAATTGCATAATTAAATTAAAACTTTTGGTGTATCCGTAAATTTGTTTTCTTTGACCGAGATTTAAACCAATCTTCTTAATTAGTTTGTCACTTATGTTTGATGAAAAAATGAACCACGCAGGTATCTGGATGGTACATTGCCATCTGGACGTGCACTTGCCATGGGGTTTGGGCATGGCTTTTGAAGTTGAGAATGGACCCTATTCTACGCTGCCTCCACCTCCAAATGATCTACCCAAATGTTAATATTTCTTTCACGGCGTCGCCGTTGTTAATGTTTTCTAATATTCTTTCATTCTTTATTTGTAATTTGATTTTTCAAATTTCTCATGATTGGTTTGCATCAAATTTGTCACAAATTTTCTTTTTGGTTGATACCTTAAATTAGGGGAAGGGGATCAAACCCGACCTCGCCGTTAAGGAGAATAAAAGGTGCCAACAATGTCATTGGCATTTGTGATGAAGTTAATCATTAATCATTTCTTGTTCTATCCATTTATTTATTTATTAATTGTATTAAATAATTATAGTCATTTTCGATTTCCTTGTCTTAAATTTTTTTTTTTTTTTTTTAATTCGCGTTTTTATTTGTCTCCTCTCACTCAAATCTTGTGTTATAAAAGTCAAAGATCAAAATTCCCTTAAATCATATATATGGTAGTGATTTTTCTCAAAAATATATATATGGTGGTGCTATGTGCACTACAATTTCACAACAAAATTTAGGTGGCAAACCGCTATTAATTTTCATCTAGACATTACTTTTTTACTTACCATTAATAACTTGCCACTTAAGATTTGTTGTAAAAATATTATTCTCGTAATTTTATTCAATATATATTATATTAAAGTAGAAGCCCAAGCAAAATTCAAATTGAATTCAAATTAATTCTTAATTGTTCTCTAATTTTGCGCCATGTATTTTATTTATTTTTCTTAATTTTGGTGCCAAGTAACACCATAATACACAATACGAAAGCCAAAATGAACACCTCACCAACCTTGGTAAAATCACCTTATCATCACTAATGTTGAATGTTTTCATGCTTAAAATGCAGCTTCCAACCTAGTATTACATTTAATTTTGAATCTTTCTTGGGGTAGATCATGCAATTGTTAATTTATGGGGTGAGACTAGTTGTTAGTATTTTATAAATTGGCCACTAAATAACTTGGTATATTTGTTATGGGATCAATTCTAAATCTGTTGGAATTTGTTTCAATTCTTTTTAAGCTATTGGTTGGTATAGCTTCGTTTTTGCTTAAAAAAAAAGAAAAGAAAAGAAAGAAAACTGCCTACTTCAAATTCTTGAGGATCATATTGTGAATGGGGTAATATTGAGCAAATGGTTCTTAAATTTGATGTCTATCGTTTTGGTTTTGTTATTGCAGAACTATTGAATAATAGAATGGAGTTTTATTTGGGATGTGGCATTTCAAATGGTGTTTTTGCTTGTATGTTTTAAAAGTAGTTTTGTTTTTCCTATAGGGCAAAACAATTTTCTCCCAACGTATTATTATATGTAGTATTAGGTTAGATTAGTTTATTATTTGTTTTTATTCTTTTTCTCTCATACCTTATTTGTAATTTGATTTTCAAACTTTAACATCATTGGTTTGCAACACATTTGTGACAAGTTTTTTATTTTTTGGTTGCTACATTAAATTTGGGGGGAGGGGGGTGGAATCAATATAACCAGCCTCCCCTTTTGAGACTAGAAGTTACCAACTAATTCATTATCATTTGGTGGGTTCTAGTTAGCTTAATTGGTAAAGTTTTTAAGGGTTGAATAATAGATTTGGTGTTCAATCCCACCTACACCAAAAACCAATTGGTGTCTTGGTTTGATGATAATGTGCACAATCCTCAGAATTAGATGTCATAGGTTGAAACTCTATAATAATAATTAAAACACCATTGGCATTTGTAATGAAGTTGATCATTAATCAACTCTTGTTTTGTCCATTTTATTAATTACATTCTTGGATAAAAGAATTAAAAATTTTCTTGTCTTCAAAAAATATGTTTTCCTTAATTCACCTTATTTTTTTCCTCCCTTCTTTCAAAATCATGTGCTATATTGTATCTTACTAAATTAAGTCCAAGATCAAAATTCTCTAGAATCATATAATATTATATTAAAGAAGTTTAAGTACAATCAGAATCCAAATTGAATTTAGATTAGCTCTTTATTTATTGATGTTTAATTTTGTGCTATGTGTCTAATTTAATTTAATTTAATTTGGTATCAAGTGACCTATTTATAATATTTAATGCAAAAGCCGAAATAGAAACCCTGCTCATTTTGGTAATACCACTTGATCATCACCATTGTTGAATGAGTTCCAAACTAGCATTACATTTAATTTTGAATATAGGGTTGGATCATGCAATTGTTAATTTGTGGGGGGTGAGACTAGTTGTGATTATTTTTCTACTTGAGAGGCCACTAAATAAAAAAGGCGTTTTGATTATTGGATCATTCTTCTTGAGCTATTGGCCGGTTTCTTTTTTTTCCGGTATATATAAAAGACGATTGCCCTACTTCAAATTATTTAGATCACAATCAATAAGGGTAATATTGAGCAACCATGGTTCTAGCTAGCCACATCCCCACACCCCCCCCCCCCCCCCCCCCCCCCCCCAAAAAAAGTCTGTCTTGATCTTATTGGCTAAGATCAATTTCCAAATCCCAACACTTAATGACATTACCCAAAAAAGACAAAATACCCAAAAGCAAACCACACTATTTTTGGCCAACTCTTAGGTTAGATACTTTGAATTTCAGCTCCCACTGACATTACCCAAAAGAGACAAACACTTAAAAAAGAGCTTATGCCATTTTCGGCCAAATCTTTTGATGGATACTCTAAAAATTCTCTTGCTAATCAGGCTCAATGTTTTTCATCCTTTGCTAATTGCTCCCTAAGCTACACTATAAAAGGAAAGCATCATCTACTCATCAAAGGGAGACGAATTCCTCTAAAAATCTCCATTAATATTGTTATTTCCAGCCCTTAAACATAATCCAAACAACAACAAAATTTAGTCCAAATATCAACAAAAATAATAAATAAATAAATTAACCACTGATACAATTTCTATCCCTTCAAAATCTTGAAGGAAAAAAAAAAAACGGTATTATCAAATCATACTAGCTAATTTCAAAAACTAAACCTCTAATTTAGTACTTATCACAGATATTGAATCATTGCACCCACACCTTCACTTCACGCCAGAGAGGCCCACAAAAGACTTGTTACTCCTCATCACTCTTGTTAGACCGCCAAACACTCTGCAAGGAAACCTGGGCCTTAGGAGATTTGGGTCCCCAAATCTATTTGTATTTATGGGCTGAACACAAACCTACAATGGGAGATCCCTAGAGTGGTTCTTGGATCGATGGATTACAAACTCACTCTGTTACCCATCATAACGCTTTTAAAATGGCTTGCTGTGAATACTCTCCATTCTGCCAAGCTCTCCTCTTGTGATCTGAGCATACCGCTTTTCGTCCCCAGATGGTGTTCTCTTTTTCCTCTCGTGTTTCTCTCCCTTTCTTTAGTTTCCAACCTTTTTTCCCTTAGCCTTCTCTCCCTATTTATACCCTTCTTTGAGTGGGCTCATGATAAGGGAATCTCCTACATGTCAGTGGGTACATCCACTTATGAGATGCGAGTGGCTCCTTCAGTCTGGGCCACTATTCCCCGTATCAAATCTCATGTCAGAGGAGTGACCCACCTTTTGCAGTTGAGGTGACCTTTTAGTAACTTGTGTCTAACAGCGGATTCTCCCAATGCACTATCTCGACTCCTCGACGTATATGCACCTATGGATACGTAAGCCGAGGTGTTCTTTTCCCCGGGTCTCCCTTAACTCTCGGCTAATATGGGCCATTATTGGGTGGAGATCATCATGGGTAGGGGCCTATATTACTCGGTAAATAGGCCCACAATTCTTGACCCCTACAACCACCTAGTATTTGTTTCAATGTTTCAATACGCTTTTCTTTATAAGAAGTAAAGTTAAATAGTTGAATTGGTAATGGGACATGTGGTCAGCAATGTCAGTGGGATATTAGAAAAAAAAAAAGAATGAATTTTATGTATTCCAGCCTCAAAACCACTTACATCAGTCTAATTAAAAATTTGTAAAGTTGCTACAATAATTGTGTAAATTTACACTAATACTATTCACTTTGCATATAGTTTTTTATTCTTTCATTACATATTCCAATGATGAAGGAAGAGACAAGCCAAAAATGTGAAAATTTGCAAAATTACTACAATAACTATGTAAATTTGCACTAAACTGTTTACTTTGCATTGCAATATATTAAGAAACAACTCTTTTATGTATTTTCATTTGTTGATATTTTGTTAATACCAAATAAATGGTAGTTTGGATTTTCATTATAAACAAAAAATTTGGTTCATACTTTCACCCCCCTCAATGGAATTCCTAACTCCGTCCCCGTCCATAAATAGTTTCTTTTAGTCCATAAATGACCATATTCACTTACCAACAAGCATTCCTTCTATTTTTTAATAAATCCTAGCACCATAAATGTTTCCTAATTAGATATAAGCAGCCTCTCTTCCCCAAGGCCAAAAAATAGTTAAGTTTCTTTACCATTTTATTCCCACATCACCATATATTTACTTACCCACTCATATAAGAGTAGCTTCCATCATTTACCATACATCCTTCGGCATATTCCTCTTTTGTACTTGTCATATATCAAGGGTATAAGAACCTTGGTTAAATATTTGTTGCATTAAGCTGGTCTCCTTTCTCTCAGTTCATTCCATCCTTAAATTTTCCTCTTTTACTGGAAATTATGGAGATTTTAATTCTTGTTTATTGCTATTAGAATGAAGACCATAATGTCTTAGTTACTATGGAAGTATTCCCTCATGTTGACTTAATAATAATGGAGAAATAATATGATTTTTATTATGTAAACGCACTTATTAATTTGTCAGATGTCTACCACTGAAAATCTGTCAAATTTATTGCTGGACCATTTTCCTCGTGTACTTAATGAGCTCCCTTTTATATTAATAAACTATTGTGGAAATGCATTTTTAGTTTTGTTGTTGTTCTTGCTAAGATGCAACCTATATCTTGAGTTAAGGATGAACCCATGCTGTCACATGATACCAAAAGCCTTTTGACCATATCTTAAAGCCCAACATTGGGTCTTAGTTTTGGCCTCCCTAAGTATTTTATTAAGGGAATAATAATAATAGAAGAAATACATGATTTTTACTATGCAAATACATTTATTAATTTTTCAGACATCTATCGTTGAACGATTCTTTTGTTTATCACAATAAACTATTGTGGAAATGCATTTTCAGTTTTGTTGTTGTTCTTGCTAAGATGCAACCTATATCTCGAGCAACGGATGAACCCATGCCGTCACATGATACCAAAAGCCTTTTGACCATATCTTAAAGCCCAACATTGGGTCTCAGTTTTGGCCTTCCTAAGTATTTTATTAATGGAGTAATAATAATAGAGGAAATACATGATTTTTACTATGCAAATACATTTATTAATTTTCCAAACATCTATCGTTGAACGATTCTCTTGTTTACCACTAGACTATTATTTAAGCACTTATTATGGTGGGCCTTCCTTTGTACTACCTTATCTTTGCAAGAGATATTTTTGGGGTCTTTTTATAATCTTTTTTGAGTGCAATCCAGACCTTAAGCAAAAATGGATCTTTCTCACGATACCAACACTACAAAAAACACCGGCTATAGCCACGTTTTTTTTAGCTATGTTTACAAAAAATGCGGCTAGCCGCGTTCGTAACAAATGTGGCTAAATCCATATACCTATAGCCGCGTTTTAGAAAATGCAACTATAGCCCATTTCTGTAGCCGCGTTTATAAAGTTTGCAGCCGCATTTTATTGATATTGATGCTACTTGGTTGTGGTCAATTGTGTATTCATTCTATGGTCTATCATTAAGATATACGCATTTTTAGGTACAATAAAAGGGGGCTATTTCAGTTGGGTAGGTCTGTGTTTTTGTAATACTTTGAAGCTTAGCCTCCAACTCTAAAATTTCCAAAGCTTCAAGTTGTGCTAGTTTGTGTTTCATTTCTTTGTAATTCAACTGATACTTCGTGTGTTTTTGGCAAACATGTTCAAAATTTAAATTCTTTCTCATTATAAAAAAAAAGAAAATTCCTCTTTCTCATATATTTTTTTATTAGCTTTCATGATGGTTTCCTTTAAGTATTTGTGGTATTTCCTTTAATTATTTTGTGCTTGTTCTCAACTAGTGCTTATTCTTGTTGGTTATCATATTTTGTGGGTGTACTTGGCTGCCCAAGGAGTCATAGCACCAAGATGAGAAGGTACTATTTCAGCATTGATATATTCTGCAGCATTGACTTGTAGTAATTGTAACAACTTTCATGGGTGATAGAAAGTTAAAAAGAGAGTGTGAAAAATTGGGTAATAGATCTGGACATTTTGAAGGATTTTATTTTGGTTTGCTACTTGTGTTTATTTTGGTTTGCTACTTGCTACTTGTGTTTCAGGAGACCAAACTCTTGAAGTTTTTGAAGTCAGTTGGGAATTGCTGTTGCTGCTTGCTGGTTGTGGCTGTATTTCTTCATACAATTAGAATGTAACAAATCCTTGTTCTATATTTTTTGTGATGTAAAAAATCTTTTGGCAATTTTTTGTTGGGAACTTGTTTGGTTTTGGCAATGAACTTCAGAAATTTAAGTATCTGTATATGTAAATTATCTGTTTTGTATTTGGTTTTGAGTGCTTGCAGTATGGTTCAATTTGGGTAGGAATTTGTGATTTAGCAAGGAACAAAAAAAAAAAAAAAAACTATAGCCAAGTTTTTAAAACGCAGTTATAGACAAAACCAATGTCTAAACACAGCCCAAAAATGGTTTATAGCCACGTTTTGAAAAACACAGCTACAGGTCTGAGCCTATAGCCGCATTTTTAAACCCAGCCCAAAGTGGGCCTATAGCCGCGTTTTTTAAAAACGTAGCTATAGGTCTCAGCCTATAGACACGATTGCAAAAACGCAGCTATAGGTCTCAATCTATAGCTGCAGTTAAAAAAATGCAGCTATAGGTCTCAACCTGTAGCCGTGGTTATAAAAATGCGGCTATACACCCATAGGAGCTATCGTCGCACAATATAAGCCGCGTTTATAGCCTATAGCTGTGTTTTTGGGGTCTATAGTTGCGTTTTAAAAACACGGCTATAGCCATCGTTTCTTGTAGTGCCAATAGCCTTCGGGCTGTATTTTAAGCCCAAAGTGGAGTCTCGGTCTTAGCTTCCCAAATATCATATTGGCAACAAAAAAGCCCCTCAACAAATGGTAATAACAATAGTAATTATATATATATATACACACATACAAATAGTTGTCAATATCATTCAATACACGATACATATCGTACTATACATATCCTATCGTGTACAAAAAGTTTGATATCGTAAGGGCGTATCGTAAATGCTCATGAATCGTTCAATACATAGTTGCGTATTATATGAATCGTATTGTATCGGTGAATCGTACGAGACATAGACATGGGAGTCTAAAATGGGTTTTTTTGTTAAAATTTGTGGTTTTTAAAAAAAAAAAAAAAAAAGTTTTTAGACTTTTTTAACAAAAAATTATTGGGAAACTTAATTAAGTCTAATAAAATAGCAAGTCCATGAGTTTTTTTCTCCTCCCTTCTCTTTCTCCTACTGAAATTTAGACTATACTCATAACACTCATTTTCATATGTGCAAATTTATTTTCTATGCTATTAATAATGTATTATATGGAAATATAATTATTTTTTATTTTGTTATTATATGAGTCTAAAAGGCTAGAATGCCAAGAAAAAATATATAAAAATAATAGAATAATTATTAGAATAAAAAAAAAGTAAATGTTGATAATAATGAAGAAAATGTCTATGAAAAAATAATTTTGCAAGATGCTAAACATGATGATAACATTGTCTTAGATGGAGTTTTTTAGCCAAGATGATGAAATATATTATTATTTTTGTTCATTTATCATGTAATATCACTTCTGAGTTTAATAAATTTGAACGTGCATGTTAAACATAAATTAATATGATTTATTTAGTTAGCTTTGTTAAATTTTATTACATAATAAGTAATGATTAAATTGGTCATTAGTTGAATATATTTCGAATTTATAATGAATATACATTTTATATATGTATATCTATAATTATTTTATAATTTTATTAGGTGTTTGTGTATCTTACGATACACAATTCGATGCGATATACGATATATAAAAATCAAAAATCTATTCATGATACGATTTACGATTTGACAACTATATACACACACACACACTAAAATATTCTATTCCAATAGTCAATTGAGAACGAAATTCAAAATTTGTGTCAACTCACCATAAGTCGAAATGAAATAAAATAAGATTATGCCTAGACTGGTCACAATTCAAAATAAGGGTGTTGTGAAATTTTTTTAAGATTTTGATGTGCTCAATTTTATTGAGAAATTTTAGGGGCACAACCAAATATACATTATTTTCACAACACCCTTATTTTGAGATGTGCTAAGTGTTAATATAATATTTTTTATTAAATTTTATTTTGACTTATGGTGGCTGACAACCCAACTTATTATAAAAATGTTGTAAATTTTATTATTGAGTTATTTTAGCACTACTAACTATTTTATAACTTTTCGCCACAATTCTAATAAACTTTTTTCTCATAATTGTAATGCGACAAGGTATGACTGACTAAGAATTCAAAAAATAAACTAAGAAAGAAAACTAATTAAAACTCAAGTCAAATGGGAGGCCAAGTTGGCCAACTAAGAATTATAATAAAATAATATCAGTAAAAGAATCTACTCTTTTTAGACACGCTGACTTTTCATTTTCGTCTTTGATTGCTACCATACGCTACTATCACGGAATTTAACTATTATTAACACTTACTATTGTTCAAAGCATGGCTGTCATGGCCGTGATGTTCCATTTCCTATATCGCTTAGCTATGGCATATGGGTTTGCATTATCCCAAAACCCATCACTTGTTTTTGGATGAAATAAATTTAAATTTTTTATAGTAAAAATACAATTTATATCAAAGAGAATAATCAAGTACCTAAAGAGGTATGGATAATTCCATTTAAATAATATTAAGAAAAATTTTTGGCAAAAATGAAACTTTCATTAAAATTTTTATTTTTAGAGAGTTTTATCCTATGACGATCACTCTTGATGATAGTTTTTTATCATTAGACTAAAACACCAATCAGTTTTTAGTGAAGACGGAAATTGAACCACAAATTTCTTATTCAACCATTAGAGATTTTACCAGTTGAGGTAATAAATTTGATGAATTGTCATTTTAGTTTGCCAAGTTTGAATTTTGTAAGTGCTTTCATTTGAGTCCTTTCGTATATTGCCATTTGAAAATTGACAATAATTCTCTTAAAGCAACTTCATTTTAACATTTATAGAATTAAAAATGAATTGAATTGAATTTTTTAAGGAGTTTGGCTTACCTCTAGTACCTTTTCAACTAGACATATTCTTTTGTTTTAAATATACAATAGCAAGTAAAAGTGAGTTTTATTCTCCACCTTTTATTTAGTTAGTGGGTGATGTGACAGTTTCTTATTAAAATAAAAGGAGATTCCAGTTAAAAAAGTACTAGAGGTAAGTCGAACCTTTTTTTTTTAAGTTAATAGTGTTTTCCAAATTACAATGAATGGAATAATTAAAATGACAATATTTTCAAAGCTAATAATATTTCTATAAAAATAATGCCAGTTTAAATTTAGGGGATTAAATCATGGGTGGTGCCACATACTCTTTAGGGGTTCAAATGAACCCCCTAACTTCAATTCTTTTTAATATATATATATATATATATATATATATATATTACAAAATAGAGATGGTTTTTTACATGTGTGTGTATTCTTATCATTTCTTAATAACTTTTTATTGTAAAGCTAATGATTCAAAAAAAAAAAAAAAAAAAGTAAAGTTAGTAATTATTCAAGCATTTGATTGGGTTTTTTTTTTTTTTTTTTTTTTTTTTTTTTTATAGGAGCATTTGATTGGTTAAGTAGACACTTGGTGTATTATTTAGGCAAAAATGCAAAACTGGCCCTCTAACTTTCAATGTTTTTCATTTCAGTCCTCTAACTTTCAATTTTTGTCAATGTAGGACTCCGTTAGAATTCAGTTAGGGGTTGCCATTAATTGAGCCAAAACGACGTCGTTTTGGTTTTTTTTTTTTTTTTTTTAATAAATTTCGGAATTTAAAGGAAAAAAATCTGTAAAAAAAAAAAAAAAAAAAAAAAAAAAAAAGAAGAAGAAGAAGAAGAAGAAGAAGAAACCGATTCAAAACTCCATCACCGAACTCCAGAACTCCATCACTGCTCCACAAACCACCCTTTCATGGCCCAAACCCGAATCTGAATCTCTCTCCACCATCACCAAAGCCGACCCAGATTCCACCATCACTCTCCAACTCCACCACATAGACTCCCTCTCTTTCAACAAAACCCTAGACCAACTCTTCAACCTCAAGCTCCAACGCGACGCGCTGCGAGCGAACTCTCTTCTCTCCCTCGCAGCTGCTAAGCGCGGCAGAGGCGGAGGTTTAGGCCTAGGTTTTAGTAGCTTAATCATCTCCGGTCTAACCTCAGGCAGCGGCAACTACTTCACACGCATTGGCGCTGGAACCCCACCTAAGTACGCATACATGGTCCTAGACACCGGCAGCGACGTAGTTTGGAGTTCGGTGATGGAGTTTTGAATCGGTTTCTTCTTCTTCTTTTTTCTTTTTTCTTTTTTTTACAAATTTTTTTTTTAATTCCGAAAATTTATTATTAAAAAAAGAAAAGAAAAAAAAAGGCCAAAACGACATCGTTTTGGCTCAATTAACTGCAGCCTTTAAATGAGTTCTAACGGAGTCCTGCATTGACAAAAATTGAAAGTTAGAGGACTAAAATGACAAAACTGAAAGTTAGAGGACTGAAATGAAAAAGACTAAAAGTTAGAGGGTCAGTTTTGCATTTTTGCCTATTATTTATGTGTGATGAGTATGGTTAGGCAGGTTAATAATAAATACAGTGCCAGTGAGTTGAGTTTTCTCATTTAGTTTAAAATATTTTTATAAAAACAATGACATATATATATATATATATATATTGAGAAGAAGCTATAATCTTTATTAACCAACAGTAATGTGGTGGGACATCTTCCATCCACAATAGAAAACTTGTGACATGAATAGCATGTCTAGCAAGGTTATGGGCTACAGAGTTTCTCTCACAACAAACATGAGAAAATCTAATACAGTGGAAAGACTATAAAAATTTAAGCATCCTGTATCAAGAGGCCAAAAGAGGCAAAAGAGGGAGTAACCTCTTTTAAAGAGTTAATAGCCAACTCGGAATCCCCTTCAAGAATAGCTGAATCTATGCCCAGTTCATGAGCAAAATCCAAAGCTCTCACAACTGCCATGTCTTCGACTTATGCAACAGAGTGAGGAAGAGCAATATTTTGAGAGAGTGAAGAAATAACCAAACCCCGATGGTCTCTAAAACCAAACCCCATGATAATGATTGTGTTTGGTTCGGTTTTGGGCTATCTAATACTCAACTAAGGAGCAATGACAAATAGATAATGGCAATGGCATAAAAATAAAAATGCTATACAAACTTTAAAAAAAAAAAAAAAATAGTCACATTTACTCACATTGGCAATAAATAATCATAACTAAACTATCATGTAACGATTTCAAATTTTGAAAACTTGTAAAAGAAATATGTAAAATTTCATGTATTTGAGATTTTTTTTTTTTTTTGTCAATAACTTGATATATTCATTTTTTCATTTTATTAAATTTTGTTTAATTTAAGTTTCTTAATAACCCCTGAAAAAAATTCTTATAGCCGCCATTGGATTAAATTGACAATTTACTAAACTTTGAGGATGAAAAATGTTTTTTTTTTATACCAGAAAAGGAAGAAATACAAACAGTTAAGTAACAACAGGGGACATATGAGGCCAACAAACTTGAGTTGGCACATTAGTAGCCTGACTAGCTACGTGGTATACATTTTCAAGGACAACCTTAGGAACAAAAATCAGCTTAAACACTACACCAGCTTGTTGTATGCAGCTAAGATCTGCCATCATTGTTCTTTCTCTCCAATTAGGCTTAGCACACCCATTAAAGAGAAGGACTAACTTCCTACAGTTGCTGAGTACCAAAACTTGCTGAAAACCTCCTTGCCTGGATAGAGACTTCTACCACAGCTTCATGCAAAGCACTAGCAGCTGAGCTTGTTGTACAGCTTCTGACCCCTCAAAACACCACTTCACCTATGACAACAATTCTTTTATTAATTAACATATCATAACATTTTTTATATTTTTAATTGGTACCAGGGAGTAAACGAATGATCACAAATATATTTTAGGGCAACCTTGGCAATCATCGAAAGATTGAGTTTGATTCTAAAATAAATCTCCAATGACTTCCAATTTTCTCGCTTCCAATTGGCAACAACTTGACAATTGATAAAGAAAGACATTTAAAAACACAGCCTAAAAAAAATGCGGCTATAGGCCAAATCTTCCTATGGCCACGTTTTTCTGACCTAAGGCCGCGTTTTATAAACGTGGCCACATACCCTTTTTTTTGTAGTATATCTTGTAAATTACAGGTTCACAACATTTAATATTTTCTAGAAGAGCAAAAGTTAAGTACAATACTTAGATGTTATTCCTTAGATTATTCTCTTAAAAATTCTGCTATGTGGCTTTTTTCTCATAGGATGAAAGTGTATTTTTAATTAAATACAACTACATAATTGAATCTTAAAAGGAAAACTTAAAAAACAATTCTTAAGTATCGTACGGTTGTACTTAAGTTTTGCCCTTTCTCGAAAATGTGTGTTTAGAAGTATAAATGACGACTTGCATTACGCTATAAGCTATCCAATGATCCATTATTTATTTATTAGTGTATTATTTGTGTATATGTATAGTACAATTAAAAAAAAAATCATAATTACACACATATATGAATTCAAATTATACATGATATAAGCAGTAGCGGCTGCAGGAATTTTTTCTAGGTGGTCAATAAGAAATTACATCTTGGGGTAAGAAATGAATCTTATGGTCTATACGGTTTCATGGTTTCCTTCATACAATGTAAACTATGAATTTTTAATTAGTCTATTTCAAATTTGTTAAGATCTGAATGACCTTTTTTTAGATTTAAGATGAAAATATTTTACTTTTGTTGTTGAACTTACAATTTCCCTAGATTTTTTATAAAATTGGCTTGTTGTTGGGGTTTTTTTTTTTTTTTTTTTTTTTTTTGGTGTGCTTAAAAAGACCAAAATATTGTTAAGAAAATCATATTTAAGCTTATTTCAAGTGGGTTAAAAAAAATTTAGGGTCAAGGTGTTCAAATTTTTATTTTAGGAGAGTCAAATAAAAAAATAAAAATAGTATAAAGATAAAAACAAAATTGCCAGCTCAGGGGGTTGAGTTTTACTCTCTCTCTCTCTCTCTCTCTCTTTATTTTTTTATTTTTTGATATACACATAAGTTTACTCTTCTCTTTTCTTTTTTTTTATTGGGTTTTTTTTATAGTTTATATATATTAGACTTTTCGTCATTTACACAGTATTAACTTACCTAGATCAAAAATTAAAAAAACTTAGATAAGGCATGTGGCTCAAAATAAGATAACAATTGGAATTCAATTTAGAATTTAATTGGATTTCTCTCGGTTTTGACTTTATCTATATATATATATATATATATATATATTAAAAGGGAGGTGTTTTCCAGACCTAATGGATAAAATAATTTATCAATCTCTATTTGTGAAAAAGTCAGATTTAAGAAGCCAAATGCATATCATGGCTCGAAACTAATTTGTATTCTTTAAACCATGAAATCAACTATAAGTTATTCACTTACAGGAATCTTTTACTCGCTGGGAGAGGAGGGAGAGCTTACTAAAAGTATGTAATGCATTTATATAGTTTAACAAACCAACATACACAAATGGAATAAAAAAACTTTTAAGGATGATGAAACAAGTTATACTACACAATCCATTATTTTAAGTAATGTAGGACGGTTACCATTTTTTTATGTTGAGAAACAAACAAACACACATAGAGGAAAAATGGTTTTCTTACATAAAGGCACACCACAAACTCCACTCTAAAATCATGGTAACTTTTAAGGGAAAGTTGGCAAATTATTTTTTGGATTTAATTTTTTTATATATACATTTGGCTTGGCCCGAATTTTTTTTTTCTTTTGTGGCTCCACCTATATTCATGAAATGCTAAATATTTATGATATGCCAAGAATGTATTAACCCCTTGTGATAAATTAACCAATTAATTAGCCAAGTTAATTAATTAAGTTAATTAAGATGCAATGTGCACGGTAGCACAAACAAATCACCAACTAAGTTAATATGTAGCGAAAAATAAAGTTGACACGGTAATTTGCTTTCGAATGAAGAAAACAAACCTACACAGCAAAAACCCCACTAGGTGATTTTAAGGTCACCACTCCCAAGAATCCACTATTATCACAACAAGCGGTTACAAATAAAGAAATCTTTGTACCTTATACCAACCTACAGTTGAACACTTACTCCAATACCCAATTAGACTTGTTCTGTAATGACAATCTCTCTTTTTTAATGCACGGCTCCTAATTCGTGACTAACCAATCGATGCGCGGATCCCAGTACGCGGCTTACACACCAACTTAAGGAAGATGTTGGCTGCAAAGTTCTTCAGTTCATCGCACGATAAAGATCACGAAGCTCCTTGGTTACAAAACCCTACGGTGTATAAATACAGTAACTTCTTGAAGAAAAAGATGAACCAGGGCATATGTCTCCGATTCACAATATGCTTGTGAAAAAACCTTTGCATCAAATTGCACTTACTTGCATCATCTGTGACGGCCCTTAAAACAATCTTTATATATGTTTAGAATTGTGAGAAAAGAAAGCTCAAACATCTATACACGGATTGGATGAAAATCAGAACTGAAAATCTGACTTTTTAAAATTTTGATAGATCCCCTATCTATCGAGCAGCTACCCAGCATCGAGCTTAAATAGCCTTTTAAATCTCAATAGATACTAGCTGTCAAGTTTTAAAATCCAGTACCTCTTCACTTGATTCTTTGACAGACTTGCATGGGTTTAACACTTGAACTTGAAAAGAAAGCCCAAACATCTATACACGGATTGGATGAAATTCAGAACTAAAAATCTGACTTTTTAAAATCTTGATAGATACCTATCTATCGAGCAGCTGTCGAGCATCGAGTTTAAACGACCTTTTAAACCTCAATAGATACTAGTTATCAAGTTTTAAAATTCAGCACCTCTTCACTTGATTCTTGGACAGACTTGCATGGATTTAACACTTGAACTAAAAACCTTATTCCTTGAAGTATTAAACACATCCTAAATATACCCAATTACCAGTAAAGTGCGCTTTGTCAAAGGATTAGCCAATTTTATAATGACATATGTTCCTAACATAATTCACATATGTCCTAACAATTTAAATGCACTTATCTATATGAATTATAACGAGACATTAGTTACTAATAACTATCCCAATGAAAAGGACAGTTTGCTTAACAACAAAGATTTTTATGCGCTGTCTTTAAATTATGTTCTAATGGCTAGATAATTTAAGTTTCTGCAAACACAACACATTGCCAACTCAAATGCCTAGAAAAAAAATCCATGGGATGATCGTCTATTTTAATAATAGACACACAGAACGCATGGAGATTGCTCACGCTCAAGAAATCCATGTAGTCTAATATAAATAGGAACTTCATATTCTTTCCCTCTTCATCCCTCTGTAGTCTTTTCTCTAATGATGATAGGTCGCTTTCAATTTTTGCTAGCATGCGCTTTAGCTCTTCTAGCTTCTTCAATAACCTCTGCAGAAACAGTGGAACATTTTTTCCATGTAACTAGCTTATCCATTTGAATGTTTTTCCATTTCTTGCTGTATTTTTCCTAGTAGTAAATGAGTGCAATGGGATGGGGGAAAATGGTCTTTAGCTCCATTAGCATCACAATAAATTTAGGAACATATTATTTTCCACAACTAATTGTTGTAATTACTGCATGCTTAAAATGATGTCAGTTTTGTATTGAAGTTGAAGTGATGTTGCTATAATCCCAACAAATATTTTAGCAGTTGTGAAAAAACTCTCTCTAGCATTACTTTTTGGTCTGTTGACTGACTTAATAGCTGCCCAGTTAACTTGGAATTGTCGTTAGTGCAAGCCTAGCCCTTAGAAATGTTATTCCTTCTGCTCTTTCTTCCTCACCAATCAACCTAGTTATGTGGGAGGTTGACTATTATCTCATGTACCTATATTAATTTGAGATGTAATTAACAGTACAGAATTTGAAGTACATCAAATTTTTGTTATTATAACAATTCTTAATTATTATTGTTGTTACAGGTGCAAAACCTAACTGTCCAACGGCTGTGCCATGAGCAAGTGATAACTACAGTAAATGGAACCCTGCCTGGTCCTGTAATAAGCGTTCGAGAGGGTGATAACCTTGTGATCCACGTAGTCAATCAGTCTCCCTATAACATTACTATCCACTGGTAAATCCTTATTATGCTATACAACTAAAAGTCTGCTTAGCCATTGTCATTCTTTTTTTTTTTTTTTTGGTATTTAATTATAAGGTAAAAAGAGGCTTCCATGCTTTCATTGGAAAACAATAAGAAATTAAAGTTATTTCTTCTTATGAAAATAATAATAAAAAGTTATTTATGCATGTGTACAACTTGTTAATAAAAAGAATGAAATTAATCTGTTGAGAATGCCCCAAAATTTAAGGCTAAGACATGTAATTGTTGTTGTTGATACGTGTATACTACTTTCTAAAAGAAAGAACCAACCGTTGACATATTAGTATATAATTAAATAAAGGGTTATTTCGGAAATAGCATAAGTTTATGAATGCATGAAGATATATTTTGTGAAACAATGTAGGTAAATTATTATTGTGTCGCCATGGAAATTTTGATGCAGGCACGGAGTGTTTCAACTATTGAGTGCATGGGCAGACGGACCTTCATATGTAACTCAATGTCCCATACGTCCTGGCCGAAATTATGCTTACAGATTCAACATCACTGGACAAGAGGGGACTCTTTTTTGGCATGCTCATGTCTCGTGGCTCCGTGCAACTGTGTATGGAGCACTTATTATCAAACCAAGATTTGGAAAATCTTATCCATTTCCATCTCCTTACGAAGAATTTCCAATCTTATTAGGTATCAACTCTTAACATTCTTAAGTGTTTGATCATATGAATATTGGAAGAAAAGAAATTTCTAACAAAGAAACAATGAAGTTTATCTCCAAGACTATGCTGGTGTTGGGGCAATGCATAAAAACACATGCAACACTGGCCTAATTCCTAATGTAAATAAATAGCTAATGGTCCTTTAAATGTGATTGCAGGGGAGTATTGGGATGCTAATGTCGTTGATATCGAGAACCAGGGTCTAGCAACAGGTGCTGCACCTAAAATTTCCGACGCTTTCACAATCAACGGACAGCCCGGTGATCTCTACCAATGTTCTCAAACTGGCATGTAATAATCAGTCACACACAAATCCCCTTAATTTAAGTTTTATATTTCCCCTATGACTTGTTGACTAAATTTTACTTAAGAAAGAGCAGCTGCACTTTTTGTCACAATCTGTTAAGGCGGTCGAGTATATATGAGTGGTGAATTTGAGCAATCATTTTCACATAAACTTATCAGATTTTCTCCTCCATTCATAGTTAACCACTTCAGAGCTGATAATAGTTATGGAACAAAAATTGTGTACTCGCTTTCTCTTATTATAAAGATGGTTCTGTTACAATTTTTTCAGACACATATAAGCTTGAGGTGATCCAAGGAAAGACCTATATGTTACGCATCATTAACGCTGCACTCAATAACCAACTTTTCTTCAAAATTGCCAATCATAAAATGAAAGTCGTAGCAATTGATGCTGCTTACACCGAAACTTATGTCACTGATGTTATTATCCTTTCTCCCGGCCAAACCACTGATGTTCTTTTCACTGCTGATCAACCTTTGGGTTCCTACTACATGGCCGCAAGACCCTACTTTAGTGCCCAAGGTTTACCGTTCGATAACACAACCACAAGTGGCATCATTGTCTATCAGGGTGCCAAATCAGCTACTCCCATAATGCCAGCCCTACCTGCTTTCAATGACACACCCACAGCTTACAAGTTCTACACCAATCTCACTGGGTTTCCAGGTGGGCCCCATTGGGTCCCAGTGCCACTTCAGGTGGACGAGCACATGTTTATCACATTTGGGGGTAGTCTCGCACCATGTGGAGGAGGGAGTGCCAAGTGTGGAGGTATATTTGGGCAGCGATTTTCTGCGAGCATGAACAATGAATCATTTCAGCTCCCTAGTAAATTGTCAATGTTACAAGCATTCTATAGCAATAATAAGAAGGGGGTTTATACCACTGATTTTCCTGACAACCCTCCATTGGTGTTTGATTACACCAACCCGAGCAACGCTCTCAATCAGTCCATAATATTTGCACCAAAGTCTACCAAAGTAAAGACACTGAAGTACGGTTCAACAGTGGAGATTGTTCTTCAGAACACAGCCTTAATAGCAACAGAGTCTCATCCTATCCACTTTCATGGTTTCAGCTTCCATGTGTTAGCACAGGGTTTTGGAAATTATGACACCGAAAATGATCCCCGAAAGTTCAATTTCGTCAATCCACAAATACGTAATACTATAGCCGTGCCAACTGGGGGTTGGGCTGTTATCAGATTCACAGCAAATAATCCAGGTTATATTTCTACCTTGCCTCTTATTTATTTTTTTCTCTTATATTATTTTGTAATATTATTAGAGTTGATTTTAAATTACCCTTGACAAATAACTTTTAAACTATGTTACATCACTAAATATTTTTTTTCTTTTTTTCAAATTTTGAAAACGCCACCGTTAGAGTGGATTTTCTTCTTATAATCCACATGCTTATAAAATTTCAAGATGATCTAAGATCAATAAATATGTCATTGATTAAATATTTATATTTCAAGCTATTTATTTAAAATTGGACATAAAAGATGGGTTTCTAGCTCAAATATAAGTAGCACCTAAATAGCAAGAAACTTGGTTTGCGTATTAAGAATGTAGAGAACATATAATCTAAAGATGAAATTTTTGAAATATTAATCTAAGAAATAGTTATTAAATTGTGTAACATAGTTTAAAGTTACACATATCAATTTTAAGGCATAAATGTACTTTCGGTCCCAACATTTTGGGCCAATTCACATTTTGGTCCCAAAATTGATTTCATTTCTATTGTCGTCTCTATTTTTAAAAAATCGTTTCTATTTTAGTCCTTGTCATCATCCAAGTAATGGAACCCTATTACGTGGCAAACGAAGTGCTCTGGTTGCTGACATGGCGCTGACGTGACACTGACATGACATTAAAATATTATTAAAAAAAATTATTTGGCATTTTTCAATGCCACGTCAGCATTTTAATTTTTTTTTCTTTCATATTATTATTATTATTATTATTTGGCCTTAAATCTAATATTATTATTATTATTATTATTATTATTATTTTACTTTCATTATTTTTTTCCGTAAGAACATAACAACCTATTCTTCATGTTCTTCCCAAATTCAAGAAATAAACCCAGCAACCAATCCAATCTCTAACACACCCAAATCGAAGTCTAGCAACCAAATCTAATCTCCATCAAATCCAGAAAAACAAAAAATAAAACCCAGAATCAAGAGTAAACCCAGAACAGTACAGGTGAACCCAGAATTGTTCCTCATGTTCTTCAAAAAAGAAGATGAAAATTTGCCCAAAAATTTAAAATAATCAATATTTTCTTTTCTTTTATTGATTTTCTTAGCAAATAATCAAACCCATGAACCTAGAAAAACCATCAACAACTCGAAACCAAAAAAATCAAACCTATGAACCCAGAAAAATCATCAACAACCCAAAACCAGAAAAATCAAACTTCAAGTTCTCACAGTCAAACCCACCGATCAGTCAACAAACCCACACCCACAAAGTCACCAAACTCACTACCATCATCTTTGATCAAACAAGAGAGAGGAAGAGGGATTCGGGTTTAGAGAGAGAAAAAAGTCAGAGATTGAACAAAGAAATAAGCAAAAGAACGATACAAACACAAACAAGCAAAAGTCGGAGATTGCATGCCGTGCCCATGTTGCTGATCTCCTCTGCCTCTTCTTCTTGTTTTTTCTTAGGCCGATCTCCTCTTTTAATTCTTCTGGGCCGATCTTCTTCCCTCTTCTTTTTCTCAGCCGTGGTTTGGGTTATTTTTCAACCAACCCAATCTGAGAGCAAGTCATCTCAGATCGAGAGAGACAGAAACTAAGAGAGACAAATGCCACACAAACACACAAACTAATTTGGGTTTTTTAGCACTATAAATACGCATCTCTGGCTGATGTCGTTTAGGATATTTATTAATTAATTTTTGTTTTGATTTTACTTTTTTGGTTTATCTTAAAAGAAAGAAGAAAATGAAATAGATACAAACACAAACACAAAAACTCCAACAGAGCGTGAATAGTGTTAATTTAGCGTTTATTTCTTAAAAAAGTTCAAGAAAAATTGAAATAATTGCTCTAAATTTTTTTTTCTCAATCTTTAAAACTGTAAAGTTTTTTTTTTTTTTTTGAATTTTTTCAGTTTAAATTGAAATTTTTTTATTATAAATTTTTTAAAAAAAAATTTAAAAATGCTAACGTGGCATTGAAAAATGCCAAATAATTTTTTTTAATAATATTTAAATGTCATGTCAGTGCCACGTCAACGTCATGTCAGCAACTAGGGCACTCCGTCTGCCACGTAATAGGGTTCCGTTACTTGGATGACGGCAGGGACTAAAATAGAAATGATTTTTTTAAAATAAGGACGACAATAGGAACGAAATCAATTTTGGGACCAAAATGCTAATTGACTCAAAATATTGAGTGCATTTATGCCATTAAAGAACCCTCATTTCCTTCACGATGGAGAAAAAAAAATTAAAGAACCCTGAATATTTGCAAAACTCCATACAACTATTTTTTAACCAAGAAAAATAATTTACAGTAAAAACAAGATACACTTGGTTCAGAAAAATCTATGGTCCAAAAAAACGATTGTTTATTTAATTTTATAGTAATTACATAATTAATTTAAAACTTTTGGTGTATTAGAAAGTTTGATTCCTTGACAGTGATTTAAATTAAACCAATTTTTGTTAGGGTCTGTTTGGTTCCCGTAAAATATTTTCAGAAAAATATCTATTTTCCGAAAATGTTATTTTCTGGAAAAGGAAAATATTTTCAAGTGTTTGGTTGTATTATGAAAATTGTTGTGGAAAATATTTTCATGTTGTAGAAAGGGAAAATTCCCGACCTATCACAAGCTGACACGTCACACTACCAAGTCCACAAAATACAGCCAATTACAAAGTGCCACATACTGCTGCTAGGTTTTACTATCACTATTTAGAAGCCAACAGAAATTTGTCAAGTGTCATGCAAGAACCAATCATGCATCGCAGCCTCGCACGTGTAAGCGATGACATAATCAGCCTCGCACGTGTAAGCGATGACATAAGCAGACAATCAGACTGTGACATGTGTCACCAATCAGACTCTGCCACGTGTCACTCATCCACCCCTAAACTCCTATAAATAGAAGCCTTCCTAAGACATTTAGGAGGACATCAAGCCATCTGAAGCACAGGCAACATCAGAGAAGATTCAGAAGCATCAGAAGTACAGAAGCTCTACTAGAACCAAGCTCTAAAGCCTCCAAGAACTTCAAGAACTTCAACTTTGAATACGAAGAACATTCGAAGAGAAATCATCCAAATCATCTGCCTACATCCAAAAGTTTGCGGGAATCAAGCCTAGAGTGTCCGAAAAACATCAACAAATCACAAATCAGTGAAGCTCTACGAATCCAAGCTCCTAAAGCCCCGAAGAACTTCCACCATAAACCTTCAAAGACGAAGAACACACGAAGAACATGAAGAACGTGAAGAACAAAGAATTTCTAACAAGTTCATAGCCAGAGATTTATTGTAATTCCGTTTCAGCAATCTTCGATCCATCCCTCAACCAAATTGAAGGATATTTTGTGTTCAGGTCACAATCACATTACCACAAATCCAAATCAATAAGTCTTGCAAGGAGATCGAATCAGAGGATCACTCTTTTGTAATCACAGAGAATTGTACCACACAATCATCAATACAAATTCGCATTTGTGAAACTATTTTACTTGTTTGATTTATTTCAAACCGAGAAATTTAGTCGTCTACACATGTGTTTGGTTCTATTCTGAAAATGCTCTTTTCCTACAATTTTTCACATTTTCTCAGCTATTTTCTTAGCATCCAAACAAATTTTGTTACAAAAAATCTCAAAATCACAGCCAATTCATCAACAAATTCCGGCACCAAATTTCGGCAATCAAAAGCCACAACCACCAAAACATCACCACCACACCACCACAACAACAACAACAATCAAACTTTAAAAAAAAAAAACTGAGAGATCGAGGAAGAGGGAGCGATGGGTCTGGGTCGACAACGAGATCGAGGTTCGTGGGTTGCTCTGGGTTCGTCGGTTCGTGGGTTGCTCTGAGTTGACGGCGACGGCGACGGCGAAGGGTTGCTCTGGGTCAACGACAATGGCGATGGGTTGCTCTGGGTTCGTCAATTCGTGGGTTGCTCTGGGTCAAAGGCGATGGGCTGCTCTGGGTTCGTCGGAGGCAATGGGTTGCTTTGGGATTGTTGGTTCGTGGGTCAAAGGTCGCCAGCGGTTGCTCCGGGCTTGGTCTCTCTCGCCGGCGATTCGTGAGGCTTGGTCGCTGGTCTGGGTCTCTCTCTCTCTCTCTCTCTCTCTCTCTCTCTCTCTCTTCATGCTCTCTCTCTCTCTCTTTTCCGGAAAATGGCATTTGAAGTGAAAATAAAAGGGGAAAAGAATTTCACCCTTGGCTGCTGGTCAACTGAAAACAATTTCCGGAAAATTGATTTTCCATGCGCAACCAAACACCCGTAATTACAGAAAAGCATTTCCGAAAATGATTTTCACCCAAAACAAACGCAGCCTTAGTTTGTCATCATTAAATTTTACTTATGCTCGATGAAAACATGAACCTTATAATACAGGTATCTGGTATGTACATTGCCATATAGAATTGCACTTGTCATGGGGTTTGGCCATGGCTTTTGAAGTTGAGAATGGACGTACACCCTCTTCTACGCTGCCTCCACCGCCAATTGATCTACCCAAATGTTAAATATTTGTTCCACGCTGTTTTCTGATATTCTTTCATTATCTATATTTATAATTTGATTTTCAAATTTCACATTACTGGTTTGCAAGGTGCCAACTGTGTCATTGGCATTTGTAATGAATTTTTTTTTTTTTTTTTACAAAATAAAAATTCTATTTTAGTTTATTCTAAGTATATATGTGTGTGAAACTTTCTTCTGCAAACTTGAACCCCAGCCCTTACCTCCCACAACCCATAAACACTTATACTTGTGGAGTGACTATCGCGTTAAGGGTACGCAGTAGTAGCATTTGTAATGAAGTTAATCTTAATCCATTCTTATTCTATTCATTTTAGTATTTGCATTCTTTGAATGAAATAATTATATTCCTTTTCAATCTTGTCCGAAAAAATGATCTTTTTAATCCACCTTTTTTCTTATCTCCTTTCATTCAAAATCATGTGCTACATTTTGTAGTGATCAAACTCCGTACATAATAGGGGCTTGGAAGTCCAAAGTTTTAGGAACTATAAACTTGTGCTTACAAGATTAGTTTGTCAATCAACCACTTGCACTTTTTGACTTACTCAACTTACTTCACTTTAACTAACACTTTTAGGAAAGAAGTGTTTTTAGTTCCTAGTTGTTGTTTTAATTTTGTACCATGTGTCTAATTTAATTTTCATAATTTTGGGGTCAATATCCATTCAAAATACTCAATGCTAAAATTGAGATGATCTCCTCACTCAACTTGGTAAGCAGGAGTGGAGCTAAAGTGGTGTGAGGGGTGGGGAAATTGCTCCCCTTACTCCTCCTAAAAGGTCTTAAGTAACTTAAGGCCTTTGGCCCCCTCTACCACAAGGAGAAAAAAGAGAGAAGAAAATCAAAGAATTCCCCAATCCCTAACATATATAAAGAAAAAGCGTAAATGCACTTTTGGTCCTAATATTTTGGGGTTATTTCTATTTTGGTCCCTACATTTTTATTTTTCCACTTTTAGTCCCCAAAATGAAAAACGTATTCCGTTTTGGTCCTTATCATCACTCACTTAATGAAAATATTCTACATGGCAAACGGAGTGTACTATTAGCACAGTAAATGCTAACGTGTCCATTAAAATAATATTTTAAATGCCACATCAGCGTGCCACATCAACCTCTAATTTTATAAAAAATAAATTTATCAATTATAAAAATTATAAAAAAAATAGTGAAATTTAGATTTATGTGTGTTTTTGTTTGTACTTGTTTCTTTTTCTTCTTTCTTTTTCTTTTTCTTCCCCAGATCTCTCTCTCAATTTTTTCGCCTCCATCAGTCTCAGGTTCAAGATCTGGATCTTTGCGGCAACCTGGGGACTGCATGTTAGGAACTTGATGTTGATGGCATGTGGTACTCTAACACCTACAACTCTTTTGGTTGCTGAGGTAATACAATTTGTTAATGAGCACCTCTAGAAAAACCTTAATGCTAAAACAATAATACTAGTTTCACATTCTTTTTCTTCTTTCTTCTTTCTTCTTTCTTTTTCTTCTTTCTCCCTCTATCTTGGTGCTTAGCCGATCGGTGGGTTTGTGTTGGTATGGTTGAGGGATTGAGCTGGGTTTGTTCAATTTTGTAGGTATTTTGTTAATGATTGTATTGATTTAATTTTCAGATTTAAATCTATTTTTTCTTTTGGATAATTTGGTTTGTGTATATATATGGATTGATTTTGTTTTGTACAATATTCTTTTACGATTTTTCTGTGTTTGATTTTTGCGTTTGTATGATTTTTTGGGTTTGTTTGATTTTCTGGATCTGACATGGCATTTATTTTGAGAGTAAATAGTTTATGTTTGTTATTGTGTTCTTCGTGTTTATGATCTTGTGTTAATGTTAAATTTGAGTTTGTATTTGGTTTTGGGTTTGTGCTCTTATGTTCTTATGTTGGTTTTTAAATCTGTGATTGTGTTCTTGTTCAAAATGAATTAGATCTAAATTTATGTATTTTATTGTTTTTAATTCTGTTTTTTCCTTCTTTATTCTGTTAAAATTGATTAATAAATTTTTTTTATATATTTAGAAGTGCTGACATGGCTTTTTTTTAATACCCATTAAAATTTTTTATTATTTTTTTAATGGCCATGTCAGCGGTTGCAGTGCACTCAATTTGCCACATAAGCAATTTTTGTTAGTGCCCTAACGGTAAGGACCAAAATGAAACGCGTTTTTCATTTTAGGGACTTAAAATTGTAAAATAGAATTGTAGGGACTAAAATAGAAATGAACTCAAAATGTAGGGACTAAAAATGCATTTATACATAGAGGAAAAAAAACAATATATCCCCCTTTGTTATTAAAAAATAATATATATATATATATATATGTATGTATGTATGTATAAAATAAAAAAGAGAGGCATATACCTCTTTAAAGCAACTAACCTAACAACGAAATTGAGGCAAAAAAATACTACTTTAAAACAATAAACATTCCAAAAGTTTAAAGATATACTTGCACACACTTTGCTACAATACACATTTCAAATGATGATTGAACCAATTTTAACAAGTACCAGTAGCAGTCCTCATGTTAAAGTGATGTAATATAATCACACAGTGATATGTAAGTTGTCTCAAAATGTTTCTATAGAAGAACTCAAAAGTATCTTCCGCTTTGAAATTGAACGAACTACTACTAACCTGACAACGGAAAAAAGCACCAAACTTTTTTTTTATAGCTAAATCAACAAATTTGTTGCATGTTTTCACCTTTATTCACAATACTTTTTTCCCTTATCCCAGTGTTTTTCCTTTCTCATGGCAAGTAAGGCTGTAAATGAACCAAGTTGATCATGAACAACTTGGGCTCAACTCGATAAAAAACTCATTTATGTTTATTTGTTTATAAATAAGTCAAGTTTGAGCCTTAGTTTTAGCTTGTTTAATAAACACACTGAGCCCAAGAAAAAAAAAAATTTGTTTACGAACAAGCTCGTGAGCTATTAGGCTTGATACAAAACAATTCAAGTATACACTCATTTATTTTTATGTATTAGCTAAATATACTCATTACATATATCTTAATAATGACATGGCTAACATAGGACCACTACCCATTATCTTAATTTTTTCCTTCCCTCTAAACTGATCAAGAACCACTTTAGACTATAGTTACATTTAAAAATAAATAAATTAATTAAGTAGGCCATATATAATCCTTCATTATCAATTATCTAAAGTAAAGTTATGAAACATGTTAGTATTTTCTCATTCATAATAGTTACAAAAAATTTTATCTAGTTCTTTACCATCTAACGTGAATGTAAAAATTGTATTTTGAGCAATTGCTGAAGCTGTAGACAAGAAATGATAAAAGAATGAATTTAACTATATAAATTTTCAATTTGAATAGTGGCTAATCATAAATAAGACTAGATGTATGATAAAATGAATATACTATTTTCTTTTTTCTTAATTTTAGAGATTTAAGCATCTGATAATGTAATTTTTTTTATATCTCAAGCTCAAAAGCTTGACCGAAGCTCAAGTTTGAGTTTGATATTAAGTTTGAGCTTAGCTTGACTAATTAATCAAGCCAAGCCAAGCCAAGTTCAAGATTTTTGGCTTTCTCATGAGCTCAAGCTCAAACGCTATTTTTAGGCTTGTCACGAGCTCGAGCCAAGCTTGAGCTTTTGAATTTTCTTGACGAGGCAAGCTTGAACATGCACTACTAGACAAAGCTCGGCTTGTTTACAACCCTAATGGCAACTCAATGGATCCTATATTTCACACACAAAAAGGCAAAAATATAAATTATATAATTTGTTATTTGTATTTTTATCTTTCCATTTCTCATAATTTGTGACATCAAATTTTAATCATCTTTTCTTATTTGTATTAGTATATAACCTCTACATATGCAAAGGTGCAAAATGTATATATATATATATATATATATATAACATTTCTACCAAATAAGTAATAATTGACACATATTTATAGTATTATAAGTTAAAAATTACCCAAGTACAATTTTCTGAAATCACAGCATGTATGATGATTTTGTGAAGAAATCATATACCTCTATGGTTTGATGATGAGCCCTCCATGGAAATCTTGAAAAAAGAACCCTTGATTTGTCAAGTGGCCGAGGCTGCAAGTCGAGAAGGGCATGCGTGTGTCTAGGAGGAGAAAGAAACTACCCTCTACCTTAGAACAGCAAATGAAGACAGAGAGCATAACAATCAAATAAGCTAATTGATATTTATTAAGGGTGAGGGTAGGAGCTTCCCCTTGCGTTCAAAATATTGGTTCATGAATGTATGGGCCCAAAAACAGAAGATAAAAAATAAAGACTTACATTCACCCAGCAAAAAAATAAATAAATAAATAAAGACTTACATTCACATATGTAGTGATTATGTAGGTCCACATAAAAATAAAGAGTTTTTTTTTTTTTTTTTTTTTTGAGAGAGAGAGACTTTCAACCTATGACATCCGCTCTTGATGATAGTTCTTTATTATCAAATCAAGACACCAATCGGTTTTTGGTGTAGACGGGAATTGAATCCCAAATCTCTTATTCAACTATCAACAACTTTACCAGTTAAGCTAACTGAAACTCACACATAAAAATAAAGAGTAAATATATAAAAGCATAATAAATTTGAATTGAGTTTTTTTATAATATATATTTTTTAAAGTTTAGGTACATGAATTTAGGCCCTTTTGAGTGTGAACCGTATTATGTGTCTTTCAAAAATTCCCTTCCCTTTACCCCTATGTGTGTGAGTTTATATATCAAAATATACATGAATTTGCATGTATCCATAATTGACACATAATTAAAATATATTTGGAAGAGCGCTTAGCATGAAATTGGAATGTATTTAAAATATAGAGACATTTGGCATCATATAATAGCATCATTAGAGCATTCTCATCAAAGATCTTAAAATTTTTAGCATTTAGCAACTCAAAACACTACTTTACTTATTTTAACAACTCACTTTACAGTTCATCCAACATCAAAGGTTCTATTTTTTTTAACACTTCATTTAAATACTAGTTTTTTATTCTCTCTATGTTTTTTTCTCTCTTCCTATCTAGGTCTCTCTCCTTTGAAGCAGTCCAAACAGTTCACATTCTTCTCAACCCTCAACCAAGCCAACCCATGGCCACACCTACCACTAGACACCGCTAGCCACCACCACCTAAAACAAAAAAATAAATTTAAAAAAAAAAAAAAAAAGGGCCACCAAAGCAAAGCAAACCCACACCAATCATGCAAACCCATACCGATCAACCAACCAAGCAAACCCACACCAAAAAAAAATCCTACAAACAGAACAAACCCACACCGATCAGAGTGAAACAAACCCACACTAAACATAAAAAGGGATAATTACAGTAAACCCTCCTGTGGTATGGCCCGTTTTCACTTTGCCTACTTGTGTTTCAATTATTTACACTTTGCCCACCCGAACATCAATCTATTACCCACCTCACCATCAGACATTAGAAAAAAACTTTTTTTATTCAAAATCAGAACATAACACAGATTAAAAACACGAACCCACTCTTCTTTTCCTCACGAGCCCTAGAAACAGGAAAATCCCTTGTATTGAGCTGGGGTTTTGATTTTTCTGATCGTGCTTTCATGTGAGGGTGAGGTTCTAACTTTAGGTTGTCTTGAGGCATTGAATATTTGAAGATAGATCATCACCAGGTACGACATTTCTACTTTATGTGGGTTTTGGGGTTTAAAGTTTTGATGGTAGCTTTGATTCACAGGAAGTTGATAATCGATGTCTTCTTCGAGTGGAAATTACTCGAGTTTAAGTGGGCATATGTCTACATATGAGACTTGTGTGCTGAGAACAAGTCTGACAGTGGATAATTTTGGGAGAAGGTTTCTGTGTTGTAGCCGATATAAGGTAAGTATACTTTTTACTTTATCTAGTTGATTCATATGAGATTGGAATGTGATGTGTTCAATTCAATTTATGAACAGGTTGGTCCCAAGTGCCCTTTCTTTAAATGGCTTGATAATCCCACTTGTATGTGTGGGAATGAAGTTGCCCATTTGGTGTAACAAAAGCTGGATTTAGTGCGGAGTGAGCTGCATCTTGCACATGAAAGGGAAAGAGCAGCTACCCAGACAGCAACAAAAGCTACCCAAATGGCAGAAATTGCTCAAGACAGGGCAACAAAAGCCAATGAGAGGGAGAGAAAGTTTCAAGGTTTCGCTGTTCAAGCCAAGGAGATAGCAATGAGAGCTTTAGAATAAGAGAGAAAGTGCAGAATTGCACTAACTCTGTCATGGTTTTTTTTATTTTGGTTATGTTGTTTTCATGTTTTGTCTCAAGTGAGAATGTTGGAATGATAAGATTGAGTCTACCTAGTAGGTTGTAATATAAGCTAGTCCTCAATTGTATTATAATAGAACTATGTAAGGTTTTTTTGAGAATGAGAACTATGTAAGATGGTAGATGCTGTTGGCTTGAAGCCACTTCATAATAGAAGCCTTTTTAAGAGAAAATGTTATTTATGTTAGATGTTGTTGTTATTTTTGTTTTGTTTAATGTGAATTGGCTACTTGTGAGCTATGAGCTATTGGTGTTGGTGTTTTGTTGGATGTTGTGAGTTGTGTTGGGTTGTGCATAAAGTGCATTATGTGAAGATAAATGTGTTGAAAGTGAATTGATTAAAGTTTAAAGTGCATGACAACTATCTGTCAACTTGCAAGAAAAGACAACAAATGCACACACAAACTTCCCATTCAACACATACACCTGCTATTCAACACATACACCAATCACATAAACAAACTCATATATGGGCAATTACAATAATCAGAATAATAATTCTGAACACCTGTCATTAAGTTGGGAAATTGTATACATATGTAAGGTGGCATTGAATAGTCTTTCATCAACCACCAGTAAATATAAGGCATTTGGTACAACAACAACCAAAACAGTTGCACCTACCCATTGTTTACAAAACTTACAAAAATACAAAAAGTGTTTGAACAGCTATACAAAAAAGTGTCTTGCCATTGTCTACAAATAACATATAACCCTAACACTACATAACCCTAATACATAGCAACAAAAGTGTCTTGACTTAGTCTTCATTTACTGCCCTTGCCCCTGCCCTTGCCTCTCCCACCACAGCTGAGCTTTCCACCTCTAATTCTACATTTTCTGAGTCCTAGCCGCATCACCCCTTCCTCTTAAAGCAACTCCTCTAGTAGCAAGTGGTCTATTGTCCCATGTTTCTGCACGGGTGTGTGGTGCTAGCTAGCTTGAAGAGAACCAAAGAACTCCTCTAACTGTGTACCTAAAGTTTGAAGTAATGTTATTAATTTCGCTTTGTTCCGGCCGGAACGGCCGAAATTTTTCGTGTTTGCATGCAATCCAAAACATTAGTACCTTCCATTCCATCTCGAGTCAAATTTCGATCTGTTTCGAGATGTTTCAACCGTTCTGGTTAATTCCAGCCAATTTAGAGCGAAATGGGAATTTCGGCCGGTACTAGTTTTCCCTTTAAAAAAAAAAAAATCTATTCTACAACTACATCACTCTAAATCTCAAATCAAATGTTCACAGATCCATTCACACATCTAAAGCTTCTATTTTGACAGGATCTAAAGCTTTAAGTTCACTAGAAAATAATTACAACCCAAAAAGAAATTAAGAAGAGAGAAGGAAATAACAAGTTAACAACAATGGCAGTGTCTTCAGCAACCTTCATCTGCATACCTGATCTATGCTTTTCCCTTTAATTTTTTTCCTTTATTTTCTTTCTTCACTGCATTGTTTCACTTGCTTGTCTTCACGTTTCGTCAAACCTTCAAATTGCTTGTCTTCACATCAAACCTTCAAAGTGCTTTAGAGTCTAAGACTTCATGTTATTTTTGAACAATAGCTATGGTTTGGTAAAGTTCTTAATGGTTCCTCCTTCCAAGATATGATTATCTTTTAGTGAATTCCAAAATTATTATTTTATTTGGTTTTTGAATGGCTTGATGGGTTATTAATATTGCTGCCTACTAGACTACATTGAACAGAGAGTCTACTTTTTGTAGGCATAGAGCTCTCCAGTCTCTTTATCAGTTATCACACTGTGAGTCATTAATTTATTATAATAAATTAATAATAACTATGAAATGCTGTGGAAATTAGCATAATTCATGCAAAAAAATTATAAAAGTATTCAGCAAAAAAAAATTATAAAAGTGGGATATGTGTGTGTGTGTGTGTGTGTGTGTATTTTTCCCGAAACATCTTGAAACAGTACGCCGAAATTGGCCAGTACTGAAATATTCTGTTCCACTGAACAAACCGAAACGAGTCCCGAAACGGAATTAATAACATTGGTCTGAAGAGTACCACTGACTTGAGTTCTGTGACCATGGAGCTGGTGGCTGTGACCATGGAGCTTGTGGCTGTGGAGCTGGAGTTGAAGCTTGTGGCTGTGACGCTGCTGCCTAGATAAGGATGAGGCCATAGTGTAAGGCTGATGTGTTGGTAAGGGCTGAGATGATGCTGGGGCCTAGGATCCTTGTCTGCGTGCAGAAGGCCTTCCACTTCCCTGCAACCATATATGAACATGTGTTTACAGTGTCAGTTATTAGCATTTTGCTTTTGAATAAAAAAAATTTTTGTAAAAACTTACAGATTTTCCTTTCTGCAATCTCTGCCTCCTCTCCATAGTATCTCACTAGTGACATTGGCCTTGCATCCCCTTGCATTGTGCTCTTCCTTTTGACACCTTCCACACCTCACTGGCTTGTTTCCTCTAGACACCTTATAAGGGTTCCTTGGCTCATCAGCATCTCTCTTCCTCTTCATGGGTGGCCTGCTTGGTGGCTTATAGATAATAGGTGCAACAAGCTTAGGTTGGCCAGGCATAGGAGGTATGGGTATCTTGTATGTCTCCACATAAGCATCCTTGTAGTAAGCATAGATGAGTGTAGTCTTCTAGTTTCTCACGATTTGTAAAAATGGCTACAATTCCATGCTTGCAGGGGATTCCTGTCAAGTCCCATGCTCTACAACTGCATGTCTTTCCTACCAAGTCCACCACATGTCTTTCCCTCTCATTGTCAACCTCATACACAAACCTCCCAGATGGCATTGCACAGAATCCCTTAGACTCTAATTTTAACTTCTCCAACTAGTCCTGTATGCCTGGACACAACTTGCCACGATACTTTTCTCTGCCAATCTTCTTTGTATACAGCCTGGTCATAAGCCTAACTCTGATCCACTCTAGCGTTGATAAGATGGGCTTGTTTCTAGTCTTCACAATCATAGAGTTAAAACTCTCACTCAAATTGTTTACCAGACAATCTGTGAAAGCTCATGTAGAGAAGTGAGATCTGGTCCACTATGCAGGCTCTATATCAGCCAGATACTTTCAAGCTTCTTCATCCAAACTCTTAAGATGGTCCATCCCCCCCTCAAATTCTCTGGCTGATGTTGTGCCAGCACACATCCACAGTACACACTTCAACTCCATGCCCTTGTGGTTAACCTTGAAGTTGTTGTATATGTGCTTCACAGAATACCTGTGCTCCACAATTGGGAATAGAGTCTCTATTGCAGGTAAAAAGCCCTGCAATCAAGTAAGCAAGCATTCAATGTCAGCAAACAAACATGTAAAAAGGTAAGCATGTAAGCATTCAAGTAAGGTAAGCAAACAAGCATGATAATACCTTCTGCTTGTGATTGATGAATACCAGATTGAGCTCCTCTGGCCTACCAATGTCATCTGCAAACTACTCCAAGAACCAGATCCAGCTATCCTTATTCTCTTGCTCAACCACAGCCATTGCCATGGGGAATATATTGTCATTTCCATCCTTGGCAGTGAAAAACAGTAATTGCCCACCAAACCTACCCTTCAAGTGGCATCCATCCAGCCCAACAAAGGGTCTATAACCACCTAGAAAGCCAACCTTCTGAGCATTGTACCTAATGTAAATCCTTTTAAACTTGGGTTCTGCATCCTCATTTTTCATCTCTGTTTGCAGAATCACCTTGCTTCCTACATCTGTCCTCCTTATCATTTCTGCATAATCTCAAAATAGGTCATACTAAGCCTCTTCATTCCCAGTAATCAGTCCCCTAGCTACCTTCCTTGATCTATACACCTGACTAATAATTAAATCAACTGAAATCTTCTGCATCACATGGTGCTTAACACTTGAAACCTCCCAATTAGGATTCTTACCAAAATCCTCCAAATACTTGTTTGCCACATAGGTTGATGTAACTTGCCCATTTTGAAATGTTAGGGGGCAGGTACACTCAAGATAAAGTGTCTTGATCTCAAATATGTACTTTTCAGTCACCATTGAGGCATAACACCTCCATCCATAATTGTTCTTACAATGTACAGAAATTTTCTTCTTCAAATTCAACTTCCACTTGATATCAATGTGATGCTGAATCACATACTCCCTCAAAGCCTTCCTAAACACCTTGGAGTTTGGGAACTTCATCCCTTTTACCAATCTAACATTTTCCATATCAATCCTCTCATTGAACTCTAAATTGCCAGGCATCTGCTCATCATCAAAACCATCCACACTTGCAATATCATCCTCTAAAGCTATTTCAGCCCACTCTTTATCTAAATCTATGTTTGGAGGAAGAACATTGCTTGGGTTAGGTGTATCTATTTTTGGCTGAGGTGTATTAGTGGTTGGATGAGATGTATCAATGGTTGGTTGAGGTGTATCAGTGGTTGGAACAGTATTAGGCTCAGATGGCACTGTTTGAGGTGGAGAAGACTCACCAAAAATGTCATCAGCAAAGTCTTCTCCTTCTGGACCTTCATTCAACCAATCAAACTCCTCCTCCAGACCATCACCCCCTGTAACAGCTCCTACACCACTCCCTACACCAGGCCCTGCACCCCCTATAGCAGCCCCTACAGCAGCCTCTGCACTAGCTCTTGCACCAACCCCTGCACCATTAGGAACTTCAACTGCAAATGGAGCATTACCACTCTCCACATACAGTATGATGGTGTCTCTTGGCCCTCCCTCATTAGGCCTGCACATGGGCACCACATCTTGTATAAGCCTCAAGTCTTGCTCCAAGTTGCCCCCAGGACCTAAATAATGAACCCTACACGGTTCATCAACCCCCAATTCCTCACATATACCTTTTATTTCAAAATAACTAAGCCTATCAGGATCCCTATACACTATTTCAACTTTCCCACCAAAGTATTCTAAACTAGGGTTCCACAGAATAGCACCCCCATAATGTACCTCCAATTTCACTTCCTCGTCATCCATCTGCAATAACAAATTACCATTTGACACGTATACAATTAACAATTAAAAAATTGTAAACAACGAAAGAGTAAACACTTACATGTTTCTGTTTTGCTTTTAGGATGCAACATGCACAGAAGGACCACATTATCTGCTTTGCTTTTGATTCTATTTTACTAAATAGCATATGCAAACACTAAAATTTAAACCCAATAGAAACTTGGGTCCACTGTGAGACACAATGACCACGACAAACAAAATGCCCATAAACAAACACAAATCCAAAGAACAGGTGGTCACATTTTTCATAAACATCAACAAACACAACCAATATTTTCATAAACATCAACACAATTGATTGATTACTCAAAAAACAATAAAACAACCACAAACCCAATGTAAAAACCCAAACAGTGACTAATTTCTTACCAGGATTTTAGTCCCTCGAACAACCCGTTGCTCGTTTAGGTTCACACTTGCAGCACTATTACAATATCAGATGCAGAATGTGGTGTCTACGGTGATTTTCATGTTTCTAGGGCTCGTGAGGAAAAGAAGAGTGCGTTTGTGTTTTTGATTCGTGTTATGTTCTGATTTTGAATAAAAATATGTTTTTCTAACGTCTGATGGTGAGATGGGTAACAGATTGAAGTTCAAGTGGGCAAAATGTAAATGATTGAAACACAGGTAGGCAAAGTGAAAACAAGCCATACCACAGGTGGGTTTACTGTAATTATCTCAAATAAAAAATAATAATAATAACCCACAAATGCAACAAACCCACACTGATCAGAACGCAACAAAACCCACAAATCGGAATCACCGAGACCCACGGCCAGAACCACCGAGAACCACAAACCGGAACCACCATAACCCATAGCACAACTGAGAGAATGAAAGAAGAGTGAGAGAATAGAGAAAATATGAGAATGGGAGTAGAGAGAAAATCTGAGAGTGAGAGATGGATTAGGTGCTTTACAGAGGCTTGGTTCGGTGGTTCAAGGCAAGGGCAAGATGGCTATGGTGAGAGGGCTGGCGGCATGTGTGATCGGCGTGGGCAATAGCAGGGGAGAAGAAACAGAAGAGAAACAGAGGATGCACGCATGAGAAGAAAGAGAGAAAAAAGGAAAGGAACGCATATGAGAGGGATTAAAAAAATAATATTTTGCTTATAATATTCAGCTATAGTGAGCTGCTATCTCTAGCAGCTCACTGTAGCTGAGTGTCAAATTTTTTTGCACTTAAGAGCTTTGATGTAGAGGGTTATTTTGGGGTTTTGGTGCTAAAATAACAATATAGCACTTTTCACACTTTTGGTGTGAATGCTCTTAGAATGTAAAATGCAATTAAAATTAAATTTTGATTCTTATTTGAACTTTCTCTCAACTTGTACTTTAATATGTTTCTCAAAAAAAAAAAAAACTGTACTTTTTTTTTTTTTGAGAAAGAAAAAACCTTGTACTTTAATATAATATGTATGATATGATTAGAGAATGTCTCTCTCTTTTTATTTTGCTTTTCTAATTTTTTTTTCCCCTTTCTTTTACTTTTCTTCTATTTTTAAGGCTATATTTATTTCAGCTTAAACTTTTTCTTTTTGAAAATACTTTTAACTAAAATATATTGAAACAAATTATTTTTAATGTTTGGTTGTATTCTTGAAAATAAATCATTTTATTTTTCCTTTGTCAAGAGTTTAGCCCACAAACCATTCGTAATATAAGCCCAACAATAAATAGTTTTTACAATTTGTTCCTTTGGGTCCCAGCCCACTTAATAAATCTCTTTCCATATGATGTCGGGCTTATATCCGAGATGGGTGACTTATATGAGCCTGGTTGCAAGCTCATATTTGGATCAATATTTTGTGGAAGTTTGACTTCTTCTCATGTGATTTCGTGATGCATTTGAGTCAGATGTTTAGATTGATTTTCCTAGATTATTCATTTTGTAAATTCGTTATCTCTCTCTCTGTTCTGAAGTAAGGTACAAGAGGAAGAGAGGTAACCTTGGATATAGTATCTTTGTTGTATAATTGTATCCTATTCAATTATATCCTTTAATTACGAGACATTCATTCACTTATAATGAAGACAGTGACAAAATCAATTTTGGGGAGGCTAACTTCCTTCTATGAAAATTAACCATCGTGACTGCAGAATACCAAAGCTCAACACAAATTTTGCCTTGTTGTAGGGTTTCTTTTTATTTTCAGCACTTTTACAACGGTTGAGCAATTTGCTTTAAATCGAATTTTTCTTACCATTTATGAAGATTTTGTACTCATTGCTTTCTTGATCTTCTATCCAATTTTTTTGATGTTTTGGCGCACTGAATTAGAGTTATTTGTTTACCCTATTTGCAATAACATACCATTGGGTTGAATACCATTAAGTCTCACAACCTGGGTGTTGACTAGAGCCAATTTATCTTACTCCCTAAAAAAGAAAAAAAATACTCCAATATAAATTTTTTCTCACGATATATTTGTATCTTTGATAAATAAATAAAATCAATAAATGCTATAAAAGTTATGTAAAACAGACAACATAAATTTTCCCTAAATAGAGAGATCGCCAGAAGTCAACACGCATGAAATTCAAGAAGTAAAAAGGTAATAGTGGAAATAATTTGTGACAATGATAGAATTGCGTGAAATTTGGTGACATGAAAGGAAATTGCGCTGAGAGTAGAACTTGTGCCTTTTGGCCACAATTGAAGCCGCTTTTCAGGTGAATTCCATCATTTAGCCCCTAAAATCTATGGGTTTTTTTTTTTTTTTTTCATTTTTAGTATTATTGGTTTCCTTAATAACTTTTAGTTTAAAAATCAGAATAAGGTTTCATCTGTTTTGAAACATTAGAGACAATAGTTTTAATTTCCGCAATTATCTCAATTTTGCTATTTTTGGTAAAATTTACCTTTTTGCCTCCTAATTTTGTGATTAGTGCAAATTAGGGTTTTCTAGATATTTTCCTATCCATACTAGGTTTTTTTTTTACTATTTAAATGCATTATAACATTCATGACAATTCAATTCTCAGATTAATAAAAATTCAGACTTTTGTCTATTGTTTTTCTCTAATGAATTTCAAGAACCTATCACCCAATAAATTTAAAGAAATCTTCATAAATTCAAGATTTTCATTCAAAAAATAGTGTTTAGTTTATTTTCATTCAAAAGGAAATATATTTGTTTTCTTGTAGCTTCAGCGTCATAAAAAAATTTCCTCATTTTGAATCTCCTTACCTTGATCATATAGTTTGGATTAAAGACAACAAATGCACATTCTAAATGCAATCTACATATGGATTGAAAGAGTCTCATGGGTTAAATCCGAGTAACAAAATATTGTGGAGCAAATAGACGTTAAAGATCCATGACAGATTTAAGATGCTACTTTGCAAAGTAGAGATAGAAATTTTTTCCAACAACGTCTAGGATAATGGAATTTTGGGAGCTTGAAGAAACGAATCTTCATCTCTTCAAAGACCGTATATTAGCAGGGGTTGCCTGGTTTGAATGCCACGAATAGAGGTAGTTAATGCTAATAACATTTTTGAGCTCATTGAATTTGCAGTGGATCCGCCATCGAAACTTGATGAATTTTGGTGTACTTAAAAGGAGCGCTTGATAGCTATGCAATGAGATGCCATGGTAGTTAAAAGGGTAGGGTATATAGGCCACCAGATTGTGTGTTTTCAAGTTGACTTGTGATGCTTCTTTAAGGACCAAAGGCATATACTGTATAATTCTTTGTGACTGGGATTGGAATTTGATGAAAGGTTCAACAAAGAAAATCATAGTGTTACCAAATGGCTGCTAAAACTAAGCCATTCTTTGGGTTGTCCAATTGGCAAAAGGTGTTGAACCTTTGAAGTTAGTCACTATGAGTGACTCACTGTTACATTGAAGTTATATATAAGACCATAAACAGAATGTCGTGGGAGATTCCAGTTTGTTGAATGAATCAAAGCCTATTTTGATATCCCTTTCCTTTCCCTTTCTCTTTCTCTTCCCTTCCACTTTTCCTTGCTAAGCCCTCCCCCAGCTACAACCAAACATAATGTTTGTTTTGATTTTGGGAAAAAAAAAATTATCTTTTTTCATTAAAAAAAAAATCTTACCCATTTAATACATTTAGTTGCAAAGAAAGACAAACTGAGAAGGAAGCTATGATTTCTTGCAACAAGGTAACCTCAAGCCTCAAAAATTAAAATCCATAACGCTGAAAGCTTTTGCCTTAATGAATACACTTGGATTTCAAATCTCCAATCATTTATACTTACTAGAGTGGGAAGAGAAATATTGATAAATTCCATGGTTCAAGCTATTTTAACTCAAACGATGCCATGCTCAACCTACCAGAGACATGGTGTGATGAACTCAATTTGATGATGGCCAAAATTTGAGAGGGGAGGAGAGGAAAATTCATTGGAAAAGTCGGCACAAATTGTGTACCGCAAAGGATAATGGCAGGTTAGGATTTAGAGAATGAAGGCTTTTGCAGCAGCCACTTTCTCTATTTTTGGGACGTTTTTAAGGCTAAGTATTTCCCCAATAACTTATTTCTTCAAGCAAAGTTAGGCAACAATCCTTCTTATGTGTGATGAAGTATAATTTCAGCACAACAATTGTTGCAACAAGGAATCATCAATATAAAAATTTGGTAGGATATGTGGCTTAATTAAGAGCTGGAATGCGGTGAGGAGGCACAACGAGTTCATTATGTGAGGGATTTTGATTGATGAGGAGCGACGGGGATGGAATAAGGGTTAGCGGACATAGCTGCTTATTTGATAGTTGATAGTTGATAACCGATTAGGTTCAGTAATCAAGTCCCGAAACTATTATGCCTGTACTGTTTGTCATGACTATTCAGCTAAGTTTATGTAACTGATCTGATCATGATGTGCATTTGTGCAGTGAATTTGTTTGTAAAAGGTTACTTACACTGTTACACTTAAAATTTTTATCTTATTAGCAAAAGATAAAAAATTTTACCTTTTTTTTTTTTGGAGGAAAAAAAAAAAAGTTCAACACGACAAGCCCAGTCAAAACCAAACCCAACAACCCACCCTGAATGATAATTCAAGCCTAGTGAATTGAATGAGTCCAAAAGATCCAACCCATTAGCAATAAAATATAGACCTTTTGAAAGAATCATTCGGTCCTCTCCCCTTTTTTTATTTTTATTTTTATTCATGTATCAGGAATTAAAGCCTCACCAACAATGACTCTGTTGCAATGTTTCCACTGCCGTATAATTTGCTGTTAAGTTTAACGAAATTTAACATTAAAAGACTAATTTATTCCTCTTTAAAATAGATAATTAGGAGATAAATTGGTCTTTTAATATTAAATTTTGTTAGAATTAATAACAAAAGAAACGGTAGGGAGTTAAGTGATATGTATTTTTAAAATTGAAGGGTCAATCATTTGTTTCAATAGTTCTGGAAATTGTATGTTAGGAATGATAGTTTAAAGTGGAAAAATGTAATTAGCCCAATATTTTAAGAGTAATGACCTTCTTTCAGCTATGAAAGTAGCTTTTTGTAAATTTTGGTGAAAATTAACTCTTAAAAAATGTAAAAATGAAATAAGTATTAGGATATGATATTCATTGATCTCAGATTATAAAAATCTAGCAATTCATACTCCCGTTCATATATGTATAATAATAATAATAATTCTCACCGAACTCATCCCAAAAGAATGAACCCTCATTCCCTCATAGTATCTCTAATTTGTCAATTATTCTTGATTCAATTACACAAATTTCAAAGGCAAATGATCTTAAGAAACATGAGATGATTACAGGGGAGCTGGAGCAGAGGCAGTCCTGTGGATTGAAGCCACTGATGGATTGCCAGAGGTTGGACCAGGGGCAACACCGGAGCTCAAAAGCTCGCTCATGATGCGGTGAGGACTGCTGCGCTGTCTCTCACACAACTCCGGCAAAAATACTCCTGTGTGTGACAAAACAAATGATAAAAATACATTAATGGCATGTTTACAATTTACAATATTAGTCTAGTGTATGAATGAAGACTTCTAAAAAATATGTGATAATAGATCAACTGCTTTAAAAAATAAAATAAAAAATGGAAAGGACCATTCTTTGATTGAAGGAGAAGTAAGATACAACCAAAACAAAAAACAAAACAAAACAAAACCTAAAGTGAGGTATCATAAAACTTTCATGAGTAAAAGTAGAAAGCGAAAGAACAACAAGAACAGGTGTATATGGTACAAGAAAGCTAGGGACATTCATCACATTGCAGGACTACTTTGTGGTCATCTTGACTAATGTTAGAAGTAAGAATCAATTATGCTGGCAATCTAGCAAACATCAAATCATTGAGTATTCAATTCATATTCCTGAGTTTTATACCAGGCAAATTGGTCGAAGTGGTACCTCTCCAAATACAGAGTGTTTGGGGTTGTAACTTGTAACCATTCTTTAAAATAATATTTTTTTTAAAATAAAAAATAAAAGATCCCTAATTTTATAAATTCCTACAATTATCTGCCAGAAATATTTTTTTTGGGTAAGTCTAAAATTTTATATTGTTTCTCCCTGAGAGATGTTCAGTTTCACCAAACAAAGTTTAACATTTAGATTTCTTTTCTTGTCAAAAAAAAGGTCTAAATAGGTTATAAGTCATGATCTTGCACGTTTTTAAAGGAGTGCAATAAATGGGGCTTAAAAGGCAACAATAAACATGCTATATTTGGGGGGGAAAATGCCCTGTACTACGTACGTTGCTATATTGATGGCTATGTTATTACCAGTAGGAACGCGATCCATGAAAATCACTCCACAACCAATCTTATTATTTGCATTGTCTTTTTTTTTCTTTTTTCCTTTTTCTTTTTTCTTTTGTTCTTTCTTCATTATTTCAAAGCTTGTCAATTTAAACAAACAAATGCAAATGGGTGTGGAATTGTTACCTTCACCGGCAGCCAAATTGAAATAAAGATCAACAATGTTGGGGCACTTCTGGTAACAAGCTGGGGAGCAAAGCTTTGCAGTGAATTGTGGCTCAAGAAGGGCATCTGATGAAATCCCAACCGAGTTCCTATCAACCCCACATGCTTGAACACATTGATCAGTCTCTATGTATTCAGCCATTCTCTCAACCACAACTTCTGATGTCCTACACTGATACTCAACACTTCCATCACCCGCCACCGACGTCTCGAGCAAACACCTTTTCCCGGAAGATGCTATTGAAAATGCACAAACACCCTTTGGCAAATCCTCACATACAAGCTCAGCTACACACAAACACACAAGTACACAAAATTATATCAACAACATAACATTCAACTATGTTTACAAATAACATTTATAATGTATCATGATGACAAGGGAAACACGATATAAGAAATGATACCTAGTGCTGCATGGAGGAAGAGAGAAGAGAGGAAGAGAACCAAAGACAATTTGGAGGAGAGAGCCATTTTTTAGATTACTTAGTTTGTGGATGCAACAAAATTAGAAAGAACAAGGAGAATGTGTTTTGTGCTTTGTGTTTTGTGAGAGAGAGTGAATGGTGCAGGTTCTATATGTGTGTGTGTGAATATATATAGGGAAGAGATGTGAGCTAAGACTCTAAAAATGGTACATATGACCTATATATAGGAAGAGAGCCTCCATTGAGGCTCAATTGCTTGCGTATGCAGTGAAAAGCTCCGTCAAAATCCACGCGTCTCTAAAATTCTAAAATTAGAGACGCGTTTGGTAGGTATATGTCTTAAAAATTAAATGTGTCTTAAAAAAAATTTTAAATTCTCTATTTGATTTCACTTTCTTTTTTCTTTGCCGTAAAAAACCTCTCTTAAATTTCGCTTTCCTTTTCTTGCACCGCTTGTAATTTATGATTCTTGATTTTGATTTGTAGCCAATTTTTTTATTTCGTAAAACAGTTGAACTTTCCTATTCATTTTTTACTTTTGCTAGAAGCCTAGAAAGAACTAGAAGGAAAAGGCGTCTCTTGTTTGATACGTGATTTATTGGTAAAGACGTGTTTGGGCTTGAATCATTGGAATTGGATGATATCATGTTGAAGTTTCCACCCTCCAAGAATAAGTTTAGTCCCTTGTCCATTTCTATGTTTAATTTTGGCCATTCCGGTCGGCTTCGAAGGCCCGGAGCATTAATGAAATACTTAAATTTCAAACACTGAATAATATTGGTCCCATAAAAATCTGTTCTAAATCCTTTTTTTTTTTTTTTAATTATGGAATGAAAATAAACTAAACATGATTGAGTTTTCTAAGTTTCAAATTTATTCAATTCAGATATTCTGTCCAATTTCGTTAAAAATTTGTCATTAAAAAAAATATTTTTCTCACACGAAAAAAATCTTTAAAATTAATAAAAATATTTTATTGATTTTGTATGTGAGAAATTTTTTTCAAAATATTTTTTTTTTCATTAGTTAATTACATACTTAACAGCAATTTTTTTAACAAAATTAGATGAAATATCTAAATTGAATAAATTTGAAACTTAGACTCAATTGAACGAAAGTAAAGTTAGAGGATTAAAATGAATTTCAATCAAATTTAGATAATGCAATTTTGCATTTTAGCTAAATATAAATATCTATTAAAATTTACCATAATTATATATTTAATATTTTCCTTTAAAAACACAATCATAATAAATTCCTATTAATAACTACCATAATAATCAAACTCATATTTAACATTTTCCTTTAAAAAACAATAATAATAAATTTATATTAATAACTACCATAATAATCAAATTCATATTTAATAGTTTCCTTTAAAAACACAAACAAAATAAATGTGTATTAATTAATAACTATCATAATTTCTAAATTTCATATTCATATACAAAATTAAAAAAGAAAACATAGTTATAGTCTAATAAAGAATACTAAACTCTATATGCATTTATTTTGATTTATTTTATTTTTGGTAAATTACACAAAACTTACTTAGGGTTTGTAGTAATAACACTCTACCCCAAAGATAACACTGTTTGGGAGAAGGGAAATGAATTGAATGAAATGAATTATTTTGGAATATTCTTTCAATTATGTTGTTTGGGAGTTTTAATAGAGAGAAATGTTCTTGTTTGGAAGTTTAAATGGGAGAGAATGAAATAAATACAGAAGGGAAACTCATTCCTCTCTATTCTCTCAAAACCTAAAATTTTCATTTCCCTCAAAATTGGGAGAAATCTAAGGGAATAAAATTATATTTAATAAAATTTTAACTAAGGGTCCGTTTGTTTCGGGTGAAAACGTTTTCAGAAAATAATTTTACGAAAAATTGTGTGTTTGGTAGCTCCAGAAAATTCGGTCAAACGGAAATTGACCGGAAAATAACACCCCTCACCCCGTAAAACGACTTCCATTCCTATTTTACCTTCAAAGTATTTCCGGAAAATACACACCTGAAGAACAGAATGGAAAACCCAAGCCGAAGAACACCGGAAGAACGAAACGGAAAACGCAAGCTGAAGAACACCTAAAGAACAAAATGGAAAACCCAAGCCGAAGAACACCTGAAGAACCATTTCCCACCGTCACATGCAAGCCACCGAGGTCGCCTCCGCCGAACCATCCCTCATCCCAGGATCGCAACGATCGCCGCCGTCCTTCGTTGATCTATCTCTCACTCTCAAGCGATCTCGGTGCAATCGCACCCCAGGATCACACCGAGATCGCACCGATCGCACCAATCGCACTGAGAAAGCCGCCGTCCGCCGTCCTTCGAGATCGCACTGGATTTGATGATTTTGACCGGATTGGATGATTTTTTTTCTTTGTGTTTTGTTTCTTTTCTGTGAACTGGGAAATGGTGTTAATATTTGTTTGGAATGTGAGAAAATGTGTTTTCTAGTATTTTCAAGAATACAACCAAACACATGAAAATATTTTCTATACACAATTTTCATAATGCAACCAAACACTTGAAAATATTTTCTTTTCCTGAAAATAGTATTTCCGGAAAATAGGCTATTTTCCGGAAATTATTTTACGCGAACCAAACGGATCCTAAAACTATTAAAATATTTTTATACATTCAGCCCTTTACTTTAAAATAAGGTTTAATAGTAATGTTGTCCTAAAATAATTCTATTCCTTTCCCTTCATGTTACCCCCAAATAATGCTATTTATCTTCCATTCATTTATTTTAAAACATCCCAACAAAATTATTTAATTCAATTTCATTTCTAAAAAAAACAAAAAAAAAATCATTTTTTTATGATTTATTCATTTCGTTCCTTAAATTTCAGAGGAGGGAAATATCATTTTTCTTTTTAATTTGAGGCGAAGTGTCATTCCCCCCATATTTCAAGAAATGCGGGTATAATTTACCGATTTATAAAAAAAAAAATGGATAGAGATTCTAATCATTTCAAAACCAAAACTTAAGTACATCTCGTATCTAGAACCGAGCTCTTCAAAGAACAAAACTTAACACCTTTCCTTTCCCAAAAAAAAAAAAACTTTAACACCTTTATTTTACAAATAACAGAGCCTCGGGATTATATCACATGATTTTTGTGCCTTCATTGGTACACGATTATCCTTCCAAACTAAATTATTGAGTTGAACTTGATTTTTATTTTTCTTTTTCTTTTTCTTTAGGGTCGAAAAACGTTTTATGTTCAAATTAAATAGTTGGATACTTAAAACTTACCAAATGAAAGAAATTAATTTTGAAAAATGGCTTCTTCTTTTTTTGCTAAATATTTGGTTTTAGAATATTATTTTGTTACAAAGCCTCTATCGCAACTTATTTAATTATGTAGCATCTTTTTGGAACTTGATTTTGCCAAAGTTAAGTTTAATGCAATTCAGTAAATGTAAAACAAATTTTCTCAAACTTGAGTTTCACATCCATTGAATTGCATAGAACTCGACTTTGGCAAAATTAAGTTCTACATTGAACTCAATTTTGAGAAAATCAATTTCCAAAAAATGCTATATAACTAAATAAGTTGCAATATTCAGCCAAAAAAAAAGCACCTTGAAATTTTGATTTTCTTACAAATAAAATATATATAACATCTATCAAAAAATTAATTAATTAATAGGTTCCAGTTCGCTCGATTAATAAAATCTTTTATTATTGAATGAGAGATCTAGAGTTCAAACTCTGCTTACTCCAAAAACCAATTGGTACTTTAGATTTATGATAAAGAACAACCACTATGAAGTTAAGTCAAATTTCTATCACATCTATCTATCAACGAAAAATAAAATGTGTTGCGTGCTTACGTCCACAACACTTTCGTAACAAATTATAAAATGTAAGTTATTGTTAGTTTTGATTTGAATCCACCGCTGAAATTACTTTCTACCTATCAATAACAACCAACAACAATCTGCTACTTAAAATTTGTTGTGAATATGTCGTTGACATGGTATTTCTAAAAAATTTATTTAAAAAAAAAAAAAAAAACTATACTATACAAAACAGGGTAGCATTTATAACTGTTTCTAAAACGTTGGCTTTCAAACTAACAAATTTAATATACGACTTTGAACAAGGCAACCGTTTTTTTGCGATCAAACCCTTGGATATTTGGTACAAGGTCAGAGATATCGTGTGACTTTACATGCACCGCACCATGAAGGAAATAGGTAAGAAGCCAAACAGGAGTCTTTGACACGTTGATGGGTTCAACGTACTAATTATATGACTTTTTTTATTTTTAGCTCCAGTCAAGAAAGTTTTTGTAAATTGTTAATGTTAGATACTCGTTCACATCGAAGAACAGCTCACAAAGCCACGTGTCAACCTCAAGAATGTGAGATATGGTCAGAGATATAAAAGTCAAGGTCACATTAGAGGTGGAGAGACGTCTAGGACTAGGACGGCAGGGTTTTTCCTGCCATGGAAAGCAAAGAAACTTCCAAACAATTCTTATAACAAAGACCAAATACCAATCGCACAATTTAAATCCCTTGTCTTATAACTAGTCACCCAAATAATTGGTATTGATTAAATCAAATGTGGGCAACATGTTGGGGTTGAGATTATTGACTTATGATCCATTGCTTGGCATAATAAAAATCATAATTTTGCAATTTGTCATTAAAAATTGAACCAATTTGTTTTTGCCCTTACACTCATTTTATATACGTTAATAATTTCACTTTGGGTCAACGGGAAAAATAGAAGTTCATTTGTCTACATTGTTGGTGATTCAAACTTTCAAAGTGATACTTTGTTGATCTCCTTGATAACTTATACTATGCTAATAATGTTGTTTCTCCTTGGTTTGAATCAAGCGCCGCTATCGTGAAGTTAATAAATGTGCAAATACGTTAGCAAGGATGGGAGCTAATCAAGCTAACAATTTCTTTTTGTTTAAATTTCCACTTGTGAACATTTTAGAAATTCTAAGCTCTAATGGTAATGGCTTGTATTTAACCAAGTTTTGTTCTGAGGTTGTTTTGGCATTTTAGCCTCTTTTTTTTTTAATATATTCCAATGATTACCCAAAAAAATGATAATTTAGTATATACAAAAAAATTCTTAATATTTTTTACAATAGCAAGTTTTTACTGGTTCTTTTTTAAGTCCATTACTGACATCACATTTTTATCTACTATTAACAATTTGTCATATTAACAACCAATAAATGTGAAATATTTGCCAAATTTTTTATCTATAGACTTTTTCATAATTTAGTGGAAATAACATTTTTTGTAGTATCTTTTTTTTTTTTAGAAAAATATTTTGTGGTGTCACACGTATTTGGTTTGAATCTCACCGCTTCATCCCACTATATCTACCTATCTCACCCAAAAAAAAATGTTAATCATGCAAAATCTTGTTTATGATATCAAATATTCAAAATGGAAGGTACGATGTACTTTAAAGGGTGACACCATCCTTCCAAACAGACACACAATCCGGCCGATGTGACTGGAAAAAATGCAGTGGGGGGAGGAAATCACGTGACTGAGCAGGTTCCCCAAGGTGACGGTAGCTCGACATTGGAAGAAGCAAATTTGGATGCGCCAGAACAGATGTTTGTGACGTTGCATGAAAACGGTAAGGCTGAACGGGGGGGAGAAAAGGCAGAATTTAAGACTTCCCTATCAAAAATTGAATGAATTTCAGTATATTTTCATTAAATGAAAAATGAGAGTACAAAAACTATTTATAGATCGATCTAAGCTTGTAAACTACTCTAACTGAATAACTGAAGCTAACAGAAGAATAACTAACTCACACACGTGCAGAAACTAACTCTCCCACATGTGAACACTTATACAACTAAAACAGGGACTAAGAGACAAGGAAGCTTTTTGGACTCTCCTCTGTGTAGGAGCCCTCTCTCTCGCTAGCCGAGTCTTTTCTCCCTTAGTTTTAACTTAAGGGTTTGTCTCTTATTTTTTCTTGCTACCAACGATGGCAGACGAGGTGATCCATAGCCTGGGTAAGATGAAATTAACCACAGAGGAGGAGGAAGTGATAAAGGTTTCGGATGAAGGAAGACAAGAGGAGATTGAGAGCTGTTCACAAAGTCTGCTGGGGAAGTTTCTCACGTGCAGACCATTCAATAAAAACGCAGCGACAAACACAGTGAAGAAAGCGTGGGGGTTAGAAGCAGGAGTTCAGATTTTGGAAGTGGGCTCAAACTTGTTCCAATTCAAATTTCAGACCGAGTTTGAGATGGAACGGGTCTTTAGAGGGGGTCCTTGGACTTTTGATAACCAAGCTCTCATGCTTTGTAAATGGCAAAAGGGGATGACGGCACGCAATGTGAAGTTCGACTCATTACCGATGTGGGTGCAGATTTGGGACACACCTTTTGACATGATTTCTCCAAAGGTGGCAGCGGAGGTGGGAAGTAGATTGGGAGTGGTGGTAGAGGTGGAGAAGAGACAAAAGGTAGAAGCACAGTGCCTGTTTATGAGAGTTCGGGTTGCGATTCCGATCTCGAAACCAATAAGAAGAGGAAGTTTTGTGGCGGGATCAGACGGTACTCGACACTGGCTCAACTTCAAGTACGAAAGACTTGCGTTGTTCTGTCACTTCTGCGGGACGATGGGACATGATCTCCGACATTGCGCCAGTTATTACGCTGCATCAAAGAACAGTGGAGAAGTGGTGTGCCAATACGGCGACTGGATGAAAGCCACGGGTGTTCGATTTTCGACGCCGACAAGAAACACCACAAGTAACGTTGAAGAGGGACCGTATCAAACTCACAAACGGAGATCTGAAAGAAAGCAAGCTAAGGCGGCGGATGGACAATCTGATATGCACCAAACGGAGGACGAGACACGTGGAAAGGGTGATGACGCAATATCTGGAACAGTCCCGGATTTTCAGGAAATAATTACTGTAATTAAGGAGGGGTCAGTTACGGATTCTGCTACAAAAGGAAAGTCAGATCATGGGGACATTAATACGCATGCTGCAAATCTGGATACCCAAGAAACAATGACTGAAAGTAATGTAAGGAATGATTGGGACGGTGCACCATTAATTCTGAATCATGAGGATATGAATACTGAGGGTAAAAACTTGGAGGAGGCACGTGAGTTTCTGTTACAAAAGCAAGAACACGGGCTTGACAAGCCAATTTCTAATGGGCCGGCAAATACAAAGCCCAAATGGACAAGAATTTTAAGGATGGATAGTGGGCTTAAGGGCTTAAGTGAGGCAGAGCCCAAACAAATATTAGGGAAGAGGAGGCCTTTACAGATTACAGAAGAGGAACTAAACGAAGACGTGGTGGGACTATGGAAGAAGAGAGGTAAGACACAGGAAGAGGATACAACACATGCAGCGGCGAGGGTGATGGCTCACCCTTGCCGACCACAATGAGACTTCTAAGTTGGAACTGTCAAGGGCTTGGGAACCCTTGGACAGTTCGCAGCCTCCGTAAAATTATGGAGGACCAAACTCCTACAGTCTGTTTCTTGATGGAAACTAGGCTGGACAAAGAAGGTTTTAAGCAACATTGTGGAGATTTACCATTCCCAAATCAGATTATTGTGAAGAAACCTAATTCGGGGGGAGGTTTAGCATTATTATGGAAGCATGAGACAATGGTGGATGTCATAAACTACACAGAACACCACATTCTAGCTAAGGTGGTAGAGGAAGATGGCTTTCATTGGTATTTAACAGGCTTCTATGGGTGGCCTGAGTCGAGTCAGAAGTCAAAATCTTGGGCACTGCTCTCTCACTTGGCTTCTTTCATAGACGGTCCATGGATGTGCATTGGGGACTTCAACGCTATTTTACACTCCTCTGAAAAACTAAGTAGTCGACCTCCTGCTTACAATCAAATGGAGGACTTTCAGAGAACTTTGGAACTCTGCCAGTTGTCAGACTTGGGGTTTGTTGGGTACCCTTACACTTGGAATAATAAGAGACCGGGGCTAGCAAACACTAGGCTGCGGCTCGATCGGGCTGTTGCTACGGAAAGTTGGAAAGCGAAATTCCCTGTTAGCACAATAACACATCTATTTTCACATGCCTCAGACCACTTACCGTTGATTCTTCAGACGGGGACATTCAAGAAAGTGGCGGCAAGAGGTACAAGGGGCTTTAAATTTGAGGAGGCATGGTTGGTATGGGATGACTGTGAAGCAATAGTCCAGGATGGGTGGAGCAAAGTGAATAGTGGAAGTTTGGACCTGCATGGGATTAAGGGGTGTGGATTTACACAGCTGGGGGTCCACCAGAACTCATCCGGATACTGAAAGAATCAAGGTACTTCAGAAGAAAGTTGAAACAATTAATATGGGCGAGCTAACAGAAGGCAACAGGTCGGATTTCTTATTAGCAAGTAAGGAGTTGGATAGTCTTTTGCTGAAGCAAGAAATATATTGGGCGCAAAGGTCCCGTATCTCATGGATGAAATACGGGGATAAAAACACCAAGTTTTTTCATTCAAAAGCCTCACAACGGAGACGTAGGAATTTTATTCAGGGGATAAGGGATGAGGACAACAACTGGGTAGAAGAGATTGATGACATAGCAGGGGTGGCGGTAAGCTATTTCGAGACAATGTTCAAGGCAGGGGGGTGTGACCAATTGGAAGACTGTATCGCTGCTGTACAACACAAGGTAGCACCACATATGTTCGAAATTCTATCCAGTGAATATACTGCTGATGAAGTGAAAACAGCTTTGTTCCAAATGGGACCTACTAAAGCTCCTGGACCCGACGGTATGAATGCTCTATTTTACCAAAAATTTTGGCATATTGTGGGTGATGATGTAACTAATGCAGTTTTGAATTTTCTACATTCTGGAAATATGGATCCTGAAATTAATTATACTCATATTGTCTTGATTCCCAAGTTAAAATCCCCAGAAAAAATGTCTGATTATAGGCCCATTAGTCTATGTAATGTCATATACAAAATTATCTCAAAAGTCTTGGCTAACAGACTGAAGAAAATTTTGCCCCAACTGATCTCCCCCACTCAAAGCGCATTTGTACCGGGTCGGCTTATTACCGACAATATCCTGGTTGCTTATGAAGCTCTACACACCATGCATAGGCGTAAAAAGGGCAAAAAAGGGTCCCTTGCTTTGAAGCTAGACAATAGCAAAACTTATGACCGGGTCGAGTGGGCATTCCTTAATAATATAATGGAGAAGATGGGATTTCCTAAAGCTTGGATAGAACGGGTGATGTGTTGTGTCTCCACCTCTTCTTTTTCTGTTAAAATTAATGGTAAAGCTTATGGTAATATCATACCCTCTAGAGGGCTCCGTCAAGGAGACCCCCTATCTCCTTATCTATTTCTCTTATGTGCAGAAGGATTTACTTCCTTACTAGCAAAGGCGGAGATGGAGAACTGGATCCATGGGGTGTCTATCTGTAGAAGAGCACCAAGTATTACTCATCTCTTGTTTGCAAATGACTCCTTACTTTTCTGCCAATCCAAACAAGAAGAAGTTCAGGTGATTATGGATACTTTGCAGTTGTATGCGAAGGCTTCTGGTCAGTGCATCAATATGGAGAAATCATCAATATTTTTTAGTAGCAACACAAAGGTGGAACATAGGGAGTGGATAAAAAATAACTTGGGTGTAAAGGAGGTGGACAGATTTGAATCATATTTGGGACTCCCAACACTGATTGGCCGCTCAAAATACCAAACTTTTTCTTTTCTCAAAGATAGAGTTTGGAAAAAGTTGCAAGGATGGAAAGGAAAGCTATTATCAAGAGCGGGGAAGGAGGTGCTCATAAAAGCTGTTGCACAATCAATACCAACCTACACGATGGGGGTATTTCTACTACCGGTAAAGCTTTGCAATGAACTTAATGGAATGTGCGCAAGATTTTGGTGGGGACAAGTTGGCAATGAAAGGAAGATTCATTGGAGGAGTCGGGATTTGCTATCTACACCTAAGAAAGAGGGAGGAATGGGTTTCCGTGATCTTCGAAGTTTTAACTTAGCAATGCTAGCTAAGCAAGGGTGGAGAATGATGAAAAAAGTAGACTCTTTGCTATTCCGATGTTTCAAAGCAAAATACTTTCCAAGATGTAGCTTTTTGGAGGCCGTGGATGTTCCAAATAGCTCCTATGTTTGGAAGAGTATTTTGGCAGCCCAAGGAATTCTTGAAAGAGGTCATTGTTGGAGGGTTGGAGATGGTTCTACAATTCGGGTTACTAAAGATAGATGGATCCCAAAGCACCCGACGAATAAAGTGATCCATACTTGTCCGGATGAGGAATGGGAATGGAGAGTGACAGAACTAATAGATGGGTCTACCCACACTTGGGATAGCCAACTTATTAGAGAGAAGTTCCACCATGATGATGCAGAAGCCATACTCAGTATTCCACTAAGTCGGAGACACATCCAGGACACCATTTACTGGATACATAGTAAGGAAGGGGAGTATATGGTCAAATCCGGGTACCAAATTGCTCGGCAGATTATGAAGGAGGAAAACATGCAAGGTGAATGTTCCAAAACAGGGAAGGGTGACTCAGTGTGGCGCACTATATGGAAACTCAAAATTCCAAACAAGATTAAAGTTTTTGCTTGGCGCTTTTGCCATGATATCCTCCCTACTCGGGAAAATCTTGCACGTAAAACCATTATCAAGGATCGGACTTGTGAACTGTGTACTCGAAGAGACGAATCTCCTCTGCATGTGATGTGGGAATGTAGTGTTGCCCAGGATGTATGGGCAGGGAGTATTAGGAAGTTGCAGAAGGGAACCTGTGTAGCGCAAGATACTAAACAATTGGTGGAGGAGATGATACAAAAACTAACATTGGAGGAGCTGGAGATATTTTTTGTCCAAGCATGGTTAATATGGTCGCAGCGAAATATGGTTATACATGGAGGGAAGTTGCAACATCCAACTCGGCTTGTTCAGAGGACGTCGGACTTCTTGACGGAGTATAAGGATGCCCAGGTTCAGTTGAAGATACCAATATGTAACCCAAGAGTATCAAGGTGGCACCCACCAGCAGGCGATGGCTTCAAGCTAAACTTTGATGCCGCTATTTTCCAGGATTTACAAGCGTCGGGGGTCGGAGCGATTATACGAAACGAAACAGGGGAGGTAATGGCGTCCTTATCGGTGAAAGGCCCAGCGGTGGTTGACAGTGAAGAGGCTGAAGTGCTTGCTTGTAGGAAGGCCGTGGAGTTTACAGTGGACTCAGGCTTCTACAGTTTTACCATTGAGGGAGATAATAGAACTGTTTTGAACTCCATCACGTCCATAGTCACGGCACGAGTGAACCACTCTAGACTGGGTCATCTTTATGAAGACATTGGCTGCCTTATTTTAGGTTTACAGGGAGTATCTATCAGCTGTGTAAGTCGCTCAGCAAATTTTGCTGCGCATTCCTTAGCTAGATATGCAAGATGTATTGAGGATGAAGTTGTATGGTTGGAGGATATACCCCCACCTGCACTACAAGCTGTGTACGTTGATGCTCAGTTTGCTTAAATAATATCTTAGTTTCGTCTTCAAAAAAAAAAAAAAAAAAAACAGGGACTAAGCTACATGCCGTTTATGTAAAATATTCAAGATATAAAACGGTTGTCGTTTATGCAGCACTTTGATCTTTATTGTGATTAAGCTCCACTGTATCGTGCTCTGCTTTTGCTTCCTTATGATTATCTTTGTCATCACTCTGATACTCCCCCTCAAGAGCAGCTGGTGTGTGTATGTTCATCATTCCCATTTTATCAACGAGATTAGAGAATTGATTGTACCCCAATGCCTTGGTAAGCATGTCTGCTAATTGGCAGTGAGACCTCACATGATTAAGCTTGATAACCCCTTCCAAAACTTTATCCCTGACCACATGGCAGTCTATTTCAATGAGCTTGGTCCTCTCATGAAAAAGGAGATTGGAACCAATGTGCAATGCTGCCTAACTATCACAAAACAGCAATGCCTCTTTGTCATGTTTAACTCCAATATCCTTTAGAAAATATAGAATCCATACAATTTCACATGTTGCAACTGCCATAACTCTATACTCCGCCTCTGCTGAAGACCTGGAAACTGTGGATTGCTTCTTTGATTTCCAAAACACCAAGGAATCTCCAATGAAAATGCTATAACCTGTTACTGACTTCCTTGTATCACAGCATGAAGCCCAATCAGCATCTGCAAAACCTTTCAAATGTAAATCTGCCTTGGAAGAGAACATGAGACCCTTCCCTGGTTCACTCTTCAGATATTGTAGAATTCTATAAGCTGCATCTAGATGTGGTTTTCTTGGCTTGGACATGTATTGGCTGAGTTTATGGACAGCAAAAGTGATGTCTAGCCTTGTGATGGTCAGATACAATAACCTCCCAATTAACCTTCTGTAGATGCTAGGATCTTTAAGTTCTTCACCTTTCAACTGACTTAGTTTCAGATTTTGTTCCATAGGAGTTCTAGCTGGTTTACACCCCAATATACCAACATCATTAAGCACTTCAAGAGTGTATTTTCTTTGACAAAGTGCAATTCCCTTAACTGATCTGGCAACCTCCAATCCAAGGAAGTACTTCAAGTCACCTAAATCTTTAAGCTTGAACCTGTCATCTAACAAAACCTTGAATCTGTCTATTTTAGCCTTATCATTGCAAGCTACTAAAACATCATCCACATACACCAAAAGCATCATGAAAACATCACCTTGCCTCCTAGTAAACAATGAGTAGTCAGCTTTGGACTGAATAAAACCAAGCTGAAGCAAGGTGCCAGAAAACTTGGCAAACCATTGCCTAGATGCTTGTTTAAGCCCATACAAAGACTTATTCAACTTACAAACTATCTCCCCCTGGCTATGAAACCCTTGTGGAAGAGCCATATAGACTTCTTCATCCAAGTCACCATGCAAAAATGCATTGTTGACATCCAATTGACTAAGGAACCAGCCATTAATGGCAGCCACAGCAAGAAGGACCTTGACAGAAACCATTTTGGCCACTGGGGAAAAAGTCTCAAAATAGTCCACACCCTCTTTTTGTGTAAAACCCTTAGCAACTAGCCTTACCTTGTACCTTTCAACTGAACCATTGGCCTTATACTTGATCTTATACACCCATTTACACCTTATAGGTTTCTTACCAGCAGGCAGGGAAGTTAAAGTCCATGTTTGATTTGCCTCAAGGGCAGCTATTTCAGCAGTCATGGCTTCTTGCCATCTGGGATCCGAAGCAGCTTGATAAAAATGGGTAGGCTCAACAAGGGAAGAAATGGAACAGCAAAAAGATTTGTAAGAAGGAGAGAGGTGTTGATAAGAAAGATGAGAAGAGAGTGGATGAGAAGTACCTGATTGGGAAGGAGAGGCAGCAGTGACAGATGAGACCTGATTGCAGTGATAAGCCAGTAGATAGAAGGGTGGTTTGACAGGTCTGGAAGATTTTCTAAGGGGTATAGGATCAACAATAGGATCAGTGGGCTCAACTGGAACCTCATCAAGTAAATCATCATCAATGGAATAATGAATATGAGTGATTGAATCATGAGGTACAGCAGAAGTAGAGATAGGATGAATTAAAGGATCAAGAAGAGGATTAACAGCTGGAATACAAGACACAGGGATAGAACATGGTTGCTGGACAGATTAAATTGAATTGGAAACAAAAGGAAATACATTTTCATGAAATGTGACATCTCTAGAAACAAAAACCATATAAGATTCAAGATCAAAAACTTTAAAACCTTTAACATTGAAAGGAAAACCAAGAAAGACACACTTCCTTGCTCTTGGGGAAAATTTGGATCTGTGTTGAGGAATGGTGGATGCAAAACAAAGGCAACCAAAAACTTTGAGACTAAAATAGTCTGGAACTTTGTGAAAGAGAAGCTCAAAAGGAGTCTTATTATGTAATAAAGGAGTTGGAAGCCGATTGATGAGGTATGCAGCATGTAACACACAATCACCCCAAAACTGAAGAGGGAGTTGGGATTGGATTTGTAAGGCTCTAGCTATGCAAAGAAGATGCTGATGTTTCCTCTCCACAACTGAATTTTGTTGTGGAGTGTAGACACAGCTGGTTTGATGCACAATTCCATGAGAATTGAAGAAATCAGGCGTGTGAAATTCCTTGGCATTATCAGTTCTTACTGCTTTGATTTTAAGACTAAATTGAGTATGAACCATAGTGTAGAAAGAATAGAAAAGCTGTCTAACTTCAGACTTAGACTTCATTAAAAATAACCATGTTGCTCTTGTAGCATCATCCACAATAGTTAGAAAATATTTAAAGCCATCTAAAGTAGGAGTGGAGTAAGGACCCCAAACATCCATATGAATCAAATCAAAAGCATGAGAACTGATATTATTATGAAAAGGAAATGGCAATCTCTTAAGTTTTGCCATAGGACAGATTTGACAGCCTTTATTACAAGAAAGTTTTAAAGAAGGAATTACATGACATAGACTATTGAGTTTGACATCAGATGGGTGCCCTAACCTGTCATGCCAGATGGATGAAGATTGAGAAGGGACAAATGTAGAAGCAACAGCAGAGAAATGACCAAAATTATCAACAAGATTGTGAGCAGACAAGAAGGTAGCAAATGAAGAGCTGGATGCTTGTTGAAGGCTGTGTGACTGCAACAGGTACAATCCATCATGTGCCTTGCCTACCCCAATCGTTTTCCAGAAAATAAGGTCCTGAATGAATCAATAAGCAGACAGAAAAATACAACAAAAAGGCTGTGAATGGTTAAAGAACTGATAGACAAAAGATTAAAAGAAAAAGATGGGACACAAAGAACATTCTTAAGAATTAGGGAAGGGGAAAGAGTAATAGTTCCAATGTGGGTTACTTGAGCTGATTCCCCATTAGGTAATTGAACCAAAGACTGCCTAATAGCTGTGATTGAGGTTAGCAAATCTACTGAACATACAAAGTGATCAGTTGCACCAGTGTCCAATACCCAGGTTCCACCACCATAAGCCCTTCTATTTACCACATGTGCAGCAAAAACACTATGGGAAAAATCCATACCTGCTATTGCCACATTGGCAGAAGTAGAGGAGGATGTTGCATTGGCCATTGGAGTATCTAATGTTTGAGGTGGTGTTGGAAGGGAGGAGCTGGATGCACCAAACAAAGCTAAAAGCTGTTGACACTGCTCAGGGGTGAAGGCAGAAAATTGATGCATTGGAGAGGCAAACTCTGAACTTGAACCTGAGGAGACTTGATGTGCCATAGCAGGCTTGTATTTGAACTTAAAACCAAGAGGAAATCCATGTAATTTGTAGCATTTATCCATAGTGTGACCAGTCTTGCCACAGTGGGTACAAACTGGCCTATCCTTGCCCTTCCCACCAGAATTAACAAGATTGGTTACATGATTGACTTGATCAGTGGACACCTTAACAGCCAAAGCAGTAGAGTCTACTTTAACAACATGTGCATTTGGAATTGATCTTTGGGTTTCTTCTTGAATCATCAAAGAGTAAACCTTGCTAAGGGATGGAATAGGATCCATGAGCAACACCTGAGACCTAACTTGGGAAAAAGACTCATTCACTCCCATTAAGAATTTCATCACAGACTCTCGACCTTGTAGGTCATTAAGCCTTTTGTTGATATTGCACATACACTTTCCACAGGTGCAAGTGGGAAAAGGACTAAGATTTTGTAACTGATCCCAAAAGACTTTCAACTGGGTAAAGAAGTCAGTGATGCTCATCTCACCTTGGTGTAGCTCTGCTATATCCTTTTGAAGGTTGAACACTCTTGGTCCATTGGTTTGGGCAAAACGGTTCTTCAAGTCATTCCAAACCAATGGACCAAGAGTAAGAGTCTGTTTTGGTCAGCCAAGTTCCAACCATGTTGTCACATCTAATCCACGCTTGCACAGAAGGAGTAGAAACCAATGGTGATGAGAGAGTAAGAGTCCCATCAATAAATCCCAGCTTATTCTTGGTGAGCAAAGCCTTCCTCACAGCTCGAGCCCAAGCAGAGTAGTTTTCTCCACCAATCAAAGGTTGTGTAACTAGTACTAAGCTTGGGTTCTCAGCATGATGCAAGAATAGGGGATCATCCATTGGTGATTCTTGAGAAGAAGAGGAAGATGGATTTCCAGGTATAGAACCATTAGCAGGACCAGTTGTAGTTGTGGTTGTGGCAGCGGAAGCCATTGATGATAAAGAAAAGAAGATTTTCTTTAAAGAAAGAAGAAAGAGGAATTTTCTCAGGAAAAAACAGAGTGCTTTCTCAAGAAAATTGAAGAAGAAAAAGAAAGAAAACAAAACCCTAAAAAAATTTGGGAATTTGCTCTGATACCATATCAGAAATTGAATGAATTTCAGTATATTTTCATTAAATGAAAAATGAGAGTACAAAAACTATTTATAGATCGATCTAAGCTTGTAAACTACTCTAACTGAATAACTGAAGCTAACAGAAGAATAACTAACTCCCACACGTGCAGAAACTAACTCTCCCACATGTGAACACTTATACAACTAAAACAGGGACTAAGCTACATGTCGTTTATGTACAATATTCAAGATATAAAACGGTTGTCGTTTATGCAGCACTTTGATCTTTACTGTGATTAAGCTCCACTGTATCGTGCTCTGCTCTTGCTTCCTTATGATTATCTTTGTCATCACTCTGATATTCCCCTTTGAATGCAAGTTCACCTGTCACACACAGCCCTCTGCCCGAAGTTTCTAATGTTATGCAGTGGGAAAAAGTACAAAAGCTGGGGTTGGGGGAGGTGCCTAACCAGGTAAACACTTATCCTAAGCCTTTTTTTACCAACTTTTCTTCTGTGACTGAGCCTTTAGGATCTGAGGAAGATATTCCTCCGGGTTTTGAGGGTCAACTTAGGAAGGAAATTTTAGTGGCAAAAGATATTTTCAAGGTTGATGGGCTTTTGGGGAATTTTGAATATGCGGAGGTTAATAATTCTGAGCAAGCATCCTGCACGGTTATAAAGTCTAGTGGGCCGGTTCAAATTAATAAAAAGTCTAGTGGGCCTTCTCTTAGTGCTTTTCAGGCTAACTCCAATTTTGACTCTCCCGAGCTGTGCTCTCAACAGGACCATCCTCGGGTTTTAAAATCCCACGAGGCCTATGGACCCCATTTAGTTGATATCTGAAATTATCAACAAACAAGGCACGCCTCTCTTGCTTTAGGACCCAAGTGGTCACGTGTTCTTCGTTCTTCTTCAGGCAGTAAGGAAGCATTGCTTTCTCACGCTGGGAATAAAAGAAGTGTTGAGGTGGACTTTGATCAACTTGAATTACCAAAAAAAAAAAAAATCCGGTTTTCTCAAGATGATAAGGAAAATTCAAATATTTTGGCGGAGGCTGGTTCCAAGCCCTGCCAAGGATTATGAGTATACTGTGTTGGAACTGTCGCGGGCTTGGGAACCGGCCGACAGTTCAAGAGCTCGAGAATATCATCCGGGCACAAGATCCTACTGTTGTGTTCTTAGTCGAAACATGGCTGGTTGAAGCTAGGCTTGCAAGTATATGTGATTTTTTACAATTTGGTCATTACTATGGTGTGTCAACAGAGAACCTTGGTGGTGGCTTAGCTCTTTTCTGGAAAAAAGACTTTAATTTACGGGTTGTTTCTTCCTCCCTTAATCACATAGATTCAGTGATTTATGGAGGTACTGATAAAGCTTGGAGATTTACGGGATTTTATGGCGCTCCAGAGACTCATCTTCGCTTAAATTCTTGGAATTTGATGAGAAACCTGCATAATCAGTTTGATTTACCGTGGCTGTGTGGGGGTGATTTTAATGAACTATTAAAGTCACATGAGAAGAGTAGGGGTCGTCCTCGCCCATATGGGCAGATGCAAAAATTCTGAGAAGTGTTAGATGAATGTGGCTTGCTGGATGTGGGCTTTCATGGGAAGAAGTTCACTTGGTTTAAGAAGTACCCCTCAGGTGTCATTTGGGAACGCCTTGACAGAGCGGTTAGCACGGCTGAGTGGATTGATCGTTTCCCAGCAACAAAGGTTCTGTCCTTGGTCTATGGGCAATCCGATCACAGTCCTATTTTAATCCTACTTGAGGGTATCTTATTAAAACCTCAGCGTCCTTGGCGTTTTGAACAATTTTGGCTCGAAAGAGAAAGGTGTCATGAGATAGTGGCTCGGTCCTGGGCAACAGTACACTCTAGTTCTCCAATGGCGGCTGTTGTGGGAAAAATTGATAGGTGTCAAGCAAAACTTAAGAAGTGGAGCAAGAACTCAGTGTGTAATATTTCACGAACCTTAGTGGATAAGAAGAAGATACTGAGCAAAGCAGAGGCAGCGGCAATTCAAGGTGGCAGCGTGGACTTTTTCCTGCAATTAAAATCTGAAGTAAATGAGCTTCTTCGCAGGGAAGAGAAAATGTGGCAATAGAGAAGTTGCACCCACTGGTTGGTCTCAGGTGACAGAAACACGAAGTATTTTCATAATAAGGCATCCCAACGCTATCGCCGCAACTCTATTTCTGAGCTTCGAGGCTCAAATGGGGACTTGGTTTCAGGAGAGGAAAATGTTTCAGCTATGATTGTTGACTATTACTCTAAGCTTTTCTCCTCTTCAAATCCGAGTGACATGGAGAGGGTATGTCAACACACCAAGAGGGTGGTGAGTGCGGACATGAATGTTAACTTGGTGGAGGAGTTCACAAGCTTGGAGGTCGAAACGGCCCTAAGGCAGATGGCCCCTTTAAAAGCCCCCGGCCTCGATGGTATGCCTCCTATCTTTTTCCAACATTTTTGGGATAGTATTGGCGATGACATTGTTAAGGCTGTTTTATTTTGTTTGAATGTCGGTGAAGTAATGCCGGGTTTGAATCATACTCATATTACACTCATCCCCAAAGTTAAGAGCCCGGAATTTATTTCTGAATTCCATCCTATTGCGCTTTGTAATGTTCTATATAAACTTGTCTCTAAAGTTTTGGCTAACAGATTAAAAAGAGTTTTGCCCCATATTATTTCTGAATTTCAAAGCGCTTTCCAACCGGACAAAGCCATCTCGAATAATATCCTGGTGGCTTTTGAGACCCTCCATCATATGAAGATGAAGAAAGTGGGTAAAGTGGGACATATGGCTATAAAATTAGACATGAGTAAGGCGTACGATAGATTGGAGTGGAATTTCTTGAAGAAGATTATGGAGAAAATGGGCTTTCATCCCACTTGGATTGGGTGGATCATGGAGTGCATCCAATCGGTTACCTATTCTATCCTGGTAAATGGTGAGCCCAAAGGTCACATTATCCCATCTAGGGGTATTCGTCAAGGTGACCCATTGTCCCCATATCTCTTTCTACTATGTTCGGAGGGCCTGAATGGGCTTATCCAACACGCGGTTGTTTGTGGACAGATTCAAGGGTTTGCTTTGTGTCGCTCTGGTCCAAAGATCTCTCATTTATTTTTTGCAAATGACAATCTCTTATTTTGCCGGGCTCAGGTAGAGGATGTGGTAGTCATCTAAGCTCTCTTGAGTTTGTCTGAAAAGGCTTCAGGTCAGATGATTAATGCGGCAAAAACTACCCTTTTCTTTAGTAATAATGTTTCGATTTCCACTAAAGAGACTCTTAAAATCCTGCTGGGAGTTACGAAGATTAAAGAGTATGAGAAGTACCTTGGCTTGCCAGCGGTGGTGGAAAGAAACAAGAAAGCTAACTTAAACTTCATCAAAGATAGGGTGTGGGGGAAGCTCCAAGGGTGGAAGGAGAAACTACTCTCCCAAGCGGGCAAGGAAGTTTTGTTGAAAGCAGTTGTACAAGCTATTCCCACTTTCGCTATGAGTTGCTTTCGTCTTCCAGTGGGGCTATGTCAAGACATTGAGATGCTTATTAAAAAATTTTGGTGGGGTCAAAGGGGAGAAAGAAGAAAAATTCATTGGAAGAAATGGGAGGTCCTATGTAAACCAAAATTAGAGGGAGGTTTAGGGTTCAAAGATCTTTGCAAGTTTAATGAAGCAATGTTAGCAAAGCATATTTGGAGATTGATACACGACACGGATTCCCTTTTTTATAAAGTGTTCAAGGCCAAGTACTTTCCAAATGGTAGTGTATTTGAAGCAAGGTCTGCTAAGGGCTCATTTGCTTGGAAAAGTATCATCTGCTCTAAAAACTTAATCGAAAGAAATGCCCGTCGGAGAATAGGGGATGGCAAAAGCATTCGGATCTTCCATGATGCTTGGCTACCAAACTCAAATGCTGGCAGAATTCTTTTCCACAGAGCTGTACTTACCCCGGATGCTACAGCTGATGTGCTTATTGATCCTAATACGGGCTGGTGGAATGTAAGACTGATTGATCAATGTTTTTACCCCCCTGATGCTCTGATTATTAAATATTTTCCCTTGTGTTTCACTCCTCAGCCAGACTCCTTGGTTTGGCCAGCTGAAAGAAGTGGCTGTTTTTCAGTTAAGATGGGGTATAAGTGCTTATGTAAGGATTTGCTGGATGGTGAATCTGTTTCAACAGCTGTGACAGTACCAAGGAGCTTGTGGAAAGGTATTTGGAAGCTCAAAGTTCCAAGTAAGATTAAACACTTTCTCTGGAAGTCCTGTACAAACTCGTTGCCCACGAAGGAAAATTTGCTGAAAAGAACCATTATTCAAGAGAATGTATGTCATCTCTACTCCGAACAGCCAGAAAATGTCATGCATGCTTTGTGGGGCTGTACAAAGGTCCGCCAGGTTTGGCAAAGGAGTTTTGGCTAGTTGGATAGCAGTGGGATTGCGGAGGGCTCTTTTCTTGACCTGGTCCTCCTTGTGCAGACAAAACCACAGTTGTTTCCCTTATTCGCGGTCACAGCTTAGGCTATCTGGCACCACCGAAACAAGTCCCGCCTTCATGCAGCCACCATTCCTCTCGACAAACTTGCAGATTTTGCAGAAAATTTTCTGCAAAATTTTGCAGTTGGTCACGGTCAAAAGCTGCCTCATGTTAGAAGCGCAGCGGGAACAGCAAGTTGGAGGCCACCAAGCGAAAACGTTGTGAAAACCAACTTTGATGGCGCAATGTTTGGGGAGTCTGACTGCGCAGGGATAGGGGTGGTGATCTGTAACTCAATGGGTGAGGTGTTGGCTGCCCTTTCTGAAAAAATAGTGAAACCACCGACAGCTGAGCTGGTAGAGATAATGGCTACTAGGCGTGCTGTGCTCTTCGCTTTTGAAACCGGCTTTCACAACCCAGTTTTTGAGGGGGGCTCCTCTTCAGTCATTAAGCTGGTTCAAGACAAAATGATTTCTCACTCCCAAGGGGGGCATATCATAAAAGACATAGTGTCTCAGTTAAACTCTTTTCAGAGTTGGTCTTTCTCTCATGTTGGTAGGCAAGAAAATGCTATAGCGCATGCCTTAGCCCAAAGAGCGAGATTATCTTTCCCATTAGAGGTCTGGATGGAATCTATTCCTCTAGACATATCTCCTTTTGTATTGACCGACCTTCGGGTTCAGTTTTTTAATGATGAGTTATCTTTCTTCTCAAAAAAAAAAAGGGTGACACCATTCTAGTTATTAAAATATATTAACTAAAAACTCCAATAATAATGAAAAGTTGTTATCTATAGGTCCAAAGTTATATTAATAATTACTGTCCACTAATGAAGTTAAGGGAAGTACATGCATTAACATCATTAAAAAAATTAAAAGGAATTGTCTTTGATAAGAAGGTAAAATGTGTGAATGAAAACTACTTAACATATATAGAATTGAAAAGAGATCCAGGACTTATTGTCAGTTTCTCTAGCTGCTAGGGTTAGGGTTTTTTCCTCTCTAGCTGCTTGTAGAATTACCGTCCCTTACTTAGTTTAGGTTTCATTCCCTCCAAGTCTCCCTTGACTTTGGTAGGCCAGACTGTTGGCTTTAACTGGTAGGAGTAAGTCTGTTGGCTGTGACTCTAGTTGTGCATCATTCTTTTAGGAAGTATGGAAGGTTTGGAAGGTCTGTGGTCCCGTTTTTCTTTAACTGAAGAAGAGGAAGTTGGTGCGGAAGTAACAAAATAGAATGAAAAGGAAATCCACAGGTTGGCTGGCCGTTTCTTCACTAAACGGGTCTTGAACATGGAGGCAGTGGGTCGTACGTTCAAACCCTTATGGAAACTAATCGAAGAATTGAAAATACATGACCTTGGAAATAATATTCTAGTTTTTGACTTTGAGGATGGTCTTGACTTGGAGCGAGTTTTAACCCTGGAACCATGGACATATGACAAGCACTTGGTGGTCTTTGAATGTGTTGCGGAGATTGAAGCAATCCCAACGCTGGACTTTAACAAGACTGCGTTTTGGATACAGATTCACAACGTCCCTAAAAAATCCCTCAACCAAGCCACAACTGAAGCAGTGAGCAGTACTATTGGGAAGGTGGTAAAGGTTGCGGATCCAGAGGATGATGGGAGTGGGAATGAGTTCCTCAGGGTAAGGGTGGCCATAGACATATCGAAACCATTACCACAATGTCGAAAACTATGGTCAGAAGGAAAACAAGTGGGGTGGGTGGGCTTTAGATATGAACGCCTCCCCAATTTTTGTTATTGGTGTGGTAGAGTGACACATGAGGAAAGGGACTGTGCATTATGGCTTCAGGGTAAAGGCAGCTTGAGAAAGGAAGATCAACAATTTGGTGAATGGCTTAGGGCTGATTCAGTACGTGGGGTAAGAAAATCAGTCACAGTCATTGCTGGTGCATCACGCACACAAACTCCTTGATGGAGGAAGCAGGGTAGTAAAGCTGCTTCTAGCCAAAGTCTGTCTAAGGAGGCATCTAGTAAGTCGTTGAAGATAGTTGGGTGGGGTAAGGAGGCAGGTAAGGAAACAATGATAAGAAATATTGGAGGCTTGAACTTGAATCCTAAAGGAAGCAGTGCTGAGTCAACACCAAGTGTACCAAAGAGAGGAAGACAATGCTTTAGTGGAAACAAGGGTTGTGACCAGGCTGCTAGCACGCCTACAAATCCTTTGAGTGACTACTCAAACAGGTCCCAATGACCCCTTCAAAACTGACTAGGAGGTGGACAAAGTTAGCCCGTGCACCTAGCACAGGTAAACATAATGGACCACTGCTTATGGATACAGACCTTAGGCCAAGTATTGATCAAGAGGAGGAATAGGGAGGTAAGAGGCAATGTATGGACATTTGTGAGGATAACAATAAGGAAAACTTTCAGGTGGTGGCTGGTTCCCAGCACCACTGGATGCAATGAGTTACTTAATCTGGAACTGTCGGGAGCTTGGGAACCCTCAGACAAAAGAAGAACTGATTGCTTTGGTTAGCAATAAAGATCCCAAATTGTTTTCTTAATGGAAACAAAACTTGAGAAAATTACGATGGAAAGAATAGGGCGTAAGATGCAATTTAATAATATTTTTGTTGTACCACGTGTGAACATGGCTGGCGGTTTAGCTTTGCTATGGAGAGAGGAGACTAACTTGGATATTCAAACTTACTCTGATCGTCACATTGATGCTTTTATAAACCATGGAGTGAATGACGCCTAGCGGTTTACTGGTTTCTATGGAGATTCGGACACCGCCAGCCGGGAAAACTCCTGGTCTTTGCTCAGAGCTTTGAGTCATCGAAGCAATTAACCTTGGGTGGCTATAGGGGATTTCAATGAAATTATTTTGGCTGAAGAGAAACAAGGGGGGTTGGACAGGCCGGAAGCTCAAATGCAAAGTTTTAGAGATGCACTGGACTTTTGTAGGTTGAAAGATTTAGGGTTTAATGGCTTCCCTTTCACTTGGTGTAACAAGAGACCTGGAAATCAAAATGTGTGGATTAGGCTTGATAGGGGTGTGGCAACGATAGAGTGGATCCTTCGTTTCCCAACTACTAGGATTCACCATTTGGATTGTTTTCATTCAGACCATAAGCCGATACTCCTGTGCATGGATTCTGAGTTGAACCGGTTCTATAGGAAAAGCCGGCCTTTTGTGTTCGAAGCTATGTGGCTCAATGATAGCACATGTGAGGGTGTGATCCGAAATTCTTGGAAACAATCCGAGCTGCCTGGGCTGGTGTGGAGTTTCAACAAAAATATCTCATCATGTCAGGACAATCTTAGGAAGTGGAACCGCAATACTTTTGGGCATGTCTGTAACACTTTGCAACGAAGCCTAAGGGAACTGAAGTTGGCTGAAGAATCTGATGGGTACAGGTCCAATCCGAGGCACATCTATGAGTTTAGAACCAGAATTAAGGAGCTAAAGAATAGAAAAGAGTGTATGTGGAAGCAAAGGTCTATAACCAAGTGGCTGAAGGAGGGTGACAAAAATACAAGGTATTTTCATTGTAGGGCTAACCAAAGAAATAAAAGAAATTATATTGCAGGTTTGGAGGATAAGGCGGGTGCATGGTGGGAGAATGAAGGCAGAATGGGTGGGCAAATTGAAAATTACTTCAAATCTTTGTTTTCCACATCCCATCCGTCTGATTTTGATGATATCCTTAGTGGCATCCAACCGGCAATTTCAGATGAGATGAATGATGTCTTGACCCGTGAGTTCACTGCTGAAGAGATTCAACATGCCCTTAAGCAAATGGCCCCTACTACTACCCTTGGACCTGATGGTATGTCACTTATCTTTTATAAAACCTTTTGGAATATTGTGGGTAATGATGTGATTAAAACTGCCTCTTAACTCGGGGTATGTCCATGAATCCCTCAATGAAACTTTTATTGCCCTTATCCCAAAAATCAAAAATTTTAAAAAGGTTTCTGATTTTAGGCCCATTAGCCTTTGTAATGTGGTTTATAAATTAATATCCAAGGTGGTGGTTAATCGGTTGAAACAAATCGTCCCCAACATTTTTTCTGATTCCCAAAGTGCTTTCCTACCGGGGAGGCTTATCACTGAAAATGTGTTGGTAGCCTTTAAGACACTTCACTACCTCAAACGCAAGACCCAAGGGAAAGTAGGGTACATGGCACTAAAATTAGACATAAGCAAAGCCTATGATAGGGTTGAATGGACCTTTTTTGAGAAGGTTATGAGGCACTTGGGGTTTGCAGAAAGTATTGTAAAACTTATTATGTCTTGTATGTCATCTGTCACTTATGTTGTTCTCCTCAATGGGCAACCTATGGGGAATATAAAACCTTCTAGAGGTTTAAGGCAAGGAGACTCGTTATCCCCTTACCTGTTCTTACTTTGTGCCCTTGGTTTGCAAAGCTTGCTCCACAAAGTAGAGGTCAATGGTGAGATTAATGGGGTGGCTATCTGTCGTAATGTTCCAAGAATTTCTCACTTATTTTTTACAAATGATAGTGTGTTGTTTTGTAGAGCAAAGGAGGAGGAATGCCAAAAAAATCATTGATTTACTATCCATTTATGAAAGAAGGCCGGGGCAAAAAATTAATAGAGATAAAACTAATATCTTCTTTAGCTCTAATACTCCTCCTAAAGATCAGACTGTCATACAACAACTTCTGGGTGTGCCTGCTATTCGCCAATATGAAAAATATCTTGGGCTGCCAGCCCTTGTGGGTCGATCCAAAAGGCAAAGCTTTGTCTATCTCAAGGAGAGGGTGTGGAAGAAGCTCCAACGGTGGAAGGAAAAAATCATTTCTCAGGCAGGTAGAGAAGTGCTTATAAAGTCTGTCATTCAGGCTATCCTAACCTACACGATGAGTTGTTTCAAACTTCCGAAGGGGCTTGTTAAGGAGTTGGAGATATTAATAAGAAAATTTTGGTAAGGATATAGTGGTGATAATAGGAAGGTTCATTAGGTAAAATGGGAGAGATTATGCAAGGCTAAGGAAGTAGGGGGTTTGGGGTTCAAAGAGATAGAGAAGTTTAATGATTCATTGCTCGCTAAGCAAGTGTGGTGCATGATCAACAACTCGAACTCTCTTTGTGATCGTGTGTTCAAAGCCAGATTTTTCCCCAATTGTTCAATTCTTGATGCAAAAGATTCATCCATTGGATCTTATGTGTGGAAGAGCATTCTTAGCACTAGAGATGTGGTTAGAAAGGGCTTGGTTTGGAGGATTGGGAATGGTCATGTGGCTAGGATTAAAGAAGATAATTGGCTGCCTATTAAGTCAAATAGATCTGTTGCGTCCCCCCTTACATCTCTCCAACCCGAATCTAAGGTAAGTTCTTTGATTAATCAAGACCTTCGTATTTGGAAATCAGGGATGGTTGAGAGACTTTTCCTCCCCCATGAAGCTTCAATAATCCTTGGGATTCCACTCAGCAGTAGGCTGCCCCCTGACCGACCCTCATGGGGTTTAACAACCAATGGATTGTTCATAACAAAGAGTGCTTACAAGTTGCTGGTCACCCTTGACAACTCGGATTCTGCAAGCAGTTCGGATGGTGCTTATCAGAGGAAATTCTGGAATGGGTTATGGAAATTGAGAGTACCAAACAAGGTTAAACATTTCGCGTGGAGGGCCTGCAAGAATGCTCTCCCCACGATGTCCAACTTGGCACATCGGCACATTAGCACCTCTGATCTTTGTGAGCAATGCAAGTCTGAACCCGAGGGCACCATCCATACTATGTGGACGTGCAAAGAGTTGGAGGGAGTTTGGGGTTCACTATCCTGGGCTCATCCCACCACTCTAGCTCGCCCTTAGAGCTTTAATGATTTATTGGGTTGTTTTTGCAGGTATAAGAGGACTTCAGGAAGGAGTTATTCATCATGGTGGCCTGGGTTGTGTGGAATCGTCACAACGCACTGAAACTTGGCCACCTGACAGTAGGCGTGGACTGCATCAGCTCCAAGGCAGGGGCCCTGCTTCAAGAGTTCTTGACAGTGTAAGCCTCCCCTGCTATAGCCCCCACAGTTGCTGCTCTTCATCAGTGGAGACCTCCAGAATACCCTTTCTTCAAGGCAAATTTCGATGCAGCAGTGTTCAAGACCAACTCCTCGGCAGGTATTGGTGTGATCATTCGAGATGGCATGGGAGAAGCAATTAGAGCTCTAACAATGCCAATCCCTTTAGCCAACTCAGTAGCAACCATGGACGCCTTAGCTTGTCGTAGGGCGGTCATGTTCGCCAAAGAAATAGGACTCTCAGATGTGATCTTTAAAGGAGATTCTACAGAAGTGATCCAAGCCATCATCCAAGAGAATTCGGACCACCCTAACTTTGATCATATTATTGATGATATCAGGATTTTAGCTTCAAACTTGAATTCATTTCAGTTTTGTCATGTGAAACGTAATTGTAACATAGTTGTTGACGCTCTCACTAAAAGAGCAAAAAATATTTCCAGTTTAGACGTTTGGCTTAAAGATGTACCAGGCGATATTGTACACCTTCTTTCTTTTGATGTTCCTTAAGCAATGCTAGTTTCTGCTGGGCTATGTTTTGGTCTGGTTTCTCAAAAAAAAAAAAAAAGAGATCCAAAAATTTAGAGTGTGTTTGGTTCAAAAATTTTTATCGCTCAATTCTCAAATTTTATGGGCCCCACCTTAAGGATGCTTGTTTGGTTCAAATTTTTATCTAAATTCTCATGACTCATTACTCAAAAAAGTGAGTTAGAATCATGAAAATTGAAAACAACTTTTAGGAGTTTTCAAAAACTGAAAATTGAGTTATGGAATATGGAATATGAGATATGGGTTATGGGTGATGTGTTATGAATGATGCGTTAAAAAATAGATCCTTAAAATCAAAGATCTTGAATGACACATTTAAGGATTGAGATTGATTCCTCATATCTTACTTTTTGTCATCTAACTTTGCTTACTTTTTTGTTTTTCTTTTTGATAATTTCTAATTCTGCTTACTTTCTTTTTCTTTTCTTTTCTTTTTTTTTTTTTCTTTTTTTGGTGAGAAGAAACTTTGCTTACTTTTTTTTTTTTTTTTAATAAGAAGGAAGAAACTTTGCTTACTTGATTGTCAATGAATGACCAATTTATATGCAGGTTTCAAATAAAGTCAAAAATCTTTCAACCAATTAATGTGACATGTAGTCACAACATCTAAAAGGCATCATGAACATTCCCCAAGTTACAAGTATGAATCGATAGTTCTTTTGCTGGTCCTTTTTTTCTCTGTCTCTAAGGAGCGTCGCTGGGGCACCAGTTGACTCCCCTTGGACGGTAGAAGCTGTTGTTCCTATTAGGAGGATTCTGTGTACCTCAAGCAATTTATTGCTTGGAGAGTGTTAGCTGTTTAGTTTTTTTCTTTCTTTCTTCTTTTTGCTGGGGTTTTGGGAAACACGAGAGGCGAGTGAAATATGGACTCTATTACGAAACATTGGCAGAAGTTATCCTTGAACGCTAGAGAAGGTGAAGAGTTGGGCTTGGACGATGAGCTATCAACCAAGAAATTTACCATGGCAGCAAAATTTCTAACAAGGAGGGCACTAAATATTGAGGCGGTGACTAGAACCTTTAGTCCCCTGTGGAGGTCTGTGAAAGGATTTGAGGTTAGGAAAAGAAGTGACCATGTGTTACTGTTTACGTTTGAAAAGAAGGAGGAGGTGGAGGGGATAATGAGCAATGCCCCGTGGAGTTTCGACAAACACCTTGTGGTGTTGCAGTGGTATGATAAGGATGTCCCTCCCAAGGATTTGAAGTTTGATAAAATCCCTATATGGGTTCAGATTCACGATGTTCCTCTAAGGTTCATGAATAGAGCAGTAGCTGAAAAACTTTGTGCAGTAGTTGGAACGGTTTGGAAAGAAATTGATGAGGGAGAGATGGATGGGGGGAACTTTTTAAGGATGAAAGTCACCATTGATATAAATAAACCTCTGTGTAGGGGGAGGTTAATATCTCTGTCTCACGGCGAGCGAAATTGGGTGTCTTTTAAATATGAAAGACTACCCAATATTTGCTATTGGTGTAGGTGCCTGAACCATGAAGACAGAGACTGTGATCTATGGATTGAGAGCGAAGGTAAGCTCACAAAGGAGAGTCAAGCTTATGGGGCTTGGATTCGTGCAGCTCCGTTTGTGAAAGGAAGAAATCCTGTGATGAAGGTACCTGGTTTCTATGCTGCAAAAAAAGCCCAGCAAAAACAGGGGGTTGAAGAGCGTGGGTTGAACTCGCCGATAGAGCAAAACGATGACCAACTTCCATCAATGGTGTACGCACAAACCGAGGCAACAGCGAGTTTCCAGGAGGCATTTAATGCGATACCTGCAGAGTCTGATACAGCGCATGTGACTGCTGAGTTGGTGAAATCTGGTGGCCGTGAATCAGGGGAAAGGTTCGAGGAAAGGCTCAAGGAGATTGACATGGAAATGGGCAGATTTGACAAGATGAGAGAAGGGTTTTCAAGGGATAACATAGAAGAGGAAATTGGGGGATTCAAGGATAGCAACCCGATGCAAGAGGGAGATGGCACAACCCCTCATATTCCCCTGTCAGAAGATTTGTGTGAGAATGGTAATCTCAAAGAGTGGGTGGGAAAGAAAGGGGAAAGGGAAGCTTCTTTGGGCAGTCAAGTCAAAGTACATAATATTGCCCAAGTTGAAACATTAGCTGGTAGGCAGTGGGAGACAACTCACCTTCAGGAAGGGGATGAAGTGCACATGGGTGCTTTAGCGCCATTTAAAAAACATGAAGTGAAGGAGGGGGACCCATCTTACGTGGGCTCAGTTTTGGGCTTTTCCTCTATGAGCCACGTTGAAGGAAGAGGCGGGCTAGCTGAAACTCTAGGCCCATCGGGTAAAGACTGGAAAAGGCTAGCAAGGGAAACGAAGCCCAAGTCAAAAAGTGAAGGAAAAAGCCTTTTAAATATAAAGAGAGAGGCCTCAACTCCGCTCCAGAATTTAGACTCTAACATCAAAGACCTCCACGACACTTCTAATCCATTACAGGTCTCTGAGATTAACGATGGCACGGCTCAAGCAAAGTGGAGACGTCTTCCCCGCATGGAGATGGGCACCTCCCCAATCATTGTTGGTCTTGCCGGCTCCAAACGTCCCATGGACAGAGCTTCTGATCTTAATGAGTTACCAAGTAAAAAAATTCTGGTTTCTCATTCGGATAAAGAAAATCATTTTATATTGGCGACGGCTGGTCCCCAGCCTCGCCAGGAGCAATGAGTTGCATAATTTGGAATTGCAGGGGGCTTGGGAACCAACTTGCAGTTCAAGAGCTTGTGGAAGTGGTGCAGGCAAAAGCTCCCTCTATCGTGTTCTTAGCCGAAACACTGGCAGACGAGGCAAGGCTAGATTACGTAAAGGATCAGATATGGTTTGACGAAAAATTCGTGGTAAAGAGAGTGGATAAAGGTGGAGGTTTAGCTTTGTTTTGGAAGACCGATATTGAGGTCGATGTTGAGTCATCGTCTGTGAATCACATTGATGCTACAATCAACAAGAGCTCTTGAGTGGCTTGGCGTTTCACTGGTTTCTATGGTGAACCAGAAACACACATGAGACACGAGTCGTGGGATCTTCTCAGATATTTACACAGACAGAGCTCTCTACCGTGGCTTTGTGCCGGCGATTTTAATGAGATAACAAAACAGTCGGAAAAGGTAGGAGGTAGGTTGAGGCCTTACTCCCAAATGCAGATTTTTAGAGAGGCCTTGGATGAATGTGAGCTGATGGATTTGGGATATAAAGGCTCCCCTTTCACGTGGAGCAAACATTATCGGAGTGGTGCATCAATCTGGGAAAGGCTAGACAGGGCAGTGGCTTCACATGAGTGGTTCATTAGATTTCCGGGTTCACGGGTCCACCACGTGGACAGCTCAACATCTGACCATAAATTCCTGTGGACAGAACCATCTAATCTGGAATTTCAGTCAAAAAAGAAGATTTTCAGGTTCGAAGAAATGTGGTTAGCTGACAAAGGTTGCGGTGAAACGGTCGAAGGGGTGTGGCAAATTAGTTATGATGGAGCCGAGAATTCAAAGGTGATCAGGAAAATTGAGAACTGTGGGAAAGAGCTAACTAATTGGAGTCGAAGCAATTTCGGTAATATCCGACATGAGTTAGTTAAAAAAAGAAAAGAGTTAGCTCGGGCAGAACAGCAAGCAGTGAGGTCTGGGAATTCTTTTCAGGTTGTGCATTTAAAGAAGGAGATTAACACCTTAATGGGAAGAGAGGAAAGGATGTGGAGACAAAGGTCGAGATTCACTTACATCACAGAGGGTGACCGGAACACCCGTTTCTTCCATAGCCGTGCCACACAGAGAAAGCGAAGAAATTGTATCAAAAACATCTGTAACCATGAGGATGAGATGTGCACAGATCAGGAATAGATCGCAGCTACTTTTGTGGAATTCTATAAACACTTATTCACCTCCTCAACTCCAGAAATGAACTCGGCAGACCTGGACTCTATTCCGCAGGTTGTGACTAGAGAGATGAATGAGATTTTGGTTGGTGAGTTTCAAGAATGGGAGGTGGAAGCAGCCTTAAATCAGATGGCCCCTCTTAAAGCTCCAGGACCCGACGAAATGCCACCCCTGTTTTATCAGAAATTTTGGCATTTGGTTAGAGGTGATGTTATCCAATCTGTATTGCTTTATTTGAATTCAGGTTCTTTGCCTAATCCTTTAAATCATACATTCATTACCTTGATTCCAAAAACAAAAAATCCTGAGCGGGTCTCCGAATTCAGACCTATTAGTCTGTGCAATGTGCTATATAAAATTTTTTCAAAAGTACTAGCAAATAGACTGAAAAGAGTGCTACCACACATTATCTCTGAACACCAAAGTGCATTCATTAAGGGCCGTTTGATCACGGATAATATCCTTGTGGCTTATGAGACTCTGCATTACATGAAGAACCATAATTCAGGGAAATCGGGTTTTATGGCGCTCAAGTTAGATATGAGCAAAGCCTATGATAGGGTCGAATGGTCTTTCTTAAAAAACGTCATGTTGCAGATGGGTTTTGATGTGCGTTGGGTGGCCCTTGTTATGGAGTGCATCACTACGGTTACATACTCCATCTTGATCAATGGTGAGCCTATGGGTGACATCAAACCAAGTAGGGGTATTCGCCAAGGTGACCCACTTTCACCTTACCTCTTCTTGGTGTGTTCCGAGGGCCTCCACAGAATGATTCAAAGAGCGGCATGCAATGGTGATATCAAAGGGGTTTCTATCTGTCGTAATGGACCAAAGTTAACCCATTTATTCTTTGCCGACGATAGCCTTCTGTTTTGTAGGGCTACTATCCAAGAATGTCGAAAGGTGATGGAGATTCTTGCTACTTATGAGAGGGTTTCGGGGCAAAGATTGAATAGAGAGAAGACGACCCTCTTCTTTAGCAAATCCACGGCCTTGGAACATCAGAATCAAATTATGGATGAACTGGGGGTTTCGGAGCTGAAACAATATGAAGAATATTTAGGGTTACCAGCCATGGTGGGAAGACATAAAAAAGCTAGCTTTGGGAAAATAAAACAAAGGGTCTGGAAGAGATTGCAGGGTTGGGAAGGGAAGCTGCTATCACAAGCGGGTTGAGAAGTTTTAATTAAATCAGTGATTCAAGCTATTCCCACGTACACGATGAGTTGTTTCAAACTCCCGATCACTTTGTGCCATGAGATTGAGGTAATGGTCAGAAAGTTTTGGTGGGGTCAAAGAGGAGAGAGGCGGAAAATCCATTGGGTGAGATGGGATGACTTATGTCGTCATAAAAATAAAGGGGGTATGGGGTTTAAGGACCTCTCTATGTTTAATGAGGCTATGCTTGCCAAATTAGCGTGGAGACTTCTTCATGATGATAACTCCCTCTTTTTTAGGGTCTTTAAGGCTCGTTTTTTCCCAACAGGAACCTTCCTGGAAGCAAAGGATTCAGTCTCAGCATCATATGCATGGAGGAGTATTCTTAAAGGGCGTGATGTCATCCAAAAGGGGGCACTTTGGAGAGTGGGTGATGGTCAGCAAATTAGGATTTGGGGAGATAATTGGCTTCCTATGAAAGGTATGGCCAAAGTTACTTCTCCTCAGATCCGAGGTCGGGTGAATTCATCAGTGGCATCTTTGATAAATGAGTCTACTAATAGTTGGCGTACTAATGTAATTGAGCATGTATTCGAACCAGCTGAAGCAGCTATCATCAAGGCCATCCCATTAAGTTCCTTCAGCCAGCAGGATAAGCTCATTTGGCCGTTCACTCCATCTGGTCAATATACTGTAAAGTCAGTATATCGTTTTTTGTATGAAGGTTGTACAACGGATCAAGCACCAGCAGACGATTCATTGTTTTGGAAGAAGATATGGGGCCTTGAAGTTCCAAACAAAGTGAAAAACTTTGTCTGGCGAGCGTGCAGGGAAGCTCTTCCAACAAAAGCAAACTTGTATCGTAGGAAAATTGCCCAAGATGCCCTCTGTGACAGCTGCAAGGTGCGGTTTGAGGATGGTTCACACTCTATTTTCTTTTGTACAAATGTGCAGGTAGTGTGGCGGTCTGACCCGAAGTGGAACTGGCTCTCGGTTTTGGAAGGTCAATCTATGAAGGACATCTTCAACTTTGCTTTTACGGAAAAAAAAGATACTGAGCTGCTGGCCTCTACGGGGTGGGCAATTTGGAATCGCCGAAATCAGGTCCGCCTCAAGGAAGCTGCATGCCCACTGGACCAAATCCTCAAGCTGTCATTGGAGAGGAAAATCGAATTCCATGGTACCAGATCACCCACCCAGAAGTTGGTACTTCGAAACCACGTTCGTTGGAGACCACCAAGTGATGACATGATGAAGTTCAACTATGATCGCGCAATTTTCTCAGAGGAAGGTCGAGCTAGACTGGGAGTTGTCTGTCGCAATTCCAACGGGGTAGTCATTGCCTCTCTGTCAAAGCAAATTCCACTACCAGCAACCATTTCTCAAGTCAAAGCATTGGCAGCGAGGAGAGCTGCTGCTCTTGCAGTGGAACTCGGCATCACCTCGGCGGTTTTGGAGGGAGACTCAGACAACGTGTATAAGGATTTGTCTAGCCATGAACCATCACTAGCTCTACATGGCCACATTATACACGATGTAAAACTGATGACTTCTCATTTTTCTTGTATACTCTTTACTCATATCCGTAGACAAGGAAATAGTGTCGCCCACGCTTTGGCTAGAAGGGCCATTAACTCGCTCGATCAAAATATCTGGATGGATAATGTACCACCAGACATTCTTCATGTATTACAAGCTGATTCAGTCTCTTTGGTTTAATATTAAGGAAGTATTTCATTCTCAAAAAAAAAAAAAAAAAAAGTTACAAGTATGAATCTGTGTCTTCTATCATTTTTGTTCGTGTTCAAGGTTATAAATCATGTCAAGGAAGAATTTATGAGCTACCGGATTTTCACTAATTTCCTTAGTCTAATATGTTATCTTGATCAATCAATCTTCGGTACGAGGGTGACCAAAAAAAATTTCATTGCCAATAACATACCTAATAAGCAAGGGTTTTAGGGTGCCTACGGATTCCATGGTCCATGATTAAAGTTGGCCTAAAAGGGTTGCTTTTTACCTGTCAAAAAAAATAATAATAAGAGTTGCCTTTAAATCCATGCTTACTTGCTTAGCCCTCATCGTTATGTTTGAATTACTTGCATTACGCATCGAAAAGTGAAGTAATTACTACTAAATTTCAAATGTAAGGTTACATAGCATAATCCCTAAAGTTGTCATTTAGGATCCTTAATCCAAAATTGATACTTTTTAAATCCTATGTTAAGTAAATTTCATCCTTTCCTCAACAACAACAACAACCAAAAAAAAAAAAAAGGGTAAATTTCATCCACACATTTTACCTTCTTATCAAAATCAATCCCTATTCCTTTTCATGATGGAAAGGCAAATTTCATCCACACATATCTTGTTGAGATAGTAACTTTTCATTATTATTGGAGTTTATAGTAGTTAAATTTTAATAACTAGAATGGCGTCACCACTTTAAAGTGCTTAAACATCATACAAGATAATACCTTCTTTTCTTTTTCTCAATCGATCCTTGACTCCCCTGTTTGCATTCTCTTGCTTGTTGTCTTGCATTTCTCTCAATTGGTTATTGTCTATTAATGTGTTTCTTAAGTCTTGGCAACCCATGTACAACTGTACGTTTATCCTCCAAATGCCCATAATGTTTACATCCATGTCTATTCTATGGCAATTTGGACTAAAATAACAATTGTTCAAAGTTAATAAATTATAGTGATAATTTTTAAACTTAGAACAATCGCATCAGCTCGTGTAAAATTTTGTTTATTTTAACGTAAAAACCTATTTTTTTCTATTTTATAAAATCACTTTTCAAAAACACCCAAATCAAAATATCTATTATACACTTTATTTTATTTAAATCATCATTTATTTTTATTTTTATTATTATTATTATTCATTTACTCTCTCTCTCTCTCTCTCTCTCTCTCAATTCTTTTAAAAATAAAAATAAAAATAAAAAAAATCTTGCTTCTCATCTCTAGGGTGGCAAAATCCGACACGACTAACCCGTTTATGAACAAGTCATGGGTTGATGCTAAACAGGTTTGAATCATATTCAAGTTGACACAACTGACTCGTTTAATAAACGGGTCGTGTTCGTGTTTAACATGCAAACCCGTTTGACCTATTTGACACATTTAGCTTATAAATATATTAGCTTTTGTTATTATTATTTTGTTATTATTGCTTAATTTATGGTTGTAATTATATGTTTATAACTATATTTATGATTGTAATTGTATTTTAAATTTAGATATATGAGAATTGATAACATGTTATTTAGATCAAATATGACCTATTAATCAAATATGTTATTAAACAAGTCATTTGTATTGATCTTTACATGACTTATTAATTAAATAGATTTTGTCAGGTTGGCCTGTTTAATAAATAGGTCGTGTTAGGATTGAAGATTCTTGACACGTATACTAAACAAGTCAAGTTCGAGTCAACATATATAGCCAAATACTCATAGCTCCATAGGACACAAACCCAACACATGAACACGAATTGCCACTCTTACTCATCTTTGGGGCTCTCACCTCTCTTTCATCCCAAGCCTACAAACACTCACACACAGAGGCAAGACCATATATATTGGCAGTAGCAGCAACAAGTCTATATGAAGTTTGGGTTTTCCACATGGTTTTTTGGTTGGGTTGGATTTTTCGTTGATTTTGTGTTTGGATTATCAAGTTTTGTAATGGGTTGTGATGGTGGTGGATAGGTGGTGCTGGTGGGCAGTATTTTGAGTTAATTTTTTTGTTGCCGCCGCCGCTGTTGTTGCTACTTCTTCTTTGCAATCTAGGTTTGATAATTGATATGGATTTGTATATGGATTTGATGAGTTTACAATATCAATTTCAAATGCGTTTGAAGAATTTGATGACTTGCATGGATTTGATGAATTTTTTGAACATGTTGCTAGAGAGAGAGAGAGAGAGAGAGGTGAGAAAAAAAATATTTAAAAAAATAAAATACAAAGTTATTGTAACCGTGTATATATGTAGCAAAAATGTAAATATACAAAGTTATAGATGGACTGATGTGAGTAATTTTTAATTTTTAAGCAAAAATATGTAAATTTGACACATTTTTCTATTATACACCCATTGATGTAAGTTCTCTTAGTGGACTAAAATGATAATTAATCAAAGTTAATTAACTAAAATGACGACTTTTAAACTTAGTCGATTAAAATGACAATTGATCAAAAAGTTACAAAAGGTAAATTCTAGATGTGCCTTTTTTCTCGTAGTTGGATGTAATGGTTATGTTACACTTTAGATTTTGGATTGTCCATAAAATATTTAGGGTAAAATATAAAACTGACCCTCTAAATTTTTTCAGATTTCATTTCAATATTCTAACTTTGCTTTTGTTCATTTCAGTACTCTAACTTTCAAGTTTATTTAATTAAGGCTTTTTCATCAAGTTTTGTTATATGTTGTGGTTAATTTTTCAATTTTATAAATTTTTCTTCAAATTTTTAATTTAAAAAAATTCAATTAATGATTGAAAAATATTTTTCAAATTTTTTTTTTCAATAAATTTTAACAAAAGTTAACGAAAAGACCTTAATTGAATAAATCTGAAACTTAGAGAACTAAAACAAACTAAAGTAAGGTTAAAAAACTGAAATGAAATCTAAAAAAAGTTAGAGAGTTAATTTTGCATTTTAGCCAAATATTTATATCAAATCATTAATTTGGCCCATCAATTTGATCATCCAACCATTGGGCTTGAATTGGACACTGAGCCCAAACACCATCCCCAACTTGCGGCTCCTGCTCCACTTGTTATTTGTTAGTCCCTCGTCCTATTGGGAGTCCTAAAGGAAACCATGGTCACAAAACAAGGAAATGTTGAAGCGAACGAGGATAAGTAGGACCCGACTTAACAGTAATCGTTACCAACCTCACAATCCCCCCTCATTGCACAACACAATCCCCGCAGTCCCTGCTACTAAGAGCAAAAGTAGAAGAAGAAGAAAATACAGAAAATCTAGAAAGCAAAAAAAAGCCATGGTTTCTGTAGCAGCAGCAGCAACAACAACAACAGCACAATCCAATCTCCTATTCTCAAGTTCTCGTTCCATCTCTCGTCTATCTCCTTTCCAACTATGCGTCTTTGACTCCAACACACTTCTTTCATGCCCCAACAACAGTAATAGTAGCAAGAAGAAACACGTTGGTGCTGGGGTTCGATGCATGGCTGTGGGCACAGCAGAGGCGGCGACAAAGAAGAGTACGTTTGAGATTCAGACACTGACGGGCTGGTTGTTGAAGCAGGAACAGGCAGGTGTGATTGATGCAGAGCTCACTATTGTGCTGTCGAGCATTTCAATGGCGTGCAAGCAGATTGCTTCGCTGGTGCAGAGAGCTAGCGTTTCCAACTTGACTGGAGTACAGGGTGCGGTTAACATTCAAGGGGAGGACCAGAAAAAACTGGACGTTGTCTCAAATGAGGTTTGTGCTTTGTGGACCCTGTTCTTTTAATGCAACTATGTATGGTAGAGAAAATTGCATTTCAGTTTCAAATAAACAATATGTTTTGCATACCAGAACAATTGAATAGGACATTAACAAATAACAATCATAAAAATATAAATATATATATATATATATATTTTTTTTTTTTTTTTGGTGAACCGGACAATCATAAAAATTTAATGTCATGTGTTGGTAGTTTTGCGTAACCAATTGTGAGTAAACTAGTCCAGTGTTTTATATTTCAATTGACACAATTATATTAACAAAAATGTTTAAGATTCAAATTATCTCTCCAACCGAATTTTGAAAATTAGAATAAATAATAAGTAAATAAAAAGGCATGGATAAACTAATAAACATGCCAGATAATTTGGTTTTGTAGTTCATTAAATCATTTAAGAAATCAAACGGCTTTGGTTTGGTAACAGCCTATGAGATAATAGGATAAACAAAACCAAAATAAAAAAAATAACTATTTCCGTTGCCGGGACTTGAACCCGGGTCACTCGGGTGAGAGCCGAGCATCCTAACCAACTAGACTACAACGGATTGATGTTGTGATGGCTTATTTGTTGCTTTTTAACCGTTAAATACCTTTAATAATTCTATTAAAAAAATACCTTTAATTATTTTGCATTGACAGGTTTTCTCCAATTGCTTGAGATCAAGTGGACGAACAGGGATCATAGCATCGGAGGAAGAGGATGTGCCAGTAGCAGTGGAAGAGAGTTACTCTGGCAACTACATTGTTGTATTTGACCCTCTTGATGGATCATCAAACATTGATGCAGCTGTGTCCACTGGCTCTATCTTTGGTATATACAGCCCAAATGATGAGTGCCTCGCTGATGTTGGTGACGACGACTCCACTGTATGTCCACCTCTCTCCCTCATTCATTCCAAGATAAATAGTTTTTTTTTTTTTTTTTTTGCATGTTTCATTTAAGAAAAATTGTTCTTACACATTTGTTGATGTACACTCGGTACATTAATTTTAGTGATACAATATCCATAATTTCACATATGATGTCCACATTTAAAACGTGAAATGAAATGTGCTATCTATGATAAAATAAGATCTTAATTGTTTGTACATGGCAATTTGGCAGCTTGACAAAGTGGAACAGAGGTGTGTTGTGAGCGTGTGCCAACCAGGAAGCAACCTTCTTGCTTCTGGTTATTGCATGTACTCAAGCTCTGTGATCTTTGTTCTCACAATTGGAAATGGAGTATTTGCATTCTCCTTGGACCCTATGTATGGGGAATTCTTGTTGACTCAAGAAAAGATCCAGATACCGAAAGCTGGAAAAATCTACTCATTCAATGAAGGGAACTATCAGCTTTGGGATGACAAGTTGAAGAAGTACATTGATGATCTCAAGGACCCAGGTCCCAGTGGCAAGCCCTATTCTTCTCGGTATATTGGCAGTTTGGTTGGTGATTTCCATCGGACACTGCTCTATGGTGGCATTTATGGGTACCCTAGAGACAAGAAGAGCAAGAATGGGAAGCTGAGGCTCTTGTATGAGTGTGCTCCAATGAGCTTTATAGTGGAACAAGCTGGTGGGAAAGGATCAGATGGCCAGAACAGAATACTTGACATTACACCAGTTGAGGTGAGTAAATTTATATAAAATTATAGTCTGCTTAGCTTTTGTTGATAATAATAATAACTAGGATTGTGCTTTTGATCCTATTTCTTGGACAGATCCATCAACGTGTTCCACTTTACATTGGAAGCCAGGAGGAAGTCGAGAAATTGGAGAAGTATTTAGCTTGATGAACATAGCCAAGAAAGTAATTTTGTTAGCAAATACAATGGCAAAATACAATGGGAAAAAAATGATTTCATTTCATTGCTATGTTCAAATTCCGCAAAAAAGTTATTCAATTTCTAAATTATACCCCTGAGTTGTTGATATGTATCCTCAGTACCTGTATGATAGACCATATGTTTACACCCTATATATCTTCTGGTCATTGGCAACTACTTTGGAAATGGCTACAAGTACCACCAAATCCCATATCTTCACTTCACTAGTTAGCAAAAATGGCAAAATGGTGACAATGATCCTTTTGTTTTAACTGTTAGTCAAATTATTTGCCATTGTTTTTGTCACCATAATAGCACAGTAAACAAAAACACAAAAACAATTAAAAACTAAACCCAAATCTCCAAATCACTAAACTAAAAAGCAAATCAAAACCTATATTAGCCAATAAATAAAGAGAAAGAGAACGAACCTGCTGGTTGAGTCGGATTCCTCACCACAAAGGAAGATAATGGACGAAGAGGGACACCGGAGAGGAAGATGATGGACGGAGAGGAACACCAGAGAGAGAGAGAAGAAGGAAACGGTGTGCGATGAATCTCAAAATCGATTATATGATACTCGGATTCCCCTTTTTACCCCCCATGAAATATTTTTAACCTGAGCTTGAAGTCGAGTTCACTATAGTCGACTTTTAAAGTCAAGTTCAGTATACTCAACTTCCAGGTGGCTTTTTTCATTTTTTTTAGTCCACGTCAGACTTAAATATTTGCGGTGGGGGGGGGGGGTTTATTTTGCCTGGAAGTCAAGTTTGATAAAATCGACTTCCAAAAAGAGTCTAACTTACTAATTAAGTTTGAACGCGTGCTATCCGACTGATATATTTCTGAAATTGTACTGTTTGGAAAATTTTACCCAAATACAATAGTTTCTTCATGCAAGAAATACTCTAAATTGGAATTAAGAAAGAAAAAAGTTGTTTGTGTTACATACTTTGTGCCAAAATCTTTTGTTGCTGGACAGAAACATACTGAGGTCCTTCGGGGATTTTAACACAAGGCCGCTGTGCAAGGTCAAATTAAGAGACTTTCAAAGCAGAGCTTGCACCTAGCTTGTTAAGCAAGTGACAGTGACATGAGTACTGCATATATCTCTAATTTGGGCACATAGAAATTATTGGAACAATATAAATTTTCCACTAATATACTGTAAAAAGATCATTTTTATTTTAAATAAATTCATTACATGCATGGTTCAAATGAAACATTACAAATTTAAAGGTGTACAACTACAAACTCTCACATTATTTACTAACGTGATTCAAATAAAAAATACAAGCAATAAGTATTGGTTGCAATGAATGCTAGTGCATGTGATAGATGCAAGTTTTTGGTCGTACCAGAGTTACCAATGTTAGTCATATACTATATAATACTCCAAAAAAATTATTAGGTACTCCTAAAGTATAGTTATATGCTACTCTGTCTTCTCACATAAATGGTAAATCTGATTTATTTAATTAGTTAAAAAACGTATTATATGTAAGAGGGAGGGAGTACCATGTACTATAACATATAAAATGTCATTAACCACTTGATTGACCTTGTTGCATAAAAAAATACATGTCATACTAAATTGACCTCGACCATCAAAAGATAGGGTAAGGATCATAGGTTTTATAATCCATTTAGAACGATTCATTTCTAATCCAAATCTAATCAGATCAAACCTAAACCCAATTGACGCAAATTGTTTGTTAGGTCTACCCAAAACCCATTCCAAAAGGATTTTTTTTTTTTTTTTTGCTGGGCATAACATAGAAACACTACGAAGATTAAAAAAAAAAATACAAGTACGATAGTTGCCAAGTTTTGACAAAGCAATTTCCTAAATGTATGTTCAATCCACACGTTGGGTAAGGTTTCCAAGAGGTTCCTACTATTAGAGAGAAGATGTTTCGAGATAGGTTAGCTAAGTTGCAGGGCCGACTCTATGTTATTGGCAAATGAGGCGATTAAGGCCCCAAGTAGAAAAAATGCCCCAAATTTTAACCAATATGATTGTTTCTTTCATTGTAATAGTATTAATTAAAGTCAAATATTAGCCTATAAATAAAATAATATTTGTTTATCAAATGAAAAAAAAGAAATGCTACATCCATAACATTTTTTTTTAATAAATCATAAGTGTCAAGTTGTTACTGACTGTTAATAGTGGGGCAAAAAAGTAATTTCAATTGTAGGTTCAAATTAGAAATAGTAACAACTTAACACCTAAGATTTGTTGTGAAAATGTTGTGAATGTAGCACTTCTAAAAAATTTTGTTTAAAAAAAAAAAAAAAAAAGAGCAATACGCAAATATATATATATATATATATCACAACATTTTTCACAACAGTTAAGTTGACAAATTTTTAATATGGCAAACTTTTACTAATTTTCATCTAAGTCCACCACTAACATCATCTTTTTACTTACTACCATTAAGCTGCCACATCAATTGGTGTGAAATATTTGTCAAATTTGTTAGGTCTATAGATTTTCTCAACAGCAAAAAAAATTTACATAATTAATTAGTAATTTTACATCTAAAACAAGAAAATAGAGCTTAAATAATATTTATAAAAAAGATTTAACTTCATATTTAAGTATATATAATGGCTCAATTTAATTTTAAAAAATTATTAGATACTCCCGAAGTACTATAAATGTGTAGTCTCCCCTCTCACATTTTTGGCTGCCTAAATGCATCAAGCCAACCTGCTGAGTTGCTTCTTCTTCTTTTTTTTTCTTTGCTGCGTAATTGTTTGTTGCAGGGGTTAGAACCCTTGAGCTGACAGTCACCAGGTGAACCGGGTAACACTTAGGCCACAAGGCCCGATGGTGCCTGCTGAGTTGCTATTCATTAAGTGGAAAACGCCACAAATAAGTTAGAAATATCAACACTTCTTGCTAAAAATAGCATACCATCACGTAGAGCCCACATCTCGACCGTGATGGTGGTAAGTATATTAAAGTTACGAACGAAACCTTTAATCGAACTCCCTTCAACTCTTGCAAAAGATCTACCTAGATTCCCAATTGAAGAAACATCCCTATTCAATTTCACCATCCACCCATCCAAATTAATCTAACTTATTCGTTTGTGTTTGACTTCAAATTAAAAAGTTAGCTTATTTTACTATTCAACTTATTATTAATATTATTCATGAACTGATACTATTTATGGGTCTTACTGTACTATTTTAGCTAACTTTTATCTTTATCTACTATATAACTTTTTAGATAAAGTATTTTCAGTAAAAAAAATTTTCTTTTTGTCTTCGGTTATTTTTGTTTTGATAAACTTTTTGCCTTCAGTTACTTGGAATTTCCATCCTAGGGAATCACAACCACACAATTGTCGAAGGTAGCAAGATAAGCAGGGCCATGTAATTGCGAACTGAGAGAGAGAGAGAGAGAGAGAGAGAGAATGGTTGCAGCAACTGCAACTTCGTCTTACCAAAACCACACCTTTTTCTCCAACTTTCTTTCTTCTTCTCCTAATTCTAACCTCTTTCCTCTCCATCTTCGCTGCCTCAAGAGACAGTCACTCACAAGCGATGTCACTGCGGCCAGGATCCGATGCAAAGCAGCTCTGGGATCCACAGAGACCAAACTGCAAAAGAAGAGCCAGTATGATATTGAGAACCTAACAATATGGCTGCTAAAGCAAGAACAAGCAGGTAATATTGACGCCGAGCTCACGATTGTCCTCTCAAGCATCTCATTGGCTTGCAAGCAAATCGCTTCGCTGCTTCAGAGGTCAAGCATTATTAATCTCACTGGGGCTCATGGAACTATCAATATCCAAGGTGAAGATCAGAAGAAACTTGACGTTATCTCCAATGAGGTTGGTTTTGCGTTGAACTTTTTATTAAACCATACAAAATTACGAACCATGTTTTCACCCGTTATAAAAAGTAAATCAATGGCGCCAATCAATTTATAAGCTTTTTTTGGTTTTTATATTATATTGGTAGAAAGTGACATCCTCTTAACTTTGATCGATCAATTTAGTTCTTTAAATTATTATTTTTTTCATTTAATTCTTTCACTTCAATCTGTTTTTAATTTAGTCCTTACTTCTAGTTTCATCCAATTTTGATGTTGATTTTAATCATTTTCATTTTCCAAAATGATAGTATATTGGTGGACATGGAAATTAGGATTGAAATGAAACAATAAAACATAAAACATAAAAGTTCTGATTAAAAAAAATGATAGGCCAAAAATGTATTGACTCATTGCGATAAATTAACAAATTAATTAGCTAAGTTAATTAATTACTTCAATTAACATGCAATATGTATGGTAGCACAAACAAATCACCAACTAAGTTAATATGCAGCGGAAAATAAAATTGATACGGTAGGAAAAACCACCGAGGCAAAACTCCACGGGTGAATTTAAGGTCACCATTCCCGAGAATTCACTATTATCACAAAAAGCAATTACAAGTAAAGGAATCCAATACTATATACCAACCTACAATTGAACTCTTACCCCAATACCCAATTAGACTTGTTCTGTAGTGACAATCTCTCATTTTCAATACACGGCTCCAATACGTGACTAACCATTCGATGCACGGATCCAAGTACATGACTAACCACTAACTTGAGAAAAATGTTGGCTGCAAAATTCTTCAATTCATCAACACGACGAAGATCACGAAACTCCTTGGTTACAAAACCCTACGGCATCCAAACGCAACAGTTTCTTCAAGAGAAAGATAAACTAGGGCATATGTCTCCGGTCACAATATACTTGTGAAAAACTTTTGCATTAAATTGCATCCGCTGTGACGGCCCTTAAAATAATCCTTATATATGTTTAGGGTTGTGAAAAAAGAAAACCTAAACAAATATACATGGATTAGTGTTAAATCAGATCTGAAAAACTGATTTTCATAAATCTTGATAGATAGGTTATTTAACGAGCAGCTGTCGAGTATCGGGCAAAAGATGCCTTTTAAACTTCGATAGATGCTATCTGTCAAGCTAGCTATCGAGTTTTAAAATTCAGCATTTCTTCACTTGCTTCTTAGATAAATTTGCATGGTTTTAACACTTTGACTTGAACTCTTATTATTTGAAGTATTAAACACATCCTAAATTTACCCAATTAGAAGTAAAGTGCATTTTGTCAAATGATTAATCAATTCTAGATGACATATGTTCCTAACATGATTCACACATATCCTAAAAAAAAAAAACGACGCAGTTTATATAATTTGTATTTTAACCTCCTTAATAATAATAATAATAATAATAATAGCAGTACTGAGTTAACCATAAACATTTTAGACCATAGTGAGGCACATATAGATATTCCATTGCAATTTATGATTTAAGATTTCAAATTATCCAAATGCAATTTTAGCACAGTAGCCAATGAGGTCTAATTCAACTGATAACTTCTCCCATTATAAGATTTAGGTGAACGGTGTGATCTACTCAACATTAAGCTTGACAAAAAGAGTTAACGACGGGTTCTTAATTTGCAGTTGTTCTGCAACTGCCTAAGGTCTTGCGGCCGCACGGGGATTATAGCATCAGAGGAAGAAGATATACCTGTTGCAGTGGAGGAAACTTACTCGGGAAACTACATTGTAGTGTTTGACCCTATTGACGGATCTGCCAACATTGACACCTCCTTGACTACTGGCTCCATCTTTGGCATATATGGCCCTGATGAGCAATGTCTTGTTGACATTGACGATAACTCCACGGTAATCCTCTCATTTTGCATTTTCTGTAAGCAAATGCGTGAAAAATGAATACAGACAATTCTAAATCGTTTTGTCTCCATTGTTAATCTCACTTCACTTGGTTTCCCAGCCTATTTGGATGCGGAAGAGCCCCTCATACTTGTCTCAAAAGTCCAAAATAATCACATGCCTAATGGTGATGTGTCCCAAATCCATGTTTTAAAATAAAATGACATTTAATCTATGCCATCCTAACATTTGGCAACATGGGTAAAGAATTTGATCCAAGACATGCTTAATGGGAAACATCAAACAGCATTTTCATGCACAAACTGATTTCATGTTAAAAACCTCAGCTCAATGTCCCATGGGGATAGGCATACTGTTCTCTTAGCAAACTTGTTGATTGCCTTGGTCCAGCATACCCTATAAGAGATAGGGACTACAGTACTATTATTGCAATGCTTCCATTCCTGTTAATTTGTATAATTGTTCGACTCTGCAACAACACAGCTTGATCAGGAAAAACAGAAATGCGTCACCAGTGTTTGCCAGCCAGGAAGCAACCTACTGGCCGCTGGCTATTGCCTATATTCAAGCTCAGTTGTCTTTACACTCTCAATAGGGAAAGGGGTGTTTGCATTCACCTTGGACCCCGCACATGGGGAATTTGTTTTAACACATGAAAATATAGAGATACCAAAATTGGGAAAAATCTATTCATTCAATGAAGGTAATTATGACCTATGGGATGAAAAACTGAAGAAATACCTCAGCCACCTTAGGCTGCCAGGCTCCAATGGCAAGCCCTATTCTGGTCGTTACATAGGATGCCTTGTCGGGGAAATCCATAGAATGTTGCTATATGGTGGTATCTATGGTAATCCCAAGAACAAGAACAGCAAAAATGGGAACTTGAGGCTCTTGTACGAGTGTGCACCAATGAGCTATCTAGTAGAACAAGCTGGAGGGAAAGCAACAGATGGTCACCAGAGAATACTTGACATCAAACCAGAGGAGGTAATAAAAGCTTCTCATTGTCAATAGTTTTTTTGCAAAATCAAACATAACACTTCTACAATTGATTTATGTAACAAATGTAAACAGGACATTGGAAATTTGTGCTACAATAGGGACTAAACCCACAAATTCAAAGAGCTTCTTTGAACAAAAGAAGTGTCTTGCTATCAGTTGTAAAATTCACTAGGAAAGAGTAATTTCATAAGGGATTTAATTCCAACCACAGCTGACATTTACTTTCTTCTTCGTCAGGTTCACCAGCGTACACCAATTTTCATTGGGAGCCCAGATGAAGTAGAGAAACTGCAGACATTCTTGGCTTGATACAAAATGTCCTTAATTTGTCCTCTTTATTCCTATGAATATGTTTAAGCATTCGATTCACATTTGAACAGAAAAGGGAAAACTAAGTACATTTGATCAAGAATTTTCAAGGAATTTGATTCTTCAACGTTCATTTGTTAACAGCAACCTCCACAAAAATGTACAACCCCTATGTCAGCTTAAGAGTCATTCCTTCAACCAGTCAGTTGCTTGCAAAGCAATTATCCCGATCCAAATTAGTCCTACAACTTTTTGCTGCAATTTCAAAGACCACAAATTAATAAGCGTAGGCCTTCAAACAAAAATGAGAGGAAAAATGGGAAAAGGAGAATCAAACAATGAACTTACCAGGGCTTAAAATCCGTATGCATTTTGTTATGGACTTCACTGCAGTCAGAGAATCCAAGCCTGCAGCAATGAATTACTTTTATTAATTTTACAGTGCATGGATTGTATTAACATTGTAGTGATGTAAAGGATTAATTTTATCACCATTCATATTCATGCCTTTCTCTGATAGTACTTCAGTCACAGTTGACGTATATTCTGACATAACTTGATTAGCCCCCACATTACCATCCACCGATTCATGAGATGATGATCTGCATAATGTAGAAAAGAATGTCAGATAAAATAACTGGAGCAACACTGGTGAATAATCAAGGAAAGAAAAGTAAATAGGAAATACAGTTGGCTCAAATAAAAACAATACCCTGAAACAGTGTCAATCGAAGAACCCAGGGATGGATTGCAAGTATAATTAATTCCTTCACAGTCAAGATCAAGATCATCTAACATTTCAGTGAAGGAGAAATCTCCAAATGCATCTAAATTAGACAAATCAATATCAAAAATGTCCACTTCCTTTCCAGACTCTGGTGTAGAAATTTCATCAGCAATAGGTTTGTCTGAGTTTGTTGCCACATCAGATCCATCAAAATCTAGCCTTCCTTTAACATGATCCCTCTTACTCTGTCTCTTCAAATTTGTCTTAATTGGTGAGGAAGAGGAAATGCAATGGCTCCTCTCCATAGCGTACATTACTTGTTTGTTTGGACTCACAGTAACTCTTTTCGATGAGATTACAGTGCAACGAGTTGGGGTAACCTCTTGAGGAGTATTGCTGTTACTACAATTGACATTGGAAGAAATCTCCAGAGGAGATGTTGATTTATCACTTTGACTAGAGTTTGCTCTTGCAGGTGTCTTAGGGCCAGATGAATTGCTTGGAATGGAGAGCAAAGGCTGGTTGAACAAACATTTGGCAACACTAGATCCTTGAACCAATGGCCCTACAGGATGAGAGTTATCAGGCGATGGTTGCATTGCACTAGAAGGCTGAGCAATTTCCTGACAATCGACTGTATTAACTGATTGTGAAAGTGTATTTGCACCTGCAACAAGAACAGATCTCAAATAAGTTTTGGGGACCAGAAATAAGAATAATTAGAGACATAGCATAAAAGCATAAGTCTGAATAAAAATTACCTCTGTTTGGAAGCTTTCTGGTGGGTAACTCACAGCGAGATCTCTTTGCAGCTGGAGGTGCATCTGTTGCAACCCTAACATCCTTTCTTTTTTGTGCAGATGGGTCTGTGATTGGTGTGTATAAAGTCCCAGGATTCATAATGGCGTTGGAAGGAGTGGACACTGGTTTAATAGTCGGTGTATTTTGCACTGGCCAACCTAATTTGTGCACACCAAGACAAACAAAATTACTAAACAATAGCTAATCTACAAAATATACTCTTAGATTGTCTTCTCGGTTCATATCATGGCATTAAATACAAAAGTCATACAAAAGTCATACAAAGTAAAGTGCTTGATATAAACTAACCTAATCATTTATAGAGCAAACTCTTGATGGTCCGATACATTGGAATTGCAAATAAACTAATGTGCTTAGTACCACAAGCCAACCCCAAATCCCAATTGTTCAACCTAAGACTACAATCGACCTAGCACAATTCATGAACCAATAATAGATAGATCTCAGTTGTCACAAGTGGTTCCTAATTCTTACATCTCCTAAAAGTTTAGAAAAAAAAAAAAAAAAAACCCCAATCATTTTGCATTTGCTTTTCCAGTTTTACATCAAATCAAGTATAATGGGAATAAGCTAGTACAAGCCCTAATCATTTCCCAGAAACACTTGCTATGAATCTATACAAAAACTACCACAATTCAAAGAAAATCCGCAAACCCTTTCTCAGAGTTAGCATATAACATTCACAAAGCGCTTCAATAATATTATCAAACATAAAGTCTACAACACACAGAATTAACCACTTGGATCAAGATCGTACCTGAAGTACTAGCTTGGACTGGTTGTGGAACCGCCACAACAGCAGATCTCGTGGTGTCAGCGGCCATATTCGGTGGCAGCGATGGGAGGCTTCCGCTCGCATTGTAAGTGTTCATGGCGGATTGCATACCGTGCAATAGCGTTTGAACCCGAGATTTCTCTTGATCCAATCGAGCCCTTTCTTGCTCCAACATCACCTTCTGCTCCTTCAAACTAATGTACTCATTCAACATCGCCCCCAAAGTCAACAAGCTCTTCGGTGCCTATAACAAAAAAAACCCATTATAGATTATCAAAAAACAAAACCCAATTCGCAGATTTTCATAAAAATAACAAACACCCATTATAGATTGAGTGTCAAAAATCAAAACCCAAATCGTAGAATTTTAGTAAAAATGTAAAAGGGTACCTCTTGAACTGGGGATGTGGAGATGAGAGAAGAAGCTTCGGTTCTGAAACTGGAGCGAGTTTGGGAGTAGTTGTTATCGCAGAGATAGCGATCCACGATGAATGCGACTTGGAGAGGGGTCACTTTTCCCTTTCCGAAACTCTCAGCTTTTTTAGCTCTCGATCTATTTCCCATTTCTTGAAAAAAAAATGTGGGTTTTTTGGGTCTAGAGAGATCAGAGCAGTTGAAGATTTCAGATCGGAGTGAGTGAGAGAAAAAATGTGGAGGTTTATGGGAAGAGGGAAAGAAAGAAAAGGAGGGGAGAAGGAAAAGAAAGACGCGGGAGTTATTTGAAATTTTTGGAGGAAAATAAAATGTGAGAGTTGAGTAATGAGTAACGAGGAAGTTTTAGCGGTAATTTGGAACGGTTTGGGGTTGGGCTTTCCCTCCCTTTTGGAAATTTATTGTGTGTGAGAATCTCATGACTCGAGGAAGTTTTATAATTAAATTACACTTTTATTTATGGCAAGTGGATAAAAGTATAAATGTGGATTAAAGGGATGAACATTGAACCCGACATATAATGCTGCGTTAGCTACTAAGAGCATTCACATCAGCATGTGTATTTTACACATCTATTTTTACACTAAAAACCTACTTTTTCTATTTTACACATTCACTTTTACAAAACACCTACATCAATTCATTTATTTTACAAGTTATTCCAATAAAATATACATTACACTCTATTTTTTTATTATTTCTCACCAACCAACTCACTCTTAAATACGCGCCCTCTCTCTCTCTCTCTCTCTCTCTCTAAACCCATTTTCTGATTTCTCACTCTCTCACTCTCCCTCTCTCCATCTCTCTGGCCTTCCTCCCAAATCACAAAACGCCGATCCCCTCCGCTTCGCTCCGACGCTCCACTCCGCTTCGCGTCGATCCGCTCCGCTCCACGGAGCTTCGCTCCGACGCTCCACGGAGCTTCGCTCGCTCCGACACTCCACTCCGCTTCACGCCGATCCGCTCCGCTCCACGGAGCTTCGCTCCGACGCTCCACTCCGCTTCGCGCCGATCCGCTCTGCTCCACGGAGCTTCGCTCCGACGCTCCACTCCGCTTCGCTCGCTCCGATGCTCCACTCCGCTTCGCGCCGCTCCGCTCCACTCTGCTTCGCTCCGATCCGACCCGATCCGCTCCGATCCACCAACGCCACATCTCCGATCTACACTCCGCTCCATCAACGAGCTCCGATCGTTCCAGTCAAGCTCCGATCAGTATCTTTGTTGTTTGTCTGTGTGGGTTTGCTTGTGTGTGGGTGTGTTTGTGTACCTCGTTTTTTTTTTTTTTTTTGAGCAAGTGAATCTGTGTTGATCGGAGCTGTGTGTGGATGTGTTTGTGTGTGAGTGTGTTTCTGTGTATCGGAGGAAAAAGAAGAAGATGAGAAGTGGTGAGGTTGTTGAGCCCGGAGAAGAGAGAGAGAAAAAAGGAGCGAAAAAAATTAATAAACTAATCTATACACGAGCTACAGTAACCGTGTAAATTTACACGGTTACTGTAGCTCGGGTATAGATATAAACGATTTTAGACATTTTTAGAGGAACTGATGTAGTGTAATTTTGAGCCAAAATGTGTAAAATTAGCTTCTTTTTCTATTTTACATGATTTTACATACACTGGTGTGAATGCTCTAATTTTGTTCTTTTGTATTCATTCATATTTTACTTTTTCTTTTTCTTTTTCTTTTTTGAGAATCTATTGATCTATTTCTTTTTTCTCTAACAAATAATAATAATAATAATTGATTGCCTTAATTAAATATATCAAATAGCAACTATACTTTTAGCCCATTAATAATAAAAAAGTGTTATTTCCACAATATTTTCACTATAAATTATAGGTGATAAGTTGTTGTTGAGAGTCATTTTTTGTGAAACCCAAATAGAAGGAAGGAAGCCCAACCCAGCAACACGGGCAGCAAAAGAAATGGCAAGCATAGAAAAAAACCATTAATCTCGAGTAACAGGAATAATGGATTACAGGCCCATAATGTAAATAAGTGGACCTTGAGGAAGCAAATAAGCTCAAAAGAGCCAGGAAAGAGAGAAATAGCAAATAGCAAACTCATGGGCAGTGTATGATAAAGAAAAGTAAGAATGGGTCGCGGCAGGCCCAAAGCAATGCAAGCAAAGAGAGTGGAGAATTGATGGCAGACCCACAAACTCCAAAAATGAGTATGAGGTAATTGGGTCGGGAAAAACCAAAAAAGTTAGTAAAAGCCCATGAGAACACAAAGTTAGGAAAAGGGTCCAGGAAGCCCAAGGCAAGCAAAGAGGCCGAGGATGCCCAAGGCAAGCAAAGAGGCCGAGGATGCCCAAGAGAAAACAAAAGGGACATAGGAGCCCATAAGTAAGAAAGCTCATGGCCATGCAAAGTCACTGGGAAAAAAGTAAACAGCAGGTCTGAAGAGGCCTAACAAGATCAAGTCATTACAGTAAGAATAACAGAGTAGTATGGCAAGACATGATGGCAATTAAGGAATAGGCTGAAAGAAATATAAAGTCAACTATCAAGTAAAGCCTAGCCCCTAAGGGGAGCGAGGAAATCATAAAGCAGCCCACATAAGAGGTCGAAGAAGGACGGCAGACTATGCAAGCCTCCAGACCGCGGCAAATGCATGAGCAGTAGGCAGATTTTGGACATACATGAAAGGGAAGCACGCACAAGGCCCCAGGCACCACCAGCATGTACCCAACCAATATGGGATATGGTAGGGTCATGGGTCAGAGGTAAGGGGGTATGATTTGGTGGTGGGGAGAGGGAAAAATACCTATTCTGCGGCTCCTGCCCAAGCTCTTTTGGGGGATACGTCTTGCTGGGATGACAGACCACCCAAAAGAAGTAAGGTTGAGGGGGGAACCGTTAGGTACATGCCATGAGGGATAGAGAGAGAAAGCACCTACACCGTGGCAAGAAAGGGTGCCACGACAAACTGATGAATAAAACAACCTGTCTTTGTCTGGCAAGGGAGAGTGGCACACAGACGAACCCTTGGTAGTCGGCAAGTACACCCAGACCAGACAAAGGTGGTTAAAGGATAAAGTAGTAAAATCTGGTCACGGCAAGCACTATAAGAAGACTCTTGCCGTGCCCAAAAAAGGGGATCGAAAAACAAGGGAAGATCACAAAATAAAAAAAAAAAAAAAAGAAAGTAAAAACAAAGGAAAGAAAAAGATAAGAGAGAAAACAGAAAACGAAGAGAGTTAATACGGTGGGCATGCACCAGTAGGTCGATTTCCCTCTCTCCCTCTCAAAATCCTGCTCTCTTCCAAAAAGTAAAAAGAATTCCTTTGGGCACTAACCATTCAGGTCCGGTTCCCTCAAAATCATTAATCCCCACAACAAAATCTTTCTTGGGAGATTAGCTGCATTGAGAGGAAGCATTCTTCCTCTTTGGGTGGTTTGCTTCTGCGGACCAAACTTGACTTGATTCATATTTATTCTTGATTAGCTTATATTATTACTTACTCCTTTATCTTCTTTGTAAAAGTCATTGTTATCACTGTGATTATGTTTCATAAATAAGGATTATTTGGTCATTTTCTATTAAAAAGTCAGAGGACTCTGTTTTTGTTGTAATTATTATATCTGCTTGCCATAACTTATCTAAAACAGCTCTACCTGCCATAAGTACACTCCTGGCAGATGAGACATAGTTTGTGCACAAGCTGACCCAAATTGAGTTGCAGTTGGACCAGTCTCAACTCTCTTACTCAGAATACTCATGCCCACTACCGCAGGAGACAGCCCAGCCCAACGTACAACACAAAAAAAAAGAGCCCTATAGTTGTTATTAGTTATAATTTAAACTTATCGTTGAAATTATTTTTTTACTCATAAATAACAACCAGTAACAACCTATCACAAAAGATTTATTATAAACATAAAATTTCTCTTAATAATAATTTGATTTGGCAATATAAGGGTCTGTTTAGATACCGCTTATTTTGCTGAAAACTGAAAACACTGTAACAAAATAATTTTTAAATATATGAATAGTACTGTGGGACCTAGTTTTAAAGTTTTTTTCTGAATAAAGTACTTGCGGGTCCCATGAACAGTGCACGAGACCTACTGGAAAAGCATAATTTTGCTTTCTCTTCTTGCACAGGACCCACAGTGCACATGAAATGCTCTTCTCAAAAAAAAAAAAAAAAAAAGTGAAATGCAAATGCAATGCTTTTCAGCACTATCCAAACGAAGGCTAAGTGCGGAATCATTCATGTGCATCCATCCATACAAGATACCATCTAAATTTGTAATAAAATCAGCAACTCCTTGAACATTTCCTGAGCAGGGGCGGCGGCACGTTAAGGCTAAGGTGGTCATAAGACCACCCTAACCTGAAAAAAAAAAAAATTATATAGAAAATAATTTTAAAAATTTTATATTTGTCTATCCTTTAAAAAAAATTGTGAACACCCTTAGTTTTTTTTATGCTAATAAAATTAAACTTTGCTCCATAATTTGTTATACTTAACAATAAATTGGGGCTTTCAAGCAAAAAGAAAAAGCCCCAAAAAAAATTTTGAACTAAAATTTGAAAAAAAAAAATTTATAATATAGCAAGCCCAAATGCCCAATAAACCCTAGGGAAAAAAGCCCAAGATCAATCCACACTCACTACTCAAACAGATTTTTAAATCAACAAAAATAATAATAATTAAATTTTTATAAACTAAATACCCAATACGCCAATTGATCAAATTTTGAACCAAAATTGTGATCCTAACTTAAAGGGAAAAAAGAACCTCATCCTCAGCCCTCAGTAGTCAACGTCTCAGGCTCTCAGTGAGTAGCACCTCTGCCTCAGACTCAGCAACAGCAACAGAGCAACTCAGCAAGACCCTACCCCTGGTCCTAAAGCACATCGGTGAGGCCAAGATTAGATCGGAGATTGCCTTGGCCTCAAGCAACAGTAACAGGGCAACTCAGCAAGACCCCGCCCCTGGTCCCAAAGCACATCGGTGACAGTGAGATCAGATTGGAGATTGCCTTGGCCTCGAGTCCTCGACATGTTGCTGCGGCGCCGCCTCTTAAGTATTTCAGTTCTCTCTTTTTCGTCTATCTTATCTCTACTGTGCTCTGAGAGTGAGAGCAGAGCTCTTTCTATTTCTCTTCGAACTGAAAAATGAGATTCTCTTTGTCTTAGAAATTGAATAGGTTTACCTAATGTCTAATTGCCTTTATTTGACATTTTGACTTTATCGGTTTGTGAGTTTGTCGTTTTGTGTATTGTGAATGTTTTATATTTCTTTAATATTTTTTGTAATGTTGATTGGCTCTTGTCTGTTGAATGGGGGGTGGATAAGAGCTATGGGGCCATGGGGTTAGATATTTGGATTGGGGAAGTGGACAGGCAGTAAAGGCATTAAAAGTAACTGAACAAGACATTATAAAAGACAAACAAATTAAATTATGTTAGGCAGTAAGTTGAGCCGGGTGGATAATGCACAGTGGGGTGTGTGCTAGACTGCCAGTAATCAGTAAAGAAAAATAATGAAACAACAAAACAACAATAATTAATAATTATATTAATATTTCAAATGAACTTATAATTTATTGTTTATTCTTTTGCTAGAATTATGGACAAATATTTGATAAGAAAACTACGTACCCAAGATTCATCTCCTGTGCAAGATTCATTTCCTGTGCAAGATTCATCTTCATCTTCTAAGCGAATTCGTGTGGACTTTAACTTAGAAAATCTTCATTCAAATCCTAAGCTACGAGAAAAGATATTATCTTATCATCCTAATAATCATGATGAAATAAGAAGATTTTATTTATAAAAATGCCCTTGTCAACCTGTTCCCCATAAATACCCTCCAACAGATTTTTCTAGAGAGCCTCGTCGATTTAGATCTGATCGGTATGTAAATAGAAACTGGTTGGAATATAGTATAGATAATGATGCAGTATTTTGTTTATATTGCTACCTATTGTTGGAAAATCTGGTTTTGCATCTCATGCAAAACACACAGCAGAAGCAACAATCACGGATCTACTTCAATCATGAAAGATAACATGTAACTATGAATTCTAGAATAAAGAACAGAAAGCGTACCTTGATGCAGTGAATTTCAAAACATGACTTGAGAATACCTTCAATCTTCATCTCAATTCCACATGGTGCCCAAGATGTGTAGTCTCTCAATCAGTCTTTTGTACATAGACCCTCAAAGAAAAAACCTTCCTTTTTCTCCTTGTGGAGAAAATCTGATTTCTTTTCTTTTTATCATTGTACGTTAAAACTATTCTCATAGTTTCTTTATTTAATAACTCTTATTAAATAATGACTGATTATCTAATTGAGTTAGCCTTTTGGGCCTACTTAATTGGGTTTTAGTTTGTGGCTTGAGATGGGACCAAAGGGAACAAATAAGACTATAGCTCCAATGGGCCTTGGGCTTTTATGTCAACTCTTGACAAGTCCAAAGTTACCATTAATTAGATTCAATACCACTATAAGAATATAATTGCACTCTAGGCCTTATTAATAAATTATATCCCAAGACTTTATTATACATACAACCCCTTCATTAAAATATTCGTAGTAATACAAAGTCATGAATATAGACTGCCACTTTGAAGATTACTACATCTTAATACTTGAGTACCCGGTTTAATCATTTATGTTATTCATCATATATTTATGAAATTCAATTCCATAAATATATACTTTAGTAATTCCTTACTAAAGTGGTTGGGCCCAACATTCTGAATAACCAAATCCATTAAACTTATCTCAAGAAAATATTTTATATCTTCGTTAAGAGATTATGAATTCCATCTTAAGAATATATGTTCCATCAACACTAAATGCAGCTGCCCAACATACTGAAGTTTTGACCGTAACTTATAGATCTCACTCCTGATATATCAAAACAACCTACATCTCATGATCAGGTCCATTATTCTCTCAGGATTTTGAGTTGATGTAAATAGAAGTCGTGAGATTTATTATTCATTTAACAGTCGTTAGGAGAATAATAAATCTCACAGCAGTCCAGTTCAATATATCTTAACTCTTAAAACATATCAACATATCAACTAGAAGTCTTTACTTCTATGATCAAGATAAATCATCTTAGTTGATATGTTATAGTCTTCACAGATGAAATGCCCAATTTCATCACCGACTACGAACTAAAATTCTGAGTTTATAAATAACTTGTGATTAATATCTTCTGTAACTAAATCACATACTATGCATCTCATAGACTAAGATAATGTCACATTAGTTCATTTATAGATAGTCTCATATAATTAATCTATTTAATTATTTATAACATGCCAATAAATTAGATATTAGGGCACAAACCCCAACACCTATTTGGGCAAGATTTTGGTAAGTGTTGACACCCCATTTTGCAACACGTATTTAACCTCACATAGAAGGTAAAAATGTAATTTTACCTTGAAAATATGCACTTAATTCTGGTCACTAAATCCTTAATCTCATTTTACCAAAAAGATCTTGATATTGTAACGATCAAATCGATTGGTCATAAGTCCTAATCGGGCCATCAGATTAAAAGTTATCATCAAATCAAGTTTTAATGACCGAGATGCACCATCACAAATTGAGTCTGACTATATGTGATTATGAACAATTGATTCCAATTTCTTATAAATACAATCAATTTGAAATTAATGATGTGTCATAATTTGACTGGTTAGGACTACATTTTATGGTAAGGTTGCACACACTTAATTAATTAAATAGTTAAACATTAATTATTCAGTGAGTAATTTGTGCAATTATCTTTTAATTAGGGTAAATTTGGAACTAAATAAGTCTTAAATGGGAGTGATTGGAGCCTAATAATGTTAATTTAGAACTAATTATTAATGTTAATTGTGCTGAAATTATTTTCTAACAAATGATTTCTGCTCACCATTTCCTTGATATCTCTCAGAATATTTTGAATCTGTGAATGAGATTAGTTTTCATAGAAACTAGACATATGGGGCTTCAATTTGAGCATAAGAACGAGACAATTCCAATCAGAATTGAGTAAGAAATTAATTTTTGGAAGTTAGCGTTATAGGCTGTTACAGTAACTGCGGGAAAATCGAATTTTGCTTGCTCCTCACTCCCACCAAACTCTACATTTAATGCACCTAATTTTTCCAAATGCTAAAATAAGGTCTAGGTTCATGATTTTTTGTCAACTCTCGTTAAATGACATTTCATTCATATTTTCTCCACCACTACTATATAAACCCCCCCTCTCTTCCATTCCAAAACACAAAAAAAAAACTCTTCTCTTCTCCTCTCTTGAGTTCTAGTGAAGTAGAGTAATCTTGTCATATCTTGGTCTTCCTAAGACTCAAAGTAACGAGTGAGACTCACTCTCTCTCTCTCCTAACTCTTATTTTCCTCCACCCTTAAGACTTCAACTAAAAGTCTTCTCCTCTAGCGTATGGATCTTGCATAAAGGTATAATCTCTTTCTTTAACTCGTTTTTTGTGTTGCCATGATAAGAATTTAAGATTAAAATATGATAGTAAATATTTAAATTCTCTTAAATATGTTTGAATGTTCTTAAATGTTCTTATGTGTTCTTCACACGTTCTTAATTGTTCATCACATGTTCATGTATAATACTAGTTTTGATCTTAAATTCACATCAAAAATATGAAAAAGATGTTTGTTTCATAATTCTTTCAAATCCTTGAATCTAGGATATCACCATCCACACACATTCACTAGAATTTATTTTTCAATCCAAATGTAATACTTAATAAATTGAGTTAGGATTTATCACATGCACACACACTAAATTCAACATGCAAATTAATTGATATATTAAATGATATGATATGAATATTGGCCACCATAGTCTAGAAAATCTATTTCACAGGACAAGGTGGGTGCCTAACACCTTCCCACCTTGTAACATAGCCTCCGAGCTTAGATCAAGAGTTGATAGATTAATGTTTATCCTTGTAATTTTCAATTTCTAGCTTGTCATTAGGAAACAAAGTCATGTACTTTATCTTAGATTGTATCTAGAATCAAAACCATGTAATTTCTTATGATCAATGTAAATTCAATTTAAAATTAATAAAATGATGAATTTTTCAATTATGATTTTTTTTTCCAATAATTAAATAAGTGATGACTCTATTGTAAAATTCTTAATCTAAAATGGAAAATATAATCAGTCAAATCTCTATTTTGAGAGGCAATAACACGACTCCACCCATTCACGTAGGTTTGGCTCGACACCATAAAAAATGGGCTGGGGGCTCGGTCTCTCACAATAAGCAAGGAGGAGGAGAGACTTTTGTAACGAAGGGATTCAAACTTTGGAATTAGAAAGAGAAGTTATCATCCCATGTTGAAGGAGTTAATAGTACTCATAACCAAGCTGTCAAGAAGAGTGAAGATCTAATGAAGGAAAAACAACACATTCATAGTGTTTTGGTTAAGCAATCAAATCAAGATAAAATTGAGTATTGGGTTTGTTGATGCTCATTTTGGAAGCCCAGTAGAAGGAAAAAGCCCAGCAACATGAACAGAAAAGAGTTAGTAAGTGAATAGAAAAATCATTAAGCCCAAGTGGTAGGAATAATGGATCATAGGCCTATAAAGTAAACAAATGGGCCTTAAGGAAGCAAACGAGCCTAAAGGAGACCGGAGAGAGAGAAGTAGCAAATCTATTGGCAGTATGTGATGAAGAAAAGTGAGAATGGGTCACAGCAAGCCCGAAGTAATGCAAATAAAGAAAGTAAGGGGCTGGTAGAAAGTCCATGAGCCCCAAGAATAAAGGATAAGGTAATTGGGCCAGGGAAGCTCAAAGGAGTTAGTAAAAACCCATGGGAACGCAGAATTAGAAAAATGGCCGAGGATGCCTAAGGAAAGCAAATGGGCCAAGGATGCCCAAGAGGAAATAAATGGGACGCAGGAGCCTGCAAGTAATGTAATAAAAAGTCCAATGATCATATTGAGTTATTGAGAGAAGAATAAGTAGCAGGCCCTAAGAGGCCCAACAAGCTTGGGTCAAATAACATTACAGTAGGAATTGCAGAGTAGTACGACAAGAAATGGTAGCAAAGACTGCAGAAAGGAGTAAAAGAGTAGGCTGAAGGAAGAAAATCCCATAATCAAGTAAAGCCCAACCCCTAAAGGGAGCAGGCCATAAATAATGGGAAATCAGAAAATAGCTTACGCCATAAGAAGTCAAGGATGGACAGCAGAATGTGTAGACAAGCCTCCAGACCACAGCCAACACATGGGCAGCAGGCAAGTTTTGGACATACACAGAGGTGGAGCACACGCACGGCCTAGACATCACTAGCCTGTACCCAGCCAATATAGGAAGTGGTGAGTCATAGGTTAGGGGAAAGAGGGGGCATGGTATAGGGGTGGGGAGAGGGGAAAACCTATTTTGGGGTTCCTGTTCAGGCTCTTTTAGGGGAAATATTTTGCTGGGATGACATACCATCCACAAGAAGTAAGGATGAGTTGAAACCACTACGTGCATGCCATGAGGGATAGGGAGAGAGAGAGCACCCACACTGTAGCAAGTAAGAATGCCACGACAAACAAACAAACTAAATAGTCTTCTTTATTTAGTGATGGGGAGTGGCACAGCCAGCTCAGGTAAGTGGTGGTGGTTGGGCAACTAACAAACCAGTAGTGGTCGGCAAAGACACTCAAACCAAACAAAGGTAGTTAAAGGCTAAAATAGTAAAAGTCAGTCACGGCAGACATTACATAAAGGACCCTTGCTGTGCATAATAGGGGGACACGATCACGGTAATAGTAACCTCTAGGGGAGAATCACAACATATAAGCAAGCACTGAGAAAGAAAAAAGAAAGAAAGAAAAGAAGAATTAGAAAGACAAAAAAACAGAGAGCATAAAATGGCAGGCATGCACCAATAGGTTAATCACCTCTCTCCCTTTAAAGCCCTGTTCTCTGTTAAAAGGTAAAGGATTCTTCTGGGCACAAGTCATTTAGGCCCATTCTCTTAAAACAATTAATTTCTTTTTAGGGAGATTATTCGCATTAAGGAAATGGATCCCTTCTTGGTTTCGGCCCTGTAATATAATTTGGCACTGCAGACTGATATTTCTCTCTTTGATTCAACAAACTCATTACTATTTCTTTCCCACTTATTTTTGATATTTTATGTACGGAGCGCTTATTGTCGCTCTCCTTTATTTATTCTATCTAAGTAGTGAACGCATTTCTTTTGTTATCTTTATTACATCTGACTGCCATAAATTTCCCATAGCAGCTCCGCCTGTCATGGGCATGTGACCAAAGTTTTGGCAAATGGGGCATAGTTTGTGCACAAGTCGGACCAAGGTAGGTTACAATTGGCACGGTCCCAACTCCCTTATCTAGAACACTTGGGCCCAGTACAACAGGAGGAGCCCAGCCCAACATTACAAAAAGGCCCACCACAGGGTTCAATTAAATGCAATAGTTAATAGTATAAGATTCCTTTTATGCCGGGGGTTAGCTTTTCATGGTCACAATGAATCTCAAAATTCAAGTGATAAAGGAAATTTCCTTGAGCTTTTACAATGAATCTATCAATGACGTGTTGCAAAAAGCTCTAAAAAATTGCAAGCTTACCCACCATGAAATTCAAAAAGACATTGTGAATGCAGTTGCATGTGAAACATCCAAAGCCATGATCAAGGATCTTTGACAATGAGTTCTTTTCAATATTAGTTAATGAGTCACGTGATATCTCAGTGAAAGAGTAAATGACCCTCGTTCTTTGTTATGTGAACAAAAAAAGAATTATTATAAAGTAGTTCCTTGGTATTGTACATGTAGCAAGTACCACAGCTTTGTCACTCAAATATGCTGTTGAATCTTTACTTTGTGAACATAATTTGAGTTTATCAAAACTACGTGGGCAAGGTTATGACGAGACTAGTAATATGCAAGGTGATATTAGTGATCTTAAAACTTAAATTTTGAAAGATAATAAGTCAACATTTTATGTCTATTGTTTTGCTCATCAACTTCAACTGACTCTTATTGTCGTTGCTAAAAATCACATTAACATTGCTGAATTTTTTTATGTGGTTAGTAATTTAGTAACTGTTGTTGGAGGCTCTTGTAAGAAACGAGATGCTCTTCAAGATGCACAATTTACCAAAATTATAGAAGAATTAGAGAATGGTGTACGTAGAAGTGGGCAAAGTTTGAACTAAGAGACAAATCTTTAACGTCCTGGTGATACACATTGTTGAGGTACAAATTTTCGGCTCCTAATCTTATTAGCCCACTCACTAAAATATGCCCATACAAGCCCATAAATTATTTTGGGCCCACATAAATATTTCCTACATACTTACCATATTATTACCCAACTTGGGCTCCCACAAATATTCCCTTTATAAACCCCATAAATTACCATAGGCCCTCTCACAAGTATTACCCATTGTATCCCATATATTATCCAACTTGAATTTTCACAAAAATACCTAACATATTGTTACCAAAATTGGGCCACAAAATTATACTATCTCCACACAAAAGCCCAAAATCATTTGCCTTGTGGGAAAAATCCAAAAGGCCCAACAAAACTCTCCCTTAAAAGGCCGTTGCTACACGACACCTCTAAAACCCATTGCTACACAGCACCTCTTAAAAGGCTGTTGCTACACGGCGCCTCTAAACCCTATTACTACACTGCACTTCTTAAAAGTCCATTGCTACACGGCACCTCTAAAGCCCGTTGCTACACGACACCTCTTAAAAGCCTGTTACTACACGACACCTCTAAAAAACCCATTGCTATACGGCACCTCTAAAACCCATTGCTACACAGCACCTTTTAAAACCCGTTGCTACACGGTAATATTTTTACAAAATCTTACAAAGCCCAAAAGCTACTTTGGCACTAATTTTTACAAAGTCCAAATGCTATTTTGGCACCTATTTTAGAAAGCCCAAATACTAATTCGGCACCTATTTTAGAAAGCCCAAATACTAATTCGGCACCTATTTTATAAAACCCAAATATTAATTTGGCACCTATTTTACAAAACCCAAATACAAATTTGACACCTATTTTACAAAGCCCAAACGCTATTTGGCACCTATTTTACTAAGCCCAAATACTAATTTGGTACTTATTTTACAAAGTCCAAATACTAATTTGTCACTTATTTTTGCAAAGCCCAAATATTTATTTTGGCACTATCTTAATAAAGCCCAAATATTATTTTGGCACTTATTTTACAAAGCCCAAATACTAATTTGACATTTATTTTTGCAAAGCCCAAATACTTATTTTGGCATTATTTTAATAAAGCCCAAATATTATTTTGGCACTATTTTCATAAAGCCCAATACTATTTTGGCACATATTTACAAAACCCAAAACTACTCATTAGCAAAAACATATCCACTTCTACTAAAACACCTAACTCATGGGAAATATTAATTACTCATCTCTCAAAAATACTTATTTTGTAAAGTGGAAACTATGCTTATTTTCCCATGATTAACTAACTCTAAAAGCCCATGTATTTCACCCATGGCAAAAATATCCATCTTGTAGGGATGACCAAGCCCAAAGAAGCTCAACTACAAGGCTCGGCTGAGCCAGCCCAGCTCATATACAAATCCCAGCAGTTGAAGCTCATGTGAGCTAACCAGTCAAGTCTCAGTATAACCTGATAGCTGGAGCCCATCACCATCAGTTCCAGCTAGTCCAATCAGATCAGAAGAGGGACACATGTCCAGCAGGGGTTAAACCCTTCCTTGCTAAGTTCATTTTCATCATTTCTCATGTGACATAAAGTTCAAGTAACATGAAATAAGGCTAGGAAGCTTCAGCTAGCTGTATCTCCTTTCTTCTCAAACCCGTTCAGTTAAGGTCTAAGAGCAGCCATGACCGGGCCATGAAAGCTTCTGGAACATCTTGAAATCAGTTCATTATCATGCCAAAAAACGTGTACTTTCTGGTTCATGGACCAAGCACATGAACCCAAATGGGGAAACTTACGGAAATGTGGTTTGGAGGGCACCAAATGGATCTCCAGCAGAGTTCCCAACAAAGGGCTCCCAGGTTGACACCTGGCTTGGGGTGATGCAACCTGCCCTAGGGAGTTTTGATTCTAGCAGCAGCAAAACCAAGATCATTAGCCTAATACATGCTTTAATCCCATCAACTGAGACCAATCAGCATTTAATGTTAGGTTAGAATCCTAACTATTATTACCCAAAACAGCAAAAAACACTCTAAAGCTAAGCTTACCACTCTTGGCCAAGATCCTAGGAACGATTCTCTAAAAATTTTCTGAAGATTGTGGCTGATTTAGCAAAGATTATTTGCTAATCACCCCCTAAAACTCTATTATAAGTAGAACTCTCCACTAATACTTCAGACAGCCCAATACACACTAAGAAACACACTAATAGAGAAGAACCTTTCCTTAACTTCTCTGTTTAACCTTCTCTAAGCTCTAGTAAAGTTCTGAGTCATTGAGTTCTTATCTTCAAGCTTAGAAACTAAATTCTCTAGCTCCTAGCTCATAAATACCCCTTATACCTCTACTCATAAACACTCATAAATACCCTTCATACCTTTACTAAACACTCTCACTCACTACTCATACTACTCAAATGTCCTTCATTACTCACTACATATATTATATCCATGAGCATACCTTGGCATCATAATGATCTTGCTGCGCTAGCTGGAATCTCTCTCCCTTCCTTCATCTCACACTAAGTTCTCCTCATTATTTGTTATAATGGAGCCGGTGATATTTACTTATTCATTTACTATTGAAGGTTATGATGTAACTGTCACTATAGAGTTTTTCCCTCGTATTATTGTATTAGAAGACTTTTCTCCAGAGCTAACGAATGATAAGGACGTAGATACTTTCTTTAATCTGTGAAATAGTTAACGGCTAGAGGTTGTTCGGGGCCATTTTTTGGTTGCCCAACCACGTGTGATTTGTTGGAGGGATGACCTTACTAGGCCCGGGTTCTTTTTGGGGAGTTGCGCCCATAACTCAACATTGGGCCACGTGGTCCAATGGCTACCGGTGTATTATTAAGCCTAACAATCATTAAGGCCAAAATCTAAGAATCACGACAATTGTTGAGTAAATATGTAATATGTGTTTGATATGGTAGCTTTGATTAGCTATAATAACGGTTGAAATAAAGTAGTATTTATTTAGAGGTAAAATAATCGTGTACTCAACGATGTAAATTTAAAGATAAGAAAGCAAAGTCACTTATCTTTGTATGGTTTGTAACCCCAGCTGTACAACTTCTGTGAGTTGATAATATCCCAGCAAAGTGCCAGCAGTAGAGATGCAGTTTGCCAGTGGTTGAATGAGTTTAAGCCCTTTGTATGGTTTATAGCTCCAGCTGTGTAGCATCAGTGAGCTGACAGGATTCCAGCAGAATGCCAGCGGTAATTTGCCATGATGATTTCAAGATTGAAGGGAAAAAATGGGCGCAACTGGATGGAGAGAGAGTATGTCCAGTTGTGTGTAAGGGCTGGTTAAGCTTGCTCCTCTTATCATGCACTTAAATGAGTTTTCCCCTTGACAATGCTCTTTTAGTTCTTGTGAAGTTATGAATAGTGTTGCCTTACATGAGAAGGACTTTTGTATGGAGTATATGTGCCTTCTAAGAGAAGGACTTTGATATGAGATCTTGGTGCCTTCTAAGGAAAGGGTTTTAGTAATAGAATTTCATGCCTTCCATGAGAAGGACTTTTAGTATGAGTGCTTGGCATCTCTTAAGAAGTATAGAGATGGTAAAATATATAGATGTGTTGTGAGATGTAGTATTTGTAAGATGTGTGATATATGGAAGTATGAAAGATATGGTAGTTAAAGATAGTAAAAATATGAGATCATAACTGCTGGAGAAGTTGTAGAGATTGCTTTCCAAGATGAGAGATTTTGTAAGAGAAGAGTATGGAGATGTGTTTAGGTATTTGGAGATAGAAACAGTAAGATAGGTGTAGAAGAGCATTGAGATGTGTTTATGGGCAGCAAAATATATGTATTTTCAGAATGTGGAGAGTGAGACAATGAGTATATGAGAGTAATAGCATTGTAGTGTGTTTAGCAAAGCTGCTGGGATTTTCTGCTGGGATTATATGAAGGCTTATGAATGGCATTTATAAGATAAGGGCTGAAGAGTTTAGTTCCTAATTTAGAAACTAAAAACCCAGAAGCTCAGTATTTCATTAAGAGCTTCAGAAGATCATTCAATGGAAAAATAATAAGGAAGCTTATGAGAGAGTTGTTCTCCATTGGTGTCCCCCCTTGAGGTGTTGATCAAGGGTCCCTTTAGAGTTGAGTTTAAGGGGATAACTTAGCAAAAATCTCAGCCAAAATCTGTACCAATCAGCAATGACTCTTTAGAGAATCCATTTTAAAATTTGGCCAAAAATGGTATGTTAAGCTTTAAGGTATTCTTACTATTTTGGGTCAGAGTTGCTGGGGAAAAAGTACCAGAAAAGGAAAGTATTTTAGCAAGAGAAATGTAGTTTCTATAGTTGGTTTTGGTTTTAGCCAAAAGTGGAAAAATCAGTAATGCGAAAGCTGCTGGCTTAGCTGTCACAGCTGTTCTGAAAAGGCTGTCCTAGTTGTCAAAAAAAGCTATGACAGCTATCATGAAAAAGTTGTCCCAGCTGTCAGGAAAAGTTATGACGGCTATCATGAAAAAGCTGTTTGCTTTGGGCAGAACCAATGGGGTCAGATGGGTCATTTCAGACTGCTGGAGATGTCATTTCAAGAATTTGGCTGAAAAATGGTAAGATCTCTTTGGAGGGTATCTTGCTATTTTGGGTATAACAGCTGGCTGCTGGGATTTCAGCATTAAATGGCTGATGATATCATTCCTAGCCAAGTGTCAAATGCTGAATACACTGCTGGGATTCAGTTGGAAATGCTTCCTTTGATGGGTGTTTGTGTTTTTGGTGCAAGGTTCCATTACAACACATTTCTAGCAAGTAATAGAAGGATTGGTTGATAAAAAATGAAGTTTTAGAGATTTAGTCAAGGTCTCATTGTGTTGTAACATAATCTTGGTGAGCAAGAAGAGTATTTAATGCTCTGCTCTGGCAGCTGGCAGAAAAATATATGGTTAGATTGTGGCAGACAACAGCTGGATATTCAGAGATATCATGAATATTTTGCATAGAGAGAGATTAAAGATAGCCAATCAGATTAGGCCACGTGTTTGAGCTGGATTTTAGTTGAAAGAAATAATGAGATTTATGTAGAATAATATAATGAAGTTTCTAAATATGTATAGCAACAGCTGGGGATTGAATGTACAGTAATCTTCCCAACAGTTAGATGGCTAGAGATATTGAGTATTTGTCACATGATGAATATCAAATTTTAGGAAAAGAGCAATGGGGAATTTTATCATCTAAAGTGCTACATGATAAGAGATGCTTATCATATGTTACCCGCTACACACGGACTTGTCAGAGTTTAGGAAGTTGAAGAAGAAATGCTAAGTAACATGTTTCTTTTATTAACTTTAAACCGCTGGAGCTTTACTGAACATACCTCTTGGCCCTCCAAACCACGACTCCCAAAGTTTCCCCAAAGAGACTTATGTTCTTGGATCATAAGCCAAAAGTGAGATGACGTATCTCGGGTTTTGTTGTCATTTTGTGTAAATATGGGCTCTTGTTGAAGAAGCCGTTTGCCATGAGTATAAGAGAGGTAATATGGGCCATGAGTTTTGATTCATTGCTTAAGCTCGATCCATATGTTGATGTTGATGATGTCATGAGGTTATGATCCCAATTGATGAAGAGGAAATGTGGACCATAGACCCGCCTTGTGAAGTAAGGATCTCGTGGGCCATGTGAGCCCAATCCATGTAGTTGAATGAGATATAAGCTTATTTTGGGCTTTAAATAGATTTACCAATAAAATCAATAATATGTTGATATGGCATGGGTTGCCAATGAAGTAATGCCACGTGAACCGAAAAAATGGTTCTCAACAGAGGTTTCTCCTATTCTGTCTCATTTTACTGTTGGAATACTTTACCGCTAAGATACTTTACTGCTGAAATATTTAACTGTTGGGTTATTTCTTTATTGCAGTATGCTTTTTTATTGTGCTGACATGTCTACTGTAGGAAGTATTTTTGGGCCATCTCATAATCCTTGTCAGTCTCATCCTAGGCCCAATGCATAAAAAAGGGCGAATTCTTCAAAAACATCACCGATAGCCTTTACGCCATGCTTCAAGCTCATTCTCAAGTTTCGGTTTAGGCCCCCAACCCAACATAAATCTCATTTGTCAGAAGGAAAACTTTTTCGCCCTCGACACACGTTAGGGATCATATTATGAGACTATTCTCAACTTGATTTTGATGTTCTCTGCTATTGTTGATGTACTTGAGATTATTGAAGAAGATGGCCGCTCCGACCAAAAAGTTGAAGCTTAATCTATTATGAGGTTAATTCTATTTTTTGAATTTGTATTTGCTCTACACTTAATGAAAAACAATTTAGGGATCATAAATGAGTTGTAAATAGCATTGCAAAAAAAAAAAAAAAAAATCAAGATATAGTAAATGCTATAGATCTTGTTAAAGTGTCTAAGCAACAATTGCAAGTGATGAGAAATGATAAATGAAAATCTTTATTGACTAAAGTGTCTTTATTTTGTACAACACATGATATTCCTATCTTGAATATGGATGAAATATTTGTAGTTAGTGGGAGGCTGCGACGCACCAACCAACAAAATACAAATTTACATCATTATCGTGTTAAGTTATTCTACATAGTCATAGATTTGCAACTTCAAGAGCTTAACAACCGTTTTTCAAAGGCGAATGCTGATTTTCTATTTTGTATGGCTTGCTTGAATCCAAGTAATTTATTTGTGGTTTTTGATAAGGAAAAGTTGATACGTCTAGCAAAGTTTTATCCATCTAATTTTTCTGAGATAGATATCTTAGCACTTGGCTCTTAACTTAAGAATTACATTTTTGATATGCGCAGCAATAACTTGTTTTTAGAACTTCAAGGAGTTGGTGAACTTGTTAAAAAGTTAGTGAAGACAGGGAAGCATGACACTTATCTATTAGTCTATTTACCTGTGAAGTTAGTTTTGACCCTTCCTGTCGCTATTGCAACAGTAGAAAGAAGTTGTCAGCAATGAAAGATATAAAGAATAAATTACACAATCGAATGAGAGATTAGTGGATGAATGATTGCTTAGTTGTGTACATTGAAAAAGATATAGCTTGTAGCATTGATAATGAGACTATTATGCAATGATTTCAAAATATAAAAACTCGTAGAAGGAAATTGTAAACTTTATGTATTTGCGTGTTTTTTTATTGTTGTTATTGTCAATATATGAATTTCTCTTTTTATTAGATTGTGTAATTTATGCTTTTTAAGGAACACCTTAAAAAAAAATTCTTGGAGCTGCCACTGTTTCTAAGGAATTCATGTTGGTAGTACTTCCCAAGCATCCATATATTTGGGTTGGCCGAGCAACTTATAACTTAATTGGGATTAAAATGAAAATTGTGTTACACTCGTAGTTTTGAAACATAGACCGACCAGGCTAATCAAGAAAAGTACTAAAATTTTCAGTTTTTAATCCAATAGAATTTTATTTCAAAGAAATCCCGTAAACCATAATTCTTATTAGATTTAGAACCTGAGCTCAAGTGGGTCAGTTTTCAAGTTAAACTCTAACCACTAGGGTGTGGTTGCATGAAGATGCTTCGAGTGAGGGAAAAAAAGATTTAAAGTAAACTTAATATAATGCCATACTACTAAATTAAATAAATTTTCGTTACTACTATTATTTTATATTATAACTAATATTCATAATATTTTGTGTGTGTGTGTGTTACTTAATTACTAAATTAATTATAATCTCACCACGGTTTAACCTTAAGAACCTTGAACCTTTAAAAAAAAAAAAAACAATCTAGGTCTGAAAACCATGGTTACACTGGCCTTATGACGTGCAACAAAACATTGTAAACATTCATTCTTTGGTTCATCATAAAGCTTAGTCCAATTAGATCGGGACTAAGAAAAAAACTAATACTATCATGATGGGTGGGCTTTGAAACCATTCGATGAGGATGTAAAAGTTATGAGATCCAAAGTCAAATCTTCAAATTATTAGCAAGCTAACTAAATATCTAAAGAACCAATCCCTACTAATGAGTTTCTTAATAGAATAATGTACTACTTATTTTAGTAAACATCTAAAATTGTCATTTGAATTGATGTGGCAATAATATAGTATATACTACTCTTTTTTTTTTTTTTTTTTTTTTCTTTTTTGAGAAGGAAGTACTTGCTGCATATTATTCATTGAAAGGTTAGTATATACCACCTAATTGCTTATGTTTCCACCTCAATTTTGTTATATTTTTTACTTTTAAACGAAAATTTTAAATAAAACAATCCCTAATCAAAATTAAACAAGTTATAACCATTCTCGTCCAATCCACTAGACCTACTGAAAAATCCATAACCCACCAGTCGAGTTTTGCCAGCTAAGAGAACCACAACCTAAGGGGAATGAGATTTTATAGTATCTCTTGATACTGAATCTCATGATTAAGATTAAACTGTAGATATATCTTCATAAGCTAAAAGATTTATATCAAAGTTGCCATTTATTTTACTTTAAAAATGAAAATTTAGAAAAACCTGATTTACAAAAGGATAATGAGTCCATTGACCCATTAATTTATGGATTCCCACTGCACTAAATCAAAATTAATTGAGGGCATAAATAAAGTGAAGGTGCTCTTATTTCTCAAAAAGACACATGGTATGCAACACCTAGTACACCAAAAGGTCCAAAATTAATTATAATAGGGTAAATTGCATAGTACTAAAATTTGAAAAATTAGATTTTACACCCTAAAATTTTATTCCGTTAGCAAAACTCAACTCTTCGTTAGCGACTTGCTTATATGGCTATTAAATGACACGGCTGGCAGCTGATGTATAGATTTTGTTTGCCAAATCACACCCCAAAACAAAGTCGTTTCAAAGAAAACAAAACGACACTACAAGCAGCTTCCAAAACAGCACCGTTTTGGATGAAAACAAAACACAATATCAGCTAGAAATGACCCCGTTTCACCAAAACTAAATTCCCAAATCATCGCCTTTGATCTGAAGCAGATCTCTCACCATCGCTGGCGAGTTGGAACAAACAAGATGGAGAGACTTTGTGGGGAGCATCTGTAATAATTATTAGTAATTCAAATTTTTTATTCTTCAAAGTACACAAAACGGAACCTTAGATTCTAAAAGAAAGCTTGTTGTGCTAAAGATGATGAAATCCCATGGTGGTACTTGCTTTAGTAATGATTTTTTGTTTTGATTATTTGGGTACAAATGGCATCCTTAAGGGAATACCCTCTGTAACTTGTGAAACTGTTGGCCTTTCTGCATAAATTTTTGGTCATTTGGTAGTTCTCACTTTGCTTAGTTTGTTTGGCTCTCTCTGTAGTGTTGTTATATGGTTCTAATTATATTAATTAGTTTATATTTTGACAAGAGAAGAAGCTGGCCGAAGAGGATGAACCAAAGAGGGCTGGGTGAGCGGGGACTGGGGAGCATCAGCAAATTTGGAAATGGGTTTTTGATTTCTGGTGAAACGACGCCGTAGCACTTGTTTTGTGTTTTGATTTTAGCCAAAACGGTGTAGATCAGTAACCCAAGCGTTGTAGAATTCAAAGATTTGTGGAGCCACCTTGTTTTGGGAGTGTGATTTGGCAAAAAATATTTACGCATTAGCTGCCAGTGTGTCATTTAATAGCCATATAAGCGAGTCACTAATGGAAGGTTGAGTTTTGCTAACGGAATGAAACTTTAGAGTGTAAAATCTAATTTTTTAAACGTTAGGGCGTAAAATCCAAGTAACCCAAAACGTCAGGAGTGTACTTTACAATTTACACATTATAATAATATTGATGATGGGGAGGAATAGACCCAAGAATTGTGGATATAGTTGCCATAATTGAGTCAATTAAGGAGCACCTAATCATGGTACATTAGGAATATCATTTGGGTGGGATGAGAGGCCAACCAAATTACGGGTGTCCCACCACAAATCTCATAGATGAGTTAACTTTCCATGTGCTTGCCCCATTGCATATATTGAGGCAACTTGCTGAAACCACACCCCACCCTACCCTTCATTACCCTTGGAGCTTTGTTCTCCCCCATACCTAAATTAAAACAAACAATAAACCATATAGTTCTACTACGATTACTTCTTAGTTAATTGATGGTGATTTATCACTTGATGTTGTCCCGTTAATCTTTGATTGCAAGAACCTTATGGTGCGAGCATGAACCGTCCATCTACTTTACATATACTGTGAAGCTAACGGATGTACTGATGCACTACCTAAAAGGGGACGCCAACAATTGAGCATTTTGGAAGTTTATGATACTTGCCCATCTTTTATATATGTAGCTTTTGTTTGGAATATGAAGCACCTCAAGACTAGTAGATTGTGTCCTTTAGAGATTTTTGAGCTTCTTGTTGTATAAACTCTTTTATATATATAAAATATTGTCCCCTTTTATTAAAAAAAAAAACATATAGTCAACAAATTAACAACACAATAAATAAATAAATTATATATATATATATATATATTAAATAACACAAACCAAATATCTACCAAATAGTAATACCTGATATATAAAACAAAATTTGAACACTAAATGTAAGTTTGTAATTATTAAAAAAATGACATTTTTGTAATTATATTAGGATGGAAGATAGAGATTTCTCTTCGTTACTATATCATTTCTATTCAAATAGAGAAAACCCATATATCATTTCTAATAGAGAAATTCCATACAAATTTGTGTGGAGCTAAACAAAATGACTTTATCATCATGAATTGTTAGTACTGTATAATTTTTTTTTTTTTTTTTTGAATGTCGTCCTTGCATGCTAAAAATATTTGTGGAATGATCCTAATTGAAACTAATCCATAATAGGGTCCAGTTAGAGCATTCACATCCGGTTTTTACAAAAAATTCCATTTTACCATTTTAAAAGCTATTTTATAATTTATATCATACCATTTTATAATACACCCAACATCCCAACTTTTATTTTACCATTCATTACATCAAAATAATATAAATTATACAATAAAATAATATAAAATTATCTATCATCATTTCTAATTTCTGTCTCTCTGTCACACTCTCAACCACACCTCCACACAGCAACCACCCTCTCGACCATACCACCTATATATAGCAACTACAATGATCCCAAACCCACCACAATTCCAGCAAATTCCATCCCGCAAACCAACCACAAACCCAGCCACAACCCATTAAAAAAACTATCAAAAAACCTAGTCACTAACTCTTTCTTGATCAGGGAATTGCTGCTCTTTGATCACACAGCAACCACCATGACACTAAACCTAGCAAATATCCAGTCACAAACCAACCAAAAACCAACCACAAACCTAGCCACAAACCCATGAAAAAATAATCAAACGAACCCGGCACCACTAAGCCACCACCATGCCCACTGCAACCACGAACCCACATCACCAACCACCACCATCAATCACCCATCCCCACCACCATGGAAACCCTCCACCACCACAAACAGCAAATACAGAGAAACCCACCCCCACCCACAACCAAATCTATCACCACCCACAACCAAATCCGATTAGCAAACCCACGAACACGCCGCCGCAAACCACCATACCCATGACAATCTCGCAACTAGAACCACAACAAACCTTGACCACGCCCATCTCGCCACAAAAAATACCCAAAAAAACATCATCACCGCTGTGAGAGAAGGAATAAAGGACTGAAGGAGATCCAGTGGCTGCCCGTCTCGAAAGTCAAGCTCATGCCTTCGTTGGAGCATGCTTTGGCCAACAACGGCACCAAAAGAATGAGGGAGACGAGAGTGAGTCAAAGAGTGCTAAAGGGGGAGACGAGAAAACAAAGATAAGGAAAGAGAGAGTTGAGAAAGAAAAGGAGACCATTAGAGAGAGAGAAGACAAATGTGTGAGAGAGAGAGAGAGAGTTCAGATACGATAGTGCTACAGTGCCATCATACATTTAGGATGACACTGCAGCACAATTGCAAATTTTTTTGTAATTGCAAGACCGGATAATAGGGAGTTTTGGGGCTCTGATGCTAAATATTACCAACATATGGCATTTGCAAGACCTAATGTGAATGCTCTTAATGTGTGTCCTTAGGACATACATTAATAAATTATTTTATGAAATTTTTTATGAAAAATTGAAAAAACTATAAAAAAAGTCAATCACTTTTTCACTTCCTCGTAAAAAGTTTCTTAAAATGATCCATTAGTAAAACCTATTATAATACATGTCAAATCTAAACCTCATACAAAGTAAAAATGGGGATTATCAATAAAAACGTAAGAATGGGAAAAAAATATTTATATCTTTTATTATTATACTTTTAGGGCTTTAATAATGAAAAATATATATTAAAGGTCTGTTTGAGATCTGCTTATTTTGCTGAAATTAAAAACTTTTTGTTAAAAATATTATACATAAATGTAAAAGTTAGCTGAAATAGTATAGTAGGACTCATGAATAGTATTAAAAAATGCAGTGAGTCCTATAAATACTAGCAAAAATAAACTAAATAGTAAAATAAGCTGATTTTTTAATTTTTGCCAAGCACAAACTTAAGAAAAAAAGTGAATAAAATAGTTGAGAGATTAAGTGCTCGTTTGGTTTGCGCGTTGCATCTAACGTTTGCGTTTTCAGTTTTTTTTTTTTTTTAATGCATTTTCAGCTAAATTTTACTGTTGCGGCTACTGTTCATTTAACTTTTCCGCAACATTTGACTTTTTTGCACAAATTTTACTGTTTATGGACCCACAAATTTCACTTTTCAATAATTTTTTTATTAAAAATAGGTTCCACAATACTATTTATATATTTAAAAATTATTTGCTACAATATTTTTTAATTTTTAATTTTTAGCTGTTGCAAACGGAACCAAATAGGCCCAACGTTAACAAAGAGTCCATCATTAACATAGGCCCATTGGTAATCTTTTAATCTGGTCTATATCCCAATACACAACCAAAACTTCGAAAACTGTGTCGGAATCAGAATAGAACTATCCACGACTGTAGTGTGTTGAAGATGAATCAAGGACTTCTACAATGGCGGAGTCATTGCCTACTCTCCTCTTCCATTCCCTTGTCTTCTATCCCCAGAACCAGACTCATAATCTCCGCCAATAACGCTCAGCAGCAGCAGCAGGAACAGGAACTCAGCGCCAGGGAAAAAAGGCAGCTTAGGAACGAGAGAAGAGCCAGCAACAGCACCAACTGGAGAGAACAAGTGGAGGAGAGACTCATCAAGAAGCCCAAGAAGAGGTTCGCCACTTGGACTGAGGAGCTCAACCTCGATACTCTTGCTAAGTTGGGTCCCCAATGGTGGGTCGTTCGTGTAGGCCGTATCAGAACCGTGGACACCGCCGAACTCCTCGCTCGCTTACTCGCTAGAAACTTCCCCGAAATTGACTTTCAGGTGTGTTTAACGTTCTACTACGCTTTTAAATTGAATTCCCACTTTCAGTTTACTGGGTTCCTGGAAATGCATTTGAAACCAGCTGATGGGTCTGTTTGCATTGGAATGAAATTGGTTTTTTCATGCTTTTATCTATGAGCTAATTACTAACTAGACTGTATAGGATGCATTTCTGAATTATTCAATGGCCTAATTTGGACAATCTGTAATTTATCATGGTTTTAGAGTAGGAGATTCTAGGTTCAACCCTGTCTCCATCTTATCTCTCATTTTAATAAAAAAAAACATTTTTTTTTAAAATTACGTGTTGGGCCTCATTTAATAAGGGTAGTTTAGGCCCGAATGTGAAGGGGAGTGTTAGATGAAATGATTAAATTCACTATTTTTTGGAAAAATTATATTTTACCACCTTAAAGTATGCTCCAGTTACACTTTATGATCTAAACTTTTCGAATGCGTACTTTACGCCATAAACTATGACTCTTGTTACTCTTTGCACCTTGACATAAAGTTTGCTATTAACTTGAATAGAAATCCAAAGTTTAGGGTGAAAGTATAATCGAAAACATAGTTAAGGGCGGTAAAGTATAATTTTTCATTTGTTTTTAAAGGATTGAGAAAATGAATAATTTGGTCTTTTCACGTGATGTCAAACTTTTCCATCCAAGTTAACAACAAACTTAACGTCGGGGTGCAAAGTGTAACAAATATCATAGTTTAGGGTGTTCAGGGTGCAAAGTATAATATGAGGTATAGTATAGGGTGGTAAAGTGTAATTTCTTCTTATTTCTTAATAGCTTTAAGCTTTTAGAACAATCGGTAATTTATCACTGTTCACATAAAAAATTGAACCGGAATTTGAACGATAATTCAGTATAGTGTATAGTGTTCCTTGTTATGATGCTATATTGCAATGTATGCTGCTCAATTAATGTGCTTCCTGGGAAGGCTTGTTTTGTGAACTGTAAATATAGCGGGAAAGGAAATCAAGAAATATTCTGATAAGAACTTGCTTGTGCGATATTATTAATGGTTTGCATTGGCACTAACACGTGACAGTGCCTTAAGGGCTTGTGTAGACACCTAGATAGGATGAAACTTCAGCGGGAATTACATAATTATGATGCATGTAGTATTTAACAGTGATTTATGGGCATATCTGTAAAAACATAATAAATTCAAATTTGAAGCCTAAGTTCAAATCTAATAACCATGGAAGATTGATGAAATTTTGACTACTTAATTTCTTCATTAACATTGGGACAGTGTGTATATATATTTCAAGTTTGGCTGTTTGCACTGTTCCTTGCCAAAATTATGGACACTCTATTTGTTTTAAATTAGTCTTTGAAAGCTGAAAGTTTAAGATAGTAAACAATGGGTGGTTGAGAAATCAAAATATACATAGATTTGCAACCCTGTAGTGTTTGCTTTCAGGTCTATACTGCACCTGTCAATGTGAAGAGGAAGTTGAAGAATGGTACTTGCTCGGTTAAACCAAAGCCCCTATTTCCTGGGTGTGTTTTTTTAAGATGTGTATTGAATAGAGAGATACATGACTTCATAAGAGAATGTGAAGGAGTTGGAGGCTTTGTTGGTTCCAAGGTCGGAAATACGTGAGTATTTGTTTTTTTTGTACTTGAATGCTTAGTCCAAACTAGTTGTTTGCAATTTGAAGCAAAAATATAATGTAATCTGAAATCATGCTGCACGCTGTAAAAAATGTAATGAATGGAAAGTACTCATTTGAAAGAAAATGTAAACATCATGGTGAAAAACACACCATATTGAGCTTTAATGCAAAGATGGAACTTTGAAAAGACTAAGAAAGATTTGTCAACTACTTGTAATTATCTGAATTAAACCCTATGTAGGTCACTAGGTCTCACTTGGGTTGCAGGTTTCATGGCATGGTGGACTTGTACGTGATATAGGAAGATTTCAAATCCACATTGTGAATGCTGACTTTACCTAAATTTGAAAAAGTAATAATCTGAGGGGACTTGGGGTACCTTTCTGAAGGAGTTCCTTGTCAATATGTGAACTGGGATATATAGGCTTATGTTCTAGTGAAAGGGGATAACATGTAAATGTTTGGTCGAGTTTCTGGTTTATTGGTCTTTGTGAGTCCCCAGATAGATATGAGAACTACAACACTTTGTCTGTTGATTTTTGCTGGAGTTACTTCTTGTTATATGGAGTATATGTGTGTGTGTGTGTGTGTTTTTACATTAAGAAACGGGTATTCTTGTAATCATGTCATAAATCCTAATATAAATATTTGCTAAGGTGAGAGACAGATTGATGCAATCCTAGAATTTTTTTCAAATCTCTCTCTCTCTCTCAATTCTTCTTTCCTCCTTTTCTCTCTTTAAACGCTAACATCTCAACTCAACTTGGTATTAGAGGGTACCAATCCAACCCTAAAATCCATTAGGACAATCTAGAGGTCATCTGCGTGGGATTGGGGAGTGCTAATGTCAGCATTTGTATCCTAACATCAATACCAACATGGTTACCAGATTATAGCAGCCACATGATCTAAGTTACCAGCCTCCGTTGGTAATTATGATTTATTTTTCCAATTTTTTTTGAAATCATCTTATGTGAGTTTTTTATTATCCTTTTTTTTTTATCTGCAGCACTATTTTTGTTAATACATGGTTTTGGAGCTTGCTTGCTGGTTTTGTTGTTTGTGTTTACCATGGGGGCCGAATAAGACTTAAGAAGGTTTGAGGGATGGTTGTTTGCTGATTTGTGGAGTTTGGTGGATAATTTTGTGGAATTTGGGAGTTTCAGCACTTCACTTATTCTTATTCTAGAGTTTTTTTTTTTTTTTTTCTTTGTTGGCTTGTTGTATGTCTTCAGGAAGTTTGGCCAGCCTTGAAGACTGTAATTTCTGAAGGTTTGTTACAATTTTACTCTATGGGGATGTTAGTTAATTTGTGAAGCTTTTTCTTTTTCCTTATTTTTTTTCCCCCTGAATTGGGTTAATGCATGTGCTGGAATTTGGTAGTTTTCCTCTTTTATTTTGGGTTGATCTAGTTTAGTTGATTGACTATTAGCTTGCTGAATTTCGTTAATGTTCTACCTTGGATTAGTTGTGTTTAACACAAATGAAGAAAAATTTGTTGTCATGGCTTAGGGAAAAACATCACGAGTCAAGGATGATGATATTGGTTAATGAAATTATTTGGCTTGGATACATGCTATGAAAACCTTTGTGTGGGGGAAATATTGAAATATTTTATTAATAACCTGCCTAACTAGAAGATTTAGGCCATGTTTGGATTTTTTTTTTTTTTTTTTATCACTCATCACTCCTCACTCAATTCCCGTCACTCATCACTCATCACTTAAAACACCCCACCCCGTATGGCATCATCACTCATTACTCATCACTCAATATTTTTCACACTGTTTGTGGGCTCCATACCTGTCACTCGGTGCAGCCTTTTTTTTTTTTTTTTTTTTTTTTTCAACTCACCGAACCCAGTGAAAAAAAAAACCCAGAACTGAAGACCGAACCGGGAGAAGAAAGGAAAAAAAAAAAAAAGATAAGTCAAAAGTTGTGGCTGAGTGGGTCCCCCATGTGTGTTTAATTACAAAAATGTCATTGAGTTATGAGTTATGGAAACTGAAAACAGTCAAAATGTGTTTTCAGTTTCCATAACTCATAACTCAAAAATTAGATAATTGAGTGATGGAAACAGAGTTATGGAAACAGAGTTATCCCCTTCCCAAATGGACTTCTCGCTATGGGTCTCACTATTTTTGAGTTATGAGTTATGGAAACCGAGTTATGAGTTATGGAAATCAAAAATCCAAACACCCCCTTAGCTTGTAGGTACTAGATGAGTGAGGATTCAGTTATTTCGGGATGATTGTGGTATAGCATAGAACCTCATATTTCTGCTACAGTAAATTTGTGACTCTTTTAAGAAGATTTGAGTCTATTGTAGATTTCTCTTTTCATTTTTGCATCATAGTAATGTTTCTTGAGTTTATGAGACATGACAAAAAATTTACCACTAAGCAATCTGATAAACTATTGTCTAAGTATCATAGTAATCTGAAGAATGTTTTGATCTTTTACTACTGATTTGGAGCAACAGATGCGAACTTGGGAGGAATTTATGATTGCTTTCCTGTTATTTGGTTTAGACTCTGATCTACGTGGGTTCATATTAGCTAATAAATTTTTTCGTCCAAGAGCTTTGTAACTCATTTGGCACCTTCTGATGTTTCTAATGGAGACATCTAAAGTCAAATCTCCCCTCACCCAACTATTGAATTATCCACACACACACACACACACACAAAAAAAAATTTCTTGGCATAACCTTCAGGAAGGTGGTTTTCATCCTACTAACTCATTGTCTTTAACATCTTGTCTTTATGGTCCTGATTATCCTTTTAATATACTTTCTGTAGTCAATTGTCGAAAGCCTTACAATTTTCTATAATGTTTTATCCCATTTCTTGTGTCTATTAAGATGAAGAAGATGATTGGTTTAGGGCATGAGGACGAACTGTACTATCTAGATCCTAATGGCTCTTTCTCATTCACCCTCTCCACTAAGTGCTACTGTGTCTTTACTTTAGTGAAATTTTCGTTTAAGACACCCTTTCTTGGCCAAAGTCAAGTTTGCCATTCCTACATTGAGTCACGTGTCTAGTCTAGAATGAGAAGCATGTCAGAAAGGAAAGTATTACTGTAGTACCTTTTTGAGTAATAGTCATAGTCACCAATCTGAGTCCTTTGATGTAATTCGCACAGTTATATGGGACCTTCTCATACTTGTTCTTTGAATGAATTTTTTTATTTTAATATATTTGTTGACATGATTGCTTTTTATGAAAGGAATGTTTGTGTTGTCTCATATTTTTTCTAAATTCATAAAGAAATCTGTGTTCCATTTAGTAAGCTCATTAAGATTCTACACTCTTATAATGCAATAGAATATATTTAGTTTGTAATGAATTCCTTTTGTGCTAATCATGGTTTTATTCATCAAACTAGTTGTGATTACACCTTTTAGCAAAATGGTGTTGAACAAAAGCATCATCATTTGTTGGATGTTGCATGCATCTTGTTTTTCAATATGCATATATTGAAACACTTTTGGGCTGATGTTCTTACCGCATGCCATCTTTTTAATTGCATGCCTTCCATTGTCCTAAGTCTCCTTATTTTTTATATTCTAATTGTCCTCCTTTTCTGCTTACTCTTCGTATGTTTAGGTATTGCCTTTGTTCATGTCCTTGATTTTGGCCAAGATAAAGTATGTACTCTGGCTCATAAGTGTGCTTTGGGTACTCTCATACTCAGAAGGGTATAATTGTTATACTCCTTAGTCCCGCATATACTTTGTGAGTGTCGATCTAACCTTTTCTGAGTCAATGTCCTTATTTTCTTCATCTAGTCAAAAATTTTCTTTTGATCTAATAATTAGTCAGATTTTATCAGCAATCTCGAGATAGACCCATTTCTTATAAGGGCCACTACCTCTTCCCCGTCTAAGGTTCCTACTCTATCCCCCTCTTTCAGAAACTGATGATTTATTTATGACGAGATAAATGTTCTTGTACTCAACACCCTATTGCTTATTTTCTGTCCTATAATTGTGCTTTCACCTTGTCTGCATTTATTTGCTTGTACCATATCCTCTATCTCTGTTCCCTCATCTTATAAGCAGACTTTTGTCTTCGACTGAATGGAAACAGTATGGATGAGGAAATGGGTGATCTTTAGTCTTCACAAGAATTTGACTTAGGAGTTCACTGCTCTTCCCCTTACGAAATAAATGGTATGTTGTCGTTGGGTCTGCACTGTTAAGTGCCTCCCAAATGGTTCTGTTAAGCATTTTAAGCTACACTTGGTAGCCAAGGGCTATACGCACACGTATATACATATATGGTGTTGATTATCTAGAGACCTTTCCTGTGGCATGTCTCAATTCTCTTCAAATCCTGTTTTATGATTCAGTTAGTCATTCTTGGCCTTTATATCAACTTGATATTAGTGTATATGGATTAGTCCTCTGAATATGTTGTTCCCAATGGTGAACACCTTGTGTGTCAATAGCAAAAGGCCTTGTATGGTCTGAAGCTATATCATTGTGTATGGTTGGATCAATTCAGTGCTATTGTACTTGGGTACGGATTCTAGTGTTATACTTCTATTCTGTCTTTGTTTGTCACCCCACCATTGGTATTATTGTCATGATTGTTTATGTGGATGATATTATCTTTGGAAGTGACTCCACAAGTATTGTTGTTTTGAAAGCTATTTGGCTAAGCAATTCCATACAAAAGACCTAGGTGTTCTTCATTATTTACTCAAGATTGGAGTTGCTTGTTTTTCTCAGGGCATATTTTTGTCTTAGCGGAAATATGTTCTTGATCTGTTATGATAGACTAGTCTCTTACGTGCTCAACCTATTGATACTCCTGTGGATGGTGAGCAAGATAATCTGTTTCATGGCATTAGTCAGTACCAACAAATAGTTGGGAAGTCAAGTTACCTTACTGTTACTTGTCCTAATATATTTCGTTGGTGTTGGTTAATCGGTATATGCATGCTGCCCGTCAACCTAACTTCGAAACTATTTGCTGTATTTTGTGTTATCTGAAGGTTGCTCCTGATCACGGGGAGTGTAATTATACAAGACCTTTACTTCTTTGTCTGTGACAAGTTTTAGTGATGTTGACAGGACTAGTGTCATTCTTTGTCTGAGATAGGTTTTAGATGATATTGTCATACAGTAGATAACTCATGCCTCCTTTCAAAGATTGTCTTTCAAGCTGGGCATGTTTGATCTATATGCTCTAGCTTGAGGGGGAGTGTTATTTTTTACATTAGCATAACAAAAGTCTTGTAATCATGCCATAAACCCTGAAGTAAGGTGAAGGACTGATTAATGCAGCCCTAGACCTTTTCTCAAATCTCTCTCTCTCTCTCTCTCTCTCTCTCTTGGGGGGCGGTAATGGGGTGGGGTTGGATCATGGGTGCACCCTCTGTTGGGAATTCAACCGAAATTCCAACCTGTGAGAAACAAAAAAATAGAGAAAATACACATCAAAGAAAAAACAATTACACGCACAAGACAGTATTTACGTGGTTTGGCAATTTGCCTACGTCCACGGAGTTGCAGAGATTTCACTATTATCAAGGAAAAATACCAAGTGCGGCTACAGTGTTTCTCTCTCTCTGAAACACAACAATAGTAACAAAACCCTAATCACAAAAGCGGCTTTTATATCCTGCGCATAGGATTACAATGGGCTACAAAATGGGCCAAAAAAATTTTTCGCCTATCGGCCCAAGCCTCCGCTCCATGGACTAAGCCTCAGAAAATCTCTCATTAAAAACCACGCAACATTATTCGGGTCAGGTCAGGTCGTTAACCGAATCAAACATAAACTAGGCTCCACAAAGCCCAACACCCTCCGCTCTTCAAGGTGGGGAAAACCTGCATGTGGCAGGACAGGGCAGGGCATGGCATGGAAGTGGTTTACCATTCCTAGATATGAGAGAGGATGAGGGACAATGATGAGGGTGCTAAGAAAGAAAGAGACAAGCGTGTTTAGGAAATGGTAGTAGAATATTTATAGTAAAGTAAATTATAAATAGGACATGTATAAAAAATATTAATTATATTTATAAATAAATATATACACACTCGGGTGAGACGGGATGGGGAATTTTTGCCATTCCTCTCTCAATTCTTCTTTTCCCTTTCTCTCTTTTAACCCTAATACCTCAATTTTAAAACTGAACTATTTCAAATCTTAAAACCATGTTATAAATGTTCTCTTCTCATACTATCTTTCATTGTTTAATTTCCGGTCTTTCTAATTTGAAGCTGTTCTTTTCACATTCGCAGAAAAAAACAGATCAACAAACCGAGGCCAGTATCTGATGTTGACATGGAAGCGATCTTTAAACAGGCAAAAGAGGAACAAGAAAAAACTGACCGAGCTTTCGAGGAAGAACAGAAAGAAGAAAACCTCAACTCTAGGATGCTCAGTGTTGACACGCATTTAGATCCCAATGATGATACACAATTAGATCCCAATGATGATACACAATCTGTTACAGAGTCCAAGTCAAGAAGGGTATCTAAGAAAGCTTCTGATTCTGTCAGAAATGGTTCATCTACAGCAAAGAAATATAAGCTCCTTGTCCCAGGTTCAACCGTTCGAGTTGTATCTGGCACTTTTGCAGAATTTGTAGGCAGCCTTAAGAAGGTGAATCGCAAAGCTGGAAAGGTATGTCATTCTTTCCCACAAATCATTTGACTTAAAGTGTTCAACATCAGAAAATTTGTCTGCATGCTGTTTAAAGAATCTTCAAGGTCCAACTGATGCTTTACATGGAACAAAATGTCTTTGAGAGAACATTGGTGTCTCATTTTCTACTTATCTTCTTCAGAATCCAGAAATATATCCTTTCTTGAAAATTTGTCTTCTTGCAGGCAACTGTGGGATTCACACTATTTGGGAAGGAAAGCTTAGTAGATTTAGATGTCAATGATGTTGTTGCAGAGACTAACTGATGTAAATATTGTCTCTCCACATGACGATCATTCAAAGGTAAGTTTATGAATCCTTTTGATATAATTCTTATTTACTAATGTTTCTTTCTTTTTTCTATACAGAGAATGTGGTGTCCTGCCTTTAGGTTAAAAGTAATATATTAGGCAGTGCATATGAGCTGAGTTGTTGATTAAATATTGAGGTTTTTTATGTCAACATCTATGAGTTACTTAAATTCTTATACTTTTCAAGTTGCTACAATAACGTGCTTCATCATGTCAAGATATATATATATATATATATTAAAAAGAAGAAATTACCAAAGATGCTAAATGATTGTGAGGAATTTCAGAATTCTTGGTCTATTGGGGCATTTGCCTCCACTATGGGGGTTGAGCTTGACTTCCGCTAGAAAAAATAAAGTCCAAAAAGAGATTATATATCAGATTTTTCAGCTTTTTACTAGGTTTCAGTGTTTCACGGCACACTGCTTGAGGTATACATTCTCTTGCAGAGCATTGTCTTTATTCATTTTCCTGGATTAATATTCAAAAATTTTATATTTGATCCCGCACATAAAATTCATGTGTCATATACCCGTCTAAGCACACGGCACAAGTGCTTTTGGGGCATCTACAATGCTTAAAGAGTCTGTCTTATAATGCTCGAATCAAATGTTACAATTCATTTTTTGCTATTTCTGGAAAGGAAAATTCTTACACAGGTTATTAAAGCAGGTAAATTCTGGTTGAATTCATTTTGGAAGGCATAGTTTAGGAAAAGCTTTAAATTTTTGTAAAAAAGAGTTGCAAGCTGTTGAAAAAAACTTGACATGGTACTAAATAGATAGTATACTGAAATCTCATATGAAAAGCTACCAAGGCAGGCTGAGGCAAAGTCCATTGCATCATTGTTTTGGCTTTCTTTGCTCTAGCTAGACATTGAGCAAGGCCTACTAACACTAAATCCTTGATTGGATGCTGTATTTTGTGATCCTGATGTAGTTTCTGATGAGTTAATTATCAATGATTGTTTAGGCAAGGCAGTTGCATGTTTTATTATTCTATTTTAGAATCAAGAAAGATCCCAATATTAAGCAGTGAATGCTAGTTAATATGTGGTATACTAGCATTGGGTGCATCTCAAGATACTGTGGAATATAAGACTCCATTTATCTTTTCTCACTTGCCAATTGTTGACATTTGCCATTTGTTTTGGCCTCTCTCTTCCTATAGACATTGATGGAATCCAGTGTGATAAAGATTGGACCTTTTGTTCTAGTTTTGTTTTCTGAGCTTCTAAGAAGTTTTTACTGCATGCTTTTCTCCCAACTCTAGAGGACAGTTGATCTCTCGTATGCATATTTGCGCATGAAATGTTAGTTAAACACTACATACATAGCAAGTGTGCACACATTTATGCTCTTTCTTGCTTGCTTGTTAACAACTATTTGGTTAGTGCCGGGAGAATCTTTGTTGCCTTCTTGAGCCGAGCAACTGAAGTGTTAGAAACATTAATTGCGATCAATTATTGTTTTTAGGCCTCAACATCATGCTCTTACTTTTGACTCGGAAAATGGTAAAGATACTACGAAGAGTGATGCTAGTGAATAGTGATATTTCTGTAAATACAATTCATTTTTTTTTTAGTTGTGTCAATGTTTATAATGGGCTGAACAGCATGCTTTTGAAGCGGTCCTAACATTCATCTTTTTGTGAAAATCTTTAGGGCACCAAGCAGTAAATATGGCATCAACATTTGTTTAAAGGTTGGGTTTGAAGTTTGAACTAGACAGAAAAATCTGTTGTCTTTTGCAGTAAGGCTGCCACGCCAAATGACAACTCTCTCTCACGAAAAGTTAGCTGAGGCCAATACGAAAGAAAAATTCTGCCGACCGCCGGATATTATTTATCTTGTTGCTTTGAAAATATGATTTTTTTTCTGGGTGCTTCTCTTTTGTTAGATCTACTTCATGCACTAAATGCCTTAACTTTAATATCAACCTAGGGCATCAGATTTGATGGGCCACTACATTAAAACAGTCTTATTTCTATTAGTATTATTTCCAATCCCCAAGGGATGTGTTCTGCATGATGGCTCTCTCTGATTGGAAGACACATATTTTGGATAAGGTGCCTTGCTGATAATGCCACATTATGTGTCTCAGACTACTTTTTTATATTTTAACTGTAAAGGCTTAATGATGTACCAAAAGAAGTATATAAAGGTTGTAGATAATTGTATTAATTGTAGTTGGAATAATTACGCATTACTCATATTATTTGGATTTAATTATATTTTACTCCGTCATGAATTAAAAAGCAATCTTTTGCCCACACATAGATTAAAAGTTATCATTTTTCCTCCTTGGCTTACCGCTAGTAAATTTTTAAGTGGAAGTTTCTTTTTATTTTAAATACACAATAGTAAGTAGTAGTGAATTTTAATCTTCACTTTTTATTTACTCAGTCATGAATTAAAAAGCATTCTATTGCCCACACATAGATTAAAAGTTATCATTTTTCCTTCTTGGCTTACCTCCAGTAAATTTTTAAGTGGAGATTTTTCTTTATTTTAAATACACAATAGTAAGTGGTAGTAAATTTTAATCTTCACATTTTATTTAGTTAGTGAGTGATGTGCCAGTTTTTCATTAAATAAAAAGAGATTTTAGTTAAAAAAGTAGTGGAGGTAAGTCAAACTCTTTATTTAAAACTAGCCATGTTATACAATCATAGTTCATAACTCACCTATAAGCTTATCATTAATTATCATTAAAAATCTAATAAAACATGTGGGTTCTAGCTAACTCAACTGGTTTTTTTTTTTTTTAAAGGTAAAATCTCCTGTTGAATAAAAAATCTTCTGAGGCTTGAACGTTGTTTATACCAAAAATTAATTAGTGTATTTTCTTAATAATAATAAGCAATTATCAAGTAATATAGGTATTTGAAGAACACAGATATGAGAAATCATGCTTATTAATTATTTTTGGATTTTTTTTTATTGATAAAGGATTTTAATGATGTCTTTGTTGTAATATGCAAATTTGTTTTCCAAGAAAATTGGCTATAGTAAGAAAATCAAAATACAATTCCATATTTTCTATAAATTAAAATATCCATCAACACAAATAGACATTTCATTTAGGAAAACATGTAATCGACAATTTAAATTTTATAAAAACAAAACCAACTCCTTAATTTTACTTTCAAATTTCCTCATTGTTCAGAATGTAAAAGCTCCAAAATTGTCTTCTACTTCTTTTACTTTGACCCAAATCACCATAAAACACAAACCAAGACATTCAAATCCGTCTCAACCAAACCAACTCAAAACCATTAGCAAGTGACAACCATCAATCAACCCTACAAATCCAATACCAAAATTGTCATGAGCCAGCAATTTATCTCCTAGCCATGTATAGCCGCAGCCCCATAACACTAAAGAAAAAACTCACCAAGACCTACTCAATGCTAACCAAAGTTGCCACGATCGCCCTTTGGTCATGACCTATCCATCAATTCCTTCATTAGATAAGGGGAGCAGAGGGAGGGGGAAGTGAGGATATGTGGTGCCACAAAAAAACAAAAAAACAAAAATATCATTATCATAGGGTTATCATTTGAATCCCGAGAAGTGGAGATAAATTTTTTTTTTTTTAAATGGACATGTGGTACGACTACATAATAATCTTAAGTGAGGTTGATAAAGACTTAAAGTGATAACTTTTAAAAGCATGGGTTGGAGAAAGTGCAACCTATTCAAACCATAAACAGATGGTGTGTAATTATTTCATTATGATTATAAAATTTAGAAAATTTTATAATAAAAATTAGAAAAATGAGTTATTAGTTTGGGAACCCAAGACAAAGAGGGAAGATTATCTCATTTAAAAGTAAAAACATTATTAATAAGAAAATATTTTAGGAGTTTCGCATTATTATAAATAAATAAAACGTTCATAAATGCTCCATACTATCCTAGGGTTGTCCATCTGGACCTCCAAACCGACCCACTTGCCATCCAAAATGAAATCTCTATACATCACCATCCAGGATTTGGCTAAGATCTCATGATCTTCAACGAGATTTGGTGGAGATCTCATGATCTTTATCAAAATTTTCAATTGTTGCTACCTCTCTCGGTTTTGATTGAAACCAATTCTACTCATGAAATATCCAACTTGATCCAATCCAATGATGCTCTAGGTCGATGACAAGTCCTCCATTTTGCCACTTTACAGGATTAGGTCGAATTTGAATTGAGCCCAAACTCAACCTAAATCGACACATGGATAGCCATTTGTGACCATCGATCAATAATTTTAAGCGTATAATGGAATATATGGGTAACTTTGTACAAGCAATGTTGGCCTTGTTGTGAAGTCCATTTAACTTTAATAAAAGAAGTAAAGTAATGCACGCAATCTCATGAGCACTTTGTTTGGTAAAAACAAAAAAACAAAGAGACAAAGTTTGTTTTGATTTTTGATTTGGTGGTGGAATGGTCAGGTCATTAATTATGATTTTCTTTTTCTTTTCCCTCTCTCCCAAGGCATCCGATTATTAGATATTAATCCTAGAGCACACTTAGATACTTAGGGTACAATATTTATGTACTATTTTTTAGGTTTTTTTTTTTTAAATTTTGTCATATAAAGTTTTTTTTTTCATAAGATGAAAGTGTATTTTTTAGTTAAGTATCTACATGACTGAATTTTAAAAGAAAAACTTAAGAAACAACACCTTTACTGTACCTAAATTTTGTCTTTAATCAAATGGATCCATTAACCACATTTGTTAATGGACAGTTTTTAAAAAGTTTTTATATCATTTTTATGAATAATGTAAAAAATTGTTAACAAAAATAAAGAAGTGTTATATTCATAAAATTTTTTTATAATATTTTTGCAACAAATCATAGGTAGTTAGTTGTTATTGATTCAAATTTGAACTTATCACTAAGATTGCTTTTTGCCCCAACAATAATAACTAGTAACAACCTACCACTTAGGATTTGTTGTGAAAATATTGTACATATAACATTTCTCAAAAAAAAAAAAAAAAATTGTTTTTCCTTTTTTTCATAAAAAATTTCTAAAAGCATCTTTAGGACATAAGTTAATTTTTCTATAATTGAATATAATGCATCTCTTATTTTGGTAGTAAACTTTTTTCTTTAAAAAATATTTTATTAATAAATTTTTTAAATTGGACTTTCTTTTTTAAAGAGAGTTTCAATTGATAATAACTCTTTTATCATTAAACCAAGATATCAATCGTGTTTTGATGTTGGCAACATCAATGGTGATCTGGTTGTGATGTTAGAGGTAGTGTGGTACTGATGGTGACATTAGGCGGTGGCAGTTGTTATGGTGTGACCATAAAGTTGACAGATATGCAAGTTTCAGCGGTGGTTGTGTTGACAACACAAAGGGAATGAAGGAGTGGGGGCATAGAGGGATGAGAGATGAAGGTTTTTTTTTTTTTGGCTTGTTTTTCATTGATCGATCATAAGATACGTTTTTCATTGGCTTTCGTCTTCCAGCATACCAAATATTAGAAAGTAAAAGAAGACCATTCGCTAGAACAAACAAAACACAATGATATGGTATAAATCTGATTCACGTAATAATACTAATACCATAAAGAAAAAAGAAAAAAATTGTCCCACAAAATTGGGCATAAGAACTCCCGTATGTTGTGCATTATTGTTATCGTTTAATCAGAGTGGGACTTTGCATTAGAGAATTCATGAATTGATACAATTATTAGTTTCTTTGGATGAACTTATTGGTTTATTTTGCTTAAAAGTACAATTATAATTAAAAATAGTGGAACTTTAAAAGTTGTGCATAATGTGATGGCAAAATAAGCTAGGATCTTAAGCTAAAACAAATAAATCCAATAACACCCTAATTATGATTACTTGCTTAAAGCTAAATTCTTTAGTGTATTGCTGACTACAAACAACATTTACACATGCTTCCTCCATTTATCAGATGAAGGGGAAAAAAAAAGATAAATCATCTTTACTTTTAAAAAATAATTTTATTCTTTTGGTGTCATGATGTCATCTTTTAAATGTCCATAACAACTTTACAAAAAAATTTATATATATATATATATATATATATCGTACAAAAAGAGATCTACAATTATGGCTAAAATAGTTTAAAAGAGAAAATTTTGAATCTTAGGCTTTGTGGAGCCTAGTTGTGTTTGATTCGGATGACAATCCGTCCCGAAATGATGTTGCGTGGTTTTTAATGAGAGATATTTTTAGGCTTAGTCCATAGAGCAGAGACTTGGGCCGATAGGCCCAAGTCGTAGCGCTCGTTGCCCCCAAGAAAATTTTGTTGACCCATTTTGTAGCTCATTGTGAATCTTATGCGCATGATATAAAAATCGTTGTTTTGGTGATTAGGATTTTCTCGATGTAGTTTTTGAGAGAGAAAAAAACTATACTAATGCACTTTTTTTTTCCTTGAAAATAGTAAAATCTCTGCAACTCTGTGGACATAGGCAAATAGCCAAACCACGTAAATACTGTCTTGTACGTATGATTATTTTTTTTCTTTGACGTGTTTTTTTTCTATTTTGTTTCTCATAGGTTTGGGAATTTCATGTTAATTCCCTACATTGAAAATCCTAAAATTTTTCACATGATGTCTAATAGAATTCCAACTTATCCAAACTTTCTCACTTCCTTAAGTTAATTTTGCACGCATTTGATTTGAAACCAAATGTGAGAATGTTTTATCATTCCTGAAAATTCTAAAAGATTATCATATACCAAAGGTACATTAAAAAATAGTTTTACACCACTTATTGTATTTGATAGATTCAATAATGCATAATTCAAAACTTTAAATTTTCTAAATAGGCAAATGTTAACAAGTATTGTGCGGTGTTTGTTAAGGTTGGACTAATATGGGTCCTATTTAATACAAAAATCAAATAAATGAAAAAAAAAAAAGACATAAAATTGACCCCACAACTTATTTTAATTTTTTTTCTCTTTATGAAGCTGCCCCACGGCCTATAAAGCTACCCAAAAAAAAAAAAATAGCTGCAAAAAAAAAAAAACATAAACATGTTGTTAACAAGCACACCTTACCGTGCTCGTTAATACAACCCTTCTTATTTATATAGAAGCCATTTTTCCATTAAAAAAAAAAAGTTAATGAATGCTTTTAAGAGTATTTGTTAATAAATTATTTAAAAAAAAATTTTATGAGAAAAAAAAAAGTAATTAATATTTTGACAATTTTTTCAATTTTTTATAAAAGTGCTATAAAAAAAAATTCTCTTAAAATTTTTTATTAACAATTGCTCAAAGCATTCGTTAATATGACCCTTTTAAAAAATAAGTTTAATCTATTTAATAATTTAACATTTCCAAGCTCATAGGCTGGGTTTTAGGCTTGCCACTTCAGCGCCCATGTGCTGAACTGCGCTGCTGGAGGTTGAAATAGTTTTACTCACAGAGTTATTTGAAAAGCCATGGTCCACGGCTATAACAGCTCAAAAGGTTAGTGGTCCTACTCCTATCTCAAATTTAATGCTCAAACTAGTGCAACTGCGCAAGTTCTTGTGGTTCTAACTTTTGTCAGATTTTAAGATAAATGCATTGCATGTTCTAAGGTTCCAACTTTATTTCATTTCAAACAGCAACTTCTTTGTGTAATTTTAGCGAGCTCTTTGCATTCTCACTCTTTTGCCATGGGTAAGACATGTCAAAAATTATTTGTGAACAGATTTTTTTAAAGGCTTAGATAAACGATCATTTATCAACAATAAGTTACCATCCTTTTGCATTATAAAAAGGAAAGAATAAAATTGTCATCATAGGTGATAGGACACAGGTTAAGCTGTACGTTAGGAACTATAATTTTCACGATCAATTTTTTACTAACATCATTATTACTATAAACAAATTATTAGCCATGTCAATTGTTGTAAAAAAAATTTATTAGGAACTATAATTTTCATAATCAATTTTTTACTAACATCATTATTACTAGAAAAAAATTATTAGCCATGTCAATTGTTGTAAAAAAAATTACTACATTAAAAATATTATGTTTTAAACTTAAGATTCAATTAACGAGTGCTCTTAATTTTAACACTATTTTTATGTGAAATATAAAAAGACCTCAAATTTTTTTTTTTTCTATATAAAATTTTTAAAAATATTTCCTAAATCAATATCCGCATTTGTGAATTTTTCCCCTAACTTTGAAGGGTTGGCTAAGTAATTCCTAAAACCTCGTAATATTCATGAAATTTTGAGTTTGAAACTTTTTATCAACATTTTAGAATTATGACTTAATGTATTTGGGCTGGCAATGACATACATCCAAATAAATAGTTAAATACTCGAAAATGTTTAAATATTGTCAAAAAAAAAAAAATCTCTAAACTTATTACAAATTGAAAGCTAAAGAAAGGATTAGCAGGGACCACATCGAAGTCACGAAATCAAACCACATCAGAGTAATTGTTGAACAGTATAACCAGTACACCCTGGTTTTTTTTTTTTTTTTTTTTTTTGAGAATAACAGTACACCCTGGTTGATGATGAATGATCATTCATTGTAACAGATCAGACTGCCCCAACATAACATAATTGATCCCAAAAAAAAAAAACAAACATGGGCCCCACTTCTTCAAAACAAAATGCAGATTCCATTAAACCCAGTTCTCAGTAGCATTTATGAACCTCACGTTCCAGATGTACCTAGTTCAATACCGACACATGGCACAAAATTTATTATTGTCCATGTCCAAACAAAGGCAATATACAATTTATACATTGCCAAAAAATAAATTACTAGTAGTAATTTATTTTTTGATGTGAAAGACAATGAATAGCCAAATCGAAGAAGGTTCGTTAGAGGGACCGTTTGTTTTTTATATGTTACTGACAGTAGCTATAGTTATTTCTCTTTCTTTGTTTCATTTTTTTATATGGGCTCATTAAATGAGACCAATCCAGTTGTATTACCAAGAAGACAAAAGCACGCGCACATTAGTTTTTGACTGAAAAGAGTTTGCTAAAGAAGGCACAATGTACAATACAGTCGGTTGGGTCATGCGTGTGTCAACGCTTGCTGCCCAAGTTTGACAACTATGGTCCCCTAAGGAAAGGGATTCCCCATTTCCTTTACGCAATTTTTGATGAAAAATGCTGCTATTTGAAAATTAGTTAATAATTTATGAAAAATGTTAACGGGTGTCTTAAAAGTGATATTAAAATTTTTTTAAAATAAATTATTAACGAGTGTCTTAAAGTTATTCGTTAGTACGACTCATAATTTATTTTAGAAAAATTTTAAAATTATTTTTATAAAAAATAAAAATAGTTGTCAAAATATTAATTGATTTGTTTCTTTTTCCCATAAAAATTTTCTTTAACTGAGTTGTTAATCAATACTTTAAGGGTACTTGTTAGTATGACCCATTTTTTATTAGTAAAACTGAAAATGGCTAATGGGTGGGAATGAAAAATTTTAAGACCAATTTTGGATTCGAATCATCTCAATTAGTAACATCTTTGATGATTGAATAAAAAATTTTAAATTCAATCCTCACTTAAATAAAAAACTGATTGATGTTTTGATTTGATGATAAAAACATAATTATTAGAAGTAGATGCCATACGTTGAAATTTTATTTTTAAAAAAATAATAATTTAGGACCACTCATTTTGTGCTACAATTATGATGCTATACGGTAAATAATAGGAATAGAGTTATGGGTTTATATAAAAGTGATATACAGCCAATCATAGTCTGTCATTTTGCATCAGCTCGTGTAAAATTTATATATATTTTAGCATAAAAACATTTTTTTTTTCTATTTTACATACTTTTCAACACATCCAATATCATATTATTTATTTTACACTATATTTCGTTAAAATATTAATTTTTTTTTTTATTTTTAGCACACAATAACCATCATCTACATTATTCTTTCATCCTCATGATACACAAAGAAAGAGTAAAAAACCAAAATGAATAATACCAATGTAAATTTACACAATTATTGTAGCAATCATGCATTTTTATTATTGTAGTTTTTTTTTTTTTTTTTCTATTATAATATAGTGCTCTAAGATAGTTAGGAAGAAAAATGGAGTAAAGATAAAGGGTGTGAATTTAAAATTAGTGGGAGTCTCCTAGAAAAGATGATACAAGTATATAACTGCAGAGTCGCGGACTATGTTTTACAGCTGTCCTGTTTTGTAAAGTCTTTCTCAAGGAGGAGCAAAAGAGGCTGTCTATACACGAGGGTGCATTAATTTATGTTCTCATAGGACTTTGTATAATTGTTGCACTTCCATCCAGCTTTATTAAATTTGTAACTACCCACTGCTTCTTCTTTTATTTGCATTTATATCAATTCTATTCTCTCTCTCTCTCTCATTTTGCATCTTCTATTTATAGACATTGATGAATTACGTAGGAGTATATTCTTCTTAAATTATTTTGTGAAAATTTATGATAATACTTCTTTTTTTCAACTCTTTTTCTTTTTGCTCTGTATTTATGACATTTGATATACTGCTAAAGTCATGGGTCATGAGTTTTATGATTTTTACGGTGTAGAGTAAAATTCCTGCCACACCCTGGCTACTTTAAATTTCAAGTCCTATTAATATAATAGGATAATGAGATGGACAAATTAATAAAAAGTAAAATATAAATTTTATCACTAAAATCGAACAACAACAAAATGGACTCAAAATAAGAGGGGAAAATTCCTATCAAAAACAAAAAAAAAAAAAAAGAGGAAAAAAAAATTCAGCTTAAGTCTCATAATATATGCATATCATCTAAGACTTTTGAGTATTTATCAAAATAATAAAACAATTTAAATGAGTTGTACTCAATAGAGAATGCCAAGTGGATACATTCTTTTTTACTAATTTTATTACTGCACACTATAAATATAATAAAATTATTAATATTGATGGTGTTTAGTATTTTAGTGGATCACCTAGCCTGCACAAATACAAAGAAACAAAACACTCTCAGTTAGAGGGATATTCCAAATGACTTTATGTATATGCTATAAATCATTCAATTTGCTTTTGATATGTGGTTTTCTATTAGACCATTCTCATTGGTCCAATAAAATGTTTACCTAAGTCGGAGATAAAAAAAGCCCAATTTTTCTATGTCAGCCACACTTTTTACATTGATCTACATCAGCCTCTATCATTCTTCATTTCCATTTAAATATTCTTTTTATTCTATGCAACAATTTAAAACTTCTACTTCATTCTACATTTCTACCTAACCATGAAGATGCAAAAAACACTAAAGTAGTCTTCGAGCTATATTATAATATGGAGCCAAATGCATTAAGGTTAAATTGCATATTCGGTCATAAACCTTTGGTTTTTGCTTCAAATCATCATTATACTTGTAAATGTTCTCTCTTTGAACCTAATACTTTCAAATTATTATTTTAAGATAGGTATAATAGGAAAAGAGGAGGCGGAACAAATCACAAACATGAGATATCACAAAGAATATTATTATCATTGGGCTATTGCTTGAACTCCATCGTTTTTTGGTAGATGAAAAATGCTGACATGATAAACAAAATTCAAGCCATATCAAAGAATCAATGCCATCAAAGTAGGACAGTAAATGAGTTTAGCTAAGTCGAGTATTAAAAGTTCAAACTTGTTCATTTAATTTTTTTTCAAACACGAGCTGAGCTTAAGCTCATTACTAAACAATATTTTTTTTGTGTTCAAGCTTGACTCATTTTCTTGTCGAGCAAGCTCGAGTTTGTTCACAAGCTGCTTAATTAACTTATTCTTTTTCTATATATTATGAAACTATAACCAAAAGTTTTTACCTCTTCACAATTTTATAAATTTTTACTACGAATAGACTATATATATCACCAATAAGCTACAAATCATAATTTAATACTATCATATAAACATATTGAAAATTTTATATAATCTAATTTTAAATCTATATAAATATATTTTTAAACATGTATATATATAAAAATATAATATTATATATAGTTAAATCGAGCTCTCATGTTCACAAGCTTGTTCATGAGCACATTATTATGCTTGAGCTTGACTCATTAAATAATCGACCATAGACTTAAGACTTGAACTTGACATATTTTCTAAATTAACGAACATAAACAAGCTTTTTCCTTAGTCAAACTTGAAATGTTGATAAACAGTTTAATTCATTTATAGCACTCCATTAAAGCGACCTTAATTTCATGAATATTCCATATACCATGTCAATATTTTCCATACTAAATGATGATAAAGACATTTTTAAAACATTTTAAAGTTAAGGGTGATTATTAAATAAAAATTAAGTTGATGATCAAATATGCAATTTAACTTAAAATTATAATTTACATTAAACTATATTAACAAAAGTTTAAAAACCTATTTGGATTAAACATATTACTAAATATTTTTTAAAAATAAAAAGTTAAAAGGAAGATTTTTTTTAATCTATATACTCAATTATATCTGCATTGAATGTGTATACAAAATGTTAATAGCACTGTCTTTCAACCATTGAAATCATTGATCATCCTATAAAAAAAATTAAAATCGTGTTGAAAAGGGACCTTTCTTGGAAAGCTCTGGTCCTCTCGTGGTCATAATCATTAAGATCCATCGGCAAAAAGTTCAAAATCTCAAAACATCATTTATGGTACACCGATCACCAATAGTCGATGTCACTACCTACAAAAATGCAGGAAGAAAAAATGTGAATACACAAAGTTCAGGGACTACAATTACAAATTTTACAAAGCATGAGTGCACCATTGAAAAAATCACTTTATTATATTCCCTCAGTCAGCAACCACTCAGAGAAAGTGAGTCAGAGAGTTGCAGAAACGAGTAAACGTATTTAATTTTCACAACCTCCAACCCAACCTCCCCTATATTCTTTACTTTCTTCCTCTGCTTTCCACACTCACTCCAACCCTAGAAAAATTCAACTTTAGATGCAAGATGGGTTCACCCCACAAGCCCTATTAACCCACAAACTCTTCTCAAAACCAAAATTCATCAAAAACCCACTTCACCCATGGCCGCTCCATCCATTTCCAGCCACTTTATCACCTTTACTTTCTTCATTTTCTTCTTCAAATCATTAGCTGCAGACCCAAATTCTTCTTTCTCATTCACACAGTTTGAGAAAGATCCAAAATTTGAGTCCAATATCGCTCTTTATGGGGATGCAAAGGTTGTTACTGGCGGGTATGCGGTTCAACTAACTAGTCCGGTGAGTTCAAGTGCTGGGCAAGTCACGTACAAGAAACCCATTAAGCTTGAAGAAGGTAATTCTAGAAATATGGTTTCCTTTTCGACTTACTTCTCGTTCTCTATGTCTGCGGGCAATGGTGATGGTTTAGATTTCTTTATGGTTCCAAGTGGTTTTAATGTCAGTAAGTTTAATGATAGTTCATTTGGAGGCTTTTTAGGATCTGGAAAGAGTAAATTTAAGGTTGTTGCTGTCAAATTTAATACATTAAGTGATGGTAATAATGGTTTGGTTAAGACTCATGTAGGAATTGGTGTGAGTGGCGTTGTATCAGCAAAATTGAGTAATGTGTCAGCTTATAATTTGTCTCGTATTAGTGAAAAAATCCATGCTTGGATAGATTATGAAGCGGGTTCAAGGAGATTAGAGATTAGGTTGAGTCAAAATGGTAGATTGAGGCCCTCTAGTCCCTTGCTCTCCTACCTAATTGATTTGTCCAAAGTGTTGGACTCCAAGGAAGTGTTTGTGGGCTTTAGCTCGTCAACTGGGAATTCTACTAAGACATGTTTTGTGTACTCATGGAGTTTTAAATTTAGAAATGTTCAGAATTGGATGCATTCGGAGCCATTGGATCCTAAGGCCATTGCTAAGAACACCAAAGCTTCAATAGTTGAAAAGAGGAGTGATTGTCTGTCGAAAGTGTTGGCTGCAATGATTTTTGGTGCTAGCTGTGGGGCATTGACGGCGTTTACGGTGTTGTATTTGTGGACAATCTTTGGTAGTAAGCGTCCGGTAGTGCCAGAGGAGTTTGCCAAGCAGCCCATGGATTGTGAGTACAAGAAAGTCCAAGTAGTTGTAGATAAAGCAGCCATCAAAGATGGTAAGAAGTAGGTGTTCGAGGTATTCTGTTGGATTCTGTGTTGTAAATCAGTGTCTGTTGTACTTGTACTTTCACGTTCTGTTGTATTGTTCTATTTTGGTAATCAAAATTGTCAAAATGTAGTTTTTGTTACATTAACATATTGTCTAATCTGGGGAGCACTGATTTTAACTCTTTAAGTCTGAACTGATAAAATGAAATATTGTAGGTTTTTTACTCTCTACTTCTGTCAACATAACTCATGTAATGCTGTTTAGTTTTGACTGTTGAAGAAGAAGAAAGAAGCGAACTTTGCTTTGTTCTCAAGAGTCCTAAGGAATATTTTAGCGAAACATTGTTTGAAGTACATTTTTGAGTCACAAAAATTGCTTTTGAGATGGCTTGGTTTTAATTTAGACAATAAAAAAATCTTTGGTTTATGTAATGCTGTTTAATCTTGGTTTTTCTCAACATTTGGGACCTGCTTGTGAAGCTTATACTTCTTCAAGAACAGGGTTAAAATTTGCATGCCTTTGAAACTTTTAAAAATACTATTTTGAGATTTTCATTATCTGAACCAAATGGGACTAGATTTAGCCTGGTATTGTTGATGGTTTCTGCTTGACAGATGGTATAACGGGCAATGTTATCTTCTCATCATTGTCAATTTACTGTGACTAGTAAACAGAACCCAGAACTAATGGTGAGATTGCAATCAACCTGCTGTCTCAATTAAGTAATGTTCAAAATTTCATAAAGGAATTGGAAATTAAAATGAATGGATTGGAAATTTGGAAAGACAAAAGGATTGTCCTATGAGTACGAGAAATGAAAAGTCGGTAACATTTAAAGTTTTACGATAGGAATATAAGTGTATATTATTAGGTAAACAAAATAAATAAACACTAGCCAAAAAAAAATTGTTCCTTTAATTATTTCTTCATAAATACGTTAACTGTTAGAATTGAGAATTAATTCTGTATATTGATGTGTATAGCTGTACAAGTGACCACCTTTATATAGTGTTATACAAACATTATATGTGTGCAAGTGCAATACAAGTAATATATGCACGCCAGACAAATAAAATAAAATGGGCCTAAACACTATCAGGCTTTTACACTTATATCTCATTCAAACTCAAAATGGAGGATGAGAGACCAATTTTACTTTGGAAACTAGATCACAAAAGTGTGTTGTAGGATGTGACGATATAAAAATGTATGTTACCTAGCTAATCTTGAGAAGCAGTGGAGATCAGCAAGAGAGAACCCCGATAGAGGTTGCCTAATCCTAAGATACATTATCATTGGTTTTTTCCGTGACCTGAAAAACCCCAATCCGGCCAAGATCAGAGAATGAAGCAATCGAATTTGCTAAGATACCTTAAAAATGAAATCAGGAAATCTCTCGAGGGCATCTAATTTATTGTCAGCCCAATAAAGAGTCTGTTCTGGATCCGAGCTTAGCCTATAGTGCATAGGATATACAGGCCCATTTACAAGGCAAAGTACACTAGATACACATGCATGTCGATCAATCCAAAAGTAGTGGTATTGGAAGCCTGCATTCAACAATAAGCAAGAAAATATTCGAACATGCATATCCATCCATAGAGAAATATGAATAAACAGTTTATAGTCATATATAAATATATGCCTGAATACATGCCCAAAAAATACATGTATGAATATAAAAACGCACATCCCAAAAAGTACCAGAATGAATAACTGCTGGATATAATAAAATTGTATATCTTAAGAATTCGTGGCTCAAGGAACTAATGTTTATCACTGATAAGCAAGGTAGCAACCTCTTTTTCATCCGCTCAAGGATGAGGTATCTGTGAGTGATAAGCAAGGTAGCAACCTCTTTTTCATCCGCTCAAGGATAAGGTATTTGTGAAGATTCAAGATAACCAAGAGCAAGGGACTGTGTCGTTTAACAAAAGAAAAGTGAAGACAGAAAAGAAGAACAATGACAGCGTTTTGATAAATGACAAGAAGAAATTAAAGGAAACGATGTCGTTCCATTTAAATCAAGAAGATACAAGATACGGGTTGGAGAGTTTAAGCACGTGATTAGTTTGTTAGTTTGTTATTACTTGTACAAATGTCAGTCACTTATTGGTGTGTTTAGAAATTAGCTAGTTAGCTTGTTTTGGCTCCAACTTAATGCTCTAGTAATTGTGTATAAATAGCAGAGCTTAGTGTAACTATTTCTGATGCTTTCTAATTCATTTTCTTAGCAATAAAATCTCAGATTCAGAAAGCTCTCTGAATTTTACATGGTATCAAAGCTCTAAAGCTCATCAATGGCTTCCAACACTTCTTCCAGTTCTGAAATTCCTGCTCAAACTACACAACCTGCTTCTAGTTCTCCATTAATGGATGATACTAATCCCAAAAGCCCTTACTTTCTTCCATCAGCTGATAATCCAGGCATTATATTGGTTTCTCAACCTTTGCTTGGTCCTGAGAATTACTCAGCTTGGGCAAGAGCTGTCTTTCTATCCTTGATTGGTAGAAACAAGTTTGGTTTTGTGAATGGATCAATTTCGATGCCTGATCTCTCATCACCATTGTTAGATGCTTGGAATAGGGCAAATACAACCATTCTCTCATGGTTGACCAATTCCTTAAGCAAAGACATTGTAGCGAGTGTGATGTATATCAACACTGCAAGGGATCTTTGGATTGACATGCGAGACAGATTCTCACAAGGAAATGCTCCAAGATTCTTTGAGGTACGAAAGGAGATTTCTAGGCTTTCCAAAGGGCAACTTTCGGTGAGTTCCTACTTTACAAGATTCAAGATTCTATGTGATGAGCTTGTCAATTATCAATCTTTTTTTGTCTACACTTGCACTTGTATTTGTAGTTCTCAACAATCTCAATCAGATGCACAACTTAAAGATCAAGTTTTTCGTTTTCTCATGGGGCTAAATGATAGCTATGGACATGTTAGAACCCAAATCTTGATAACTAAGCCTCTTCCAAACATAAGCAAGGTGTATTCTTTGATTTTACAAGAGTAAAAGCGCAGACAAATAAGTCAGATTACTGAGGTGATTTTTTGAACCAACAGCTTTGTATGTGACTCATCCCAATTCTAAGGGAAATCAGGGCCATCAAAGCTATCAAGGTGGTGAAAATTAGAATTATCAAGGGGGAAATTATGTTTATTAAGGAGGAAAAGGGGGGAATACCTGTTTGCACATACTGTGGTTTTACAGGCCATATAGCTGATAAATGCTATAAACTTCATGGCTACCCACCTAGTTATAAGCCAAAAGGAAAGCTCTTAGGAAATCAAGTTTCTAGCAATAAATCTTTTGGAAATTGCCCTCCTACCAATGCCTGCTTTGGGAATTTTGGAAACTTTGTTTCTCAACCAGCCCCTAATCTTGCTAATTCTACTGAGATGGTGCAATACTCCCCACAATTTCATGGTTCACAACATCCACAGACTCAATCACAGTTTACTGTGCCACAGCCACAATACAGTGCACCTCAATGCCCCATCTCACAAACTTAATGTGAGCAACTGCTTTCTTTCCTCACTTCTCAGAATTACAAGGATGTTTCTGGACATCAAGCAGCTTCTGTTATGAGCTCTCCTACTGCCCAAGCCAACTTTGTCAACAATTTTTCAGGTAATCCTTTTTGGTCACCTCCTTCCTTAACACACTCTATTTTTTCTACCCACATAGTTGATAGACATGCACATAAAACCTTTGAGTGGATTATAGATACTGGTGCCACAAACCATATGGTACACTCAGTGTCTCTCTTAACCACTATTACTTCCACCATAAACACTTTTGTATCCTTACCAAATGGAGAACATGCCTTAGTTACTCATATAGGCACTGTACAACTCTCAAAAACATTGATTTTGCATGGAGTTTTATGTGTACCTTCATTTATTTTTAATCTCATTTCTGTTACTCAATTAACTAAGACTATCTTCTGCTGTCTTGTTTTCCTTGGTTCCTATTGTTTCATCCAGAACCTTGTTCATTGGAACATAATTGGTCTGGGTAGGGAATCAAGAGGTCTCTACTTGTTGTAGTAGCGCACTCTTTCAATTAAACCTCATTCTGTTTCAGCTACTTCTTTTTATTCACAATTTTGTAATAACTCCAACTTGTGGCATTTTAGGCTGCGTTTGAATCGGTGGTAAACAATTCCAGGAAATCATTTTCCACCTATTTCGCGTGTTTGGCAGTTACGGAAAATAGAATTTTCCAAAAAATCATTTCCTATTTTCCCTTTGATCACGGAAATGGTTTTCAGTTCCTATTTTCACTTCAAAGTATTTCCGGAAAAGGAAGGAGAGAGAGAGAGAGAGAGGAAGAAGAGGAGAGAGCCCAGATCGCAAAGAGAGAGGAAGAAGAGACTTCGCCGGTGAACCCCGATCGTCGATCGCACTTCCAGACCCATCGCCTTCGACCCAAACCCAGACCCATCGCCACGAACCCATCGCCTTCGACCTTCGACCCAGACCCAGCGAGTCGCATCGCAAACCCACGAACCGCGAGTCGCACCGGCGAGTAGCACCGCGCCGCGAGTCGCATTGGATTTGAATACCCAGTCGCCTCACCGCAACGATCTAACCGAATTTGATGATTTTTTTTCTTTGGTTTTGTTTCTTTTGTGGCTTTTGATTGCCGGAGTTTGCTGCCGTGGGTTGAATTGGAGTTTCGGTGGTGTGTGGTGTTGGGATTTGGCTCTGATTTTGAAATTTTTTGTAATAAAATTTGTTTGGATGTTAAGAAAATAGCTGAGAAAATGTGAAAAATGTGTAGGAAAATAGCATTTTCAGAATAGAACCAAACACATGAAAATATTTTCTACAACAATTTTCATAATGCAACCAAACACTTGAAAATATTTTCCTTTTCCGAAAATAGCATTTCCAAAAAATAGGCTATTTTCCGAAGAATATTTTACGGGAACTAAACACAGCCTTAGTCTAGGTCATCCTTCTCATGCCAAGTTGAGTTTGTTGAATAATGTGGTACTTGATGTACATATTAATAAAACACAATGTTGTGATGTATGTCATTTTAATAAGCAAAAGAGATTGTCATTTGCTTCTAGTCTTCATGTTTCTAAATTTCCTTTTCAGCTCATTCATAGTGATCTATGGGGGCCTTTCTCCACCCCTACCACTAAACGCTTTAGGTTCTTTCTTACTATTATGGATGATTTTTCAAAATATACTTGGGTTTACTTATTGAAAATCCAAAGCTGAAACGTCTGTTTTGATTCAATAATTTTCAGCCATGGTTGAAACACAATTTGATTCCAAAATTAGATGTATTAGGAGTGATAATGGAACTAAGTTCATAATGAAAGATTTTAAAAAAAAACTAAGGGCATTCTTCATCAGTTAACCTGTGTTGATACTCCTCAACAAAATGCTATTGTTGAAATGAAGCATCGACACATCTTAAATGTGGATAGAGCCCTAAAATTTCAAACCTCTTTGCTGTTGTCTTAATGGGGGGATTGTATTTTGACATTTGTTTATCTTATAAATAGGTTGCCTTCCAAAATTCTTAACAACAAGAGTCCTTATGAACTACTTTTCAACAAATTACTATCTATGATCATCTTAGAACTTTTGGGTGTTTGTGCTTCATTTCAACACTTTCCCACAATAGAAATAATTTTGCTCCTAGAGTCAAGAAGTATGTCTTCCTTGGTTACCTTTTTGGTATCAAAGGTTATAAAGTTTTGGAGTTGGAAACAAATACTATTTTTGTTTCCAGAGATATTGTTCTCTATAAGTTCGTCTTTCATTTTGCTTCAATTTCTCCTTTGTCTAAACTGGACACTTTTGTTTTTCCTCATTCCATTCCTAATTATGATGCTACTCTTCCACACATTCCTAGTTTTGAATCTTTAGATACTGTTGATTCTTCACCTGTCCCAGATAGTGTCCTTTCATCACATAATTCACCATTACATGATTTTGATGGTATTGATGTTTCCGTTGAGTGTGCCTCAATTCCTCTACCTACCTATTTCTAGGCTTCCTTCTCCACCATTCCAACCCACAAGAATGTCCAATAGACCACATAAACCACCCTCATACCTGCAAGATTATTCTTGCTCAGCTGTCACCTCTAAACCAATCTCAGGTTCTCCTTATGGTATTTCAGATTACCTTACCTATTTCTCATCTCCATAAAGCTTATAAAAACTTTATTCTAGCTGTACAAGCTACTCCTTTAGAACCTACATCCTTTAACCAAGTTGTTCAATCTCCAGAATGGAGAGCTACAATGGACAAAGAAATTGCAGCCTTAGAACTCAATAATACCTGGTCCATTACCTCTTTACCTCTAGGAAAGATCCCTATAGGGTGTAAATGGGTTCATAGGATCAAATATCACTCTGATGGTTCTATTGAGAGATATAAAGTAAGATTGGTTGCAATGGTGTATAATCAAAGGGAGGGTCTTGATTACACAAACACTTTCAGTCCTGTGGCAAAATCTGTTTCAGTAAGGATTGTTTTGTCCTTGGCTGCTGTGAAAGGGTGGAAACTTCATCAAATGGATGTGAATAATGCCTTCCTCCATGGTGACTTGGATAAAGAGGTGTACATGTCCCTTCCACCTAGTTTTCACAGCAAGAGGGAGAGTGTTTCAGGTGGTAATAGTGGCTGTAATGGTGTTTCAAGGAATGGTTCCGTGGTTTGTAAGCTCAATAAAAGTCTATATGGTCTGAAACAAGCTTCCAGGTAGTGGTTTGCTAAATTCTCATACACAGTCTTGAATTTTGGATTTGTATAATCCAAGGCTGATTACTCTCTTTTCACTTATACAAGAGGGTCCTCTTTTACCATTTCATTGGTCTATGTTGATGATATTTTGCTTACAGGCAATGACCACAGTTGCATTGCTGAATTGAAAGAAGTTTTAGACAAGAAATTTAGTTTCAAAGATCTGGGTTCTTTGAGGTACTTTCTAGGCCTTGAAATGGCAAGAAATGAGAATGGCATTACCTTAAATCAGAGGAAGTATGCCCTTGAAATTCTGAAAGACACAGGTCAATTAAGTTGTAGGCCAGTGAAAACACCTATGGAACATAATTTTCATCTGTCAAAGAGTGAAGGCAAGCTGATACTTGATCCTAGTGAATATAGAAGGCTTATTGGACGATTGCTTTATCTAACACTGACTAGGCCAGATATGACCTATGCAGTGCATAGATTGAGTCAATTCTTAGTTGAACCAAGGGAACCACATACGTTGGTAGCTTGTAGAGTCTTGCAATACATTAAAGGCTCACCTGGTAGAGGGATTTTATTTTCAAAGAACTTAGAATTGCATTTTAAGGCTTACTGTGATGCTGATTGGGCAGGATGCCCAGAATCCAGAAGATCTTTAATAGGCTATAGTGTGTATTTGGGTGATTCCCCAATCTCTTGGAGGTTCAAGAAACAAAGCATTGTGTTAAGGTCATCAGCAGAAACAGAGTATAGGGCAATGGCAACAACCACTTTTGAGGTTGTGTGGGTTCTTCAATAGCTCAAGGATTTGAAAGTTCATCATCCTCAAAGTGCATTGCCTTTCTATGATAATTAGGTTGCATTACATATTGCAACTAATCCAGTATTCCATGAAAGGACAAAGCATATAGAGGTGTATTGCCACCTAGTGTGAGACAAAATTGTGGAAGGTGTGATCAAGACATTCCACGTTTCAAGCAATTTACAAGTAGCAAATATATTCACTAAAGCCTTGAGTTTAGCTACCTTTTCCAGATTGGTAAATAGCCTGGGTTTAGTAGATATCTTTGCACTAAGTTTGAATGTTCCTTTTAGTGCAACTTCCACATTAGTTCATGTCTCAGAACAATTAGTTAAGGACTTGAGGGGGGAGTGTGAAGATTCAAGATAACCAAGAGCAAGGGACTGTGTCGTTTAACAAAAGAAAAGTGAAGTCAGTAAAGAAGAAGAGCAACTACAGCGTTTTGATAAATGGCAAGAAGAAGAAATTAAAGGAAACGATGTCGTTCCATTTAAATCAAGAAGATACAAGACACAGGTTGGAGAGTTTAAGCACGTGATTAGTTTGTTAGTTTGTTACTGCTTGTACAGATGTCAGTCACTTATTGATGTGTTTAGAAATTAGCTAGCTAGCTTGTTTTGGCTCCAACTTAATGCTCTGGTAATTGTTTATATATAGCAAAGCTTAGTGTAATTATTTTTTATGCTTTCTAATTCATTTTCTCAGTAATAAAATCTCATATTCAGAAAGTCTCTCTCAATTTTATAGTATCTTAGAGCTCAGGGAAGGGTTGATAGTGCAATTAGAGCCTGAGTGTATGGAGGATGGTGCTGATAATAAGTAGTCCCTATTAAGATCATGTAGGCATCTAAAGAAGAAGGTTGATCCGGAGGAATGATCAGTTTAACCGGGATGGCAACATAACTAAGATGGACACCATGGTAAGCTCCCACAACAACTCAACTCCGAGTGTCTAAATATGAGCTGTCAACATTAAATCATAACTCCTAGGCCTGATCTCTCACACGACGCTCTAATTCAAACTTATCTCAAAGACGAGCTATCCTAGACTTAAGCTTAGTTTGCCAATAAGCATCTCTCTCCAATAACTAAGCCTCAGCCTCAACCAACTTGGCTTGAGTATCCCTCAAATTTGCCTGAACTTGAGCTAATTCAGTCAAAAGCCTCGTCCAAACTGAAAATGATCAAAGGTAATACCACCAAGCGCTCTCCTGCTTGTAAATAGGTTCTCACCAACTAAAGGACCCACCAAGTTTTGACAAAACCACTCACTATAATCCTGATCAGGATGAATAAATCAAGTAGCATCCACCCCCTCTACATATGGGCCACTAGGCTCGACTGCCTCTAAAGACAATTCAATCGGAGGGTCGTGAGGAACTACTACTCTTTCACCAAGCCATCAAAGAGTCCTCTCTCCTAAAAAAAGCTCTCATGAGTCGGAACCGCAAAGCTAAACCTGCAGCCGTGTAAGAGTAGCGGCCCTTTCCATGATACTCATACCCATCAACTCCTCATCATATGGTAGAATCTCAATATTCTCATCTCGAAGGTAATCAATTTTTGTGTGATACTCCGACGAAGTGCGTATCGTGACCTTTTCAATCATTCAATGTCCCAACACCGAGATCGGGGGAATATTTGGCTATCGTTCTCCTCTATTACCCTCCTATCTGGCCTCATAATGGGAAAATGCTCAAACACCTAGTAGACTATGAACTACCAAAAGCTTGTAAAGTTACTCGTATTCTAGCTAGCATATCGACGTAATCCCCAGTTGTAGTAGGAAAAAGTCAAACTCCCCCAATCAATTTCCTTAAGAATAGACATATCCTTGACCAATGAGACCAAATGTAAAGGGATGAAAGTCTTGTTATCCCCAAGGAAATAAGCCACCAAGAAAGTACAACAAAAACTGTCGACGAATAGCCTCACTTGACGACCCCAAGAATCATCGCCTTTTCTACAGTAATAGGGTCAGTAGGAATTGGACGACCCCCAACGGGATGCCAAGGATAACAATCCAATCGGGAGGCGTGGGGGCCACCTTACAAGTGCATAGATGGAAAATGTGCTTGTCTCTAAAAAGAACCTATCGTACCAAGCCCCAACCAGGCTATGTCTAAGAGCAATAAAAGGGATACTCAAGAAATGACCAAAACCAAGGCTGACCAAGAAAGCATGATACTCAGGCAATGCACCACTCATCTTATGGCAAAATTCGATCCACCCACCCCACCCAAAGTGGTTCTTGGTTGATCTGATAAGGATAATGCAGCAAAGCCTCATGATAATGATAAGGCTCATCACTCAGATAGAGATAACGGAAAATTGTAACTAGATAAAGATAAAGCAAACTTGTAATCTGCTATGTAAACTATCCCTTATGTGTTTGTACTTATCAATTGTAACAAAACATTCTATATATATTACGTTAACTCCCTGAACCATTCAATCAAGGGAGATTCACTTACTTTTGGTTTATAAACTATTTTATGGTATCAGAGCAAAATAAAGACTCACGTCTGTCATCATGGCCCATCAGTCCTCTTCTTCCCTTTCCTCTTCTACCTCACTATCAGCCATCCCTGCAACTCCCAATTTTAATCCTATCAACGTTCAATCCTTGGTGACTATCAAACTCACCAAAGATAATTACCTTCTCTGGCGTGCCCAAGTTACTCCTTATCTACGTGGTCAGCAACTATTTGGCCATGTTGATGGCACCATTATTGCTCCCCCAAAATTCATTACTACATCTGCACCATCTTCCACTACTCCAGTGCGAATTGAGAATCCAGCTTATAGTCAATGGTTTCAAAAGGATCAAGTCATCCTTAGCATTCTAATGTCTTCTCTGTCTGAAGGCATTTTAAGTCAAGTCGTCAACTGCACCACCTCTCAAGAGGTCTGGTCCGAATTAGAGAGAATGTTCTCATCCACATCCACTGCACGAACAATGCATCTATGCTCTCAACTCTCTTTCATCACAAAAGGCAACTCCTCTGTCACGGAGTATTTTCAAAGGGCCAAGACACTTGCTGATACCCTTACTGCAATTGGACAGCCACTCCCAGCCTATGAGATAGCCTCATCCCTGCTCAATGGTCTTGATTCTTCCTATGATCCACTCGTGGCCTTTATCTCAACTCACGTGGATCCCCTGACTTTGGAAGACATTTATAGTCACCTACTTAGTTTTGAACAACGTCTTGAACGACACACTACTAATGTGGAATCTACAATGGACTCAGCCAACATGGCCACTCACAATGACCATTCTCGTGGCCGCAATAATGGTCGCAACTCCAATCAGCAGCGTTCTCCGCAACCTTCTTCAAGTCGAGGCCGAAGTCGTGGTTGTGGCCGTGGCTCATCTTTCTCCTCTGACTCTCGTCTAACTTGTCAATTATGTGGCAAAACCGGTCATATTGCGCCCAAATACTTTCATCGCTTTGGCCTCTCCTACCAAGGTTCGTCTGCTAATATGTCAGCTTACTTTACAGCTCCTCAAAATGCAACTGATATGAATTGGTACCCCAACACCGGCTCTACAAATCACTTGACCAATGATCTTTAGAACCTCAATCTTCATGCTGAGCCTTATAATGGTCATGATAACATTTTAGTTGGCAATGGGACAAGTTTACGTATCTCTAACATTGGTTCTTCTACCATTCCTTATCGTACATCCTCTTTTCATTTACGCAATTTACTTCATGTCCCTGCCATTAAAAAGATCTTAATTTCAGTGAGCCAATTCACCCTTGATAATGATGTGTTTATTGAATTTCATGCTGGTTATTTTGTTGTGAAGGATAAGGCGATGGAGACCATCCTCCTCCACGACAAGACTAAAGATGGGCTATTCCCTTTTCCCTCTTCTAAACAACTTTCTAGATCTCTTCAAAGCTTTCTTTGCCACCATGTCCCTCTTGAAGTATGGCACTATCGTCTTGGCCATCCATCATATTGCACTGTTCAACAAATTTTGTCCAAGCACAACCTTCCAGTCTCCACCAATAAGGCACCTGCTTCTTGCATTGCTTGTCAACAAGGCAAAAGCCATAGACTTCCATTTAGTTCATCTGAGTCCAAGTCTACTTTTCCTTTAGAATTAATTTTTTCCGATGTATGGGGACCATCTCCTGTACTCTCAACTAGTGGAAATAAATATTATGTTTCATTTGTTGATCATTATAGTTGTTATGTTTGGTTGTTTCCTATCTCAAATAAATCTGATGTCCTTTCCATTTTTTGTGCTTTTCAATGTTTGATAGGAAAATAATAGCTGTCTAAATTGATTGGGGTGGTGAGTTTCGCTTTCTCCATAAATTCTTTGCTACAAAAGGAATCCAACGTTGTCTGACTTGCCCCCACACGTCTCAACAAAATGGTATTGTTGAGAGGCGACATCGCAGCATAGTTGAAATTGGTCTTTCCTTGTTATCTCACAGTTCTGTCCCTCTCAAACATTGGGATGATGCTTTTCTTATGGCCACTTATCTTCTCAATCATCTTCCTACACAACCTTTAGGGTCCCTCTCTCCATTTGAACAACTTTTTGGCAAAGCTCCTAATTACTCCCTATTACGCATTTTTGGTTGTGCTTGCTATTTGTTTCTTCGACCTTTTAACCGCCATAAACTTGATTACCGATCTAAACTCTGTGTATTTCTAGGCATCAGTAACCTTCATCGTGGCTATAAATGTCTTGACCCTACCACTGGCAGAATCTTCATCTCCCGTCATGTAGTTTTTGATGAAACTGTCTTTCCATTCTCCTCACAAAATTCGTCTCCCACTCAGTCTCCTTCCAACACTGTTTCTCTTCCATTTCCAGTCCCTTTATCAAATCCTTCTCAACCTTCTTCTTCATCATCACCCCATCCATCCTTTCCACCACCTATATCTCCCTCCACTTCTCAATTTTCTCAAATACCTCCCTCTCATACTGATCCTTGCCTATCTTCAAGTCTTCCACAAGGGGATACTTCATCGCTGCCTCGCCACCATAAAATGACCACTCGTTCACAAAACAACATCTTCAAACCCAAGCAGTTTAATGATGGCACCATTCAGTATCCATTACCTACAGCCTTGCTCACTAATATTTCTTCCCTTGAGGTACCAAGTTGTTTTACGCAAGCAAATAAAAATGCTGAATGGCGTCATGCTATGGATGCTGAGTTCTCTGCCCTTATGAAAAATGGTATCTGGTCTCTTGTTCCTAGGCGGCCAAACATGAATGTTGTTGGTTGCCATTGGGTTTATAAGATCAAAAGAAAAGCTGACGGTACCTTGAAACGTTACAAAACTCGGCTTGTTGCCAAAGGATACCACCAACAGCAAGTCATTGATTTTGTAGACACTTTTAGTCCCGTAATCAAGCCCACTACCATTCAATTGGTAATCAACCATGCTATTTCTCAAGGTTGGACCTTGCGGCAAATTGACATAAAAAATGCGTTCTTGCATGGAAAGCTTTCAAAAGTTGTTTACATGAGCCAACCACAAGGCTACATCCATCCACAGTACCCAAATCATGTGTGTCGGCTCCATAAAGCATTGTATGGTCTCAAGCAAGCCCCTCGTGCTTGGTATTTTAGACTCAGTGAAAAACTCATTGCACTTGGCTTCAAACACTCCAACATAGACACTTCTCTCTTCATTTTTCGATGTAATGCCATCACCATATTTATCCTTATCTATGTTGACGACATCATCATCACTGGTTCATCCACCTTTGTCATCGACTCTGTTATTCAATCTCTCAGCCATGAATTTGCTGTCAAAGACCTTGGGAAACTTAACTACTTTCTCGGCATTAAGCTATTGCCGCACAAAGCTGGTCTCTTCCTCACTTAGCGCCGATACATTCTGAACCTTCTCAACCACACCAAAATGGCTGAGGCTAGGCCCATTTCTTCCCTAATGTTGTCCTCATCTCAATTGTCTCTTCTTGCTGGTGTGGAATTTTCTGACCCAACACTATATTGCAGCACCGTTGGTGCCTTGCAATACCTGTCTATCACAAGGCCTAATTTGTCATTTGCAGTCAACAAAGTATGTCAATTCATGCATCGTCCCACTGATATTCACTGGAGTGCAGTCAAGCGTATACTCCGATACCTCAAAGACACCATCAACTATGGTCTTTATCTTCGATCCAGTCCCTCCACTCACTTGTCAGTATACTCTGATGCCGATTTGGGCTGGTTGTCCAGATGATTGCAAGTCCACCAGCGGCTATTGCATCTACCTTGGCCACAATCTGGTTTCATGGAACTCAAGAAAGCAACAAACTGTTGCAAGGTCGAGTACGGAGGCAGAGTATCGGGATGTTGCAAATGCTACTGCAGAAGTCCTATGGCTTAAGTCGCTTCTCAATGAATTGGGCATTCACGTCAAAACGCGTCCAGTGTTGTGGTGTGACAATGTGGGTGCTACTTACTTGACTGCAAACCCTGTCTTTCATGCACAAACAAAGCACGTTGAAATTGATTTTCATTTTGTCAGAGAACAAGTTTGAAATGGGTTTTTACAAGTGCAATTTATTTCAAGCAAGGATCAGATTGCAGACATTTTGACCAAACCTCTTGTCTCCACCAGGTTTCATACACTGCGTACCAAGCTCAACGTTTTGTTACTGCCGTTTCACTTGCGGGGGGATGATAAGGATAATGCAGCAAAGCCTCATGATAATGATAAGGCTCATCACTCAGATAGAGATAACGGCAAATTGTAACTAGATAGAGATAAAGGAAACTTGTAATCTGCTATGTAAAATATCCCTTTATGTGTTTGTACTTATCAGTTGTAACAAACCATTCTATATATATTACGTTAACTCCCTGAACCATTCAATCAAGGGAGATTCACTTACTTTTGGTTTATAAACTATTTTAATCCTACATATTGAAAGACCATTATTATCCAAGGCATGAGAGTATATCACAAAATACAACCATAACAAAAGCAAGAGAATGTAAGAAATGATGCAACATGAATGGAAATGCTAATACGTCACTATGGCAAACATGAATAGACGGTTGTGTAACCAAGTTCCTCAAAAGAGGAGTGTCAAGAACTTGAAGTCCGCTTGGTAACCACGAAGTTGTGGGACCAATTGGCAGATAATGGTACCCTAATTTTGCTGCCCTCACTAGATGCACCGGAAGAAGATCCTCTCAAGAAACTCTTCTTCCTCTTAAGGTTCTAGTAGCTTTGGCATCGATACGAGGACAGGTGCGCCGCTCAAGAACAACATCACCTCCAGACTCAACACCAATCTCCTCACCAACCCAATGAGTGTAATCCTCAAAACCCATAACCTCATCATCCTCATCAATAGGAGGAATAACCTCAATATAGGGCGCCTTGCCTAACTCCTCTAGAGTTGGACGACGCCAACCCTTGCGACCACCTCCACCTCTGTGAGTAGACATCCTACAAAATACCAAGTATGGAATACCAACAATTAGTAAGCTCGTATGCATACGAAATAAAAATCTAACATAAAAGAATCATTCAAGATAACAAACCAGATTGTTCAAAATATAGGGACAAGCTCCCCTAGTGCAAAAACTTATTTATAGAATTAAGCTATTAACTTTAAGATTTGTTAAATCAAAATCAACATGCCAAAATTTTTGTAGCTCGACTTACTAGCATCTCATAGTGTGTGTACAACATTCAAAATTCATATCCACTTGTTTTATTTCAAAATAATAAATTAATTAAAACAAGACCCACTAGATTTTACTAAAAATAGGACCAAGGCTCCTTAGGTGCATATAACTATTTCTAGGATTAATCTAAAAGTTTAACATTCGTTAAAATTGGGACTATAATGACCTGTATTTTTCCACCCAAAAAAAAAAAAAAAAAAAGACATCCACCCAGATTTTTCTAAAATAGGATTAAGACTTCTTAGGTGCAGAGATTTATTTCTAGGATTAATATTAACAGTTTTTTAAAATTGAGACCAAAGCTTCTTGTTATAATCAAGAGTAAGGCTTCCCAGGCGTGAAAACCTGCATTTTTCCTTCTTCTTCTTTTTTTTTGAAATCCCTACGCTTTTTCTAAATTATTTATAATAAAATAAAAAAAATAAAAAAAAAGATTAATCTAAAAGAGGTTTAGCGGTATGAAGGCCCATATATAAAAATTATTAAAAAAAAAATCAAACATTTTTTAATTAAAAAAAGGCTTAGATTAAACCTATCTTCAAAGATTAAACCTTAAAATCAATCTTCAATTCACATAAAAATCCCTAATAATTTTTGTTGATGCCCATTTTTGATAAGAGAAGCCCAATGATAGAAAAAACCCAGTAACAAGCAAAAATGAAAGAAAGAAAAAATTAGAAAGTAATGGCAGGAACAATGGGCTATAAAAGCCTAAAGAGAAGGGATACCCATGAAGAATGGGGAGTGGAACACGTTGGCCCATCAGCCATATGAAAGGGCCTGCCACTGAAGGATGGCCCCCTTCAGGGAAAAAAAAAGGGGGGATGGGCCCAAAGAAAAAAAAAAGGAAAAAAAGAAAGCCCAACAGGCCAGCCTAGCACAAATCAGCAACAACAAAATCCACAGGCCCAAGAAGAGGCAAAATGGGGCAAGCCTAATAAGTCCATACTGTTCTTCAAAAGTGACAAGTATGGGTGAAGGAGATTCAGACTTAATAGAGGAGCAGAACGAGACAAAGCTAAGTAGCAGTGGTAGAAATAGCATGGAAGAGAAAGAAAACAAAAGGATGAAGTAATAAGACAACCATACTATGATCGTAGCACCACCAACTTGTACTCAGCCAATGTAAAGGAGGTCGGCCACTTTCAAGAGACTTATAGAGGGTGTAGTTTGGTGGAGGAGGGAAAAGGGCCTATTTCCAGTATCCAGTCAAGGCCTCTTTTGGGAGGTGCTTAGTTGTGAAGGCATCTTTACCCAAAACGGGTAGTAGATGGTTGTGACCACTTGATGCATGCCAAAAAGATAGGTAGAGAGAGACCCAAAGCTGTATCTGTAGGAAAAAGGGAGAAAGACTCACGGCAGAATCAAATAGATAAGAATTTGTCGTGGGATAGGTAGTGGAAGAGAGAAAAAACTAGGCATGCCCAGGTGTAGTGGAGGACAAACAGCCAGCAGGGTGGTATGTAGCTCTGAGGAGGTGTTCACAGTAGACAAAAATGGTTGGTGAAGAACAAGGAGTAAAAGAGAGAGAATGGAATTAAAAAATATAATGACCAAAACGATATAGCTTTTTTATTTTAGGGACTAAATGTGGTAAAATTAAAAAGTATGGACTAAAATGGAAATGAGGTTAAAATGTAGGGATCAAAAAGGTATTTCCGCAAAAAATAGTTGTTTCTCTCTTCTGCATTTCTCTCTCCTCTCATTTTTCTCTATTTGCTCTCTTCTTCTCCAAGCTTAAACTCTCTCAAAAAAATTGTGTAGAGATCAGCAACAGCATGGAGCATTGGTGTTTTGGGTTGGTAGGTTTTGTGGGTTTGTGAGTTTCCTGTTGGTGTTTGTTTGGTTTTTGTTGGCAGTGGTTGGTGAAATTTAGGTGTTCTGATTTGGGTTTTCTTAGGTGTATGTTCATATGGGTTTATGTTTGATATAGATGTGGGCCAAGGCTGTAGTGGAGGTGGTTGATTTTGAGTCATGGGTTTGGTGGCTATGGTGGTGGTGGTGATTGATTTTGGGTAGTGGGTTTGATGGTTGTGGGTTGAAGAGCCAACTTCTTCCTCTTTAATTTACTAGTTTTCCCCATCGTATTTTAGTGTACAAGAGCCAGGAGACACTGCGAGTAAAAATCTTGTCTAGCAAAATTGAAATAGTACAAGTCTAGCTGTGACATCCAAATCCTTTTTCGCTTTTGGTTTCCACCAAATTTATTGATGATGTGCAGGTTTTGGCTTACGGCAAGTCTGCAATGGCCAAACATCAAATTATTGAAGGTATATAACTTACTTTTTATTGAAGCTATTACGAACTGGTCTACTTCAAACATAACAGAATTTCCCTTAACATCTATAACTTTTAGGCAGTAGCAATGATTAACTCGACGTTATCAAAAACTTGACGTTTTTCCTCTACGTACTACTACCAAGTTGAAGTTACCTACTAGTATGCAAAAACATATGCAGCAAAATTCAATCAATATGCCATGTATCATGATGGAAATCGGCGGGGAACAAAAGAAAATGAGCCCTCAACTTAAAATATCATATAAACATATTTAATGGGTCCTTGTTCCCTTTACCCCATTCCCTACTCCCCAAGTACATAACAAACCAGAAACAAACTTGAGATTGAGTAATGCTAAAAAGATTAACCTACAGCTACTGGAACAGGAACAATCCACACAACCTTTTGCAAGAGACAGGCAAACAGGAGTGCAGGCATTTATGCATTCATTCAATACTCTCCACAATGAAAAACTCCATACATCAATTCAATACCAAGTACACCAACATCACATTACATGCCATCAACTTCCTCCTCTTCCTCCTCCTCGTACTCATCCTCATCAGCAGTGGCATCCTGGTATTGCTGATACTCAGAAACCAGATCGTTCATGTTACTCTCAGCCTCAGTGAATTCCATCTCATCCATACCTTCCCCTGTATACCAATGCAAGAAAGCCTTTCTCCTGAACATAGCAGTGAACTGCTCGCTCACACGACGGAACATTTCCTGGATAGAGGTTGAGTTACCAATAAAAGTGGAGGCCATTTTCAAGCCTGTTGGTGGGATATCACAGACAGTGGATTTAACGTTGTTGGGAATCCATTCCACAAAGTAAGAAGAGTTCTTGTTCTGCACATTGATCATTTGCTCATCCACCTCCTTGGTGCTCATTTTGCCACGGAACATAGCTGAGGCAGTGAGATAGCGGCCATGTCGTGGGTCAGCAGCGCACATCATGTTCTTTGCATCCCACATTTGCTGGGTGAGCTCTGGGACAGTAAGTGCTCTGTACTGCTGGGAACCTCTGGAGGTTAAAGGAGCAAAACCCACCATAAAAAAGTGGAGCCTAGGGAAGGGGATTAGATTCACAGCAAGCTTTCTAAGGTCAGAGTTAAGCTGCCCAGGGAATCTCAAACAGCATGTCACTCCAGACATTGTTGCAGATATCAAATGGTTCAGATCTCCAACTGCACCAACCCAAACAAATCGTACTCGGTAAGCTAATTCATAATAAATTACTAATCATCCCAGAAGCTTAACCAACCAATGAAATTTTAAACTTTTATAAGTGGGATGTTCCTTAATAAGTAGGATCTAGTAGAGTAGAAACATGATTCAAACTCAGAACCACCTACTCAAGTAACATGTTGAACTACAAATTGATTCCAAAAGCTTAAAACTGATAGAAATTAGTGAATTTAATTACTTGAAATGCAAAGAGTCCATTCCACCATTAATATTGTACTTCTTAGATTTGACAGTGTGTACAAAGTGCTATGCTATTCGACATTTTAAATGAGGCGACACTAGATCTACCATTAGATTTGTAATATTCAATCTAAACCATCAAATTGATCCATTTCAAATGTAGACATCCTAATACCGGTTACACACACAAACACAAAACCCACATAAAGGAAAAGAGATCTTTCATTAGCAAGCGGTAATTAGCAATTGGGGGTATCAGATCTTACAGCTTGGGGTAGTGAGCTTGAGTGTGCGAAAGCAAATGTCGTATAGAGCTTCATTGTCAAGAACCATACACTCATCAGCGTTCTCAACGAGTTGGTGAACAGACAAGGTTGCATTGTAAGGCTCGACAACAGTGTCTGACACCTTCGGAGATGGAAAGACCGAGAAAGTAAGCATCATCCGATCTGGGTATTCCTCTCTGATCTTTGAGATCAAAAGGGTACCCATTCCAGACCCAGTTCCTCCACCTAGCGAGTGACACACTTGAAACCCTGCAAAACCCAGAACCCAAAAATCACAAACCAAACACAAACAAAACTGTATATTCTTAAAAAAACACAGAGAAGCAAAAACCAGACCTTGCAAGCAATCACAGTTCTCAGCTTCTTTACGAACCACATCGAGAACCGAATCGATGAGTTCAGCTCCTTCGGTGTAATGGCCTTTGGCCCAGTTGTTTCCAGCGCCGGATTGGCCGAAAACGAAGTTGTCGGGCCTGAAGATCTGGCCGTAGGTACCAGATCTGATGCTGTCCATGGTACCAGGTTCCAGATCCATGAGAACAGCACGAGGAACATAGCGACCGCAGCTTGCTTCATTGTAGTAAACGTTGATTCTCTCGAGCTGTAGATCTGAGTCTCCCTGGTACTTCCCGGTTGGATCTATGCCGTGTTCGGCACACACCACTTCCCAGAACTTTGCCCCGATCTGGTTCCCACATTGCCCACCTTGGATGTGAAGAATCTCACGCATTTTCTCTTTTCTTTGGAATTCAAATTCTTGGTAAAAAGTTTTCCTCAAATAAGAGAAAAAAAGCAGAGAGAGTGTGTTTTTTGTGAGAAATGGATGGAAGTGTGGGGACGGAGAAGAAGGGTCTTTATAGAAAGTGTAGTCTACGTCTCTACCGGCTCAATTATTTTCTTTATTTATTTATTATTATTATTATTATTTTATTTTGGGTTTGAATGAGAAGCGGGAGTGAGAAAAGGAAATGATTTGTGTGGAATCTTAAACGGAGTTGAAAGTAACGGTCGGATTGAGCTGGATGGTTTTTTTTTTTTTTTTACGTTTTAGTTTTAGTGTTTTACTAACAATTTTTGAAATTTGAATTTTGTGAGAGACAGCTGGATGGAGATGAGGCATAGGGTTTCATTAATATGTTTGTTGAGTTGGGGAAAACGACAGAGGGAGCCTCGTAATACAGAGCTGGCGTCTTTTTCTTTTCTTTTAATTGAAAATTTGAAATTTAAAAAAAAAGTCATTAGTCAAAAAGGAAACTAGTACTGTTATTTAAATTAAAAAAGAGGTGGGGCCAACTCATAATGATGTTACCATTTAAAACAAAATTCATAACAATTTCTTAATATTTTTAAATTAGTATTAAAAAATTTTAAATTTCTTATTACGGCAAACTCATGTATGAGATGATAGGCTACTCACTACTGTGTATTTTCTGATAGTTATGAACTTTTGTTATGTTTCTAGCCTTTTACTCATAAACAAAACATAACATTGTTGAAGTGTGATTACGGACACCTAATCATGTAACATTTGGTTCTTAAAAAAAAAAAAAAATCGTGTAGCATTTGGTACCTCTAGCTAAAAAGGGGTTTCAGGAGGTCATTTGCATTATGTTTGGTTATGGTGAAAAGTAAGAGGATAAAAGATAGGGAAAGGAAAAGTAAGAGAAAATTGTGATTTGTTTGGTTAGAATAAAAAGAGGGAGAAAAGAAAATGAGTTGGGTATAATTTTCACCCAAATTCACCATTTATTTTCTCTCCAAAATAATGGAAAAAGAGAAAATAAAATGGCATTGCAAAGATCATTCACAAAACAAACCCCACCCCACCCTCTCCACTTTTTCATTTTTGTATAATATTTTTCTTAATTGGGGGTGGAAAAATGGGAGAAAGGAAAAATTGTGAGAAGATAGAAAAGTAGTGAGATACAAAAATTTAGGTCTCATTTGGTAGCGGTGTTTAAACAACAAAAACTGTTGTTTAAACACCACAACACGTATTTTCACAAATTTTTTGACCCACACGTTTTTCTACAAAACTAAAACTTAAACAACGTTACTAGAAATCTCTTACCAAACGGGCTCTTAGTTTTCCCTCGTGTGTTTGGTTGAGAGTATGAAAAAGTAGAGAGATAGAAAACTTTTTTCTTTATTGGGTCTCGCAAACATTTGGATATAGTTGAAATGATTTTTCAGCTGCGTCCAGCGTCTGTCAATGGGTCTCGTGCACTGTTCACGGACCCACAAACCTCTTTTATCAACAAAACATTCATTAAAAATGGGTCCCATCGTACTATTCACATATTTAAAAATTATTTTGTTATAATATTTTCAGTTTTCAACTTTTAGCAATAATCAATATCCAAACAGACCCTAAATAATGTAATTTATATAAATTTACTCTTATGTCTCTATTACATAAAACAAAATTTTAAATAGTTTATAAGGGGAAAAAAACACATAACAACAATACTAACACACGCATAATGGAGGGATGACAGAGGGGGGATGACATTTTTTTTTGTGGGCCCAAGGGAAACACAATCTCTTTTCCCCACCAAAATCTCATCCTCTTTTCCCCTCAACTAAACAACCCTCCTACCTAAAATCCCCATATTTTCTCCTCCCCATTTTTTATTCCCCCTCAAATCACCCTAACCAAACAGAGGCTTAATAATAAGGGTATAATAGAAATTTACTATTTATCCTTTCACTTCTCCATTTGCTCTACCAAACTCACATGATGGAAAATGCACATAATTTTTATCCTCCCACTTTCTATCATTTCAAGTTTCAATATTTTTTATTATCCCACTCTTCTATAACCAATCATAACCCTAGTAATAAAATATGTAATGCAAAGGGCTTGGATTGAACGCTATATATACTAGGGTTATCCAACCCATACTCGGACAATATAGAAAACCACTTAGTGTTAGAGGAAACCTGATTAAACATGGAAATTGTTGGGACCACCGAAAATGACACAACTTTGTGCCACAACGCGCCACGTGGCAAGTTGTGATTGATGAATGTGTGTCCCCAGTCACAACTCGCCACGTGGCGAATTGTGGGTCCTAGCACAACTCATTAAGCGTGTGTTTGGATTGCGTTAGGGATGAAAAAAATTTGCGTTTTGCTGAAAAAATGGTAGGTCCCACGGTACTGTTCATCATTTTTTGGTACTATTTATGGGCCCCATTATACTATTTCAACTAAATTTTACATTTATCTGCAATACTTTCAGTTATAAGTTTTCAATTTTAGCAAAATAAGCGATATCTAAACACACCTTAAAGTACTATACTGAAAACTTTTTACTGAAAGTATTGTATGTAAAGATAAAAGTTATCTGAAATAGTATAGTAGAATGCATAAATAGTAACAAAAAGTGCAATGAGGCCCATAAATAGTAGCAAAAATAAACTAAATAGTAAAATAAGCTGACTTTTTAATTTGAAACCAAACTCACACTCAGTGTGCGTTTGCGTAACAAACGCGGCAGACGTTTTGTATTTTTTCCTGGGTCCCACTTACTGTTCACGGGACCCGCAAGTACGGAAAATGCAGTAAGAGTCAATAAATTTGGGTCTCACTGACACTATTCATAGTTTAAAAATTTTTTGCTACAGTGTTTTCAGGAATAAATTTTCAATTTTTAATTATAAGCAATATCCAAATAATCTCTCAATCACAACTTTGGCTAGGGCTGTCCACGGGTCGGTCCGGATCGGGTTTGTGCCCAACCCGGAACTGACCCGCCGAAATTGGGTGGGAAAAAAATGCACCCGTCACCGACCCGCAGGAGTAATCAGGTCGGTCGGTTCAGACCATCAATGGGTGGCGGGCGGGTCGGTCGGAGTCCTAGATCTGAGAAGACGACGAGAAAACGGTGAAAAAAACATAGATTCGGCGAAGAAACCCAGATTTCGGTGAGATTTCACCAAATTCGGCGAAAATCTCACCGGATTTGATGAGATTTCACCAGATCCGGTCAAAATCTCACCAGATCTAAGGGAAATATTGTTGGAATTTGAGTTTTTTCACTAGATTCTAGAAAATTACTGCCGGATTCTGGAAATTTTCTGCCAGGATCTGGAAATTTTGGCCAGAATCTGGTAACATTCGGTCAGTTCGGGTTTTTCGGGACTTAGGGAAGGAAAACCGAAACCGACCCGACGAAATCGATTTCTGGTGGTGAAGATCCGTCGCCGACCTGTCGGAGCAGTCAGATCGGCCGAATTCTGATCAGTTCCGATCGTTTCTTCGGGTGGGTCAGGTTACCTAATTTTGGCCCGCAACAAATCTCTCCTACACACACCCAATAATATCAGGTGGAATGATGGGTTTCCCCATCTGAAATCCAACTCTGACAAACTCATTCGAAAGTATTGTTATTTTCGTCCTTCTCCCTTCACGTTGAGCAACCGTTATTTGTGGCGTGTTGCTGTTTTCCATAAATCTAGCAAGTTGTCCATCACATTTGGCAAAATCTAGAGTAGAGCTAGCGAGTCTCCATCAGACATGTCAAATCTACCATAATGCATTGACTCCACCAATTTTGAGGCAATTTTGATCAATCCAATTGTTGGAACTTCCACATCGTGGTGGTTGTGATCCGTGTACTGTACCCACCATTGGCAACAAGTTGGGCAATTTTAGACCGGGCACGACTAGGTCGATTTACCACGTTAACCCCAACCCATAGACAACCTAATCTACACCAAAAAGAAGCTCACTGTCTATTAAACAAGTGGTAAATAGTAGTAATAATTATGAAATGAGGCGTCATGAGTTTTAAATCATTTTATATCTTTTAAAAAAGTAAAAATAAAAACTCTATTTAAAATGCATTTCACAATTTTCATATTAAAAATTTTCAAATCCATACCAGTGCTCTGACTTGGCCAATCATTCCACATCCATTATCCCTCTTTTCTTTTCTTTTCTTTTTTTCTTTTTTTTTTTGTGATTAAACCATTATTCCTCTTAAATTATAAACGAGAAATGTTAGATTGAACTGCTAGTTCTTGTATGAGAGAACTCTTTACGGACCTTTCAACTGGCTTAGACAAGCCAAGTTCATAGAGGAATTTGTATAATTTTTTGTTTGCAACATCTGTTTAGTTTGTAGCTATAGATTCATGTTATTGTATTGAGTCACTCTGAACAACCATTACACACTTTATCTCATCGTCAATCTAACCACCAAGATTCAGATCTGAATCTTTCTTAATTCTCATAAATAAAATAAAAGTTTATATTAATAGATGCTCTTAGAATAGTCGTTATAAACTATTTTTAAAAAGTTTTGAATTACTTTTATGAGGGAAAAAAAAAACTAATAAAAACATTAATTATTTTTTTTTCAATAATAAATTTCTTAAAATGTATTTTTTAAAAAGGATGTTAGGCATCTGATAACTTCTTCCATATAAAAAAAGAAAAAGAAAATTCAGACAATATAAAATACCGAGAATGAAAATCTCAAGGCAGCAAAAAAGAACAAAGGCCCCACTTAACTTATATATATTACTAGTATTATATTAATTACAAGAAGCCAGCATGTGCAGAATCTGCAGGTGCACTTAACAAATTGATAACGATGCTCTTGCATGTGAAGAAGCACATGTGGAGTAAAACTCAAGAAACAAAGCTCACAATCAAAAAAAATAAAAAGGGATACAAAAGCTCAGGTGAACTTATTGTTAAAAAAAAAAAAAAAAAAAAAAAGCTCAGATGAAAAATACAGGCTGGAAAACCTAGTATCAGAACCAGCACATGGTGCTTCAAAAACATGAAGCCATACACAATCAAACATGAGCTTTATACGTATTTTAATTGTAAAGTTCACGTGACAACAATGGCCTTAGTCACACTCTGACATTGTTTCAGAGTCCAAGTCTTTTTTATAATTGCACATGTAAAGCTCAATCCTAGTGGTCCAAAAACAACAGGTTGTTGCAAGCACAAGTAGTTGATGTAGAGAAACGAATCAGAATAAGATAATGTAATTAAAAATCACTAGTCAAGCAACTTGAACGGCGCAATTTCCATTCATATCTTATAGAGGTTAGCACTATTAAAAAATGAACACTTTACGGGTTAACAGTTGCAGCATTTCAACTAAAAAACTTCTCTTCAAACTCATGAATCTTTCTTTCAAGGGAACCCTCTTCCAAGTTCAAACTCAGGGATGTGAAGAGTGAGAGAGAGAGAGATAGATAGTCTTTACAGAATTACAGTCAACCCCATCTTTACACCAGAATACATTGGAATAAATAAATGAGGCTTTACCTACAAAATTGTTTGGAAAACCTAAAAAGTACACCAGGTAACCATATCTGTGGAACTGCTGTGAAACAGAAATAAAAGCCACATAAAAGATCATCAAGCCACTAAACGTGTTAAAATGCTCTGTTAGATGTTTAAGCAACTTCCATGTGATTAAAGTAAAACTGATACTAATACAAACTGCTCCATCTGATATGGTTCTAGATAATAATATTCTGACATTTGCAAAATACAAGTATATAACAAGTACCTTCAAGACTCTTTAAAAACAAATCAAACCAGGGAAAAAGAATTTGTAGAAGAAAAATAGCAATGACAAAATATTATTGTTAAAATCACTGGATCTCAGAATGTTATTATTATCTTCAATTCCATTTAGGAAATTACAGATAGATAACGCAGTTTCTAAACATCATTGATCCAATAATGATACATTTGTGCCAACGGCTGAGCTTGAAAAAACATCAATTTAACAAATGCCTTACAAAATATTATAAATAAGAAAAATATACAAAATACAAAGTAAGCAAGTCTCTAATATGAATCAATCCTCACCCTCTTCTTTTTTTTTTGAGGGGGGGGGGGGGGTGTGTGTTAAGTGGAGAAGCTTCTTTCCAAAAGCCAAACCACTGATTGAATTTGCAGACAATGATTCTTCAGCTGATTATGTGTCACACAATTAAAATAAGAACTAACATTAGTTGCAACCAAATAAAGGTTAGAGAAAGTGCAAGATATCAGGCCAATATATGATGGGCTTCATATCTTTTCACATATTTTGAGGGATATAGATCCAACCCAATTAAGTCAGTCTAGAAAGTACAACACTGAACATCTCCCCAATATGTCTTTCATTTTATACGGAAGAAATTATTCAAATATTTCTTTTTACATTGCTATTACAAATATGGAGATCCATATCTCCAGATCATTTTTTCATCTTCTAAGGAGAAGATTGGCGAAAAAAATGACTTACCACTCAAGTCCGTGATGGACTTCATTAAAATCTAACTTCAACTCATTTCATATAAAATGTAGAGATATAATGCAGAGTGCATACACTGAAATTCAGTCTCGCAACCACCACAATAAGGTTGAGATAGAAACTTAATTTTGTGACTTTATATATAAAAAGTAGACATATTTGCTGCAGCCTAGAAGTAAATAGTACTTGAGATGAAGACAGACAAATGTTAACACGTCATGTTTGTCCTGTGATGTGGTGGGAAATAGTTGAGGAACTTTGAAAGGAAATGGGTTGGGATTGAGTTGCTTGAGAGAAAGAATTAAGAGAAACAACTCTTCAAGATGACTATTGGAAACCCAGTGTAAAACTGAAAGGTTTAGAAAATTTCAATCAAAAGACCCCTTTACAAATGCATAGGAGCTGATATTCATGATAGCAGGGTAATGGTGGCTTAGCCACTCTAGACTTTACGGATTGTTCTAACTACTTTCTTGACAGTTAATGCTTAAGAAATCAGCCAAGATGCTTTCTTGCTTGTGCTGTTAATAAAAGCACAACCATAAAGTGATATTACAAAGTTTGAACAATGATGCACTGCATGTAATTTTGAGAGAAGAACAGATGGGTGAAATTTATATCAATAAAGATTTGACATTCGCTAAATGTATTATTGAATTTAACAAAGGTAAACAGAGGAAAACCATCTATATACACCAAGACCAGTTCAGCAAAGAAGCAAGTTTAGAGCAAATGAAAATAGAAATGATTGCCAAGCGTGTTATCTCACAACAATGAATCAATTAAACGGAGATGTGCTTATTTAACAAGTTTTAAACACACCCCAGAAAAAATACTCAGATGCTTCCGCAAAATTGATTAACTTACAATAACCACAATGCCAAAGTATCAGCGAATTGCCCACACCCTAACTTGCAACTCAATAGAAATAACTGTCACAAACAAACATATGCGCAGCAAAATTTAAGGGGGCTTCAAAAACTTTACAAGCTTGATGCAAATTTAAACTATAGTTATTCTACAGGCACTATGAATACATTAAAATGTGTAAAAATGCAGTTAAGTAATGCACAGAGGATCTCAGTAAATTATGATTATCTTCAATCCCTATACGGAAATTGCAGAAAGATAACGCAGATTTTTACAATCATCAGTGATCCATTCAAGTAATGCAAAATATGCAAAACCCATAAAAACAGAAATAAGAATTAAAATATAAGTATAAAAGCAGAAACAAAACTAAAAAAATAGAGCATCTCAGATAGAACTTTCCCCATAATTTTCTTCATGAGCAATCAAAGTGCAAGGATAACAATGGAATCTACTCATCACTGATGCCCAAATCAGGGAAACAAAATTTCAATAAAAACAAAAACATAAAATCTACAAGTCCTAAAAACAAATATTCATACGCGAAAAAATTAACCTTAAAAAGAAAGACAAAGGTCGCATAATATTAATATACCTCAATGTTTATTGTTCAACCTAGTTAGGACAGATACAGACATAGATATAATGTGAAAAGAGGTTTAGACAAAGCACATATAGCGAGAGCATTAGCTTCGAAAGTGGTATTCTGAGCTCACGGAGAACAGGGATTTAGAGTTGTTTATGAGGCCAAAAGGAGGAGCAAGAGAATGGAAAACGAGAGGCAACGCGAATGAGAGAGATGGATATGGCGGTGGGGGCTTTTAAAAACTGGATTTTCTTCTTGGTTTGGGAAACCCTAGGGCGTGTTTGGTATTTTTCTTTTATTTATTTATTTATTTATTTTAGGATAATTAATGTCGTTTATTTATTTTTTTTAAATGACAAAGTTTAATTATAAAATTAGACTATAAATTTGCTAAATAAAATAAACATTATTACGTATTTTAAAAATGTTTTTTATGCTCTTAATATACATGTCAAATTTTGTATAAATCGAATATTATTTATTATATGATCTATAAACTTATATTTTTATGCATAATTTTAAATTACAAAAAGTTGCTGTAAGGACTAGTTTTGGACCCTTCTCCCACTAGAAATGAGTGATGGCCCAACGAGCTCAAAATAATATATTTGTTAGAGATTTGATCTTACAGGTAAGACTTAGCAAATTATATATGGGTCACAAGAGATTGGATTCACGCCAAAAAGATTAGAAAACATAGTTTAAAGGGAAAAATGTTCCTTGGTCAAGTTCGAGGATCAAGTGTTTTTATATTCACTCAAACTTCTTTAAGTACAAGATGTTTTCTCTCTCTTTCTCTTGTTTGATTTTCTTTCTCAGTAATTACATACCATAGTTCTCACGAGGGTCTTTTCTTTATATAGTCTTACTCCCTTTCAATCTCAGCCTTCCATCTGTTGATTGTGTAAGTGATCTTCTAGATGCTTGTCCTATCAGAACCCTCCTGGAACCTTTGTATATAGCTGTAAGGCTCAACATCACTATTCAGACATCATTTCCACATAAATGCGGTCAATTGGTTAGGTGCAGAACATTTAATGTGATGGTAGCAGCTTTCTTCTCAAATATTTTTTGGTTCACTTTGGACTCTTTTATCTGAAACTTATCCCTAGAAGTATGGTACCCTCTTGCTTGGTATCTTTTAGGAAATTGGGCTCTGATCCCCCCACAACGTTTTCCTAGGAAGTTTGGATCCTCGAGAGACAACCTTTGTTCGTCATTACTTGTCCTTATCCTCGTCCCTTTGCTACACAAACTTATGTTAATGTCCAACCCTCCTCAGGTTATCCTACATCCTCGAATAAAGCCCACGACCTAATATTCCTACTTGGCTAATTTATCCCCACAGTTGCAATTTAAATAATTTTTTAATGATATAGTTATTGATCTTTAATTTTCTATAAATTTTGCAAGCACAAAAGATATAAGAAGAAAATGTAATTCAATGATAGTCTTGGTAAAATTCACATTCAATAAAAATATATTAAGTAAGATTATAGCTTTAAGCTGCAACTGATTTTATAGCTAAATTTTATCATTTTAAAAACACTTAAATTTATTTTTTGGGGCGTGTGTGGATAGAAAGTGAAAGGCCAACAAGGATCGGCTTTAACATTTGAAATTTATAAATTCATTTTTTGATGATTACTCTTTTAACATAATGCTTTTTTTTTTTAAATAAGTAACGGAAAATATATATTAAAGAAGAACACAGCCCCGTACATAGGAAATGTACTAGATAGGTAAAAACAGTAAGAAACCAAATTACAATTATCAAACAAAACAGGAAGACAAAAACAAGAACAAGATGGTAAAAACTAAACACCATTCAAGAAGAGTAAAAAAGAAAAAAGACTTAAACTCAAGAATGGACCATTTGCGACCCTCAAAACTTCTAGCATTCCGTTCCTGCCAGATACACCACATCAAACAGTGCGACACCATCCTCCATATAACTATATTACGATGACGCTTGAAGTTGCATGACCAACAATCCAACAAATCCATTACCCTTTACGGCATCACCCAACAAATACCAAACAAGCAAAAGACCATACTCCACATCTCATAAGCTAAAGAACAGTGAAGGAGGAGATGATCTACAGATTCCCCACACCTTTTGCACATATAACACCACTCAAGGACAACAAAATACCTCTTCCGAAGGTTATCAATAGTTAGAATCTTGCCTAAAGCCGCAGTCCAAGAGAAAAAAGCTACTCGGTGGGGAACCTTCGATTGCCACATCATTTTCCACGGGAAAGAAGTGGCGGTAGAGGGGGATAGGGAGTGATAATACCCACTCACCACGAAACCCTGACTACTGGCTGGCTTCCAACAAAGTTTGTCAAAACCAACACCTCGCACCTTAGTGGAATATATCAAAACCATACACGAATCCAAAGATTGTGACTCTTGATCATTCACTAAGCGGCGAAAATGTAAGTCCCAAAAAATTCTCCCATTTGCATTGCACATAACCTCAGAGATCAAAACATCCCTTGTCCTACTATATATTATATAAATCTGGAAACGCCTTCTTAAGAGGACGATCCCTACACCACACATCATCCCAAAACTTCACACGAGTACCATCACCCACATCATATCGAAGGAACTAAGAAAAAATCAGCCAACCTCTTCTAATGGACTTCCACATACAAACACCATATGCCCCAAACATGGGTTTTGTACACCAATCACCCCACTCATTCCCATACTTCGCCCTAATGACCCTTCTCCAAAGGGCATCATTCTCCACACCATAACGCCACAACCATTTGGCTAATAAGGCAGAATTAAACCTTCTCAAGCACCGAATGCCTAGCCCTTCATTCTTCACTGGCCTACATACCTTTGACCAATTTATTAAATGAAGTTTACGTTCATCATTGATACCATTCCAAAGAAAGTCTCTTTGTAATTCCTCCATCCGCTTGGCCACCTTAACTGGAATAGGGAAAAGAGAAAGAAAATAAGTAGGCAGGCTAGAGAGAGTACTCTTAATAAGGGTAACCTTGCCCCCTTTAGATAAATACAATCTCTTCCATCCAGCTAGCCTTCGCTCCATCTTTTCCAAAATAGGATTCCAAACCGTCCTGTCTTTAAAGGAAGCACCCAACGGAAGACCAAAATATTTCAGTGGAAGAGCAGACTCTTTATAGCCCAAAATCTCCACTAGCTCATGCAGATTAGGCACATCCCCAACTGGAACCAATTCAGACTTACCTAGATTAATTTTTAGCCCTGACACCTCCTCAAATCTAGAGAGAATCCCACGTAGAGCTGTTATATGATTGCTGTCAGTATCACAGAAAACAAAAGTATCGTCCGCAAACAACAAATGAGACACCGTCAACAAGGAACCAGATGCATTCCTTACTGAGAAGCCCGAAAATTGACCTGTCGCAGTAGCTCAGTTTTCGGGCTTTTCATATTGAGTGTCCATTTCATAAATTCATATTTTTGGCAACTTATTTGTTCAATGCAAGATAGGAAAAAATAAAAATTAAAGGTTAGCTTGTTTCTGAAAAAATGAAACTTAAATTATTTGAAATAAAGCTGAAAAAAAAAAAAAGGTGAGACTCACAAATAATACATTAAATAAACAAAAAGCTAGTTTATAATTAAGTGCCAACGTGCACATTGAATTAGCTAGTATAATAATATCCCAACAAGAACCTAACAAGGTATTTGTTTGATTTATAAATTTTATTTAAACCAGTTGGTCACATGATGTTTAATGGTGTTAACATAAAAAATGTGATGGAAGATTTAAATGTTTTCAATTAATTTTTATATGGGGAAATTGCATTTTACCCACCTATAGTTTGGCCCGTTTTAACAATGCCTACCCGTGGTTTAAAAGTTGTCACTTAACCCACCTGAGGTGGCCTCCATTAGACCCCCGTTACCCACCTCTGCCCTTTTCGTTAGAAAATCCCCTTTACTATATAAGCCAAAATTAGAACCGAATTAGAACCCTAAAAAAAAGGAATGAGCTCTCTCCCTCTCTCTACCTTAGAACCCCCAAAAATCACCATCAATCTCTCTTCAGTGATGCACGAGTTCAATATCCCATCCATAAACTTCATTATCATTGATAAATTCTCGATCCTTGGTTTCTCCATCAGAAACTGATCAAAATCTTCAATCACAATAACGAGTTCAGATTCGAATCTTTCGAGACCTTGGAGACATCGATGTTGTAAACATCGTAGGACAAGAAGTTAGCCATGGCTGCCACGAAGCTCGATTTCCCTGTGGGAAGGACAGTAAAAGATTCGAGGTATCCACCAGTTTGATGGTAATACTGTTTGCCTTTGAGGAAAGATTCGAGGTCGAACTTTACCTTGTTTTTGAGATCTTCTTCCATGGAGATGGTTTCGAAAGTCGAAGGATGCGTGAAAGGAACAGATCTCCACCATCCGTTGCCTTGTTGGTCTTTGCTGGCATTTTTTTTTTTCAGGTTTTTTTTGTGTGCAAATCTAGGGTTTTTTTTTTTTTTTTAGAGAACCCAGCAAAAGAGAAGAGGTTAGAGTTTTAGAGAGAGAAAGCCTAGGGTAAAGATAGAATCCGGCAAACTGGTGGATACCATTTATTCTTAATTTTTGTATTTTATTTTGTGATTGTTTTATGAAGAATTAAGTAGTCAATTTTTGGATTTAATAGTGGAAGGCTAGTGAATCTGTGGGTGTATGTTCACATGGATTTGTGGTTTTGTTTGTGACCGTAGGTGTACTGGTTTTCTTATCATTGTAAAAGTATGTTTGGCAATTGCAGTGGGCATTGGGTAAGAACGTTAAACGCATCATTCCATATACATTTTTGGGTTTTGATTGTGAAGAAGAAGAAGAAGGGGAGAAAAGAAGAGAGATACATAAAATATAATGAAAAAGACACATTTACTCCTATTTTTAACGCTGAAAAGGGAGAGGTGGGTAACAGGAGTCTAATGAAGGCCACCTTAGGTGGGTTAAGTGACAACTTTTAAACCACAGATAGGCATTGTTAAAATGGGCCAAACCACAGATGGGTAAAATGCAATTTCTCATTTTTATAATATTTGACTTGTATATGATTAAGTAAGTAAAGTGATTTTTATTATTTAAATTATATATAATTAAGTAAATTTGTAAATGTGTTCATAAATTTTAAAACTGCTAATATACTCTAACTTGGTAATTTCTAACACATTTGACAAATTAAAAAAAAAAAAAAAACTAAAATGTTTGAAGAATATTAAAAGGATGAATATAACTTAAAAACATATACACTTATGGTTATCCACGAGTTGGATTGGGTCAAGTTTGTGCCCAACTCAAACTTGACTCGATCAACCAAGAAGAAGAGTCGGTTTGGGTGACTTGGGTCTCTTTGTATTGATTGGTGTCGAGAAATAGCATATATGGTTGAAACTTACCGGATTTTGTGAGACCATGTCAAATATGTTGAGATCTATATGCGATATTTCTAGATCTCATAAGATATGGACCAAATCTAATTGCAGAAAACCTTATTCCGATGGAGAACGACGACTTATGATGGTGAAGATTGGTCAGGCTAGTTGGAATCAAGTTTTCATGCAACAACCTGACAATTGACATACCATAATTGGTTTTTGAGGGTGGTGACTTGTCGTTGACCATCACAGGCATCGAGTCAGATCTAGTCGGTTGGGGCGCATGGGTCGGTTCCATTGATTGCTTGGACATCCCTTATATACACTGATTTGATGGTTTTTTTGTTGTTGTTGTTGTTGTTGGGGGTATTATATTTTTTTTGGGGGGGGGGGGGGAATATATTTTTGTTCTATATTTAAAAAAAAACATGTAGTTCCTATAAAAAAAATGTCGTAGTTAAAATATAAATATATTTTATGTATATTAATAGATATTTTATCAATAATTACTATAATACTAATAGGCTATTATTTGAACTAAAATAAAAATAAAAATTACTAGGTAATTTATGGGTTTAAAAAAAAAGAGAAATGCTATGTCCATAATATTGTTATAATACTTTCACAACAAATTATAAGTGGTAGTTTGTTATTTGCTGTTATAGATAGGCAAAAAAGTAATTTAAATTGTGAATTCAAATTAGAACTAATAACAATTTACCACTTCTGATTTGTTGTGAAAATATTGTGAACCGTATCACCTCTTTTTTTTAGTGGGTCATTATTTTAGATACAAGATAAAAATTATACTTTAATCTAATGTAAAGATATATGCGTGACCAGTGCATACCTCTGGTATAATAGTCACTCTATAAATATTATATTTGTGAAGGTGTGGGGGAAAGACCAGGTTCAAATCCCCGCGAAGAAACTTCATTCACGTATAGATTTAGATTAGGCTGAGAAGAAAAAAAAAGAGAGGCATATGCCGATGTGCGTGTGAAACTACCTACGTGAGAAAACGTCTGCCCGAACCCGAAGTGGTTATCTTCCAACTCTTTTTGAGCTCAGCAATGGCGAAAGTGCGAATGATAGGCAAGTAACTCTTCAACTTCCCCTCCCACTTTTTGTAATGCAATACGATAATCAGCCATTCTCTCATCAAGCTCCAACTAATCATTTCTCATTCTCTCTGCGTTCTTTGAATGGCTCTAATTGAAAACAGATATAGCCGTTAACTTCACAGGTCAGTCAGGCATTTCGTCAAACACGTTTCAAACTTTAATTTTCTTTAGTATATTCCTTAAATCAAATATGAATTTCGAGTTTCAAACAACAGATGGCATGTTCAAAGGGATCTACAATGGCAAGCAATGCCACGTATCGGATATAGCCATGGTTTTGAGCAGGGCTTGGAGTGCAGGCGTCGACCGAATCATCGTAAGTCTTATAAGACACTGCCTTTTGCTTTGTTTGGTGCACAATTTGTTTTAAACTTGTCAATAATTTGGTTCCTAAGTATTTGCAAGGACCAAAGCGACTGAATTTTGACGACTTAGATTATTATAATACTTTTGATGGGCTTAGTGAAGTTGGGAAAACCATTGGAATTTGGACCATAAAACATGGGGTTCAAAGATTTCAATTATTATTGTTTATGTTTCTTTTCTTTGCCTGCTAGTTTTCTTTAGTTACTGAAATTGGGGAAATTTAGATAGCCAATTAGCAAATTCAGAAAGATTAGTTATGAATTCAATTGGGTTTATTGTAGTGTTCAATATGGTTTGTTTGTGGTGTAGGTGACTGGTGGGTCACTTGAAGAATCAAAGGAAGCTCTTGCAATTGCAGAAACGGATGGTTTGTTAACAATATTTATATATATACCTTACATTTTCTTGTTTTTGGGCTATGAACACTTTATATATGTTTCTCAAAATGGGGTTTTCATCAATTTGATGGTTCATTGTTTGTCACAGGAAGGCTCTTTTGTACGGTTGGTGTGCACCCAACAAGATGCAAGGTTGATTATTGTTCCTTGAAGTTGTGACTTAATTGTTTTTTCACCACGTATACCAACTATGAGTTTAATGGCATAGTTTGGTAATCAAAGTTTGTCATTGTGAGATATTGTGTTTTGTTTAGGAGTTTGAAGAAAATGGGGATCCAGAAAAACATTTTCAGGCTCTTTTGTCATTGGCCAAAGAGGGGATTGATAAGGGGAAGGTATGTCTTATTGTCTTGATCAGAAACTTCAAGTATAGATGATATGCAATTTTTTTTGATAATTTGATAGTTACAACAAGGAGAGGAGATTTAAACCTTGGTTCTCCTCCTAAGGAAAGTAGACAATGTCACTGAGCTGCAAGGCTCGTGACAGATCATTTACGATATGTACTTGTAGTTCCTAATCAAGTATCTGTATGTATGTATATGTTAAAGTTTTAAATGATTTATGTTATAAACTTTTTGTTTTTCTTCTTTATAAAGCACTTTGTTGGATATGTTTTATTGAGATATGGATATTAATGGCACAAATGGTACTTCAATTGCATCTTATGTAGATATGAACAACAACAACAACAACAACAACCAAGTCTTAGTCTCAATTTTTTGGGTTTCACTATGGATCCTCAACAGATTAGTTGGGGTTAGCCATGTGTATTCTTTTTCACCATTCTATTCTTTCTGAAATCATACTCTCTATTACTTCTTTAATTGATACATCATTTTTTACTACTTCTCCTTATATTATATTTGGTATTCCTTTACCTTTTTTGTTCCCTCAACTTGAATCAACTCACTCTTTCTTGTTGGTGCATTAATCACTCTCCTTTGAACATGACCAAACCATTTTATGGGTTATTGGAGAAGTTGAAATGATGTAGGAAGTAATCTGAAAAAAATTTCATGGGTTATTAGAGCAGTTTGGTTCTTCACGAGTACTATTCATGTGTTACTGTAGCAACCTGGTTTTATTTTAGGTTATTTAAGAGTATTTTGGTATTTTGTTATGTTTTTATTATGTATGGATAGGATTAGTTTGAATAAGGTTTGTGATAGATTGTTTCGATGATTTTCAGGGCTTTGTCTTCATATAAATAGAAGATTATGAGATTATTATAATGATTTGACTTTTATCATCAATAAAAATATAGCCTTTGGCTTACCTATCAAAAAAAAAAAAAAAAAAAAAAAATCTAGCCTTTGGCTTAAAAGCTCCCTTAAGAACTTTGGTTTGCTTGAATATTAACTCAACAAGAGGATTTCCTTTGTTTTCCTCCAAGAAACTTAGGCTTTGGTGGACAATCGAAGTAAATCCTTGTCTCATCGCACTCTCGACTACATCAGTTGGTATCATAGCTAAAGACAATCCATTACTTTGTAATAAAGAAGATTGTAAAAGTTGAAAAAGATTGAACTAGTTACCTAAGTGGCTTGATGAATTGGAAGCTTTTCTATATAGATTTTGAAATAAGTTTGAATGGTCTCAAGGATTAAGATTATGAAGTAGGAGAAAGTAGGCTCTGCTTAGGATGTTGTACTATTATAATATGCGGCACCAGGCAGAATGGAAGATAATTATAAATTGGAGTTTGTTCTAAGGTTCTCCACCGATCTACTATGACTACTTTAACTATGACGATTTGGTGAAGGTGCATACTTTATTCCATGTTAAAGAAACCATTCAAGAGAGTGATGTATTTGATGCAAGTCTTAAACATTTTTAGGACATGGAAGGTTTCATGCACATGTTTATGTTTGAGGAAAGTCCACATGATAAAAAATTGGGACAATTTGATGGTTTGTCATCTCACGATGATGGTATTGTATGATGTGCCTTGTTTGTATTATATGGAAAATGTTATGTATGATCAAAATTGGGAAGATTTTATGACAAGGGAGTTAATTCAAAAAAATTGTAAAGAAGCAAAGATGGTAGTGATCTATATTTTGGAAGAGAGCTGCGTGGAATTCAATGATGGTTATGCTTATTTTTCTTTTATCACAAACTGCCCTCAAAGTAAAATAAAGAGAAATAAAGTTGTGCAACACGATGGAGTAAATTTTTTATGGTGGGATATCATAGAAAGAATGGAAGGCATTGTTTGGGGTTACAATAAATTGTGGAAGATTGAAGCCAAACTAGAGGATGGGTTTTGTCCAACTTGGGGAGAAATGACACTAGACAAAGATGGAAAAAAAAAGTCCATGTGTTATGTAGTGGCACCATTCACAGATGCTATTCATGTGGCACTATAGTAACCTAGTTTATTTTAGGTTATTTAAGGTTTGAGTTATATTTGGTTTATTTGTATTATGCATGGTTAGGATTAGTCTAAATTAGTGGTCATGATTAATTGTTTCTAGGATTTTTGGGTTTTTTATTTTATTTTTATATTTATAAATTTTTTAATTTTTTATTCTTGTAAATAGATGGATTGACCATGAAAAAGAACATGTTACATGTGTGACTATAAAAGAGACCGTATGCGACCCCACCATCCTTAAATCTGGCACATGTTAGATGCTACTCCTGCATTAATATGGAACATGTTGGACGATACTAAGCTAGTAGATTAGGAGTTTTATTTTATTATGTTTTTGGGCATTAAATAGTTACGGAATCTTTGGCTTGAGAATCCGCTGAGCATCCATGGTATTAAAAATTCTTTCCTTGACTTTACTATCTTTATTCTCTCCCATGCAACACTCCAAGACTCAGAGCTTTTCTTTACTATTGCTTGGGCCATTTGGTACAATAGAAACAAGGTTGTTCATGAGGGTTGTGGGCTCCCTCCTAATCAGGTGTGGCAATTGGCAAAGAGTAGTGTTGAAGATTATGCGTGTTCGGCATTGTGGGATTTCAGTCACCCAAGGGCTCCCCTAACCTGCTGGGTTCCTCCTCCCCATGGGTTTCATAAAATAAATGTTGATGGGGCGTCTTCTGACTTGGATAACTCTTCTAGTATCGGTGTTGTCGTTAGAGATAGTTTTGGCCAAGTTGTGGCTGCTCTTAGCAAGCCTCTTCAAGCTTGCTTTACTATTGAACTTTCGGAAGTGATGGCGCTAGAGCATGGTGTTCTTTTGGCTTAGGAGCTTCAGCTATCTAGGGTTATAATTGAATCAGATTCACTGAATGCCATCCAAGCAGTCCATGATAAGGCCACGGGTAGCAGCTATGGGCACATTGTGCAGGGTATTCTTCAAGTTAGTGAATCTTTTGAGACCTGCCTTTTCAAGCACTTAAGCAGAAATTTTAACTCCGTTGCTCATGAGCTTGCTCAACTTGCTAGAAGATCCGGAACTCAACACCTTTGGATTGGAGTCACGCCCCCTTGTGTAACTTCTTTTATTCAAGCTGATATGATGTAACTTGTGTTTTCTATCCTGCTTTGCAGGCAGTTCCTGTATGACTCTTTGTTATGGTTTAATTCCATATCACTTCCATTTCAAAAAAAAAAAAAAAGAAAAAAAAAAAGAAGAAGTTATGGTCAAATTTCTTACACTTACATTTAATTTAAAGTGTCCGTGGTAGCGGTAAATTTTTATTTTTTGGTCTGTGGGGAATGGACCCTTTTAGTAGTCCATTGGGTCTTGTTTAGGTATTATTTGAGTTTAGTTGTTTAGTTTGGCCTCACTAGTAAAAGGCCAAGGAGTCCAACCCTTATTAGGGGTCAAGAAATCCAAGTTCCACTAGATATTGGAAATAAGTTTTCTAAATTTTTAGAAGGTATGAATCTGTATTTGAGGTTTGTGTGATACAACCTTCTTCGAGGTGTGATGCCAAGGAAATCTCAGGTGTGAAGCCTAGAATTTGTTCCTTTTCTTTTTTGCCCTTAAACTTCCAACAACTTGAAACCTAGCAAGCACACAATGATTTGTAACCTTTTAAACCATAAAATTGAAAACTTCAAAACTTAAAACAGCTATCCATCAAATAGCCCCAAATATCCCATAAAGAGCTAAAACACTATTCACATCCCTGGAACTGAAACCCAAACCTTAGTTTTTCCTCTTTGTTTCATCGCCAAATTCTACAATATTCACCATTAGAATCCCTATATTCCTTACCATCTTTCAGCATTCTTCCCACCAAACCCTATCCCTAATTCCTCAAAATCAAGCTATCCATGAACTGCCAGACCTGACCCAGGATTTCCAAATCTAAAATGTTTTGTTCCCTTTGTCCTGCATCAAGATTCAATGGAAAATTTTTGTGGGTTGGGTAGATAGAAAATTTAAATTTCACCCCTTAGATTGAAATACTGTGTGCCACCTAGTATTTACTTATCTCAAACATACCTATGAAAAAACAAGTGGATGTTGGAAGTCATCCAAAGCCTCACGAGTGTAGCCTAAAAAAGGGAATCAAAGCTGGTTGGAAGAAATTATTTACTTTGTTTTTTTTCAAGGTAAGGTATAGAAAGGGGATTAAATTATGACATAATGTGTGGTGATTGGGTTTTCAAGGAGATGTATCCGGATCTGTATTTGATTGCTGCGAAAGAATAAGGATGCTTCTATGTCTTGTATGGTGAGTGTTAGAGGTGAGCATGGGCATCGCTATCAGAATATGAGATCTATTCATAGTTTTCATGACTAGGAGATGGAAAGGGTGGAATACTAATGGAAAGGATGGAATACATCACTGCTCAGTTGGTGTTATATGTGCAAGGCCAGATGTGAATCAGTGTATCATCCTTTGCTTCATTATTTTGTTGCTCATAATTTTTGGTCTATTTCTCGGTCTTTGGGGTGCCTGGGTGATGCCACAGAAGGTGATTGATGCCTATTGTTGCTGGAAAGGGTTGAATGGAAGGCATAAATATAGGCATCACGTTGAATGTGACTCCTCTTTTGTCCTAGGTGTTATGAGGGTGTGGAGAGATTGGTTATTTTGCTTAAGAGTGCGTTTAGTAGGGTGGAAAAGTAAGAGGATAAATAAGGGGGGAAGAGAAAAATGTAAGATGAATTGATAGTCTCTCTTGTTTGGAAAGTACAAAAGTGGTAGGAAAGAAAAAAATGCGAGATGATTATTTATTTAGGCCCACAATTTTAAACTTCTGGAAATGGAAGGAAAATAGGAAAGAAAGTGTCTTACAGGTTCGACAATATTATCCCTCATCTATTAAAAACAATTCAATACAAGGATAAAATAGGAATTTAATACAAAATGCTTTGTTTTCTCCATTTTTCTATCCATCTTGCCAAACACTGAAACATACTGGAAAATATTAATCTCTTCACTGAATTTTTTTTTTTATAATTATTATAATTATTTTAATTTATCCATCCTCCTACATTTTATTTTTTCTCACTTTTCTATCCTCCCTACTAAACAAAAGCATAAGTGTGGTATTTTGCGTGTCTTATTTGAATGGTGTACTGAGCTTGGGGGATATCTTGTAATACTTTTGTTGAGTTTATGGATCACTTAAGCTTACCATTGTAATTTTTTGGATAGCCTTATCATTTTACGCTTCTTTATATTAATAAAAGTTTCTTTATTACTCATATAAAAAAGGGGTCTGAGGTAACAGCTTGACTTTTATTTTCAATAAAAAAAAAAAAAAAAATTTAGCCTTTGGCTCAAAAGTTTGTAAAAACTTAGGGTTTGCTTAAGCACCTAGGAAGAGGCTTTTCCTTTGTTTCCCTCTAAGAAACTTAGGCTTTGATGGACAATCAAAAGTAAATCCTTCTCTCGTGCTCCTGATTGCATTATGGAAGTTTAGGTGTTAATTGTTCTTGGGGCATGGCTATTTGGTAAGATAATTGCATGCAAAAGAATGACCTTCCACTGTCTTTTTCTTCTTCTTCTTCTATTTATTTTTATTTTTTTAATTATAAAAATATCAAATATGTATGACCTCTGTCATACATTCAATTGTCAATTCATATGCAACTTATGTAGGTGCAGAAGTTTGCAGTATGATGTGTGGATAATCTTCAATTAGATGATAGTTGTTTTATGTTTTTGTAACTTATATATTATTTTTAATGTTGAATTAGGTGGTCGCAATTGGTGAATGTGGATTGGACTATGACAGGCTTCACTTCTGCCCGGCAGAGATTCAAAAGAAGTAAGCGGGCGCAAGTATAGTTATTTGTCTCCCTTTTATTCCTTTTTTTTTTTGGGGTTAAAAGTTTTCAATGCTCCTATCGAATAATTATTTTGCTTAAATTTTCTGCATTGTGAAAGCTAGGTATTTTGAGAAGCAGTTCGAATTGGCATATAATACAAAGCTGCCCATGTTTCTTCACATGCGTGCAGCTGCTGAAGATTTCTGTGAAATTCTAGAGAAAAATAAGTTCAGGTGCAATTTCTGAACCCCATAAATCAAAATGTGCTGGTTTGAGATTGTTACTAGTTTTAGCTTGGTATAATCCTATTTGCACCATTAAGTATAAGCTTTGAAGGGTTTTGACGCAGGGCAACCAGAACAATTAAACAGTAAAATTGAAAGATAAGCAAATAAATGGATATGACCTAGTAGTCAGCACCTAGGCCTAACTTGGAGTCAGCACCAAGTGGGGAAAACCACTAGGAGTCAGTCAGCACCTAGGGTGGGACTAGAGTCAACACCAGTCCAAGTAAACCAAAAGGCCATTTTTTTTCATTCATCGGAATATTAATCATCTCCAAAAGGAGTACAATAGTTTGCTTACATAGGGAAAAATAAGCCTTAATTCTAATTAGCGTAAGAAACCCTAATTGCCTTATTACAAAAATAACCTTACTTCTAAATATTAAAACACTAGGACCTAAAACAAAAAAATACAACTAACTTACAAAAAAAAAAAAAATATTAAATTAAAACAAAAATCTCCTAGTGTATCCCACATCAGGTTTTGGTTGCATTTTTTTGATGGCATCTTGTTATGCTGATGTTTGTAGGCTTGTTTGCATTTCTTCTGCTTGTTTCACAGGTTTAGTGCTGGAGTCACCCACTCATTTACCGGTAGTGCAGAAGATCGTGATAAGCTTCTTTCATTCAGTGATATGTATATAGGTGAAAGTGTATCTGTTTACCAGCTTTTCAATATCTTTGTAGTGAACGCGATTACACAATATCTGTTATAATAGGTGGTCATGTAAGGAACTGTATGAGTCTCATCTTAGGTTTTGTCTTCTCTAGAAACCACACTAAATGGTTGATTTTATTCTGCTAATTGCAAATTTCATCAGGTGAGCTGTAATGCATAAATCTTTCTAGAGGAATTCATTAATGTTGTTCTGGTTTTTATTTATTCATTTATTTTTTATTATCAGTCTTCAGATGTAAGTGCCCAGTTCAAAAGTTCTCTTTTCGTTCTTTTTTTATTTATTATTTATTTTTAAGATAAGATGCTAGAAAAATGTGTGGGGTGTTTTGAGAATGAGATAAACTAATTTATTATGTCTGCGATTATTGTCTAGGGGCTTCAAACCTATCAATGAACAATTTGTGAAAGAGAAAATTAGGTTTGAGGAGAACTGTAAATTGGAAAACTGGAAGGTTGTTGACAAAAAAAAAAAAAAAAAAAACCTTAAATAGATATGTTTACAGAGCATTGAGGGGGGCAAGAGTTTGGCATCTGAAATGCTGACCAGGCTTGACCAAATCAACATCCATCTTCTCGTTGTTAGTCAGGCATAAGTTAGTATTTTGCTGGGTTGAAGAAACGATATCATTTTTCCAACATATATTTTGTATGTTGCTTACAGAACAGTTTACGGATATAAAATCTGCTTCTTCCCGATCTCCCCAAGGGATCCCCCAAAGTTTCACACATTGGATTTTGTTTTGAATCTATCACTGGTTATATGTCCTGGTCAATGTCATAACTATTACTTAGTTTTTGGTATTGAACAGGAGTAAATGGTTGCTCTCTGAAGACAACTGAGAATCTTGAGGTTGTGAGGGGCATTCCTATGGAGAGAATGATGATTGAGACAGATTCTCCATATTGTGAAATCAAGAATACTCATGCTGGGATTAGTTTTGTAAAATCTGTCTGGCCCTCTAAGAAAAAAGAAAAGTATGATCAGGAGTGCATTGTGAAAGGCCGCAATGAACCCTGTTTAGTTCGGTTAGTGATTTTATTTTCCCTAGCGCTTTGTCATAACCTGTTTAATGTCATTTCTTTTCAGATAAATTATATTACTTATTGAATTTTTTTATGGATAGATGTCATATAGAGTTAATAAATGACATTTTTCAAGGGGAAAAAAATAATTTAAAATGATCAATAAAGCTTTGTTCCTATAGAAAAAGAAAAGCAATTAATTAATTTTTATTATCAAAAAAAGAAAAAGAAAAAGAAAAGTAATTTTTTAATTGTTTACTTGTTTCTTGAGACAATATGTTTCATGGCATTTTAGGCAAGTTCTGGAGGTGGTGGCTGATTGTAAAGGTGTCCTGGATTTAGATCAGTTCAGCAGGACGTTGTACCACAACACATGCAGGTAATTCTGTTAATCTTGATCTTGGACTCTTACAGAATGATAGAACTGCTTATTACTTAGATGTGGATATTTTACCAATTTTACCATTATAGCTGATCAATGATTCTCTTTTTTGGGAATATCAGATTGTACCGTTAATTTAATCAATAATTCTCTGTTCTTGGAATGCCCTTTTATTTATTTATTTATAAATATTTTTATATGTGTGTGTGTGTCTGTATAATTTTCATAAATATTAATTCCAACTAAATAATTCATTTTAAGAGTAACCTGAGAGTGATATTTTCTGTTTGCCACCAGAATTGCTTTATTGACATGGTTTATTTTGTTTGCCAGTGCAGACATTCATTGTTTCACTTTATGAGACTATTTTGTTGTGCAGGGTTTTCTTTCCTCATGACTTGGATTCTGCGGCAGATGCTATCCTTGCAGGTGGTGATGATTCTAATAAGTGAAGCAACTTCTTAGGGTATTAGGAGACTATGCTGAGATCGTATTTCTTCATGACAAAGACTGGTCAGTTCTCTAGTCCTCCACTCTACTGAGAAAGCAACAAGTCTCAGACTCTCCAGTAATATTCTGAATATTGAAAAGGAATTTCTTGGATGGGGATCTGTCATGAGAGTTACACCTAAATTTGTATACTATTTGCTAACTACCTTGAGTTTTGGAATTCGGAATACCAAAGCTTTCAATCTTTTCATTGTCTGCCAAACTGTTCAAAAGGTTTGATATATTCTGAAATTGTAATGGTCGCAGTGCAAAGTGCTCATGATCATTGTTCTTGCGAACAAGATACCTGTGCTTGACCCAGGTTGTCATATTATTATCTCCACCTGTGAATGAGTTTTGTGATTTTCTGATGTCTACTATTATAATTTATAATATAGAAGAGCAGCAATATACTGAAGGGAGATAAAAGTTGCTTCAAAGTAGAGATTTGGCTATATCCTAATTGCAAATCTATGCATAAAATAAATTCTAAAGAGTGGGATTGTCTTTGATTAGTTAAGGATGATTATAAAGTAGATGGGAGTCTCTGGGTTATATAATGGAAAAGATCTCTCTGAAACTTTCAGACATTGACCACTTTAGCCTGTTAGTTTAACTCAAGAATATGTTTCGTAGAAAGAGCATTTACTTAGGAGGATGGGTTTTTCCTCACTGAAAAATTTGGTGCTTCTAGTTATAGTGATATGTACCTGTTGAATCAAGGATTTGTAGTCAGGAAAGTTTGCAACATACATGAACTTGCATCATTAATCCAGATTCTAGAATAACAACAAATTAGGGGGGTTTTTTGGTAAGCAACTAGGGCTTGTCGTAAACTATTTTACAATTATATTCATCAATGGATTATTCAATAATTCCACCTTTGAGAAGGACAGTTTAGGCAGTTCAGCTTTAGTACATTGCGAATAACTCAGCCATAGTTACAATTTGGAGCCTTATGGACAAGGGGGAAGAATGACTTTTTGCCAGGGAAGTTTACTCAGTGTTTAAATTCTCATACAACACTGTACAGCCTGGAATTATAATCTCACCACAAAGGACTGCTACCACAAGCTTTTCCTTCTACCCTCTTTATTTCAATACTCAAATCTGTTCACGGAGGAAGACTTGGAGACTACAAAGAGTAAGGTTCTGGAAGCAGAAGGGGTGCACTACTTGCAGTACTTATCCAAAAGCATATCCAAGCACCCACTCTTTGACATATTTCCCTCAGCTGCTGATGCTAGAAAGCAAATCGCTGCTGTCAAGATTGTTCTCCACATTTCTTTCTACCACCGGTGGAGAAGCAGACTGAGCCCTTTGTGCAGCCATATTTAATCGTAAAGGCCGCCCTTCAACCTCCTAATTCCACAATTACATAAAAAACAGGTTATTATTGATTAATCATTAGAACGATTCGCTTTTGTAAATTCAGTAGCCAAACTTATCTTACCACTCCGTTCATGGAATTCAATGCAGATTCTGCATCCTCGGCGGTTTCAAAAGAGACAAACCCAAAACCACGAGATCTTCCTGTGTCTCTCTGATAAATGACTTTGGCACTCAATAGGCCTCGCTGATCTGCAAAAGCATCTCTTAGACCCTGGGAAGTGACGCCCCAACCAAGGTTTCCAGCATAGACCTTGTGAGGGCTGTCTATATAGCCCCTGTTGCTGCCCCACATCTTTGGCCCCATTAATTCCCTTTCACCTCCCTTTGGCACTTCTGGGAAGTTCACCTTAACAATTCGGCCTCCAACTTGCTGTCAAACCATCAGAATCATTAAGAACAACATTAACTTTCTCCGCTCTTCATGTGTTCTTAGCTTTTGTAAGCTTCTGTAAATTATTTTGACAGTTTTTACTTTAAAGTTCATGTTGAAATTGGAAATGTATTACCCAGCCATCCACACACACACATACAATTTTAAGTTAATCCTTTGTTTTTTTTCATATGCAAATATTTGCTGACTCTCATATATTGGTATACTTTTTTTCATCTGCCAACTCCACACACACACACACACACACACAAAAACAACTTTAACGCGAAAAATGTTATTGCTACAGTTGATTGAGGCTCTATTGAGTTTATATGTGAACAGGTTTCCATTTCAGGGTAAGTCTTCCATGAATTATTTTCAATTAAACATGGTTGTTTTCAAAAAAAAAAAAAAAAACCATCCAATTTGGACTGCTTTCACTGAGAACAACATGACTTATTCTACAGCCTGTAGGTGTGTCACAAGCATGGTTGGACAAGAAATAAATTTAAGAAAGAACCGCTGGGTCTATGTTGAAGCCATTTAATGACAAAGGTAGAATTCTATTGACCATCCATGATTCTATTAGCAAAGCAGAGAAATCATCATTTGTGGCTAATTTTCCATGATCCCTATGCTACAACTAAAGGCAACACAGAAGGCCTCTATTGTTTCTCAAAAAAAAGAAAAAGAAAAGAAAGCCTCTATCCTGGTATGGTAACCACATTACTATAAATCCAAGTAATTCTACTATGCTTGCATCTAGTTCAGACAAACTGAGCATTCTTTTACTTGAACAAGGTTCTACTGCTATCAATGTTATAGTTACACTACAGACAAATGCAAAAACTCTATTAACCTACTAGCTTTAGGAATGGGTGACAAAAAGAGTAATGCTAAATGTGGGCTAGTTTCTAATAATAAATTTGTAACGCAATGGAATTAAAACTTAATAATCTTTCATTATGTTAAAATAAATGTTACTACTTACAGAGCCATCAAACATGCGAATTGCTTCTTTAGCTTCTTCAACACTTCCCATTGAAACAAACGCGAACCCTCTACTCCTGTCTGTAACTCGATCATATACAACCTAAATGAAACCCAACACAGCCAACAAACATCCTAAGATCACATTGGAGAAAATAATAACTGAAAGTGAAACAAGAAGATTGAGAGAATCACAAACCTCGACAGAAACCACATGTCCAGCCTGTTCAAAAATCTCAGCCAATTGAGCAGAAGTCATAGAATATGGCAAATTCCCCACGTACAGCCTCCTTTCTTCATTAGACCCAAATACCTTTTGCTGCTCTCCTTCTTCCTCTTCTTCTTCTTCTTCTTCTTCTTCTTCTTCTTCTTGATTTTCACTGAATTCTGCTTCTGGGTCTTGTTGTTCTGTGCTTTGGCTCTCCTTTTCGGTTTCTAAGTCGTCGAATGAAGCCACAGCATCCTCTTCTTCTTCTTCTTCTTGATTTTCACTGAATTCTGCTTCTGGGTCTTGTTGTTCTGTGCTTTGGCTCTCCTTTTCGGTTTCTAAGTCGTCGAATGAAGCCACAGCACGGTGAAAGTGTGGCAGAGAGATGAGAGGTAAAGGAGGGAATTTGTAGAGGTGGGTTTTGAGGTTAAGGGGTTTTAGAGGTTTGGGTTTTGATGGGAAGTGAGTGTGAGTGTGAGTGTGAGTGGGGATGGGAGAGTGAGGGAAAGAGAGGTTGTTGCAGAGTGAGGAGGAAGAAACTGTGGTTGTAGCAACAGCCATGGAGAAGAGGGATGAGGCTGACATTATTGTCAAAGATACTTACTTTTTCATATGTATGGGAACGAAGCTAAAGCTATTTCAATGTCGAAAGGCATTCAGGAAAAGAAAGAAAGAAAGGGCTTGGAATTTGACAGAGAGGAAAACCAAATGGAATGAAATCATGGATAAGGTTGGTTTGGTCTGAGAAATTTGTGTGTTTTGGTGGGTGGTGTTGAACTGTTGAAGCTGCTGGGCTGGGCTGGGCTGGGAAAATTGGAATGAAGTGTCTCCAGAGTTTTTCTAGTACAGTCCATTAAGTAATAATAACTTGTTTGCTGTGATCCATTCCATTTTGTTTGCTGCTTGGTGCTTACTAATATATCCCTGTCCTTTATTTTACTTTTAATTTATATATTACTAAAAGTTGAACAGTAGCGTTTAATGCTGCTGCTCTCACGTTGCGCCACATCAGCTACCACGCCATTTTTTTTTTAATATAATTTGTCCTACAATTTTAAAATAATTTTTATAATTTTCAGCCCTATAAATGCAACACACTATTATAACCCTATAATAAATCCAGCCCACTACTTATTTATTTACTTCCATTATCACCCTATAATAAATTTGTATAATTAATTCAGCCCACCTCTTATTTATTTAGTTCCACTATCAAGCCTTACCCAAAGTCTTTTCAGTTCAGCTTTAGGATTTTGTGTGAGCCTTTTCAGCTTAAAGAAAAGAAAAGAAAAAAAAAAAAGTTGAAACCTTTCAAGTTTTAGGTTTATTTATTTATTTTTTTATAATTTTCCTATAATTATTTTTAACATTTATTTTTTTAATATTTACACTTCTCTAACCCTTCTCTCTCCCTTACCATTTCATTTCCCCACTACTTCTATAATCTTTCTCCATCCTTTACCTTTTCATCTCCTCACTACCCTCTACATTAATATCATTCTTCCTCTTTCCTTTCACCTTTTTTTTTATTTTTGTCTCTTCTTATTCACACCCTCTTACTATAATTTTGTCACCATCTCTTCTATTTTATGCATAATATTTCCTCACAAAAAAATGGTTCTCTCTCTCTCCCTCTCTCTCTCTCTCTCTCTCTCCTTAAATTTTTTGGTGGATTTTTTTATTTTTCTTGCATCTCTACTATAGGTTGATAATTTTTTTATATTTTTTAAAACTCTATTTTGGGTTAATGCGATTTAGTTTTGTTTTTTAAATTGTTGTTGTTGTTGTTGTTGTTGTTGTTGTTGTTGTTATTATTATTATTTTTTAATTCTCTTTGATTGTTAAATGTTATCCTATTGCGTTCTAAAGAATTAAATATAGCATATAAAAATATAATATTATTCTATTACATAGCATGATTTGGATAATTTGGTATTTATTCTGTTACATAACATGATTTTTTATAGTGCTTAATTTAGATGTTAAACTATGAGACTTTACTAATTTTTGTTTATTTTTTAATCCTTTGTGGTGGACAAAGTACTCTTAATAGTTGTATTAAAAGTACTCTATAATGCCATTCATTTAAAGAAAAGTAAAGGTTAGCCAAACGAAAATAATTGTATAGGTGACAAATTTTAACTTTTGCAATTTTATTTTAATTATTATTATTTTATAAAAATGCATGTATAGAAATTTAATTCTTAGATTTTGCTAATAATTGATTATTTGATAATATGTTTTGGGTGGCCAAAATTATAATTTTTACAAAGAAAATAACCTTAATAGATTATCAAAAACAAAATTTTATCCTAATATTGGTTCAATTAATCATTGTTAAGTTTTATTAATTTTTTTTAGTTTACGTTTTTTTTTGTGTTTTGAATTGTTCCTATATTACATTTATGATTGTTCCTATAATAAATAAAAATATAATTACGAAATACATTACTCATTATTAGATTAGTTTAAATTAAAAAAAAAAATTTAATAAAACTACCATAAAATAATTATCACGCGCAACGCGCGGATTTGCGGCTAGTTATCTTAAAAGTTAAAACATTGAGAAAAATATAAAAACGTCACATAAAGGTATTGAGTATAATACTTTACTCTTTGTGATATGTTTTATGTGTAAACTATTAATTGTGTAACACATAACCTTTTAAGGTTTTTTTTTTTTTTTTTTTTTTTTAATATTAAAATTTTAATAAGAAAATTATAAACTTTATTCAGATGGAAAAACAAAGGTTACATCTTAGAGAAGAGCCTGCTCTAAGAAGTAAGGACTCTTCAATCTAGGTTAATAAATTAACAACCAAAAGCATGTTTTGCTAACAAATGTGCTGACCTATTCCCTTGTCTACCTATATGAAAATACTCAGTTCTTTGAAATTCATAGAGAGAAGACAAACCCTCCAATTAGAGTAACTCAACACAGAATAAGGCCAAGATTCTTGGCATGATAGAGTAACTCCAATTATGCCCATGATAGTAGTACGGAGTCTACTAACACCCATTATGGGCCATGACCAAGGTAATGATAACAATTAAAGAGCAACATGTGTCATCATAACTCCTAATTGAGTAATTCTAGGATCACAATATTTATCGATAAAATCATGACAAATGAATAGAATGACAAAATAATCACTTAGTTTTTGTTGTGTTTCCACCATTGGTAGGCTAATGAGTTTAGATTCATATTTGTCACCTTTAAAAAAATGTTCAAAATATTCTTTACATGTTCAAAATCCAAATTACATAAAGTGTGATTGATCACTAGGTGGTCTAGTGGCACATCATATATTTGTTGTGTTTGGTGTTATAACCTAGTCAATTGTTAGCCCATGTCTTAATCAAGGACGGAACCACATAGAAGGTCCAAAATTCTCAAATATTATATTTTTACTACTATATTTAGCTAAATTTTTCAAAAGATATATGGTTGCCCCCTCTAAACTTCTCAAATATTAGATTTTTACCCCTAAATTTACCTAAAATTTACAAAAAAGATACATGATTGCGCCCCTTGGCCCCTCCCTCCCCCAAAAAAATTATGCATATTTCTTGTATGACACTTTTAAATTCGTTCATTTTTTTTTTATATTTACTATTATCATGGCTCCCCCTATTCTTAAAATTCCGGTTCCACCCTTGGTCTTAATGGTAGTTACTAGTCATTTGCTTTAGGGTTTTGGGAATAATATTTCCGAGCATTCCTGTATTTTTAGGAATAATATTTTTGGTAAAGTTGTTGCCATGAATTGGTAAAGAGAGGATGGAGAAAGACAGGAACAGACACTTTTTTTGTCTTATTTGAAAAGTCAAATTTTTTAAGGGAACATCATTTATTGTCTTGTCTACCTTTTAAAAATGTATAAGTTTTCAAAACTACCCTTAAAAAAATTTATCAAAAAATTGAATTAGTAAATTAATAGGGGTATAATAGTAACATTAGTAAATTAATGACTTTCATTTTTAGAAACAGGACAATATTTTGGGACATCTTAAAATGGAATAGAGGACAAAAAAAGTGGGACGGAGGGAGTATTATTCAAAACTAAATTAATATGTAAAAAATAAAACTAGCATCTATTCAGTTTTAATAAAATATAAAAAATTAAAAGATACAAAATAGTTATTTTAATACATTTCAACTCAATCATTTATTATCTATTAAATTGAAATTCAACATTTTTTTTTAAAATTCCAAAAATCATCTGTTATTGATTTTGTAATAAATTTCACAACAATTTCTCTTTCGATATACAAAATCAAGGAGTCCGTTATAAAATAATCTTTCATTTTGTTAGTTTTGAAAATATTTATAATGGAAAATGATCATTTTGAAATGGAAAAAGTTTAGCTCCAAACCAATACTGGTACTATCTTCCTCCAATCCATTATGTGGCGATTGAAGAAACCATTCATGTGTGATTTTAGTCAGGTGACTGTTTTAATGAGTCATGTGACTTGTTTAAATAATGCACACAAATAATCTTAAAAAACGTCATGTAATGGGTTAGAAGAGATTCCTCCAAATTTGAAGGTAGAAGTTGTCATTTTGTAATTTGTAATAAACACTAGAAGAATAAGTGTGTGTCTATATATAATCACTTTATAAGTACAACCACTTTATAAACAAATTGATAAAATATTTATTTTCTGGTTTTTAATAATTATTGGCACAATTCAAAAAAAAAAAAATTGAATTTTTTTTAAAAGTTTGAATCCTGAACTACATTATGCTCAAAACGATTAAATTCAATTTTCTAGTTTTTCATGATAAGTAAAATCTTGCAGATAAAACCTGTTTACCAAAAAAAAAAAAAAAAAAAAACTTTTCCTATGTTGTGTGCGTCTGAAAAATGTTATCATTGTGGTAAGTAAAGCATTTTATTTTATTTTATTTTATTTTTTATAGAATTTTTTTGATAAGCACTTTAGTGGATGTAACAAGATGAATGACATCAAGACCTCAGATATAAAAACGATAGGTCCACACATGATTTTCATTAACTTACTAAGAAAATTAGAACTATTTCCTAAATGATTAAAAAAAGTGCAATTTTTCCAAATGCATTATGCCTATGAATTCCAAATAACTTATTAAAGAGATATTATGGTAGTAAAAAAGTTGTATCTTTAAGAAGCGAACATTCAATTCATGGAGGGCATAGCATAAACCGTGAAGGTTGACAATCATATTTATTATCTCATTTATATGTCCAAAACTTTTCTAACTAAATAACTAATTAGTGTTAACAAATACAAATAAAAAAACCAAAGACAAAACACTCAAACAATTCTTTAGGGAAAATTATTGTGTACTCCCTCCTCTCACATGAATGGTGGGTCCTACTAATTAAATTCATGGTGGGACCCACTATTCATGTGAGAGAGAAGATTACGCATTTATGGTATTCCGAGAGTACCTAATAATTTTCCATTCTTTAGGGGGAGTAAAACAATATGGTAGTACTCAAATCTCAAAATGCTAAAATTTTAACTTTGGATCCCAAAAAACAAAGTGTCATACCAATCACAAATGTGCCTTAGATGGTCAACTGACTATTTTATTTGTTTGGGCTAACATTTAATTTTGGGGGACCAAATATAATTTTCTAGATCCATAGTTTCAAATTATATATATATATATATATATTTTTTTTTAATAAAAAATTATGGGAGTGTGGGGAGTGGTTGGGGAGGTGGGGGTCCCCTTGGTAGAATAGCTCTATCCACAGAGAGAGAGAGAGAGGTGGTTGATTTTTATTTTAAATAGTAATGTATTATATTTTTAATAATAAATTTAATAATTTTTTTCTTCATAATTTCTTATAAATATGAATTCTAAAAAATAACAAAACTAAGCCATTCTATAGTGTTTAGTATCAGTTTGAGAACAATTTATCTAGTTTTTTGCTGAGAACCTTTTACTGAAAGTGTGCTAAAGTATACTTATACCTTACATAAAAGTTAAAAGTTGAAACTGATGCCAAATAAACTCTTAATGACATAGTTTTGCGGACGGAAGGATTACATACATTAAAAACTTAATTAATAAGTTAACGGATGAAATGGAAAAAACAGTAAAATTATAGCGATAAAAAATGAAAATAGGTTAAAGTTAGAGGTACAATTTATTGTTTATACTTTATAATTTTTCTTTTTATTTATTTTGGGGACATCACCTAAAATTGATGGGTGATAACTAGTAACCATGACATTAAATTTAAAAATACAAAAAATATTTTTGAAAGATTAAATAATTCATATAGTTATTCATAAACCAAACATAAAGATCTTACCTTCGGATGGATTTTATTTATTTATTTTTTTATCAAACGAAACGTGTGCATAATTATATTCTCCAAAATCCAAGTTGTTAGGCATTACATTTAAGAAAATCTAGATGTTGGAAAATATTAGATGTCCTAAAAGCATACTATGATAAGGTTTCTTTTATTATACTCTCTCTCTCTCTCTCTCTTCCAACCTAATAGGATTGGATTGAGGGTTAGAGTATTCGCATTCGGGTGGCCAAAAAAGGTTATATTTTACACCTTAAAAACCTACTTTGTCTATTTTATCAACTCATTTTACAACTCACCCTACATGCTAATTTTTATTTTTACATACAATCCAATAAAATAATATAAACTGCTGTATGTGTAAGTTAGATTTGGACTTATATGAGTGAGTAGAATAAGTTATCTAACAATACATTTACATGAAAAAGCTTGAAAAGATGCTAGTTTTAACATGACACTCGAAATAGAGGAAGAAAGTGATAATAAGAAAATAGAAAGACATGGGATGTACGTGGAAAACCCTACAAAGGGATGAAAAACCACGATGTGAGTAAGAATAGAATGTTCTTGCTCTTCTCAGACTATATTATGTGTGAAAAGAGGTCAATCTTGTACAATAAGGATGTTTTCCTTCTTATCTTATCAACTTTCTACTCTCTTCTCCCAATATTTATTTGAGTTCTTACCCTAAAAATACAGCTGCATGTCCCTCTTATAATCTGAGGAATATGGCTAAGTACAAGGACAGGTGTCAAGTTATCATTTTCTTATCTTGGACTTTTTCATAGCTGTGAGGTTATCTGCTAACTAGAGGATAGGAATTGCACCAACGTGGCACTGGGACTCGTGCGTAGGTGACTTTGCCACTGCTCAGGGAATAACCCTTGGACATTGAGAGGGACATCAGGAGTACTATGAATAATACATGTGTCATTGAAGTGGTCCAGCATGCACTCAACTAATAAGAGGTGTCCTCATAGCTGCTGACCTCAGAAAGTCACTGTCTCCCTTTTGTTTGAGTGCTTGAGTACCATCTCAGGTGCATATCTTACTTCCTTTTCAAAGCAGTCACGCCTTTAGCATGAACCAAGAACAAGATCCCTTAGCCAACACTTTCCCTTCCTCTGCTCACAGCCATTCCACGTGTAAGGTCTAGATTTAACCACATATGCATTCTCCCATGCCTTAGTGGTGTTATGTACAACTATTCAATAAAATAATATAAAATAAAAAACTAATTTCTCTCTCTTCTCCCATCTCACTCTTTCCTTTCTCTAGCAACCACCAGAAAGATTAGCTCAGTCACCCACCACCCCACCACCACACACACCCCACAGCAATCAACCAAAAAAAAAAAAAAAAAAACCTAGCTACTGCACAGTCCCCACCACCGATACACACACCACCATTACCTCTAACACCCACCCACCACCCCACCACCACACACACCCCCCTGCAACCACCAAAAAAAAAAAAAAAAAAAACCTAGCAATCCCAGTCCCCACCACCAATACACACACACCACAACCTCTAACACGCAAAAACCCATGGCCACCGATCTACCCAAAGCATACTTAGTTGCCGATCTACACAATCCAAAGTCAGACCTCCACCACATCGACCCACACCTTCCACCATGCCGATCCACAAACTCAGACCTCCACCACGCTGATCCACAAACCTAGACCTCCACCACGCTAATCCATAAACCCACGCCCTCCACCTCACCACCACAGCAACACTCCACAACCACGGCAACAACCTACCTTACCACCACAACAACACCCCACCACCACGACAATACCATATGCACAGAAACCCAGAAAAAAATCAAAGAAAAATCGACACAAAACCCATAAGCATTGAGCAAGTAGAGAATTGAGAAAGCAGAGTTTTAGGGAGAAGAGAGTTGAGAGAGAGTTGAGAGAGAAGAGAGTTGAAAGGGTCAGAGAAAGAGTGAGAGAGAGAGAAAAAAAATGAATATTATTTCGGTTTATAAACTCATGAACTGTAGGTTCTAAGAGCGCTAGCAATGGGGGGTGTAAACACCCCACAGTTGCTATTTTGCAATCTAAACCTTCAAATTCATTCAACATGTTAAGGACATATTTTATGTAATTGGCTAATCCTTTGACAAAATGCACTTTACTTGTATTGGGTAGATCTAAGTTGTGTTTAATACTTTAAGGAACATGTTGTTCAAGTCTAGTATTAAAGTCGTGAAGATTGGACCAATAAACAAGTGAAGAAAAGGTGTTCATTAAAGCTGGACAGATAGTTCGACACCTGTGGACAGATAGCCCGACAGCTTCTCGACACCTCTCGACAGTTGGCTATCTATCGAGCTCTTAAGGTGTTTTCTTATCGCAATCTCGACACCTTCTTGACAGCTGGTGGATCGATCAAAAAAGCTCCTGTCCCCTCGACAGCTTCTCGACACCTAGCTATCTATCGAGGTTTAAAACTCGACACCTTCTCGACACCTCCCGATCGATCGAGGTTACGGGAAATTAGAATTTTCAGATCTGATTTTCGGGCCAGGCTTTTGTATTTATGTAGGGTTTCTTTTCTCACAACCCTAGACCTATATAAGGCTTATTTTAGAGGCCGTCACATAAGAGAGAATACAAGGAGAACATATGCAAAAGGTGACCGATACCTTATTCTCTCTGAAAGAAGCTACTGCGTCTTTGTACCTTAGGGTTTTGTAACCAAGTGCTTCTTGATCTTCATTGTTGATGAAGTGAAGAACTTTGCAGCCAACATTCTTCTTCCTCAAGTTGGTGAGTGAGTCACGTACTAGGATTCGTGCAAAGGAGTTAGTCATGTATTGAGATTCGTGCATCATTAAAGGGTAGCGTTCATATATTGAAGAGTTCAGAGATTCTGAAGCGGTAGAAGGTTTTTGCTGTGAGTTCATTTACGGGGATTGTAGAGTCTAAGGACAAAGGTTTTGTACTAGATCTAAAACTTCTCTTTACTATAGTAGATTGCTTTTCGGGAAGGTTTCCCCCCAGGTTTTTTTACTGTGAAACTGGTTGGTTTCATTGGTTTTCCTAGGTCATCATATCTTGTCTTATTTATTTTTCCGCTGCATTCATTATTGACATGATATTGATGTTTGTTTGTTTTAATAAGTTTGATTCATGATAAATCTAATTAACAACTTGGGTTTAAAACTTATTAATTCTATCAACCGGGGTCTAAATCTCCCAACAAGTGGTATCAGAGTGGGTTCACTCTGATTGGATTAATTTCCTGAGTGTGATCCTTGACCCCTGTTGTCATGGAATCTCTTGATTGTTTTGATATGCATGATCTTGTGTTGAATGATAATGATGATATTCAAGATGCCTATTGCAAGCTTTATAATTTTTGTATGAAATCTCTTGAATGTTCTACAAAATTAAAAGCTAAATTTAAAAAGGTAAAGCTTGAAAAAGATGATTTGATTGCAAAATTGGATGAAGCCAATAATTTGAATGAGAATTTTAAAAATCAAATTTCATCTCAGGTGGACAAAATTAAGAGTGTGGAAGAGCAACTAGTTGAATTTAAAACTGAAGTTGAAAAATTAACTAGTGCCAAACTTGTTGTTGAGCCTAACTCAAAAGAAAAAGATTTCTATGTTCCCCCATTTAAAAGGAATAATGAAGAGTTGAAGGCTAATATTGTTAGGATAGACAAAGGTAAAAATTCTGATGAAGTGAAGAACTTTGCGGCCAACATTCTTCTTCCTCAAGTTGGTGAGTGAGTCACGTATTAGGATTTGTGCAAAGGAGTTAGTCACGTATTGAGATTCGTGCATCATCAAAGGGTGGCGTTCATATATTGAAGAGTTCAGAGGTTCTGAAGTGGTGGAAGGTTTTTGCTGTGAGTTCATCTACAGGGATTGTAGAGTCTAGGGACAAAGGTTTTGTACTAGATTTGAAACTTCTCTTTACTATAGTAGATTGCTTTTCGGGAAGGTTTCCCCCCAGGTTTTTTTACTGTGAAACTGGTTGGTTCCATTGGTTTTCCTGGGTCATCATATCTTGTCTTATTTATTTTTCCGCTGCATTCATTATTGACATGATATTGATGTTTGTTTGTTTTAACAAGTTTGATTCATAATAAATCTAATTAACAACTTGGGTTTAAAACTTATTAATTCTATCAACCGGGGTCTAAATTTCCCAACAAGTGGTATCAGAGTGGGTTCACTCTGATTGGATTAATTTCCTGAGTGTGATCCTTGACCCCTGTTGTCATGGAATCTCTTGATTGTTTTGATATGTATGATCTTGTGTTGAATGATAATGATGATATTCAAGATGCCTATTGCAAGCTTTATAATCTTTGTATGAAATCTCTTGAATGTTCTACAAAATTAAAAGCTAAATTTAAAAAGGTAAAGCTTGAAAAAGATGATTTGATTACAAAATTGGATGAAGCCAATAATTTGAATGAGAATTTTAAAAATCAAATTTCATCTCAGGTGGACAAAATTAAGAGTTTGGAAGAGCAACTAGTTGAATTTAAAACTGAAGTTGAAAAATTAACTAGTACTAAACTTGTTGTTGAGCTTAACTCAAAAGAAAAAGATTTCTATGTTCCCCCATTTAAAAGGAATAATGAAGAGTTGAAGGCTAATATTGCTAGGATAGACAAAGGTAAAAATTTTGATGAAGTGAAGAACTTTGTAGCCAACATTCTTTTTCCTCAAGTTGGCGAGTGAGTCACGTACTAGGATTCGTACAAAGGAGTTAGTCACGTATTGAGATTCGTGCATCATCAAAGAGTGGCGTTCATATATTGAAGAGTTCAGAAGTTCTGAAGCGGTAGAAGGTTTTTGTTGTGAGTTCATCTACGGGGATTGTAGAGTCTAGAGACAAAGGTTTTGTACTAGATCTGAAACTTCTCTTTACTATAGTAGATTGCTTTTTGGGAAGGTTTCCTCTCAGGTTTTTTTACTGCGAAACTGGTTGGTTTCATTGGTTTTCTTGGGTCATCATATCTTGTCTTATTTATTTTTCTGCTGCATTCATTATTGACATGATATTGATGTTTGTTTGTTTTAACAAGTTTGATTCATAATAAATCTAATTAACAACTTGGGTTTAAAACTTATTAATTCTATCAACCGAGGTCTAAATTTCCCAGCAAGTGGTATCAGAGTGGGTTCACTCTGATTGGATTAATTTCCTGAGTGTGATCCTTGACCCCTGTTGTCATGGAATCTCTTGATTGTTTTGATATGCATGATCTTGTGTTGAATGATAATGATGATATTCAAGATGCCTATTGCAAGCTTTATAATTTTTGTATGAAATCTCTTGAATGTTCTACAAAATTAAATGCTAAATTTAAAAAGGTAAAGCTTGAAAAAGATGATTTGATTGCAAAATTGGATGAAGCCAATAATTTGAATGAGAATTTTAAAAATCAAATTTCATCTCAGGTGGACAAAATTAAGAGTTTGGAATAGCAACTAGTTGAATTTAAAACTGAAGTTGAAAAATTAACTAGTGCCAAACTTGTTGTTGAGCCTAACTCAAAAGAAAAAGATTTCTATGTTCCCCCATTTAAAAGGAATAATGAAGAGTTGAAGGCTAATATTGCTAGGATAGACAAAGGTAAAAATTTTGATGAAGTGAAGAACTTTGTAGCCAACATTCTTCTTCCTCAAGTTGGTGAGTGAGTCACGTACTAGGATTCGTACAAAGGAGTTAGTCACGTATTGAGATTCGTGCATCATCAAAGAGTGGCGTTCATATATTGAAGAGTTCAGAAGTTCTGAAGCGGTAGAAGATTTTTGTTGTGAGTTTATCTACGGGGATTGTAGAGTCTAGGGACAAAGGTTTTGTACTAGATCTGAAACTTCTATTTACTATAGTAGATTGCTTTTTGGGAAGGTTTCCCCCCAGATTTTTTTACTGTGAAACTGGTTGGTTTCATTGGTTTTCCTGGGTCATCATATCTTGTCTTATTTATTTTTCCGCTGCATTCATTATTGACATGATATTGATGTTTGTTTGTTTTAACAAGTTTGATTCATAATAAATCTAATTAACAACTTGGGTTTAAAACTTATTAATTCTATCAACCGGGGTCTAAATTTCCCAACAAGTGGTATCAGAGTGGGTTCACTCTGATTGGATTAATTTCCTGAGTGTGATCCTTGACCCCTGTTGTCATGGAATCTCTTGATTGTTTTGATATGCATGATCTTGTGTTGAATGATAATGATGATATTCAAGATGCCTATTGCAAGCTTTATAATTTTTGTATGAAATCTCTTGAATGTTCTACAAAATTAAAAGCTAAATTTAAAAAGGTAAAGTTTGAAAAAGATGATTTGATTGCAAAATTGGATGAAGCCAATAATTTGAATGAGAATTTTAAAAATCAAATTTCATCTCAGGTGGACAAAATTAAGAGTTTGGAAGAGTAACTAGTTGAATTTAAAACTGAAGTTGAAAAATTAACTAGTGCCAAACTTGTTGTTGAGCCTAACTCAAAAGAAAAAGATTTCTATGTTCCCCCATTTAAAAGGAATAATGAAGAGTTGAAGGCTAATATTGTTAGGATAGACAAAGGTAAAAATTCTGATGTTAACGCTGAAGTTTCTAAACCTATATCTAAAACTCCTCCTAGGTTGAATGAAAAATATGAATTTGTCTCCATTTGTCATCATTGTCATATTGTTGGTTATATTAGGCCAAATTGTCCTAAGTTGAGGTCTCTGTCAACCTCTAAGGTTAGACCTCCTTTTGGGAAGTATAGTAGTTCTAAAACTACTCATGTTTGTCACCATTGCGGTGTTTCTGGACACATTCGTCCTAATTGCTTTAAGTTGTATCCTCATAAGCAATTGTCCAAACGGTCACAGGTTTCCTCTCAAGGACCTATACCTTTGTTTAGAGAGTTATTAAAAGTTTTGAGATTTTTAACTCAATGTCAGGAGAATTCTAATTCTTCTATGTCCTTTAGTAGACATACTAGGACATGTGCTTTTTCATCTTCACGGCCAAAGACTCGTGCTGTGTGGGTGAGAAAGGAGCCTAGGACTTAATTGTCTTTTTTGTTTGTCCTCTGCTTTAATTCTTTCTATCTAAAGTAGGACTCTATTTTCTTGATTTCTTATCTACTTTTGGAATCATGTGTTCATGCATCTACACCTTTCTGTCATGCCTTTATGCATATGCATTTTTCTTTCATGCATTCATGTTGTTTATCTGTTTTTGTTTGGTTGTTTAGTTTTTATTTTGTTTTGTTTTCAAAATAAAAATAAAAAGGAAAAATCAGAAAAATACAAAAACAATGTGTGTTTTGTGTACATTGGTACTTGTGTACATTGGATGGCCATTGAAACAAAGTTTTCTAAACTTTGTATCTTTTGTAACTTAGACGAGCATCTTTATACACAACTAAGCAAGTGAGCTTTGTGGCTCGTGTCTATGATGAGTAAGATTAAGTCATCTCTTGAACTTAACACTCATATCACTCTTTTTGACGGGTAGGACTAGAAAATCCTAAGAGAAAGACATAAATAACCATCTCACCACTGTTACCCGCTAATCATAATATGACACCTGTATGCTTCGGCATAGCAAAATTGCAGTGTCATAGACACCTGTATGCTTCGGCATAGCAAAAGTGCAGTGTCAAAGACATCCGTCTGCTTCGGCATAGCAAAAGTGCAATGTCTATACTTAACATGTTGGGTATTTCTTTTCTCTCTTTTATATGCCCATGCATAATATGCTTAAAAGAAAATATGCAAAGAAAATAAAAAACAAAAAGATTAAAATGCTTTAAATATGATTTCAAGCGTGTTTTCTAGGAGATGTGGGAGTTATAGGATGTACCTCGAAGGTGATAGTCCCCATTAAACAGTTATGATTGTGTGTGAGTTAAAGTTATTTTCTCATATCCCAGATCGTCATAACATGTATACATATATGCAATCTTGCGATTTTTTTCACACACAACACGCAATATTCTTTGCTACTCTTGATACATGTGCAGGTACAATGTGATTTGGCCATCACAAGTGTTTACATGTGCTTATGTATGCTCACTAAACTGTCTTGACTTGTTTTTGAAATATAAAATTGGTTAGACTTGTTTAGTGTGTGTGTGTGTGTTTTGGGATTTATGTGCTTAACATTCTTCTTGTTGAGAGATTTGTTTTTTCACATGTTTTGTATCCTTTTATTATCTTGTCATGCATAGCATCTTATTTCATTACATTCATGTATTTATATGAATTTCTTTGTGCCTCCTTGATCATCCTTGATCATCTTTATGTTTCTCGGGTGAAGTTTTCTAGCTTTTTGTACCCTTTGTCAATCATGACAAAAATGGGGAGAAATTGTGGAGAATATGTGGTTTCTTTTTAAGATTCTATATGTTAGGGGGAGAAATACATTTTTTTGTAAGGGGGAGATGTGTTTCATCTTGTTAGGGGGAGTGCTTACTTCCTTCTTCTTGTACCTTGGGTCTTTTGACCATTGTTTACATACATGGTGCTTAACTTCTTTATATGCTGATGTATGTTTCTTTCACCTACCTCTACATGTGTTGTTTCTTTTCTATCTTTATACACATGTTTCTTATACTTGTATACAATCTATTATTTCTGTTTCACACTAAGATGCCTTGATGAGTTTCGTTTAAGTGTTTCAGAAATACAGGTTGTTAAAGTCTACTTGTCATAAACTCTCTTCTTGCAAAGTTTTTCAAGAGTTTGTGTTAGGATAGATTTTATTGTATTCAACAAGTGAATATGAGTTGAGTGATTTATGACTTCTCTCATATCTCATTTGTTTGTTGTGGTTTTGTCACGGATTGCCAAAGGGGAAGATTGTTAAGGACATATTTTATGTAATTGGCTAATCCTTTGACAAAACGCACTTTATTTGTATTTGGGTAGATCTAAGTTGTGTTTAATACTTCAAGAAACATGTTGTTCAAGTCTAGTATTAAAGCCATGAATATTGGACCAAGAAACAAGTGAAGAAAATGTGTTCATTAAAGCTGGACAGATAGCTCGACACCTGTGGACAGATAGCCCAACAGCTTCTCGACACCTCTCGACAGCTGGCTATCTATCGAGCTCTTAAGGTGTTTTCTTATCGTAATCTCGACACCTTCTCGACAGCTGATGGATCGATCGAGAAAGCTCCTGTCCCCTCAACAGCTTCTCGACACCTCCTCGACACCTAGCTATCTATCAAGGTTTAAAGCTCGACATCTCCTCGACACCTCCCGATCGATTGAGGTTACGGGAAATCAGAATTTTCAGATCTGATTTTTGGAGCAGGCTTTTGTATTTGTGTAGGGTTTCTTTTCTCACAACCCAAGACCTATATAAGGCTTATTTTAGAGGTCGTCACGTAAGAGAGAATACAAGGAGAACATATGCAAAAGGTGACCGATACCTTATTCTCTCTGAAAGAAGCTATTGCGTCTTTGCGCCTTAGGGTTTTGTAACCAAGTGCTTTTTGATCTTCATTGTTAATGAAGTGAAGAACTTTGCAACCAACATTCTTCTTCCTCAAGTTGGTGAGTGAGTCACGTACTAGAATTTGTGCAAAGGAGTTAGTCACGTATTGGGATTCATGCATCATCAAAGGGTGGCGTTCATATATTGAAGAGTTCAGAGATTCTGAAGCGGTAGAAGGTTTCTGCTGTGAGTTCATCTACGAGGATTGTAGAGTCTAGGGATAAAGGTTTTGTACTAGATCTGAAACTTCTCTTTACTATAGTAGATTGCTTTTCGGGAAGGTTTCCCCCCAGGTTTTTTTACTGTGAAACTGGTTGGTTTCATTGGTTTTCCTGAGTCATCATATCTTGTCTTATTTATTTTTTCGCTGCATTCATTATTGATATGATATTAATGTTTGTTTGTTTTAACAAGTTTGATTCATAATAAATCTAATTAACAACTTGGGTTTAAAACTTATTAATTCTATCAACCGGAGTCTAAATTTCCCAACACAACATCCGGGTATGCAAACCCAAAAATTTTCCCATCTCAGCTACAGTGAGGTTGCTCACTGTTCATGAGGATGTAAAGATTAAATACTTTTTTAATCTCTTCTCTCTCTACATCTCACTTCAGACTCCTCTGACCTCTCTCTCTCTCTCTCTTTTCACACTCTCTACTCTCTTCCTTTCATGGTTGACGGTGAAGCCTCTTTGGGTGGCTTCAGATCGTTGGCGTGGGTGGCTCCAGATCGAGTCTCTACTCTCTTCCTCTCACCTGATTTGCAATCTTTTTATTTATTTATTTATTTTTTAAATCTGGGTTTGCTGACTGCATGTAGGTGGTGTTGGTGATGGGTCCTGGCGGTAGTGGTTGTTGATCGGTGATTTTGGCATTTATCTTTGGGGTTGCTTTTTTTTTTTGGTGGTTGTTGGGGTGTGCGGGGTGGTGGGTGGGTTTTGATTTTGGGTAGGTGGCTGGGCTTGGCGGTGGCTGCCCGGGATTAGACGAAATTAGTGGCTAGGTTGGGAGTGGTGTCCTGATCGTGAGTGATATGTTTATGGTGGATGGTGATGGTGAGTCCTTTTTTGTGGTGGTGAGTTGCAATGGTTGTGGTGGTGGGGGTTGAGTTTTGATGGTTGTGGTTTTGGATTTTCAGTGATGGTGTTGGCCATTATTTTTGGGTAATGTTGGTGGCGACAATTTTTTTGTGGTAATTTTGGTGGTAACAAATTGGGGTTGGTGGCTGAGTTTTGGTGGTGTTGGTGGTGGTTGAGTTTTGGAAGAGAAGAGAGAACATAATTTTTTAAATTATATGATGGTGATGATGTAGTTTATAATTTTTTATATTATATGAGATGGTAAAATAGATAAATGATAGGCCAAAAATGTATTGACCATTTGTGATGAATTAATTGATTAATTAGTCAAGTTTATTAATTAATCAAATTAACATGCAAAATGCGTGGTAGCACAAACAAATCACCAATTAACTAAAGTGCAGCGGAAATTAAATTGACACGGTGATTTGTTTACGAATGGAGAAAACCTACACGGCAAAAACCCCATTGGGTGATTTTAAGGTCACCATTCCCGAGAATCCACTATTATCAGAACAAGCGGTTACAAGTAAAGGAATCTCAGTACTTTATACCAACCTACAGTTGAACCCTTACCCCAATACCCAATTTGACTTGTTTTGTAGTGACAATCTCTCATTTTCAATGCACGGCTCCCAGTACGTGACTAACCAATAGATGCGCGGATCCCAATGCGTGACTTGATCACCAATTTGAGAAAGATGTTGGCTGCAAAGTTTTTCAGTTCATCACATGATGAAGATCACGAAACTCCTTGGTCACAAAACCCTAAGGTGTACAAATACAACAGCTTCTTCAATAGAAAGATGAACTAGGGCAAATTCTGTCTCCGGTCACAATTTGCATGAACAAAACTTTGCTTCACACTCGTGCAACTATGCAACCTTTGACAGCCCTCAAAATAATCCTTATATATGTTTAGGGTTGTGAGAAAAGAAGGACTAAACACATACTCACGAATTGAAGTGAAATTAGTTTTGAAAAACTGAATTTCATAAACCTCGATAGATAGCTATCTATCAAGTCAGCTGTCGAGACACGGGCTGAAACAGTTTTTAAGCCTCGATAGATGCTAGTTGTCAATTTTTAAAATCTATCACTTTCTCATTTGTTTTTTGGACAGACTTGCATGGTTTTAACACTTGAACTTGAAACTTTATTTCTTAAAGTATTAAACACATCCTAAATCTATCGAATTACAAGTAAAGTGCGTTTTGTCAAAAGATTAGCTAATTACATAAAATAATTGACATATGTTCCTAACATTGAATCACATATATCATAACAATAAAGTAGGTTTTTGAAGATGCAAAATAGAATTTTTTTGCATTCTCAACCGCTAATGCTCTAAATATAAGTACTTACTGTTCACGGGTTCTAAAATTTTTAAATATAAGTACTTACTGTTCACGGGTTCTAAAATTTTTAAAATTTGCATACCGGATTGGAGCATGTTTTTATATTCTCAGCGGTTAAAATAGTAACCGGAGGTGTTTCACACCCCGGATGCGAACGTTCTTAAGGGACAAACTTTTCATTAAATTATCCCAATAATAAAAATAATATTCTACTAGGTCTGAAGTGGCATTGGACTGTCAATCATTACTGGTGAACTGTACCTATCTACAAAAAGTCATGGGTCAAGCCTTGATGATGACTATGATATGGGAATTCAATCGTATTCCTCTATATATATATATATATATATATATATATATGTGGGTGGCACTGAGCATGCTGGTGAAACGTGTGGGTCCCAATCAAACACGTTTCAACCTTTTTTTTTTTTGGTGTGATGGGGTTATATTGCTTAGAGCATCAGCAGTTGCCTTCTCAAATGCCAAATTGTGAAGTACATTTGGCATTTGGACCCAAATTACTCTAGCAACTGGATGGTTATACCTGTGACCTGCCAAATTTTTTTGGCATAGTGCTACAGTACGATCTCATATGTGAGATTGCACTGTAGTGCTATGCCATCCAAAAAAAGAGTATTTTAATAGCACTGCAATCTGTTTAACAAAAAGAAAGAGAGAGAAAGAATAAATAATGTGTTGTATTGTAAATTATGGTAATTGTGAGATATATTATTTTATTGTGTAGAAATATTATTTTAATGAGTAGAATAGGAAAATAAAAGTTGGGATGCTGGGTGTATTGTAAAATAGTATGGTATAATTAATAAAGTAACTTTTTAGGATGGTAAAATAAGATGAGATATGAAAACCAGTTGTGGATGCTCTTACAATTGCTGATTGCTACTTTGATTTTGATCGATGTGATGATAGAAGATTTCATGACGATGATGAAACTTTTTATTAAACGTCATTTTTATTCAAACAATAATTTAGTTAGCCCACCGGACACGAAAACTCCCCTGGATCCTTCGACTGCGACTTAGTATTGCTCCATTGATTAATTTATTTACCTTTGTATACTAGTTTCATAGTACGACTGGTCTTTTTTTGCATAATTGTTTTAATTATATATTCTAAATTGTCCCTAGCAAGGACAACAAAAAAAAACCATTGTAGCAGTTGTTCTTGCCTAAAATTTAGTAACTTTTAGGAATATCATTCATGGAAGAGACTAATGAAACAATCATTGTCATGGCTGTTTGATATCCTGTAATTTTCGGTAGCTTTTGCAACCAAAAAAAAAAAAAAAAAGTGAAAAGAAAGGAGTTGAAAACTTAAAATGGCGCAAAATAGTGAAGAAAAGAGTTTATTATCTACAATGTGTTCAAGAAATAATTAGCTTCAGATATAATATATTAAAAAGAACTTTAGATTTTATTGATGAATACTTTGTAGTGTTATTGGTATCACAATTTTCGTTACTTTACTGTGACTTTCAGCTAGACAAGTCTGGTGAGCTTCCTTACTATGAATGGTGGAGTAAGCAAATATTTCAGGCTATACCATGGCCTAATCTTGAAATGGCATCAAATCCCAGTTTCCAAATTCTTGGTTATATACAAATAATTGGCCATCCTTCGAAATCAACCAACTACATTCAGTCTGGCAACGGATAGAGTACCATTCATATGAATAAGCAACAAAATGATGCCAATTTGAGTTATCCCATTGCACATCACAGTAAAACAATATGGTGCCCCAAATATTCACAGAGAATTTCCATTCCACCTCCAACCCATCTGGAACAGCAAGATAACCGAGATCATTATCTTGTGATTGACAGTGGATGTTCATGATCATACCAGATCCTAGCTTGTTCACTACTCTAACACGAACTTTTCCTAAGACGATGAATCTTGATAAGCCAAAGAGCAGCAAGAGTAGGATGGTGATATTCCTCATGTTACTTTGCTATTTGTTTCTTCTTTTGTTTTGCCACTATCAGTGTTCTTAAATGAATAGCTAGTTCTTTATAGCCACATTCTAACTCCCAAGCAAAGCACATGACGAGCTACCTACCTCTCTGTTCATATTTGTTTACGTACACATAAACTGCATTGTTGTTATTTACCTTTGGTTATTTGAAAAGAAATACCATGAAAACAACAACTTTGTTTAGTTAAAAAGAAAGATTATGATGAAGCCAAGTGGGTAATATTACTTTCCTGTGGGGCTGTCTTTAGTTCTGATGAAAGCCTAAGCTAAAAATAATTTCTTTCAGCCAAATTAAGAATAAGGTTTGGCTTTGTGTTTTTCTGAGGTTTTCATATGGGAATGTCAAACAGTCATTATTCATTAAAGTTGCAAAGGAAAGAAAATTAAGTGGCTCACACAATATAACAACTGATCCTATACATTAGAAAAGAAAGTGGATAAATTTAAATAAGACTTGGAAAATATGGCATAGGAACACAGTTCAAGCGAGGGACAGAAGGTTTCTCTATCTCATTATGTCAAATTAACCATAGGTCTAGCTCCTCTGTAGTTTGGCTGCTAACAAATCACAACGTAATTCTCAGCATGCAAATATGAAGGAACCCTTCAGTCAATCAATTTTACTAAAAAAACAAAAGGTCAATCTTCAACTTCAATGAAAGTGGCAACCTTCTGTTGTGTAATATCATATAATATGGCACATTGCAATTCGCCACAGTGTGAATCAAGAAGCTCTTGCTACAATATAATTCTCAGCATGCAAATATGAAGGAACCCTTCAGTCAATCAATTTTACTAAAAAAACAAAAGGTCAATCTTCAACTTCAATGAAAGTGGCAACCTTCTGTTGTGTAATATCATAATATGGCACATTGCAATTCGCCACGGTGTGAATCAAGAAGCTCTTGCTACAATATGTATGATTTAATAACACAAGCACCACCAAGTTCTAGGGAATGCATTGTGGTTCCATATATAGTTGAAGATAACAACGCAAGCACCAAGTTCTACAATACATCACTCCATAAGTCAGGTACATAGAAATACTACATTTTTAACATCAGCAACATCACACTCCAGTATCTCAAGTCACAGATTCATATCCATACATTAACACTCTTATTTAATTACGGGAACAGGCTTTTTTAGCCTACTCCACTAGTAGCTACGTACGTTAAGGCGTCAGAATCTTTAACCCCCTTAAGCCAGCAAGGGCAAGGAATAGAAAGAGTCTAACGTTTCGCAGCTAGCTGAGCCAAGAATGATTTGCCTTCGGCGCAACCACATATTAAGAAGGATAGGATAACCTTCCAAAAGAAACCAGTTGCAATCGCCAGGATCACAACAAAGCTTCTCCATCTGGTTGCGGGATGGGGATTGGTATACTTAAAACCAACCCCACCTGATACCTTGCTACATCAGACTGTGAGGTTACAGCAGTTATCTGGTGCTGTAACCCACTTAGGCATAACAAGGCCATGCCCACCATCGATCAGATCTGCAAAAGGGTGGGCTGGAGGCATGAGATGGTTGATTTGAAAGCGATCAAGATCTCCCCTAGAGAACATACTAGTGACCTCTGATATATTTGAACCACTGCCTTTGGCATCCTTTGATGAGTTAAAGGTACCACTATCAGACTGAAAGACTTCAGAACTCTGAGAACCAGTGCCCTGAGAGAGTTGTCCATCTCCAGTTTTGATCACTTCAGTTCCACTTTTTTCTTTGTTCGTATTCTTTGAGTTCAAGAAACGGCCTCCACATCCCCTTGGTCGGCGCATTGCATGGAGATGACGTGATTCATGCATATATGGCTGTAAAACAAACAAAAAACCTAAGTATTACAATTTGACTACTGGTTAACCATATCTGCATTTTCATGTAAAGAAAGATTTGTTTTCATCAGGAGAGAATGAGCATATTGGTATCAATTAGAATGAAATCTCAGAACTTTAGAAAAACTATCAATCTACTACAACTTAAGATTTTTGAACATGGAACGAAAGCTTAGATTTTAAACCATAATTTGCAGAAAGTAACAATAAATATATTCCATTTAAGAAATTTCTATAGGCCAACCAAATTTTCTTTAGATTGTCATAATAAATCTGATTTGTTGCCCACAGAGAACTCGATAGCTTCATAGCTGAGATGGTCAAAACTTGTTACTTTTGACTTAAGGCTACAAAAACTTCTGTTAGGGGTGCTTTCATGCTAGGCCAAAATATAAAGCACAGAGACTTGCAAAGTGGGCATGGAAGGAATGAAAGATGAGTCCTGTTCAACCAATCCTACCACAACATTTAATCTTCACATTGATCACAATACATGAATATTTCTTATAGAAAAAAAGAGAGTAAAACATTGAGATAGAAATCAAGGTGTCATACTTTACGAGCTCTTGTCAATTTATTCTCCATTACGGCGGCCTTTGCACGGGACTGCCGGCGCCTGATAATCCCATGATACTGCTTAGCATTAACATATATAGGTCCATCATCGGTTGCCATGTTCATAGGCAGCAGCATAACACGGCCCTAGTCATTGTGAATGGATAGGAATGTGAATCAGTAAATACTGCTACACTAACAGTTGTAGTGGATCATCAATAAGAAATAGCATAATTTTGGCACTTTTTAATTGATTTATTTTTTATCAAGAATAAAACATGACTCAAACAGAGGAATTCTGTTGCAAAGAATATATCGTCTTTATTTCTCTAACAGTGTCTGTGTACACTGGTCGCAGGTGGCACTACCACACACCAGAAAATGTGCTTGAAAGAATACATAAACATTAATAAGGATATAGATTGCTTCTTTCCTTATTTCTTATGTTATATGTGACTTTTTCCTCTTTCACTTTCCTATTATGTCACAAACCAGACCCTTAATGCAATTGTTTTGCCAAGGATAACAATTGGTTTATAAAGGTGAGCATGAACTGTAATTCCTCAAATAACCAGGCATAATTTTGGTTAGCTAGGAGAAATAAATCTCAAAAATGGCAAGAAATGTAACTCTCAACAATTGATTAGATAGGAGAAATGAAGAGAAGCAAACCGAAATTTGAGGTCCACAATTTGGGAAGACTCCATAACATTGGTCAACGTAAGGATACTTTGCATAGATCTACAGATTTAGTCCAGAAATAATTAGCTGTAAGTTACCACTCAGTGACAATGAACTAAATTAGAATATTATGATAAATAAGTGTAATGTGAAAGAAAAAATTTACCATAGGCTGACTAAATCCTAGCTCAAAGCGACCTCGATATTCTGACAGAGATGATTGGAGAGAAATGGTTGCCTGAGGTTTTTGCCCATCCCCTGAACTTTTGCAATTATCTGTATAAGAAACCTCTTGGTTGGTTAACAACAGTCAAATTGAAGTCCCTCATATAGAAAAAATTTCAATATGAAGTTAAACTACTGTTTGTATAAATTAGATACGGGAACTTTTTGCAGAATTGCAGTGCTATCCATTATGATCAATAATCAAAATAAGTAGCAACAAAAGTATATTAAAAAACCATGGAATTTTGTTAGCATAGTGGTAGCTGAGAGAGATCATATTATCAATCACAAAAAAGATGGTCATAATTTTCCATTACTGTGCAACAGGATGGTCATAATCCAGCTTTTGAATACTACTTTCTCTCTCTATATATGAGAAGGTGGTTGGACACTGCAATCCCAAAACTTTCCTCTACCAATCATAGACATCATTGAAATTTGCCTCAGAGTTACCAAATGAACAATTTTCTATGAAAAATAGTAGTTTTTGAGACAAATCATGCCCAAATGGTTTTATAAATTGAAATAATTTATATTTACATCTCCTTTATGTTAAGAAAAAAATTGGTACCAAACCAATAAAGATGGAAATCCGTATCCATACAAAATACAACATTTTGTTATGCCAAAGTAAATTGTTAGAGATCAGGATTTAGGACAATAATAATCCACTCTAACAGCTATGCTAAAAGTTTTTAAACTAATGTAGTAAAATTCAATAAGAAGCAGTTACATTTAGGCATTCAAGAATATTAGTTTACTCTTATATTTTTGTTTTTTCTATTTCTATATAATCATGAAAGAGCAGCATATCAATTGGGCCACAAACTATCTTCACCATAAAATTCACTAGCTCACAATTACATAGCGATCTTGCCATCAGGTGTCTAAGATTCTCGAATTAGTTCATGAAGTTAATGAACATATGCAAACAGAAAGGGATGATGGACAACCAGTTTCCATAAGCAGCGTAAAGTGTGCAGAGCTATTACTCTTACTACTCCCTTAAAGGCTAGTAGCTACAAGGCACTGCCATCTGGTTCCAGAAACATATAATTTTCAATCAAGAATGCCCATCAATTTAAAGAAACAAAGTGGCCATCTTTGTGATGGTAAGGTACTGGCTACCATTCTTGGTGATAATTGTGTTGTAGTCTTGTAGATGATGATGAAGAATACAACCAAATCATTTATGGTATGGTTGCAAGCTTGTATCAAAACACGAGTAACTAAATTTAACAAACCCAAGAAACCTGATCGTACCAAAATGGCAGAGCCCAAAGCAAGAGATTACCAGGAAAGATAGTGAATTGAGTTGTATTCCCTCTTTCTGCCCCATGTTCAGTACCCCTCCCTGCTTGTTTGTTGGCAATCAGTTGGTCTCCACCACTTGGCAGGTCCATGGAAAAAGACTTCAATTGGCCACAGGATTCCCCATAACCCGATTTAGAAGCAAAGGAACCCCACCAAGATGATGGCACCTGCCCCATAGAATTGAGGACAATTCCTTCATGTTCTTTGAAATACACAGCTTGAGTAGCCATCTTTGTCCTCCAAAATGGTTGGAAATGGGGTTCTGAGATTAACTGTACTTAAGAGTGTTCACTCTACTATCTGCAATTCAACCAAAATTCACAGCTTAGTCTTGCTACTAACTACAAATTCAACATAATATCAACAAAGTATATATTTATCCTACATGTAAAACAAAGTTCTTCTAGGAATTAACTACACTATAATGCTATACAACACATTTAATTAATCTCATATACAGTCCTGTCCATAGGAACATCCCAAAAGAGGGAATTGAACAGAAGAAAAAAAAAAAAAAACAATAGTAAAGAATTATTAGAAATATCCATGTATCAATCGAAACTTAATTACATGACTATGAAAATGAATACTATTTCAAAAAGGGAAAAAAAAGCCACAAACTTTCCATGAACAGAAACCAAAATTCCAGGGAAAAATCAAGGACAAAGAAAAAAGAATACACAGAAGAACCGAATTGATAAAAGAACAAAAACAATTAGATAGATAAACAAGAAAGAAAATAGAACCCAGATTAGAGCTTCACAAAGGATTACGTCAGCACAAAACCACACGTCACAGTGAAGCATAGAAATGATAGAGAAAGTAAAAGAGTTACGAAGTCAAGGTTCGGATATTCCTTAAAAGACCAAGCACAAAAACTGTACGGCAAGGGGGGAAAAAAAAGAGTGTTCAGTTTCACTCACTTCTCTTAGTACAAAGAAGCAACTTTGAATCATCCGCTCAAACAAAGAAACCCCATTTGGTAGGAGCCATGTCTGTACAATTTCAATGCTTAAAAGAGAGGGAGAGAGAGAGAGAGACGGCCGATAAATGCGTACCAAGTGTAATGGAACAACACGCACTTGTCCAATAAGCTTTAACTTTCATGCAAGTTCCTTGGTATCATGTGCTATATATATAATATAAACTCTCACACTCTCTCTCCCTCTCTCTCTCACAGGCACAGGCACACGCACACGCATTCTTCGGTTTTCTTAATCATATAAAATTTCACTTCTCAAAGTGGTCCCTTTCTTGGGGTCTTTTTTGTTTCCACATTTTTTAAAATAGTGACCCAACAGGGCGATTTCTATAACCGCCGGCAGTCTATATTTGGTAACAAAACTGTGCCTCACCCTCTTACATTTACAAGTGGTTAACCAATTTAGAAACTTTATTTTCTTTTGGTACGTGGCTCTCAGATATAGAAATAATATTGCAATTCAACTTTTGGAGATGTTCAGTGGTCCTCTAATATGTTTCTCGGGTTTCTAATTCGCACTAGTTGTACATGTTCTGGGTTGGCCTTTAACTCATTGAATGGGTAGGAATAAGTAGTGATTTTTCATGTTCTTCATTTATTTATTTAACAAGTACCATCATTTTTTTCGGTGCTCAACCTTAATTGTTAGTAGCTTACAGCTTTTGATACCACTAAAATCTTATTTATTTTGACTTCAGCCTTCCATGGGTATAGGAGTCTTTGTCTTAATTTTAAAATCCTAACTTATTTTTATCATTCGTTTACATACAATTTTTTAAAGTTTTTATTTTGTTTTTATGTATAATATATTTGAAAAATTATTAATTTACATTGTACTATTAGTATAAGACTTACATTGTAGACTAAATAAATGTGTACATTGTACAATGTTGTATACAAGAGTACAATGTTGTACACATTTATTTACATTGATAATATAGTATAAACCAATAATTGTCTATTATATTTTTATATCACTTATTTTTTAAACAATATAAATCAATGAAGATAAGCCCACTTTTTTTTTTTTTTTTTTTTGAGAAGAGAAAATAAACTCACTTAGTTACACTTTTAACTCATCATTTGAGGGGACTTAGGATTAGCTACTAGCTTAAGAATGACAGTGAAGCTCTAGGAAAAATATTGTTAAGGACATATTTTTATGTAATTGGCATGTCCTTTGACAAAATGCACTTTACTTGTATTTGGGTAAATCTAAGAAGGTTTAAGATGATCATTACAAGTGGTTGAATTGAAGACATGAAAATTACTCAAGAACTACTCAAGAAAAGTGCAATTTGCAGGTCTTAATACCTCATTGACAGAAGCTTGATCTGTCAAGATTCATTAAATCTCGACACATGTCTCAATCTATCAAGCTTACGAGATTCAGACTATAGCCAACAACGTTTTTATTCTAAAAGGCTATTTGTTTATTGTAAAGTTATTATTTACAACTATATGTTTTTGTTGGCTTATATTCCGTGCCAAATTTGATTGTAATTATATTCAATTTGTTGTACCCTGCATTTATTGTGAGATTTCATTGTAAGGGTTGTGTGTTAGAGAGAGAGAGAGTGTGAAGACTCAAGCATCTGAAGACTGAAGATTTCTCGCGGGTGTCTCGCGACTTAGCTTTCTGCGAAGTGATACATGTGCCCTGCACATGTTGGAATGCGAAGAGTCAGGCTAGGTGGAGAGAGCTGTGTCTCGCGAGTATCTCGCGGGTAAGGCCTTCTCGCGAGACACCAGCGAGACATTCTGTTCTGCCAGCCTGTCCAGTCTGAGTCACACTTTCTGTACCCACACTATATATACCCATATTACCCACAATTGAGATGAGAGCCTTTAAGAGAAAAACCCTAGCCAAACACCTTGAGAGTTAGAGATTGTTATACCCACAATCCTCTACACATTTGTTTTGGGAATTTTCTCATCTCCTAACTCTCCATTTCCATACTATTGAAAGGTTGATAGCTCAAACACTTACCATACCCTTTCAGAGTGTGAAGTGACGTTTTGGTGCTACTGGAAAGTATTGGAAGAAGCCGATGATGGTAGATGCAACATAGAGCTTGTTGCGGGATCCGGAGAACTAAGACAAGACACTATTCCGAGAAGCCTTGTTGGAGTAGGAGCTTGGAGGGCTTAGGTACATCGGGTAGATTAGACTTGGAGGGTCTCTTGCTAACCCATATATCCCAACTGATTGTCTAGTGGATCGATTTTCGCTTGGAGGGCGGCGGAGAGGTTTTTCGCCGAGTTCTTCGGTTTCCTCTTCGATAACACGTCTCAATGTTATCTGTGTTTGCATCTCTCTTCCCTACTCTTGTTCATTTCATTTTTACTGCTGTGTTGCTTTAAATATGGATTAGAGTAGTTGTTATGCTTATACGCTTATGTTTACACTATTCCGCACTTAGTATTAAGTTAGTGTAAAATCAACCAAGCCGTAACTTTAATTTGGGGGTCTAAACTGCTCATGTATTTTTGACACATTTCCGAGCTTTCAATTGGTATCAGAGCGGGTACACTCGCTGTGGTTTAAATACCTGAGTGTGATCCTTGACCCTTTTTGAGATGGATATGTCTTAATCCCTAAATGTTCCACCATTTTTTGATGGTAACAATTATGCTTTTTGGAAAGTTAGAATGAGGGCATTTTTATGCTCTATTGAGGATACTGTTTGGGATGCGGTTGAAGTAGGTTAGACTAGGCCGGAGGTTGCAAAATCCACTTGGGATAAGGCAGCTCTTGCGGCGGCTAATGCTAATAGTAAAGCCTTAAATGCTATTTTCTGTGGTGTGTCTCTAGATGAATTTCACAGGATATCTCACATGACAGTTGCCAAGGAAGCTTGGGAGATTTTGGAGACTACATATGAAGGTACAAAGAAGGTTAAGGACATAAAGCTCCAGATGCTTACCACCAAATTTGAAGAGCTTAAGATGGGTGATGATGAATCTTTTGATTCGTTCTATGGGAAGCTCAACGAAACTGTTATTGCTAAGCTCAATCTTGGTGAGAAGATTGAAGATACTAAGGTGGTGAGAAAAATTTTGAGGTCCTTACCAGAGAGCTTTCAAGCAAAAGTCACAGCCATAGAGGAAAGCAAAGATTTGGATGAAATTAAGATCCAAGAGCTAATTGGGTCTCTCCAAACATATGAGCTAGGACTGCCTTCCCATAAGACGAGTAAATCGCTTGCTCTCAAAACTATCACTGAAAGAATGGATGATTCATCCGAAGAAGATGGAGTGGAGAAGGAAGTAGCATTTCCTGCGAAGAACTTCCGCAAATTTCTGAAGATGAAGAACAGTGGGAAACCATTCAACAGAGGGAAATTTTCATCTTCAAGAAGTGATAGGAAAGAGTTTAAGAGGAAAGAGGGGAAGGATTCTTAATCTCCTTTAGACATTATGTGTTATGAATGCAATGGCCATGGACATCTCAAGAAGGAGTGTCTAAATTATCTAAGAGGAAAGGGTAAGGCGTATGCCACAATGCTGAGTGATTCAGATTCTTTAAATTCAGATTCTGAAGAGAGCTGTGACGGAGAAGGAAACTACTCTGCATTTATGACCATTGCTCATGTGGATTCCTCAGATGATTTGGGTGCATTTGTGAAGGAGCTTGGTGAGCACTCTGATTTGGAATCAAATGGAATAGTTGAGGAATTTGAAGATGAGGTAGACGGAGAAGAAGTGGGTCTGCAAGAGACTTATAATTCCCTCCTTGAGAAGACCAGTGGATATGCAAAGGTGGCTAACGCAGCCCTTAAAAAGATGAAGAGGGCTGAGGAGGATTACAAAAGCCTTCTGGTGCGATATAAAGAGGCAAAGTGTGAGATTGAAACACTAAATGGTGAGCTATCAGAAGCTTACACAAAAGTGAGATTTCTTGAGTAAGAGGTAGTGCAAGCATAAGCCAAGATAGAAAGGGTCTCTTCCAAGAAGCTAGATGATGTTATTTCATCTCAAAAACATGCCTCAGACAAGTCTAGACTGGGATATACTGGAGGGAGCAGCTCATCAGCTAATGTCACCAAAGAAGTGAAGTTCGTGAAGGCCAAAGATACGGTTGTAGAAGAGCCGACACCTGAGAAAGTTAAGGCTGAATAGAAGAAGAATGTGGCTGATCAACGGGTGTTTAATAAGTCCCGTAATCAATCAGAAGCCAGATTTGGATCTAGAGGAAGATCACTTCCAAGATCACAACAGGGTCCTAGAACGAATCATATGTGTCATTTTTTTGGATTACAAGGACATACAAAACCCAACTGTCATAAGTTGAGAGCATTGAACAATGCAAGTGCTCCTCGGTCACGAGGAAGGAGAAATGACGAGAGGACTTGGGGTGGTGAGCAACCAAGAAGTCAAAACCGTGATCCAGGGATGATGGACGTGATGAAGATGATTGGTGCCTTCACCAACTGTTTGGCAAGCTTCACACGGAGGTTTGAAAGTCCCAACTCTCGTACCCAATCCGTCGAGGATATCACCCCAAACGCACGTGACGTGTGGGTGAAGAGGGATACTCATGCATAAGCATTATAACATGTCCATGCACTAATTCTTTCAATGATTAGGGACACTTGCTACTGCATCTTATCATGCATTGTCTTCTTTTTATAGCATGTTTCTTTTACCTGTTTGGCTTGTGCCTGTTTTGTTTTTGCTTTGTTGATCTTTCTTTATTTCGATTTGTGTTTGAGCGTGTTCAAAAAATTCAAAAACCCATAAAAATTGAAAAATCTCAAAAAGTTTGATCACTTGTTTTGTGTATGTCACATGTGAGTTTGGCCTAGTACCTTTGTACTTATGGCTTAGTGCATTTACGAGCTTAGCTTGTTTTGTATGCATATTTATCTTTGTGGAAGAAATCTTGAAAATTATGTGTGATTGTTGTAAATAGATCTTCAAGCTTGTCATGAATGATTGGTTAATAGTCTTGATGGTGTTGATACATGCATAGACTTGTGTCTATATCTCTTCCCACTTTATTTTTTGTTTTTGCAAATGAGCTCTCTAAATGTAAATCTCCAAATGAAAAGAGATATCGAGCTGCAAAAGCCTGTTGCACATACTAGTATTTGACTAGGAAAAAGGGAAAGCGACTTGTGTTCTGAATTGTATGGTGCTCAAAAAGCCAAAGGCTAATCATCAATATTGAAATATCAAAAATTTCAAGCACCGATCTCAAAAGGAGATGTTTTGTCCAAAAATGGATCAATTGTTATGCTTTATGCAGAAGCCAAATGAAAAGCTTCTAAGTTATGTAATCAATTTGTGGGAGGTCATATATACTCACTTCTATAATTGAGATAGTCCACTTGATTTCGTATCAATTGTGTATGACTCCATTGAATTGATTATTGAACCTTTACTCTGGTCTAAGGACTATTTCACACTTGATACTCACCCACAACACACAAGTCTTTGATTCAATGAATGCTTATCTCATTTGTGTGATTGTATATGTTCAAATGTGATGTGTATGCTCAAATACTTGATGATCAAACCCAAAATTTTTTTGAGTGTTTTATATGTTTTTGAAAGTGATTTTATACTTTCGTGTGTGTATTTTTGGTCAAAATGCATTTTGTGTGATTTCCTTCAAAAACTGGTTCAGAGGTTTTCTCGCGAGAAGCTTGCGACTTAGAGCTTCCCGCGAAAAAGGCTTGAGGGAAATAATTTTTTCATCATGTCACACAGAAACTCTTGCGACTGTATCGCGACTGTCTCGTGACCAATAGCCTCTCGCGAAATACTGTTTGGCAAAAACTGAATTTTTCCAAATTCAGATAGAAGGTATCGCGACTGTCTCGCGACTGTATCGCGACGTAGAGCTTCTCGCGAAATTTCATGTGCTTCAGTGGCCATTTTCGCGACTATCTCGCTACTTTCTAACCTGCGAAAAACGCGTGTTTTCAATTTTATATAGCAGAAGTGACAGTTTTTCAAATCACAAACACTTCCCTCGCATAACCTCATTCGAACCCCTTTTCAACCCAAAATCAATTTCTTTCAAAACCCCATCAATTTCAAGCATTCTTCTGCAGTTTCTACATCAAGGTATGTTTCCTTCAACATTTTCTTCATAATTTTCTTAGATTTTGCAGTAATGTATGTTAGGGTTTCAAAATTTGGGAATTTTTTCAAAATTGGGTTGGGTTTCTTATTTTTTGTGCAAATCTTTCAATTTTTTTGATTGGGCTGAGTCCCATTTGCTTATTGTGCATCTGTGTTGGCCCCATGTGGCTTTTTAACATGTATTGAGGGTAGATTTGCACATGTTCATGCATTGTTCATGCTCAGAGTACATTTGTGCATGCTAGGTGTTTGACAAAATGTCCGAGTGACATTTTTGTGCCTAATTGGAATCAAGTGATTTCAATCTATGGGTTTTCACTTGTTTGGCCATGTTTCACTTGGTGTGGTCATTGTTCATATGTTTCATACACTTTGCACATGTTGAACACACTAGGCACACACCTAGGCAGCCCTCATGCATCGCATGTTGCACACACATGCATCAGCACATGCACACAAACGCACACACATGCACAGTTACTTATTTTCATGCACTGCGTCTATTTTTTTGTGTTTAGCATGTTGTTAAGAGTTGGTTATGCTATGTTTTTGGCTTATTTTATCTCTGCTATGGGACCAACTTGAATTTAATCAAGTTTTGTGTTCTGGTTTATGTCTGTGTACTTGCTCTCGTTCTGCTTTGTGAAATTGTGCAGATGTCTCCCACCAAGCATGCAGCTAAGAAGAAATCATCTTCTAAACGTGCACGCACTGATTTTGAGCATTTCAAATCAGCGGAAGCTGATATGAAGTTCAATGATTGTTACAAGCACAAAATAATCATCATGGAAAGGGTAGTTCAAATGGAATCTCTGGAGGGCACATTTATTCCTGATATTTTCAAAGAAAGGACGTGGACCAAGTTGTTGACACCAAGTGGAGTGGTCTACTCAGAAATAATCAGAGAATTCTTCTCAAACGCCACTGTAGAAGATGATCACATCAACTGCTGGGTGAGAAGGAAAGAGTTTGTCATTACGAAGGATAGCATCCAAGACTTTCTTGAAGTTCGTCCTCCATCTCAGCCTATCACCACCCAATATAAGGATAAATTGGGTTCTATTGCAGAAATGGTGAGAACACTTGATGGGACAATGACTAAGAATGCCATGAACACAATACCGTTTTCACCAGAGATGAGGACTTTAGCCTATGTGATGATTCACAATTTGTACCCAGTGACAAACCTAACTACACTGTCTGCTCCGAGGACCTTCTTCCTATATGATCTCTTCACTCACAAAGAGATTGATATCTGTGGCCACATCTTTCACTTACTAAAGAAGAGTATTAGTAAGTAGAACTCTAGGACTATCATGCCCTTCCCCACTCTCATTATGGGCCTTATTACAAAAGAGAGGCTCAAACTTCCAAGTGGTCTTACGGTAGTTCAGAGGGACTATCCCATTGGTGCTCATACCTTGTCTAGGAGCATAGCCCACATCAGAGGTTCCAGGACTGGTGTGCATACCATCCCACAACCTCGTGTTGAGCAAGATGAGGGTGGAGATACAGAGGAGGAGATTGATAGATTCACTTCTGCTCCAGAGACTTCAGCACAGCCATCGTCTTCTGCTCCAACACAAGGTTTAAGCAAACTTGATCAATTAATGGCTAAAATGGATCAGATGTCTACAATGCTTGATTCTCATGTACAGCACACCACGAACCAGTTTGCATACCTTCAAGGACAGATCACCGCGTTATCATCACAGATTCAAGACTTGTCCTCCGCACATGGATCAGACTTCGAGTCAGATCAGCTCTAGCCTCTTTGGCCATTCCGGTCAAAAAGGGGGAGAAAATTTTGAGGGGGAGCTGAGGAAGAGCTTGCACAGTGTTAGGGAGAGCATAGTTTTAGACTTATAAGCATTGGTTATTGGTTCACAAATGGTTTACCTTTGTTTATTTTAGTTCTTATAATTGCTGTTTTATGCTTACTGTTTTTACTGCTTTTGTTTTAAACTCAAATACTCTGGTTTAATCTAAGTTTTATTTCTGTTTAATTTGTGATTTTCTCAATGCTTTTGTAGCATTTTTTTTTGTACTTTTAAGATATTGTTATTATGTCTTAAGTACCTCACTCTTGTGCCCATATAGGATTTTTCCTAGATGCACATACTTCATGTATTGTGCATTGGTTGAGTGTTGGTCATTCAAGTGATTTGCCTTTTGTTTGTCAACTTGAATGTCCGGATGTTCATTCCAAATGTGAATGAGCATTGTGATCACTATTGTATAAGTGATTGTGTGTTTGGTCAAGCCATGGTCTAGCACTTTATTCCATTTTGCTTGATCGCATTGTGCTTGTTCCATTTTTCATTACAAGTTTTCTACATAACCATGAACTTATTGTGTTGTTATGTTTTAGGAGATACTTCTCACTATGGTTCAAGAGCTTCACAGTTTCTAGATTAGGTGTGAGTGAGTTTTGCCAATGTTCCCAAACTCACGTTTAAGTCTAGAGTCTGTTTTAGGGGTTTTGTCATGGAATAGCCAAATGAGGAGATTGTAAAGTTATTATTTACAACTATATGTTTTTGTTGGCTTATATTTCGTGTCAAATTTGATTGTAATTATATTCAATCTGTTGTACCCTGTATTTGTTGTGGGATTTCATTGCAAGGGTTGTGTGTTAGAGAGAGAGAGTGTGAAGACTCAAGCATTTGAAGATTGAAGATTTCTTGCGGGTATCTCGCGACTTAGCTTCCAGCGAAGTGATACATGTGCCTTACACATGCTGGAATGCGAAGAGTCAGGCCAGGTGGAGACAGCTGTGTCTCGCGAGTATCTCGCGGGTAAGGCCTTCTCGCGAAACACCCGCGATGCATTCTATTCTGCCAGCCTGTCCAGTCTGAGTTACACTTTCTGTACCCACACTATATATACCCATATTACCCATAATTGATATGAGAGCCTCTAAGAGAAAAACCCTAGCCAAACACCTTGAGAGTTAGAGATTGTTATACCCACAATCCTCTACACATTTGTTTTGGGAATTTCCTCATCTCCTACCTCTCCATTTCCATACCATTGAGAGGTTGATAGCCCAAACACTTACCATACCCTTTCAAAGTGCGAAGTGATGTTTTGGTGCTATTGGGAAGCATTGGAAGAAGCCGGTGATGGCAGATGCAACATAGAGCTTGTTGCGGGATCTGGAGAACTAAGACAAGACACGGTTCCGAGAAGCCTTGTTGGAGTAGGAGCTTGGAGGGCTTAGGTACATCGGGTAGATTAAGCTTGGAGCGTCTCTTGCTAACCCATGTATCCCAACTGATTGTCTAGTGGATCGATTTCCGCTTGGAGGCCGGCGGAAAAGGTTTTTGCCGAGTTCTTCGGTTTCCTCTTCGATAACACGTCTCAGTGTTATCTGTGTTTGCATCTTTCTTCCCTACTCTTGTTCATTTCATTTTTACTGCTGTGCTGCTTTAAGTATGGATTAGAGTAGTTGTTGTGCTTATACGCTTGTGTTTACACTATTCTGCACTTAGTATTAAGTTAGTGTAAAATCAACCAAGCCGTAACTTTAATTTGGGGGTCTAAACCGCTCGTGTGTTTTGGACACATTTCCGAGCTTTCATTTATGAGTTTGTATAATCCTTATAGGACTAGGAAAACCCAAGGTTTGTGGATTTGTATAATCCTTATTGGACTAGGAAAACTTAAGGTTTGTGTAAACCTATTTGGAATAGGAGAGCTCAGTAAGCTCCTATTTAAAGGAGGTGGAAAGAGAAAAACCTAAACCTAGAGAGCTTCATAAGGTTTTCTTTTTGAAACCCTAGCCTCCTCCTATAGAATAAAGAGTTCTTACTGCATTTTTCGTATGCCTTTGGTTTCTGTAATCAAGAAAAGTTTCTCACACCATCATTGAAGATCTTATTGGTGTTTCTATGTGAAGCTGCTGCAAATTAACTACAACAATCAAAGGGTTGTTGTGGAGTTAGTCACGTACTGGGATCTATGCATTATTGGTTAGTCACGTATTGGGAGCCGTGCATTGAAAGGATAGATTGCCGCTACATTACAAGTCCAATTGGGTATTGGGGTAAGGGTTCAACTATAGGTTGATATTAGGTACTAAGATTCCTTTTACTTGTAACCGTTTATTTTGATAATAGTGGATTCTTGGGAGTGGTGACCTTAAATTCACCCGGTGAGGTTTTGCCTCGGTGGTTTTCTCGATTCGTAAACAAATCACCTGTGTCAAATTTATTTTCTGCTGCATTTAACTTAGTTGGTGATTTGTTTGTGCTACCACGCTTATTGCATGAAATTGAATCTAATTAATTTCACTTGACTAATTAATTGATTAATTTCCCAAAGGGGTCAATATATTCTTGGCCTATCAAGTGGTATCAGAGTGGGCACACTCTGATTAGGTTTTAATCTTTGCTATGTGATCCATTGGCCCTCATTGTAATGGAAACTCTTCATAGTTTTGATTTGCATGATCTTGTGTTGAATGATGATGATGATATTTAAGATGCCTATTGCAAGTTTTATAATTTTTGTATGAAATTTCTTGAATGTTCTACAAAATTAAAAGCTAATTTTAAAAAGGTCAAACTTGAAAGAGATGATTTGATTGCAAAATTGGATGAAGCTAATAATTTGAATGAGAATTTTAAAAATCAAATTTCATCTCAGGTGGAAAACATTAAGAGTTTGGAAAAGCAACTAGTTGAATTTAAAACTGAAGTTGAAAAATTAACTAGTGCCAAACTTGTTGTTGAGCCTAACTCGTTGTTGAGCCTAACTCAAAAGAAAAAGATTTTTATATTCCTCCATTTAAAAGGAATAATAAAGAGTTGAAGGCTAATATTGCTAGGATAGACAAAGGTAAAAATTCTGATGTTAATGCTGAAGTTTCTAAACCTATGTCTAAAACTCCTCCTAGGAAGAATTTGTCCCCACTTGTCATCATTGTCATATTGTTGGTCATATTAGGCCAAATTGTCCTAAGTTAAGGTCTTTGTCAACCCCCAATGTTAGACCTCCTTCTAGGAAACTGAGTAGTTCTAAAACTACTCATGTTTGTCATCATTTTGATGCTTTAGGTCACACTCATCCTAATTATTTCAAGTTGTTCCCTCATAAGCGAGTGTTCAATAGGTCTCATCCTTTGTCTAAAGGCTCTATACCTATTCTTGGTGAGTTATTAAAAATTTTGAGCTTTTTAACTCAATTTTAGGGGAATTCTAATTCCTCTATGTCCTTTAGTAGTCATACTAGGACACATGCATTTTCATCTTCATGGCCAAAGACTCGTGTTGTGTGGGTGATAAAGGATCCTAAGACTTAATTGTCTTTCTGTTTGTCCTCTGCTTTAATTCTTTCCATCTATAGTAGGACTCTCTTGCTTCATATCTTATCTTTTTGGAATCATGCTTTCATGCATATGCATCTTGTTTTATGCTTTCTTTTTAGTTGTTTGCTTGTTTTTGTTTGTTTGTTTTCAATTTTGTTTTATTTTGTTTTATATAAAAATAATAAAAATGGAAAAATCAGAAAAATACAAAAATAATGTGTGTTTGTGTACATTAATACTTGTGTATCTTGGATGGCCATTGAAACAAAATTTTCTAAACTTTGTATCTTTGTAGCTTAGATGAGCATCTCAATGCACAACTAAGTAAGTGAGCTTTGTGGCTTGTGTTTGTGATGAGTATGATTAAGTAATCTCTTATACTTAACACTCATATCCCTCTTTTTGACAGGAATGACTAAAAAATCCAAAGAGAAAGACATAAATAACCATCTCATCACTAAAGCCCGCCAATCATGTATAACATCTATGTGCTTCGTTATAGTAAAATTGTGATGTTTGTGACTTAACGTAATTGGGTATTTCTTTTCTCTCTCTTATATGCCCATGCATGATATGCTCAAAAAAAAAAAATGCAAAGAAAATCAAAAACAAAAAGAATTAAATGCTTTTAAATATGGTTGCAAGTGTGTTTCTAAGAGATGTGGGATTTATAGGATGTACCTCGAAGGTGATAGTCCCCATCAAGCAGTTATGATGATGTGTGAGTGATATTTATTTTCTCATATATCAAATCGTCATAATATGAGACACTTATGTACTCTTGCTATGTTTTCACACACAACACTCAAATTCTTTGCTACTTTTGATACATATGTAGGTACAATGTGATTTGGCCATCACAAGGAATATATGTGTTAATGTATACTCACTAAACTGTCTTAACGTGTTTTTGAAATATAAAATTGGTTAGACTTGTTTAGTGTGTGTGTGTGTCTTTTGGATCTTTGAATGCTTTGCATTTTCTTGTTTGAGAGATGTTTTTGAGAGCTTAACATGTTGATTGGATCTATGTTTGAGTAGGTTGCTTGTTGAATTTATCTCTATGTGTTTTTCCTCTCTTTGAAAAACTCATTTTCTTCAAGCTCGATAGCTTCTCGTCAAATCCTTGACAGATTCTTATCTATCGAGCCCCTTGGACCTCCTTTCTCTACAGAAGTTAGCGCATACTCGATCCATCAAGCTTTTTGGAATTTGTCTCGATAGCTTCTTGACAGCCACTCGATCTATCGAGAAACTTTCTGTCTGGCTGATAGATTCTCGATCCATCAAGGTACCTTTGCCGTTGGCAGATTCTCGATAGCACCTCGACAGATTAATATCTGTAGAGATTTAGTGCTCAATAGATCTTGATAGCTTCTAGATCCATCGAGGTTTCTGGGCTTCTTCTCGACACATCCTTGATAGATACTTTGATCTATATCGAGATCTTTTTGCTGTCGATTCCTATCTCTTCTTTCTCTCTTCTCTCATGCATTTAGACCTAGGTTTCATTCTTTTTAGGGAAAATTTTGGTTTTTTTTTTAATTTTAATTTTTTTTTTTGTATTTTGCTAAAATTTTTGGGATGTGTGCTGTTTATTTGATCTTATATGCTTATGCATTGGATTCTATGGTCATTATAACATTGCCATGCATTGTTCTATCTTTTCTTTCTTTCCTGGACCTCTTCCTGCTGCGCTTCTGTTTTCTTTTTCTTGTAGGTCTATGGTTCCTTGCTCTCCTCGTTCCCTCTGTGTCTGTTTTTTGTCTGTCTCTGGTTAGGTTTTTGGCTTTTTATGCCCTTTGACAATCGTGTCAAAAAGGGGGAGAAATTTGAGAATTGAATGTCTTTCCTCAGGGGGAGTAATAGATTTAAGGGGAGAATTTCATGTTAAAGGGAAGAATGTTTTTGATGTAACTAACTTAGGGGGAGAGTTAGTTTGATACACATTGATAATGATATATTTTTTGTGTTGTGTATCTTTTGGTTTTGTAACCATTTACATACATCATATGTTGTTTCTATATTTGATGATGATATATGTGTTTCGCTCTTTATCTCACATGTGTTGTTTCTTTTCGCTCTTTATACACATGTTTCTTGTTTATTTAACTTGTTATTATTTTCCACATGGTACCTTGATGTGTTTTGTTTAGTGTCTTTCAGGAAAGACAAGTTAAAGCCAAGTCAAGATTTCGAACCTTCTTCTTGTAGCAACTTCCAAGGTTCAGATCTTTTAGACTAGGCTTATTTATTTTGTAATTTTGAGTAGAATGTATTTTAAGACATTCAATGTACTCTTGTGGTTTTGTCATAGATTGCCAAAGGGGGAGATTGTTAAGGACATATGTTTATGTAATTGGCATATAGTTTGATAAAACACACTTTACTTCTATTTGGGTAAATCTAAGAAGGTTCAAGATGATCATTACAAGTGGTTAAATTGAAGACATGAAGATTACTCAAGAACTGCTCAAGAAAAGTGCAATCTGCAGGTCTCGATACCTCCTCAATCGAAGCTCGATCTGTCGAGATTCATTAAATCTCGACACATGTCTTGATCTATCGAGCTTACGGGATTCAGACTATAGCCAATAATGTTTTTATTCTAAAAGACTATTTGTTTATGGGTTTTTATAATCCTTATAGGATTAGGAAAACCCAAGGTTTGTGGGTTTGTATAATTCTTATTGGACTAGGAAAGCACAAGGTTTGTGTAAACCTATTTGGAATAGGAGAGCTCATTAAGCTCCTATTTAAAGGAGGTGGAAAAAGAAAAACCTAACCCTAGAGAGTTTTATAAAGTTTTCTTTTTGAAACCCTAGCCTTCTCCTATAGAAGAAAGAGTTCTTGCTGCATTTCTTGTATGCCTTTGGTTTCTGTAACCAAGCAAAGTTTCTCACACCATCATTGAAGATTTTATTGGTGTTTCTATGTGAAGCTGTTGCAAATCAACTACAACAATCAAAGGGTTGCTGTGGAGTTAGTCACGTATTGGGATCCGTGTATCATTAGTTAGTCACGTATTGGGAGCCGTACATTGAAAGGAGAGATTATCGCTACATTACAAGTCCAATTATTGAGGTAAGGGTTCAACTGTAAGTTGGTATTAGGTACTGAGATTTTTTTTACTTGTAACCGCTTGTTTTGATAATAATGGATTCTCGAGAGTGGTGACCTTAAATTCACCTAGTGAGATTTTCTCTTGGTGGTTTTCCCCATTCGTAAACAAATTACCTATGTCAAATTTATTTTCTGTTGTATTTAACTTAGTTGGTGATTTATTTTTGCTACCACGCTTATTGTATGAAATTGAATCTAATTAATTTCACTTGGCTAATTAATTGATTAATTTCCTAAAGGGGTCAATACATTCTTGGACTCTCAAATATATTTTTCAGTTGGGCTGATGAACAGCTTTATGGGGGTAAGAAAAAAAAAATAGCACCCAGAAAGATTCATAAAAATTAAAATAATGATTTGAGAAGTGTAGACTGGAGGAGTAAGAACAATTAATTCGATCGGCATAAATTCGATTATGTTAATTTTGCTTGACTTGCACAGTCATTATTATTTATTAGAAATAATCAATTCTCTGTTACCTACTGATCATATTGCATGCGTTGATGAAGTACTAGGCAGCTCAATAGTTGACCGCAAAAGGATAGTTGTAAATTTGTGATGACAAGAGTTGCACAAGTCAACTAGACCTCGGAATTTAGAAATTAATTACAGTGCATGCCTCCCCGCTATGATTTTGAGGTCCTATTGAGTCATGAAGCCGGCCATTTGCTGTGTATGGATAGAGAATAAAGTGGTTAGCATCTGGCTATCCATCTTAGATTCTTAGCCATTGGAACTTATTTATTACGGCTTATACGTTTTCTAGTTTTTGGGCTCCAAAAGATGCTGGCCAATATTTGGTGTCAACGTTAGAATAAAATGGTTGGCTAGGTCTCTTAACTCAGCTGGACTACTTTTCTGACATGACCATTATTCTTTTTTAGTTTCACTTACTACTTTGATTATATCCATTCAAAGATCATAAAACTTTAATCGTTAGGTCTCATAATCAATACAATTTATGTATGTTCTAACTATTTTGACCATACGTCTTTTGGAGTGTGTGTGAAGGCACACCTAAACTGGTTTACAAGGCTGTGCAAATGGTAATAATGTACTTAGACCTCTAGACCTTTAGGCCTACAATTTAACTAAGTTGATATTTTAACAATATATATATATATATATATATATATATTATTATGAGTGTGGATATGTGTATATATATAGGACCACAAGAGTTAGGTTTTATGCACCCCCTTCTTTCTAAGCTGCAGTGCTGCACAGTCCTTGTCTTGGTTGGTTCTAGAGTTGGCTGAGCAGATCCTGTGAATTGTGATGCCAATTTTATAAAACACACATTATTGGAATCATTGTCATTAGACACAGAGTAAGATGAACTTATACAGCTAATCAGCTTGAAGAATGAAATCTACCAAAAAAGAAGAAGAAACATTTTATGCCGGCCAGTAATCCAATAGTGGTTGCCCGTATTGTACTTTTTCCACAGGATACTTTCTTCTTAATAAATCCAGATTAAAGCTGTCTCACCTCTCTCCTATATTCATTGATTGTGTCGATCACAGTCTTGCACCTCCAGCAAAAAGAAAATATAAAAAATGTCACTAGTTTATTTATGAGAAATGTAGCAACCAGGTATGGTTAGGCTTCCATCCACCATAATTAAAAAAAAAAAAAGATCGAACTTTCAAATAGTTATTTTACATTGAGAACAAAAGGTCAAGTTTGTCCCTGTGATTTTTTTTGGTGAACTGTCCAAAAGATCTTATGGAAAGCAAGAACCGTAGGCAATATTGTAAAGAAAAGAATAAGAGAAATTGCATTGATCTTCTTCATAGTTTTGAAGAAATTACTCTATGTACGTCACCACCATTTCGAATCAGAAATTAACTTATTAAATTGGTAATTGTTAACCACCGTTCATCCCCCAGGGACTGAAAAAAGTAAAAACAAAGGTTCTAATCAATATATCAATATCAATATCTAATCTATATCTATATACATCTAAAAATTGAAGCGTAGCATTTATTGTTGCTGCGCTCCAGTTGAGCCACGTCAGTTTCCACGTCATTATCCTTTTTCTTTCTCATTTTCCTATAATATTTTTTAACATTTACTTATTTTTTTTAAATAATTACACTTTCTTAAACCTTTCTCTTTCTCTTTTCTTTTCATCTCCCCACCACCCTCAACCTTAATATCACTATTCATCTTTCTCTTCGTCTTTCTTTATTTTGTCTCTTTATCTTTCCCTCTCTTACATTTTCATCTCTGTTAGGACATATGTGATTCAATGTTAGGAACATATGTCAATATTTTATGTAATTTGCTAATCTTTTGACAAAACGCACTTTACTTGTGATTGGGTAGATCTAGGATGTGTTTAATGTTTCAAGAAACAAAGTTTCAAGTTCAAGTGTTAAAGCCATACAAGTCTGTCCAAGAATCAAGGAATGAAGTGCAGGATTTTAAAACTTGACAGTTAGCATCTATCGAGGTTTAAAAGCTACTGAAGCTCGTGGCTCGACAGCTAGCTCGATAGATGGTTATCTATTGAGGTTTATGAAATTCAGATTTTTCTGTTCTGTTTTTCGTCCAATCCGTGGGTATATGTTTAGACTTTATTTTCTCACAACCCTAAACATATATAAGGATTATTTTAAGGGCTGTAAAAGGTGATGCACAATTGCACAAGAGCACAATTCCACAAATGTGAAGAAAAGTGTAACCGGAAACCTAGTTTGCCCTAGTTCTTCATTCTCTTCAAGAAGCTGCTGTGTTTTGTATATCATAGGGTTTTGTGACCAAGTAACTTTATGATCTTCATCGTGTGATGAACAGAAGAACTTTGCAGCCAACATCCTTTTCAAGTGGTGATCAAGTCGCGTACTGGGATCTGTGCAATTGGTTAGTCACGTATTGGGAGCCGTGCATTCAAAATGAGAGATTGTCACTACAAAACAAGTCCAATTGGGTATTAGGGTAAGAGTTCAACTGTAGGTTGGTATAAGGTACTGGGATTCTTTTACTTGTAATTACTTGTTTTGATAATAATGGATTCTCGGGAGTGGTGACATTAAAATCACCCGGTGTGGTTTTTGCTGTGTAGGGTTTTCCCCATTTTTCCGCTGCATACTTAGTTAAATTGGTGATTTGTTTGTGCTACTATGTGCTTTGCATGTTAATTTGATTAATTAATAAACTTGGCTAATTAATCAATTAATTCATCACAAGGGGTCAATATGTTTTTGGCCTATCAAGTGGTATCAGAGTAGACACACTCTGATTAGGGTTAATCTTTGCTGTGTGATCCATTGACCCCTGTTTGTCATGGATAGAGGACAGTCTCTTATTATACATCCTTTATTTGATGACACTAACTATGCATACTGGAAAGTACGCATGAGAGCTTTCTTGCAGTTTTTAGATGAAAAAGTGTGGCAAGCTGTGGAGATAGGCTGGACCAAGCCTACGGAAGCGCCGGCCGACTGGGATGATGCTAAGATCAAGGCGGAAAACTTTAACAGCAGGGCATTGAATGCTCTATTCAGTGCAGTCATGAATGAGGAGTTCAAAAAAATATCCTCCACTGAAACTGCAAAGGAAGCATGGACCATTTTCCAAACAACCTATGAAGGAACCAAGGCTATCAAGGACTCAAAGTTTCAGAGGCTCATTACCAGCTTTGAAGAGATGAAGATGAAGGAGGATGAGTTGTTCGATGAGTTCTATGCCAAGCTTAAGGACATAGTGAACTCAGCTTTTAATCTTGGGGAAACCATTCCTGAACCCAAGATTGTGAGAAAGGTGCTCAGATCTCTGCCTGAAAGATTCCATGCCAAGATCATTGCGATTGAAGAATCAAAGGATATTGACAAAATTCCTTTGACAAAGTTGGTTGGCAGACCTATGAGTTGGGTTTGACAAGGATCGGGAAATCAAGTAAGAGCAAGAGCATGGCATTGAAGGCCAAGAGTAGTGATACTGATGAGTCTTTTGATGATGAAGATTCTAAAATGAAGTCCTACATCACTAGGCAATTCAAGAAGTTCATGAAGAATGCCAATGCAAAGGGTTTCGACAAGGATCGAAGACAGTCAAGTTTTTCTCAGTCTAAGAGCCAAGACAAAAGGAAGAAGGATGCTAGGGATGGCGGTCAGTATACTGTACCCTCAGGACCAAAGTGCTTTGGGTGTCAAGGTTTCGGTCATATGAAATAAGAGTGCCTTACGTATCTCAAGACCATTGGGAAGAGTAAGGCACTTGCTGCTACGTTGAGTGACATTGAGTCTAAGGATGATTCTGACAATGAGGATGATGGAATCCTAAATGCCTTCACTGTCACCGTAAATCCTACTGAAGGGATTGTTGAAGATGTGGATGAAGAAGAGGAATTGGTGGAGTCCAAGTTTGAGAAGATGGATGAACAAGATGACATCCACACAGCCTATGCAAAGTTATACAAGGTCTCAGAAAAGTATGAAAAGTTGTATGGGTTGGCCACCAAGAAGCTTAGTGATGTGGAGCTTGAGCGAGAAGACATCTCTACAAAGTTTAATGAAGCAAATTAGACTATTGGAACACTTAAATTTGAGAATAATTTCTTGGCTGAGAAGACCAAGAAGCTTGAGGCAGAACTGTTCCAAGTCAAAGCTTAGCTGGAAAGGACTTCAAGCGCTAAGCTCGATAAGATGCTTAGATTTTAGAAATCGGCTTCCGATCGAACCAGTTTATGGTATGATTTCACTTCTCCTAGTATTGCTTCTACTAGTGCTACTGTTTTTGTGCCTCCTGCTAATAATGTTGAAACTGAGAACATAGATAAGGGTAAGTCTATTTTAGGAGCACCCCCTAAACTTGCTATGAATGAGACTAAAAACCCTAAGGCTAAGAAGGGAAATAATCAAAAGCCAAAATAGAAAAAGCAGCATTTCTGTCATCACTGTGGCGCAGTTGGACATACTCGACCTAACTGCTATAAGTGGTTAGCCACTCAAAAGAGCAATAGCATGATTGCGTCGGGAGATCAAAATCATTTTCCATCCTCTTTTGTTCCTCTTGGAGATCTTCTCAAAGCCCTCATGTTCCTTTCGAACTTGAACCGTTTTAACTCTTCCCCTTCACCGCCGGATCAAGGGTTTGCTAGACGGAAAGGTTCTTCCAAGGTATGGAAGGAAAAGGGCTCTAAGTGATTCTGTCATCTCTTCTGTCTCTCCCCATCTTGTTTTTGTTTTTGCATTACTTGTGTGTTTTGCTTTATTGTTTTGAGTTAGTCTAGTTTTATGCATTGCTTTGTTCTGTTTAACATGTTTTTGTTTGGTTAGTTTTCAGTTTTGTTTTATTTTGTTTTTCATATAAAAAAAAAAATTGAAAAATCTGAAAAATTCAAAAACAGTATGTGTTTGTGTACATTGGTACTTGTGTACCTTGGATGGCCATTAAAACAAAATTTTCTAAACTTTGTATCTTTTGTAACTTAGATGAGCATCTCTATGCAAAACTAAGCGAGTGAGCTTTATGGCTCGTGTTTGTGATGAGTAAGATTAAGTGATCTCTTGTACTTAACACTCGTATTACTCTTTTTGACGGGAAGGATTAGAAAATCCTAAGAGAAAGGCATTAATAACCATTTCACCACTGTTGCCCACCAATCATGAAATGACATCCGTATGCTTCGGCATAGCAAAAGTGCAATGTCAAATACTTAACATCATTGGGTATTTCTTTTCTCTCTCTTATATGCCCATGCATGATTTGCTTAAAAAGAAAAATATGCAAAAATAAATAAATAAATAAATAAATAAATAAATAAATAAATAAAAAGCAAAAGAATCAAAATGCTTTATATATGATTGCAAGCGTGTATTCTAGGAGATGTGGGAGTTATAGGATGTACCTCGAAGGTGATAGTCCCCATCAAACAGTTATGATTGTGTGTGAGTTAAAGTGATTTTCTCATATCTCAAATCGTCATAACATGTAGACACTTATGCAATCTTGCGATGCTTTTCACTCACAACATGAAATATTCTTTGCTCCTTTTGATACATGTGCATGTATAATGTGATTTGGCCATCACAAGGAATACTTGTGTTAATGTATGCTCACTGAACTGTCTTAACTTGTTTTTGAAATATAAAATTGGTTAGACTTGTTTAGTGCGTGTGTGTGTTTTGGATCTAAATGCCCATTATTTTACTGCTGGGAGATGTTTTTTTTAGAGCTTAAAGTGTTGTTTGGATCTGTGTTTAAGGAGCATGTTTGGTTGTATTCATATCTGTGTTTTTCTCTCCTTTGAAAAATTGTTTTTAAGCAATCTCGATAACTTCTCGATATCTCTCGACAGATAAGCTATCTATCGAGACTCTTCAACTAATTTTTATCACAATCTCGATAGCTCTTGATAGTTAGTTCGATCAATCGAGAAACTTTTTGTCTCCTTGATAGCTGCTCGATAGCTACCTCGATCCATCGAGTTTCCTTGTGTTGAAAACCTCTTGGTTGATCCTCGATAGCTCCTCATTAGCTGGTTCGACAGCTAAAACACGTTAAACTTCGACAGATGCTCGACAGGTCTCAATCGATCGAGATTTATGAGATTTCTATATAAGGAGCTGTCGTGATTTCAGATCTCACATCCTCAATCTCTCTCATTAGTTTTCAAGCTTTTCACCTTCCAAACTCACTTTTCTCTCTCTCAACCTTCACTCCATGTGATTTTCGGTATGTTCTTGCTTTTAATCACTTGGTATGACCTCTCTACCTCTCATTCTTCATGCTTTTCATGCATTTAGATCTAGGTTTCGGGTTGTTTGAAAAATTTTGGGGTTTTTCAAAATTGATGAAGGTTTTGTGCAATTTTTGGGTTGGGTGTTACTTAAATGAGTTTAAAACTTCATGCATTGCATCACATGAGCATTATAACAATGTTTCATGCATTTTAAATGTGTGTTTACTTTGTGATATGTTGTGTGCTGGTAGGTTTGGATTGGGCTGAGCCCATGATGAATTTATTTTTGCATGTCACATGTTCATGCATTCTCATGCATACGTACCTTCAGTTCTATATATCTTGATATAACAACTGCTTGGTACTATTCTGATTGTCTCCCTCTCTTTCTTTCTTTCTCTCCCTCTTACATTAGTTGTATCATGGCACCTAAGCGTAAGTCTACTCCGTCCCAAAAACCTCTTCGTTCCGAGGCATCTTCTTCTTCTTCTCATTCTGACCCAACACCCTCTCACGTCCGAATTCGTGATAAGAAGGCCAAATCAGACTTCTTTGATAAATTTTCACAACGCGGCACTCATTCGGTACGCCGAGTCGTTTTGTCAGATTTTTCTGACACTGATCTACCCATTGTCATCTACAATAGGGGTTGGGAGTCACTATGTGGCGCCCTGGCCACGTGCCCTTCCGTGATCATACGAGAATTCTACTCTAATATGCACGGATTTGACTACACTATACCTCAATTTGTCACTCGCATTCTAGGTATACGCATGGTAGTTACCTTGGGTATTGTATCCGAGGTACTACACGTCCCTAGGATAGCGCATCCTGACTACCCTAGCTTTGCGCATTTGAGGATAGTGTCCAAAGACGAGCTCGCATCTTTATTTTATGAGACACCATCTTCTTAGGGTGACCGCCAAAACACCCCTTGCTTGGCCTTTGCTAAAGATCAGAGATACCTAAACATGGTGATGACATTCGTTCTCCATTCATTGTCTCACTATAACACCATCACAGAGCCTCGCACTCGATTTTTGTTATCCCTCATTGAGGGTCTCACTATTGACTTTCCCTTACACTTCATCCTTTCCCTCATAGATGTCTATAGGGACACGGTGACTTGTGATAAGCTCATCTTTCCTTCCGCTATCACGAGGCTCCTTCACCACTTTTCAGTCTCCTATCCTGAGTCTCCCCACTTCTTGTTTATGTGTGCCATTGACGCTGCTACCGTTAAACGGAGTTTTGCACAGCTTTGCTCGTGGCAGCCCCAGATGCATACGGTAGCTCCTTTGGCGTCTACCGCTCCATCCACTTTTGCTCCTTCTTCAGTGGGTTGAGTGACACTTGAGGCCATCATGGCACAGCTTGTGCGCATGGATGCTCGCCTTGACACTTTCCGCGATGAGTTATGTCAGGTGAACATTCGTGTCGGTCGTATCGTGCGACGACAGGTTGTGATGGATGGTTACACAGTGGCTTCCTCTCCCGAGGCATCTGAGGATGAGAGTGATGGCTCTGGCAGTGCTGATGATGCTGAGGATGATGATGATGATGATGGCTCATCGAGTGATGATGAGATGTCTACTTGATGTACTTTCCCCTTTGTCACTCGTGACAAAAAGGGAGAGTAGTTTTAAGATGAGAGTAGTCATACTCATAGAGGGAGGGTTAGTTTAGGAGATAGGGGGAGTGTGTATACTGAGGGATGTAGTGAGGACTTGTTTGTATCTTTTCTTTTCTTTCTATTTCAGATACATTACATCTTGTATATTGGTCTTGTGACCATTTTGACATACATTGTACTTATATTTGATTTTCATATATATATATATATATATATATATATATATTGATGTATGTTCTTTCACCTATCTCTCCATGTGTTGTTTCTTTTCTATCTTTATCTATCTTTATACACATGTTTCTTATATAATGTATGAAATCTATTATTTCTATTTCACACTAAGATGCCTTGATGAGTTTTGTTTAAAGTGTTTCAGAAATACAGGTTGTCAAAGTCTACTTGCCATAAACTCTCTTCTTGCAAAGTTTTTCAAGAGTTTGTGTTAGAATAGATTTTATTGTATTCAACAAGTAAATATGAGTTAAGTGATTTATGACTTCTCTCATATCTCATTTGTTTGTTATGGTTTTGTCATGGATTGCCAAAGTGGGAGATTATTAGGACATATGTGATTCAATGTTAGGAAAATATGTCAATATTTTATGTAAGTGGCTAATCCTTTGACAAAACACACTTTACTTGTAATTGGGTAGATCTAGGATGTGTTTAATACTTCAAGAAACAAGGTTTCAAGTTCAAGTATTAAAGTCATGCAAGTCTGTTCAAGAATCAAGGAATAAAGTGCAGGATTTTAAAACTCGATAGCTAGCATCCATCGAGGTTTAAAAGCTGCTGAAACTCGTGGCTCGACAGCTAGCTCTATAGATGGCTATCTATCGAGGTTTATGAAATTCAGATTTTCTGTTCTGTTTTTTATCCAATCCGTGGGTATATGTTTAGGTTTTCTTTTCTCACAACCCTAAACATTTATAAGGATTATTTTAAGGGCTGTAAAAGGTGACACACAGTTGCACAAGAGTACAATTCCATAAGTGTGAAGAAAAGTGTAACCGGAAACCTAGTTTGCCCTAGTTCTTCATTCTCTTCAAGAAGCTGCTGTGTTTTGTACACTATAGGGTTTTGTGACCAAGCAACTTCATGTTCTTCATCGTGTGATGAACAGAAGAACTTTGTAGCCAACATCCTTCTCAAGTTGGTGATCAAGTCGCGTACTGGGATTCGCGCAATTGGTTAGTCATGTACTGGGAGCCGTGCATTCAAAATGAGAGATTGTCATTACAGAATAAGTCCAATTGGGTATTGGGGTAAGAGTTCAACTGTAGGTTGGTATAAGGTACTGAGATTCCTTTACTTGTAACAGCTTGTTTTGATAATAGTGGATTCTCGAGAGTGGTGACCTTAAAATTACCCAGCGGGGTTTTTGCATTGTAGGGTTTTCCCCATTCGTAAACAAATCACTGTGTCAATTTATTTTTCGCTGGATACTTAGTTTAATTGGTGATTTGTTTGTGCTACCACGCGCTTTGCATGTTAATTTGATTAATTAAGAAACTTGGCTAATTAATAAATTAATTCATCACAAGGGGTCAATACGTTTTTGGCCTATCAATCTCTTCTCTTTGTTTTCCTTTATTTTGTCTCTTCATCTTTCCCTCCCTTACATTTTCATCTCCCCACTACCCTCAACCTTGATATCACTATTCATCTTTCCTTTCATTTTCTTTAATTTTGTCTCTTCATATTCACACCATCTTAATATAAATTTGTCATTCTCTCTTCCATTTTTTGCATAATTTTCCCTCACAAAATGTTATTTCTCTCTCTCTCTCTCTCTCTCTCTCTCTCAATATTTTTTGGAGTAGTTTTTTTTTTCCCTTTAGTTTGGGTTGATGAGATTTAGTTTTGTGTTTTAAATTTTTTTTTTTTTTTGGTTCTTTTTGATTGTTAAATGTTATACTATTGTGTTATAAAAAATTAAAGATAATATATAAGAATAAAATATATATTATTCTATTACATAACATGATATGGGTAATTTGGCATTATTTATATTTTCTCTTATTTTTTATTTTAAAAAATTAATCATACAATATTTTATTTAAACTCAAATAAATAAAATTGTACTAATTTTTTAATATTTACACTTTCTCTAACCTTTCTCATTCCTTTTACATTTTTATCTCCCCACTACCCTCTATCTTAATATCACTCTTCATCTTTCCCTTTATCTTCTTTTATTTTGTTTCTTCTTATTATCATCCATTTAGTATAAATTTAACATTCTCTCTTTCATTATATGCATAATTTTTCTCTCTCTTTCTTATTTTTTGGTGGATTTTTTTTTTTTTTTTTTTTTTTTTTTTTGCTTTAGGTTGACAAATTTTTGTGTTTTTTAGAACTCTACTCTAGGTTGATGAGATTTAATTGTGTTTTAAGTTGTTTTATTTTTATTTTTATTTAAATTAAAAAAATAAAATTTGTACTTATTTTTTTTTAACATTTACACTTTCTCCAACCTTTTTCATTTCCTTTACATTTTCATCTCCCCACTACCCTCTATCTTAATATCACTATTTATCTTTCCCTTTATCTTCCTTTATTTTGTTTCTTCTTATTATCATCATTTTAGTATAAATTGGACATTCTCTCTTCCATTATACGAATAATTTTTCTCTCTTTCTCTCTCAATTTTAATTTGGTGGATTTTTTTATTCTATTTTATTTTATTTTTTTGCATCTTTGTTTTAGGTTGATAAATTTTTGTGTTTTTTAGAACTCTACTTTAGATTGATGTGATTTCATTGTGTTTAAGTTTTTTATTTTTATTTTTGTTCACTTTGATTGTTAAATTTTATCATATTGCATTATAAAGAATTAAAGATAGTATATAAGAATGTAATATTATTATATTACATAACCATAATTTGGATAATTTGGTATTTATTTAGAGATTATTAATTTGGTGTTTATTGTTATATTTTTTATTTTTACTTTTTTCTTCTCATATTATTTTATTCAACATTTAAATTCAACCACATCCTCCATATGTTCAATTATTATTATTATTATTATTGAATTAATATATTAGATTGTATATTTTTTAAAGTCAACATGTGTTATTTGAAATAATGTTTTAAATCAGAAGTTTTTTTTGTAGTGTAACATAATATATTTTGTAGTCAGATATTATATATAGTAGGATATGTATGAAAACATAATGCAATAAAAAATTTAGTCAGATATTATATATAGTAGGATATGTATGAAAACATAATGCAATAAAAAATTTATCTTTCATTTTATAGTGTGAGAACTATTATACAAACTTATAGACCATGTATACCATAAATATGTATGCGAATTAACTCTTATAGGTATATTTTTCTCCAAAACATAGATTGACATCTCTTTCTTTCTCACAACAAATAAATCGTATATCATAAAGTGGAAAAATAAAATAAAATAAAATGAAAAAAACAATTTTTTTTCATCATATGAACATACGAATAAATTCCGCAATATATAACTCTTCAAATTCATAAAACACATGATTTCTTAGATTATATAGTAAAATAAGACCAATAAATCATATATCGTAAAGTGGAAAAATAAAATAAAATAAAATAAAATAAAATGAATTTTTTTTTTCATCATATGAACATATGAATAAATTCCGCAATATATAACTCTTCAAATTTATAAAACACATGATTACTTAGATTACATAGTAAAATAAGACCAACTTATCCATCATGACATTGCAATATTGTTTAGATATAATTAGATAAAAATAATGTTTTGTTAATCTTGTCTCATAAACCAAAAGTACCATCTATATAGCTAATAATACCTTTAAAGAGTAACATATGACGAAGAATTCTTAATTTGAACAACAGATTATATATATAAATCATCTAACACAAACGTCTATAAGAAGATAGAATCTATAACTTTAATAAGAAAATTTGGTAAACTAATTGAATTAAATACTACCTTCAACTTAGTGAGATTAAAATATATATTTTTTATCTTCGACATATTATTATTCATTTATTTTAAAAAAATTAAACATATAATATGTGGCGACCCAAACCTGCTAACGTTACTATGCATCACAGTGGATTTGGGCTCCCAATTTATTTGTTGGTGGGTTTCCTCACAATCCTACAGGTTGTGCCTCAAACATAGCCTTGACAGCCCAACAATCAAGCATCCTTAAGGTTTTTAGCCCAACAATCAAGCACCCTTAGACCTCGCTTCTAGCTTTCTTGCTCTCTTTGTTCTCCCCTCCCCTTTGTGTTTGCACTCTCGCTTTTTCTTTTCTCCCTCTCTCTTTTTCTAACTTCCCAGAAGAACCAGCTAGCCCTGTTTGTCTACCCTCAATCCCTTATATAGCCTCCTCTTATTGGGACTCAAATCATTACTTTTTACTGGTTCCCACTTTCACCCCTAATCCCTAGATAAATCATGTCTTCTGAAGATTCTCTTGAAACTTGTTCTAGACGTCGAATAGTGTTCAGTAGCAGGTTTCCCAAAGGCATCCCCTTGTTGAACCCCTTTGGTCATTAGTTAGCGTTGGGCCTAACATGGCCCCGAACACAGTAGGATTCCCTGAACGTTATAATTAGACCTTAGCACATTTATCAGTGGACTGATCCTAGCCCAACAGTGTTAAGCCTTGGTTACATGGGCCGTTCTGGGTCACCAGGGCCGAAGCCCCTATAATAGTCCCCCATGATCCCATTTTTGCAAGGTGGAGATGGGATCGGGGTTCTTCTGTCTGATGGTTAGTGAATTATTTATTTTCTTTCAAAAACAATGGTTATGCCTCGGGAAGACCAACGGTCGATCAATTAATGCAGCAGACATAATAGCTCGTTCCTTATGTGTACGTGGCAGCGTCTGGGATATCGGACAATCAAGATGGCCTGACGCTTTGATGATCGAGGCATGCGTGAAGAGACATGATGGTATGCATTGATTGATTTTTGGTAGTTACAATAAATGACCCTCATTCTTATAAATACCTACACAATTTACATTTTTCTTTTCTTTAGTTTTTTTCTAAGTTCAAAATCTTGCTTCTCTCTCATTCCCAAGCCCTTAATCTCCCTCCAAGACCATCCTCATCACCAAGAAGTCACTCAATAAGTCTTCTTCCCTCTATCTTTCTCCTAATAACTCAGTTAGGCTCAGAAAAATGGGTTTTTCTTATATTTTGAAAACTAGTGCAGACGTAGAGTCCTTCAAGGTTAGGTTCAATATCCCTCGTGACATTAACTTATTGTACTGTCATGAGGGAGAAATACCAAAGGCTGCCTCATGTAGTATTTTTCCCTTTAATGTCGATACTTGAGGGTGGAGTTAGGTTCCCTATAGATCCCTTATTACTTAAGACTCTTAGTTTTTATGGACTTAGCCTCGACCAGTGTTTGCCCAACTTTTATAGGGTAGTCAATTGTGTGGGGCGTCTTAACCGATTATACGGCCTCAGCATTACCCACCATGACATTAACTTCCTATATTCCTTTCCAGGGAGCCTGAAGCATGGGTATTACCTTCAGACCCGAAACACAATGGTTAGGTTGAAATCTTGGCTTCTTGACTTCAATAGGAACTCAGCGGGGGAATTTATGAGATTGAGCGGGAATTGGCTGAATGTCGAGTTGACTAGCCCGATCTCCCCTCACTAGATAGGTCAGTATCTTCTTTTTTCGACTCTTTGACATGCCCATATCGTGCTATTCTTCCCCTCCCCCCTCTTTTTACATATATTATTATTTTATTTTTTATATATGTTTTTGGATGTCTCGTTAACCCACTCCTTGCTCCTGACTGTAGTTTCCAAGAAATTCCAACCGGATATAAGCATAGTACGAGCTCAGGAGCTCAATTTCGTCCTGCGCTCGGAAATATTCGTGTATTACGACGGGCAGTTAAGAGCTTCCTATTTGATCTTGGGCTGCGTTCCTTCTTACATGAGCTACCAAGACTCTTCCAGCACTTTGATAGTTGGCAGCCCACTTTTGTCATATCTCGACATTCGGTTGTTAGGAGTTCTATCGAATGGACTTACTATTGGTGAGGCAAGACACATGAGGCCCAGATTAGTTAGGCAGGATTCTCTTGAAACCGTATGAGATGGTTCATGAGATAACGTTTTCCAGGGTCGAGCAGTACATATCCTAGTGGAAGCCCCCATACTAGAAGACCTTGTAGTTGAAGGCCCTATTGCCGAGGACCAAGTTGCTGAGGACAAGTTGCCGAAGACCCAGTTACCAAAGAGCCTATTCCAACAAACTCGACTATAGGGATGGTTCAAAAATGTTCCATGGCTTTGGATCATTGGTTCCTAGTTGTGTAGCCTGTCGGGAGCTAAGCTACCCCTCGACCTATTTCTCAATAGACAACCCCTCTTGCTTCCTAACAATGAAGGAAGTGACAGAAGGGTGTCAATGGTGCTGCAACTGAAACCAGTACTCCTCCTGTTGCCCAGCTCCCTACCCCAGTCTCTGGTTGGTAGCAACTCAACCGATTGGCAAGACCCCTCAAGAGACATGGCCTGTGAGTCAGCTGGTCATAATCGGTCTTCAAGTGGCCTTTGCTTCTTCCCAAGGTCTTACCCTCTGATTCGTACGTTCGGACATGGAGGAGTGGCCTTGGAGGGCAGGTGTCCGACAGCCTTGGGAATGCCTTGTTGCTGCCCGTCGACCTGGAGCACTACTCGGGCTACCAGGATGAGGACCTTATCCTTAAGCTAAAGTGGCACAACATAGTAGTGAGCTTTTATTTCTTTGAGCTTTAATTGTTTTGTTTTCTCATTTTTTTTACTCTCCTTTTTTACTTTTATAAGTTTTAGTACTTGGGATATATTGACCCCGTCCTATTCTGTTACTATCTCAGGCCATCCAATTGACCCATGTTGTGGAGGGTCGGCTAAAGGGGGTAATGGAGGAGGTGGACAAAGAGAAGGCCCTCAAGTAGGTAGCCGAGGCTAGCTTGAAGGAAAAGACATTGGGGATGAATATGATGGAGAGATGGGCAACCACAGCTGAGAAGGTATTGGAGTTGGCCGAGTAGAAAGTTGAAGGTTTTCAGGGAAAGCTCAGCGAGACCGAACTTAAGTTTGTAGAGACGGCGAGCCTTGTTTCTGCTCGTGACAAGAAGCTCGTTGACTTGAAGAGTATGGTGAAGACTCGTAAGCAAACCTATTATAACAAAGGTTTCAGGGATGACGAGAACTCAGCTAGGCTAGTAATCTTTCAGGCTTGAAAGTTCGGGTTCATGGAGGGTTGGATGGCCGCGGTGAATGCAATCGGTCTCCCTGAAACATCCCCATTCAGGAGTGCTGACCAGATTCTGCTACCTAAGGACCCCGAGGCTGAGGCTGAGGCTCTAGACCAAGATGAGGATAGCAGTGAGGAGGAGGAGGGTACTGAGAGCCCCAAGACGAGGGAGTTGTCTCAGTAGATTGACTCCCACGTGGTGGTGCTTGATGAAGACAACTCGACAACTACCACTACTTCAACGATACGGGACGTTACTCAGCCTGCCATCGGCTCCGACCCTCTAATTACCAGTGAAGCTCCCATGACAGGCCCCATTGTTCCTGACAACCCGAGCGCTTGATTCTTTTGATCCATTTCTATTATGCGTTATTACTACTAGTTGTATTTCTTTCTTCTTTTATTTATTTATTTATTTATAGTTGGTCATATTTTGGTTAACACTTTGTGTACTTAACTGACTAAGTCAGTATTTGTGTACTGAACTGCTTTAAGTTTGTTTAAAGCCGATGATTTTAAGTCCCCTTAGTAAAATTCTTTAACTTACTTTATTATAGCATGATTGCGTGAAATGTGTTAACATTGATGATTTAATTTCCTTAAGTGTTAACGTTCGGTAACACGGGAATATTTTGATGTTAATGATTTATTTTCCTTAAGTGTTGACGTTTGGTAACACAAGAAATGCACTCATGTTCCCCGACTAAGCACCTAATTTGCCATAGATTTTCTTTCTTTTTCTTATTGGTGATTTTAGCCAAGAACCAGCCCTTCTTCTTGGGGATAGGTTTATTACAGTTGCTACGTGATCAACTACCAAGTTTTATGCTATGACCAATTTCGTGAACTTAAGAAAATTTATTGAGGTTTCCTTCCTTATAAGAATTTATTAAGGTTTCCACCTGGTTGGTGACCGGAGTCATGCTGATGCTAGGATTCTGTCATTAGAAAAATTTGCTAAGGTTTCCATCTGGTTGGTGACAAGAGTCAGGCCGAGGCCAAGATTCTATCCTTAGGAAAATTCTTTAAGGTTTCCACTTGGTTGGTGATTGGAGTCAGGCCGAAGCCAGGATTCTATCCTTAGAAAAATTTGCTAAGGTTTCCATCTGGTCGGTGAAAAGAGTCAGGCTGAGGCCAGGATTCTATCCTTAGAAAAATTCGTTAAGGTTTCCACCTGGTCAGTGACTGGAGTCAGGCCGAGGCTAGATTTCTGTTCTTGGAAAAATTCGTTAAGGTTTCCACCTGGTCGATGACCGGAGTTAGACCGAGGCCAAGTTTCTGTCCTTAGGAATATTTAGCTAAGTATATGTATATATGCTTTTTTTTACTTGTAATCTACTCAACACAAGATAACTAAATTCCTTCTACTTTCAATGTTCAAGTTAATCTACAATTTCAGACATACATCCCACATTCTGCATTACACTCACGGGTAGTAATTTTTTAGATTACAAACATTCCATGGTCGGGGCAGGGGTCTTTCTTCCATGTCTTCTAAGTAATAAGCTCCTGCTTCGGCCATTGCTGTTACTCGGTAGGGTCCTTCCCAATTCAACACCAGTTTACCAGCATTATGATCTTTCATACTCCTAATAGCCTTTCGTAAAACAAGGTCCCCTGCCACGAACTCTGGAGGCCTCACCCTCCTATTATATCCCTGAGCCAACTTTTGCTAATAGTCAGCAAGCTGAACAGATACCATTTCTCTTCACTCTTCTAGGGCGTCTAGATTTCCTATCATATACTCGTCATTATTGCTTCGTGTAAAGTTGGAAACCCTCATACTAGACAAACCGACCTCTATCGGTATGACCGCCTCCATGCTGTAAGTTATGGAGAAGGGTGTTTCACCCATTGATCTTCTAGGAGTTGTTCGATAGGCCCACAAAATGTTTGGCAGCTCTTCAACCCAATTTCCTTTTGCACCTACCAATCTCTTCTTATAACCATTAACTATTGTCTTGTTTGTTCCTTCGGTCTACCTGTTGCTTTGAGGATATGCAGGTGATGAGTACCTGTTGGTTATCCCGAGACTAACACAATACTCTCTGAAAATCTTACTATCAAATTGAAGCCCATTATCAGATACTAGTGCTCGGGGAACTCTGAACCTCGTAATGATGTTTTTCCATACGAATTTCTTCACATCCACATCCCTAATATTTGCAAGGCCTCGGCTTCCACCCACTTGGTAAATAGTCTGTTGATACCACTACATATCTCCTATTCCTCGATGCACGAGGGGATGGTCTGGTTATATCTAGCCCCCATTGAGTGAAGGGCCAAGGACTGATGATTGGGTTCAGATTTTCCCTAGGTTGGTGCAAGATAGGTGCATGTCTTTGGCACTGATCACATATTCGGCCACTAGAATTAGCTACTTCTCGTTGCATATTCGGCCATGAGAATCCTTGAGTCATAGCTTGGTGGGTGAGTGATCTTCCCCTTGAGTGCCCTCCACATATCCCCTTGTGAAGCTCAGCTAGCAACTTGACAGTTTTGCTCCGATGAAGGCACAATAAGTGTGGACCTCCAAACGAATGTCGATAAAATTTTTTATCCTCGGACAACCAAAAATGAGCCGATGTTCTCCGCACCTTCTTTGCCTCCTTATCATCCATTGGCAAAGACCCGTTGGATAAAAACGCTACATAAGGATCTAACCAACTTGGCTCCTCTTTTGACGTAACTGCTATCATCGTTTGTTGCTCAATGCTTGGTTGCTCCAATAATTCCACAAGAATCATTCGAGGAATAAAATCATATGAAGAGGATGCCAACGTGGCTAAGGAATCGGCATGACTGTTCTGACTTCTCGGCACTTTGACTACATTAACTTTCTGGAAGTTCGCTCGTAGAGACCCGAACAACTTTAAATATTGTGACATGTGATGGTCCCTTGCCTCAAAGCTCCCATCTATTTGACTCACCACCAATCTTGAATCTGAGAACACCTCTACCTTCTCACCTCTGAGCTTTTGTACCGCTTGTAGTCCAGCAATGAGGGCTTCATATTCGACTTCATTATTCGAAGCCCGAAAGCCCAATTTGAGTGACTTTTCCAATCTCACACCCTCGGGCAACACTATCACTATCCCAATCCCTGTCGCCCTTGTGTTAGATGCACCAACCACATACACTCTCCATTGTCTAACCATGACTTGGCATATCCTTGCAGAGATCCTTGAAGAAGGAGTGAATTCAGCCAGAAAGTTCGCTAGCACCTGGCCCTTAATGGAATTTCTCGGCTTGTAAAATATGTCAAACGTTCCCAATCTTGTCCCCTATTTCGCTATCCTCCTAGTGAAATCCGACCTCCTTAATAGTGATTGCAAAGGGTACTCAGTCAATACCCATACCGTATGAGCTTGAAAATAATGCGGTAACTTCCTCGTAGCATGTACGAGGGCTAATACCATTTTCTCCAGTGGCAAATACCGAGTGTCTGCATCCACCAACGTTTTGCTGAGATAATATACTGGCCTCTAGACCCATTCCTACTACCTAATCAGCACTGAACTGACGACATGGTCGGAGATTGCCAAATACATGTACAAATCCTCCTCGGGCTCAGGCCGGGACAAAATGGGTGGGCTAGCTAGGTAAGACTTTAAGTCTTTAAACGCTAAGACACATTCTTTTGTCCATTGAAAACCCTTCCACTTCTTCAATAACAGATAGAACGGTTTACATCTATCTGCCAATCTTGATAAAAACTTATTTAGGGCAGCAATCATACCAGTCAGCTTTTGGACTTCTTTAGGGCAAGGTTGTGAAACCCAAACCGAACCGTATGGTCCGACCAGGTTAACCGTGAATTGTTTATCAAGACGGTTCTTTAAACCTCAAGAATTGGCCTATGCAAGAAAGTCAGTGAACCGTGCTAACCACGGTTGAACCTCCCGGGTTTCAAAACCGTAAACGGTTCTCACAATCAGACTGTTAAAGCTTTTTTTTTTTTTTTTGGAAATTTTTTGGTACTTACACGCTTACAGCCATTGTTGAAGGCTAAAACTTCAACCTCCGTGAGATGCTATCAGACTTGAAATCGCACCGCCATCTTCCTATTCTTCTTCTCTGTCTTGCTCGCACTCTTTGTGTGTTTTTGACGATGCCGTTTCTTCATTTTCCCTCTGTAGTCTTCTTCTTTTTTGGTAAATGGAGTCCTCTTTTTTGCTACTTGCTTTACTGTCAAACACTTCTAGCTTTTGTATTTAACCATTTTTAAATGGGCGGACATCCTATAGTTTAATTATTTATTTTTTAATTCATAAATGGTTGACTATTCAAATGGGCTTGGGCATAAAAAAAAATTGTTTGGGTTGTCAAATGGGCTTGGCCATGGGCAGATAGATTAATTTATCTTTTAACCATTTTATTGGGTCTCATAAAATAAAAATAATAATAAAAATTATTCGGTACTCAAATAAGCATTGTCATGACTTAATAGCTCTAACAAAAATTTTAAATAAATAAATAAATAAATAAATAAATAAATAAATAAATAAATATATATATATATATAATTATTTATCTTTATTATTAGTTAAAATTTCAATTTTTACTAATTTAATATATTTATTTATATTTTAAATAATTATTAAATTAATTATGATGTTATCACAGTTTGACCTCAGTTTGACCTCGGTCCAACCTCAAAAATCTTAAATCTCTTCCTTTTACAGTTCATTGATCGGTCTGGGTTTCAAAATCATGCTTGAGGGTTATTGGGCGGGTGTAGCTATTGAATAGCCGTTATCTGGTCGGGTTTCACCTCTATGCCTCGCGTGGTTATCATATAACTCAAGAACTTGTCTGATCCCACTCCGAAAGCACATTTCTCAGCATTAAGGCGTAACTTGTGTTGCCTCAATATATTAAAGACCTCAACCAGGTCATGGGCATGCCCCACACTCTCCTTAGTCTTCACCACCATGTCATCAATGTAAACCTCCACCGTTTTACCGATCAAATCCTTGAACATGCGAGTGACCATTCGTTGATATGTAGCCCCTGCATTCTTTAGCCCGGAATGCACTGTGTAATGGTAATTTCCCTTGGGTGTGATAAAAGAAGTTTTCTCCTAATCCTTGGGGGCCAAAGTGATTTGGTGGTAGCTTTAAAAGGTGTCCAAAAGGCTCATCCTCTGGTGTCTGACTGTAGCATCCACCAACTGATCTATCTTTGGCACTGGAAATGGGTCTTTTGGGCATGCTCAGTTTAGGTCGGTGAAGTCAATGCAAACTCTCCACTTACCATTCTTCTTTTTCACCACCATCATGTTAGCTAGCCATTCCGAGAGGAACACTTCCTTTATGGCCCCCAACTGTTTTGATTCCTCCACCTCCTCCTTCACTACCTCCACATGAGGTTTCGCGAACCTCCTTAGTCATTGTTTCTTTGGTGGAACCAGAGGTTCTACATTTAACTTATGCATGATAAAAGTCGGGTCAACCTCGGGCACTTTGTACGGACTCCATGCGAACACATCCAAATTTTGTACCAATGATAAAAAAATTTCCATTCGGTCTTCTACTGACAAACTTTTTCCTATCCGAAAATACTTGTAGGAATACGGCATAATTGGTATTTGAACCAACTTTTCTGTGCTGTCTAACCCCGTTAGGCCCTCGGTTATTGGTAATTGCTATAACGACTCCTGATTAGCTTGGCCCTCTGCTTAATTTCATGGTTTATTGCTGCCACTAAGCACTGCCTTGCTACCTTTTGATCAACCCTGACTACTGCGACCCCATCTTCTGTAGGGAATTTAACCTTTTAGTGTAGTGTTGATGGTATCGCCCCCATGGCATGGATCCAAGGGCCCCCCCAAAATTGCCGTGTAGGGTGAGAGGGCGTTGACCACGATAAAATTAACTACCACTTATTTTCCCTCGGTCATTACTAGGAGCTTTATTTGTCCCTCGGGAGTCACAATTTTCCCATCAAACCCTACAAGGGGGTGTTATATCTACTCAAATCCTCAGACTTTCTCCCCAGTCCCTTATAGAGATCAGGATACATAATCTTGGCTCCACTTCCTTGATCTATCATGACCCTCTTTACTAGGAATCTGCCAATCTGAGAAGTCACCACTAAAGCGTCATCATGTGGTTAGGACGTTCCTTGCAAGTCTACTTCACTAAAAGTGATCGGGATTGAGGTCCTCCTAGATCTCTTCTCAGGTCTGTCCATAACATCAGTCTCAGGTAGAGTTGCTACACTCAATATTCGCCTCCGACTATTCAAGCTTACTCCCTGAGAGGTTGCATGGATAACCTCAATAACTCTTAAGGGAGGGGGAAGGGTACGTTCATTTCGGCTTCCTAATCCCTGGCCTACGTTTAATCCTTCTTGGCCGACCAAAAACTCCTTGAGATGCCCAGCGTTTACTAGCTTCTCCAAATGATCTTTCAACACACGACACTACTCTGTGGTGTGACATTTTTCTCTATGATAAGTGCAATACAAGCTCGGATTCCTCCTCGTCGGGTCCCTACCCATCTTGCCCGGCCATAAAAAATAAGGCTCGTTCTTAATGCATTCAAGGATCTTATAGATAGATTCTTTGAATGTCGCATTAACTCCTTCAGTATGCTGTGCTGAGCCCTCCTCGGGGGCCCTTGGCTCTTTCCTAGTTCTTTGCTGGAACTTCTCGGGATGATACTTTTTACGATATTGCGAAGTGGCTGGGGCATTGCCTTTGCCTTGTAATCGGTCGTCCTCTAATCTTTTATACTCTTCGATCCTTCTTATTAGCTGATGCATGCCCTCAGGAGGCCGCATGGTCAAAGAATCTCTCAACTCTGACTCTTCAAGGAGACCTAGTCAGAAGGTGCTGGCTGCTACTTGCTCATTTCCCTCTCTTATCTCATTGTATAACTCCCAATACCTATTGGTATAAGATTGGAGGGTTTCACCACTTTTCATCCTCATGGATAACAAAGCACCTATCGGTTAAGGAACTTTACTGCACGTTATAAATCGTGCTCCAAACGCTTGCATCAACTCCTTGAAGTTTCGGATAGACCCCTTTCTTAAATCATTAAACCATCTCATTACTGTCGGCCAAAGGCTGGAGGGGAATACCTTACACATCAACCCATCATTATGAGAATAGAGTGACATCATTTGTATATAGTGACTTACATACTCCACTGGATCGGTTTTTCCATTATAGATGGTGAATGGTGGTCGTGTGAACCATCTCGAAATTTCCGTACGCTCAATCTCATTGGAGAATAGTGATTGGGCAGCTCTCCTTAATGCCCAGCTCATTGCATCCATAGCGGCATTATGGTGTCCGTGCCTTTCACGATGGGGAGACTCGCGATAACGCCTTATAGTTTCACGAGAGCTGTCTCTTGACCGATACGAACCACTACCTCAAGATGACTCATCGACAATGTAGTCAGGATCATCAGATGAATCCTCTCGGTCTCTTCTATGATGTCGGCCTCTCAGCTCAATTTCCAAATCATTAACCTGCTTTAGTAGATTCTCCAATTCCTGCACCCAATCACTGTGATGAGACTGCATGGGGATATAAGACATAGTTTGTTCCCCCTGTGAAGATCCCTTGTCAGAGTCTACCCTTGTCTCGTGCCCACCTTGCATGTGCTGCTGCTCCTTTCTACGCTCATTTTCTAGCCTCCTACGACCCTTGAGAAGGCCCTTGAATGATTCCCTCCAGCAGAACCCTCTCCAACATGTGAGTTCTCCATAGTTAGACAATATCAAACTAGTTTGAAGCCTCCAAATAAGTACTAAGTAGGATTCCCACAGACGGCGCCAATTGTGGTGACCTAAACCTGCTAATGTTACTACGCGACATAGTGGATTTGGGCTCCCAATTTATTTGTTGGTGGGTTTCCTCACAGTCCTACATGTTGTGCCTCAAACATAACGTTGACAACCCAAAAATCAAGCATCCCTAAGGTTTTTAGCCCAACACCCTCTTCCCTTTAGACCTCACTTCTAGCTTTCTTGCTCTCTTTGTTTTCCCCTCCCCTTCGTGTTTGCACTCTCCCTTATTTCTTTTCTCCCTCTCTCTTTATCTAACTTCCCAGAAGAACCAGCTAGCCCCATTTGTCTGCCCTCAATCCCTTATATAACCTCCCCTTAGTGGGCCTAAAATCATTACTTTTTACTGGTTCCCATGTAATCCCATTTTATCCCCAGATAAATCATGTCTTCTGAAGATTTTCTTGAAATTTGTTCTAGACGCCGATTAGTGTTCGGCAATGGGTTTCCCAAAGGCACTAACTGTGATTGGCTACTGACCTTAATTTGGCCCATCCCATTGTTGAACCCCCTTGGTCATTAGTTAGCGCTGGGCCTAATATGGCCCCAAACACAGTAGGATTCCTGAAAGGGTCCATTTTTATTTAGCTAACAAATGAAGGTTGGGGAAATTAAGTAATCTCAACCAATTGTTGATGTTGTTTAGAGTTCTAAAGAATATGCACTTCTCTAGGTAACAAATGAAGTTACAAGCAACAAAATAATTTGAATGAAATGTGTCAGCAGAAAAATAATAGAAACCTCCAATGTTTTGTTTGTCGGCTCACATATATCAAAAAAAAAAAAAAAAAAAAAAAGGCAACGAGAAATCTCTAGAACTGATGACAAAAATACCAAGAAGGGGTCCACTTCTTTTTAGCAGCAACACAGTAATTTCAACATGATTACATATATCTTTACCAGAAAAAGGAACATGACAACATATAACAAATTAGAACAAATCAGCAAGACTTTCTCAAAAAAAAAAAAAAAAAAAAAAAAACCAGCAAGAAAGAAAATAATAATCCACATGCAAGATTAACCCATTTGGAGAAGCTACATCTAAATGAAATAAATATAATTTCATCAAATATAAAAAAAAAAAAGATAAAATGAATAAGCTAAACCAAAACAACATCTCCATCTTTGTTAAAACAAACCACCAAGACTTTCTTAAAAAAAAAAAAAAAAAAAAAAGCAAGCAAGCAAGAAAGTAATAAATCATATGCAATATGAACCATGTGCAGAACCTACATCTAAATGAGATAGATATACTTTCATAAAATAAAATAAAATAAAAATTACTGAGGTAAACCAAAACAAAATCTCCATCTTTCTTTCGCTCCAACCTTCTTCTTTTTCTTGTTTCTTCTCTTTCTCTCTCTTGTGATGGAAGCAGTTGACTGATGGGTCATGGTTGACCTTTTTTTTTTTCTTTGTTCTTATCTCTCACTATTTCTATCCTTTATTGTCTTGCTTTAGTTTGTGTGTATCAGTAAAGTGGATGGGTATCAAATACCTTAAGCAAAGAGATAAGACAAGATAAGTAGAGCGAAAATGACAAAACTACCCATACCTTTTCACTCCTCTCATTTAAAGTCTTAAAGGATAAAAACGTAAATATACTAAAACATGTCTGCCAACCAGCACTTTTAACATGACAACAAAAAGACTAAAAATGGCACATTTTTATTTGGCTCACAAATGAAGGTAGGACCAATTTAGTAATTTCAACCAAACGTGGATGTTTTCCAAAAAATTTGTTGGACTTCTAAATTTTGTTTGCTACGCTTCAAACTTTTTGTTGCCATTTAACATTTGAGTAGTCGTTTTGTCAAACAAGCACCTCAACTGTCCTTTTTTTATATAGAGTATAGATAAAAAAAAAACAAAAAAAATTTAAAAATGTACTAGGTATATTGCGATTAGAACTTTTTTTTTGAAGATAAAATTTTAAAAAAATAATAATAACATAAACATGAGAATTTTTTTTTGAGGTAAATAGTGTTTTCATACTAAATTTTGATTCTTAAACTTTCCCCTTTGAACTAGGGCTGTAAATGAGTCGAGTTTTGTCGAGTAGTGCATGTTCAAGCTTGGCTCATCAGGAAAAATCAAAAGCACGAGCTTGGCTTGAGCTTGTGACAAACCTATAAATAGTGTTTGAGCTTGAACTCGTGGGAAAGCCAAAAAGTTTGAGCTTGGCTGGTCAAGCCAAACTCAAACTTAATATCAAGCTCAAACTCGAGCTCAAGTCAAGTTTTTGAGCTTGAGATCTCAAAAAATTACATTATTAAATGCTTAAATCTCTAAAATTAAGAAAAAAGAAAAAGAAAATAGTATACTCATTTTATCATGCATCTAGTCTTACTTATGATTAGCTATTATTCAAATTAATAATTTACGTAATTAAATTCATTCATTCATCATTCCTTATTTACAGTTTCAGCAATTGTTTAAAATACAATTTTTACATTCACGTTAGATGGTGAAGGACTAGAAAAATACCTGTTTGTAACTATTATGAATGAGAAAATAGTAACATGTTTTATAACTTTATTTTAGATGATTGATAGGGATTGAAAGCTTGAAAATGTGTTAAAAACACAAGTGCTATTTAGACCCCCAAATTAAAAGTTACAGCTCGATTAATTTTACTCTAACTTATACTAAGTGCGAAATAGAGTAAATGCGAGCAGATAAACAAATAAACTACTCTAACCCATAATCAAAATAACACAACAGTAAACTGAAAGGTAAAAGAGTAGGGAAGAAGAATGCAAACACAAGATAACACACCGATGTGTTATAGAAGAGGAAACCGAAGTACTCGGCATAAGACCTCTCCACCGCCCTCCAAGCGGTAATCGATCCACTAGACAATTAGTTGGGATACACGAATAGCAAAAGATCCTCCAAGCCTAGTCTACCCGATGCACCTAAGCCCTCCAAGCTCCTATTCTAACAAGGCTTCTTGGAATCCCGCAATACGCCCGATTGCATCCGCCAAAGCCTGGCTTCTTCCAATGCTTTCCAGCAGCACCAAAACCTCACTTGACACTTTGAAAGGGTGTGGTAAGTGTTTGGGCTATCAACCTCTCAAGTGTATGGAAATGGAGAGGTAGGAGTTGAGGGTTTTCTCTTAGAAGCACTCCTCAACATCTGTGAGTAATCTGGGTATAGATAGTGTGTATCAGAAATGACAGTTTAGCAAAACAGAATGTTTTGCGGGTATCTCGCGAGAAGGCCTTACCTGCGAGACACTCGTGAAAACTAGCTGTCACCAACTTGTTCTAACTCTTCGCATTCTAGTCATGTGCAGGGCACATACTTCACTTCGTGGAAAGCTTACTCACGAGCTACCTGTGAAAACAACTTTAGTCTTCAATTGCCTTGAGTCTTCACACTTTCTCTCTCTCACATAACCCTTACAATGAAATCCCACAAATAATACAGGGTACATAAGATTAAACGTAATTACAATCAAATTTGGCACGAAATTAAAGCCAATATAAAATAGTTGTAAATTACGTTTTTACAGGGATGAATCATATGTGGCCTACTTAATTATTTATTTATTTTTAAATGTAACTATAGTCTAAAGTGGTTCTTTATTAGTTTAAAGGGAAGGAAAAAATTAAGGTAATATAGGTAATGGTCTCATGTTGGCCATGACATTATTAAGATATGTGTAATGAGTATATTTAGCTAACACATGTAAACTTATAAATGAGTCTATGCTTGAATTGTTGTGTATCAAGCCTAATAACTCACGAGCTTGTTCGTGAACAAATTTTTTTGCATGGGCTTGGCTTGTTTATTAAACGAGCTTAAAAGTAAGGCTCAAGCTTGGCTTATTTATAAACAAACAAACATGAACAAGCTTTTTATTGAGCCGAGCCCGAGTTGTTCATTATCGGCTTGGTTCATTTATAGCCCTACCCCTTTCTCATATGAAAGAATAAAATTATAAGAAATAAAGTTGAGAAAAATGAATTTGTAGTTGACTATAAGTTTATCATTAGACATAAACACAACAATAAAGTGTTCTTGAGGTAGCCATGATAATATAGCCAACTATGAAAATTGTTTTTACCATTAAAACATTGTTTTTTCCCCCCAACTTAAAGTTTGACAACTTCCTTAGCATATCCTCTATTATAGAAGATAAAGTTGATATCATCATTTGGCTTTAGTGACTTGGTGGTTTGTGTTCATGAATCCTGAATAGAAAAAAAAAAAAAATAGTAAAAAAAGATGTAGTCTAATTCTGTATTCACAAACATATGTTGTTTTTTCAAATATAAATAAGAAACTACAAAAAATAATTCTATCAGTATTTGAGTTAATCATGTTTTTTAGAAGTCAAATATATATATATATATATATATATAAGACCTAATCTTTCCTCTGCTTCAATTCCACGACCCTGCTATAAATAGTATGTTAAAATAGGAGATGATAATGTATTGTTAAGTATAATAGCGATGTGCCTCCGCTTCAATTTCACGACCATGCAGTAAATAGTATGATGAAATAGGGGATGATAATTTATTGTTAAGTGTACTAGCATAGTGCCGCTGCTTCAATTTTACGACCCTGCAGTAAATAGTATGTTAAAATAGGAGATGATAATGTATTATTGTTAAGTGTACTAGTGCGGCGTTAATATATATATATATATATATATAGCATTTTGAAGTGTAATTGCTCTTAATTACTCACTTAGCATGCTAATAATATCAATACAATAGTATATATAAATAATATTTCTTTTTTCTAATAATATATATATATATATATATTTTATTTATTTTAGATTTATAAAATAACATAAGAGCATTCTCATCAAGAATGCTATAAAAATATAGCATATAGCATCTCAAAAAGTTACTTTATTCATTTTAACATCTCACTTTACAATACACCCAACATCAAAGGTTCTATTATTTTACCACTTCATTTAAATATTCTTTTTTTATATTTTCTTTATTCTTTCTTTATGTTTTCAATTAACTACCATGTTAGTTGTGGGGTGGACTTGTCCCCAGCTAAAAATCTACATGCCCCGTTGTTCACATGCACCAAGTTGTACCCAGCAATAAACTGAACATTTTCAAACTCACACACCCCAAAAATAAATCAAACTTCAAAATAAAAAATAAAAAATAAAAAAAGACACCAGTTTCAAAGTTCTGAACTCTTTCCCGGACTTTCTCAGCAACCAAACAAGGCATGGCCATAAAAAAACCAATAAAAGAACAAATCTTTAATCCATCCAAATCAGTCCCAGAGCACCACAAACCAATCAAATTTGCCTAAACCCCAATACAAACACACTCATTGTACTTCCAATATCACAACAAAAACATACACACAACTAAAAATTAAAAATTTCCCAAAAAACAAAAAACAAAATTGATCATAAAAGCATATATATTTATATAGATAAGCAAAAATCAAATAACAGTTTTGAATTTGGTGAAAGAAAAACACTGACCACTTCCAATGCTCTCCTTCTCTTCAACTTCATCTTTGAATCAAAAGCATTTTGCGGCTCCAAAGCCTTTGTAGAAACCGATCAATTCTCCTAATAACCCGAGAATCAATCGCACAAACAGGAAAAGATGATGAAAAGGGTAGGGTTTTGAGTTGAAGTATTCACAATGATCAGATTGTACAAATAAAAATTTGATGGAATTTGAAGAAAGAGAGCGAAAATTTTCTTGAAATTTCAAGATTGGGAATTTTAGGGTTTTTGATTAGGATCGAAGAGAGACAGAGAGAGAGATTTTTGGAGAAGAAACTTAGAGGAATGCTTGGGTTTGTTGTGGGTTCACTCAAAGGAAGAAGAGAAGAGGCTATGTTTGTGATGGTGGGTTCGGTCAGAGGGAGTAGTGAAGTGGACATGGGTTTGGCGGCGTGGGTTGAGGGAATGGAAGCGTGGTGTGGGTTGAGGAAAGGGAAGTGTGGCTTGGGTTGAGGGAGACCGAAGAAAATAAAAAAAGGAGAGGAGGCAGAGGCGTAGGCATGGGAGAAAGAGAGAACTAGAGAAAAAAAGAAAAAAAAGAAAAAAAAGAGGGAAAACAAGAGGAGATAGGCACAAAAAGGCAGAAAAGGTGGAGCATGTGAGAGGAAAAGTGAAAAGGGAACACGTGTTTTATTAAACAAAGCATTTTTTTTTTAACATCTTGCTATAGTGGGCTGCTAGAGATAGCAGCCCATTGTAGCTAGATGTCAAAATTAATAGCATTTAACATTCTTGATGGAGTGTGCTTTTTACAAATTTGATGTTAAAATTTAGCATTCATAGCATTTAGCATTCCTAATGACAATGCTAAATGATTTAAAAACTATCACAAAACTATTAGGTTACAAGAATTTAATACCTGCATTACGTAACTTCTAGGGTTGTCTCGTACAACCACAAGGTACATGACCTGAATTATGGGGACTAGCGTCGACATAAACAATGTAGCCTATAATCCAAAAATACTTGATATACAAGAATCTTGAATTAATAATACGTTATACATTCGAACTTAATGTTTTTTGAGTGTCTAGTGTTTTTTTTTCCTAATTGTCTTATAATTGAAGCCCAAGTTGTTTAGATTTTTGACCATATATATATATATATATATATATATGAGTTGGGTTCAAGTTATACTTGGTGTAACTCTAAAGAGTTACACATTTTTTAAACCATTGGATTTAAGTAGATCCAACGGTAAAAAAAATGCACTCATTAATACTGATATTCTGATAAGGATATCATTTATTATCCTTATTTATAACATTCCATACCTATCTCTAATCCCAAAAATAGGTATATTTTTCTCTCTACTCTCTCTTTCTCATCCACTACACATTTCTCTCTCCTCCATTGCTCTTCCACCTCCATTTTCATAAGGTTCCACCTCCACAGTCACATAGAATCTGATGAATAAAGTTTTGCTTAAAATTGTAAGATTAACACGTTTGGGATCCTCATTTTTTTGGTTCAAAAATGTCCTTATACCCTTATGTTTAAGTAGAGACAAAACTAAAGGACAATCTAGTAAAAATACAACTCTAACTCCTACTCCTACTAAGACATTGCCTAAAAAACAGGGTTACTCTCTTGTTGATTTTCAAATTGTTTTATTCACTTATAAATTAGATTCCCAAAATAAAAATTATATATATAAAATAAAAAAACAAATTTTTTTTGGCTAAAAAAAAGCCTCATCACACACGTGAAGCGTGTGTGATGAGGCTAGTATGTGTGTGAATATATATATATATATATATATATAAAGAGAAGCATAAGTTTCAAAATTTTCAAGTTCTAAGTAATTTTTGGTCTCCCCATAAAACAATTGGACAAATTCCTCCAATATTTTTTAAATTAAAGAATTACTAAGAATCTCTTAAATTTCTATTAGATTATTAGAATTTAGGAATGTCATGATTGAATCTAATTACTTTCATTTTTTGTCTTATAATTGTAGCTACTAAAACGAGTATTAAGCATAATTGGCAAAATTAATCTTCCCTTACATTATATTATAACTATTGTTCTTACCACGTAACGTATCATAAAAAAACTCTAAAAGGGTTAAGGTATATTGTGGTTAGACTTATTTTTTCTAGAGATAACATTTAAATAAAATAACAATACCATAAACATAAAAAAGAAAATAATTTTCTTTGAGGTAAATAGTATTTCTATACTAAATTTTGATTCTTAAACTCCCCCCTCCCCCCCTCCCCCCTTCTTATATGAGAGAAAAACGTTAAATAAAGTAGAGTTGAGAGCAACTAATTTGGAATTGAAAATATGTTTATCTTTAAACATAAACACAACAATAAAATTTAAAAACATAACTATAAGCACAACAATACTCAACCGCAAGATGGTTGGTAGGAAGGGGCAACCTTCATTTGTAGCAACCATGATCTTCCCATAATGACATTGTATGGTGAGTAAGCATCAATTATTGAATTTGAACTTATGGCTGAAATTATATCAAAATGACTATCAAAATGAAGTTTCAAATTAAATTGAGAAAGAGATTAATTGGTTAGAGGCGACTTTTGTGGTATACTTTGCGGCATATATAGAACAAAATTTCTTTACTATACTTTGGGTTGCTTGGCACAGCATTGCAATACGACTGTGTTGGCATTTGAAAAAAAAGCAGCTCCTAGAATGCCAACGGAAAGTAGCAAGTTTATATAGATGAAATAAAACAAAAATTTAATGCAGAAGTTGTTCAACACATAGAATGTTAACCTTGCGATGGATATAAACCAAATTTTAGCAACATTGTAAAAATTAAAGGGAAAAAAGAGGAAAAATAAAGTACTTAATTGGCTTGTATTCACTACAAAACGCGCGGGCTATAACCGCACTTTTTCTAGCCATGTTTAAAAAACGCGGCTGAAATTAGACCTATAGTCGCGTTTTAAAAATGTAGCTAAAATATGTCCTATATTCGTGTTTAATAAATGCGGCTATAGGTTCGACAGGTCTATAGCTGTGTTTGAACAGCTTATAGCCGCGTTTGAAAAAAGACGGCTATAGACCTGTTGGACTTATAGTCATAGTTTATAGGTCACGCTTGAAAATGTGGCTATAGAAAACGCGGCTATAGACCAAATGGACCTATAGCCACGTTTTTAGAAGTTATAGCTGCATTTTTAAAATGCGGCTATAACCTGCGTTTTTTGTAGTGATTCTTATCAATAAGTGCACCAAGTATTACAAAATTAAACATGTAGATTAAAGATATGATAGGAAGGCAAATGTAGGAAATCATCAAATAATGTACATTTCCAAGCTCATGCATTATCATATGGTTCTCAATTATTGTTGTTTCTTATAAACCAATGATTTCAAAGCAACTTACATTATTAAGCAAAATGTTAAAAATATTTGTAACCATAGTGTTTTATGGTAAAAATCTATAGCAAAAAAACAAAAAAACAAAAAAAGAATAAAAGAAAGGAATTAAAATAGAAAAAAAAAAAATGGAGAACAAGGCTTAGGTCCAATATTCTTCAATCATGAGAATGTGAGGGCCACCAAAAAATTTTCAATGTAGTTAGAGACAATTGTGATTCCACACTTAACTTTACTTGGCTAGATTAGGAATAACTCTGGTATAACAATCCATGGGATTGTCCCCATGGTGGGAGGTAGACCAGTGTGGAGAATGCTAAAAGCACTAAATATGGAATGCTAACCTCATGCTTTAAACCTTCTTTATCTCAAAGACTACATTCAACCCTAATAGATTGATAGTTAATATTCCATGGGTAAACACCATCGACTTCTCTCACTTAACTAAACATAATTTTTAACATTTTATAACATTTTTCTTTCATGGTCAAGTGGGCAGGGATGGCAATTTTGCCCTGCCCTGCTTGACCCGCCCCTCCCCGCTTCGCCCCACGTGGCTTTTCCCCGCCTCGCAAAGGTGGTGGGGCGAGATTTTAGCCTCGCACGAAGGGGCAGGGCGGGGATGGGTATAGACTTTTTAGACCCAACCCGCCCTGCCCAGTCCCGCCCCATCCCTGCCTCGCCCCCCGCATTGATAAAGGTTAAATTGTAAATTTTTTATACCCTAAAACCCTACTATTTAAACCCCAATTAGGTTTTCAACTCTTTTTTTTTTTTCTTTCTCTAGCAAGGTTGGAAATAAGGTACCGATTTAAACATTTTCTTTTGTCTTTATTATAAAAAAATTTATATACTATTGAATCATTGATTTTGTATTATGAGATTTTTGTTTTTGTTGTGATATTTTCTTGTTAAACACTTTAATAATATTATTCAATTTTTGCTAAAAATTAGTTTGATTTGATGGGATAAATTTATTTGTAATTTCAAGTATATTTTTACTAATGAAACAGGTTTTATTAAAAACAATTGTAATAGTTGTGGGCAAATTAATAAGAAGTAGAGTTTTGCGGGATGGGGTGGAGCTTTGCAGGGCCCTAAGGGGCAGAGTTGGGGCAAAAAATTTTCCCCGTCATGCAGGGTGAGGCGGGGATGGGGTAAAACAAAACCATATGGGGTAGGGGCGAAGACCCCATCTTTCAGACTCGCCACGCCCTATTGCCATCCCTAAGTGGGTTGATGGGTTGGGTTGAGGCTCAAGTATTCTAAAGAATAGAGACTAGTTTATGATAAGAAAAATGAGAATATCAATCAAGAGAATCAATACCATATACAATTGAACACATGCCAAATGGAGCTTTGCCATTGATGTTCAAAGAGAGGGAATCAGATGTAACAGAAAGAGAAGGGAAGTAAAATTTGAGAGCCACTACCAATGATGGCAGTAGCGAAGAGTGGTGAATGAGTTCAAGGAGGAGCTTGTCCATGGAGGAGAGAGAGAGAAAGAGAGAGAGTTATTGAAGGTGATAAAAAAGGGGGGATATATATTTGTATTACATCATGCTCAACAATTAGTCCACAAAATTTATTTGTGAATAGTACCAAAATACAGTTATTGAGATACTATTCATAAATAACTTAATCCTCTCTCTCTCTCTCTCTCTCTCTCTCTCTCTCATATCTACAAAAAGTATGCACAATTTGAGGTTTGTTAGCACATATGTGATTCGATGTTAGGAACATATGTCAACATTTTATGTAATTGGCTAATCTTTTGACAAAATGTACTTTACTTGTAATTGGGTAGATCTAGGATGTGTTTAATGCTTCAAGAAATAAGGTTTCAAGTTCAAGTGTTAAAGCCATGCAAATCTATCCAAGAATCAAGTAATGATGTGCCAGATTTTAAATCTTGACAGCTAGCTCGACAGCTAGTATCTATCGAGGTTTAAGAGAGTTGTTTCAGCCCAAGGCTCGATAGCTGCTTGACAGATAGGGTATTTGTCAAGATTCATGAAGTTCAGATTTTCATGCTGATTTTCATCTGAATGAGTTCAAGGAGGAGCTTGTCCATGGAGGGGAGAGAGAGAGAGAGAGAGAGAGAGAGAGAGAGAGAGAGAGAGAGAGAGAGAGAGAGAGAGAGAGAGAGAGTTATTAAAGGTGATAAAAAAGGGGGGAGATATATTTGTATTACATCATGCTCAACAATTTGCCCACAAAATTTATTTGTGAATAGTACCAAAATACATTTATTGAGATACTATTCATAAATAACTTAATCCTCTCTCTGTCTCTCATATCTACAAAAAGTATGCACAATTTGAGGTTTGTTAGCACAAATGTGATTCGATGTTAGGAACATATGTCAACATTTTATGTAATTGGTTAATCCTTTAACAAAACGCACTTTACTTGTAATTGGATAGATCTAAGATGTGTTTAATGCTTCAAGAAACAAAGTTTCAAGTTCAAGTGTTAAAGTCATGCAAGTCTATCCAAGAATCAAGTAATGAAGTACTAGATTTTAAATCTCGATAGCTAGCTCGACAGCTAGTATCTATCGAGGTTTAAGAGAGACATTTCAGCCCAAGACTCGACAGTCGCTCGACAGATAGGGTATTTGTCGAGATTTATGAAGTTCAGATTTTCATGCTGATTTTCATCCAATCCGTGAATGTATGTTTGGACTTTCTTTTCTTACAACCTTAAACATATATAAGGATTATTTTAAGGGCCGTAAAAGGTGACACAAATTGCACAAGAGCACAATTCCACAAGTGTGAAGAAAAGTGTAACCGGAAACCTAGTTTGCCATAGTTCTTCTTTCTCTTGAAGAAGCTGCTGTGTTTGTACACCGTAGGGTTTTGTAACCAAGCAACTTCATGATCTTCATCGTGTGATGAACTGAAGAACTTTGCAGCCAACATCCTTCTCAAGTTGGTGATTAAGTCGCGTATTGAGATTAGAAATTGGTTAGTTACATACTAGGAACCGTGCATTAAAAAGGAGAGATTGTCACTATAGAACAAGTCCAATTGGGTATTGGAGTAAGGGTTCAACTCTAGGTTGGTATAAGGTACTGAGATTTCTTTACTTGTAACTGCTTGTTTTGATAATAGTGGATTCTCGGGAGTGGTGACCTTAAAATCACTTGGTTGAGTTTTTGCCGTATAGGTTTTCCCCATTCGTAAACAAATCATCGTGTCAATTTATTTTTTGCTGCATGCTTTAGATAATTGGTGATTTGTTTGTGCTACCACACACTTTGCATGTTAATTTGATTAATTAATAAACTTGGCTAATTAATCAATTAATTTATCACAAGGGGTCAATACATTCTTAGCCTATCAAGTGGTATCAGAGCAGGCACACTCTGATTAGGTTTTAACCTTTGTTGTATGATCCATTGACTCTTGTTTGTCATGGATACAGGATAGTATCTTATTATACCTCCTTTATTTGATGGCACTAACTATGCATACTAGAAAGTACGCATGAGAGCTTTCTTGCAGTTTTTAGATGAGAAAATGTGGCAAGTTATGGAGATAGGCTGGACCAAGCCTACGAAAGCGCCGGCCAACTGGGATGATGCCAAGATCAAGGTGGAAAACTTCAACAATAGGGCATTGAATGCTCTATTTAGTGCAGTCACGAATGAGGAGTTCAAGAAGATATCCTCCACTGAAACTGCTAAGGAAGCATGGACCATCCTCTAGACAACCTATGAAGGAACCAAGGCTGTCAAAGATTCAAAACTTTAGAGGGTTATTGCCAGCTTTGAATAGATCAAGATGGAGGAGGATGAGTCGTTCGATGAGTTCTACGCCAAGCTTAAGGACATAGTGAACTCAGCCTTTAATCTTGGGGAAACCATTCATGAACCCAAGATTGTGAGAAAGGTGCTCAGATCTCTACCTGAGAGATTTCATGCCAAGATCACCGCGATTGAGGAATCAAAGGATATTGACAAGATTCCTTTGACAGAGTTGGTTGGAAATTTATAGACCTATGAGTTGGGTTTGACAAGGATCGGGAAATTAAGCAAGAGTATGACATTGAAAGCCAAGAGCAGTGATACTGATGAGTCTTCTGATGATGAAGATTCTAAGATGAAGTCCTACATCACTGGGCAATTCAAGAAGCTTATGAAGAATGCTAATGCAAAGGGCTTCGACAAGGATCGTAGACAGTTGAGTTCTTCTCAGTTTAAGAGCCAAGACAAAGGGAAGAATGATGTTAGAGATGGCGGTCAGTACACTGTTCCCTCAGGACCAAAGTGCTTTGGGTGTCAAGGCTTCGGTCATATGAAACAAAAGTGCCCTAGCTATCTCAAGACTATCGGAAAAAGCAAGGCACTTGCTGCTACCTTGAGCGATACTGAGCTTGAGGATGATTCTGATAATAAAGATGATGGAATCCTAAATGCCTTACTGCCACCGTAAATCCTACTGAAGGGATAGTTGAAGATATGGATGAAGAAAAGGAATTGGTGGAGTCTAAGTTTGAAAAGATGGATGAGCAAGATGACATCCACACAGCCTATGCAAAGTTATACAAGGTCTCAGAAAAGCACGAGAAGTTGTATAGGTTGGCCATCAAGAAGCTAAGTGATGTGGAGCTTGAGCGAGAGGAAATCTGTACAAAGTTTGATGAAGCCAATCAGACTATTGGAGCACTGAGATTTAAGAACAATTTCTGAGTGAAGAAGACCAAGAAGCTTGAGGCGTTCCAAGTCAGAGCTCAGCTGGAAAGGACTTCAAGTGCTAAGCTCGATGAGATGCTCAATCTTCAGAAATCTACTTCCAATCGAAAAGGTTTAGGGTATGATTTCTCTTCTCCTAGTATTGCTACTTCTAGGCACTACTGTTTTTGTTCCTCCTGCTAATATTGTTGAAACTGAGAACAATGATGTTAAAAATGAATTAGTTAGTGAGAACGTAGACAAGGGTAAATCTATCTTAGGAGCATCCCTTAAGCTTGATAAGAAAGAGATTAAAAACCCTAGGGCTAAGAAGGGCAGCTCTCAAAAACCTAAGCAGAAAAAGCAGCATTTCTGTCATCACTGTGGCGTAGCTGGACATACTCGACCTAATTGCTATAAGTGGTTAGCCACTCAAAAGAGTAACAGCATGATCATGTCGGGAGATTAGAATTAGCTTCCATCCTCTTTTGCTCCTCTTGGAGTTCTTCTCAAAGCCATCATGTTCCTTTCGAACTTGAACGGTTGTAATTCTTCCCCCTCACTGCTGGATCAATGGTTTGTTAAACGGAAAGGTTCTTCCAAGGTGTGGAAGGAAAAGAGCTCCAAGTGATTTTGTCACTTTTTCTCTCTCTTCCTTTCTTGTTTTTGGTTTTGCATTACATGTGTGTTTTGCTTTATTGTTATGAGTCAGTCTAATTTTATGCATTGTTTTGTTTTGTTTAACATGTTTTTGTTTGGTTATTTTTCAGTTTTTCTTTGTTTTGTTTTCCATATAAATTTTTTTTTTGAAAAATTAGAAAAATACAAAAACAGTGTGTGTTTGTGTACATTGGTACTTGTGTACCTTGGATGGCCATTTATACAAAATTTTCTAAACTTTGTATCTTTTGTAACTTAGATGAGCATCTATATGCACAACTAGGCAAGTGAGCTTTGTGGCTCGTGTTTGTGATGAGTAGGGTTAAGTGATCTCTTGTACTTAACACTCGTATCACTCTTTTTGATGGGAAAGACTAGAAAATCCTGAGGGAAAGATATAAATAACCATCTCACTACTGTTGCCCGCCAATCATGATATGACATCTGTATGCTTCGGCATAGCAAAAGTGCAAAGTCAAAAGCTTAACATAATTGGGTATTTCTTTTCTCTCTCATATATGCCCATGCATGATTTGCTTAAAAGAAAAATATGCAAAGAAAAAAATTATAAAAGTAAAAAGATCAAAATGCTTTATTGATGATTGCGAGCGTGTATTATAGGAGATGTGAGAGTTATAGGATGTAGCTCGAAGGCGATAGTCCCCATCAAATAGTTATGATTGTGTGTAAGTTAAAGTGATTTTCTCATATCTCAAATCGTCATAACACGTAGACACTTAGGCAATCTTGCGATGTTTTCACACACAACACGCAATATTCTTTGCTACTTTTGATACATATGCAGGTACAATGTGATTTGGCCATCACAAGGAATACTTGTGTTAATGTATGCCCACTAAACTCTCTTAACTTGTTTTTGAAATATAAAATTGGTTAGACTTGTTTAGTGTGTGTGTGAGTTTTGGGATCTATGTGCTTACATTTTTTCTTGATTGAGAGATGTTTTTGAGAGATTAAAATGTTGTTTGGATCCTTGGTTGAGTTGCATGTTTAATTGCATTCATATCTGTGTTTTTCTCTTCTTGAAAAACTGTTTTTAAGCAATCTCGACAGCTCCTCGACACCTCACGACACCTAGCTTATCTATCGAGCTCTTCAACTTCTTTTTATCGCAATCTCGATAGCTCTTCGATCCATCGAGCTTGTTTTTGCTGTGGACACCTATGGGCAGCTTCTCGATAGATGCATCTGTCGAGATTTATGAACCTCGACACCTCTCGACACCTCTCGATTTGTCAAGATTTAAGAGATTCTATATATAGTGTCCGCGCGAATTCATATCTCATTTCCTTGATCTCTCTAGATTGCTTCGTGTTTTTTCACCTCCTAAACCTCTCTCACTTACTTCAAACCTCTTTCCCAAGTGTTCTTCGGTCTCAAGATCAATTCTTTTCTCTGGTAAGACTCTTTCTTATTCATTTCTTCATGCATTTCATCCTTTGTGACCTAAATTTTGGGGTTTGTTGAAAAATTTAGGGTTTTTCCAAATCAAAGAGGTTTTTGCAAAATTTTGGGATGGGTTTTGTATATTTGATCTTAAAACATCATGCATTGCATCACATGTGCATTATAACACTGCTTCATGCATTTTAGATGCGTGTTTACTTTGTTGAAATGAATGTGTTTTGGTAGAATTGGATTTGGTTGAGCCCATGATATTTTTACTATTGCATATCACATGCTCATGCATTTTCATGCATACGTACTTTACATTCTCTATATTCTTATATATTGACTGTATTGGTACTTTTCTGATTGTCTCTCTCTCTCCCTCCTTCTTTCGGTTAGTTGCTCTGTGGCACCTAAACGAAAATCTACTCCGTCTCGGAACCTTCTTTGTTTCAGGGGATCCACTTCTTTTGATCCTACTCCCTCACATGTTTGATTCCGTGATGATAAAGCGCAACAGGACTTTTCGGAGAACTTTTCTCGACGAGGTGTTCATTCAAAACGCAAAGTCATTTTGTTGAACTTCTTCGACATTGACCTACCTACTGTCATTCACAATAGGGGTTGGGAATCACTATGTGACGGCCCGGTCACTTGTCCATCCGTGCTTATTCAAGAGTTATACTCCAACATGCATGGATTTGATTATTCAGTACCTCTCTTTGTTACTCGTGTTCGAGGTATGCGCATCGTGGTCACTCTGGATATTATATTCGACATGCTCCATGTCCCAGGGTAGTGCATCCTAACTACCCTGGTTGTGAGCGTCTTAAGACTGTGTCTAAAGATGAGCTTATATTTTCTTTTTGTGAGTGTCCCTCTGATTGGGGTGATTGTCAGTTCACTCATTGTTCGGCCTTTGCTAAACGTCCTCGGTTTCTTAACATGGTTATGACTTTTGTTTTGCATCCTTTATCTCATTATAACTCCATTATCGAGCCTCGTGCTCGATTTTTTCTTTTCCTTTTAGAGCATATTAGTATAGATTTTCCCTTTCATTTTATTCTTTCCATCATAGATGTATATCAGGATACGGCAACTCGTGATAAGCTCATCTTCCCTTTGGCTATTACGAGGATTCTTCTTCATTTTTCTGTTCCCTTTCCCGTTTCCGACCACTTCCATGTCATATGTGCCATAGACCCCGCTACCGTTAAATGGAGCGAGTCATAGCTACGTTCGAGGTGGTCCGGGACGGTAGCTCCTCCCACCTCTTCAGCTTCATCCACCTTTGCTCCCTCTTTTTTTGCGGGTGATGTGACTCTTGATGCGATCATGGCGCAACTTTAGCGCATGGATGCTCGCCTTGACACTCTTAGTGATGAGTTGTGTTAGGTGAACACCCCTTGTCGGCCGTATTGCCAGATGGCAGGCTTGCCTTGGTGGCTTCGTAGAGTCTCCCTCTCCTCCTCCCGAGGCATCCGACGACGACGATGGCTCCGACGATGATGACAATGATGAGGATGAGGATGCTAGCTTACCTAGTGATGACGAGATGTCTACTTGATATACTTACCCTTTGTCGCTCGTGAAAAAAAGGGGGAGTAGTTTTGGATATGAGAGTAGTCATACTCATAGGGGGAGGGTTAGTATAGGAGATTTTTGTTAGGGGGAGTGTTCATATTTTGAGGGATGTAGTGAGGACTTTATGTATCTTTTTTCTTTTCTCTGTATTTTAGATAAATTGTTCATGTACCTTAGATCTTGTGATCATATTGTGATAGCAAACCTTGTACTTGTTGATATATATACATTTGAGGTTGTTATTACAGTTCTTTCACCTATCTTTACATGTGTTGTTTCTTTTCTCTCTTTATGCATATGCTTCTTATATATTGTATGCAATCTTTTATTTTTGTTTTACACTAAGATGCCTTGATGAGTTTTGTTTAAAGTGTTTCAGAAATACAGGTTGTCAAAGTCTTCTTGCCATAAACTCTCTTCTTGCAAAGTTTTTCAAGAGTTTGTGTTAGGATATATTTTATTGTATTCAACAAGTAAATATGAGTTGAGTGATTTATGACTTCTCTCATATGTTCATTTGTTTATTGTGGTTTTGTCACGGATTGCTAAAGGGGGAGATTGTTAGGACATATGTGATTCGATGTTAGGAACATATGTTAACATTTTATGTAATTGGTTAATCATTTAACAAAATGCACTTTACTTGTAATTGGGTAGATCTAGGATGTAAGTTCAAGTGTTAAAGCCATGCAAGTCTGTCCAAGAATCAAGTAATGAAATGCCAGATTTTAAATCTCGATAGCTAGCTCGACAGCTAGTATCAATTGAGGTTTAAGAGAGCTGTTTTAACTCGAGGCTCGACAGCTGCTCGACAGATAGGGCATCTGTCGAGATTTATGAAGTTCAGATTTTTAAGTTGATTTTCATCCAATCCGTGAATGTATGTTTAGGCTTTCTTTTCTCACAACCTTAAACATATATAAGGATTATTTTAAGGGTCATAAAAGGTGACACAAGTTGTACAAGAGCACAATTCCACAACTATGAAGAAAAGTGTAACCGGAAACCTAGTTTGCCTTAGTTCTTCTTTCTCTTGAAGAAGCTGCTGTGTTTGTACACCGTAGGGTTTTGTGACCAAGAAACTTCATGATCTTAATCGTGTGATGAATTGAAGAACTTTGCAGCTAACATCCTTCTCAAGTTGGTGATCAAGTCGCGTTCTGGGATTTGCGCAATTGGTTAGTCACGTATTGGGAGCCGTGCATTGAAAATGAGAGATTGTCACTACAGAACAAGTCCAATTGGGTATTGGGCTAATGGTTCAATTGTAGATTGGTATAAGGTACCAGGATTCCTTTACTTGTAACCACTTGTTTTGATAATAGTGAATTCTCAGGAATGGTGACCTTAAAATCACCCGGTAGGAGTTTTTGCCATGTAGGTTTTTCCTATTTGTAAACAAATCACCGTGTCAATTTATTTTCCGCTGCATACTTTAGATAATTGGTGATTTGTTTGTGCTACCATGCGCTATGCATGTTAAGTTGATTAATTAATAAACTTGGCTAATTAATCAATTAATTTATCACAAGGGGTTAATACATTCTTGGCTTATCAAGGTTCAATTTTGTGCGATGAGGATTCCTCCTAGAAAAAATTGTAAAAAACACTTAAAACCTATGAATGAGTCAAACACGAGAGAGGTACAGAAGAATACAAAAATGACCATTGCCAAACCCAAGGTCAATCAACTGTAGGGAAAGCGTTAAAAATACAAAAATTCCAAAACTTAATAAGAACTCCAACAAGAAAATTAGCTTTTTACAAGATTGAAAGAAATTTAAGAATGAAAGTGCATGATGCAAAGCCTAGAATTGATAATTCCTAAAATTAGGGATAAACTAGTAAATGAGAGTGAGGAACATTTGAATTCTCTTCCTTGAATGGGGCGATGGTGCCTTTAACTTAAAAAAGGAGGAGGAGGAGGATGAGAGAGAGAGAGAGAGAGAGAGAGTGAGTGAGTGTGTGTGTGTGGGGAAATATAATAGTTAGGCGAGGTTGTAAGCACCCTGGATCTAGCTCCCATCGGTTTCAATAGGGGTTTCCAAGTTAATGGACTGTTGTGAAGCAGGATTAGGACTGGTATGGGTCTACCCTAAGCATAACTCCGAGAGCACACCACTAACTCAAGGTTAGAGCAGAGAAAGGGAGTTGTCACCTGGTTGTAGGTCTAAGAACCAACATTGAACTCCATTTGCAAAGGTCTAACTGTCCTAGACAAAATCTAGAGTTAGGGTAAAGGTGTCCAGCACCTAAGACAGTCTAGTCATGACTAGCCTTCACTCGTATTACTGAATTATACTTAAATGGATTTTACTATGTTGACCCTTCAAATCACACATTTACAATCCTAAACCCTAATTGAACTAAAAATGAAAGGAAATCATGCAATAAATCTATAAAGTAAACAAAGCAATTAAAGAAAGTAAATCATCCAAATATTAAGGCAAGCAAGCATATGAGGGCCAAACAAACATATGAACATAAATCAAACATATAAGTATTAATCAAGCAATTTACCTCACTGATTGCTTTGATTCAAAATTTTATTTTAAGTCTTATTTAAAAGATTTCAAATTAAAAAGTTTTCCTCATTAAATCTTAGATATCTTCCTAAATTAGTCTTGAGATGACCCATTAATGTCTTCCCTTAACTTGAGATGATGTCAACTATTCCAAAATTCAAACTCTAGAGTGTTTCAGGAAAGATTTTATTATCTTTAATGCTTTGTCTGTTCCTAAATGAGCTTTCGAATTCAAATTTCAAATGCATTTGACTTTATCATTAAAGTGTGATTATCATTATTTTAGAAGAATTATATCTTTATTAAGCAATCAATTTTTTTAATACCTATTTAGCAGTTTATATTCAAATTTAAAACTTAAACTTTGTTTTTACTATGCTTCTTTAGGAGAATAATCCCCCTTCCCCTATATATAGGTGTGTGTGTGTGTGTTTCTCAAATAAAAAAAGAACTCAGTATTGTCGAGTCATCCCACGTCGGTAAGGTGTGATATTGAGAAAGAGTTTATCACTTGCTCCGCGACACTAACTGTTGCATGCAGTTTTGGTGTTGGCGTGTGAGTATCTTCCCTTATCTCATCCCCCTTCCCCTATATATAGGTGTGTGTGTGTGTTTCTCAAAAAAGAAAAAAGAAAAAATGGAGAATAATCTTTTGATTTTAATGCTTCAAAAACTATCATTTTCCAAATCAATAATTTCTAGGCTTCTCTTCTTTCTAATTATTTTACTTTAATTAAGATGAAAGAAACCCTAGACCATGCACTAATGTCCCTAAAATTTTTAAATTCACGTTCGAATGTACTTTGAGACAATTTCTACTTCCAAGCAAGACTAATCACAAGTCTAGGCAACAAGTTTATTATTTCACATATCCAATAAGGGATTACATGGATCTGTTTAAAAAACTCATGCTTTAATTCTATTTGCCACACATGTCTATTGGTTGGCCTTTCTCACACATGCTAAAGATAAGTAACAACATACTTAAACATATGTTAAAGATACTCCTAACTAATCCTAACAAACATGCATGTGCTAAATTTACACGTGTTTCTAGTCCTAAGGAAGTTGTGGTGCAATTTTGAAGGCATATAAGGTTCAAGGGCGGATCGGCACTTTAAGTTTATAATGCTGGTTTTCAGCCTGACAATCGCTAAATGAAGCTTTTAAGTGTGAAAAGGGCTTTAAAAATGTCTTTAGCCCTCCTAAGTCCTAATACCCCCCGAAGGAGAATCAGAGTTGAAAACGAGCCTTCGTACTCGATGGTGCTCTTAGATTGCCTTCTTCCGTGGGTAGGAGTTGCAGTTATAATCTCAAATCTTCAAATTTCTGTTTCTTGTTTTAGTCTACTTGAGTTCTCACATGGTCCTAATTAACAGTTATCAATATGTTTTAATTTGGTTTATTTAGTTTGTTGTTAGGGACATATTTATGTAATTGGCTAATCCTTTGACAAAACGCACTTTACTTGTAACTGAGTAGATCTAGGATGGGTTTAGTACTTCAAGAAATAAGTGTTTATGTTTAGTATTAAAGCCATGCAAATCTGACTAAGAAACAAGTGAAGAATGTGTTGTTCATTAAAACTCGACAGAAGTCTCGATAGAATCCTTTCTATCGAGAATTACTGTTGAAGCTCGACAAAAACTCGACACAAGTTGTATCTGTTGAGAATTACGAAATCAGAAATTTCAGATCTGATTACACTCATATCCTTGAGTATTTGTGTAAGGTTTCTTTTCTCACAACCCTAGACATATATAAGAATTATTTTAAGGGCCATTACAGGGTGGTTGCAATTGTTGTTACATGCATTGTGTGACCGGAGACAGAAATTGCCCTAGTTCATCATATTCTCTTTAGAAGTTATTGCGCATTTATGCCAAGGGTTTTGTGACAAAGGAGCTTCTTGATCTTCATTGTTGGATGAATTGAAGAACTTTGCAGCCAACATCTTCTTTAAGTTGGTGTATTAGTCACGTACTAGGATCTGTGCATCATTGAATAGTCACATACTGAGATTCGTGCATTGAACAGAGAGATTGTCGCTACAATATAAGTCCAATTGAGTACTGAGGTAAGGGTTCAACTGTAGGTTGGTATTAGGTATTGAGATTCCTTTTACTTGTAACCGCTTGTTATTGATAATAGTGGATTATCGGGAGTGTTGATCTTAAATTGATTCGATAGAGTTTTTGCCTCTGTGGTTTTTCCCATTCGTAAACAAATCACCTGTATCAAATTTAATTCCCATTGCATTTAACTTAATTGGTAATTTGTTTGTGCTACCATGTTATTGCATGTTAAATTGACTTAATTAATTAATTTGGGTAATTAATTAATTAATTTGCCAAATTGGTCAATCTATTTTTGGCCTGTCATATTTAACTTTGTTAAATATTATTGAACAAATGATTAGTCGAATATGTTCTAAATTTGTAATAAATATTCTTTTTATTTATGTATATCTATACTATTTTTATAAATTTAATGAAGTATTTGTGTATCCTATGATACAACACACATTACAATAAACTAAAAAATTGATTCACAGTACGTACAATTCAGATTGTGAGTCTGTGACAAGTGACAACAATGTAAACGAGGATCATTGTCCCATATTGACCGATTCCTCCAACGTGGGAAACCAAGAACAACCAAACTTTTACCTTGTCTCTTCAATATTTTGTTATATTTAGGGGTGGTATATTCCGTATATTTACTATTTTAGTTTCATGAGACAATGGATAAGCGACTTTGTCAAAATCCTTAGGAAATGATGGTTAGACAAGAACAATCTCCCTCTCGTTGTCGTCAGTTGTCATGACCGAAGCATCAATGGCGAAACAATTATTAATACCTTAACCAAGCTTAGTCTGGAGATATGTTTGGTTACTATTTTTGGCAAAGTGATATATCATTATTTGTCTATAATTGCCATGGCAGCAGCATGTACTATTCAAACTTACTTATTAATTTGATTTGATTTATTTCTAGGGAAAAGTCAGTCCTGGTATTCTTGTTAGCAGTTTATGGTCTGTTTAGATACCGCTTATTTGCTAAAAATTGAAAATTTATTGCTGAAATACTGTAGCAAAATAATTTTTTAAATATGTGAATAGTGCTGTGAGATCTAAAAATGTATAGATATGCGCATTTTGCTGAATTTGATGGTCCCATAAATAATACTATAAGACCTAAAAAAACACCAAAAGGAATTGAAAACTACTTTCAGTACTATCTAAACTCACACTTAATCTGTTTAGAATTTGCCAATTTTGAGCAGCATGTTGATTTGCTTTGAATGGCTGGCACTGGTACTTTACGTCAGAGTTTAGATGTGCTTGATATTTATACTCAAGGACTAAATTTTTGTACGCTACGTAATACATACTAATTATTATCATATACACTCAGAGTAAAGTGTGAACTTTTCTAACTTAGGAAGCACAAACACGTACACGGTTACAACACCTAAATAAAATGTCTATACTTCCTAGTTTCTGACAAAATGTGAATATCCGGTTTTGTAAAATTTGGACATTGTGAAAACTAGTGTATGTCAACAAGTGTAAAATATCAATGTGCCTTTTTACTTTCTTCTTTGTTAATTTTAAAAGAGTTAAACCTTGTTTTACATAAATTATTTTATACCATACACATACCCAAAAAGTAAACACTACTCATTTTAAAAGAATCCTTAGAGCATTAGTATTGGAGGTGTAAAAACTCTCAGTTGCTATTTTATCAACTGAAGCCTTAAAAACCTCCCACATCGAAGCCTTAAAAACCTCCCACATCCGGGTATTTCGAACTTACTATAGCTAGTATTTATAAATAAAATAATATTATCTTCTCTCTCTTTCTCTTACTTTTTCTCTTTGTCTTCCTCCTCTCTTTATTCAATCTCTGACTCTCTTCCCTCTTTCTCTCATTTGTCTCTTCTCTAATTTTTCTCACTCACATGGTTTTTTTTTTTTTTTGATAACCTCAGACGGTGGGTTTTGTTGATGGAGATAGTGGTGAGCTTTGTAGGTATGGTTGATGGAGGTGGTGGTGGGTTTTGTGGGTATTGTTGATAGAGGTGCTGGTGTTTAGTATGGATTGTTTTTGGGTTTACTGGTGGAATATGGTGGTTTGTGGTGGTATTCTTGGTGAATTGTGCTGGTCTATGGTGGTGGTTTGTTGAGTGAATAGTGGTGGCCTTGGTTGGTAGCGGAGGAAAGAGATGAGAAACATATTTTTTATTTAAAATTATTTTATTTTGTAGTTATATTATTTTAATCAGTTGTATGTAAAAATAAAAACTAGGATGTAGGGTTTATTGTAAAGTGAGTTGGTATAATAGATAAAACAAATTTTTTGATGGTAAAATACAACTTTTATGTCATCCCCAATGATAATGCTCTTAGAAAGCTGAAGAGAAAAGCGTGGCCAAATGGCAAATATGAACATGCAATGGCATATTAGGGAATCCCTCAACTTCCTTCAAAGGAGTGAACTAGAACCAGAAATTGGACCAATTGATAACCAAACAGACTACAATTAATATTCCTGCTTTGACCACCCATAAGTTTCCCAAAGAGGCTGTAAAAGGTCCAAAAGAGCTTTGAGTTTCTTCTCTCTCCTACATACTAAACAAATGTTAGCAATCGTTGTTGTAATTATGTTACAGGCCTAACCTACCCCAATGAAAGTTATTCACTGTGCTCATAAAAAGAAATAAAAGGTGACAGTTAATTAGTGGATACTATAATACCTTGCCTCATGCATGAGGACTCAGGTGCTCTTTCTTAAAAGCCGAAGGCCACTCTTTGAAGCTAATTACTTCTTTCTCCAATTTCGGCATCTCCATGTTTGCCCTCTTTTCATAGTAACTGGTCTCGGTGAATAGATAAATGTTTTCCTCCACTTCCATAGTGAGTGACCTGTGACACGTGTTGGGTTTCCCAAAAGAGTTGTTCCTGTTGGCACGCACAGAAGTATCCAAGTGGATATCTCTCTGTAAGGGCACGTAGAAAGAAAAAAGTAGTGTGTTTTTATGTCGCCGTTAGATTTGCAATCCACATCAGACGGAGCCAACTTTTGCATTTCTTATTAGACGCTAGCAAACACCACCAATATTAGGCTTATTATTTGGATAAGTTGGAATGCTTATCTTTTGCCTTTGCAAGAGAGAGAGAGAGAGAGACCCTTCAAAAAAGGTAGGATTGTATGCACCATCAGTGGGTTAAGTGGGCTTGAACCTTCTTTTATATGCTGGTGTAATTGTACATGCGTGAATTGAATATGATACTTTTTTAAAACAATGAGATATATACTATTATTTAAAAACTATCGTTTTTTTTTTTTTTTTTGATAAATAAGTTTTGGTTCCCAAAGATTGGAAGACTTGGAGATTTGAATTAGTAAACTCTTTGTTTCATGAAGTAGGGTTTTAAAGCAGATTGTGCTTTCCTTTGATATATATTATTTTAAATATAGATATCAATAACACTTGGGATTTCGAAAAAGTGATGGTTATATGAATATAATAGGAAAAATGGATCCAGAAATATTAAAACGATGGATGAAAATATGGAAAGGAGAAAGATATATGGTTCATAACTTCATATTATTACTTAAACTCAAACTAGGAAGTTTTACGAAGACTATTATTGGCAGTATACAAAATTGTCCCTACAAAAGCAATAGACAATGGAGTAATTTGCTCAAAATATTCAAGAAGAAAAGGTAAAGTACTGGCCTCTAAAGTTTACCAAATGAATGTTATTCATTCCTATAGTTAAAAAAATGAGCACTACTGATTTTTCTATTTGGATCTAGTGGCGGGGCCACATGCAACTCAGGATATTCTTGACTTGCAAAAAGAAAAATAAAAATTAAACTTGCAAAATATATATATATATATATATAATTATTTTTAAACTATCCTATTTTGTCTACCACATATAGAGTTATTAAACACTCTGACTTGAAAATCTCAAGAATTTGAATTCAACAAAAATAGAGTAATGTTATATTCACATAATTTTACAACAATAAGTTTACAAAAATACCTAATAGTATCACCTTAGGTTGCACTCTTTTTGTTTTGTCCGCCTCCCCCACATGATTTTGATAAGTTATGAGCTTAAATTAACTTTCAAACCTTTGTCTTATCCCCATCTATCCATCAGGCCATATGACCAAGTCTTAACTATCTTTTACCTTATCATTTATTATTAAAGAGTAGAAACAATGGACAATTACACTTTACCTCCTAAACTATACTCTTTTTACACTTACCTCCCTAAATTATGAGAATGCACACTTTATCCCCCTAAACTATACCCCATTTACACTCATTCCTCTTAACAATGAGAATACACATTTACTTTCCTAAACAATTGTTCATGGGATGTGGTACAAAGAGTTACAAGCGTAATAGTTTAGGGAGGGGTGGGGGTTAAGTGTGCATTCTCATAGGGCACGTTTGGTAGACTGTAATAGACACTGTAATGTAATAGATATTCCTATGACATAACTATTCGGTTGTTTGGTTATGTTTTTATTACAATGAATAGTTATTCCTTATGAATAGCTATTTTTCAAAATAAGGAATAACTATTCCTTATCAAAAGTACTAAATATCTATTCCTTCACCTTATGTAATAACTTTTTAAAATTTTTTCCTAAAAAACCATTAGTTGCCACATCTTCAAAAGGAAAGAAAATAAATTTTCCTTGTTATTGATTGTTAGTTCTATTTTGAATACCCTAAAATAAGTGTATTTTAGGAAATTTTACTTAAAAATGATTTAATTACACCTTCTTTTTATACTTTACTAAATTGTTGATGCATATTCAAGATTCTATTCCTAAATGATCACCAAATTAATGAATAGTAATACTTATTACATTTCAACTTTATGTATTCCTTGTAATATTTATTCCTATTCCTATATAATAATCATTACAGTGTACCAAACGTACCCATAGTTTAGGAGGGCAAGTATTACACAAGTAATAGTTTAGGGGGGTTAAGTGTAAAATGGAGTATAGCTCAGGGGGTAAAATGTAATTTTCCCTAGAAACAATGCATTTAATCTATAGCATTTTTTTTAAATTCTTCTTCTCCCAAAAAAAAAAAAAAAAAAAAAAAAACTATAGCATTTTTCTATAAATATATTTTCTTCTATAGCATTTGGTAATTTATTTGGTTAGCCTTATACTCTTCAATGCTTTTGTTTTTGAGGAATGATATTATTATCCGGTAATTTATTTATTTATTAAATGGAAATAAATAAAATTATAGTTTTAGATATATTTTCAACCATTTTATTGTTGTTACTTAATTTTAAAATATAAAATAAACATAAATTATGTCGAAAGATATTTAAAATATACCTTAAATATATATATATATATATATATATTAATTATCATAACTTAGACATATCATACCCTTGTTTTTCAAGGAATGACGTACCCTCGTATTTGTATATGTGCAAATTAGCATTTTAGCTTTTACTTTATCTCTCATTAGTCCATTTTTGCCTTTTCATTTTTTTAGTTGAAGAAAATTGTAAAACTTTATGTATTTGCGAGTTTTTTTTTTTATTTTTTATTTTTTTATTTTTATTTAATGTCTATATATTCAAGTTCTATTTTTATTAGATTTTGTATAATTTAAGTTTTAGAGAAATTACACTTTACTCCCGTAAACTATACAATTTTTACACTTACCCCACTAAACTATAAAAATGCACAGTTATCCCCTAAACTATACTCCCTTTTACACTTACCCCCTAAACTATGAAAATGCACACTTTACCCTCTAACATAACTTTTATAACATATCAAAAGAGGTGAGACATGGTTATGATATAATGAGAAGGTATATGATAAAATATGAAGAAGAGAAAAAAGAATACAAAGATAGGAAAAAGGGAGAGAGAATACAGGAAATTAACATGATTTAGCTTGAGAGGCTTACATTCACAAGGGAAAGCTTTTGATTGCTATAATCTATATTTGTTAAAATAAACCCATTGAAGGATTTTATAAAAGACTAATCCTACACTAATAATAAATAAACTAGGGTTATCATATTTGAACTACAAGTAGGATTATGATTAATTTACTTGCATTCTAAGTAATATTAAGATTACTTTGTTTGCACTCCAAGTAAGATTAGATACAATGAATTTAGACTAAAGTTATATAAAAGGCTTGGTCCTTTACTAGGGCTAGGAACATGATATTTTAAACATCCCACCTTGAACTTAAGGAAGAAACTTGAAGAAACTTGAGTTTTAAAAGAAGTTAAGACCTTGAAGGAAAGTGAAACCAGATTGGATATGGAGCGCACTACTCTAGAAAAAAATAAATGAATTAAAGATGACAATCTTGATTACAGAAAATTCTTAGGTACTCCCGAAACACGAAAAAATGATGCTTCCTCCTCTCACATTCATGATGGATCTCACAATGAATTTAATGAGTGGACCATTCTCCATACTCCGGGAGAAGGTAGCACCATTCTCTATACTCCGAGAGTACCTAAAAATTACTCCTTGAATACAGGCTAAAAGTGCACAATTATTGAGGCTTGAATGTGGAGCACATTGTAGATCAATTCGCGGAGGCTACTAATTAGATGTGTGGTTTGAGAAAATTTACTTGAAGGTGATATAGATGCTTGGTAAGAAAAGAAAGCCAGTAAGATACTGATTAGAGGCCTGATCCAAGTAATAAAGACTAAAGATGGTAAAGAAACATGATAAAAAATAAAGCAAATAGATGATACTACTAATATAAATGGTCTGTGATACTCGACCAAGATGGTTATGAATGATTAATTAAAGAGAGATGCTACGTCTACAACAATTTTACAACAAATCACAAGTGGTTAGTTGTTATTGGTTCAAATTTGAAACTAACACTAAGATTACTTTTTTGCCCCAACAATAACAGCCAGTAACAACCTGCCACTTAGGATTTGTTGTAACAATGTTGTAGACATATCATTTCTCTTAATTAAAAATGAAAACTGAAAACTTAATATACAAGAAGGATGCATGTAATTATTGAATTTAGTTGAAATCACCAAAATCTTCCTACCATAAGAAGTTGATAATTATGAGGTTGTGAGGATGTTGTTCGCGGTAGGGAATAAATCAAGATAAGCTTACAAAATGACAGTCAATGATGGTGAGAGAGAGAACCTTAGTGTTGAAAGGCTAATATAGTAAAATCGATATTATCCCTAATATCACTCCATGACCATCTAAACATTATTATTATTATTACTATTTATTTTTTACCTTGAAATTGCCTTTGCCTAGCTAATGTTTAAGTGGGGTACAATAAAGATTAATGCTACAAGCAACTTTTTCTACAATATTTTTATAGTTTGTTGAAGTGTCAAGTTATTATTGATTCTTATGTGTTTAGCGCTGATACCGCTTTATTATCTATCACTAATAACTTTCTACCTTAATAGTTGTGAAAAAAGTTAAAAGTTATGTGTCTAGACCTACTGGTATAATAATACCGACCTATAGAGAATTGCAAAGACACAACCCATTGTTAGTGTACTTTCTTTTTACACCTAATTTTATTTGAGTACCACCTATTTATACCACTAATAAGTTATTGGGTTTTCCCCAAATATTTTTGCTCTATTATTATGTTAATCACAAATGTTTCATATCTCATTATCTAAATTGGGTTATGATATAAAATATCACAAAAAAGCCCAAAAACTCATATTTTATCAAATTTTATTATCATTATTTAGCTAAGCCCAAAACCGGCCCTATGAACCTAATAAACACATCCTATTCTATTTAAAGCCCAAGAATACTTATACTTGGCAATATTTGAAAAGCTCATAATTCAAATCCATGGCAAAACAATTTTATCAATGGAATTCAAATCCATAATGAAAACCCATGTTTAAACTCATGGCAATTTATTTATCCAAAACCCAATTCATATTAATAATATCAAAGCCCAATTCTCATTGGCAACATCAAAGTCCAGTTCTCGCTGACAATATTTAAAACCCAATTCTCATTGGCAACATCAAAGCCTAATTCTTATTGGCAATATCAAAGCTCAGTTCTCGCTGGCAATATTTAAAGCTCAATTCTCATTGGAATATCAAAGCCCAATTCTCATTGGCAAAATCAAAAGCCTAACTTACGTTGGCACTATTAAAAGCCCAAGCTAACTACTTGGCACTATTTATCGAAAGACCAAGGTTATCAATGCTTGGCAAAATACTATATCATAATTATTTCACTTAAAAGTCCAATAATAAACAATACTTTAGACTCTTAAACATATTACCGTAATATTACAAGCTCATGAAACTTATGAATTATCTATTCTCAAAACCCATGGCAATCATCTTATAAAAGCCCATGGAAAGTTATGATTATTAGACCCATGACATTTATTTATTTCATATTATAAACTCGTATTCACTATCTATCTTACATCACAGCATTTATAATATTTATTACCAAAACTCATGGTAATTATTCATCCTACATGTCCATTATGATTATCTATAGAGAAACTCATGAGAACATCACATTATTCCATTATAGTGGTTGTTACCATATTTATTTAAAAACCTATGGTAAATATTATTCTTAAGAAAAATATTGGAGGTCATTACTTAAAAAGCCCTAAAGAAAATATCATTTACAAAGAAATCCATAGCAAAAATTAGGAGAAAATACACAAGTTGTTATTTAAAGCCCATGGAAATTAATACCCAAAATCTATCATAAATATTTATTAAAGCTCATGGATTCATTTTATTTCTACTAACAACTAAAGCCCATGAGGAGTAAAAAACCCATGACAAAGCATGTCTTTAATGCCCATTTTGTAGGCTCAAAAATCTCATGGAGTAGGGAACAAGCCCAAGCAAAGAAAGGGCCATGTGGCCTAACTAAAAGTGCTAAAATGGAGCAAAGTTCCAGCCCAAAAAGGTCCCAGCAAGAGGCTTGAAAGCAGGCAACCAGCCCTTGTTCATCCCTAACCAAAGAAATAATTAGAGACCCCTACAAGATAACCAAGCCTTTAAGGATGAACTAGGGGCTGTTCCATCAGTTTTCTACCACCCTCTGCCTAACGTGAATAGTGCCCAAGGGCTTCCATATCAGCTAAAGTCCAAAAGATGATGGGACTCCATCATCTTCCTCAAGACTGCACCTCCAACGGAAGGGGTGCTGAAACCAAATCATCCAAATTTCAACAAATTGATGCTATAAATGTTAAAAATGTTCAAGACATGATTCATGTGCCAAGCCCATGAATCCTAAAGGAGAAAATTTGGGAACATGTGGTTTGGAGGGCATAAAAGGGATCTCCAGCGGAACCCTCTGAGGTGGGCTTAAACTTTGACATCTGGCTTGGGGTGTTGAATCCTACTTCCTAGGGTCCAAATCTCAGTTGCAGCACTAGGTTTCTTCCTTAATACTTGCCTTAATCCCATTGGCTGAACACAATCTCAGCAATCTTAGCAATTAATGCAAGATTACCCTAAATGCTACCCATGTGTGACATTGCCCGAAGAAGTAAAACAGCCCCAAAAGCAAATCTCCCATTTTTAGGCCGAATCCAAGTTATTAATTCAGCTGTCTGGCTTCCCTAAATTAGAGCTACATTTTTTGGATTCTTGTTAATTAATGCTTCTCTAAAAACTCCATTATAAAAGCATAATCATCTTAGCCCACAAACTAGCAGCTACCCTCTCTGAAACTCTGGTTTTGTTGGCTATTTTACTCGTGGTTTAGCTTCCCTCAAGCTCACCAATCATCATCTTTAGCCCACAACTCATCTAATCTCAAATACTCTTTTCCCCCCTTCACACAATCATAGCCCACAAATGTCTCTCAACTAGACATAAACAGCCCACCACTCACAAAAAGCCTTAATCTTAGCATTAATCTCATCTCACTCAAAAAAAGCTCACATTCATCTCATTCATACCTTATAAATACACTCATCAAAATCATAGTTTAATACTTGCTGCACTGAGCTGAGATCTCTCTCTCCCTTCATTCCATCCTATTTTTTCACTTTTATTTGTAACTATGAAACCTTTAATCCTTGTTTAGTATTATTATGATGAAAGTCATAATGTTTTGGAAACTATGGAAGTTTTCCCTTTTGTTGACTTAATAATAATAAGGAAAAAAAATATGATTTTTACCATGTAAACACACTTACTAACCTGAAATTACCCTACCGCTGGAGATAATACCGTACCACTAGAGGACTGATTTGAACTATCGGACCAGGACCATTAATGTACTAATTAAGTATTGTAACGTGTTTTTTCATTGGGCTTTTGTTTCTGTCTTGTCATGTGCAGCCTTTGTTTCTTGCTTGGATAGGCTTTGTCATCACACCGAAAGCCTTTGGGTACCATCTCAATAGCCCATAGTCAAGTTTCAGCTTGGCTTCCCAACATCTTAGATAGAGGCATCAATTTCCCCCTCGACGCCCATATTGCGTTATTGTTGTTTGTTGTTATTGGTGTTATTATAAAGGACAATTTTTTCCTCCATACCGATTTAGCAGAATCTCCTCCAACCCACTACGTGTCGATTCATAAAATCATTTATGTGGGATAAAGTTTGTGTTAAGTTCTAAATATTTAGGATAAATGTTTAGATTCTAAATTTATGTATGTTGGCAAACCGAGAGAAATATGTCTAAATTTGGTGTTAGACATTGCTCAAGATTGTTTAAGTCAAGATTCAAGAACAGTCAAGCTGCAAAAAAAAAAGAGTTTAGATTTTGTGAAGCTCGACCGATCATAAGAAAGGTTCGACCGATTGAAAGTCGTATTTTGCAGATTTTAAATCAGGCCCAAAGTCCGCGAAATGTTTAGGGTTTCATTCCAACACTACTAGGTATAAAAGGAAAACTCTAACTACATTTCAGAAGCTCTTGGAAGTCTTGTAAATTATTCCTGTGAGATTTGTAAGGTTTCTGTAGCCTTCTAACTCAACAAGCATCTACCGAAATGATATCTACAATTAAGAACTGGTGGAAACAAGTTGCTGCATAATGATCTGCTATTGATGGTGATCTAAAACTTTTGAGTGTGATCTCAAAGTCACAAACGTGGGTGTTTGCGTTCAGAAAATTCAGATAGAAGAGTCTGTGGAGTTGTGGTTGCACGTGGTCATGTGAGTAAGTTCTACAAGAGGTATCTTTAGATTTTAGGGAGAAAATCTATTGTATACTTCCATTCTATCATAGTGAATTTGTTTACCTTGAGGATAGTTAGGTTAAATCCTCCCCAAGTTTTTTACCTTGAAAATGTTGGTTTCATTGGTTTTTTGGGTCATCATATTACTTGCGTTCTTTACTTTTTCAGATTAAGTAATATGATTGTATGTGTTTAACCTAAATCTAAATAATAAACCTAAGTATCAATTTGGTTAATTAATTAAGTTAAACAATCTGAGTATAAAGGGTCTAAACAAACAAACAGTTTGGTTACAACCAAGTTTGTAGCCTAAGGCTACAACTCCCACTAAAAAAAATTAACATGGCTACATAATTTAAAATTCTAATAATTAAATTGTATGTTCCTTATGTTATTAATACACATATCAAATTTTTTGCTAATCGGATGTTATTTACTATTCGATTCATAAACTTATTTTATGCATAATTTTAGACTACAGAAAATTGAAATTTAAACATTTGATTGATGACATAGCTGTTGATCTTTTATCTTTTGGAAATTTTGCAAGTATGGAAGATACAAGAAGAAAATGTAATCCAACTGGTAGCTTTGTCAAAATTCACATCCAATAAAAAGATATTGAGCGGAGTTGTAGTCATTAACTCCAACCAAGTTTGTAGATAAACTTTGTTCATTTATGTGTATTATCTAAATAAGTCACATTACTCATTAAAAATCACTCGTGAATGGTCATTTCAATCGCTATGTACTTGTTTTAAGGAATCTTTTTTCAAACCAATTTGGAAGTAAATTCTATCCTATTAGAAATGTACTTATTAAGGTGTATGTGCCAAGAGTCTTGTAACTTAATTGATATCTCCTTATGTATAAAGTACTAGGGAGTACGTTTAGGAGAAAATGGTTCGAGCTGTGTGATTAATAGCAAATTGTAACTATCTAAAAAATAAGGTGTATGTGGCTATCACACATAAATATATTTTTAAGCACAATCTTCCAATCTAAGAGAGAATATAGATTGGTAGATTAAAAGTGTGCAAAACGAGCAAGAGTACCAAATTGCACATCCGGATCCAAAAGAAATGGTACAGACAATAAATTTCACATTTTTCATAAAAGTTGAGTTGGCAAATATCTATTGGTTTTTATCTAGGTACAACAATGATATTACTATATTTTTTTATCATTAAAAACTTACCTTTGCAGTTGTGAAATATATTTTATAAATTAGTGTGACCGTAGAAGAAGAAGATAGTAATAATGTAATATGCATCTTTCTAACAAAATGTGGATAAAGTGAACACTTGGATGTAGCTAGTGTACGTATTATGTAGAGACTTTGTGTGATACTAAAATTAGTTCCAGTGTTTGGATGCATTGTTTTGGTGGACACCTTTTCTAACTTATACATGTACTTATACATGTGTAATTAAGTGTGTGTGTTTAAAGGTTAGTTTGTTTCTAAAAAAAAAAAGTAAATACAAATAAACTTATTAAAATGCATACTATAATTATTTTACTTGTACTCCAAATATGATTAATATTCTTATTAAAAAAAAAAAAAAGACAAGTATGATTAGTATTACTCTATATGTGCTTTCAGTATGATTACACAAAATAAACCTAGTCTAGAGTTATATGCTAGACTTAACTATTATTAACATAATAGTTAAGTAAACTAAGCTTGGGAAGGGATTACTCTAACTTCCGTTGTTATTATTATTATTATTTGGCATAGAATAAGTTATTTAGCTTTACTTCAGATGGGCTCAATAACATACACTGTTGGATTGATTATTCATAAGTTCATTACCTAAACAAACAGTCCTGAGTATTAGCGTGGGCATGACTTCACTTTATGGGGGAAAAATTAACCATGAATTGATAAAATATTTTGATAACTAAATAAAAATTAATTACTTAGTGTTGGTGTGGGTGTGTGTTCCAAACACTTTTATTCTTATTGATTTTCTAGCTGTTGGAAATTTATGAGTAAAATAGCCGTTGGGCAATTATGAGAAAAATAGCCGTTGGGCAATTATTGATAATATAGCCGTTGAGCTTTTAAGGGTTATTAGTAACTATTATCAAGTAGCCTATATAATACTCATTATAACATATTTTTCAAAAGGGGTCTTTTTACTACATTATGTTTTAGATATACACAATTCTACTATCTTTCTCTCCCACATATTTTTCTACAAGAATATTTGTTCTAAGGAAAGGCAATAGAGGGTTGTTCTTAAACCTTTTGTGAGTGGAAGTGCGTACATCACAAAGGTCGACGCTATAGTCTAATCCTGGGGGGTTGTTTGGCCAAGAGAACTAATCGCACCAAGTTTTACTTTGGGTGGCACGAATCAACCTTTAAGGACAACCCTTTCGCAGTGTGATTCTATAGCACTGTGAGATTGTTCCTAATTTTACTTAAATTTATATTATCATTGCTTATTTACATTCTTGCTAATTATTTGGGATATTGTTTGTTGTATCAAACTTGTTTATTCACTATTATTTTTCCAACAATCTTAAAGGTTGATTCCTTACTTCAAAATGGATAAACAAGTTGTTGATTCTCTTAAAGTCATTTTAGAAATTACCAAGCTTGAACCTTTTGATGGAAATAATTTTAAACGTTGGAAAGAAATGGTTTTGCCCATCTTGAAATTTACTGAAATTTATAGTGTTCTTCATGAACCCAAGCCCGATGATCCCGAAAAATTAGCAAAGTGGTTAAAAATAAATAAATTATGTACACATACTATTAAGTGTGGTTTAGCTAATAAGTTATTTGATAATTATTGTCATTTTACTCGTGCTAAAGATTTATGGGATGAACTTAATGGTCGTTATGGGTTTAAGGATGAGGGTGCTAAAAAATTTGCTACAGCTAAATATATGTCTTTTCAAATGTGTGAAGAAAAAACTGTTTCTAGCCAAATTGAAGATTTTCAAAAATTAGTTGCTGACTTAGCCAAAGAGGGTGATAAGTTACCCAAAAGGTTTGTGGCTCATAGCCTTGTTTATAAGTCGCCGGACTCTTGGAAAGAGTATAAGCACCGGTATAACCATCATAGAACTTATTTAAATCTCCAACAAACTATTGTCGATATTCAAATAGAAGAGACTAATAGAATGTCCGAAATTTCTTCTAAGGCTAAGGAATTTACTTCCAAGGCTAATATTGTAGAGGGAGGACCCTTTAGACCTCCACAAAACAACAAGAAATATGATCCTAGAGGCAAAGGAAAGTTTTATAACAAAAATAACCCAAATCCTCAAATCTAAAAGAAAAAGGGTAATTGTTTCAATTGTGGTAAGACAGGTCACTATGCAGCAACTTGTAGAGTGAGGGGCAACTTCAAAACCAATAACAACAACAAGGGCTCAACGTCAAACAAAGCAAATGTGGTGGAAACCGAAGAGGTCATTGCGGCAGTGGTGTCCGAGGCACATTTATTCTCAAGTGTGAAAGGATGGGTAGTAGATTCTGCTTGCACAAGACATATTGGTGCATTCAAAAAGGAGTTTACTTCCTACACTCCAATAGTGGAAGGCACCGAGTTTGTTTATGTTGGGGACAATAGGCCTATACCAGTGAGAGGCAAAGGGAAGGTACTCTTGAAGCTAACTTCCAGTAAAACTCTTTCACTCACCAATGTCCTCCATATACCTCATTTTCGACACAATCTCATCTCTGTACGTTTGCTTGGTAAAGCTGGTATTAAAGTTCTATTTGATGGTGGCATAGTTACTTTATCTAAAAATGAAATCTTTGTTGGTAAAGGTTATGATAATGATGGTCTTTTTGTACTTAATGTTGATCAAGTCATTAATGAAAATGGTTCATCTTCTTATGCTTACTTGGTTGATTCTATTGATGTGTGGCATGGTAGACTTGGACATATAAATCTTGGTTACATAAAGAAAATGAAAGAATGTGGAATCATAAACTCACTAAGTGAAGCAAACATGGAAAAATGTGAAATTTGTGCCGAAACTAAAATCACTAAGAAACCTTGTAAATCTGTAACAAGAAAATCAGAACTCCTTAGTTTGGTACATAGTGACTTGGGTGATTTAAAACACACTATGACTAGAGGTGGTAAAAAATTTTATGTAATCTTTGTTGATGACCATTCTAGATTCACTAAACTTTATTTACTAAGAACCAAAGATGAAGCTTTGGAAATGTTTATAAAGTATAAAAATGAAGTTGAGAACCAAAAGAATAAAAGGATTAAAAGACTTAGAACTGATAGAGGAGGTGAATATGAGTCTAACTCTTTTAAAGAATTTTGTGAACAAAATGGCATAATTCATGAGGTAACTCCTCCTTATTCACCTGAATCTAATGGAATAGCTGAACGAAAAAATAGAACTCTTAAAGAGATGATGAATGCTATGCTTGTTAGTTCTGGGCTATCTTCCAATATGTGGGGGGAAGCCATTCTTTCGGCTTGCCATATACAGAATAAGGTACCTCATAAGAAAACTGGTAAAACTCCTTATGAACTTTGGGAAAGACGTAAGCCTAACTTGGAATACCTTAAAGTGTGGGGGTGTTTGGCTAAGGTTATGCTACCTGAGCCTAAAAAGAGAAAACTTGGTTCTCGAACATGTGATTGTGTGTTTATTGGATATGCTAGCAATAGGTCATGTTATAGATTTCTAGTTATCAAGAGTGATATTTTAGAATCTTACACTATTATTGAATCTGAAAATGCTATATTCTTTGAACATTTGTTTCCTTTAAAAAATAAGGAAAAAGTATTGCATAAATCTATTGATACTTCTAATGATCTTGTTGATGACATGCAAGAATTAAAGAGTAAGCGAGCTAGGAAGGAAAAGAGTTACGGTAACGATTTCCTTGCCTATATTGTTGAAGATGAACCTGTAAGTTATTATGATGCAATTAAATCTATTGATGCACCATTTTGGTTGGAAGCTATTAATAGTGAATTAGATTCTATTATGTCTAATCATACTTGGGAATTAGTTGAGCTTCCTCCTAAGGTTAAGCCTATTGGTTGCAAATGGATATTTAAAAGGAAATTAAAATTGGATGGTACAATAGATAAGTATAAAGCACGCTTAGTAGCTAAGGGCTATAAGCAAAAACATAATGTTGATTATTTTGATACTTATTCTCCGGTTACTAGAATTGCATCTATAAGAATTTTGTTTGCCATTGCATCTATTCACAAACTTGTCATACATCAAATGGATGTTAAAACTGCCTTTTTAAATGGTGATTTAGGGGAAGAAATTTATATGGAGCAACCCGAGGGTTATGTTGTCCATGGACAAGAACACAAAGTTTGCAAATTGGTTAAATCCTTGTATGGATTAAACAAGCACCTAAACAATGGCATGAGAAATTTGATAATATGATGCTTATACATGGATATGTGATTAATGATGCGGATAAATGCATATATAGTAAGTTTAATAATAATGAAGGTGTCATTATTTGTTTATATGTTGATGACTTGCTTATATTTGGAACTAGCCATAATGTTGTGCATGATACTAAAAGTTTTCTTGCCTCTAAATTTGATATGAAAGATTTAGGCGAGGCAAATGTTATTTTGGGCATTAAGATCCTTAGGGACAATGATTGCATTATACTATAGCAATCTCATTATGTGGAGAAAATTCTTAAAAAATTTGAACATTTTGATATGTCACCTATGTCTACTCCATATGACTCAAAGGTGCGCTTGGTTAAAAATCGTGGTGATAGTGTTTCACAAAATAAATATACACAAATTATTGGTAGTCTAATGTTTTTGACAAATTGTACTCGTCCTGATATTGCATATGCTGTTGGTAGATTGAGTAGATACACTCATAATCCTAGTATTGAGCATTGGGATGCACTATCTAAATTATTGAGATATTTAAAGGGGACCTTTGATTTTGGTTTGTCATATTGTGGCTATCCTACTGTTTTAGAAGGATATTGTGATGCTAACTGGATCTTTGATACAGATGAGGTGAAGCCCACTAGTGGATATGTGTTTACACTAGCTGGAGGGGCTGTCTCTTGGAAGTCAACCAAGCAGACTTGCATAACAAGATCCACCATGGAAGCAGAGTTAGTGGCCTTAGAGAAGGCTGGGTCCGAAGCCGAATGGCTTAGGAATTTATTAATTGATATACCTCTTTTTACTAACTCTATTGCTTCTGTTTGTATTCATTGTGATTGTCAGGCTGCCATAGCATGTGCTAAGAACAAAATTTATAATGGGAAAAGTCGACATATCCGATTAAGGCACAATATTGTGAGGCAGCTTATTGGTAATGGTGTTATGTCCTTGGACTTTGTGAGGTCAGAAAGGAACTTGGCCGATCCTTTGACCAAACCACTAGCAAGAAGGCTGGTGAGTGAGACATCTAGAGGAATTGGACTGATACCCAAGTTGTGACACTATGACTAATGCTCAACCTTTATGATGGGTGACTCCACGCAAGAGGTTAAATGGGTAGAGGTCATTAGTGGTCCACGGGCACTGTCATTTGTTATGTGTTTTCCGCTATCTCAGTAAGGAGATTAGTGATGAGTCCATCCCTATGGTGTGAGACAGTGCTAAGTTGCAGAATTTGGTGAGGATGAGCTTAGGCTCTTAATGGATCCATATCCCTACCTATTGGGATGGGGTGTATCTGCACGCACTCCTGATGGATGCCACCGATTAAGTTGCAGATTGTTGGAGGTTGAGCTTTAGGCTCTTAATGGGTCCATACTCCCTACTTGTTGGGATGGGGTGTTCTGTACGCACTCCTGATGGATGCCACCTATATGTGAGTGGAAGTTGTGCCGCTTCCTATGAGATTTTTTGGGTAGGTCTTTAGAGCTCTCATGAAACCCAGTGGCGCATGGCCTGGATAAAGCGCCAACCCGCTAAAGAACAACCTTAATAAAGAAAGTTATGTGGGTGGTAAGTTTGGTTTACTAATAGCTTGGTTAAAAGAGTTTTAACTCCACCATTGTCTTTTAGTTCCTACTTATTTATCCTATGTATGGTTAAAACCTTCTGGTACCATATTGATGCATGCTTTCTTTAGTTGCGTGCATTTCCTATTTTGTGTTTGTAACATGTGGGGGATTGTTGGTGTGGGTGTATGTTCCGAACACTTTTATTCTTATTGATTTTCTAGCTGTTGGAAATTTATGAGTAAAATAGCCGTTAGGCAATTATAAGTAAAATAGCCGTTGGGCAATTATGAGAAAAATAGCCGTTGGGCAATTATGAGAAAAATAACCGTTGGGCAATTATTGATAATATAGTCGTTGGGCTTTTAAGGGTTATTAGTAACCAATAACTATAGACTATTATCTTCCCAAGTAGCCTATATAATACTCATTATAACATATTTTTCAAAAGGGGTCTTTTTACTACATTATGTTTTAGATATACACAATTCTACTATCTTTCTCTCCCACATATTTTTCTACAAGAATATTTGTTCTAAGGAAAGGCAATAGAGGGTTGTTCTTAAACCTTTTGTGAGTGGAAGTGCGTACATCACAAAGGTCGATGCTATAGTCTAACCCTGGGGGGTTGTTTGGCCAAGAGAACCAATCGCACCAAGTTTTACTTTGGGTGGCACAAATCAACCTTTAAGGACAACGCTTTCGCAGCGTGATTCTATAGCACTGTGAGATTATTCCTAATTTTACTTAAATTTATATTATCATTGCTTATTTACATTCTTGCTAATTATTTGGGATATTGTTTGTTGTATCAAACTTGTTTATTTACTATTATTTTTCCAACACTTAGTAGTTAGTAGATCGAAGAATTCTAATTTTCAATCCTCTTTTTTATGTAATAGTTATTATTATTATTATTATTATTATTATTATTATTATATTTCAATAGGAATTCATCTAGCTAGACTTTGATTGAATACGATCCTATGCATTATGCATAATATTGTATAAATTTTTATTCTTCTTAAGTAACAACTAAATACATAACTGTGATTTAATAAATAATATGATACATGACACTTAAACAATCAAAAAGTGTTCATTGTTGTAAATTGTAAATTTGGTCTCTCTCTCTCTCTCTCTCTCACACACACACATATATATAGTGAATAAGTGAATAAAAAATCAACAATTAGTTTAATAATGAAAACAAATTATAGAATCCACAAATTTACAAGCCATAAACGAGTTATTCAATACAATAAGAAATAATTTAAAAATATAACTCATTGCGTAAAAGATTTACGGGCATAGAAAAATAATTCATTGACTTGTTTTGAATAAACCCAGAAAAGTTGAAAAGCTAAAAAATAAGGCAACCATTTTCCTCATACAAGTAGAATTATTAAAAAATAAAAATAATTAATTAATTTAACAATAAAATTTAACATGTGTAATATTGTGAGTTGACAAGATGATGATAAAATTATTACTACTACTAGTTGTTAGAATTCTAATCATCAATATATATCTATAGAGACACACAGAAACCTAATGCAGAAAAGCATAAGATTTTGCCATATGATACACTTTTTGAAAAGAGAATTGAAGCTCTTAAGCCACATTATAAGAACAAAAAATATGGACATTCTGTTTCTTTGATTCAATGTTTCAAGACTTTTGTTATTTTATTTTATTAAAGAATAAAGATTCTTTGTAAGACTTTTGTTTGTTTTATTTTATTTTGTTCGCTTTAATTCCATGTCAAATTTGATTGTATTTTGTTTAATCATCTTCCTGTATGTTTGTGGGATTTAATGTAAGGGTTGAGTGTGAAAGTTTGGTGAAGAATTGTGAAGACAGTGAAGTTCGCAACTTGCTCACGACTGGCTTGCGAGTGGACAACCCACAAAAGGCCACGTGAGAAGCACATGCTCGAATCTAAAAAGACTTATGCCAAGCTGGTTTTCACGAGTCAATTCGTGACTTGGCCAACTCACAAGTGACTTGCGAATGGGAAACTCTCTACTTGGATGATTTTTAAAAGTGCCTTCCTCACTTCTTTGCACACACTATATAAGCCCACATTATCCATGAAATTGTAAGGAGACTTTTAGAGAGAAAATCCTAGCAATACACGTGAGAGTTAGAGATTGTAAACCCACAATCATCTATACAATTTCTCTTAGTTTTCTTCTACTCCTACCTCTTTAATTACAAGTCCTAGAGAGGTTCTTATCCCAAACACTTACATCACCCAATCTAAGTGATGAGAGAAGTTTTGGTGTGTGTGGGAAGTATTGGAAGAAGTCATTGATTAGAGGATGCAATTTGGAGCTAATTGCGAGATCTGGATAACTAGTGAAGACAAGACTCGGTGAACTAGTCTGTTGGGAGCTGGAACTCGGAGGGTTTAAGTACATTGGTAGATTAGGCTTGGATGGTCTTTTTGATATCCTTGTACTCCAACTATATTCACTAGTGGATCATTTCGGCTTGGAGGGCCACGGAAAAGTTTTTCGCCGAGTACTTCAGTTTCCTTTTCGATAACACGTCTCAGTGTTATCTTGTTGTTTGCATCTCTCTCCCTTTACTCTTTATGTATTATATTTATTGTCTATTGTATATGCATTTGCTTTAGAGTAGTTCCAGCCTCATTGTGTTACTCTTACTCTTATTCTGCATTTAGTTAAGTATGGTAAAAACAATCTAGCTGTAAGTTTAAAATTGGGGGTTTAAACAAGCAATAGTGTTTTAAACTATTTGAGCTTTCAAAGATAAACCTCTTGCACTTCTACTCCTTTATATATAGCCCAAAACCTTTCAGGCCATCTCATCTCAAATACATCCAAACAAAAAATAATGTCAATTATCTTCAATTTTTCAATGACACCTCTTAGCTCCAACTTCGTCATTCCATCTAATCTTTAACCCATATAAGTGGGCTATAACAAAGGAAGAGAGCTTGTTTGTTTGTTTGTTTGGTTTTTTTTTTTTTTTTTTTTTTTATAATTTTTTTTTAAGATTATGGTTTTGATGTTGACGCCAGATGTATAATTGATTTGGGTCTTTGGGTGCTTGGTGTGGAAAAGTCATAAATATTGTAGTTTTGTTTTAGAACTAAAGAGAAATAGAAAGAAAATTTCTAATTGTTTATTGATGAGATTAGTTATTTTTTTATATTATGTTTTAGAACTCATAATTTATAGATTCTTTTGTTTTTTTATTTATGGTTATCTAGTACAAAATCGATATGAGTCATGACAATAAAAGTAAAAGTCAATGATGATTTTAATGTGTTTTTCATGCTTTATTTTTATTTTTATTTCTTAATGTGGGAGCCTTGATAAAGGTTATTAAATCTTGATAAATGGAAATGTTTTTAATCATTTCTTCTTTATTTTATCACATTATTTATATGCCGGTACTTACAGATGATTTCTTTTTGTTGAGATAATGAACTGAGTGTTTGAGATATGAGACTCGGTATTTGGTTGTGAAAATTGAGTAGTTGAGTAAGTATTTGGTTGTGAAAATTGAGTAGTTGAGACTCGGTGCTTGAATTTTTGTAATTTTAGGATTTGAAAATATTTCATGCTTTTAAATTAAATTTATAAATTTCAAATTTCAAAATCATTAAATCAATTTAAAAAATAAAGTCTACAAATAATATAACATGTTAGTCTCCTACAATAAGGGTTTCTCTGCCGCTAGTGAAAGGTGGGATCTCCATCTTCTCCTAGGGTTGTAGAATTGTCGTCTCTTCCTGGAAGAGTTTGCTGTACCCTTAGAGTAATACAGTTACCCTAGGGCTTTTATTTTTTCTTTTTCTTTCTACAGGTTATAGGAAACAAACACTTTCTCCATGGATGATCTCACCAAACAGTGGTCCGGCCTTACCATCTCCCAGAGAGAAGGTCCCAAGGTCCGGCTACAGGAGGAGATGGCTGCCTCTGTCTCCATTATTGCTGCCAAGTTCCTCACTAAGAGGGCACTTAATCCTGACGCCGTTGCAGCCACCTTTACGCCTATATGGAGGTCCAAAAGCGGCTTCAAAATAAAGAACCTGGGAAACCATATCATGCTCTTTTCTTTTGACACTGAAACAGAGGTTGATACTATCCTTGCAAACGTCCCATGGAGTTTTGACAAACATTTGATGATTTTGAAAAAATATGATGGGGTTAGTAAAATTGAGGACTTGGACTTCAATAACACCCCGTTCTGGATTCAGCTACACGGTCTTCCGGTGAAGTTTATGACTACGACGGTGGCAGAGACACTGTGTGAATCTGCTGGGTAGATTTTGAAATTACCAAACGCAAAGACTGAAGAGTGTGGAGGTTTCATGTGAGTTCGGGTCATGGTGGATATTTCACAGCCACTTTGCCGTGGGAGGATGGTTACACTTGATGACAGTAGAGAACTCTGTGTATCCTTCAAATATAAGAGATTACCCAACCTCTGTTATTGGTGTGGATGTCTCACACACAATGACCGTGACTGTGATCGTTGGATTGAGAGCGAAGGGTCACTTACTGATGCAGACAAGGAATATGGGGCATGGCTGAAAGCTTTACCATGGTCTAGAGCTCGTAAGTCTGTAGTTGAGGTGCCAGGTTTTTACTTGAAGATGAAGGCAGACCGCGAAGGCCAAAGGCGGTTCGATGACATAGGGAACTCAACGGCGGCTAGGGCTACGCCAATCACACCGACCTCTGACTTGTTACAAGCCCAATATGGTAACTCCCTTCATGATTCAGTCAGGGCTGATTCTTTCCAAAATAAATCTCATCCTGTTTCCATGTTATTTGACCCTGTCCATGTAGAAAACGTTACAGATGGCCCTCCACACTTACACACGGACCCAGGACCTATTTCCAACTCAGACTTAACCTTTGATCAACAATTAGAAGCCATAGACCAGGATTTGATGAAATATGATAATCCCATGCATGTTACACCTATTACATCTACCTCACATTACCATATGCCATCTCAACCTGTCTTTCCCCACCAACAGTCCAAAGAAGTTGATGATACCCCAAACCTGATCACAACATCGGCTAACCCCCCACTCACAAATTCCACCCATACTGCTAACCCAAAGTTTCCAACCAACTCAAATTCCCATCCCCACCTGAGCCATATTTCATCTTGGAAAAGAATATTCAGAGCCACTATTGCACACACACCCAATTTGAGCCCAATCAGTGGCAATAAACGTGCTCTCAATGAGGATCAGCCTGAGTTACCAAGTAAACGTCATGCGGTTTCACAGGTTGAGGAGGACAACAAACAGATATTGGCAGAGGCTGGATACCAGCCCTGCCAGAAGCCATGAGTCTCTTAGTTTGGAACTGTCGCGGGCTTGGGAACCTGCATACAGAAGACCAGCTTGCAGATTTTGTGTGGGCAAAAGATCCCTCTGTTGTGTTTTTAGCCGAGACATGGACAGATAAAGCAAGGCTAGAACAGGTTCAAAGACGTATTCAATTTAAAAATCTTTTTGTGGTTCCCCGTTGTAATAAGGTGGGAGGGTTGGCCATTTTGTGGAAAGAAGGATTTCCCTTGGAAGTAGAAAAATATTCAAAGAATTATATTGATACTGTCATCAATAAGGGCAAGGAGAATGCCTGGAGGTTCACTGGGTTTTATGGAGAACCGGACACCACTAAGAGACATGAAGCATGGTCTAAGTTACGGGCTCTAAAAAACCAGGGGTCTCTACCTTGGTTATGTGCGGGGGACTTTAATGAAATCATACAGCAATCTGAGAAGCAAGGTGGGCGTTCTCGGCCACACCATCAAATGCAGGCTTTTAGAGATATCCTTGACGAGTGTGGATTTATGGACCTTGATTTTGTTGGTTTCCCATTCACTTGGCACAAACATTATCCCAATTTTACTATATGGGAAAGATTAGACCGAGCAGTTGCTACTTATGAGTGGTTCTCAATGTTTGCAGGTACAAAGGTGCACCATTTAGATGTCACATCATCAGACCATAAAGTATTATGGATCTCACCGGAGCATATGTATTGCAATTTTCAGAAACCCTTCCGTTTTGAACAAATGTGGTTGACTGACAAGGGTTGCAGTGACACCGTGGAGGCTGTATGGAGTATAAATTCCAATGTGAAAGCTCGAAAACGTGTTGAAAACACAAGAGCTGTTTAGACCCCCAAATTAAAATTACGGCTTGGTTGATTTTACACTAACTTAATAATAAGTGCGGAATAGTGTAAACACAAGCATATAGGCAAAACAACTACTCTAATCCATAATTAAAGCAACACAGCAGTAATAATGAAATGAACAAGAGTAGGGAAGAAGGATGCAAACACAGAAAACACCGAGACGTGTTTTCGAAGAGGAAACCGAAGAACTCGGCGAAAAACCTCTCCGCCGCCTTCCAAGCGGAAATCGATCCACTAGACAATCAGTTGGGATACATGAGTAAGCAAGAGACCCTCCAAGCCTAATCTACCCGATGTACCTAAGCCCTCCAAGCTCCTACTCTAACAAGGCTTCTCGGAACCGTGTCTTGTCTTAGTTTTCCGGATCCCGCAACAAGCTCCATGTTGCATCTGCCATCCTTAGCTTCTTCCAATGCTTCCCAGAAACTCCAAAGCACTCTCTACACTCTGAATAGGTGTGGGTTATGTTTGGGTACGAATCTCCTCTCAAGGTATGATAATGGGAGAGGGATGGAGAAGAGGCTACAATGATTTCTCACTAAGGAGGAGTAGCTCTCTCTCAAAAGAGGGTGTGTGTGTTGTAGAAAACCTATCTAGGGTTTTTCTCTCTGAATAGCCTCTCATACATTTGTGGGTAATGAGGGTATATATAGTATGGGTGAAGGGTAAGAGAGTCACTTTTAAAAAACCTCCAGGCAGAATGTTTTGCGACTGTCTCGCGGGAAGGCCTTACCCGTGAGACAATCGCGAAAATGACATCCTGGCACGACTCTTCAGCTTCCAGTCATGTGCTTCTCACATGGCTCTTTCGCGGGTTAGCTTCCAGCGACACACCCGCGAGATCCACTGATCTTCAATAAAGCTTGAGTCTTCACCAACTTGATACTAAACCCAATACAATTAAATCCCACAAGATACACGGAAATGAATTAAAGTAATTACAACACATTTTGTCATGGAATAAAGCCAATATAAAACATAGTTGTAAATCACAACTTTACAATCTCCCCCTTTGGCTATTCCGTGACAAAACACCCTATAACAGACTCTAGACTTAAACATGAGTTTGGGAACAATGGCAAAACTCACTCACACCTAAATCTAGAAGCTGTGATGAACTTGGAACATGTATACTTGTAACCTGAAACACTTGCACAAAACACATTAGACCCTCAAGGTAAATCAGGTGATAAAAGGACAAGTATAATGCAACAAGTAAACTGCGATCAAGCAAAATGGAATAAAACATTAGACCATGGCAAGATCAAACAAGTAATCACTATACACAAGCAATTACTATGCTCATTCACACAAGCAATGAACATCCGGATATGCAAGATGATAAGCTCATATGAAAAGTACCATTTGCACATCTAACACTCAACCAATGCAAAATACTTGAAGAATTTGCATCTAGGAACAATCCTACTAGGGCACAAGAGTGTTCATCACTCAACCAATGCATAGAACGTATATGCATCTAGGAACAATCCTACACGGGCACAAGAGTGATGTACTGAAGTGAAATGTATGACATTAAACTTCAAGAACACAAGCATAAAGGCTGCATAAACAAGGTACACAATATGCATGACACAAACTAAAAAAGCCTACAAAACATGCAATGAAACAAACCCTTAAAGTTTACAAAAGCAACATGGGTACAAACGTGTACCAACACATAAACATGATGCAAAGCATAGATACTAAAAGTAACACAAAGCATCATAAAGCAACGAGAAAACAAGCATAAAGTAAATCAAGGTTTTCTCAAAAACAATGTCTTCTCCCCCTTGGTATATGCATCTCCCCTATGGCTTTCTCCCCCTACGAATGTGCACAAGGTAGAATTTCTCCCCCTAAGAGTGTGCATATGAGTCACATAGAAATGATGAAACACACCGGTATACTCTCCGGAATATTCTCCCCCTTTTTGTCACGAATAGACAAATGAATCAAGAGGAAGGAGGAAAAGAAGAAAATATGAAGATGATGCATGAGGGGTGCAAGATGAATGAGAAAATGAAACTCAAACATTAGACAAAAACATTTTAAAACAATGCTACAAAGCATAAAGAACATGACATGTTAAGGATAATAGAACATGATGTGGACCTAGGCATGACATAGACACAAGAACGTGTTAAATGTGTTAGAAGGTCTAAAAAGACTTAACAAGCATGAGTGAATGCAAAAAACATGTCAAGTGTTCAAGTGTGTGCAGCAAAGGTGCAACTAGTGTGCATGTAAGATGCATGACCAATGCATGAGCAAAGCACTAAAGGGGCAAAGTGTACAAAACACACCACCAATGATCAAAACATGATAAACATGAATAATTATGGTGATCCCCAAAATTTAGTACTCATCGGAGTCCAAAACAACGAGAAAATGCCATTTGGGTATTTTATCAAACACTTGGAGTGCACACACTACACATGTATGATAAACAATGCAAGAACATATGAAAGTCTTGCCTAAATATATGATATTTTTGCCACAAGGGGCCACCATCCAAAGCAAATTATCATTTAAAACAAATCCCAAAAAAAATTGACAGAAACTAAGTTTTCCAACTCCCATTTGAGAAAATCCCAACTATGAACATAAAACCCCCAAAAACGTAATCTATGGATCAAAATCAATGAAAAGAGTTAAAGATTACCTTAGAGATGTTTATGGAATGTAAAACACTTGAAATTAGTTGGGTTTTGATGTAGAAACATTAAATCAGGGGATTGGGAGAAGATGGGAGGCGTTTAAAATAGATGACCCACGAAATGCCCTTTAAAAAGCTGATCTGGAAATTTTCGCTGGTATCTCACTACTTAGAATCCCGCGAAAATTTCGCTGGTATCTCGCAGGTAAGCTTTTACTCGCGAAACAGTCGCGAAACAGCCGCGAAACTCTCTGTCCAAAACTGGAAAACTTGAGAATTGGACCCTTTCACTCGTGACTGAACTTAAACATGAAATAAGTCATGAAAAGACCCAGAAAACATGTTTTTTCACACAAAAACAATTTGAAAACTTTGAAAAATATGGGTGATACAAATCACTTCCAAAAGCAAACAAAAAGAACAAAAATCTTTTTGGTTTGATCCACATATGGTTGAGCACACACACATCACATTTGAGCATGTACAATCACACAAATGAAATAAGCATTCATTGAACATTAAACTTGTGTGTTGTGTGTGAGTATCAAATGTGGAATAGTCTTTAGACCAGAGCGAAGCTTCAATGATCAATTCAATCGAGTTATACACAACTGATACGAAATCAAGTGGACTATCTCCATTATAGAAATGAGTATATATGACCTCCCACACATTGAATACATAATTTCAGAAGCTTTTCATTTGGCTTCTGCAAAAGACATAGCAATTGGTCCATTTTATTTTTGTTTGGACAAAAAACATCTCATTTTGAGATTGGTGCTTGAAATTTATGATATTTCAACATTGATGATTAGCTTTTGGCTTTTTGGGCACCATACAATTTTCATTAAAAGAGTCGCTTTCCCTTTTTCCTAGTCGAATACTAGTGTGTGCGACAGGATTTTGCAGCTCAATATCTCTTTTCATTTGGAGAATTACATTTAGTGAGCTCTTTTGCAAAAACATAAAAATAAAGTGGGAAGAGATATAGACACAAGTCTATGCAAGTATCAAGACCAACAAGACTATTAATCAATCATTCATGACAAGCTTGAAGATCTATTTACAACAATCACACATAGTTTTCAAGATTTCTTCCACACAGAAATAGGTGCATACAGAACAAGCTAAGCTCATAAATGCACTACGCCATTAGTACGAAGGTACTAGGCCAAACTCACATGAGATATGTGCTCAAACATATACGATCAAACTTTTTGAATTTTTCACTTTTTATGTGGTTTTGGAATTTTTACACACACAAAACAAAGACATAAAAGTAAGATCAAAACAAAAGCAATGCATACAAAAAAATGCAAAATGCACAAATGCATGAAGATATGACATTCAATGCATGAAGGGTCCTACAAAGATCGAAAGAATTAGATCAAGGACCAAAGGAGCAAAAGCTCAACCATAGGAACCCTTCCTTATCCAAACAGAATGATTGCTTGGAATGAGTGTCTCAAGAGAAGTGAGACGAGAGTTGGAAGAATGAGAACCGGAGATGCACATAGTCAAGGAGTTAAGAGCATTAAACACTTTCTTTAACAACATGCTATTTTCACTCAAATCCGGTTTATCATGCAAAGTACAACTTCCAAGAGGCTCAAGTTTCTCTTTTCTTTTAATTCTTTTAAGAGCATGAAACTTAGAGCAATGAGGTCTTAGATGACCAATGGCACCACAATGGTGACAAACAATGTGTTTAGGTCCATTAGGCTTTTTGGGAATGGATCTAGCAACTTGGGTTTGTTCTCTCTTCAACTTAGAACATTGAGGCCTTATATGACCAATCACACCGCAATGGTGGCAAGTTGGAACAAACTTAGATCCACTCAATTCCCTAGGATTGGACCTAACCAGAGGCTTAGCTTAAGAGCCTTTCTCTCCACTTTTTGATTTCTTTTATGTGGAGGAATGTACACCGATTTGTCCTTTGAGGCAAAACATACATTAGGCACAAAATCGGGTACCACAACATGATTGCAACATACATTTTCATCATTTTTAACAGTAGGTTCAGCAATCAAACACTTGGCATGCATCTTAAGAGATTTATTTTCAGATTTAAGATCATCAACAAGTTTGTTAGACAAAACAAGTTTAGCATCCAAGTCCATATTCAAACACTCAAACTCTTTCAGCTTTTCAAGAGAATTTTCAGCAAGTTTCTTATATTTTTCAACCAATTTGATGGATTCATTGAGCTTAGCAATCAAATCATCCTTTTCACAAAATAACTTGCTTAAACTCTTTTGAAACTTCTTCGCATTTTTCTTTAAGAGTTTGGTGTTAGGAATATCAACAACACCCAAAGATTCATGTAACATAGCATCACAATCATGAGGATTATCACTCATAGAGGCATTTTCACAAAACGTGGCATGTTACATTCATCACCAACCAAATCATATAAAGAGGCATATAAAGCACAATCCATGGCAAGTAAACACAAGGGGTCAAGGATCACACTTAGGTAATGAAACCAAATCAAGTGTACCCGCTCTGATACCAATTGAAAGCTCAAAAACGTGTTGAAAACACAAGAGCTGTTTAGACCCCCAAATTAAAATTACGGCTTGGTTAATTTTACACTAACTTAATAATAAGTGCGAAATAGTGTAAACACAAGCATATAAGCAAAACAACTACTCTAATCCATAATTAAAGCAACACAGCAGTAATAATGAAATGAACAAGAGTAGGGAAGAAGGATGCAAACACAGAAAACACCGAGACGTGTTTTCGAAGAGGAAACCGAAGAACTCGGCGAAAAACCTCTCCGCCGCCCTCCAAGCGGAAATCGATCCACTAGACAATCAGTTGGGATACATGAGTAAGCAAGAGACCCTCCAAGCCTAATCTACCCGATGTACCTAAGCCCTCCAAGCTCCTACTCCAACAAGGCTTCTCGGAACCGTGTCTTGTCTTAGTTCTCCGGATCCCGCAACAAACTCCATGTTGCATCTGCCATCCTTGGCTTCTTCCAATGCTTCCCAGCAACTCCAAAGCACTCTCTACACTCTGAATAGGTGTGGGTTGTGTTTGGGTACGAATCTCCTCTCAAGGTATGATAATGGGAGAGGGATGGAGAAGAGGCTACAATGATTTCTCACTAAGGAGGAGTAGCTCTCTCTCAAAAGAGGGTGTGTGTGTTGTAGAAAACCTATCTAGGGTTTTTCTCTCTGAATAGCCTCTCATACATTTGTGGGTAATGAGGGTATATATAGTATGGGTGAAGGGTAAGAGAGTCACTTTTAAAAAACCTCCAGGCAGAATGTTTCGCGACTGTTTCGCGGGAAGGCCTTACCCACGAGACAATCGCGAAAATGACATCCTGGCACGACTCTTCAGCTTCCAGTCATGTGCTTCTCACATGGCTCTTTCGCGGGTTAGCTTCCAGCGACACACCCGCGAGATCCACTGATCTTCAATAAAGCTTGAGTCTTCACCAACTTGATACTAAACCTAATACAATTAAATCCCACAAGATACACGGAAATGAATTAAAGTAATTACAACACATTTTGTCATGGAATAAAGCCAATATAAAACATAGTTGTAAATCACAACTTTACACAATGCAACATGGGATACCCGTGTACTAAGGAAGCTAGAATCATGTGGGGCTGCTTTGACAAAATGGAGTAAAAAGTCCTTTGGTAGTGTTAAGAGACAATTAGAATCTGCTCGTAAACAGCTGAAAGCAGCTGAGAAACATGCTATCCGGTCTGGAGATGCAAGCCGTATGAGGTTGCTAGAGGATGAGGTTAATCAACTTCTTGATAAGGAAGCGAAAATGTGGAGGCAGCGGTCCAAAATTGCATGGCTCTGTGATGGTGATCGTAATACTCGATTTTTCCATAGTAAGGCCTCTCAACGCCGTCGGCGGAACTATATTACCAAGCTGCATGATACTAATGGAGGATGGTGCTCAGGCCATGATCAAGTTAATGCCACCATTGTAGACTTCTACCAAAATCTTTTTACCTCGGGTAGCCCTAGCAATTTTGAGGAGGTTATTGAGACTATTCCACATGTGGTAACTGGTGAGATGAATGATTTGCTTATGGCTGGTTTTAAAATTGAGGAAGTGGAGATTGCTTTGAAGCAGATGGCACCCCTAAAAGCCCCTGGTTCGGATGGTATGCCTCCTCTCTTTTATCAAAGTTATTGGTCCTTACTTGGGTTTGATGTGTCAACCACTATTTTGCACTATCTCAATTCGGGATCTCTCCCCCAAGCCCTTTTCCATTCTTTCATTACATTGATTCCTAAGGTAAAGGATCCCACATATGTCTCTGAGTTTAGACCTATTAGGTTGAGCAATGTTTTGTATCGTATCTTTGCTAAGGTTCTCACTAATCGTTTGCAAGCTATTATGCCTAATCTTATTTCAGAGCATCAAAGTGCATTCTTGTCTGATAGGTTGATTTCAGATAATATATTGGTGGCATTTGAGACTTTACATTATATGCAGAATCACAATAAGGGGAAATCTGGCTTTATGGCCTTGAAGCTTGATATGAGTAAGGCATATGATAGGGTGGAGTGGGAGTACATGGAAAGAGTGATGACAAAGATGGGATTCCATTCTAGGTGGATAAAATTGATGATGATGTGTATCACTATAGCCTCTTACTCGGTGCTAATTAATGGGGAGCCTCATGGGCATATCACTCCAACACGTGGTTTGCGCTAGGGAGATCCACTGTCCCCCTATTTTTTCCTCATGTGTACTGAAGGTCTCCATGGTTTAATCAGTAAGGCATCCCACAATGGTGATATTCGGGGTGTCTCTCTTTGCCGAAATGGACCTAGAATCACTCACCTACTTTTTGCCGATGATAGTCTAATTTTCTGCAGAGCTAGAGAAGAGGAATGTCAAAGCTTACTTGAGGTGTTGGCCACGTACGAGAGAGCTTCTGGGCAGCAAATCAACCGTACTAAGACCACTATCTTCTTCAGTAAATTCACCAATGCAGATACTCAAACAATGATTCAAAACTTGTTGGGTGTTACTGTTGTTCAACATTATGAGAAATATCTTGGACTTCCTTCATTAGTTGGCCGTAATAAAAAGGAAAGTTTCACCTACATCAAGCAACAAGAATGGAAGAGGATTCAAGGGTGGGAGGGTAAGTTACTCAGTCAGGCGGGTCGGGAGATACTAATTAAGGCGGTGGTGCAATCACTCCCAACTTATACCATGGCATGCTTCAAACTTCCTACGTCACTTTGTCATGAACTTGAGAGCATGATTTGTAGATTTTTTTGGGGGCAAAGGGGTGATAATAGGAAGATTCACTGGGTGAAGTGGTCGGAACTTTGTAAGCCTAAGACACAGGGAGGTATGGTGTTCAAAGATTTGTCTCTATTCAATGATGCGCTCTTGGCCAAACAGACTTGGCGCTTGCTCCATGACAAGTCGTCTTTATTCTACCGTGTGTTCAAGGCAAAATTCTTCCCTAATACATCGGTTATGGAGGCCAAAATTCCAGCCAACTCCTCGTATGCTTGGAAGAGTATTATGAAGGGTAGGAACGTGATTAAACGAGGAGCAAAATGGAGGATTGGGTCAGGTAGGTTTGTTCCTATTTGGGGTGAGAACTGGCTGCCCAACTCATGTCACCCCAAGGTCTTATCACCACGAGCTAAAGGGAGAGGAGTGAGGTTGGTGGCTGATTTAGTCGACCCAAACATTAAGGAGTGGAAGGTGAATGTCATTGATAATTTGTTCTATGACTTTGAAGCAACCCTTATCAAAAATATGCCTCTCTGCCGCTCTATACAAGATGACGTCCTAATTTGGCCTTTTAACCCCGATGGAGTCTATTATGTCAAATCCGGATACAGGTATCTTCATGAGCAACAACAACATGGCATGCCTGGACCTTCAAACAATTCGGTGCTCGCGCCTCTTTGGAAGAAAATTTGGGGACTTCAGGTTCCAAATAAAGTCAAGCACTTGGCTTGGAAGGCTTGTAAGGATTCATTGCCAACCAAGACTAATCTGATCCGCAGAAAGGTCATTACTGAGGGCTGTTGCGATGTTTGTAAATTGCATCAGGAGGATGTGGTTCATGCCTTATTCCTCTGCCCAGCTTTGCAACCCGTTTGGAGGTCTCGAGCTCAATGGAATCACAGCACGCTTCAGGCGTGCTCCTCTTTCACTGATATTTTTGAGCTTATTTTTGCAGGTAATAGGGAGCCCGATCTTTTTGCTACTGTGCTATGGACACTATGGAATAGGAGGAATAATTTGCGCCTGGGCAAGCCTGCACTCTCACTCGGTCAGGTGGTTGAATTTGCTCAAGATCGACTCCTGGAGAGAGCTTCTTGTAGCGTTGGCTTCCACCAAACCCGACCCCATCAGGTAGCAGCTTGGCAGGCACCAGTTTAAGATACTTATAAAGTCAACTTCGATGGTGCGATTTTTGTTGAAGAAGGACTTGCTGGCTTGGGAGTTGTGATCCGCAACGACCATGGACTGATCTTGGTTTCTCTTACTCAGGAAATACCTCTACCCGGTTCAGTTATAGAGGTGGAAGTCTTGGCGGCACGGAAAGCATTGGAGCTTACACTTGACTTGGCTTCGACAACATCACTCTTGAAGGAGACTCTGAAGTTTTGATCAATTCTTTAGCAAAGGGTGGCAATTCTCTGGCTCACTATGGTCATTTACTTGCAGACATTCGTATGCTCATGGCTCGGTTTTCATCGCTTAGTTTATCTCATGTTAGGAGACATTGTAATAGTTTGGCACATGCCTTAGCTCGGCGAGCATCCTCTACCCCTGATTTGTCAATCTGGATGGAAGAAATACCACCAAAATTTAACTCTGTATACATGGCTGATTTGAGTGGCCTAAGCTAATAATATTTTACTGTCTTGATTCTCAAAAAAAAAAAAAAAAAATGTTAGTCTCCTACAAATGTTGAAAAACTTGACTATTCTAACCTCAAAATGTTATATTAGTGGAGCAATTCCACCCAATATTCAGAAACCAATTCTATGACTATGACTATATATATATATATATATACAAAATTTAGTTACAAAATTGGTTGTAGCTTAAGGCTACATTACTCAATACCATTAACATTATTACATATTTTAAAAATCTAACAATTGGATTGCATGTTCTATACACTTTTAATACATATGTCAAATTTTGTAACAATCGGATATTATTTACTATATGATCTATAAAATTATATTTTATGCATAATTTTAAACTACAAAAACTTGTAATTTAAATAATTTATTGATGAAATAGCTATTGATCTATACTTTTCTAGAAATTTTGCAAGTATGGAGGATATAAGAAGAAAATGTAATCTAATGGTGGATTTGTCAAAATTCACATCCAATGAAAACATATTGACTAAGGTTGTAGTTTTAGATTACAATCAATTTTGTAATTAAATTTTTTCATATATATATATATATATATATGAATTAAGGAAATTGAGTTTCAAAGCATTTAGCAATATTTTGGTAAAACATGAATATTACACAGCAAAATGAATACTATAAATAAGTCCTAAAAAATATTTTTAAATAAATGTTTCAAATTAATTTGCAAAGCATCCGTACATCACGTGGGAAATTATCTAGGTTTTAAAATAAAACACTCTTCTAAAGTAGTGTCTAATTAATTTACAATATTAGCGTATTGTTATTGAAATAAACAAAAAAGATTCTAAATGCACTGTAGAGGTGATATTATTCCCCCTTGGGCAAATGGGAGGCACCCCCCCAACATTGGGGCCTTGATCTTGAGCAACATATTGCACAACTTATTCATTACAATTTTGACTATTTACAAAGTATACATATATATTTTTCTTCCCCAATTTTGAAAAGTATTTGACAACCCCAAGAAATTGGCTTGGTAATTCCTAAAGATTTATGATATTCATGAGGTTCTAGGTTTGAAACCTCTAGCTAGTGTCTTAAGGAAACCCACAAGAATTCTTCCTTATAATAACTTGATGCGTGTGAGATGAGAAGATTAAATAAAGCTCTTGACACGTATATTTGATTCTTTATAAAAGGAGAAAGGGAAAATGTTATTTTACTCACCTATGATTTGATTTGATTTGAGTTTAAATTCCTAATTTATAGTTTTAAAGTTGGGACTTAATTTATCCACATGACATTTTATTTTATTTTATTTTTGTTAGATTTAAACCCCTGAGACAAACAATGTTTAACTAGTTTTAAGGCCAAGTTATTTGTTAAATCTATTATGAAAGCCATAAGTTAAACAATCGTACATATCATGCAAGTGCAGAAAATTAGATAAGACACGATATGATGATCTAGAAAACCTTATGAAACAATTTGTTCCAAAGGAAAAACCTTGTGGGACTTGACCTAATCAATCCCAATTTAACAATTTCACTATAAGCTGGAGATTTACAGTCGAGAGTATCAATTCTTAGTAAATCTAACTTCAGTTACCAAATTGAGCTCTGAATCCCACATACTTCTTTTACAGTGAACTGCTACAACGTGAACCTCCAATCTATGCACTTCAAAATCCCATTGAAGATTTAGATCTCCAATATAGTTAAAACTAAAGGTTAACAACTTGATTTCACCGGTTCAATGAGCATGTGTTTGATCTTTGATAGAGGCTTGAAAGAGTAGAAAGTACAAAACCTCTTACATATCAAAAGAGCAGCTCCCAAGTCTTAGAAAACGTGCATTATGGTTTCACTTAAATACTAAGTGTAGTTGGATTGAAACCCTAATCACTTACTCTGCTTAATGGATTGAAAAACAAATTCTAAAAATTGACTTTAGATCGGTTGAACTTGTTTCAAACGATCGAAACTATTAAATTCTGATTCCTTGAATCTGCACCTTCATATTCTTGTACACTGTTTTGGCAGCATCTTAAGTATTGTCTAATCATACCTATAGACATTATGATCTATATCTAGACAAATTTATATTTGTGTGTTTGCCAATAAACCTATACACATATACAGAACCCAACACTTCTAGTTTCTACTTTTAATGTAGGCCAAAATGCAAAAAAATAAAAAAAATAAAAAAATTCCTAGAGTTTGACTCAATTGCAAAAAAGTCCTTGAGCTTTGAATTCTTCCTTATAATTAATTGTCCGAGGTTTCTATATCTACCAAATTAACCATTGGAATTAACTTTTATTAGCTTTTATGGACGGAAAAATCACGTGACCATCCTATGACCACATTAAGATGACTCAACAACTTATTCATGTCACTACGCATGTAATGGTTATGTGATTTTTCTGTTCATAAGAGGTAACAAAAGTTAGTCACAAGAGTTAATTTGGTGAATATGAAACCTTAGGAAGTTATAAGGAAGAATTTATACCTAAAAAAGTGTTTTTACTATTGACCTAAATCTCATGGGGTGTTTTTGCATTTAGGCCAAAATATAATAGCAATCTCATTACAATCTAATATATTGTGTTTTAAAGTCTTTTTTTTTTTTTTTTTCAAGATGCTTGATATATACATGTGATTTTTCTTAAACGTATTAGGGATTAAAGAAATATTAAAGATATGACTTCATGTAGGTAAAGTATAAAATTTTAAACCTTGATCCAAAATGTAGATGGGAAAATTGTAATAAATCCAGGAGGGAAAGTAGAGCGAATTTTTTAAGTTTTAAAAGAATAATAGGTAAAAATTGTATCCATAATTTTCAACAACTTAGATATAAATAAATGGGATTTTTGTTCAAATTCGGGTTACATTTTTTTTTTTTTTGGTTGAGAATATCGATCATAAAAGACTCTTAGGTAATAAGAAAAAGATTATACAACAATTATGTGCTAGTTCTTTTGCATCATTTTCATTTATAATGTAGGTCAAAAGATGAACCACATATCTCTTATGTTCAATGTATTATTGGTCCTCTCTTTTCTGATTTTTTCTTTCCTAAGACCCTAATGCCTAAGAGAAAAACAATGTTTTTTTCCCCCTCACTTTAAAAGAAATTATTACTCGAAAAGTAATACTGGCGTGGATGAATCTGAAATGGAAGTACCACTAAGCAAAGTAGATTAATATTTCCCGATACTTGGATTATCTTTTCCATGTAGTGGTGATTAGATCTTGTACACGATGGTTAAATTAAAGTTATAATCTCTCTCTAGTAGATTCTTCTTTCTTCAATTTTTGGAATTTGCTCTAACACCCAACAATTCAAGATTCTATAGTGTGATGGAGGGACCAACGAGTAAGTGGAGCGAGCTCCTTACTATAAGACTTCTCCATGTGCCGTTCTCATCATACTTCCAAAGCTGTGATTTTTCTATTTCACCCTATTGGGATTCAAATCACTTATGCTTGGATTGATTAATGGTCATGGTGATTCTCTTTGGGTTGAAGCTAAAGTGAGTCTATTTTGCTGTCACCAGTGCTCTTTTTACTGGTTTGAACTATAGTATTATTTTTGAGGGAGTCTTAATGTTATTAATTCCATTATGAATCTCTTCACTAGTCCATCCCTAATATTGTAATTGGTGACATCAATGTAGATGCAAAATCTTCTGTCTTCTATTCTTTTTCCCATATAATTAGATTTGCAAACGTTTTAGCTCATTCTTTAGCTGATTGGGCTCCCTTTTGTAATTGTTTTGGTGTCATCCCTATCTCCACTCTCCCTACCCATGTTCTAGAGGCGAAGAAAGCCTAAAATACATTTTATTAAAAAATAATAATAAATAAAACTCCCAAAAAGAGCTCGGGTTTATTTTTATGTTTATAATAAAGTCATATTATTAACCAAAACAAACCACAAGGGATGGAGCTTTATCTTCCTCATCCAAAAAACAAAGAAAGAGAGAATTTGGAATTGAGGAGATGGGGGAATCCTTTCTTAAGCTTACAACGGAAAGTCCAACTACTGACATCCACATGAGCAAAAGAGTTGGCTTCTCTAATAACAAGACTAGATCGCCAAAACATAAAGGAACACGAAATTAAATCTTAGTATCATCAATGATTAATGCTATAGAGCAACGAGGGGTGGACGTAGAGCAGCTTATAGGATCAAGCACATTACTAGCATCACCTTCCAAGATTAAGTCAGTGTAACCCTCTTCCTTTCAACACCGGACTTCAAACAAAACCGCCTTAGCAAGTTCACAAATTGTGATTTTTGCACACAGCTGCCAAAGTTACAGACTCCAGTCCTTACTGCAGCATCAAAATTTACCTTGACTAGAGCTAGGGCCAGGGGTAGGCAACTCTACACGTCCAGCAGTGAACTTCTAACCTTGGCCACTTCCCAACTCACTTTGTAGTTGTGAGAACTTTTTGATATCTTTTGCTATCTTTCTTGGTTCTAATTGGCCCTGATCATGGATTTGCTAATTGCTTTCCATCCAAATCTTTCACAACATAAAGTAGCAAAGAGGAGGATCTTTTAGTAGTCTTCCCTCTTTAGCATTGAGTTTAAGACGACTACATGCATTTAATAGTAGAGCAATGTCTATTTCACTCATTCACACAAATAGTACATATACAACTTTTGCACATAAATTGTGACAATTTAGTTCAAAAAACTGGTGAAAATAGCAAAATACCACATTTTGGCAAAATTTGTGGCAATCTAGCACTGTTTCGGAACTAATTAGCAATTTACCACTTTTTAGTACTCGAGTTTCTCAAACTCGAGTTCTAAATGGTACTCGAGTTTAGTAAACTCGAGTTCTTAGTGAGCATGCCAGCGTGGCGCTGGCTGAGCTGGATTTTGGGCATTAAAAAATGCCACCTAATACTTGAACTTCTCAAACTCAAGTACCGTGTGCCCTAAATTCAAGTTTCGTGAACTCGAGTACTGTGTTAGTGTAATACATAGTACCTGAGCTCCCTAAACGCGAGTATGGCTCGGGTATCGCAGGCGCAGGATCCAGATTCATACTCGAGTTTGGTGGACTTGAGTACCGTGTAATTTTACATACACAGTACCTGAGTTCCCCAAACGCGAGTACTTAAATTTTACAGTATTTGAATTTATTTGACTTGCAGAACATCTCCATTGACACCAAGGGTAATGGCCCTTTTTCTCAGTAAAGTGTTTGATTTATTGTTCTGACTCTTAAACGAAACATGTGCTCAGGTATCAAAATGAATGAAAAGGTGACCTTCTTCACTGCAGAATACATGGACATTCTCTTATGATTTCAGATGTCCATCACTTGTTCTTCTTTGATAGGCATGGGAAATCTTATACCGTAAAATCTACAAGGCAATTTAACTCTGCAAGTATTCTTGTAGACCCTCCCGTAAGCAATCCTACCTGACTCCAAGAGTGAAGCGTTAGGGTCTTAGGGAAATACTTGGCTTTGAGAATTGGGAGTTCTAGACATCAAAATAGATAGTTTTCTCCAAAACTGTTTTGCTCATCACTTAATTGATTCTTCAGAGATTGATGACAATTGGGAGTTCTAGTCCATACGTCTGACCTCACACTTGTAGGATCGCAAATTTGTTGGACAAGCCAGATCAGCATTCTAAAATCCTGATTTCTTACTTACGGAATTGCTGATTGCAATAATTAAGCAAAAAAAAAAGAGTACAAGCAGACTTGGGTAGTGCTCTTAATTTACCACCATATTACATCAGATATTTTGAACAAAATATTCAAACTAAACAGCCAAATTGCAAGATACAAACTCTTGTTACTCCTGTAAACATATTTTAAATTCTAAAACCGTCTTAGAGTCAAATTGAGTCGTCTGATTCGTCGGAGTCACTTCTGTCAGGCTCCCCAACATTTGTTCCAGTCTCTAGAGCATCAGCCTTTGTCACAGGTGCAGGCACAGGTTTTTTGCTTGCATTACGAACACTTCCATCTCCATCTTCCTCTTGCTCAGCAATTTCAGCGTGTGCACAACTCAGTCAAGGAATTATCAACATATAAAAACATGGTATGCAAATCTTCACGTCGCAACAGCTGCCAATCCAAGTGTGTTACGTCATGGCACATGACTGATTCCATCATTCACAAGAAGGAAAACTTTAACTAATACCATTATGCTTTTCTGTGAAACAATGTACCTGTACCAAGTGCCTTGACCTAACACACTCAGCTTAGTGACATATTGAATTAGACGTTTGAAAACAAAGATATCAAATCATCATAACATACTTCCAATTGTGGTATATTACTCAATTCCACTCTCCATATATCTTAGGATTCAAATCAAACTAGCAGCCATTACTGCAAATACTACCCCAATCAGCTGCTGGATTTTAAACCAACATTCATAGTTAAGACTACTTCCCTACTAGTAAAATTGTATGTGTTACTTAAAAATACTTGTGAATCTAGAAACTCAATTATGTAAAAGTACATAATATAAAAGGATATCAACATTCTCAGCTGTTGCACCAGCATTGATCTTCAGCATATCTTTCACAACACGCTGTACAAGCTCAGGCTGCAGAATGTGACAAAGTTTCCGTCAGTACAGACATCAGATTGAAAAAGGAAAATAAAGAGAAAGCCGCATAATAACATCCTAAGAAACCCCAGACTTCACATAGTTTCAAATGTTGATAAAACGGTCACTTCTTGTTGGAAGACATATTGCAATGCTACTTTTATTCTGATAGGCAAATTATTGCAATGCTACTTTTTTTCATCTGTACTGTCAGAACAAGATTATTGCAATGCTACTTTTATTCTGATAGGCAAATTATGTACATGCACTTAAATTCTTACAGGAATGAAAGCAATATCAATTCTAAAGGACTACACATGATAGCAATCCATCTCTTTGAATTTACGCTTACGGTAAATATATTTAGCAAAATAGATCATTGACTTATGATCCAGTTGTTTGATCTAAATGCCAAGTAATATTAATGCATAAATTTTGACTCTGTGAACCTGTAAGTTCAGGTGCAAAGTGCATGCATTTTGATCTAATGACATATATCATGCAATTTGTTTCAAGTTGTATTCAGAAGGATGCCACGGTTCAAACTTAGCGTACTTAGTCCGTGAGACCACCACTCGTTGGTACCTCGTTTTGCTTAGGGCATGTTCTTCGGTTATGCCCCTCTTGGTCACACAACCCGCATTGCACTTTCCTCCCCCCCTCCTTCCATGGTGTGGTTCTTAGCCGTTTCCCGCCCTCGTCCATCTCATTCCTGATTCGTGTTAAGACAGGACGACCTTTCTCTCAGATCAATCGAGGGTTAGGGATGACCCTTCGAGTTTCTTCAGGATCCGGCCATGATAATTTATCTTTCAACGCAGAGAAAACAGGAGCATAGCTGCGGAACAGTGTGTTCACGCTATAGTATGGGTCAATGTACTGCTCTACATCGTGTCGATACCTAATACAATCTGAAATGACATGTGAACATGGTATATTTCTTATACAATTTCCATTTCTGACATGTGCAAGTTCTCTACAATAGATTAACTCCATGTGTGTGATCCCCCTGTTGGGATTTGTGCCCTAGAATCCTATTGTATAATGTTATGTATTATATTATGGATGACATTATGTATGACATGATGTATGACTTAATATTGCAATTAATAAAGTTGTTTTATTATTATTTGAAATAATGGTAACATGAATATTTGGACATTATCATGTAGTCCATGAGATGCATAGTATATGATTTATGTGATTTAGTCATAGAAGATATAAGTCACAAGTTCTTTGTAAACTCAGAATTTGGTTCGTAGTCGGTGATGAAATTGGGCATTTCATCTGCGAAGACTATAACATATCAACTAAGATAATTTGTCTTGATCATGGAAGTGGTGATTTCTAGTTGATATGTTGATATGTTTTAAGAGTTAAAACATATTGAACTGGACCGCTGTGAGATTTATTATTCTCCTAATGACTGTCAATTGAATAATAAATCTCACGACTTTCATTTACATGACTCTTAATCCTGAGAGAATAATGGACCTAATCATGAAGTGTAGGTTGCTTTGATATATCAGGAGTGAGATCTAAAGTAACGGTCAAAACCTTAGTATGTTGGGCAGCCACATTTAGTGTTGATGGAACATATATTCTCAAGATGGAATTCATAGTTTCTTAACGGAGATACAAAATATTCCCTTGAGATAACTTTAATGGATTTGTTATTCAGAGAGTTAGGCCTAACCACTTTAGTAAAACTAAAGTATATATTTATGAAATTGGATTTCATAAATATATGATGAATAACTTAAAAGGATTAAACCGGGTACTCAAGGATTAAGATGTAATAATTCACAAAGTGGCAGTCTTCATTCATGACTTTGTGTTACTATGAATATTTTATGAAGGGGTTGCATGTACAATAAAGTCTTGGGATATAATTTATTAATAAGGCCTAGAGTGCAATTATATTTATATAGTGGTATTAAATATAATTAATGGTAACTTTGGACTTGTCAAAAGTTGACAGAAAGGCCCAAGGCCCATTGGAGGTAGTGTCTTATTTGTTCCCTTTTGGTCCCACTCCAAGCCACATACTAAAACCCAATTGGGAAGGCCCAAAAAGCTAGCCCAATTAGATAATCAGATATATAGAGAGAAACATACAGATTTTAAAATGATGAATTGGTATGTATGTGAGTGTTGGACACTCTTCAATTCTCTCTAGAAAAAACTCATATATCTGATTGAGAGACCACACATCTTGGGTGTTAGTGGAATTGGAGTGAAGATTGAAAGTCTTCTCAAGAACTTCTGAATTTTCGGTTTTGAATTTCACTGCTTCAAGGTACACAATCTTATCCTTTAATTCTGAAACTTATATGGCACATGTTGACAATTGTGAATGAAGTAGATCCGTTAATTTAATTTTTTCCGCTGCATAGACTCTTATTTCCATCACCCCCCACCAGTAGTCCCTGGGCTATGCGGTGTATCTATTTGATATGATTGTTGTTGCGTGATCAATCTCGTCACCTTGTGATGCTCTACCTTCTTATTTCTCATGAAGATATCCAAGGCATATTTATACCATTTTTTCCTGGAATTCAACTGCGCTATGCTCTTATTATGACGATCATCGAAGTAAGCATTCAGTTTGAACCACGTGTATTTCACCATTGTCGTAATGGGCAGGCTGCGAGCACCCTTTAGAACACCATTAAAGCACTCAGAGACGTTTGTGGTCATCGCCCCATAATGGTAACCCTCGTCAAAAGCTAGAGCCCATTTGTGTTTGGGCACATCCTTGAGATATTGGTGTGCATCCCGGTTGACATTTTCAATTAAATCGAAGGTGGCATTGAACTTTCGCTCTTGGGTAGCACTTGCTGCCTTCCATACTAGATTATTTAAAGTTTCATTGTTCCATCTAGTGTTTACATTACTGCGTAGATGACAAAGGCAGTAACAATGTTCTGTCATGGGAGGCTGCAAATAGTCTCGATAGTGTCTCTAAAGACAGCTTGTATACCAGGGTGTTTGTTAGATATGACGCACAGTAATTGGGATGGTTACCGACTAGTCTCGAGTACCATTCATTATCCATTAATTGGGATGGTTGCCGCCAGTAAGTTGGTGTGGGTAATAAGTATAGAACTTGAGTTCACCAGGTTCGAGTGTTGTACTTCCTACGTACTCGAGTTCTGTACACTCGAGTTATGTTAATTCATTATAATTAATTGGGATGGTTGACGCTAGTAAGTAGGTGTGGGTAATAAGTATAGAACTTGAGTGCACCAGACTCAAGTACTGTACTTTCTAAGTACTCGAGTCCTGTACACTCGAGTTCCTTGAATGAAATGTCCCCTTCTCCCAAACAACCACTTTGCAATTTCTACCCATTAACTTCAAAAAAAGTAAAAACTACTATGGTTGAGTATTAGTCACAATTTATGTGAATTTTTTATTTAAATATTTTATTAATTTAATATAAAATTGTAAAACTTATGATTAAATTTAATACCACATCAATTTATAATACTTACCCAGGTCAAAAATAGATACTAGTTTGACGCAAATACAAATTCTAAGACCCAATTGATATTAAACAGCATGGCATAGTGACACTATTTTTTTCTTAATGGTTCGAACCACAGAGCAACGCTTGTAACTTCACTATCTACCTTCCAAGCCCATTAACAAATGAAAGTCTGTTTCTTTCACGAGAGAGAGAGAGAGAGAGAGAGAGAGATCATCTTATTGTACCATCGTTCGACTGGCAAGTCAGATATACTTGGCATAAACTAAAAAACCAACGTTCCTAATTCCATTTCATGCGTAAGTTGGAAAAATAACATTTTTATTTTTATTTTTATAATATTTTGAAAATAAATAATAATAAAAATTATCAAAAGATTTTACTCAATCCATTCCACTTTATTCCTTTACTTAACAAAGTTCAACATCATATACGTATTATTTCAATTGAAGACATAGAGTGTGTCCGAATAAGGGGGAAAAATTGTATCCATATTTTAAAGATAGAATCAAATGGTTTCAGGTCCTATATAGCAACATAGGTGTGTATGAGATGCACATGTAAATACATTCTTTTCCCTTTTATGTAAATATATTTGCACTCTTTCATATGTATTTAAACTACTCAGTTAAGTAAAAAATGTTATAAGCTTATTGGGTCAACATCACAATTTGCCTTTCTTGATAGAAAAAACTTGACATAAACCGTTAAAACATAAAATTCAAAGGCAATAAGTTATACATTGGCCTTAGGGAAGGACTTAAATAAGATAAAACCCAGATCTCTAAGACTACAAAGATCAACGAAAACAAAATCAGATTTAACAGTTCATATCTCAATGTAATTAAAAACTTTTACTCCTGTCCTTTTCACGGCAAAGGGTGCATGATCAATTGTCCCAGGATTTCCCAACACTATATTAGCAACCATTTCAGTAGTCCTCAGAGGCTGCAAATTGGAGCAAATAAGGACACAGATTTCCTCTAAACATGTTTGCAGCAACTGCTGCAAACAGGGTCATGTGCAATGCACATGACCCATTTTAAGAGGATTGTCGTTAACCCTAACGTTAACAGTGTTAGGTAGAGTCTTCTCCTCCAAACACGTACGCCTCTCTCATCTGGCCCCCTCTTCTGTGAGTACTTATCTTGTTCCAACTCATATTATTCCAACTCATCTGTTGAATCCAAGGATTGCATGTCAACAATGTAATTTGTATGAAGATGACTCACTGCAGCCTTTGCTTTCTCCAATGCTTCAGAGTTGGTACCTTGTTTCTTATGCCTGTTCAGTGAAGCAACCTTCTTCTGGTATTCAAATTTTCATAAGCTCACCTGCCTATCCAGCAGCATTCAACCCCAAAGAAGACAGTTTATAAGTAATGTATATGATTACTTTGTAATAAAATTATAAATAAATGCACTACAGAAGTAGCACTTTTAATGAAAAAAAAATTTGCATAAAGATACATGTGTATGTTAATATCGAAAAAAATATTATATTTACTGAACACAAGCGAACTGTCCTATATCAGCCAAACACAAGGTTGAAGAGTTAAGAATTAACATATACATATAATCTAATCAAAGCACATCTTTTTTCTTTTTTTCTTTTCTTTTTTTTTCTTTTTTTTTTTTTTTTGAGATAAAAGATAGAAAATATTTATTGAATAGAGTAAAACCAATGTACAAGAGAGTGTATAAACCCTGTTCAGACACACCGAAACAGGGGAAGAGGAAGACTTCTAAACAACTTCCAAATACATGCCTAAAAAAATATCTAGACAATTCCAAGGCTGAAGGAGTGTTGCTGCATGGGTCCTCCATTACTTCTTCATCTGCAAAGCTAAGAAGCTTATCCATTGTTTCTTTGTGCATTGGTGAGATTGTAGTATTCCTGCAAGAATCCAACTGCCCCCTCCAAAATGGATTTGGGGAGAGCTTGAACTCTCTCAAAGACTCAAAGTATACTCTATTTTGTGCATTCCAAATCCCCCATGATACCACTGCCCACTTTTCTAATTCCACTGTAGAGAGTCTTTGTGCTAGTGTTTGGAACAGCAAGAAGAAATCATTCGCTTCATTTGGGCATTTTTGGATTTTCCCCGGACATAGCGCCCAAACGTTTCTTGTGAAAGGACACTCCCACAGTATGTGACCTGTAGATTCTGGTTGCTGGCAGCAGATTTCACACCATGCATCCACCTTCACCCTTCTCCGATATAGGCTTTCCATAATAGGCAGTATATTTGAGCATGCTTGCCAAATGAAATTGCGGACCTTTGGGGGCACATTCATCTTCCAGATTTTCTTCCAATGACTCCTGTCTCTACTAGCTGTGTAGTGTTCAATTCGAGTTTGTTCCTGCAACCTGATGGCTACATTATATACCGACTTGACCGAGAAAGACTGAGATTTGTTTTCCTTCCAAACCAATACATCCCGATTCAAATTACTTTGCAAAGGAATAGACAATATTTCCATACGTGTCTGATGTGCAAAGAGGTCATGTGTTTTTTCCCTATCCCATTGGAAAGTATAGGCATCAATCAGGTCCTTTACCATCAAGTTATGTTGTTGCTCACCTAGGAAAACTGGCTTATGGGACAGCCACCTGTGGGCAGCCACTCTAATGGATTTACCATCCCCTACCTTCCACTATGCTCCTTCATTGATTATATCCCTTGCAGCTAGTAGACTTCGCCAAACATAGGATGGATTATTTCCCAACTCAGCGTCCATAAATGAACAATTTGGGAAGTATCTAGCCTTGTAGACCTAAAAAAATAAGGAGTGGTTGTGATGGATCAACCTCCATGCCTGTTTTGCTAGCAAAGCTAAATTAAAGGCATGTATATCCCTAAACCCCCTACCCCCTCTCTCCTTTGGGTTGCATAACTTTTTCCAGTTTATCCAATGGATTTTCTTCTCATCTTTCGTCTGGCCCCACCAATACTTTGCCAATGTAGAATTAATTGTGTCACATAAAGTTTGGGGATTTTGAAAATGCCCATGGAGTAAGTCAAAATAGCTTGAGCAACTGTTTTGATGAGGGTCTCCTTTCCTGCCTTGGAAATAAATTTTTCCTTCCAACCCATGACTCTTTTGGTTATTCTTTCTTGTAAATCTTTAAAGGTGTTAACCTTTGATTTACCACCCACCATAGGTAGTCCAAGATAGGTCTCACAATCCTCCATAACACGTGCTCCCAAAAGGCCTTGGATATTTGTTTTAACTTCTTGTCTTGCATTTCGGCTAAAAAAGATAGAGGTCTTTTGTCTATTTATTGCTTGCCCCGATGCAGCTTCATACCGCCCTAGAATTTCTAGAAGGCGTTGGCGTTCTTCCACTGTAGCTTGGCAGAAAATAAAACTGTCATCTGCAAACAATAGGTGAGATATACACACCCCATTTGTGCAGGATAAAATTCCATGTAGTTGTTGTGACTCTGTTGCCTTTCTAATCAGCGAGGATAGGCCCTCTGCACACAATAGAAACATGTATGGTGAGAGTGGATCGCCTTGCTTTATACCCCAGGATGGGGTGATATATCCCTTTGGTTCACCATTTATGAGTACCGAGTATGATGCGGTATGGACTGTTTCCATTGCTAGCCTCACCCATCTTTCATCAATACCCAATTTGAGCATTATCTGCCGAAGAAAGGCCCATTCTACTCGGTTGTAGGCTTTGCTAATGTCCAGCTTTATTGCCATCTGCCCTTTCTTTCCTGTCCTTTTGTTCCTCATCCTGTGTAAAACTTCAAAAGCTACTGTAGTATTATCAGTAATCAACCGGTTAGGGACAAAAGCATATTGTGAGTCAGATATTACATTTGGCAGGATTAATTTCAGCCGATTGGCTAACACTTTAGATACAATTCAGGGCACTACATTGCCTAGGCTGATAGGCCGGTAGTCTGAGATAGATCTAGGTTCTTTTTTTTTTTTGGGATAAGCACAATATGGGTGTAATTCATTTTATGCAAAAAATGACCAGATTGTAATATAGATAATACAACAGTAGTAACATCCCTTCCAACTATAAGCCAATATTTTTGAAAAAAGAAAGGGGACATACCATCTAGTCCTGGGGATTTGGAGGGGTGCATTTGGAATAGCGCCCGCTTGACCTCTTTAGGAGTGTATGGTTGGAGAAGTGTGTGGTTCATGTCCAGAGTTACCACTCTATCCACTGAGTCCAACACTGATTCCAAATTTGTTGGGTTTGTTGATGTAAATAAATTCTGAAAATAGGCTTCAGCCACCCTAGCTGTATCAGATTCAGAGTTGCATCAATGGCCACTCTCGTTTAAGAAAACATGGATATGATTTTTACGCCACTGTTGACTAGGTCTTTCGTGGAAATATTTTGTATTCTTGTCCCTTGCTGATAACCATATGGATCTCGACCTCTGCCTCCAAAATAATTCATCTTGGAAGAGTAGTGCCTGAATCTCACCCCTCACCTTTTGTATTAATTCAATATTGTTAACCATGTTCATAGAAGTCAAAGCTTCTAATTGTTTGTGCTTCTCTTCAAGTTTTGTTTTGGAGTTTCCCAAATTTCTTCCCCACGCCACTAAGGCCATTCGGCATTTTTTTATCCTCTCAAAGAGCTGAAACATGGGGCTGCCTTTGGTCACCACTCCATTCCAAGCGTCAAAAATTACACTTTCGCACTCTGGGTGAGAGGCCCACTTTTCCTCAAATCACTTTGGTAATTTTTTTCGGCGAACACCCTGTGTACACGCTTGGGTATTGAGCATAATTGGGTCATGGTCCGAATATGCTACCTTAAGGTGGTATAGCTTACTATTTGGGAAGATATCCCTCCATTCATTTGTTGCATAGGCGCGATCCAATCTTTCTTGTACATATGCATCACCCCTTCTACCATTCCTCCAAGTAAAAATGTTCCCATTGAAGCCAAGATCAATTAGTTCACAGTGCAGCAATACACTTCTAAATTCCTCCATCAGACGAAGTGATCTCGAAATCCTCCCTTGCTTCTCCTCAGATGAGAGAATTTCATTGAAGTCTCCCAAACATAACCATGGAAGTGAGTCTCTAGTGCGAAGGTGTCTCAACAAACTCCAAGATTCTTGCTTTCGATACTCCTCCGATCTACCATAAAAACCAGTAATTCTCCATGGTGTAGATGGGTTAGTCCGAATATGGGCATCAATATGGTTTTGAGTGTAATTTTGGACATGTAAATCCACTTGTTCTTTCCAGAGAATAGCTAAACCTCCGGCTCGACGGATGCAAGGAACCGCGAACATGGCATCGTAGTGTAAGTCAGCCTGTATTGTCATCAAGTCAAGAGTTCATTACCTCCACAATAAATCCAAAAACTGAAACTCATTAAATTCATAGTTTCAAGAGGCAGACTGTTGACTTCTAATAATAATGTCTAAATGCGAGGATAATTTAGACAAAAGATGCCTCATAAAAGAAACAACATCTCTGGAAATTCTTGCAATTACATTCAGCTGTGGGCATGAGGAGGGAGGTCAGATAGGTTGAGTATACCATTTGCTAACATCAACATGGAAAGGAAGAGATACTATGTAAATGCAGGTAACGGATAACCATTCCACAACATTCAAGATCATAATAAACCATTCAGCAAACTAAAAGGGGAAATTTATATATATATATATATTAATGGAACAAGCATGAAACAGGGAAGAAATTCAGCAACAAAATACCATTTATTTGGATTCAATAAAAAAATTGATTCAACCGTCCATGCATCTAAATCGTAAACGATGCACTGGAATGTCACTAAAAGAACTCTATCTTTGCCAGGAGTAATAAAACTTACACTCCAGAGAAGAGCAAGTGTCTCAAAGGTGGAATTTGAGGGGCCTTGTATTTAGAAGGCTCTAGAGATCATTGTTCACCATTGCAGAAACAACCTGAAAATGAAACCCCCATGTATGAAAGAGACATTATAAATACATTGTTAATAATCGATTGATAAGATAAAAAATATTTATCTCCAATCATTTTACATAGCTTCATATGTTCATCAAAGTAAAATGAAGCTATTCAAGATAAATAAACTACGTTTAGGTAAGGTGATCGGCTAATCTTAAAGTATTGATCCCGTGTGCTCTCCCACAAGGATGCACCACCAACATGAGCAATAACTAAAGCGTCAGCCATTTTATTTGCAGATATGCACTGTGCAACTGCCCTCTTGTAATCTCCAACAATTAAAGCACTTTGGACTGCATCATCAAATGCTAGCACTCTTCAATTAGAAAATTATTTTTTAAATGAATTCCACATGTACAATAGTTAAGCACATGAACAACAAGAACTTTGGCAGGAAGATATTATTGTAGATTTATGTCCATATTCTCACCAACAGGGAGTAATTAGTATGACACAGCAAATAGTTAAGAACAAAGAACGTGAGGAAGTTGATTGACATTATACCTGAGGCATTACTTCAGCTTCAACAACTGAAACATAATTTGATATAGCCCGAATGCAAAACATAATTTTCAACTCATTAAACATACAATCATTCATCTCACCATCATATAGCCCCATTTGGCCTGCCGTACAATTTGCGGGCAGGGAACCCAACATAGACTTGTATGGCTCCCAGACAATCTGCAATGATCCAATAAATACAAACAACCATGTTAACAATATAATTAGAAAAAATGTGTAACGAATGTGAACAATACATGCCAAAAATGTTTAACTCCAAAATCAAAAATGTTAATTCATTCCAAAGCTAATTGTAAGTAGAACAACTACATGCCAAAGCAGTCCCCAACAAAGGCACGAAACCTGATTTGGCCGTAGCGAAGCAAGCGACATACGATAGGCGCCTAGGACGTGCATTGGATGGTCAGTTGTGCACTTAGCCCCTTTCCATCTAGCAAACAACACAGACATAACCTTCATCATATAAGTTACTTACATAATTCCCATGCGAAAAAGTTAATGCGGAAATGTAAAATGGTAACTATCTAAGAGCCTACATACCTAACAGCAAGTGGACCTGGGGGCAGTGCCTGGTGTGAATGCCTCATCATAGGACATATGTGTGGAAACCTCTCCTACGCCCACAACTGCACCAATAGCAGTGCACCGCCAATCTGCTTAGCTGTCTTCTTTGATGCGTTACAAAGGTGTCTATATAGCTAACTTAGTGCTGCGCTACCCCAGCTAAAATTCTTTCCATTGCTGATTGGATTGAAAAACTGTAGATACATGATTAAGAGACGTTCACCAGACTTGTCTATAAACAACATACTACCCAACATCTCCAATATGTAAAACCGCGCATACTGCTGCACAAGCAAGTCAATGGCGTCAGCTGGGAGAGGGTCACTAAATTGTGACTTGAGCCAACACGTTTTTACCCTCGGCCCACACAGCACTGCGATGTTCTCACTATCACCAACGGCTTTGTCCGGCGGCCTATGGCCTAGCAATTCAGCACAGAGGTCGCCCCAATTAGTACTGGTAAATCCCACCACCGGCAAGCCATCTATAGGTACCCCCATTATAACCTCCATGTCTTGTAGCTTGATGGTTATCTGACGTGGGGCAAGTGGAATGAATGCGTCTTTGGCCAACATCTCTCCACCAACGCCATGATCAATGCATGATCAAGGTCTATATTTGGGACTCGAAGTAGCCCATCTAACCTCGCATTTGTGATATAAGCGGCAATTCGTAGATCTAACCCACCTTCAAGCAGACCTTTCTCTCGGTGATGACAAGTCGAAACACCTGGTACTTCTTACAAACGGAGCTCAGTATTAATAATAGCATTCACTAAGCACGTAATAATTAAGCTTCAAACTTAAATGCAAAAATCTTTCTACTACATATATTGACTACAATTTTGGACAAGTGCATACCTCGCCTGCCAAAGGAGCATCCTAAAGCAAACTTGAACGATGCACAGCCTACCTCGTCAAGAGAGTATCTACAGAGGGTCCCACTTGATGTGGATCCATATCTGGCATAAATTAAAGATGATTAATGGCCCATTAAGTGACTACTGGTCCATTAGGTTGAATGCAAAGCATAAACATTCTAATTCTCTTTTTAAGGAGCATGACACATAAGGAAAATTCACATAATTGAGTTCCTACTTTTTCTTTCTTTTTCTTTAATAAATTTCTTTTATAAGCTTGAAGTTCATTGAAAAGAGAGTGGCTATATACAGGGGTAGAGCTACATGTTAGGTTGAGGCCCCCCCAAATATTTGTTTCGGTCCAAGAATGTTCTTAAAAAAATTGTCTAATTTGTCTAGTAGATATAGAAAACGTATTATTTCTCAAATTCATTTTTTATGGTAAAATGTGTTCTTGTAGCTCTTAAAGTTTGGAATATCATTCATGTCTTTGAACACTTCTTTAATTCAATTGAAATTTTTTTACTCATAATGATAGGCAATTTGGTAACTTCTATTGAAAATGAAAATTGTAAGGATTTCACTATGGAAGATGGTGAAAGATAAATTTAATTCTATGAAACATTTAATTTTAAGGATTTCATTATGAAAGATACTAATTTCTGTCTATGTGTATAGATGCATATGTTTGTGTATGTGTATGAAAGTTTGAATAGATAAATTATTAACACAAATCGGCCCCCCTAAACAAAAATTTAAGGCTTCGCCCCTGGCTATATACCTTACAAGCAGATTCAATGAACTACTAGATGAAGAAAAAAGTGTTATTTGTGTTATAGTTTATTGGCAAATTTAAAAGAAAGAGAATTGCATTACAGTAAAGTGAAGCCATTTGTTTTGGATGTGTATATGCCTGGTAGGTAAACAGAGTCATGGCATTACAATGGGCAGGGTGTCTAAACTACAAGCATGATCTTTGAAATTGGTATGGCAGTTTACAGTTAGAAGTTGAAAGTATATGATGTGCATCAATTCACTCATGGTTTTTAAAATAGAAAGTAATCAGAAATAGGCAACAATGTAATGATGACTCGATTAAGAAATAATGAAGTATGTAGTGAGTGGGTTTTCCATATTGTGTAAATTTTACAATATAATTGATCAATTGGATTACGAGATACCAAAAAAAAAGAAAAAAAAAAGAAAATTAAGATCAGAAACGACATGCAAGACAAACCCCTAGATAGAGTGAGATAGAGAGAGATAAAGAAGTACTGTTGTTGATGATAGCGTTGGTCTTTGAACTCTTCAACGGCAAATTTGAGAACAACGGTGAAAGGTGCTGCCTCTAGAACGCTAAGAGAGAGAGAGTTTGATTTGAATGAACACTTTGAAGGGAAGCTTTGGATCAAAGGTCAGAATCACTTTGAAGGAAGACTGAGAACGAGATTGAGATAGTGAGAGCGAGATTGAGACAGTGAGAGAGAGATTGAGAGAGTAAGTTTGAGTGAGAGAGAGGGAGAGGGAGATTGAGAGACTTAGGGAGACTGAGAGCGAGATTGAGAAAGTGAGAGGGAGATTGAGATTTCTAGTTATACCGAGTGAGGGAGATTGAGAGATAGTGAAATGGTGAGTATTGATAGAGAGTGGAATGGTGAGTGAGATTTAGCCAAACCTGAGTTCAATGAACTTGAGTATGGTGATCTTGCAACCCAAGCCAAACTTGGGTTCCATGAACTCAGGTAAGGTGGGAATTCAGAAGCTAAAAACCCGAGCCATACTCGATTTTAAGGAGCTCGGGTACTGTGTATGCAAAATTACATAGTACTCGAGTCCATAGAACTTTAGTTTAGGATGTACATTACTCGATGTTAGTAAGCTCAAGTACCATGTGGCATTTTTTAATGCCCAAAATCCAGCTCAGCCAATGCCACGGTGGCATGCTCACTACGAACTCGAGTTTACTAAACTCGAGTACCATTTAGAACTCAAGTTTGAGAAACTCGAGTACTAAAAAGGTGGTAGATTACTAATTAGTTCCAAAACAGTGCTAGATTGCCACAAATTTTGCCAAAACGTGGTATTTGTCTATTTTCACCCAAAAAACTAAGTGTGTATTGTGTGTGAGTGTTTGCAGTAGACATTTCCATTGATAGTAAGCTTGTCCACTCACTCAGTCATTTGGCATGTTGATATTTAAGGTGTGTACTCGTATTTGCCATTCTGAGATGAACAATAGTATTTGTGCTATAGAGCATGACACAAATTGATGAATAATAGACTCTTTAGAGCATCTCTAGTAACTTATCTAAATTTTTGTACTGTTTGGAAAGTGAACAATGATATTTAGCTTTTACCTACCTACTTTTTCAAATACATTTTCCAATAGATTCTCTATCTTTTTCTCCATCTCATTTAAATATTATTTCTTCATTTATTTATTCATTATTTATTCTTTTTTTAATAACTACACATCTTCCAACATTTTTTTTATTCAATAACTGATTATTATAATAGAAAAAAACATTTGAAGTGTGAACAGTAAACGCTACAGTGTTCTCTACTTGTAGAGAAGCACTATAGCAATTCTAATCTAAAAAATGGAGATGGAGAAGCTGTTGGAGTGGGTTTTTGGGGTGTTTTCTCTCTAAAATTGGCTTTAAAGAAGCCATTGGAGATGCTCTTACTATTGTATATCGGACACTTCTAGTATTTTATTGTGAACCTCGTGCCTAAGACGTCCGTGGTTGTTGGGATATCCAAGCAATAATCTTCCATACAATTACAGTTAGTCATGAGCTTCCCAATTTAGTTTCAATACAGGTAATACTTCCGATACTCTTATTCGATCCCATATTGTAGGACTGTTCAAAATCGTGATAGAGACCCAATTTACAAATGGTTAGCAGGTTAGAGTATACATTAATCATTCATTTTAGGAAACTTTTTATGGAAAATTGAAAAATTTGTCAAATTAGTCAGTTATTTTTTCATTTTTTCATAAAAAGTTTTCTAAAATGGTTTACTAACGTATGCCCTTAGGGCATACGTTTGTAAAACTCATTTACAAATATGGAAGTGTTTTGTCTAGGTGATGGTTTGTACCCAACAAAGAAGGGATCCATGAGTCATTCTCGACTTCTGTACACACTCTATTACTTAGGACACGTTTGGTAGATTGTAACGGCAATTACATAGAAATAAGAATAAGTATTACAAGGAATAAAAGACGATGTAATGTAATACTTATTACTATTCATTTATTTGGAGATAACACAATAATAGAATCCTGAAGATAATGGAATGAAAGCATTTTAAATCAAACTTAATAATGGAATGAAAGCATTTTAAATCAAATTTAAGATATATTTTAGGAAATATTTTACTCATATAATTATATTTCCTTAAAAAAAATTAAAAAATTTGAAAGAGAGATTAGTTATTTTTTTATGATTTTTTATTTTCATAATTATTATGTGCATATGGAAAGTTTGCTTATTTGGATATAAATATTAATTTTAGAAATTAATATACCTTCTAAGAAATAGCTATTACATCCCTGTAAAGATAAACAGTTATTCCTCATTTTAAAGAATGACTATTTATAAGGAATGACTATTCCCTATAATAAAAATATAATCAAACTACTAAATAGCTAAATCATAGGAATAACTATTATATTACGGTATATATTACAGTCTACCAAAAGTACCCTTATTTTTTTACACATTCATTTCTTCAATAATAAGTCACTCTCACTCAAAATTGATCTCCGTTGCCATACTTTGCTCTTACTATTCTTGCCCATTGATGCGGGACAGATCTGACCCAAAGCTTCTGCAAAACTAAACAATGGAAATATATGGGAAATAAGAAATAGTTTTACAACTCAACTCCGTTATGTGGGTTGTCAATCCACTTCAAGGAAAATGAGAAGAAACAAGAACACCGGAGTAACTCTGAAAACCAAATGGTTTTATTGATATCAATAATATGACAAAAGGTGATCCTTCCCAAAGACCCCTTACACCCTTTTATAGCACAAGCCTACCCACCGCAAACTTGAATGATAATAATGATAATTGGATAAACAAGGAAATGAAATAATTTGATGGAGATTTTAGTTTTGAATCAAAGGATCTCATGAGGGGCGGCTGCACTTGTAATTCAGGCGGTTCAAATGATCCCTTGACTTGGAATATATATATATATATATATATATATATTATATTTTTATTAATTTAATTACCTTTAAAAATATTTTTGCACAACCTGACTTAAATCTTACACACCCTAATCACAAATCAATTTAGCCCAAAATCAAAGAACATAGATCAGCTCATCCCAAAACTAATTAATAACACAAATCACAAATCACTCGCCCTTTCTCTCATGAATCTCATCTCATCTATCTTATATCTAACTAAATTTCTATGTATTTCCAACTCTAGGAATAAAATGTGAATGCTTGTGAGTTTTGAATGTCTCTCTTTATTATAAATTTATATTATATACATATGTGTGAGTGTGTGTTTGATACTAATTGTGTGCATTTTTTTTTTTTTTGGTTATAATGTTATTTGTGTGAATTGTGATGTGAGTTAATGTGTACATGTATAGTATAAATATAATCTAACTTTATATAATTTAATAACAAAAAAATACAGAGGATTTGTTACATGTGTGTATATTGTTATCATGTTATAATAACTTTTTGATATAAAACTAGTGATTCAAGAAAACAAAATAGTAAAGTTAGTGATTGTTAAATGTATTATTTATGTATGATTGAATGTGGTTATGTGGGTCAATAATTTATAAAAACAATAACAAATAAATAATGACAACTACATAAAATAACCTTTTAATAACTTTTTGATATAAAACTTATTCAAGAAAGAAAAAAAGTCAGTGATTGTTAAATGTATTTTTTATGTATGGTTGAGTATGGTTATGTGGGTCAATAATTATAAGGTCAATAATTTATAAAAACAATAACAAATAGATAATGACAACTGCATAAAAACAAAAATGTTATATAAATTTAACAAAATAAAATGGTCACACCTACATTGACAATAAATAATGGCAATTGATAATAAACTATCATGTAATGATTTCAAAATATGATAACTCGTAGAAAGAAATTGTAAAAACTTCATGTATTTGTGCGTGGTGTGTGTGTGTGTGTGTGTGTGTGTTTTTTTTTTTTTTTTTTCGATAATTCAATATATTTAAGTTTTCTTTTTATTAAAATTTTTTTTAATTTAAGTTTCTTAATAACCTCCTTAAAAAAATAATAAAAAAATAAAAAAAAAATTCCTGGATGCCATTGATCTCATGAATTTAATGATCAAACTTTTTTTTTTTTGGGGGTTGATTTCGATAAATTTTTATTGAGTTGACCAAATCTAGCTGAGATTTTACTAAAAGCTAATTTTTTAATCAGATTAATTTTGGTCTTATATTAAGTGTGAGTTTGGCTCCAGCTTAAAAAATCAGCTTATTTTGGCTATTATTTATGAGTTCTACTGTACTTTTTAGTATTATTCATGGGTCCTAATATACTATTTCAGCTAAATTTTACCTTTATCTACAGTACTTTTAGTAAAGAAATTCAGTTTTAACAAAATAAACAGATCCCAAACTGACCTAAAGCTCATGAAATTCTCTTTATTTTGACAATTCACGAGCAAAATTAGGCTTAAATCAAGTGAGAAATCGCTTAAGGGCCGTAAACGACAAACTTTCAACATGTCTCCCATGTTCAAGGCCACAAGGCAAACCCAAGTGGTAAGGATAGAGTACTTAGCATGCAGGATGTGTTACATTTGACCATCAATCATAGACAGTAGACATACCTCCAAATTCCAATGGTTTGTTGAACTTGAATCAGACAATCCTGAGGACGAATCGTCTCAAGCCCAATATCTAGACTCCCCAACTAGGCCCAATGGTTAGTCCCCAATTTGCTTTACAACAGCAATAGGGTTATGTCGAATATCCAAACTGATAGTTTGGCGTGGTTGGGCATGGCCCATTTTCATTTGTACTTTTAGGTGAAATCATGAACTATAGCATTTCTAAGTGGATAATTTGTGGCTAAACCAACAGAAGCTTAACAAGACTCAAACTCAAATTTGAGATGCTACCGCCACTGCCTTGCGATCGTGAACTCATTATTCACTTTGGACCAACGTTTTGTGGCTATCGGACCAGATAGCTGTCGTTGAAAGGTTGAGTCGAAAAGTAATAAGCCTTTGGATAATCATCACATCTTTTCTATAGCTAGAATCGTGGCCCAAGCCCATGAGAACATGCTAACACAAAAACACTATGCAAACACCAAAACATCTTTTTGGTGTTTTTGGATTTTCTTGAGAATAAATTCTCCAAATTAGTTATTAGTGATTTTTAGAACTACTTAATTTTTAAATTCATCCAAGTAACCAAATAAGTGGAAGGGGTAGCCATTCTCCTTCTCTCTCTTCTAATTCCTTCTCATATCATAAGTAATAACCTTAGTGTTAGTCTCTTAATTTCTTCTTAGAGAGAGATGTCTATGATTATCAATGAGAGAGTGAAAGAGAGGTGCTACCGTGTAAGAGAAAAGAAAGAGCACAGGAAGAAGAAAGAAACAAAAACAAAGAAAAAAGAATAGAGAAAGAAGAGCTGAATTTTCTGGTATAGCCAAGAGAAGATAAGGGAGAAATTTTTTGGGGGCACGTGTCTTACTAAGGAAAGAAAAGATCATGACCCACCTTTTCAACTTTTAGCATTTATACTTTTCACCTCCATAATTCTATATCCTTGAAAGGCCCAAACAATAAAACAATTAAATAACATTTACTTAACTTTTTTTTATAATATTTTAAAACCATTTTACTTGCAATTTGGTCATTTTAGTACACAATCAATCTAAGTAAGATTTTATCAATTTTAATTTATTTAATTCATTATTGCAACTTCAGTTAATAATATAATATACCATGTGAAAGACAGATTTACATAAAATTTAAAATTTTAAGTTGCTAGGGAAATCAATTGTCAATGTTACTTGGTAAACTCATGACAAATTTTTTAATATATATATTTTTTTGTGAAACAGTTTAGGATTTCAACTAAATTGAACTTCGACGCGGAAGGAAAAATAAATAAATGCAAAACCCCTCATATAGGATTTTTTTTTTTTTTTTTTTTTTTTTTTTCAGTAATTGAGGCCTGGGGCTCTTTTTGTAAAATTTTGGGCCAGGAGATTAGGCCCTGTGCGCAAGCGAACCAATATGTTACATGCCAAGCCTATGAGACTAGCGGGCGTGGTCAAGTACTGAAGCTGAGTGTAGAGCATTAGCTCATACTACTGCTGAACTTTCTCCAATTGTAGTTTCTCTTTCACGAGATGGGGCATGTGTTTCTTTCTAAACCACCTATTCTGATGTGATTAACATCAGTGCAACTTAACATAGCGTTGATATAGCTACGAAGCACAAACACTTCAGAATGGACTGTGTGTCCATGTTGAACACGTATAGAACATGCACACTCCTTGGACACTTTTGCTTGCGTGTGCCCAACGTGTCTGACCAAAAAAAGTACTAAAAATTTTAATTTTGGCAATTATTTTACTAACTTTTTAACTTTAATTCTTTGTTTAATACTATTTTTTAATGTTAAAAATTATAAGATTTGGTTATTAATAAATGCTGGTCCTAGTTAGTATTTGATGGGTTATACTTAAAAAAAGAAAAAGAAAAAAAAAGTAGTGATTGTATTCCAAACATCATTTAATGGCCACAGAGTCAATTTATTATCCATTATTGCTCTTAAATTATTATTTGTCTAACAATATATAAAAATTAAATGCTTAACAATATATACAAAATATAAATAAAAATATATTTAATAATTAATTAATATACCGTATACCAATTTGTCATATTATCATATCATACCCGTACTCATGTTTGTTTGTGACCGTGCTTATTGATTTCCATTTTGTTCGAGAGAAGGTTGCTCAACAGTCTTTAAGCAAGCTGAACATCACTTTTATGTCGCTGCAATTGCAGGGGCGTATCGATTATAAACAAAAATTAGAAGATTAACCAGGAAATAAAGATCAAACTGGCAGGTGAAAGGATATCTAGAGTTTTAGATATCAGTTCTTTGTAATCCTTATAACCTGTAATCTGTTCATGGCAACCAGCCTAGGCTAGGCATTGATATTATTCATGGGATACATAATATTGTTTCCTCTACATGGATAGGGGCAAAGACTGGATTAATTCTGTAAACTAAGAATTTAAATAGGATAATATAATACATTATACATAATCATACAGATTGGCAATCAGTCCAGGTAAAGTGAAGATGCATGTAGCAGAAAGGCTTAGTATAATGTCCACCGTTAACTTGGATTTCCTTTTACTTACTTTGGAAGAGTTTGCAATTACATTTTATTGTTCATTAATAGGAAAAACAAATCTCCTTCTAAGGTGATTAGTTTAGTATCAAACTCTGCCTCAGCCATCAGTTCTCTTCCTCTCTGAAAGTAAATTAGGCCACCTACCAAAAGAGGAAGAGGAAAAGCTAGGCTCCTGAGTTAGTTACCATGCTCGATCATCATCAAGCCTCTATTAACATTGCTTCCATCTGGAATGGCCAAAACAACTGTGAAATGCTAATAAGAACTTTATAAAGTCAAATGCAAAAATGGTGAATCACATACGTTTCCTTTTCTTTTATTTTTATTTTTTGGGATGAAGAATTGGTTTTTTTTTTTTTTTTTTCCTTAATGAAAAAGAAGAGTATGTTTATTTGTTTCTTTCTTGTTCCTGAGCATGTAACACTCATCTCCTAATAATAATTTTCTTTTATTTATCTGAAAGTGCTTTCCTTGTCTGTGACGGATTGATTTTCTATTTCCATTTTGCTAGAGCTGCATTGCCTCCATGAGTATATTTTCTGGTGAAAATATAAATCAGAAAATCAAAGGATGAACGAAACTAGTTCCACATATAAATACACAGAAGAGCAGACCTGAGAGCAAGATAATAATATGTAAAAAAAGTAATAAGTTATGAAAATATATGTGCCCCAAATAAAGGAGATAGAAGGTGAAATTAAAGGGACATTTTTGCTGTGGATTGTCATTCCATGGAGGAACCTATTCTAATTCTTAAGAGCAGGAGTTAATCACTTTGCTTTACCCCAATTCCTGTTATTGTCTTTTGTGTTCAAGGCATCCTCTTGCTAGCTTGCCTCTAACCAGACAAAGCATTATTAGCATTGTAGGAAAACTAAAGGCTCCAAAAATAAATAAAAGATTGCTTATTTTCCTCCATATGCTATATGTACAGATGTAATGTCAATCCCATTACTAGGAATCATCAATTTTCCCATCAAATAGTTTGGATGATTGCATCTATACCAAATGAAGCGTTTCATTTGGCTCCCAATTCAACTATTATTTTTAATGACCAAACTTGATCCAGTTGATACACAGTGATATGGGGTACTCAAGGTATGGCTGCTAAACAATTGCTATTAGTCTGGTAATAGACATTTTTACGCATGCAGCCGGCCAATATTAAGTTTTAAGTTCCAATTTTGTCCTTAATCTACCATTTTTCTGTTAGTAGTGATAACAAGTATTTTACCTCAAATGCATTGATCTCTCACTTATATTTTATTTTTAGTTAAATGATAGATCTCCTGTAAAGAAACCAGGTTACATGCTTACATGCCATCTTTAGTTAAAGGATAGATTTCCTGCAAAGAATCCAAGTCCCATCAGTTCCACACGCATATGACGACAAGATTGTCTTAAATGAATATGATTCCAAACCAATCTCACCTATGTGCTTCCGTACATAATGTGCTTTCAGTTGATACTAAATTGATCCTAAATATTTCACTTAAATAAAATTTTAGTTATTACAATCATTATTTCTGTTTATTATAAATGATTTATTGTTTCTTCAACTTGGTGGTGAAAAAAATATTATACTATATGTAATCTCATTAGCAATTATTATTATTATTTTTTTTCTTTTTTTGAATCTCATTAGCAATTATTTCTTAACAGAAGTTTCACAAAAATACTAATAAAGCTAAATTAACCTTAGATATAACATGAGCTGTAAATGCAGGGCAAGAAGAGTAGACTAAATGTATTAGTGCATGTCTGTGATTTTTTCGTTAATCAGAACAGATTATTGAAGTTGGAATGAGACTTGTAAGTAGCCCATGGCTGACAATTTGTTTCTTTCTATTACATTTTCTTCTGTTAAAGGAGTAAAGCATCTAACATGTGTATGCATGTGTATGTGTACTCTTATCATAATCCCTTTGTTACCATCTGATTTTCTGGTTCCTATTTGTGTATCATATTCTCATGTTTGAAGAGTTAAATTGATCATTTATGTCTGTATATATATCTTCAAAATAGTATGCATATAAAATACCTTATTGTGTATGTATATGAGCATAGGTTTCAAGTATTTTACCTTGAATGGATCGATCACTCACTTATATTGTCTTTAGTTAAAGGGTAGATCTCCTGAAAGATTCCAAGTTATACATGAATTCCACGTGCATATGACGTCAAGATCGTCACTTACATTCCATCTTTAGTTGAAGGATAGATCTCCTGCCATGAATCCAAATCACATCAATTCCACGTGCATATGACGACAAGATTGTCTTAAATGAATATGACTCCAAAGTCAGTCTCACTTATGTGCTTCTTCTCTTTATTTTTGGCATTAATGTTATGTACTTTCAAGGTTGATACTTAATTGGTCCAGAATCTTTCACTTAGATAAAATTTATAGTTATTACAAACACTAGTTATGTTTACTATAAATGATTTCTAGTTTCTTCAACTCAATGGCAAAAAAAAATTATATTATATGTAATCTCATAAGCAATTATTTCTTAACAGAAGTTTCATGAAAATACTCATAAAGCTAAGTTAACCTTAGTTTTATGAGCTGCAATTGCAGGGCAAGAAGAGCAGAGTAAATGTATTAGTGCATATCTGTGAATTGTTTTCTTCAATCAAACAAATGATTTAAGTTGAAATGAGATTTGAAAGTAGCCCATGGCTGAAAATTTGTTTATTTCTGTTACATTTTCTTCTGTCAAAGAGTAAATTATGTAACGTGTGTACGTGTATTCTTATCATAATCATAAACTAGGGTAGAAGAAGCCTATGCATATATAGTACACAATAAGGCATTTATATGCGTACTATTGTTGAAGATATATATACATAGATAAACCATCACTTTAGCACATCAAAAATGAAAAATATGATATGCAAATAGAAACTAGAAAAGAAGATGGTAAAGAAGGGGTTAAACAAAAGGGATTGAGGTAAGAATAGAAAGGAGCACAATCTAAGGAGTAGTTCAATTAAATGTTCTTTGGGATGAATTCATACCTCTGTAACATAATGGATTTAGAATTTTAGATTTTTGGAAACTTAGATTCATTATTTACTTCAAGGCTTTGTCTAACTCTTTAACAACACAAAAGTTTCCAACCTCAACTTTATTACCAAGTTTTATGCAGAATTTGTCACTGTTATGAAAATTACAGATGTTTCCAATTCAATTACAGTATTTCACATTTATGAATGCCTTTTATGAGAATGTAATAGAAATGTAATTTATGCTACACAATGTACATCAAGCTTTTAACAAAATTTCTACTACACTCTTGATTTTCATGCCCTCTAAAAAGTATGTAACTTAAATGATCAAGCGACCTTAAGATAAATATCGACATGAATTATCTGTGCATATCTAGATAGATTCTAATTTCAAATGCATGAGTTAATGTGCATTTGTGAATTGCATCTCATAAGATTACCTTTGATATTTTCTGTTGAAAAAAAGTCAAAGCTCTTATTAGAAAAATCCAAGTAAGTTGATTTACTTTTCAAGAAAAAAAATCAAATTCAGTCAGTATGCATATTTGTAAGGGATTTAGATTATAAATATGGTCTTATCCTGAGAAAGCGTAGCACGTGGCTGCAGCGCATCATAGAAAGCTAGGCTCTAGTCCTCATGAAATCGATCGATCAATATGCTTTATAATCATAACCCATGAATGGAAATGGACAGTTAAGATTAGTTTTCAAATCTACATCGAACCACTTCAGTCCATTGGATGGTCCTTATTTGAAATCAACATTGATGATCATTAGATTAGATTTTATCCCATTTTACTTACTGATATCTTACCTCTGTCAATGAAGATTGTGTGTGGTTTTATTCAAGCAATTAAAAAAACCAAAGGCCTGGTAATTGTACAGCTATACTTTAAACACCTAGCATTAAAGAACAATGAATTTTCTACCTCAGCCAGCATCAAAATTTATTACCTTACTAATACATCATAATCACATATAATCTAGAGTTATAGATTTTTTAACCTATACACAAATTCAGTTTTAATGCCCCGACCCTCCTATTTACTTTTATTCCAATTCTACCCCATATCATGTCCCCTATATATACTCTTGGGTTGGTAGAGTTAGAGCATGAGTGAGAGCCTTCAAAGCAGTAACCATGACAAGGAAGAAGGTCAAACTTATGTGGATTGTGAATGATAGTGCTAGGAAAGCCAGTTTCAAAAAAAGGAGGGTGGGATTATTGAAAAAAGTGAGTGAGCTGACCACCCTGTGTGGTGTGAATGCTTTTGTCGTCATCTATGGCCCAGACAATGAGGAGCCAGCAGCTTGGCCCTCTCGCCAGGTGGTGCAACAACTGCTGACAAGGTTCCAGGGCGTGCCAGAAATGGAGAGGCACAAGAAAATGATGAACCAAGAGACTTATCTCCGTGAGAGGGCAACCAAAACGCAAGAACAGCTGCGGAAACAACAGAGGAAGAACAAAGAAATGGAGATGGGGCATCTCATGCACCAAGTAGATCAAGGTAAGGGATTGGCAGAACTTGAACTGTGTGAAATGACAGGTTTGGCATGGATGCTGGAGGAGAAGATCAAGGAGAACAGGAAAAGGATGGACTATTTCCAGCAGGTTTCTGGTGCTCCAGGTTCTGTGCCTCCTCCACCTCCTGATTCGGATGACACAGGCCGAGCAGGAGGCAGTACTGGTGCTGATCAGGGTAGGGCTCCCACAGAGTCTTACATGTGGGAACCATGGTTTGTTGAAATGATAAGCCAACATGAAAAAAAAGCTGCTGCCAGTAACAGCAGTGTTAGGAGTGACATGGGGCTACCACCAAATTCATATATTAGTGGTCCTAGCGGTGCCAGTGACATGGGGCCGATACCTTATGGGAACTATGGAGGAACTGGAGGTGGGATTGAGATGGGGTTGCCTTATGGGAATTTTATAGGTGCTAGTAGTACTGGAGGAAGTGAGATGGGAGTCCTGCCTTATGGGAATTATGGAGTTAACAGTGGTGTGAATGTGAATGATCACATGGAGCTCCCTCATGGGAATTATGAAGCCACAGGTGGAGGAAATAATATGGGGATGATGTTCACTTATCATGGGAATATGAGAGGTGGTGCTGCTGGAGGTGACATGGCGGTTGGCATGATGCCTCATGGAGGTAACATTGGATCTGGAGGAGGTGGAAGTGACATGGGGCTAACTGGGTACTATGGAGGAGGCAGTACTGGACCTGGAAGTGATGCAGGGCTGCCTTATGATGTCACCAAATCATGGCAACAAAGGAGCATTACTGGGCCTGGAAGTGATGCAGGGCTGCCTTATGATGTCACCAAACCATGGCAAGCTCACTTTTTCAATCCTTAGATTTTGGATCCTAGATCTAAAAGGTCAGTGATTATGTTCATTCATATATGAATTTTCTCTATTACAGTCGTATGTTTCTCTCTTTCAATGTTATGTAACAGTTTTGTTCTTGTCTCTTTTGGTTTATGCTTTGTAGCAGAAACTATGTGGAGGTAGCAGTGTTGGAAGTGATGCAGGATTGCCTTATGATCCAGACAATAGCCTTACTTTATCATCCGAAGAATGGCCTTACTTTTTCTCTCCTTATATTGGAGTAGTTTCTTTTCTAGTTTTGTTGTTTGATCTAATAGGCATGTTGTTAGGTTCCTTTTATGGCTTTTATGTCTGATTCATGTTTGGCCATAAATTTCTCTATACAGTGATGTTCTATACAGTAATGTTATGTTTTTCTCTTCTAATTTCAAGCAATAGCAGTCCTTTTCGGTTTATGTATGTTGCAGAAATAATTAAAAGAACTAAGATATGAAGCCTCCTAATGAATGGGAACAAAATAAAATGAGTACAAATTTATAACTTCACATATTCTATTTCTATACCAAAAACGACTTGAAAAAGGCTATAGGTACGTGCCTTGAGAATTTTATCTTGCTTTACCCGTTACAAGCCAATGAGCCATCATCATTGCACTGCATTTATTGACGAAAGTGAATAATTTGGCAAACAACTGGTGCGACTCCAATGACTACCACATGCCCAATTCACTGAAAACACAGGAAAAATCGTTCTGAGATTTAAACATGACGTGAAGAAAGTCCAGACTAACAACAAATAACAATCACTAAAATGTTAGTAATAAAATATACAAGGAAACTATTGAAGTTGCTATCCATTTACTATAAAAGGCTTACAGACTGACCTGGCAATGAATGTATTTGGTGTCAACTCAACAACCTTTTTTTTTTTTTTGAGAAATAAACACAGATGAGAGTAGATGGGGTTTTAAGTAAAATGAAGGCACACTACAATCAACTCAAAAACCGGGGTACACTTTTAAGGGACGATGGAGTAAGTTATAATACACATAATACTCTCTTAAGAAATTTTGGATATTTACTTCTTGTTGTTGTTCTTTCTTTCTTTCTTTCTTTCTTTTTTTTTTTTTTTTTTCAATTTTAGAAACAAACACACAAGAGAGAGAGTGGTTGGGTTTCTAATACGAAAACACACCACAAACTTCACTCAAAATCCACAGTAAACTTTTAAGAAAGAACGAGGCATAAACAAAGTCAGATAATCTTTTTTCTTTCTTTTTTAAGAAACAAACTCACAAGGAGAGGGGGTGACCTCAACAACTTGATAACCAGATGTCTGAAATTTTTTTTTTAGGACTAGTGATAAATCAATTTGTAAAACTTATATAATAAAACCAATATTATCCCTAACATTACTGTAAAGACATCTAATCATTTTTGTTATTATTAATTTTCTACCCTAAAACATCGTTTGTTTGTCTAATGTTTAAGTGGGGTACGATAAAGTTTAGTGCTTTAGCCACAAATTTTCCCGCGATTTTTACAAATTTTTTTTTTTCATGTGTCCAGTACTAATAACATTTTATTATCTATCATTAATAACTTTTTACCTTAAAAGTTGTGGAAAAAAAATTTAAAATTTGTGTATCTAAACCTACTGGCATAATAATACCAACCAGAAGAGAATTGCAAAGACAACGCATGCTGCGGTATTATGTTATTGGTGTTACTATGTGTTACTATAAAGGGCAAAATTTTCCTCCAAGCCGGTTTGGTAGAATCTCCTTCTACCCACTATGTGTCTATTCATAAAATCATTTACATTTATTATATAAACAAGTTACATTACTTATTAAAACTGTCATATGAATAAAGTTACACGTGAATGATCATTTCAACTACCACGCACTATTTTTGAGGAATGTTTCTCCAAAATGATTAGGAGGTAAATTCTATCCTATTATAAATGTATTTATTAAGGCATACATGACTATCACGCACAAACATATTTTAAAGCACCATCTGTCAATTTAAGAGAGAATACAGATTGGTAGATTACACGTGTGCAAAGCGGGCAAGAGTTTCAATTTACAGATACATATCCAAAAGAAATGGTATAGACAATAAATTTCACATTTTTCATTAAAGTTGAGTTGGTAGGTATGTCTTAGTTTTTATCTAGGTACACCATTGATATTACTTTTTTTTTTTTAATTAAAAACTTATATTGGCGGTTTGTGAAATATATTTTAAAAATTATTGTGACCTTATAATCATTGCATAAAAAAAACCAAAACAAGGAAGAAGATAGTAACACGCATCTTCTAACAAAATGTGGATTAGAAGAATGGTATAACTTTTGATGTAGTGTATGCATTTTGTAAAGACTTTGTGGTAGACTGAAATTAGCACCCATGTTTGGATGTAGTGTTTTGGTTAATTGCAGTTTTTTGAATATATGTCTTTATATACTTAATGCGTATTTGGTAACCGCAACTCGAACCATTTCTCCCCTAGATCTCCAAGTACTTAGTATATGGGGAGGTATCAATTCAGCTACAAGGCCTTTGACACTTGAGAATAGACCTAGTAATAGAAAGACTATTTTTATATAATAATCATTGGGTTTGGCTTACCTTCATTACTTTTTTAATTGGAATCTCTTTTAATTTTAATGAAAAATTGTCATATCATCTTCTAACTAAATAAAAGGTGGAGATTAAAACCCACTACTACTTGCTATTGTGTATTTAAAACAAAAGGAGATTTCCAATTAAAAAAGTACTGGAGGTAAGCCAAACCCATAATCATTCAACTGTTTTGTTTGCACTTCATTATAGTGAATAGCTATTTATTATCAAAAGATCTGTAATAGACTAATAACTATTCCTTTAGTCACATAATATCTAAAAAAAATAAAAATTCTTCATAAATTATCAATCCAAAAATTATTAATCCCGCCACTCCCTAAAAGATTTTATATATATATATATATATATGTATGTATGTATAAAATGTTGGTAACAGTAAGATTTTTATTATTATTATCAATAAAATTCTCCTCGTGGATGGTTATTTTAACCACCAAGTATGTGGGTTACCATTAATATTACTTTATTGTTTACTATTAATAACTTGACACATCAACAATTGTAAAATATTTTATACAATGAGTAATGCTACAGTTACAAATTATTTTACAACATTTTTACAAAATGTTGATGCAGCCAATCTCTTATTGGTTTTCATCTAGGCCCACTATTAATATCACTTCTTCATTTATCAATAATCACTCATCACATCAACAGTTAGTACATTTTTTTGTAAAATAATTTGTATCTCTAACATTATTCTTATAAAATTATTGAGACCTTAGAATTATTGCACGGTGAAATGGAAACAAGAAGGTAGAAGATACTAATATCCATCTTACAATGAAATGTGGATGAAGAGAATGGTGTAACACTTTGGATGTAGTGTGTGAATTATGTAGAGACTTTGTGGGAGACTAAAATTAGTACCAATGTGTGGATGAAGTGTTTTGGTAGACTTAGGGTTTTTGAACAAAACGTGTCTAAATTTACTTAATGCACGTTTCGTATACGAGAATAGATTCATGAATGGAATGACTACTCCTTTATAATAATCATTCAATTGTTTGGTTGCACTCATTACGGGAAATAGCTATTCATTATTAAAAGATCTGAAATAGTATTCCTTAAGTTATGTAACAGCCTAACAACTAAACAAAATAAAAAAAAAATTCTCCTAAAATTATCAATCCTATCACTCGTAAGAGCATTCTCATCAAAGAATGCAAAAATGTTAAAACTTAAATTTTAGCATCTGAAACCCAAAAAACTCACTCCATCAAAGCTTGCATATGCTAAAAGATTTGCCATCTTGCTACAGTGCACTCTCATTTTTTAGAGTGCATTGTAGCAAGATGTTATAATATTTTATTGATTTCTAATTCTCTCTCTCCTCAGACATGGCTCACTCTCTTAGACTCTTTCTTTTCTTTCTCTGGTTCTCCCTCACAACCTAGGCATCATCTCCCTTCCCTTTTCATCACGTTGCCTCTGTTTTGAAACCCATCCGCTCTCCGTTAAGTTTCAAGGGTTTATGGTCGACAATTGTGGTCATGAGGCATGGCGGTGGTTTGGTGATTATGGTCATGATTTGGTGGGTTTCGTGGGACTGATTTGGTGGGTATCGGTGGTGCCTCGGCGACGGTTTTGATGGGGTTGAGATTAGGGTGGTGGATTTTGGCTGGGGTTGAGATCGGGGTGGTGGGTTTTGGTTGGGGTTGAGAATGGGGTGAGTGGGTGGTGGTGGGTTTTGGTTAGGGTTGAGATCGAGGTGGATGGGTGGTGGGTTTTGTGGTGGGTGGTTAGGTGGTGGGTTTTGGCTGGGGTTGAGATCGAGGTGGTGGGTTTTGGTTGGGTTGAGATCGGGGTGGGTAGGTGGTGGATTTTGTGGTGGGTGGTTTGGTAGTGGGTTTTGTGGTGGCTATTGTGGCTGTCGGTATCGAGGTGAGGCTGGGCTGCGGTGGTGGGGTTTCGATTTGTAGGTTGTGGGTGGCATTGATGGTGGTTCGGATTTGCATCTAGGTTGTTTTTGTTTTTGCTTTTTTGGTTGATGGTGGTATGAGGATGTGGGTTTGGGTGGTGATGAGGTTGTGGGTTTGGGTTTGTGATTTTGGTGGTTAGGGATTGCGGTGGCTACCAGCTGGTGGTTTTTATTTTTTATTTTTTATTTTTTACGGTGGTGGTGGCTGGCAGTGGCTAGCCGTGGGTGTGGCTGTGACTAGGGTTGCTTGGACTGAGAAGAAAGTGGTAGGTTTCATCAGAGAAAGAGAAAGACACAGTGGTAAAATAAAAATAATATTATTTAAATGAAATTGTAAAAAAAAAATAGAATGTTTGATGTTGGGTGTATTATAAAGTGGTATGTTAAAATTGAAGTAGGATTTTGAGATGTTAAATGCTAAAATATTTGCATTCTTTAATGAGAATGCTCTAAAGGATCTCTCTCTCTCTCTCTCTCTCTCTCTCTCTCTCTCTCTCTATGTATATATATATATATATATATGTAGGGGTATTGGGCCCAGGAGCTCATTATCTATGCATATGTTGAGCCTGGGGCTCAAGCCGAGGATGTGAAGTCATTCGAGGAAGAGTAAATATCGCCAGAGAGGTCCATGTTAATAAATGAAGAATTTAGTTTTGATCATAAGAGGCCATGAGGGTGGTCCGAGGATGAATGCCTCCTCGGCTAACCAAAGCTGAGGTCCACAGGGGTGGTCTGCCACCCTGGGGAACATTCTAGGAAATTCTGTTGATACGGATAAGCAATACAGAAATATTAGACAGGGGAGAGTCCTAAAATATTTAAGGAGAAGGCTGCTATCACGGCATTGAATGCTCTGCAGCAAACTTTTTGGCTGCATTAATGTGGAGAAGACTTCTGAACAATGCTGCTTTGGCTGCCCCAATGCACAGAGGGCCTGAGAGAGTGTCCAATGGGACAAGCACTCAAGTAGTGGCTTGGATGATCAACAAGTGGAGGGCCAAAATCGTCTAAAGAGAACTATATAATGGAAGAGACCCTCCACAGTATAGAGATCGAGAAACTAAGAGGAAAACACTGTGGCATCTAGAATTGACTTTGTAATCAAACTTAAAAGAAATAGATAAGAACTAATCTCCTTGGACTTTGCCGATGATGATTTTCTTTAGTTGAAACTTGTCTATCTTCATTCTCTTGTCATCAAGATCTACTTTATTTGTCGTCTGATTCACTAAAACCCAATTTTCCAACCCACTTTCTACAAATTCATTATTTTGGGCTTTTTAGACTTAAGTCCATCTATTTTTTGGGCTAGGGAATCAAATCTAGTCCTTACAATTAGCGCTATCTGTGGGAAATTACTGGTGTTATTTTGAGTCTAACGTTCAACGATGGTAGGTTTAGGTCCAAACCAAACAGAATCTATGGGGTCTCAGCGTCAAGATCACTTCCGTGATCTTGAACAAAGCAGGGACCGAGAGGGGAGTGTACATACTACCCATACTAGTAGAAGCCATTCTCGGGGTAGTAGCCACCTCTCTCATAAGAAAAATACCAAATCCATGCAGCTAGAGATTGATCACTTGAAGAGAAGCTTACGCCACGAACGGCGAAAGTGAGCTCCTTCCAATTCTGACTTCTCTTCTGACGATGAAAATGATGGTAGCTATAGGTGCAGATCAATGACCCCTCCTAGTGAATCTTTCTCGTATGATAAGGATTACCATCATGAGCGCAGAAACAGAAATCTACCTTCGAGAGGCTTGGGAAATGATGCTATGAGTAGAGCACTCATCCAAATTTTCAGATCACCTTTCACGGGCGGAATTGAAGGAGTGAGACTTCCTCGGCGATTCACTCAGCCCACGTTCACCATGTATAATGGTCGAACTGACCCTATGGAGCATGTTATCCACTTCAATCAAAGAATGGCTGTGCACTCCAAGAATAAGGCCTTAATGTGCAAGGTATTCCATCCAGCTTGGGGCCTATGGCGATGAGGTGGCTTGATGGTCTGGGGGTAGGTTCCATTGATTCCTTTAAGGAACTCACTCAGGCGTTTGGATCCTGTTTTATTACGTGCAGTAGGATTCCTCAGCCTTTAGATTCCTTGTTGTCCCTGTCCATGAGAGAAGAGGAGACCCTGAAAACGTATTCGGACAGATACTGGGAGATGTTTAATGAGATAGATGGTGACTTTGACGACATAGTCATTAGGACTTTCAAGGTTGGCCTACCTGCCGAGCATGGCTTAAGAAAGTCTTTGACTAGGAAACCTGTTAACAGTATATGTCAGCTCATGGATCGGATTGATAAGTATAAGAGGGTTGAGGAAGACCAACAACAAGGCAAGAGAAAGGGTAAGGTTATCCCTCAGAAGAAAAGGGATTTCAAGTCGGACCGCTACAACAATAATAGACCCCGGAGGGATTTTGCTGGGCAATCTAGGCATACAGCTCCTCAAGTGGTAAACGCGGTGTTTTGGGAGCCAGTACATTAAGTCCTAGAGAAGATCAAGAATGAGCCATACTTCAAATGGCCAAACAAAATGGGAGGAGACCCTTTAAGGCACAACCAAAGCCTTCATTGCCAATACCACCAGGAGCGGGGGCATACCACCGAGGACTACAGAACCCTATGGAACCATCTAGAGCAACGGGTTAGAGAGGGAAGGTTACAGCAGTTTTTGTATTGGCCCAACGAGCAAGGAGACCAATCAAGGTTAGGGGCTCAAGGGAACGCTTCTTTAAGGCCCCCGTTAGGCACAATCAATGTCATCTTTGCTGCACCTGGGAGAACTAGTTCTCATCTTTCCAGGGTGATGTTTGTGGCTCGGCTACAAGCCGAGAACTCTAATTCTGAGCCGAAGAAGCCTAGAGTGGAGATTCAACCGGCATTGAGTTTTTCGAACAAGAACAAGATTGGAACCATCTAGCCACATAATGATGCTTTGGTGGTTACCCTTAGAATAGGAGGGTATGATGTTAAGAGGGTGATGGTGGATCAAGGCAGTGGAGATTATGTACCCTGACCTGTACAACGGACTGGGCCTGAAACTCGAGGATTTAACAGCCTATGATTCACTTTTGGTAAGCTTTGATGGAAAGGTTGTCATTCCAAAGGGTTAGATCAGACTGCCCGTGCAGGTGGGTTTAGAAGTGGTTGAAGTGGATTTAATTGTACTGGATGCCTATTCTCCTTACACGGCCATTGTGGCAAGACCCTGGCTTCATGCCCTGGGAGCCGTCTCCTCCACTCTGCACTTGAAGGTCAAATATCCGTCCAAGGACCGGATTGAGAAGCAGGTTGGGAGCCAGTCTGTAGCAAGGCAATGCCTGATTGCTGCAATAGTGCATCAGCCAAAAGTGAAGTCCTCGGCTTCGGCTGGAAAGAACTTATAGCAATCAAGGACTTCGGTGTTATCCGTGAAGGGGGCAGCCGAGGAAGCGAAGTGTGAAGACTTGGGGAAAATTGTTGTAGACAATGATTTGGAGAAGTTTTTTCAGGTCGGAACTCAGCTGCCTCCTCAGGAGCAGGAAGAGTTGGTAGAGTTCCTTAGGAGAAACATTGATGTGTTTGCGTGGGATGCTTATGAAGCTCCTAGGGTGGACCTGGACCTCATTTGCCATCATCTAAATGTCAACCCGTTTGTCATTCCTAAGAAGCAGCCATCTCGGCACTCATCTAAAGAACATTCTGAGGCTATCAAGGAGGTGAAAAAACTTAAGCAGGCTGGGGCAATTAAAGAAGTGTTCTACCCTGAATGGTTAGCTAATACAGTGGTAGTAAAGAAGAAGAATGGGAAATGGCGGGTATGTGTAGATTTCACAGACTTGAATAAAGCTTTTCCAAAGGACCCCTTCCCCATGTCTCGGATTGATCAGCTCGTGGATGCAATTGTGGGCCATCCTCGGATGAGTTTTTTGAATGCCTTTCAAGGGTACCATTAGATACCTTTAGCCTTAGAGGATCAGGAGAAAACAGTCTTTGTCACTCCTACTGGGAATTACCACTACAAGGTGATATCCTTTGGTTTGAAGAATGCAGGGTCCACCTATCAGAGGATGATGACCAGGATGTTTGAGCCATAACTAGGGAAAAACATTAAGGTTTATATAAATGACATGGCGGTTAAGAGCAAGTTGGAATCTGAGCACGTTAATGACTTTGGGAATATCTTTGAGATCTTGAGGAGACACAAGTTGTGACTTAATGCCTCTAAGTGTTCTTTTGGTGTTGGATCAGGGAAGTTCTTGGGTTACATAGTTACACACCGTGGAATTGAAGTCAATCCTGACCAGATTAAGGCAATCAATAATTTACAGCTACCTCGTAATCCCAAAGAGGTCCAGAAACTAACAAGGATGACCACTGCTCTAAACCGATTCATCTCTCGGTCAACAGACAGGTATAGGCCTTTCTTTCAGTTGTTGAACAAGTGGAAGGAATTTAAATGGACCGAGGAGTGTGTTCTGGCTTTCCAGCAGTTGAAAGAGTATCTTTCTCGGCCACTCATTATATCCAAACCCGAGGTTGATGAGGTTTTATTTGCTTAAATCGCAATGGCCTCCCACGCGGTAAGCTTGGTGCTGGTACGAGTTGATAGTGGTGTACAAAAGCCGGTTTTTTATATAAGCAAGTCACTACATGAGACCAAGGTCCGTTACCTGGAGAAAGCTATTTTGGCAGTGGTGCATGCTACCTGAAATCTCCCCCACTATTTTCAATTGCACAAAGTTATTGTCCTAACCCAACTCCCTCTTAGATCTCTACTTCGGAGTGCTGATTATACAGGGAGGATTGCCAAGTGGGGTACGATCCTAGGGGCTTTTGATATTAAGTACATACCTCGCACCTCTGTTAAGAGCTAGGTCCTCGCCGATCTGGTGGCTGAGTTTGCTAAAACTCCATTAGAAGAAAGAGCAGAGAAGCAAAACATGGATGGAAAATCGGTTGGTGCAATCTCCTTACAAGAACCTTTGTCTTGGAAGTATACGTTGATGGTATGGCAAACCACAGAGGATCTGGAGTGGGGCTAGTCCTGATATCTCCCGAGAGGATTACAATTGAGAAATCCTTGAGATTGGGATTCTTGGCTACAAATAATGAAGCTGAATATGAAGCTCTACTGGTAGGGACGACCATGGTTCAAAAAATGGACGGAAAAGCAATGTAAATATTCTCTGATTCAAGGCTGGTTGTGGGCCAAGTCCAAGGAAAGATGGAAGCCAGAGACCTCAGAATGCATGAATATTTGAACTAGGTTAAACACTCACAGTCTGGATTTGAGACTTTTAATTTTTCACAAATCCCTAGAAGTAGAAATACACATGTTGACTCTCTTGCCACGCTGGCAACCTCCTTGGCACAAAGTTTACCTCAGGTGATTCTTGTGGAAGACTTATGTAAACCCACTGAAGTGGGAAAAAATGCGATTCATGTTCATTAAATAAGGGTGGGTCCTAGCTGGATAAACCCTATTGTGCTATTTCTTAAGGAAGATGTCTTGCCCAAGAACAAGTCCGAGACCAACAAGGTACGGAGGAAGCTCCTCGGTTTTAGCTGTCCGAGGACCAAAAGTTGTATAAACGCTCTTTTTCTGGACCATATTTGCTATGCATATACCTTGAAATAGTTGAGCTACTTTTAAAAGAATTACATGAAAGGATCTGTGGAAGCCACATAGGGGACAGATTTTTGTCTCACAGGGCCCTCACTCAAGGATATTGGTGGCCAAACATGCAGAGGGAAGCACAAGAGTACGTGAAGAAGTGCTATCAATGCCAGAGATTTGCACCAAACATTCATCAACCGAGAGGAATCCTTAATACTCTATTCAGCCCTTAGCCTTTTGCTTAATAGGGCTTGGAAATTGTAGGTCATTTCCTTAAGGCAATAGAGAATAAGAGATATTTCTTGGTCGGCACAGATTACTTCACCAAGTGGGTTAAAGTTGAACCACTAGCAAATATCAAGGACATGGGTGCTGAAAGATTTGTTTAAAAAAATATTGTCACTTGATTTGGAATCCCTCATACACTCATCTCGGACAATAGACTTCAGTTTGACAGTAAAGCCTTTAGGAGGTACTGCTGTGATATGGGAATAATGAATAAATATTCCACTTCAGCTTATCCACATAGAGGACAGATCTTTGCCTCACAGGGCCCTCACTCAAGGATTTTGGTGGTCAAACATGCAGAGGGAAGCACAAGAGTACGTGAAGAAGTTCTATCAATGCCAGAGATTTGCACCAAACATTCATCAACCGAGAGGAATCCTTAATCCTTTGTTCAGCCCTTAGCCTTTTGCTTAATGGGGCTTGGACATTGTAGGTCATTTCCTTAAGGTAGTAGGGAATAAGAAATATTTATTGGTCGGCACGGATTACTTCACAAAGTGGGTTGAAGTTGAACCACTAGCAAATATCAGGGACGTGGATGCCGAAAGATTTGTTTGAAAAAATATTGTCACTTGATTTGGAATCCCTCATACACTCATCTCAGACAATGGACTTCAGTTTGATAGTAAAGCCTTTAAGAGGTACTGTTGTGACCTAGGAATAACGAATAAATATTCCACTTCAGCTTATCCACAAAGGAATGGACAAGCCGAGGCTTTCAATAAGGTCATAGTGAGTGGACTCAAGAAAAGACTAGATGATGTGAAGGGAAAATAGGTGGAAGAGCTGTCACACATCCTTTGGACATATCGGACTACACCTCGTAGATCCACTGGGGAGAGGCCATTTTCAATGACTTATAGGGCCAAGGCTATCATTCCTCTAGAAACTAGATTTCCCATGCTGAGAACAAGTTCTTTCACTCTGAGCAATAACGAAGAGCTACTAGAGAAGAGTTTAGACTTAATTGAAGAACGAAGAGAAATGCCATGGTCTAACTGGCTTATTATTAACACAAACTTAAGCAAGGTTATGATGCCAGCGTGAAGCTGAGACCACTGGTACCTTATGACTTGGTGTTAAGGAAGGTTTTGGGTACTGCAAAGAACCAAGCCTGGGGAAAGTTAAGGCCCAACTGGGAAGGACCATATCGTATCACATCAGTGACTGGAATAGGTGCATATTATTTTGAAGATCTATATGAAAAAGTTGTACCCTGCCCTTGGAATGTAAACAACCTGAGAATGTATTATTATTAATGAAAACTTTCTTTATCATATTCAGATTTATTATATTGCGAGCCATGCCTTTAACTATGTGTTTGAATATCAAACAGAACCTTGGTCATGCCTGGCTCCTCAGATTACATAGCTTGGGTAAATTGATATTTCGAGCTATTTCCATAAGTGTTAAACAGAACCTTAGCTGTGCTTGACTCCTCGAACCACATGCTTTGGGTAAATTAATACTTCCTAACATCTATCTAAGTGTTAAACAGAACCTTACTTATGCTTGGCTCCTTGGATCACATGCTTTGGGTAAATTAATATTTCATATTATTTTTCTAAGTATCAAATAAAACCTTGATCATGCCTGGCTTCTCGAACCACATACCTTGAGTAAATTAATATTTCAAGCTATTTCCATAAGTTTTAAACAGAATCTTAGCTATGCCTAGCTCCTCAAACCACATGCTTTGGGTAAATTAATACTTCCTGACATCTATCTAAGTGTTAAACAGAACCTTACTTATGCTTGGCTCCTCAGATCACATGTTTTGGGTAAATTAATACTTCCTATTATTTTTCTAAGTATCAAACAGAACCTTAATCATGTCTGGCTCTTCGGACCACATACCTTGGGTAAATTGATATTTCAAGCTATTTCCATAAGTGTTAAATGGAACCTTAGCTATGCGTGGCTCCTCGGACCACATGTTTTGGGTAAATTAATACTTCCTATTATTTTTCTAAGTATCAAATAAAACCTTGATCATGCCTGGCTCCTCGGACTACATACCTTGGATAAATTGATATTTCGAGCTATTCACATAAGTGTCAAATAGAACCTTGATCATACCTGGTTCCCCCAACTACATACCTTGGGTAAATTGATGCTTTAAACTACTTTCCTAGGTGTTAAACAGAACTTTAACTATGTCTCGCTCCTCGGACCACATGCTTTGGGTAAATTAATACTTCCTATTATTTTTCTAAGTATCAAACAGAATCTCGATCATTTCTGAATCCTCGAACCACATACTGTGAATAAATTAACACTTCCTATTCTTTTACCAGATATCAAGTAGAGCCTTAGATATTTTAGGCTCCTCAGACTACCTGCCTAAGGTAAATTAGTACCTCTTATTGATTCTTTAAATATCAAACAGAATCAACCACTCTACATAGCAAAGAGCTTTACTGTAGTAACATGTTCAAAAAGAAAAAAGGGGAAATACTTATGAGCAACACTTAAAGCATTTGCAGGAATATCTGTGTCTGTTTAAGAATTAATTGCTTCTCTAGCCCATTAAACTTACTAATGAATGGAGAAGTGAGTAGAGTTAAACCTGTATGTATACTACATCAATGTGTTTGTTTTTAGAATTAAAGTTATACTTTACCGAGATGAAGGACTTGGTAAGTTTAACATGTCTTGCTACTGATCAATAAGTTATGCTACCTCTTATGCAGATCAATAAATCTAGTTATACCTCATTATTACATTTTCTACCAAATGTTGAATGAAACAGAGATTATATTTGGAGCAATATAAATATCAAAAGTATAAAAGAAAGACTTGTAAATTATCATTAAACTTAGCCTTGGAAAAAGGCAAATTGCTTACAAAAGATCAACTAGATTACAAGTTTTGAAAATGAAAACAATAAATGAAAAGAGAAAACTACTCTAAAACTACTTCTTCTTTATTACAATTTTTTCTTTGGGCAGGGCCTTGGACTGGGAGACCGTGGCCTCTGAGGATCCTTGGTCTGTTCCTTTGGAGTCACCTTTGGCAGGTAATGGAAGAGTTGCAAGAACAATTTTCATCCTGGTGCCTCCTTGTCTTTGCTAGGATCCTAGGAAGCAGCCGGGGGCTTGATGGCATCAGGGGCCACTCCCTTCATCATCTCAGCCTCCTTTCTAGTCATCCCAAGCTCCTCGGCCACTTGTGGAGGGCTGCCAGAGGAAGCGAGGACCTTGTCAGAATTGTCATTCTCAGGCTTCGTTGCCTCGGGAGAAGGGTCTACCTTAAAGCTGGTGGATGAGGAGACACAAATGGCTGGGAGGTAGTACACGTTTTCTACCCTCCTAAGAGTAGAAGAGGCCTTAACCCTAGTCTGGTTCAGGGCCTCATCCCACATTTGGGAGTAGTAGTGTCTATATACCCGCACGACCTCAAACCTTAAGGTCTCCTCAGTCTTTGCCATTCCTATGTAATAGTCGTTCTACTCGGCTTGGTCTCGAGCTTTCTTAGTCTCCTCCAACTTCTTCTTGAGGGTGCTAATTTGTTCTTTGGAGGCGGCCAACTGTTCCTCGGCCTGACGGAGGAGTACCCTTTGACCCTCAACCTGCCTCTCCACCACGTCCAAAGTAGCCTCAGTGCTCTTCTTTTCATGATCAGCCTCTACTAGCTTGGCAGTGAGGTCTTGAGAATTCTTTTCTACTATCTCAAAGGCCTTCACAGCGGCAATGCACCTACCCTCCTCATCCTTGGCTAGTCTGTGAGAGCTGATAACTATCTTTTCAGCTTTATGGGCAGCCTAAACAGCCTATAAAAAAAATAAAAAAACAACAACAACAACAACAACAAAAAACAAACAAACAACAAAAAACAGCAACAAGAAGATATGTGAGTTAAGAAAGTCAAAGGTGAGTATAGGTACAAGAAAAATTAATGCTATGAAAGTAAAGTGACAAAAGTTATTAATAGGCTTACCTGGGCAAGTCCCTCTTCAGACTAAGGAACACTTCATGTTTCCTCATAGTCCTCAGATTGGACATATCTGCAGGTAACAGCAGGGCCTGCTCCAATGCGTCAGCAGCATACCCCGCCTTCTCTTGCTGGGAATTCCTGATGGATGCATTAGAGAGAAAGGGAGCTCCACCTAGAATTAGGGGGGGTGCCCAGGCAGGAACCCCAACCTGGGTTTCAACTCTTTTATCAGCCAGGTTTTGGGTTGTCCTGGCTTGTTTGGCCCCCTTTTGGAGCTCGGCATCCTTGGGAAGAGGACCCTTGCCTCCCTCCCCCAAATCTTGGCTTCTTTGATCCCTCTTCCTTTTGTGATTGGCAGGATCAACTCAGAAAGGCTGAGTAGGAGGGGGAGGTGGGAGTTTGGCTTGGGCATTCTTCTCAAGCGCCTTGCTCCCTGAGGTAGACTGCATCACGTCCAAGAGACCGGTCCTTGGATTTCGTGGTAATCCCATGATGTCTAGAATGGGGGAGGCCTCTCGTATTTGGCTTTCTTCAACTGGAGATTGTGGTTCACTTAAACTATTTTTCCTTCTTCTTCTTCTTTTTCTTCCTCCTCTTCCTTGATAATAGGACGGGAAGAGGAAGCCTCTACCCTGGGTATGCCTTTTGGTATGGGGTTGGTGGTAAGGACGCCCTCTGGTATTGGACCGGAAATAAGGAAACCCGAGGCGACTACACTTATTCGATGAAGAAATGGGTCTCGTGCTTTAATGACACACTTCGACGCCTGGAAGGTTTTGGATATGGGGGTGTAGTCGAGGATGATGTGTGCTGCCCTAAGTTGGCCATCCATGTGTACAAACACCTCGGCCTTCAAGACCTTGTCCAAACTCGACTAGTTCATAAGATTAAAGTTAGGCACAGTAGCGTTCTTATCTGCAGAAGCAGGGAGAGAAACAAAAAAATATTGTTAGCAAAAGTAGAACCAATCAAAGGAAAATTCATATACAATTATTCAAACCTAGACCTAAGACCCTACCTGATTTCCCTTCTCTCGTCGGGCAGGGGAGGCCATCATGCCATTCCTCTGATACAATCAGGAAGTCTTTATTTAGGCCTTTATTGGAATCGGGGAGGCACTAGATGAGCCTAACCTCAGGGTACCTAGACTTGAAGTAATACCCCTGCCCCTTTAGGTGGTGGAGATTGTAGATCCAGTTGACATCGTGATTGGTCAGCCCTAAGCCCATTTTTTTCATTAAGGGCATCTACACTCCCTAATATTCTGAACATGTTTGGGGCACACTGGTGAGAGCTAACCTATGAGCCCTAAGGTAGTCCTTGGTAACGGTGCCCATGGGAATCCTCATCCCACACTCTATGAAGACAATCACTAGGATCACTTCTCTCTCTTGCCTTTTTTCGTGCCACTCTTCCTCCTTACAGTATCTAATAAACACTCCGGGTGGGATCCTATACAAAGTTCTAAAACTCTCCATTCCCTCCTCAGAGTCTATCAAACTTTTGAATCTACCCATTTCTAGAAGGGTGTGGAGAAACTAAGAAGATTGAGAGAAGAAAGTGGGGCCGAGGAGAAGAAAAGTATAGAGAAAAGAAAAGTATATGGAAAAACAAAGTATAAAGGTTTGTGAAGACTTACAGAAAAGAGAAAAATATTCTCAGATGAGCTTTTGGTATTTGTAAAGGCGCAAGTGAGTTGGGAAAGTTGGCAGGTTTAGTGTAGTGCGCTAGAGCTAAATGAATGCTAAAGTGAGACGAATGATTGATTTGAGTGGTATTTATATCAAAGAGAAAGCTACAAAGCGGGAAAATTCCCACCCATGTTCTAGCAGAATCCTCAGCTGTTGGATTTGCATCGTGCCGTAGAACGTAAGGAACATGGAGGCGTAAAATTTAATAAGGGAGAGTCTCAAATATTGAAGTATCAGGAGCGTGCCTTAGGCAGTTAAAAAGGTGCCTGTGTAATCTGAGGTGAGGTGTGATGAGCACGGGGTACGTATAGTGACGTTGAAATCCTCTTTTCTTCCCGAGAAGCCAGAAAGAAGAATCTCGAGAGGCTATTGTAGGGATATTAGGCCCGGGAGCTCATTATCTATACATATGTTGGGCCTGGGGCCTAAGCCGAGGACGTGAAGTCGCTTGAGGAGGAGTAAACATCGCTAGAGAGGTCCGTGTTAATAAATGAAGAATTTAGTTTTGATCATAAGAGCCCATGAGAGTGGTCCGAGGATGAATGCCACCTTGGCTAACCAAAGTTGAGGTCCGTAGGGGTGGTCTGCTATCCTAGGGAACGTTCTAGGAAATTCTGTTGATACGGATAAGCATTACAGAAACATAGGACAAGAGGAAGTCCTAAAATATCTAAGGAGAAGGCTGCTACCACCACATTGAATGCTCTGCAGCTAACTTTTTGGTTGCATTAATGTGGAGAAGACTTCTGAACAATGCTGCTTTGGCTGCCCCAACGCACAGAGGGCCTGAGAGTGTGTCCGATGGGACAACTTCTCAAGTAGTAGTTTAGATGATCAACAAGTGAAGGGCCAAGATCATCTAAAGAGAACTATATAATGGAAGAAACCCTTCATAGTATAGAGATCGAGAAACTAAGAGGAAAACACTGTAGCATCTAAAACTGACTTTTTAATCAAACTTAAAAGAAATAGATAAGAACCGATCACCTCAGACTTTGCTGATGACGATTTTTTTTAGTTGAAACTTGTCTATCTTCATTCTCTTATCATCAAGATCTACCTTATTTGTCGTCTGATTCACTCAAGCCCAGTTTCCAACTCACTTTCTACAAATTCATTGTTTTGGGTTTTTTGAGCCTAAATCCATCTATCTTTTGGGATAGGAACTCAAATCTGGTTCTTTTATATATATATATATATATATATATATATATATATATATAAACTGTTGATAAGAATAAGGCTAATCACTTTATATTATGGTATGAAATTTAATTTAAAAAAATTAAAAACTCATTTATTTCTAATATACTAATTTAAATTTCATATATATATATATATATATATATTATGTAACATGTATTAAATTTTTTATTAAAAAAAAAAAGCTTGTCTTGTATGTCATCATTTTATTCAAGCGTGAGAATTTTTCATGATTAGAATCTAATGTTTAGTGTAGATATGCCAATTTTTTAATACATTTTTTTAACATTTATGGAGAACAATTTTGAACAAAGACAATGAAATTAATTGTTCTATTCCTATGTTATCACCAAACAAATGCACAAGAATAGTTATTCCATCACAACTTCTTGTATTACTTGTAATACATATTCATATTTCAATGCAATGATTATAGTGTACCAAATGTTCACTTATTATTTTCCTTGATCCCACAGAGGGGAAGTGTGAAGACGGATTTTAAAAGGTAATAACAATAGTTTAAAATTTTATATAGCCCAATGACTTTTACTTTCAATTATTAATTTAGTTCCTAAAATTTAATTTTTTCCTAATTTAGTCCCTCACTTTATAAAAATGAATTAATATGGTCCTTCCATCCAAATCTACTACCAAGTGACGTTATATTAAAAAAAAATTTATTAAAAAATTAATTGAAAACATTCATGAGATGACTCATCTAATATATATCATTGTTTGATGATTTATTTTTAAATGTTTAAGCAACTTTATTTACTAATAGATTTTAGGGTTAATTGCAAATTACACTCCTAAAGTTTGGGGGAGATTGGATTTTACACCCTAAAGTTTTAGAATTTGGATTTTACTCCTTGTAGTTTGGTGATGATTGGATTTTACACCCTGACGTTTCAGAATTTGGATTATACCCCCTATATTTTAGAAGTATTTGGAATTCATTCTCTAAAGTTTTAGGGTGTTTGGATTTTATACTCTAAAATTTCAGAATTTGGGGATGTAAAATCCAAACAAGCCTAAACTTTAGGAGGTAAAATCCAAATCCTAAAACATCAGGGTGTAAAATACAAACACCTTAAATTTCATAGGGTAAAATCCAAATTCTGAAACTTTAAAGTGTAAAATCCAATCACTCCCAAACTTTAGGGGTGTAACTTGCAATTTATCCTAGATTTTAATAGAATGATCAAAATGAGTCATTTTAACAAAGTTAAGGACTAAATTGAAAATTGAAGTAAAAAGGTAAGGGTCTTCTTAGAATTATTAAAAAAAATAGAGTAAAAAGGTAAGGGACTATATGGTCTAAATTAAGGTTGTAAATGAACCAAGCAGTTCATGAACAACTCAAGCTCAACTCGAAAGGGAAAAAAAAAAAAAATTATGTTCGTTTATTTAAAAAACAAGCCAAGTTCAAGCCTTAAGTTTAGGCTTGATTATTAAACGAGCCAAGCTCAAACATAATAATGTGTTCATGAACAAGCTTGTGAACATGATGGCTCAATTTAACTATATATAATATTATATTTTTATATGCATACTTGTCTAAAAATATATTTATATAGACTTGAAGTTGGATATATAAGTTTGTTAATAGGTTCACATGATATTAAATTATTACCTGTAACTTATTAATGACATAAACAGTTTATTTGTATTAAAAATTCATAAAATTGTGAAACGGTCAAATATTTTAGTCATGCTTTCACAATATATAGAAAAATAATAAGTTAATCAAGCTCGCTCGACCAAAAAAATAAGCCAAGTTTGAACATAAAATTTTGTTTGGTGATGAGCTCAAACTCGACTTATGTTCGGAAAAAAAAAAATTGAACTTTTAGTACTCGACTCGACTTGGCTCATTTACAACCCTAGCCTAAATTGAATTTTAGCCAAATAATAATAACTTGTCACTAGTTCGTGGTGGAGACAACTTTATACTCCCTATCCCAAACTTGATTCGGGTGTGAAGAATTGGAAATTTTCATATAATTTATATTGATATATTTTATGCTTGGTATATAATTATGTTTTCTAATAAATATATGTCAAAAATATAAAATATATAAATTTCTTTAATTATACTATTTTTGTTTTTATGTTTTATGATTTTGATTGTTATATTGTTTGCTGTAGTCCTAAAACTTGATTTGTAAGTGCTTCATGATTTGGATATTTATTTTTATTAAAATTATTTATTTTTGATAAATTCCGCTGGCATTCTATCATTCTTGAACTCACTTCACCCTTTATTTAGAACTTATAAGAGGAGAAGGTGTCAGCTGTGTTAGGACCTTTTTTTTTTTTTTTTTTTTTTTGGGAGATCGGTAAGATACACACGCAAACCCACAGCCTCACTCTTCATCCTTTTATCTATAGGAGAAGTACTAATTGAGTTATAGCTCATTAACTAATTAATAATAAAATATAATTATAAAAAACTAGAGGGAAAAAATCAGCTTACCTGACCTGACCCAAGGAAAATTTGGGCGGGCGAGACTGGATAGGATCAAGGAACCGAATATCACCTCGGTGGGAGGCAAAAAATATCCCACCCGTGAGTGGGTGGAGCCAGACTCGAGGGTTAGGGACGGAGTCCCTGCAAAAAAAACACCCACTTTTTTTTTTTACCTTCCCTACCATTTTGACTTCTCTGAATCAAAACTGATAATAAATTCATTAGCAATTGTTCATTGCGCTTTTCATTTTCACATTTACCATATACTGTAAGGGTTAAATTGAAAGCTACATCTCTAAAGTTTGGAGGTTTTGGATTTTACAAACTGACGTTTCAAAATTTAGATTTAACATTTTAAAGTTTCAAAATTTCAAGAGGTAAAATCTAAATTCTAAAACTTCAAAGTATAAAATTCAAACACCCTCAAATTATTTTAGGAGTGTAGTTTGCAATTTAGCCTACTATAAAATAATAAACACATACATGGATTAAATATGAAAATTTTATTGGAATACCATAGCATAAATTCTACTAATTCTGGGTTTTATTCCAATGCTGTAAGCAAATGATATGAAATAAAAATTCTATTACAGGATATACTAATTACTAATTAGTAATTCAAGCTAAGTTTTTTATGTAGTATCACTTTGCAGTTTGCAATGATAATCCTTCTCTCCAGAGTCCAGAGTAACGACCAAATATTGGATTCCATACATGCCTAGTACCTACTCTTTTTTTTTATAGGCTACCTACACCTATTTTCAAAAATAAAGAGTCCTACAGCTAAGCATTTGATTGAAACTTACTGCAAATGATTTGCAACTGATCATCGGTTTGCCACATTAACTTAGCAATGTGGGGATAAAGTTTGGGAAATGAATCATATTCAGGACGCCATGTCTGTGAAATCCCCCGGACAAGTAGAATTAATTCGTAAGTCACCTAGTAGATAGAGATATAAACTTGGGCACCATGAACAAGGAAGAGTTTTTGTGTAATTCTCTTCTCCTTTTATAATCACAAATAATTGTCAAGTACACAAGTCTATACACCATTAACCCTAAAGATTCTTATCAGGGGAGGCAGCAAATCCACTCGGTAAAAAAGGGTAAAAATTCGTCTACAATTTAACAGTACAATGAATTATAACATAGCAGCAGGAAAATTCTACAAACCAGCTAAAACGCAGTTAGAAGAAGCTGTTATACTGGTTAGTGAGAGAATCCTTGAGATTTGAGTAAACTCCATAAAGTGAGTACTGACGAAGATTTGCCACTTCATACCAAGAGTTGAGAGCTTGAAGGTGCTTATCTGTACCAGAGAATGCCAATTGTATACCGAGACTGCAATCTACAGTGCCTCCATTGCTCTTGCAGCTGGATGTTTTGATTGCACAATCCTGATTGTTAAGACAGACAAAGTTTGAGCTTCCAGAACATTTAGTGCAACCATCCCTTTTCCAATAAAAGTTTTGCAGCCTACCCTTCTGAAACTCGAGTGCCTGCATCACAAAATTTAATTGGTTTTTATTTATTTTTACTCAAAGATGATTATGAAGGAAAAAAATGAGATCACAAACAGTGAATGAAAGATGGATATCCTTACAAGGGTAAAGCTGGTTACAATATATGTACTATTCGCAACAAAAGCAGGAGTGGACCTTGCAGCATATTTCCGTCCAGCAAATGCAACCATATACCCATTATTTTCCTGGTTAAGGCAGAAGAATATAGAACATTACAAGTGATATAAAAATTATTGCATTTATACATGTCAACTCTTCAGGACAAAGGAGAAGTTTGATTAATCAAATTATACGCAAATACTCGGATTAACCAATCAAGTGGAAGTGTGAGAATATCATTTCCTCCATTTGGGCGTTTGGGCACAAAAAATTCGATCAACAAATTCACTACCTATTTTCAAGTTTTAAGTAGTGCAAACACTTCTTAGTACCACTACAGTGCTCCATTTTGCTATATAGACTGCTTTAACTAGCAAGCAACATAATAAGAATATGAAACCAATGGCAGATATTGAATGCAAGCAATAAAATAACTATCCATTTCAACCCAAAAACTAATTCCAAAAATATCATATACTGCGGGAGTCACTCTTGAAAACAGCCACATAATGTCTCAAACACCACCCAAGATGCAACTCAGTCTAATCTAACATAGTAACTAAAGTCGAAAACTTATTATGAACATCAAGACGAAAGCAATTCTCTACACAAGCCCGTTTGAGCTAGAGCTCATTAGTGCAATTTTCTCCACAAGTTAAGTGGGTTGTACAAGGGATGAAGTCTAAGCAAGCTACTGAGAATACTTTCACCTAAAGTCAACCAAAATTTACTCAGCAATCTTTCTAGAATAGGAAAACTCTTTTTTTTTTTAAACGTAGGGAACCTTACTAAAGAAGCGCCCTTTGGACTCGCCTCTAACCAGTAAAACCTACGGGCAACTGACTCCACCGGCCACCGGCCAGCCGCCAGAACCAGCTGCCGGGTAATCCGGTAGCATTCACTCCTCCTGACGGGCTAAGCAGTTTATGCTCATGCCCAGATGAAGAAAACTTATCGAAACAGATTTTCTTCAGCTTGATGCGAAAAATCGCAAACTATGTGCATACGCAAAATCAATGGGAAAATACCATCAATAACAACATCAAACCCTAATTCAACTTAAACCAAATCCACACTCTAATATGGCAGCGTTTGTTCCACAAAATCAAAAGTAAGGAATAATACAAATTGAAATCTTCCATTCCAAAAAATGCACAATTTAAACCCTAAACTGAAGGCAAACCGTAGAGAGAGAGCTAACCAGAGACGTGGTAGAGTTAACGGTGAGGAGTGAGATCTCGTCGACCTTGGGTCTGAAGAGAGCGAACAGAGAGTTGGAAGAGGAGAGGCCGAGTCTGCTATCGCAGGGAGAGAGCTGTTGTGTTGTGTTGAAGTAGAAAGAGGTTTTCCCAGCGAAAGCGAACCCCAAGGTGAACCCGTCGGAGCGAGCCACCGTCGTGTCACCGCACGGCGAGTACTGGCCGTTGTTGTCGCTCGCAGCGTCGACGGAGACCAGAACCATCAGGATCAGAGAGGTGGTCGCAAACGACGTCGTTTGCGTTCGGCGAACCGCCATGGCCGATCGCGAACCGAGTGCTTTTTGACTTTTTTTGGAAATTGGAGTTTGGAACTTTGGAAGCGACTACACGTTACAGGTTGGTGTGAGACTGTGGTCTAATATTAAGAATAAATTCTAATAAAATATAAAACCAGATTTGTTTTTAAAGAATAATAGTATAATACCATAATATTCAAATTTAAAGTGATTTTTAGTTTTATTAATCAGATTGTATTAAAACTTATTAGAAATTTAAATCAACTTTTTGTGAGAATATGTACATGAGAGTGTCAATTTTAAAACTATTTTTTTTTATAGAAATATGGATGTGAAAATAAATAAATTTTAAAAAAATTGTGAGAATTTACTTGAAGAACAATTTTTTATGGGACTAAATTTGGTATAATTTTGAACAAACATCTCAGAAAATAATCAAAACCTAATTATATTTGCTCCTACTGCCAAATTCTATGACACATCAAATTGTATTTTGTCTTGCCAAGAGCGAGTATTGTAGTTTAATTAATTGACATTTCTTAATATTTTTATAACATTTTAGTTTTCAAATTCCCCTCCTCCATTGCAACATACAAATTATTGAAAAAAAATATATATTTTGACTTAACTCAAGCTCTAACAAGTATGTTGGAAGTTTGGAGAAGAATAGATGTCTAGAGGACAAGGGGGAGAAAAAGAGAAGAGGGGATGGAAATTGCTACTCATTCCCTTTGTTTAGATGTTTAAAATAATTAAGTAGAGAATAATGGAATAGATATTCCTCCACTTTATTTGGACGTTTAAAAATTAAGGCAAGAGAGTCAAAGAGACTGAAGTGATTATGTAAATAGAAAATTATGACCCTTTTATTTGCTAAGTTTAAGGAAATTGATATAAATTGATATCACGGGGTAAAATAATATATATATATATATATATATAATTAGGTTTCTAATATAAAGAGTACTCTGCCCCTTTAATTTTTTTTTTTTCAATAACTGCAAAATTTGAACTTCAGATATCTTATTTGATGATAAGAAAGTTTAGCAGTCAAGCTAACTAGAAATTACTTTACTTCTCCTCCAAATTCTTCCAATTTGGGGAATTTAAAAAATAAGGGTTATGAGAAGTAAAATACCTCTCCAAACATCTCTTCTCTTTCCCACTTAAAAAAACATCCAAACAAGGTTCATCAAACACTACCCCCTCCCCTTTCCTCTCCCCCCATCCATCCAAACTAAGTTGTAAAACCTTTTTATTAATAATTAAAAAAAAAAACCGTAATTTATTTAGAATTAAAAATTTAGAGGTTCAAGATGATGGAATCCCCTCCACTTTTTGATTGATTGAAGGATCCTCTCCAATTGAATCTTTCAATTCTCTCCCATTTTTAGTTCGATATGCAACACATGACATTTATTTGAATTTTAAATGCCAGGTCTTACATCTAGATAAAAATTGGAGGGAATTGGATGATTCAATAGAAGGGTATCTTATCTTGGTTTAACAATTTCAAGTTCGATTTAATTGCATGTTTAGATTTGTTATTTATTAATAGTGGATTTGCTTATTTACTGAAAGTTAACAAATATATAGATGTGTTTAGAAAAAAATATATATAAAAAAAATGCAGATAAGCAAATAAGCTTAAGAAGTTAAAAGAAAAAATTGATCCAAACTCAATTTTGAGTTTGATTGGAGGTCAAACCCTGATACATTATAATTAACCTAATAATTTATTAAAATATAATTAGCAATGTAGTACAAAAAATCATTTTATAAATTGTTCATCTATAATATTATTTAAGAGGCTTCCACTGCTTGGAATCCTCATTTTTTTTGTTCAAAAATATCCCTACACTCCTATGTTTAAGTAAAGAAAAAACTAAAGGACAATCCGGTAAAAATACAATTCTTAACTCCCTCTAAAACATTGCCTAAAAAATAGGGTCACTCTCCTATTGATTTCCAAATTTCTTTATCCACTTATAAATTAGATTCTCAAAATAAAAATTATATATATATATATATATAAAATAAAAACATAGGTTTTTTTTTGCTACAAAATAAATGTGTAATATTTGGTTATTTTTTGTAGCTAGCCTTATGATACTCTTGGTTGTATTAGTAGTTCTAAATGCTTAATATTAACTAGCCTCATCACATGCATTTTGCACGTGCGATGAGACTTTTTATTTTTTATTTTCTATACTATTATTTAAGGGGCTTCTCTTGTTTGGACCTTTTTTTTTTTTTTTTTTCAAAATACCCATTGTAGGGATATTGGGCCTGGGAGCCCATCGTTTGTTCATATTACGAGTCTGTGGGCCAATCTGAGGACAAGGGGTTATCCGAGGATGAGGAATCTTATTTAGTGAAGGCTGTATTGGTAAATAGAGGTTAACTTTGACCATAATGGCTCAAGGGATAGGCTGAGGATAAATTCGTACTCGGCTATCCTATGCCGATGTCCAAAAAGTTTGTCAGTCACTCGGAATGAAGTTCTAAGAAGTCTCGTCAGTGTTGATAAGCATTGAAAGAGTGATGAACAAGGCAATGCCCTGAAATATCTAAGGGGGAAAGCTGCTACCTCCGCATTAAATGCACTGCAGCTAACATCCTGGCCGCATTAATGTAGAGGTGATACCTGAACAGTAGATTACAGCCTTACAGCTACTGCATGAAGACTAATGGAAAGGGATGATGGGATAAGTATCCAGAAGAACTATTTAGCATGCACGTGTGAAGGGGGAAGAAAGGAGGAAGATGATATAAAAGGAAAGGAGAGCAACAAGAGAAGGGGATCGGAAATCACAAGAAGAAACACTGTAGCATCCAGGAGCCAAACTTGTAACCCAACTTGAGAATAATATACCAGAATAGTGCACCTCAAACCTTGCCGAGAATTATTTTTCGTCAATAGAACCCTATTTCTTTTCATTCTCTTATCACCTGAATATTTTCAGTGTTTATTTGATCAACTAAAGCCTAGTATTTTCCAACCCACTCTCTATAAATTTATTGTTTTGGGCTTTTGGGGCTTGAGTCCATCCACGCAGTGGGCTACGAGTTCAAGTATTTGGATCCCAATTTGTCACATGTAGAAGGGTTCCTCGGCCTTTAGCTTCTTTGTTGTCTTTGTCCATGAGAGAAGGAGAAACCCTGAAGACGTATTTAGACAGATACTAGGAGATGTTCAACGAGATAGACAATGATTTTGATAACGTTGCCATTAGCACTTTTAAGCTCGGCCTACCTGCAAAACATGGCTTAAGGAAGTTTTTGACCGGTAAACCTGTTACCAATATACATCAACTCATGGATCGGATTGACAAATACAAGAGGGTTGAGGAGAACTAGCAGCAAGATAGGGGAAAGGGTAAGGTTATCCCTTAAGAGATGAGGAATTTCAGGTCGGACCGCTACAACAATAATAGACCTCGGAGAGATTTTGTTGAGTAATCTTCCCCTGCAGCTCCTCAAGCTGTAAACATTGTGTTAGAGAGCCAGTGCACCAAGTTTTAGAGAAGATCAAGAATGAGTCATACTTCAAATGGCCGAACAAGATGAGTGGAGATCCCCTGCGACGTAACCAGAGGCTTCATTGCCAGTACCATCAAGAGCAGGGACATACCACCAAGGACTGCCAAATGTTGTGGAATCATCTAGAGCAACTGGTCAAGGAGGGGAAATTACAGCATCTCTTGTACTGCCCCACCGGGTAGGGTGACCAATCAAGGTCCGGGAACCAGGGGAATGCTTCTTCAAGGCCCCTAATAGGCACAATCAATGTCATCTTTGCTGCACCTAGGAGGACTGGTTCAAAGCCCTCGAGAGTGATGTTTGTAGTTGGGCTCCCAGTCGAGGACACTGCCTTTGGACCAAAGAGGGCCAGAGTAGAAATTCGACTGGCGTTGAGTTTTTCGGATGAAGATAAGGCAGGGACCATTCAGTCGCATGATGGTGCTTTGGTGGTAACCCTTAGAATATTAGGGTATGATGTGAGAAAGGTGATGATAGACTAGTGCAGTTGTGCAGAGATCATGTATCTTGATTTATACAAAGGGCTGAACCTAAAACCTAAGGATCTGACTGCCTATGATTCACCCCTAGTGAGTTTTGATGGGAAGGTCGTCATCCCAAAGGGCCAGATCAGGTTATCTGTGCAAGTAGGTTCAGAAGTAGTGGAAGTGAACTTCATAATGGTGGATGCATATTCCCCTTATACGGCCATTGTGGCCAGGCCTTGGCTCCACAACCTAGGGGCTATTTCTTCAACTCTACATCAAAAGGTGAAGTATCCGTCAAGGGATTGGATTAAGGAACTAATAGAGGACCAATCTATGGCTAGGCAGTGCCTTGTGTCTGCAATTTTGCATCAGCCAGCAGTTGAATTCTCGGCCTCATCTAAAGAGGGCTTATAGCAGTCAAAGTCTTCAGAATTACTCGCGAAGGGACCAACCGAGGAGGCCAAATGTGAAGATTTGGAGAGATTTGCCATAGGTGATGATCCGCAGAAATTTTTCCAAGTTGGTGCTTAGCTGCCACCTCAGGAAAAGAAGGAAATGGTGGAATTTCTTAGGGGAAACTTGGATATGTTCGCTTGGAATGCCTACAAAGCTCCAGGGGTGAATCCAAGTTTCATATGCCATCATCTGAATGTCAATCGATCCGTCACCCCCAAGAAGCAACCACCTCGGCATTCATCCAAGGAGCATTCCGATGCTGTCAAGGACGAGATGGCGAAGCTTAAGCAAGCTGGGGCTATTAAAGAGGTTTTTTTCCCCGAATGGCTGGCTAACACAGTAGTGGTAAAAAAGAAGATTGGGAAATGGCACGTATGCATAGATTTCACGGACTTGAACAAGGCTTGCCCAAGGGACCTTTTTCCTATGCCTCAGATTGACCAATTGGTGGATGCAACTGTGGGACATCCTCGGATGAGCTTTCTGGATGCCTTCCAAGGGTATCATCAGATACCTTTAGCTTTAGATGACTAGGAAAAGACAGCTTTCATCACTCCTACTGGAAATTATCATTATAAGGTAATGCCTTTTGGTTTGAAAAATGCAGGGGCTACCTATTAGAGGATGATGACTAGGATGTTTGAGCCACAGTTAAGAAAAAACATTGAAATCTACATCAAAGATATGGTAGTAAAAAGCAAGGTCGAGTCTAATCATGTTAAAAACCTCGGAAGTATTTTTGATATCTTAAGAAGATATAAGCTACGGCTTAATGCCTCCAAGTGTACTTTTGGTGTCGGATCAGGGAAGTTCTTGGGCTACATAGTCACGCACCGTAGAATTGAAGTCAACCCTGACCAGATTAAGGCGATAAATAACTTGCAACCACCTCGGAATCTTAAGGAGGTTTAGAGGCTTACAGGGATGACTATTGCCCTAAACCGATTCATCCTTCAGTCAGCTGATAGGTGTAGACCTTTCTTTTAGTTGTTGAATAAGTGGAAATGATTTGAATGGATCGAAGAGTGTGCCCTAGCCTTCTAGCAATTGAAAGAGTATTTGTCTCGGCCACCCATAATGTCTAAACCCGAGGTGGATGAAGTTTTTTTTGCCTACATCTCGGTAGCTTCCCACATGGTGAGCTTGGTGTTAATACGTGTTGATGATGGTGTTCAGAGGCCAGTTTACTACGTGAGTAAATCATGACATGAAGCCGAGGTTCGTTATTTACCACTAGAGAGGGCCATTTTAGCAGTGGTGCATGCTACACGTAAGCTTCCCCACTATTTTCAGTCACACACAGTTTTCATCCTAACTTAGCTCCCACTTAAATCTCTACTATGGAGTGCAGATTACACAGGAAGAATTGCAAAGTGGGGCATGATTTTAGGGGTTTTTGATATCAAGTACATGCCACGCACCTCTATCAAGGGTCAGGTTCTTGTTGACTTAGTTGTTGAGTTTGCAGAATCCCCGGAAGAAGAAAAGGTAGAAAAGAAAAACATGGATGGAAAATCGGTTGGAATGATTTCCGTACAAGAACCTGCATCCTGGAAAGTCTATGTTGATGATGCAGTGAACCATAGGGGATCTGGTGTGGGGCCAGTCTTGATATCTCCAGAGAGCATCACGATTGAAAAATCCTTAAAATTAGGTTTCTCGGCTACCAACAATGAAGCTGAATATGAAGCTCTGCTGGAAGGGATGATCATGGTACAAAAAATGGGTGGAAAGGCAGTAGAATTGGTCTCTAATTCAAGATTGGTCATTGGCCAAGTCCAAGGAGAACTGGAAGCCAGAGACCCCAGAATGCAAGAGTACTTAAACCAGGTTAGACATTTATAGTCTAAATTTGAATTTATCAATTTATCACAAGTCCCTAGAAGTAAAAATACACATGCGGACTCCCTTGTTACATTGGCGACATCCTTGGCACAATGTTTATCTCGGATAATTCTCGTAGAAGACTTATGTAGACCTACCGTGGCTGGAAGAACCGTAGCTCATGTTAATCAAATAAGGGCAAGCTCTAGCTGGATGGACTCTATTGTATTATTCCTCAAGGAATATGTTTTACTAGAGGATAAGTCCGAAGCTGACAAAGTGCGTAGAAAAGCTCCTTGGTTCTAGCTATCCGAGGACCAGAAGTTGTATAAGAGGTCTTTTTCTGGTCCGTATCTGCTGTGTGTACACCCAGAGGGAGTTGAGCTAATCCTAGAAGAATTGCATGAAGAAATTTGCAGAAGCCATACGGGGGGCATGTCTTTATCACCCAGGGCCCTTACGCAAGGCTATTGGTGGCCGAGGATGCAGAAAGAAGTAGAGGACTATGTAATAAAGTGTGACCAATGTCAAAAGTTTACCCCAAACATTCACCAACCTAGGGGAGTCCTTAATCCTTTGTCTAGTCCCTGGCCTTTCACTTAATGGGGCCTAGATATCGTAGGTCCTTTCCCTAAAACAGCAAGGAATAAGAGGTACTTGTTGGTCGGCACAGACTACTTCACCAAGTGGGTTTAAGCTGAACCACTGGCCAATATTAGGGATGTGGATGCCAAACAATTTTTTTGGAAAAATATTGTCACTAGGTTCGGAGTCCCTCGCACCCTCATCTCGATAATGGTTTGCAATTTGATAGTAAGGCCTTTAGGAGATATTGCTGCGACTTGGGCATAATGAATAGATATTCCACTCTGGCATATCCACAGGGGAATAGACAAACTGAAACTGCCAATAAGGTTATAGTAAATGGGCTCAAAAAGAGGTTGGATGATGCCAAGGGGAAATGGGTCGAAGAGTTGTCACATGTTTTATGGACGTACCGGACCACACCTCGTAGGTCCACAGGGGAGACGCCTTTTTCAATGACATATGGAAACCGGATTCTCCACTTTAAGAACAAGTTCTTTCACTCTGAGCAGCAACGATGGACTATTGTGGAAGAGTTTAGATTTAATTGAAGAACGAAGAGAAAATGCCATGGTCCAGTTGATATATTATCAACACAAGCTCAAATAAGGGTATGATGCTAATGTAAAGCTAAGGCTGCTAATAGTGGGGGATTTGGTCTTAAGAAAGGTTGTGGGAGTTGCCAAGAACCCAGCATGAGGGAAGTTAGGACCCAACTGGGAGAGGCCATGTCGTATAACATCAGTGGCTGGTATAGGCGCGTATTATCTTGAAGATCTAGAGGAAAGGGTTGTACCTCGTCCTTGGAATGTAAATAATCTTAGAAGATATTATTATTAATACAAGTTTTCTTCACCTTTTTTGGGTTTGTTATATTACTTATCTGGCATCTTTACCATCATTCTAAGTATCAAACAGAACCTTGGTCATGCCTGACTCCTCGAACCACATACCTTGGGAAAATTGATATCTCTCAATTATTTTTCTATGTGTTAAATAGAACCTTAACTATGTCAGGTTCCTCGGACCATCTGCTTTGGGAAAATTAACATGGTATGACATTTATCTAAGTATCAAACAGAACCTTGGTCATGCCTGGCTCCTCGGACCACATACCTTGGGAAAATTGATATCTCTCAATTATTTTTCTATGTGTTAAATAGAACCTTAGCTATGTCTGGTTCCTCGGACCATCTGCTTTGGGAAAATTAACACGGTATGACATTTATCTAAGTATCAAACAGAACTTTAGTCATGCTTGACTCCTCAGACCACATACCTTGGGAAAATTGATATCTCTCAAGTATTTTTCTAAATGTTAAACAGAACCTTAGCTATGTCTGGTTCCTCGAACCATCTGCTTTGGGAAAATTAACACGGTATGACATTTATCTAAGTATCAAATAGAACCTTGGCTATGTGTGACTTCTCGGACCATATATTTAGGGCAAATTAACATTTTCCCTTAAATTGCACAGTGTCGGGACAGAACTTTGGTTATTGCAGACTTAGTGAGATACATGTTCAAGGTAAATTAGTATATTTTATTAACTACATTGGCACCTAGTATTATTCCAAAGAGCAATGATATCCATTATAACAAGAGTCCCAAATGGATGCTCATGAACATCACTTAAAACATTTACGGGCACACCTGTATTTGTGTGAAATTTGACTATCCTTTTTTACCTTATAAGCTTGGTGATGAGTAAGGCACAAAGTGATGTGAACTTATATGCATATTGCAACATTGTGTGCATTATCAAAATCAGGATTATTCTTTGCCAAGGTAATAGACTTAGTAGTTTTTCATTTATTTTGTTACTAATCATGTTATTGTAAAACTTGTGCTATCATTTAGATAGACCAGGAATTCAAAATAAGGTCATTTATTATGGTTTTTCTCAAAATTATAGAGCAAACAAAGGCTAAATTGGAAACAATATTGACACGAAGATTATAAGGATGAAAATTTACAGGCCTCATTAATAGTGAACCTCTGACAAAAGTAGATGGATTACATAAGCTTAATGCCAATACAGAACTAGAAAACAAAAACAAATGAAAAAGAAAAGAAGATAATCTATTTCTTCATTTTTATTATAAGTTTGTCTTTGGGATCTTTGGGAAGTTGTGTGCTTGCTGCTGTGGTGGACACTTCGGCCTTGTCCTTGGGACCCTCTTGTGGAGGTATGGTAAAGGTTGCTAATACCAGCTCCATACTTTGAGAAGTTTCTTTATCCTTAGAGGGATCCTTCGGAGCAGGAGGAAGAAGGTCAGAACCTTGGACTGTTTCTTTATTGGCTTCCTTTATCTTTGAGTTATCCTCGGCCTACTCTAACCCCTTGTTAGTAGTGTCAATTGCAAGAGGAGCCTTGAGTGGGCCGCCTTGAACTTCACCTGCCTCCGAGGATGGTAAGACAGCCTTAGAGTCTGAAGAGCTCGAAGGGCATATGGCTAGGGGGTAGTAGATATTCTCTGTCCTCCTGAGCACAGAGAAAGCCTCAACCCCAGCTTGGTTGAGGGCTTCACCCCATGTTAGGGCACAATAAGTTCTACATACGGCCGGGACCTCGGCCCTGAGGGAATCCTCGGTCTCAGCCACCCCAACCTCATACCTATGCTGCTCAGCTTCATCCTTAGCCTTCTCTACCTCTTCCTTGGCTTTCTTAGTTGAGACTCTGGCTTTCTCGATGTCCTCTAGTTTCTTTTTCAATGCGAAAATTTGAATCTTGAAGGTGGTCAGTTGGCCAGAGTATTTTTTTTCACTCTCTTCCTCTTGTAGCTTTTTCTTCATCTCTTGGAGGCTCCTCTCGGCCACTTGAAAGGCCTCCACGGCAGCATTACGCCTTCCCTCCTCCTCTTTCATCTGCCAATGGCAGGAATTAGCCATCTCTTCTGCTTGAAATGAGGCTTGAACAGCTTGCCAAAGAAAAAAAATGGGGGAGTTTAAAAAAAAAATATATATATATATATAAATAATAAGTCAAGTATTAAAAAAAAAATGGTTAAGTAAAATCATACCATAGCCAAATATCTTTTGAGGCTGAGGAAGATCTTATGCCTCCTCATGGACCGTAGGGATTGGCCATCTCTTCTGCTTGGAAGGAGGCTTGAACAGCCTGCCAAAGAAAAAAAAGGGGGGAGTTAAAATATATATATATATATATATATATAAAATATAAATAATAAGTCAAGTATTAAAAAAAAAATGGTTAAGTAAAATCATACCATAGCCAAATATCTTTTGAGGCTAAGGAAGACCTCATGCCTCCTCATGGACCGCAGCTCAGCCATGTCTTCGGGGAGCAGCAAAGCTTGCTTCACTGCGTTGACCACGTAGCTGGTCTTTTCACCTTGAAAATCCCTTATAGAGGCATCATCTAACAAGGGGGCCCCATCTAACATAGGGGTCGAAAGCTAGGCTGCAAGTTCGGGCAGAAGGTCATTCCTCCTTTCATTACCTCTTTGCCCCGTCTTGGCTTGTTTAGAAACTTTTTGAACTTCGTCCTCACGAGGAGGACGGGTTTGTCCAGCTTCCATCACCCCCTTCCCTTTTTGCTCTCTTTTCCTCTTCAGATCAGCTGGTTAGGGAGGGGGCAAAGCAGGTGGAGGAGTGGGAGGCTTGGTACGAGTAGACTTCCCAGGTGAATCCTTCCTAGGTTGGGACTCTATTAAATCTAACAAACTGGATTTGGGTTTGCGTTGAATGCCCATCTCATCAATTATTGGTGAGAAGTGTAAGCCGAGGTCAGGAAAAGAAGTCTCCGGGGACAAGATTTGGTTGAAGACTTCAAACTTGTCCTCGAAATCATTCATTTCTACCACCTCTTCCTCTTCTGAATGGGTGGTACGAGATGAAGTGGCAACACCGGTAGATTGTTGAGATGACGAGGCCCTTACTTTTGGTATGCCTTCAGGTATATTAGTTGTACCTTGGACACCCTCTAGAGTTGGACAGGGAAGAGGAATAGGTTGAGTAATGAGGGTACCTTCTGGGATTGGAGTGCCCTCAAGAAGGAGAAATCCTTCCACAGCAACGCTGATGCGATGTAGGCGTGGGTCGTGACCTTTTATCACACACTGGGGCGCCTAGAAAGCATGGGAAATGGGTGTGAATCCTAGTATCAAGTGAGCCGCTCGAAGTTGACTGTCGTCTTCGTTCACAAACACCTTGGCTTTAAGAATTTTGTCTAAGCCCTCCTTGTTAACCAAACTGAAATTTGGATCATTTTTCCTACTTCTAGAACCACACCTGGCTACCCCTTTTGCGTCGGGCAGGGAAGGCCATCGTGCCATTCCCCTAACACGATCAAGAAGTCCTTATTCAGCCCTTTACTAGACTCGGGGAGGCACTGTATGAGCCTGATTTCGGGCTACCTTGTCTTCAGGTAATACCCTTTCCCCTTTAAATGGTGGAGGTTGTATACTCAATTAACATGATGATGGGTTAACCATAACCCCATTTTCTCGTTTAAGGCATCCACACACCCTAATATCCTAAATACGTTAGGAACACATTGGGTGGGTGCCAAACGGTAGAACCTAAGGTAATCCCTTATAATCGTCCTTATTGGGATTCTCATGCCGCCTTTTATGAAGGCGATCATGGGAATCACTACCTCACCTTCTAGCCTTCACTCGAACCACTCTCCCTCCTCACAATATCTAAGGTTAACATTGGGAGAGATTCTATATTGAGCCCTAAAACTCGCCATCCCCTCCTCAGAATCCACTAAGCTCTTTAAATCTACCCATTTCTAGGAAAGGTTGGAAGAACTAAAGAAATTAAGTAGAGGGAATTGTTAGGACATATGTGTTTTACATACTAAGAACATATGTCTTACTTATTTATGTAAATTGGCTAATCCTTTGACAAAACGCACTCTACTTGTAATTGGGTAGATCTAGGTGTTTTTAATACTTTAAGAAACAATGTTTCAAGGTCAAGTATTAAAGTCATCAAGTCTGTCCAAGAGAAAGCAAGTTGAAGTGCAGAATTTTTAAAGCTCGACACCTCTCGATAGCTACCTCGACACCTGCTATCTGTCGAGATTTAAAAAGTCAGAATTCCAAATCTGATTTTCTTGGGATCCGTGAATATGTTTTTGGGACTTCTTTTCTTCTAACCCTAAACATATAAAAGGATTATTTTAAGAGCCGTTTTGAGTGACACAAGTTGTATTATCATTGAGCAATCTCTGTTTATACAAATTTTGCTCAACAGACGAAGTTCTTGACCTAGTTCATCTTCCATCAAGAAGTTGCTGTGTCTTTGCACCATAGGGTTTTGTAACCAAGCATCTTCCTACTATTCATCACGTGGATGAACTGAAGAACTTTGCAGCCAACCTTTCTTCCTCAAGTTGGTGTTTCTGAAGTCGCGTACTGGGATCCGCGCATTGGTTAGTCACGTACTTGAGAGCCGTGCATCAAAGGTGGAAATTGTCACTACAGATCAAGTCCAATTGGGTATTGGGGTAAGGGTTCAACTGTAGGTTGGTAAGGTACTTGGGATTCCTTTCTTGTAACCGCTTGATTTGATAATAGTGGAGTTTCGGGAGTGGTGACCTGAAAATCACCCGGTGGGGTTTTTGCCGTTAGGGTTTTCCCCATTCGTAAACAAATCACCGTGTTATTTATTTTCCGCTGCATATTTAGTATTTGGTGATTTGTTTGTGCTTCCACAAAATTGCATGCTTAATTGGTTAATTAACAACTTGGCTAATTAATTAATTAATTAGGGTTTATCACAAGGGGTCATTCAGATTGTGACCTATCAAGTGGTATCAGAGCAGGCACACTCTGATTAGGTCTTAATCTTAGCTGTGTTGATCCATTGACCCCTGTTTGTCATGGATAGAGGACAATCCTTAATCATACCTCCTTTATTTGATGGCACTAACTATGCATACTGGAAAGTACGCATGAGAGCTTTCTTGCAGTCTTTAGATGAGAAGGTGTGGCAAGCTGTAGAGATTGGCTGGACTAAGCCAAAAGAAGAACCGGCCGATTGGGACGATGCTAAGATCAAGGCGGCCAACTTCAACAGCAGAGCGCTGAATGCTCTTTTTAGCGCAGTCACCAATGAGGAGTTCAAGAAGATATCCTCAACTGAAACTGCTAAGGAGGCTTGGACCATCCTCCAGACAACCTATGAAGGGACAAAGGCTGTCAAAGACTCAAAGCTTCAGAGGCTCACTACAAGCTTTGAAGAAATTAAAATGGAGGAGGATGAGTCGTTTGATGAGTTCTATGCCAAGCTCAAGGACATAGTGAACTCAGCCTTCAATCTTGGGGAACCATCCCTGAACCCAAGATTGTAAGAAAAGTGCTCAGATCTCTACCTGAGAGATTTCATGCCAAGATTACGGCAATTGAGGAATCAAAGGATATAGACAAGATTCCTTTGACTGAGCTGGTTGGAAACTTGCAGACCTATGAGATAGGTTTATCTAGGATTGGCAAGACCAATAAAGGCAAAAGCATGGCCTTGAAGGTGAAGAGCAGTGATACAGATGAATCTTCCGATGATGAAGATTCTAAGATGAAGTCCTACATTACTCGGCAATTCAAAAAGTTCATGAAGAATGCCAATGGAAGGAGCTTCGACAAGGACCGCAGGTAGTTCAGTTCTTCTCAGTTCAAAAGCCAAGACAAAGGGAGGAAGGATGCTAGGGAGGCCGGTCAGTATACTGTTCCCGCAGGACCAAAGTGCTTTGGTTGTCATGGGTTCGGACACATGAAACATGAGTGTCCTACATATCTGAAAAGCATTGGGAAAAGCAAGGCCCTTGCTGTGACCCTAAGTGACACTGAGCCTGAAGACGATTCCGACAATGAGGATGACGGAATCCTAAATGCCTTCACTGCCACAGTCAATCCTACTGAAGGGATTGTTGAAGAAGTGGATGAAGAAGAAGAGTTGGTGGAGTCCAAATTTGAGAAGATGGATGATCAAGATGATATCCATTCAACCTATGAGAAGCTTTACAAGCTCTCTGAAAAGCATGAGAAATTATATAGGCTGGCCACCAAGAAGCTCAGTGAAGTGGAACTCGTTCGTGAAGAGCTGTCCACAAAGTTTGATGAGGCGAATCAAACTATTGGAGCACTGAGATTTGAGAACAATTTTTTGGCTGAGAAGACCAAGAAGCTTGAAGTGGAGCTGTTTCAAGTCAGAGCTCAACTAGAGAGGACCTCAAGTGCAAAGCTTGATGAGATGCTTAGCAATCAAAAACCTGCTTCGGATCGAACTGGTTTGGGGTATGGTATTTCTTTCTCTAATACTGCTTCTACTAGCAATACTGTTTTTGTTCCTGCTGCTAATAACATTGAAATTGAGAACCCTAATGTTAAAACTGAATTAGCTAGTGAGAACTTAGACAAAGGAAAATCTATCTTAGGAGCACCCCCTAAGCTAGACAAGAAAGATGCCAAGAACCCTAGGGCTAAGAAGGCTAACTCTCAAAAGCCTAAACAAAAGAAGCATCATCTCTGTCATTATTGTGGAGCTGCCGGTCACACTCGACCAAATTGCTATAAGTGGTTAGCCACTCAACAGAGCAATGGCATGATAGCATCTGGAAGCCAATCTCAGCTTCAATCCTCTCTTGCTCCTCTTGGAGATCTTCTGAAAGTCCTCATGTTCCTTTCGAACTTGAACGGTTTAAATTCTTCCCCCTCACCACCTGTTCAAGGATTCTATCAAAGGAAAGGTTCTTCCAAGGAGTGGAAGAAAAAGGACTCTAAGTGATTTTATCACTTTCTTCTCCCTTCTTGTTTTTCTTTTGTGTGTTGCATTGCTTATGTGTTTTACTTTTCTGCTGAGTCAGTCTAGTTTTTGCTTTGCTTTGTTTAACATGTTTTTGTTTGTTTATTTTTCAGTTTTGTTCATTTTGTTTTTAATATAAAAATAAAAAAAAATTGAAAAATCAGAAAAATACAAAAACAGTGTGTGTTATGTGTACTTTGGTATTTGTGTACCTTGGATGGCCAATGAAACAAAGTTTCTCTAAACTTTGTATCTCTTGTAGCTTAGATGAGCATCTCTATGCACAACTAAGCAAGTGAGTTTTGTGGCTCTTGTTTGTGATGAGTAAGATTAGGTTATCTCTTAAAACTTAACACTCATATCACTCTTTTTGACGGGTAGGACTAGAAAATCCTAAGAGAAAGGCATTAATGACCATCTCACCACTGTTGCCCGCCAATCATAGTATGACACCTGTATGCTTCGGCATAGCAAAAGTGCAGTGTCATAGTCACCTGTATGCTTCGGCATAGCAAAAGTGCAGTGTCAAAGACATTCGTATGCTTCGGCATAGCAAAAATGCGATGTCAAATGCTTAACATCTTGGGTATTTCTTTTCTCTCTTTTTATGCCCATGCATGATATGCTTAAAAGAAAAAATATGCAAAGAAAATATAAAGCAAAAAGATTAAAGATGCTTTAAATATGATTGCAAGCGTGTTTTCTAGGAGATGTGGGAGTTATAGGATGTACCTCGAAAGTGATAGTCCCCATCAAACAGTTATGATTGTGTGTGAGTTAAAAGTTATTTACTCATATCTCAGATCGTCATAACATGTATACACATATGCAATCTTGCGATGTTTTTCACACACAACACGCAATATTCTTTGCTACTTTTGATACATGTGCAGGTACAATGTGATTTGGCCATCACAAGTGTTTACATATGCTAATGTATGCTCACTAAACTGTCATAACTTGTTTTTGAAATATAAAATTGGTTAGACTTGTTTAGTGTGTGTGTGTGTTTTGCATGATCTTTGTGCTTAATTTCTTGTTGAGAGATGTTTTGAGAGGTTTATATGTTGAGTGGATTTGTTGGTAGAGATGTGTGTTGGATTGCATTCATGTCTATGTTTTTCACTTCTCGAAAAACTCTTTTTACTGTGTCTCGACACCTTCCTCGACACCTCCTCGATACCTGGTCATCTGTCGAGCTTCTCAAGATTTTCTTATCGCAGTTTCGACACATCCTCGACACTTTGTGGATCGATCGAGAAAGTCTCTGTCCTCTCGATAGATTCTCGACACCTGTTGGATCGATCGAGATTCAATTGTGTTGTTTGTGTCTTCTTTCTCGACACCTGTCTCGATACCTTTTGGATCGATCGAGATTTCTTCTGTGTTCTCGATACCTTCTCGACACCTTCGCAATCGATCGAGCTTCGCGTATCTGAAATTCTCCTTGCATCTCGATACCTCTCGATACCTGCATCTGTCGAAGGCTTTTTCCTCGATACCTTCCTCGACAGCTTCCTCGATACCTCTCGACACCTCAGCTGTCGAGATTTACTGAAGGGTCTATATAAGGTTTGATCGCGATTCTGAATCATTTCACTCGATCTCTCTCGATCTCTCCGTGGCTGTTCATCTCCCTTTCACTCTCCTTTCACTCTAATCCTTCAACCCACTTGGATCTTGCTTATTTCTTGCTCGAATCACTTGGTAAGACCCCTTTTCTCTTCCTTTTTCATGCATTTCATGTTATGAAAACCTAGTTTTTGGGATTTTTCATAAAAATTTGGGGTTTTTCAAAATTATTGAGTTTTTACTGAAATTTTGGGTTGGGTTTGGACTTAAATGATTTCAAAATGTCATACATTGCATTTCATGTGCATTATAATGATATTTTCATACATTTAGATTTGAGTACTTTGTTTATATGCTGTTAGGAATGGATTGGGCTGAGCCCATGATGATATTTCTGTTTTGCATGTCACATGTTCATGCATTCCCATGCATACGTACTCTTTGTTCATATATCTGTCATATTTGAACTGATTTGGGACTTTTCTGTTTGTCTCCCTCTCTATCTCTTTCTCATTCTTTTACGTGAGTAGTGTCTATGGCACCCAAACGTAAATCTACTCCTGCTCGGAACCCTCTGCGTTCTGGAGCTTCTACTTCTTCTGATTCTGCTCCTTTTAACATTCGGTTCCGTGATGGAGATGCCCAAAAAGCATTTACTGAGAACTTTTCTAGACGAGGTGTTCATTCGGAACGCCAAGTCATTCTGGCGGACTTCGCCGACACTGACCTTCCTTCTGTCATTCACAGTAGGGGATGGGGGTCACTGTGTGACATCCCGGTCACTTGCCCTCTCGTGCTGATACAGGAGTTCTACTCCAACATCCACGGGATTGATCTTTCAGTACCTCATTTTTCCACTCGCGTTCGAGGTATGCGCATTCCTGTCACACCGCAACTTGTTGCGGAAGTGCTTAGGGTACCTAGGATAGAGTTTCCAGATTACCCCTCTTGTAAGCGTCTGAGGACTGTGTCCAAAGAAGAGCTCATTTCTGCTTTTTGTGAGCGCCCTGCTAATTGGGGTGAGCATCAGTTCACATCATGTAGGCCTTTTGCTAAAGGTCCTAGATTCATGAACATGGTGATGACTTTTGTTCTCCATCCTTTGTCTCACTATAACTCTATCACAGAGCCTCGTGCTCGATTTTTGCTCTCTCTTCTTGAGCACTTGACCATAGACTTCCCTTCTCACTTCATCCGGTCTATCTTAGAGGTTTATCTTGATTCGGCGTCCCGTGATAAGCTCATCTTTCCTTCTGCTATCACGCGGATTCTACGCCATTTTTCCGTTCCCTTTCCTGTGTCCGACCACTTCACACACATATCTGCCATAGATGTCGCTACCGTAAAACGTAGCGAGGCACAGTTTAGGTCGAGACAGCCTGGTGCCACTCCTCCCTCCCGTTCAACACCATCCAGATCAGCTCCATCTATATCTGCTCCTTCTTCCTCTTCGAGCGATGTATCCCTTGGTGATATCATGGCGCAGCTGCAGCGCATGGACACTCGTCTTGATACACTCTCTGCTGAGTTGTATCAAGTGAATGTTCGTGTGGGTCGTATTGCACGACGGCAGGCGACCATGGGTGGTTTTGCTCCAGAGGCTACTCCTTCACCACCTACTCTAGTAGCTTCAGATTCTGAGGATGATGATGATGATGATGTTGATGATGATGATGATGGAGATGCTAGCTCTGTCGATGAGATGTCTACATGACACTCTACCCTTTGTCACTCGTGACAAAAAGGGGGAGTAGTTTTGGGTTATGAGAGTAGTCATCTTAGGGGGAGAGTTAGTATAGGACATTTTTGGGACATTTTTGATAGGGGGAGTGTTGATACTTTTGAGGGATGTAGTGAGGTTTGATGTATCTTTTCTTTTCTTATCTTTTTAGATACATTGTTCTTGTATATGAGGTCTTGTGACCAGTTTTACATACATGGTACTTATTCTTTATTTATGTGGATGTATGTTTCTTTCACCTCTTTCTTCATGTGTTGTTTCTTTTCTATCTTTATACACATGTTCTTTATTTGTATGCAATCTATTTATTTCTGTTTCACACAAGATGCCTTGATAAGTTTTGTTTAAAGTGTTTCAGAAATACAGGTTGTCAAAGTCTACTTATCATAAGCTCTCTTCTTGCAAAGTTTTTCAAGAGTTTGTGTTAGGATAGATTTTATTGTATTCAACAAGTGAATATGAGTTGAGTGATTTATGACTTCTCTCATATGCTCATTTGTTTGTTGTGGTTTTGTCACGGATTGCCAAAGGGGGAGATTGTTAGGACATATGTGTTTCACATACTAAGAACATATGTCTTACTTATTTATGTAAATTGGCTAATCCTTTGACAAAACGCACTCTACTTGTAATTGGGTAGATCTAGGTGTTTTTAATACTTTAAGAAACAATGTTTCAAGGCAAATATTGAAGTCATCAAGTCTGTCCAAGAGAAAGCAAGTTGAAGTGCAGAATTTTTAAAGCTCGACACCTCTCGATAGCTACCTCGACACCTGCTATCTGTCGAGATTTAAAAAGTCAGAATTCCAAATCTGATTTTCTTGGGATCCGTGAATATGTTTTTGGGACTTCTTTTCTTCTAACCCTAAACATATAAAAGGATTATTTTAAGAGCCGTTTTGGGTGACACAAGTTGTATTATCATTGAGCAATCTCTGTTTATGCAAATTGTGCTCAACAGACGAAGTTCTTGACCTAGTTCATCTTCCATCAAGAAGTTGCTGTGTCTTTGCACCATAGGGTTTTGTAACCAAGCATCTTCCTGCTATTCATCACGTGGATGAATTGAAGAACTTTGCAGCCAACCTTTCTTCCTCAAGTTGGTGTTTCTGAAGTCGCGTACTGGGATCCGCGCATTGGTTAGTCACGTACTTGGGAGCCGTGCATCAAAGGTGGAAATTGTCACTATAGATCAAGTCCAATTGGGTATTGGGGTAAGGGTTCAACTGTAGGTTGGTAAGGTACTTGGGATTCCTTTCTTGTAACCGCTTGATTTGATAATAGTGGAGTTTCGGGAGTGGTGACTTGAAAATCACCCGGTGGGGTTTTTGCCGTTAGGGTTTTCCCCATTCGTAAACAAATCACCGTGTTATTTATTTTCCGCTGCATATTTAGTATTTGGTGATTTGTTTGTGCTTCCACAAAATTGCATGCTTAATTGGTTAATTAACAACTTGGCTAATTAATTAATTAATTAGGGTTTATCACAAGGGGTCATTCAGATTGTGACCTATCAGGAATGGTACCAAAGAGAAGAGAAAGAAAGAATGTATAGAAAATTAAAGAACAAAAGTTCAAGAAGACTTACAGAAGTAGTAAAGGTGTCCTCGGACAGGCTTTTGGTATTTATATGAGTTTAAGTGAGTTGAAAAAGGGTACAGGTTCAAAGTATATGCGCTAGGATGGAATGAATGCTAAGATGAAAAGAGAAGTTGATTTGAAAGGTATTTATATCAAGGAGCAAGCTAGAAGCAGGAAAATTTCCGCTCCATATCCCACAAAAACCTCAACCGTTGGATTTGTATCACACTGTAGAACATGGGGACATGAAGCCGTAAAAATTTAATGAGGAGCGCGTTTCGTGAGACGAAACAATAGGAGCTTGTCTTGGGCAGTTAAAAAGGTGTATTTGTGGGCAAGGATGGGATAAGACGGACACATATCAAATCTGGTGACATCGAAATCCTTCTTTCTTCCCGAGGATCCAGAAAGAAGAATCTCGAGGGGCTATTGTAGGGATATTGGGCCTGGGAGCCCATCGTTTGCTCATATTACGAGTTTGTGGCCCAATCCGAGTACAAGGGGTTGTCTGAGGATGAGGAATCTTATAGAGTGAATGTTGTATTAGTAAATAGAGGTTAACTTTGACCATAATGGCTCAAGGGATAGGCTGAGGATAAATTTGTCCTCGGCTAACCTATGCCGATGTCCAAAAAGTTTGTCAATCACTTGGAATGAAGTTCCAAGAAGTCTCGTCGGTGTTGATAAGCATTGAAAGAGTGATGAACAAGGCAATACCCTGAAATATCTAAAGGGGAAAGCTGCTACCTCTGCATTAAATGCACTGTAGCTAACACCCTGGCCGCATTAATGTGGAGGTGATACCTGAACAGTTAATTACAGCCTTAGAGCATTCGCATCAGTGTGTTTATTTTACACATCTATTTTTACACTAAAAACCTACTTTTTCTATTTTACACATTCACTTTTACAAAACACCCACATCAATTCATTTATTTTACAAGATATTCTAATAAAATATTCATTACACTCTATTTTTTTATTATTTCTTTTTACCTACCTGCCTTAAATACCCACGCCCTCTCTCTCTCTTCCCTTTTCTGGTTTCTTTCACGCTCTCACTCTCTCTCTCTCTATGCCCATCTCTCTGGTCTTCTCTTCCAAATCATCCGCCACAGCTCCGACCACCAAACGCCACCGATCCACCACCCTCCACCATCGAAGCTCCGCATCAACGATCTCCATAGCCTCGCATCACCGATCCACCACCAAATCACAAAACCCATCCGCCACAGCTCCGACCACCAAACGCCACCGATCCACCACCAAATTTCCACCACCAAAGCTCCGCATCACGGATCTCCACAGCCGCATCACCGATCCACCACCAAATCACAAAACCCATCCGCCACAGCTCCGACCACCAAACGCCATTGATCCACCACCAAATCTCCACCACCGAAGCTCCGCATCACCGATCTCCACAGCCGCATCACCGATCCACCACCAAATCACAAAACCCATCCGCCACAGCTCCGATCCGCATCGCCGATCTCCGATCTCTGTGTTTGTGTATCTCTGTGTTTTTTTTTTTAAGCAAGTGTATCTCTGTTGATTTGTCTGGATGTGTTTGTGTGTTGATTTGTCTGGTTGTGTGCATCTTAGGAAAAAAAGGGAGATGAGATACTGAGTTTGTTGAGCCGGAGAAGAGAGAGAAAAAAACGAGCGAACGGAAATGAATAAATTATTCTTTACACGAGTTACAGTAACCGTGTATATTTACACGGTTACTGTAGCTCGTGTAAAGAAATACACATTTTTATACAATTTTAGAAGAGCTAATGGAGTGCATTTTTGAGCAAAAATGTGTAAAAACTGAAGTTTTCATGATTTTACATGATTTTAAACACACTGATGCGAATGCTCTTACAGCTACTGCATGAAAACTAATGAAAGGGATGATGGGACAAGTATCCAGAAGAACTATCCAGCATGCACGTGTGAAGGGGGAAGAAAGGAGGAAGATGATATAAAAGGAAAGAAGAGCAACAAGAGAAGGGGATCGGAAATCACAAGAAGAAACATTGTAGCATTCAGGAACCAAACTTGTAACCCAACTTAAGAATAATATACCAAAATAGTGCACCTTGGACCTTGTCAAGGATTATTTTTCGTCAATAGAACCCTATTTCTTTTCATTCTCTTATCACCTGAATCGATTCCAGTGTTTATTTGATAAACTAAAGTCCAGTGTTTCCAACCCACTCTCTATAAATTTATTGTTTTGGGCTTTTTGGGCTTGAGTCCATCCACGCAGTGGGCTACGAGTTCAAATCTAGTCCTCACACCCATATTTTCCTAGATTTAAGTAGAGACAGAATTAAAGGACAACAAAGTAAAAATATATCTTTAACTCCTACTAAAACATTGCCTACAAAATAGGATCACTCTTCCACTAACCCATTTATTCAGAAAGAAACTTCACGTTTAAACTTTTCTCTTTCTTTATTTTTTTAATTGGCTGATTTTTTTTTAAACCCACATTAAAAAGTTTTTATTTTATTTTTTTTATTTTAGAAACCCACGTTAAAAAGTTACTAATTTTTTTGTGTAAAATTTAATAATTTGCATCAATTTTAATTTGGGATTACTACATTTTCTAATCACAAAAAAACTTAGGGGTGTGATGAGTGTTATGCGTTTGTACCAAATATTAAAATTATAATTGATGCAAATTATTAAATTTACCTAAAAAAATAGAAGAACCTCTGTGCATACACGTTTTACTTATGGTAGTTTTATTTTATTTTTTATTTTAAAAAGTTGTATTATTACTTGACTACTAATATGAGAGAGAAATGTGGAGGTGAGAAAAAAATAGTTTAGTGATTAAAAAAAATGGTACGTTTGTGGGGAAAAAAAGTAGTTTTATTTATTTATTTATTTTTTCAAAAAGAAGAAGTTGTATTAGTACTTGACAACTAACTTGAGAGAGAAATGTGGAGGTGGAAGAAAAAACTATTTTTTTTATTTAACTAAAAATTAGGAATTTTTAAATTACAAATTTTACATGTCTAACGCTATGATTTAAGCCTTAGAACTAGATAAATTTGAGGATATTTTAGGCATCTAAATTGAGAATCTCAAATAGAAAAAGCATCTTAAATAATAGTAGTAGTATAGATGAGAAAACGTATAAACCTCAAATTAGAATGAATGAAAAATTATGACACTATAAACAAAATAAATAATAAAAAGTCTCATCACATGCGTGAAACACATGTGATGAGGCTAGTAATCTTTAAGCCATAAGCGATTTTATTCCTTAAAATTTAAAGTGATAGCTTTTAATCATTTATAAAATCAAAGTAATATCTTTTAGTGCCTCTCTTATCAATTTTTAGTCTGACTGCATCATCTTCTTTTAAAGAGATTTAACCGATGTTGACGGAATGACTAAAAACGACTACTTTAAGTTTGTTAAGGACTAAAAACAATATCTATTAACTTCCTGAACTAAAATCACTCATACGCCAAAGTTTATAGTCCAACAATGTATTTTTGGACAAAATTGGGAAATGCCCCATTTGGGTAAAAATAGCAGCATAATGCCCTTTTCTCCAAACTATATAGGGAAATGCCCCTCTTTTGTAACTCGATTTTCTCAAAATCGAGTTAGGCCCTATAGTGGCGTTTTTTAGGAGCCTATAGTGACGTTTTTAAGACCTATAGTGGCGTTTTTTAACTCGATTTATAAGAAATCGAGTTATAGGTAAAAAAAATTAAAAAAATTGCCTATAACTCGATTTTATGGAAATCGAGTTACAAAACGTCACTATAGATCCTGAAAATGTCACTATAGGTCCTTAAAAACGCCGCTATAGGGCTCCAGAATTTTTTTTTTTATAACTCGATTTTGAGAAAATCGAGTTACAAAAGAGGGGCATTTCCCTATATAGTTTGGAGAAAATGGCATTATGCTGCTATTTTTACCCAAATGGGGCATTTCCCAATTTTGTCCTGTATTTTTCCCAAAAACTTTTAGAAGTGTAAATAGTTTTCAATCATTTGTTCACAATTAATATAAGAAATCTAAAGGGTTTCTAAGTATATTTTGATTGAAGTCTAAAGACGATATCTGCACATCCATTAGCCACTTAGTAGATGTGATGTAGATTGTAACGCTCAAGCCTCCCCATTAAGCACCTACACTAATCCACAATAGGTCTAAAAAAAAGTCGTTATTGATCTTGCTTGATTCAATAAGTTCAATAATTGTCAATGAGTCAAGTTCTATTTCAAAGCGGCTTATACCCATGTCTAAAGTCATACCTAACCCATTTTTGAGAGCCCTCAGCTTAGGAAGGCTTGTTGTGACACCAAATGCCCATGAAAACCCTTTTGACCACATACCTGACGTCCCTTTTGCCATACCTAAAAGCTAAAACCAACCCAAAATAAAATTCTTATTTTGGGTTAAACGGGTTGGGTTAAACGAGTTGAAACTATAAACTTAAATCCAACCTAACTCGAGACCCAAAATAAAATTCTAACTCACAAATACCAACCAAGATGTTAAGTTGGGTTGGGTCAGTTTCATTGAGTTGGTGAGTTGGAAGCACACCTAAACTTTAAAATATGATTTTCCTAACCCAGCAATAGGGTGTTAATAACTTAATATTGGGCTAAAATGAGAACCACTCAAAACTTTGCAAACTCAATTATATTATAAAATTCTCTCAAAAAAAATTATATTATAAAAATTATTCTATAAAATCTATAGTACCTCTAACATTTTTAATAGTTCTCTTTACTGTCATTCTTGCCACTTCAGTGTCACAAAATTAAAAATGGAGTCTTCAATGTTCAATCACGATTTAAAAAAAACACTACATTCCCAAATAAGAACAGCTCATCAAATATGTATCAAATTCGATAAATTATAAGCATCGATGGGATAATGCCGTATGTACCCAATGGATTGAAGCATTTTGGTAATATTAAATTTGGACATGCGTTACCATGATCGGATTGAAGCATGTCAATAGCTTTCACCCTCCGGCCTCCGACTTATTCTAGCCCCATATGTGAATGAAGATAAGAAAAACAAAAAGATAATACATGCAGCTAATTGAATTATTATGTATTCCAATAAAATGGATGAGTTGTATCTTTTTCACTAAACACCCCCAAGGCCTACTTTTTTTTTAAAAATTTTTTTTTTCAAGGATGAGCAGTATCTTTGATGACAACTGTATGTTGTCATAAGAAGTGGGCCTCCTACATCAACTCAAGAAATAAATATTAAAAAAAAAAAAAAAAAAAAACCTAAAAAAAAAAACACGTTGACATTAGGCAAACCCCTACGTTATGATTTCTTTAGAATATATAGAAGTATTAGCAATAATTTTGAATATTGTACATATTGTGGCATTAGGTAGATGGAAAATACTATTACATATTGTGGCATTTAGGTAGATGGAAAATACTGATAAAGCAAGCAAGGACTTGAGACCTGAGGAGCATTGTAGTTTGAAGTTGAAAGAAGAAGAACCCAACGGCAATTGCAGAGAGAGTCCAGGTGATAACCGTTGATAACTGTCCTCCCTTAAAATCCGGAAGTAGTTGCAGAGCTGGCAAGATTCAGTTATGATAGAACCTTTAGAAGGTTTCATATTGTATCTATTCATGAAGGCTATATAAGTAGTGGTTAGTGTAATGTATCTTTTAAGCTTGTAAAAACACTTCCTCTATTTTGATTTAATCAATAGAGTTCTCTTTTCTCTCTTTCTCTCTCTCCGCCATTGTTGTTCATTTGCAAGCTCAAAACTTCACATGGTATCAGAGCCATAGATCCATGGCCTCAACAACAGCACCTACAGACTCTACTCAATCCACTCACACCATACCTGTTCCTCCAACCACTACACAAACAAATTCCATACAATCTCCATTACTGTTACTCTCCAACATGTCAAATCTCATGTCAATTAAGCTAGATTACACTAACTACATACCCTGGAAGCACCAATTGATTACTATACTGGAGGCGTACTCTCTGATTGAACACATCGATGGTACTGAACAAAGGCCATCTCCTTTTGTTCTTGATGCTACAGGAAATCCAACTTCAGTTGTGAATCCTAATTTCCACGCTTGGAAAATCAGGGATAAAGCTTTGCTTTCCTTGATAAATTCAACTCTTACTCCACAAGTCTTCTCACTTGTTGTTGGAGTTATGAGTTCAAGAGAGGTCTGGAATACTCTAGAACAGAGGTTCACCTCTACATCAAGAGCAAACATCTTGAATCTCAAGCTTGAGCTTCAGAGTCTCAAGAAAGGTAGTGATTCAGTGAATACATTTTTACAGAAGATTAAGATTGCTCATGATAAGCTGCTCGCTGTAGGAGTGATTGTAGACAATGAAGAGTTGATTTGTATTGTACTAAGAGGTCTTCCTAAAGAATTTGCTCATTTCTGCTCAGCAATTCGAATTAGGAGTGAACCTATTACATATGAGCAACTTGCTATTATGTTGCACAGTGAAGAACAAGCAATGAAGGACAATTCAAAATCATTCTCTCATTCACTAGCTATGTTTGCTTCTAATAGCAAAATCTGGTAGCACCTCTCAGAATCAGTCTCAGAATCATAATTCTGGAAGAGGACGGGGAAGAAATAACTATGGTAGAGGAAGAGGAGGTGGTAGGTACAACCACAATGGTGTTCAACATCAACATCAACATTTCTCCTCTCAACCACATCAGAATTTTCATCAGAATTTTCAATCACATCAGAATTTTGCTCAGAACTTCTCTCCTCCAAACTATCAGAATCAGAATGCTTCATAGAATTTCAAGTCTGATCATCCATCATGCCAAATCTGTGGAAAATCAGGTCATCAAGCCTTGGACTGTTACCACAGGATGGACTTTGCTTATCAAGGAAAGAATCCTCCCACTAAACTAGCTGCTATGGCAAGTGTATCTAATGCAGCCATCACCAACAATCAAGATCCTTGGCTTGCAGACTCAGGTACTTCTGATCATCTAACTGCCAATCTCAATAACCTTGCAATCCAATCTCAATACACAGGACCTGAACAAGTTACTGTGGGAAGTGGACAAACCCTTCCAATCAATCACATAGGTAACACAACTCTTCCTACCAAATATCACAATTTCATATTAAAAGATGTTTTTCATGTCCCTAGAATAGCAATGAATTTACTTTCTGTTCACAAGTTCTGTCTTCAAAACAATTGCTCTTGTCATTTTGATGCTCATGAACTTAAAATTCAGGATATTCCTACGGGGAGACTCCTCTACAAGGGCTTGAGTGAGAATGGTGTTTATCCAATCTACTCCCAACACCTCCTCAAGCCTTCTGTCTTCAAATCTGCACCTCAATGTCAGCATACTCAGTCTGCACAAGCCTCTCCTTTTCCTTCTGGTTTTCATGTAAATAGAGTTAATAAGTGGCTGCTGTGGCATAATAGGCTAGGACATCCTAGTAATAAAGTACTTAGTACTGTTTTAGCCTCTGTTGATGTATCTTGTACCCCACCATCCAGTGATTCTTTCACTCATTGTAAGCATTGTCTTCAAGGAAAAATGCATCAACTTCCTTTCAATAAATCTGAATTTCAAGCTACCAAGCCTCTTGAATTAGTCCATACTGATGTATGGGGTCCTGCCCCGGTTACATCTGTCAATGATTTCAAGTATTATGTTGTTTTTGTTGATGAATATTCCAAATTTACTTGGTTATTTCTCTTAAGACTTAAATCTGATGTCTTTGAGGTTTTTAAGCATTTTAAAGCCACTGTTGAGAACCAACTTAATACCAATATCAAAGTATTAAGGTCTGATAGAGGTGGTGAATTTACTTCTAATGCCTTTAAACACTTTTGTTCCTCTAATGGCATTATTCATCAACTTTCTTGCCCACACACTCCTCAACAGAATGGAGTTGCTGAGAGGAAGCACAGACACTTAGTTGAATGTGCTCTTACCTTATTATCACACTCCAAGTTACCCTTATCTTACTGGTCCTATGCCATATCCACAGCAGTCCACATTATTAATAGACTACCTACTCCTATTCTTAAGCATTCCTCACCTTGGGAGCTGCTATTCTTAACCAGACCTGATATTTCACATCTAAGGTCCTTTGGCTGTACTTGTTTTCCCCTTCTCAAGCCTTATAACAGTCACAAACTCCAACCTCATACCACTTCCTGCATTTTCCTTGGTTATCCTGCATATACCAAAGGGTATATTTGTTTGGACCCTTCTACTTCTCGGATATATATATCTAGACATGTCCTTTTCAATGAGACTGAATTTTTGTTGTCTCATGCTTTGTCCAATGGTCCAAACTCCACTCCTTTATCTACACAGTCCCCCATTTCTTCTGCTCAGCCCATCTTTCCTTTACTTTCTCAATTTCTTATGCCTGAGCACTCCACTTCTGCCCACTCCTCAACCCTCTGCCCAACTTCTTCCACCTCTCATATGTCTTCATCTAGTCTTCAGTCTACTTCCATGCCCACTACTGATATGTCCCTTTCAAATTCCCCTTCTACAACCTCATCACCTGTTTCTCAGCCTCATGTCAATCCTGTGTCAGGTCTGCCTTCTTCAGTCTCCCCACCTCATCCCATCACTTCTATTACTATTCCTTCCCATGTCTCACCCTTAGTAATTCCCCAAGTCCCTTCAGTCTCTTCTGTTCAGGTTCCTTCTGTCACAAATGTTCATCCTATGGTTACAAGGTCCAAAGATGGCATTTTTAAGCCTAAGGCACTTGCTGCCACTGCTGTATCTGCTGATTCCAAGCCTGTGCTCAAGCCTGCCAAGCCCAAGAAGTTACCTTCAGTTCCTAAGCCTGATTATACTCTCACTGAACCTTCTTCCTACAAGGTTGCTTCACAGTATCCTCAGTGGTGTTCTGCTATGGATGAGGAGTTTGCTGCTCTTCAGAGGCAAGGCACATGGTCTTTAGTTCCACCTTCTCCCACTCAGAATGTGGTTGGCTGCAGGTGGGTGTTTAAACTAAAGCTGAATAGTGATGGGAGCATAAATAGGTACAAAGCCAGACTGGTGGCAAAGGGGTTTCATCAGCAATATGGTGTTGATTTTGAAGAAACTTTCAGCCCAGTTGTAAAACCCCCAACTGTCAGAATCATCCTTTCTCTTGCAGTTCAGTTTAACTGGCCTTTAAGGCAATTGGATGTTAGGAATGCATTTCTCCATGGCTTATTGAGAGAAGAAGTTTATATGGTGCAACCACCTGGTTATGTTGATCCCTCTTCTCCAAATCATGTTTGCAGGCTTTGGAAGTCTTTGTATGGACTCAAACAAGCTCCAAGAGCTTGGTTTGATAGATTTTCCACTCAGCTCTTGCATTTGGGATTTCAGGCTTCTCTTGCTGATTCTTCTTTATTCATTCTCAGACAAGGCAAGCTTGTGGTCTATTTGCTGGTTTATGTGGATGATATAGTGCTTACAGGAAACAGCCCTCAATTTTTGAACTCACTGATTACTCAATTAAGTGAGGCCTTTGAACTTAAGGATTTAGGTCCTCTTCACTACTTTCTTGGGCTTCAGATCACCAGGTCCTCCAAGGGTTTGTTTCTTAATCAGACTAAATATGCTCAGGATTTGATTCTAAAGCATCATATGTTCTCTTCCAAGCCTGCCAAAACTCCTTGTGCTCCTCATATCAGGTTGGTTCCTAATGAAGGGTCTTTTCTTTCCAGCCCTCATGAGTATAGAAGTTTGGTTGGCTCCCTTCACTACTTAACATTCACCAGGCCTGACCTCAGCTTTGTTGTCCATCAAGTTTGTCAGTTTATGTCATTTCCCACTGACATTCACTTGGTTGCAGCTAAGCGCATCCTCAGATACCTTAATGGCACCTTCAATGTTGGGATATTTCTTCAACCTGGTCCAATTTCTCTTTCTGCATTTTCAGACTCTGATTGGGCTGGTGACCCCTATGATAGGCGTTCTACCACTGGCTTCATTGCTTATCTGGGTTACAATCCCATTACTTGGAGTGCTAAGAAGCAAGAAACTGTCTCCAGGTCTTCTACTGAGTCTGAATATAGAGCTTTGGCCTCCACTGCTGCTGAGCTCTCTTGGCTTCGTCAAGTATTGAAGGACCTGGGTCTTTTTCTTCCTTCTCCTCCCAAATTGTGGTGTGACAATGTATCTGCCTTGGCCATTGCTTCAAATCCTGTGTTTCATGCTCGTACAAAGCATGTTGAAGTCGATTATCATTTTGTTCGAGAGCGAGTTTTACGCAAGGATCTCCAGGTCAAGTACATTGCCACTGGCGATCAACTTGCTGATATTTTTACCAAGAGTCTTTCTTCTTCTCGGTTTGTATTTCTTCGCTCCAAAATCATGGTGTCTCTAGCCCCCATGGTTTTGAGGAGGGATGATAAAGCAAGCAAGGACTTGAGACTTGAGGAGCATTGTAGTTTGAAGTTGAAAGAAGAACCCAACGGCAATTGTAGAGAGAGTCCAGGTGATAACCGTTGATAACTGTCCTCCCTTAAAATCCGGAAGTAGTTGCAGAGCTGGCAAGATTCAGTTCTGATAGAACCTTTAGAAGGTTTCAGATTGTATCTATTCATGAAGGCTATATAAGTAGTGGTTAGTGTAATGTATCTTTTAAGCTTGTAAAAACACTTCCTCTGTTTTGATTTAATCAATAGAGTTCTCTTTTCTCTCTTTCTCTCTCTCCGCCATTGTTGTTCACCATTGTTGTTCATTTGCAAGCTCAAAACTTCACAAATACTATCTCTATCACAACTTCATATGTCATGGTATTGGCTCCCAACATAGAATAATTCGACCGCATATAAGAGAGTAAAGAAGAGATACAAATTCATTATATTCAAGGTTTTCAAACCTGGACCGTTCATTGAACCGTAAAAGGGAGAGGTTCAAGGTTTTTGAAGTTGAACCGGGGTCGAACCGTGATGATGTCATAATTAATTTAATAATTAATTAAAGCCTAAATATAAATATTAAATTTATAAAACTAGCAAAATTGACTAACATATCTATATATGTGAGGAAAATTTAATGATTTTCAAGAATATATTTAATGATTAAATAAGAAAGTTAATAAAATAAAATAATAACCATGAAAACATTAAAATTTATGATTAATTTTTGAAGTAAAGTTGAATATATTTGAAGGATTTTAATTATAATTTTTTTATATTCCTTGAAAGAGATGGATAATTTAATTAAGTAGAATAGAATTGTGTTAAGTTGTTTTTATAAAAAAAAAGAAAAAAAAGAAAAAAAAAGAAAAAAAAGAAAAAAGAAAAAAAATTGCATTAAGTTTACTTCAAGTATTTTTTTTGTTATTGCTGAGCACCAACTTGCAAGCTTGGCTGAGTGGTTAGGCTCCAGCTGCATATCTGACCGTGCCTGGGTTCTAATCCTGGTAAGAGCATTTTCGAATTTTTTCTTATTTAAGAGGCATGCTTGAAACGGGGTTGGACCGTCCGGTCCGGTCCGGGTTTGAAAACTATGATTATATTTAGGTGTATTCAAGGAAATCATAAGAGAGTAAAGAAGGGATGCAATGTCATTATATTTAGGTGTATTCAAGGAAATCAAGTTGTATTCAAGGAAATCAAGTTCCTTGGGAACAGTAAGTTCTAAGACTCTTGTCGTTTAATAAGTTTAGGGTTTTAATCTCATTTATATCAAAAATCAATTGATATCTTATCTTATTGTTGAAAAAGTTAAGTCTCTTGTCTGATGATAAAAAACAATCATCACTGATTGGTAAAGAGTCTTATCATCAAATAAGAAATTCATGGTTCAAAGACCACCTATACTAAAAAACAATTGATGTTTTGGTAAGAGCAATTGTCATCGATTGGTAAAGTATTTTATCATCGAATAAAAGATCTATGGTTCAAATCTCGTTTACATCAAATATTATCACACACACACACACACACTCTCTCTCTCTCTCTCTCTCTCTCTCTCTCTCTCTCTATTATAATTAATTCAGACTTTCTCTCTCTTTATTATTCTCATCTCAACATTTTTAATTTCCATTTTATCTGTTATTAGTCCTTTTTTCCCCCTTTTCTCTTTGTTAGTACAAAGAAATTGTAATACTTCATGTATTTGCGATATATTCAAGTTATCTATTTATTAAATTTTGTATAATTTAAATTTCTTAATGACCACTCTACAAAAAATTCCTAAAGCCACCACTAATAAAAATATTTTATTTAAGCTAATATATTGGACTAATGTACTTATACTAATACTTGGGCATATAAATATGTGGATTTTAAATTAAATGATTATAAACATATAAATAAATATATATTTACATTATATATATATATATATTGGTTTTTTTTTAGGGGATATATATATATATATATATATATAGGTAACAACTAAATGGTACACTGGTATTAACTAGTATCAAAAAATTTTATTTCCCTAATTAGACTGAAATGACCTCCATTATAAAACTGACTCCTAAGTTTTGGTTTTTTTTTTTTTTTTTTTTTTGAGAAACAACCCTGTGATTTTATTAAGCTGAAGGCAAATCTGCCTGGTACATTTCAAAACAAAAAGACGAAACATCCTCCATCAAAATAGAAAAACCTGTGACATGTCGTGCATGCTTAGCAAGGTTATGAGCTACACTATTTCCTTCCCTACCAACATGCTGAAATTTTACATTAGTGAGCTGATTAGCCAAGTCAAGTGCCTCTTTTATGAGAAAGCCGAATGGAGCAAAGCTTGGAACCTGCTCTGTTAAGCCTCGAATGACAATGCTGGAGTCGCTTTCAAAAATAACTCTGTCAAGACCAATTTCTGCCGCAAGTTCCACTGCCCGTGTGGCTGCCACTGCTTCCATCTCCACCACCGAGCTAGCCAACTGAGTATTTTGAGTTAGAGCAGCCATTGCAAGTCCTTGGCTGTCACGGATTATCACTCCAAGACCAGCCTTGCCAACATCATCAAAGATTGCTGCATCAAAGTTAGCCTTATACCAGTTTGGAGGAGGAGGAATCCATCTTGCCCGCTGTCTGGTTGGCGGAGCTGCTAAAGAATGTCATGGTTGTGCAACTCGGTATTCAACTAACGCCTCATAAGCTCTCTGCGCAATCAGATTTAAGGGGAAACCTGGTGGAGCTGATCTGACATTATTTCTCCAGAACCAAATTGTCCAAGTCTGCATAGCAAACAACTCGGCACTACATCCTAACTTAAAAACATGGCTGATCAGATGGCTAAACTCTGGGAAGACGTTTTGGCCTCTAAAACTCCATTGAGGGTCTTCGTTCCACACTTGTGCAAGGGCCGGACAAGACCACAAGGCATGGATAACATCCTCATCGTGTTGGGCATAGAGAGAACACTTTGAATCTTCCACCACGCAGCAGCGCTTCAGATTATTCAAAGTTGGAATAGCGTTTTTGCAGGCCCTCCAAAGAAAATTTCTGACCTTGCATGGCACTGATAAGCTCCAAATTCTCTTCCAAAGTGGTTTCATCAACTCGGCTTGGGAAGGGGACTGCGAGTTCACCAACTGAGCTTTTGTCTAGAGGAAGTAATAACCTGACTTTGTGGTGTATTGACCGGACTGTACATACGGCCAAAAGATAGAGTCCTCAGAGACGGTGCGGTTAGAGGGATTTTTACAATCTGGTCTGATTCCATCTGGCTAAAGATATTAGGCAGCAGCTGAGAATTTCATTGGCGAGTTGAGGGATTAATTAGATAACTCACCTTGGCATCTTGTAGTTCAGCTGTGAGGGGGCATTAGAGGCTTGGGCTTTGCAAAGAAGGCAGCCATTTATCCCCCCAAAGCTTAATAGATTCTCCATTGCCCACTCTCCACTTCGCTTCTCGCCTTATAACCTCCCTACCTTTCAAAATACTCCTCCAAGCATACGACCCTCCATAGCCCTCCTTAGCTTCCAAAATAGAACAATTTGGAAAGAACTTGGACTTAAACACTTTGTAAAACAAAGAATTTGTGTTGTGCAGCAACCTCCATGTCTGTTTGGCCAAAAGAGCATCGTTAAATAATGATAACTCCTTAAAACCCATACCACCTTCTGATTTTGGCTCACACATTTTTTCCCACTTTACCCAATGTATTTTCCTACGATCTCCCCTTTGTCCCCACCAAAAGCCACGAATGAGTTTTTCAATTTCATTACAAAGACCAAGGGGGAGCTTGAAACAACACATGGAATATGTTGGGATAGCTTGGACCACGGCCTTAATCAAAACCTCTCGCCCCGCTTGTGATAGTAGACTTTCTTCCTAACCTTGAAGCTTCCTCCAAACCCTCTCCTTAATGTAATCAAAGCTTGCCCTTTTACTCTTCCCTACAAATGACGGCAACCCCAAGTATTTCTCATATTGCACAATTTTCGGAACCCCTAAAGCTTCTTTGATATCATGCCTCATGTTTGGAGTGGTGGATTTGCTAAAGAAGATTGATGTTTTGTCTTTATTAATTTGCTGCCCAGACATGCTTTCATAGGAGGCAAGAAGATCAAGCACCTTTTGACATTCATTTATATTAGACCTGTAAAACAATAAGCTATCATCCGCAAAAAGCAAATGCGTTAGTTTTGGACTTCGTCTACTCAAAGCAAACCCATGTATGGAACCCTCACTTTCCGCCTTCAATATTAAACTATTAAGGCCTTCCGTACACAACAAAAATAAGAAGGGGGATAGAGGGTCGCCTTGGCGAATTCCCCTTGTTGGTTTAATCAATCCCTTCGGTTCACCATTTACCAACACCGAATATGAGACTGTTTTTACACACTCCATCATAAGGCCCATCCACCTTTCATTAAACCCCAAAATTCTCATCACATCCTCCAAAAAACACCACTCCACCCTATCATACGCCTTGCTCATGTCTAATTTCAATGCCATGTAACCAGATTTTTTGGAATTATGATTATTCATGCTATGCAATGTTTCAAAAGCCACAAGAATGTTATCGGAGATCAAACGGTTTTTTGTAAAGGCACTTTGGTGTTCAGTTATGATTGAGGGTAGGATTTTTTTTAACCTATTAGCAAGGACCTTTGAAAAGATTTTATAAAGGACATTACAAAGGCTAATGGGGCGGTAATCAATGACAGCTATAGGATTTTTTTTTTTTTGGTATTAAGGTTATGAAAGTATGGTTTAGGGGATGGGGGATTGTGGCTGAATTTAGGTAAGACAATATGGTTTTAGTGACATCATTACCAACAAGATTCCAATAATTTTGGTAGAAAAGAGGGGGGGCATGCCATCGGGACCAGGGGCTTTTAACGGAGCCATTTGTTTCAGTGCAACTTCTACCTCCCACGCCATGAACTCTTGTGACAGTTGGACATTCATATCATCAGTTACCACCTTCACCATTGAATTGAGGCCCAAAGTCGGATTGGAGGATTCAAAAAGGTGTTGATATTAGGTAGTAAAAGTTTCAGCAATTCCCTCGGGTTGAGTAATCCATGCACCAGAAAAATCTTTGACCCCCAAAATCTTATTCTTGCGGTGCCTTTGAGTAGCCCTAGTATGGAAATACCTAGAGTTTTTGTCTCCATCAACCAGCCAAAACGCTTTTGCTCGCTGCCTCCACATCAAATTTTCCTTCATCAACAATTCATTGATCTCCTGTTTCAATCCCCTCACTCGGTCATTTCTCCCTCCAAGTATTGCTTGTTGTTCGGCCTGAAGCAAGCTCTTCCTTTTGTCAATCAATTGTCTCCTCACATGGCCAAAGTTCTTACGGCTCCACTGTGTTAACTCCGCCCCACATTTCTCTATTTTTTTTTATCACTTGTCTTTCGGCTTCACAAGGGAAAGAGCATCTCCACACAGCTTCAATAACCCTTCCACACCCCTTATTGGACATCCACATCTCTTCAAAGCGAAATGGCTTAGAACTTGGCAGAGGGTCAATACCACAAGGAGCAATCCATAATGGAGAATGATCCGAGGTATTGCATGTGAGATGAACAACCTTGGTGCCAGCAAAGTGGTTGAGCCAATCTGTTGTGCATAAGGCTCTATCTAATCTCTCCCAAATTGAATAACCTGAATTGTAATGCTTACTCCAAGTAAACCTTGAACCCGTATACCCTAGATCAACAAAACCACACGCATCAATTGCCTCACGGAACAATTGCATTTGATTGTGACTTCTTCTATTACCCCTCAATTTTTCATCTCCTCTTACCAACTCGTTGAAATCCCCCGCACACAGCCACGGACTCTGAAATTTCCTTTTTAAAGTACGTAGCAAATCCCAAGACTCATACTGCTTTTGAGTATCCGGTTCACCATAAAACCCCGTGAAGCGCCATTCGGATTCTTAGCTCTTATCTATGATCACATCAATATGGTTTTTATCCGACCCCTCCATTGAAACATCTATTGTTGATCTCCAAAATAAAACTAAACCTCCACCTCTACTTGTTCGTGGTGATACAAACATGTGTTCAAACTGAATTTTCCTTTTCACATCTTTTAGCCTTGCTTCATCTGCCCATGTTTCGGCTAAAAACACGACAGAGGGATCTTTTGCCCACACCATCTCTGCAAGCTCGTTAACTCTACATAGGTTCCCAAGCCCACGATAGTTCCAAACTAAGCAACTCATTGTGTTTGGTGGGGCTGATTATCAGCCTCCACCATTGAAAAAAGCTTGTCACTCTCATCTTTTGAAACCCGCCTGTGTTTGCAAGGTAACTCTAGATGACCATCACTACTCCTCTTCCCACAAATCTTTCCCCCCTCTTCTGTATGGTCCACGGATTTTGAGTGATTCACCCTAGGGATTTGCTTTTTTGTTCTTAGGTTGCTACTGGTAGCAACCTTCAAATTGGATGAAGGCGTTTTTTTCCGTGTTGCCCTAATTCCAATTGGCCGTGTTGCTTGCTTGTCGGCTGAGCTGGCATGTTGAACAGGGAAAGGAATATCCTCATTTAATGCCGACTCCTTAAATTGACTTAAATCAGAATAAGTATAGTCAATTCCCGTTACACCCTCATTAAACCCCTTGATTGGAATTTCAAAAAGTTCAGACGTTAGCATCTGATTTGGGAAAGACTTTATAGCACTATTATCTTCCTCAATTATAGGAGCATTAATAGGGTCAGAACTGATTAGGAAAGACTCCAAATCTGCCTCACCCCTGGATCAACATGTAATACCTTAGCCTCATTAAGTTCACCATGCGTTATGCCATTAACACCCTCATCACTGCTTCTATTCGTTGCCAAGGACGTTTGATTCACCTCCACCGGACCACCATTACCCGTCTGCCCCTCCGCCACACCTGGAATTGAATTAGAGACCTGAGCCGTGGACTGAACTCTGGCCTTACTTCGTTCATAGTAACCAGGGACGTAAATCACGTCCTTGCCTATTGATGTATACGGGGTCGCCTTCAATGAAGAATCAAATTGTTGTTGCTCTGGTGTAAGCGTACCTTTACTAGCAATCCATAATTCACAATTCTTATCACTGTGATTCAGCTGTCCACACCAAAAGCAAATGTTGGGCAGCCACTCATACTTGAACTTCACCCACACTTTTTCTCCATTCTCCATTGTAATTAACCGTCCACGGCATAGAGGGAGGGAGATATCTATGAGTACGCGGACTCGTATGAAAAGACCACCATCATCATCCACTGCCCCTGCCGATTTTTGCACCTCACCAACTACTTCACAGATATCTTCAGCCACTCGTCTATTCATGTAACGAACAGGAATATCGTGAACTTGGACCCAGAATAGGGTCGTTTTGAAAATCAAGTCACGAACAGGAACATCAGAATTGTATCTTTGCAGCATGACTAAGTGCTTGTCAAAGCTCCATGGCTGATTCTGCAAAATTCTATCCACATCACCCAGATTGTCAAAAACAAATAAAACTCTCTGCTCCTTATGGTTTCAAATTTTGAAACCATTGGTAAACCTCCAAAGCTGTTTGAAAGTCCTCGCCATTGCTTCCATATTCAAAAATCGAGGGGTTAAGAAATGTGCTGCTAAAAGAAATTCCCCCGATTGTTGGTCACGTTGAAGAACAAAACCTGTTGTCTCCCTCTCAGACAAGGAGAAAGTACTCCACTTTGCAGCCAAATCCTCCATGATACTGTTTTGAGAGAAGACCTCCAACTTAGTATTTCCCTAATCCCTCAAAAGAAAAACCCACAAGCTCTAATGACAAACTTGTTGCCTTTAGAGAACAAAACTCTCCTTCCTAGAAGGGACAAAACACTTCTACTGCCGTTTGAAAAGAGAGAGAGCTCACTCACCTAACAACAGAGAAACTTTTTTACAAAACTTATCGATCACAACTGGGAATTAATCGTGTTTTTCATTCTAGGTTTATTATTATCATTTTAATACTACTTTATTTGAGATCCATAAGTTTGACAGCAGTCCATTAATAAATTGTAGTTCCTAAGTTTTGGTTTGGTGATAAAGATCAATCGTCATGTCATAGATTTAATTCTATCATATCTATATATTAAAAAAAGTTCCTTGGAACATGACACCAGCTGACCTCATTCTAGATTTAAATCTTAAAATTCTTCATTAAAAATATTTAGGAGTTTAGGAGTACATAACTCTTAACTCATTCTATTTTAAGTTTAGGACTACATAACTCTTTAACGCATTCTAATAAAATAGAATTAAGCCTCTCTAACCTTGCAATGCATCGAATGTGCACTGTAACTTGGAGATGGAGAGACGATATATAAATTCTTTATTCGACATAAAGACGTTACTCTTATCAAATAACAGGTGTAAACAAAAAGGTTATGAGAACCGTTGACCTCCAAAAGCTTGCAGACAAATGCTGAAGTACCCATAATCTTACTTGCAAGTTGCAACCAAATAAGCATAATGAGTCACATGCAATGCCCCATTGGCCTCTCTTTACTTGCAACCAAATAAAACTTCCTTTAATTAAAATTCAACGAATAATCTCTCTCTCTTCCTCTCTCTATCTCATGCGTTAGTTGACTTTTTAAACAAACCAAATAACAATTTTTCTAGCCATTGCCATGGCTGACCAAATCAATACTCATATAATCTCCTTTTCCAATCCCTGCAGCTTCCTTCTTCCTCAAGGAGATGAATAGCACAGCAGATTCTGGTGGACTTTTTAACAACATTGGAGGATTTGGCTATGGAATTGGAGTTTCAATTGGAATCCTTCTGCTGATCACTACTATCACTCTGGCTTCCTATTTCTGCACCCGAACTGACCTGCAGACAATGGCCCCAGCAACTCAAAGGACTCTTCCTCAACACCCAATTGAAACTCATGATTATGTCGTCGATGTAGGCCTCGATGAGGCCACCATCCTGAGTTATCCAAAGCTGCTTTACTCGGAGGCCAAGCTTAAGAAGACAGACTCCACCGCGACATGCTGCTCGATTTGTTTAGCAGATTACAAGAGTACTGATATGCTTCGCCTGCTGCCTGATTGTGGGCACCTCTTCCATCTCAAGTGTGTTGATCCATGGTTGCGGCTGAACCCCACTTGTCCAGTCTGTAGAACATCTCCATTGCCAACGCCACTCTCGACACCTCTGGCCGAGGTAGTTCCATTGGCAAGCAGAAGGGATTGATATTTGGTGGCTACAATGAGAGGAGATTGTATATTATGAAATTTTTTTTTTTTTTTTCTTTGGGTAGCCTTTAATCTAATTCTATATCATATAGTTTTTTTTTTTGAGAAACAATTCTATATCATATAGTGATTGAAATTTGTGTCGCTGAGTCCAGGAATTTATGTATATGGTCTGGAAATGAATTTTTTTGTGTTTTACTTGGAGCAGGAATGGCAGTAGTATAAAACTGGCATTCTAAACAGACTTGCAATGCATAGAGATAAACAGGATGCATAGGCCAGCAGTTTGGGCAAGAGCCAGAAATGTAAAATCAAGGGGAAATTGCATTCAGATGCATACATTTAATTATGAGAAATCCTATGTCTACAACATTTCTACAACATTTCCTAAGTGGCAGGTTGTTATTGGTTGTTATTGTTGGGGCAAAAAAGTAATCTTAGTGTTAGTTTCAAATTTGAACCAATAACAACTAACCACCTGTGATTTGTTGTAAAATTGTTGTAGACGTAGCATCTCTCTTTAATTATTACTAAAACGTAACCACAATATTGTAGAAAGAAGAATGTAAAACGAATTCATAGCTTCAAGTCTAAGATTTTATGACGCTCTGAGACCCCACAACATGTCCCAAAGAATATCTTTCTAGCAAAATTTTGGAATAATTCCTAAACGGCCAAACTATGTTCTTTTGAGGCCTGCTCTTCATATAAAGAATTTCATCAATTTCCACCTCCCCCCATTTGAGTAATTTCTGCACACTTTCTTTGATTTGATGACAAATCCTGGAATATCTTCCCTAATCTATTTACAATATTCACAACCTGAAAACTTAAGAGACAATCCATTGTCTTGTTAAGAAGATGGCTACTTCAGATTTTAATAACAGAGTCCTCTTCAACTTGAAGAACAGAAGAAGTCTATTTAGCTTTGCTGGAGTTCAAAAAATGTTCTAGGACATAATTGACTTGAAGTAACATTGATTTCTTTCAAGCTTTCTTTAAACATGAGTTGAACACATCGAAATAATCCCCTACAAAACAAACGCAATCTCTTTCAATCCACTTGGTCTAGAAATGAAAATAGCTGCCTCCCACCTAATAAAGCCTCCATAGTCAAACATAATCAACACAAGATCTAAAATAATTCGTAGGAGAGTAACTTTTTTCTAGCTTGCAGTCATAGGAGAGAGTCAGTCAATTAATACTAGATGCTCACAATTCAACAGAAGCATGCCACATTAATCTTACTTCTTTTATAAGAAAATTTTCGATTCATCAAATCTTTAGGCCATTCCCTTAACAAGGGTCAAACATGAAATTCAGCAGGAACCTAAGAAAGAAGCACGGATATTTCAAATCAGCAGATGTATCATATCGGACCTTAGTGATACTTCTATGACCTTTTCAATTTTCCTCTCCCTCTCTCTCTCTCTCTCTCTCTCTCTATCTCACTTAATTTCCCTTTATTAAAAGTACTCAAATAAATTTCTAGAGAAACTTCTGCATAACGTTTTCAATTTTTCTTTCTCTTTGTAAAAAAAGAGCTTGTAACCCTATACATATGCATGAATACAATTAAAGATATACAATAAGATGAATAATATAATTCATATATATATATATATATAATTTAAATACTATTGATAATCATTTTTTTTTTTAACTCTTTAAAAAAATTTGTAAGGATATTATTATATATAAAATATAAATTGTCCATTTTTTTTTAATTAGTGTGAAGCACCTCTTTTTTTATTTTTATTTTTATTTTTATGAAATTTATTCTAGGCTCTTTGATGTTTGTACTTAATAATTCACTTGGATGAATATTTATAATGTGGTCCCATATTTGATTCTAAAATTAAGAAATAAAACTCTTTAAGAATAAATAATTTAGGACACATGGCACAAAATTAGAACTCTAATTTGGAATTTTAATTTGGGTTTCTCTTAACTTCACCTATTATTATATATATATATATATATATATATATATAGACTAATAGCTTATTAATTGGTTATTTTATTTTATTTTATTTTAATAATTTGAAAATTGGGGAAAGGGGATTGAATCATAAAGTCTCCATTAGAAACATTATGAGGTGTCAATTGAGTTACAAAACATATTTTATGTTCTTATAAAAAAAATATATATTATGCTTCTTAACGTACGTTGTTTATCTTCTTAACTAAAATTTAGAATAACAAAAATGTCAAGCAGCACCATCTTTTCTCTACATCAATTACAGTAGGTTCTTCATCAATTCTTGCCCACAAACAAGAACTTGTTTTACCAAATTTTCTTTGATAAATCTTCATGAATTTCTTGACTAAATACATTGGAAATTATTATCTCCTTCTACTTTGTTCACCAATTCTCACCAATTAAGAAAACCATAGTTTTCTTCTTGATTCATCACTTGTAATGCCCCTCCTTCCGTTTTAAACAAAAAATCATGTTAAGGTCGTTGGGGTTAGTGGGTTAGGGAAGAATGCAATCTTCATTAGAAAGGCTTAGAGGCATGATAAAATTTTTCCCTTAAAATGATATTTGCCCCCACTTGATTGAGTTTGCCAATGGGATACAAGCAATTCATCTCCAGGATACAACCAGACCTATTAGGATCTACATATAGTGACTTTGGAAAGCCCAAATAAACAATATATACCAGCCATTAAATAAAACTGTTACAAATATTAGAAACAATGTTTCAACTAGGGGTGTGCATCAGTCTAGCTTGATATGCCTTACATATCTCTAATTTTGTTGTTTGGATGGAGGATGTTCCACCACAAGTTTTTTCCTGTTTTCCAGGCTGATTTAGCCAACATTCAATAATATAATGCTGCTTAGTCTTGTTTCTCAAAAAAAAAAAAAAAAACTAGGGGTGTGCATGGGTTGGGTTGAAGGGATTTTTCGACCCAACCCACCATGGTAGGTTAAAAAAAATCCAACCCATCACAGGGGTCCAACCCAACCTACATGGATCAGGTCGAGTCAGGTTGAACCCATGGGTTGGATTTTTTTTTAATTACTATTATAATTAAATTGAGTAGAAAAAAAAATATATCCCACCTGCCACCTGGGTTGATAAACAAAATATAATTGAACTTACATTCCAACTCAATTATAAACAAAATATATCTAACTGAGTTGATAAATAAAATATACATGAACAAGTATTTCAAATTTTTTTTTTTTTTTTGAGAAACCTAGTATCCCAACTCAGTTATAACAAATAGGAGTGGAGTGGGATAGTGGGAGGCGGTAGAGAGAGAAATAAGATTGTTAGGGTTTGTGAGGTAATTGTGTTTTATATAGGAAGAGCTGAATAGGGGGAAAAATTAAATAAAAAAATTAATTATATAATATATTTTTAAATATATAATTTAAATTTTAAATATATAGGTAGGTTGGGTTGGGTTAGGTGGGTTTGAGATTGTTATGACCTGAACTCAGCCCGACCCACTATTAAAAAAAAATTCATAACCCAACCCAACCCACCAACCCTTAAAACCAACCCAACTCGAGGAGTTGGGTTGGGTCAGGTTGGTTTCGGCGGATTGGTGGGTTGGCTGCACTCCTTTACTTTCAACATTCACAAAAGGTTAAATATCGAGTGATATAACTCTTGCACGTAAATTTTGCAAAAACACCAATTTTGCATATTCTTACTTGATATTGTCAAATAGAAACTTTCACTCGACATTTGCTCAAAATTTGATCAACCTAATTTAGGCTAAAATTTGTTGAAGTCACACAAAGATAATTGTTTGTTCGTTTAGACCCTTTAATCCAGATTGTTTAACCTAATATATTAACCAAGTGATTACTTAGATTAATTTTTAGATATAGGTTAAACACAAATAAATCATATCATGCAAAGATGCGGAAAAGTAAATAACACCACGATATAATGACCTAGAAAAACTGATGAAACAAACTGTTTCAAGGTAAAAACCTGAGGATGATTTAACTTAACTATCCTCAAGGTAAACTAAATCCACTATAAGAGAATCGAAATTTTTACAATCAGATTTAACCCTAAATCTATTGCTACCTCCAGTAGTAACTTACTAACATAACCACATGCAAGCTCCGAATTCACGGACTCCTTCTCTTTTTAGATTTACACCAACACAAGCCGCCTTGCTTGTGACTTTGAAATCCTACTCAAAGGTTTCAGATCACCATCAGTAATGATCTTGATGCAGCAACTATGTTCTACCAAAACGCTTGATTTTAGTTCTTGCTCCAGTAGATTCCTGTGTAGTTAGAAGGTACAAAACCTCTCAGATCTCACAAAGAGTAACACACAAGTCTTTTCAACAGTTTCAAAACGTGGCTAAGGTTTTCCTTTTATATATGAAGAAGTTTAGACGAAACCCTAAAAGTTTTCGCGGGCTAGGACCTATTTAAAATTCTGTAGAAAAAACTAGACTTGTGATTTTCGATCGATCGAGCAAGGCAGAACCATACTTCCTTTTCTGCAATCAGCTGGACTTGAACCTTGAAACAACCACTTTTAAACATTGCCTAAAAACGTAGACTAGATATGTTTTGATTTCAGTTTGCCAACACAATACAAATATGATTCTAAATGTTTAAATCTAAATTTTTAGATCCTAACAATAATGACACTCTTCCACTTTCAAAATGTGATTAAAACATCATTCTTCCGCTTCCAAAGGGATTACAACCTACTTAAATTTACAAAATATATAACTTTTGTTTGGTACTTTCTCTTTTATGTGACCTTTTCTTTGCAATTAAGCAGAGAGACTTGGGCCTCTTTTTGTTGCTCAACCAAAAATGGTGCTGATTTTTTATTTTATTTTATTTAATAAGAATAGGAAATAAAGCAAATAAGAACACCGCACATCTAGGCCTGCCTGACCGAACCAAATCGCCCTTGGTTTGGCTCTTGGGATCCCATTTGTTTGGTTGGTATCAAGGATTAAATATCAAAACCAACTGAATGGATTTGGGTGAAAATCCCCTTAAATCTCAATTCACTCCTGTCTAATGCAGGGACATGACACAAAAATGGTCCTTTTTTTATGTGTTGTGTGTGACTTGTGCTTTCGTCCTATCTTGTGTTCTAAAGTACAGGATACAAGTCAATCCTTTTTATTTTTTTAAATAGATTAAAATAAAATTTTGGCATTTAAAGTTTGGGGTTATTTTTCAGTCTTGCTCTTTTTTTGTTTCAAAATTTGTATTTTGGCACTTCGTGTTTGATTCTGTTTTTTTATATTAGCTTATTGTCAACTTTCATTAGTAATCTGATTTATGACTTAAAAATCTAGTTGAGATCTACTTATTTTGCTAAAACTAAAAACTTTTTTGTTGAAAGTACTGTGGATAAAGGTAAAAGTTAACTGAAATAGTACAGTAGAACCCATGAATAGTATAAAAAAATGCAGTGAAACACATGAATAGTAACAAAAATAAATTGAATAGTAAAATAAGCTGACTTTTTAATTTGGAGCCAAATGCACACTAAGAGTTTGTTTAGAATCCGCTTATTTTGTTGAAATTGAGAACTTTTTGTTGAAAGTATTGTAGATAAATGTAAAAGTTAGCTGAAATAGTACAGTGTGATCTATAAATAGTACCAAGAAGTGCAGTGGGCCCTATAAATAGTAGAAAAAATAAGCTGAATAACAAAATTAATCATGCCAAACGGACACTATTCATAGGTCCCATTACATTTTTTGTTACTATTCATGAGTTTCACTGTACTATTTCAACTAACTTTTACTTTTATTTACAGTACTTTCAGTAAAAAAATTTCAATTTCAGCAAAATAAGCTAATCCCAAATAGACTCTTAAGTAAATTTCGACCATTAAAAACTAATTAATTTAAATATATATATATATATATATATATATATGAAATTAGCTCAATATATAGTGAGAATTTTTATAATTTTTCCAAAAAAAAAAAAAACTCGGGTCAAATTTAGATGGGAAGAGATAATTTATTTATTTATTTTTTTGGGTTGGTAAAAGATAATTGATTACTAAAAAGAGACGGGACGACAGTGACTCAGAAAATATGACAAAAAATTTCAAACAGAGAGGTCCAAACAAACGCACCTAGCGTTCCCCAAAACCCAACCACCATTCTCTTATTTCAGGTCTTCTTCTTCTCCTCCTATCTACCATATTAAAACTTCTCAATCTCTCTCTCTCTGTCTCTGTCTCTCACTTTTCCATTCTTCCCCCAAATTCCCAAACAAATCTTCTTGGCTTAGAATCCCTTAAAATTTGATACTTTAATCTCTCTGATATATATATATATTTTTTATCTTTTTGTTTTTTTGACGAACTGCAGAATCTATGGAGGCCGTTCAGTGCAAGCTCCTCGCTCTCTTCCTTCTCTCGCTTTCGATGCTCGTATCTTTCTCCCTAGCAACAACCGACGTCAAGTACTGCGGTCAGTCTCTCTCTCTCTCTCTCTCAGATTCTTTTTCCTTTCTCTTTGAGTCTCTGCTGGAAAATCTAATTTATTTAAGCACTTTATTGTCTGAAACAGAAACGCGGTGCCTTGCTTCTATATTAGGGTTTCGATTATATTCTCAAATAGGTTCTTGATTATTGTTTACTTTTATTGATAAACGGTGTACAATTATTTCCATAAACGAAAAAAAAAAATTTACTAATTATGTTGTTTACAATTTTTGATTGAAAATTGTTAATAACCGATTATGTTCGTTTATGTAGGTGTACAATTACTGAATATGAGTTAATATTTAATTTGATTTTGTAATTTTCAATTGAATTGTTAATAACCGATTATGTTCGTTTATGTATGTGTACAATTATTGAGAGTACGTTTGTATAAGCTCTTGGAAAACTGTGATTTGAGTTTAAATTTTAAAATGAGCTTTTGTAAAAAAAGAGTTTCGGGTTTCAAAAACGCTTTTTTAATCTCTCAAAATGTCTAACCAAATGGACCTTGAATATGATTTAATATTTAATTAAATTAAAATTTGATGTTGTAGATAAGAAAGCTGAGTATGATGTGAAGGTCAGCGGGGTTGAGATAGTCCCATATCCCATCGCGAGAGGCAAGACCGCAACCTTTAGCATCTCTGCTTCTACAGGTAATATCAATATATCAATCTGATTGAACTTTGACCTGTCTTCTAGACTCTTTCAATACTGAGTGCTTGTTTGATTAATTATAACTTGCGCTATTTTTTACCATATACTTGATGACTTTGTTATTCATTTGGGACTGAAAATTAGTGTTTTTGGTATACCGGAAGTTAGATGGAAGATGTTAAAGTTGCTACTAATTTTACTACAAAAGGCTTACAAACTGATATTCCTATGAATGCAATGGTGTCACCTTAACAACATTATAAAAATGACTTTTTAATTATTTTTTCGTCTTGTTTATTAAAGTTTACACATCAATTTGTAAAGTTTAAGCACAAAAGTTTCGACCTGCATATAATATATATGATAACTGGTCCATAAAATTATAGCATGATGGCTAAAATATGTACTTCTTTGTAAGTTTCTAATGGGGAAATGGACAGCCATGTGACAAAAAGAAAGGGAAAGAAGTTATAAATAAGGGTTTAATATTTGTTTTATTTCTAGAGGTTTAAAGATCAATTATCTTTTGATGGAAATGCAATTGGCAATATCTGGGCTTCTTGGGTGAACCCCCCCCCTCCCCAATTCATGATTGTCTGTTGTGCTTGCATGTGTTTATTTTTTTAAGTTTCTGTTTATGAGAGAAAGCTAACAGCGCTTTTCCTTGTCATCCTCATCCACCCATTTTATTAATTTTTTAATTGAAAAATCGCAATCCACAGGGCTAATGACGGTATCACAAAACAAGCCCAACTTGTACAAACCCATGACCTTTGAATAGTTATTGGGATTTTACTTTTGACATGGAGACTCTTATATGTAATACAGGGAAAAATATCTCTGGAGGAAAAATGGTGATTGATGTTTCATACTTTGGATGGCACATTCACAGTGAGACCCATGACCTTTGTGGGGAGACATCTTGCCCTGTTTCAGCTGGTGATTTTATTGTTGCTCACTCACAAGAGCTACCTGGATTCACTCCACCGGTAAGTCTTTATTCTATTCAGTTATTTAACCCTTAAATTTTATCTGTTTTATACTACCTCTGACTTACAATCTTGGAACAAGACACCAAGTTTAGTTTTTGGTTTCCATCTGGACCAATTCGAAGACCTAGGTCTCTGCCTCATTTGGTGTATTCAATTAAGTCATATTCTGATAGTTGCTTAGTTTATTACCTCAGGAGGGATTCACCCTTGTAAATTCATCTAATAAAACACAGCTAGTGCTAGTGTTACTTGATAATTTAATATCTCCAATTGCCTCATGGTATCTGTAAAACAACTTGCCCTTAAATGATAGAGATGAAATCCTTTTAATGAAAACAACTTGCCCTTAAACTTTCACATTAAGATTAGGCATTAGGCATTTATCTTTGAAAACCAAAACATAAATGCCTAATGCCTAATCCTTTGTGTCACACTTGATTCACTTTTGCAATTACTTAGTTGCAGCCTTATTTCACTTTCTGGCAATAGAATGCTAAGTTAGGAAATAGTAGATTTGGTTGTGATAGAATGCGTGTGATGTTCATCTTAAATCAATTGTGATGCTTTGTCTCTAACTATGTTTGACCTTTGCAGGGCTCATACTCTCTTACAATGAAGATGTATGATGCAGACCAAAATCAATTGACATGCATTGGCTTCGATTTTGACATTGGCTTTGCATCATCTGTGGCTGATAGTTAAAGTGCTTCCAAGAATGATTCTTCATTCAAGTCTCCATAATCAGCGTATGAATAGGATGTAAAAATGACTCTTCACTATCGGTTGCTTCCATGTACGTTTAAACTGTCAGCACTATCTGTTGTATAATTGTGACTATTCCTACTACATGAGAAACTATGGGAAGTTAATCCTACAGCTACTACAAAACGGAATGTATGATAAAGTACATAATAAAAAGTACTACCTAAAAAAAATTATGCTACACTTCTCACATGAAGATATGCACTGTTTGGTCATTTTGATTCTTGGTATAAGAGTAGCCGTCATTGAATTATCAAGGCCCATTAGGGAACATTGATGAGACAAAATCTGATGGCTGAGCTATTTTGAATGCGATCTCTATGAGTTCAATGGTGAAATTTTTCAATGCATCCCACGAATTACACATCTCTCTCAAATAAATGTCGGTCTCATACATGATACCCATATTGTTTAGTCCACATCTATATTAGTGAGAGAGGTAATGCACTGGGTCTACTGAATAATTTCTCGAGGCCTTGTGTTGGAGTAATTATTCAGTATTTTAGGAGCGATGCTCATTTCTTGCGCATTATATTGAGTTTCATAAATTAAATCCATAGTGAGACTTATTATTCATGTCAGTGGAGGGAGTATTGAATAGTTTTCCTTTGTTTTGGGATTTTTATTTTATTTCATTTTTGGGATTGAACACATATATTGTGTAGGATGATTCTTGACACACCATATGATGTGGTTGATTTAGGTGGGACTCCGACTCATTCTAAAATTGGATGAGACCCAGCAAGTAGGAGATAAGATAAAATAGAATAGAATTGACCCTAGAGGTATCGATGTTTAAGAATGGCCTTTGTTTAGAATGTATGTATGGATCCATGTGTCTGCAATGCCAATGCAATCAAATATTCCAGACATTCATCATATGGGAGTAAGTTAACTGGCCTCCTTCAGGCATGATAGTGTTTGAAGTATGTTGAGCTAAATGCGGTGAGACTTTGGAATCGTTCTTGCTTTTTTGGCGTGATAATTGGATGTGATTGCGGGTAAAAGCCTAAAAGGGTGAAACTTTAGGGTCAGACCCTGTAAAAAGGTTCTTTTTTGTTTGATTATTTATTGGCTCAGATACAAAGAATTCATTCACAACTATATAGGTTGCCAATTGATAAGAGGAAAGGGAAAGATGCTATTGCACTCTTTGCTATTTGAGTCATGACCATTGCCACACCTTGTCTCCAGGGATTAGTTGTGGTCCTGGGGTACCCTTTGTTAAAAGCATAAGTAGACCAATTAAACTGTGCCATGTTTCAGGGTCTAGAGGGCATGGTCACTATTATGGTAATCATGCATGTGCGTTTTAGATATACGTATATGGATGAGTTGACAAACATACCCCTTCATACAATGATTAAGCCACCAAATGGTTTGATAATGGGGCCATGGATGCTAATGGAGAATGAAGATGGACTGGCCAAACCCCACTCCATGCATTGATCACTCAAAACTTTATAAAGCAAACCCCAACACGGCTTTTCACTTTCCACTTTCCTTTCACTGGAAACCAAAAGAGACATCTCATCTTCCTACTCTCTTCTAATCTCCTCACTAGTCATTCTCTTACCTCAAAACTTGCCCTTGCCTTTCTTCAAACTGGGAACCATCACAGGCATTGTACTCTGGGAACTATAGATTAGAATATTAGGCATGAAAGGAATGAGAGGAAAACTCTTTAGGAAATTGAAATCCATCCCAACATTTAGTACCTTGAAACAAGATATAGTTCATCAGTTAAGCCCCTCGGAAAAGTTTTCCAATCAACACTGCCAAACTCCACTTCCACTTGTTTACAAAGAGCAAGATCAAAAAAGCAACAACCTCTCAGAGCTAGTGATTGGCAGTACTGGCGTATGTGAAGGTGACAAACATCCTAAAGATGAAGAAATGGAATATGACTTCAGTGTTGGCAACAAAGATACTATTACATCCCCCATGAAGTCCAAAGATACAGTTCCTGCAATGGAAACTCCAGAGGTTCCAATCTTGCCAGACATCATCATGGAACATGAAGCAACAGAGGACAATGAAGAATACCCGTCTCTGTCAGATTTTGAAGAGAATTGTCCACCAGGAGGAAGCGAGTTGGTCATTTTCTACACAACAAGCATGAGAGGTATCAGAAAAACATTTGAAGACTGCAACAGCGTACGATTCTTGTTGGAAAGTTTTAAAGTAACGTTCTATGAGAGGGATGTTTCAATGCACTTGGAATATAGGGAAGAATTGTGGAACATCTTGGGTGGAAGAGTGATCCCTCCAAGGCTTTTCATAAAGGGAAGGTACATTGGAGGAGCTGATAAAGTGGTTGGGTTGCATGAGCAAGGCAAGCTTAGGAGGCTTTTGAAAAGTATACCACTAGAACTGGCCAATTCCTCATGCAGCGGGTGCGCCAATGTGAGATTCGTGGTGTGCCTCAATTGCAATGGCAGCAGGAAGATTGTTGCAGATGGGGAGAACGATGAATTGTACATTAGATGCCCTGAATGTAATGAAAATGGCTTGGTTAAGTGCCCCATTTGCTGCTGAGAATCTAACTATTGTTGATATATTACTACCTTTCTAGCTCTTCGTGATCTGGTAAATATGATATTTATGTTTTCATGCTAGAGAATTCTTAAGTTGTACAATTGTTAAATCTGATTGTTGTTGCACTAGATTGTCTAGGTGGAAAAGGGTGCACCGTGATGTTAATTTGAACACTATAAAAGCAATTTTTTCTTCCTGGAATTAAATTTTACATGAATGTTATTGCTGGCTGAGAGTAGAAAGTTCAACAATGGCATGTTATTACTATTGTGAAAAACATTCATAAATGTTAGATCAGGTGGATTGGTTATGCAGGCTGTGAGGCAGACTATGTTAATGCGTTATGCACCTTGCTGCAGGAAGGATAGGAACCACAAATAGTGAAGGAAAGAAAAATTTCAATTTATAGTTGATTAATGAGGAGCTTGATAAGTTCGAACTTCTTTTGTATCAAATATAAATTTGGAATAATGATTAGGGAAGAGAACGCACATGGCTATTAATTAAATTATAGACAAAAGTCACTGGTAGTGGTCAGTTTCAAGAGGTTTTGTACTGAGAAAGATGAGCTTATGATAAAGCGCACCACGGGCTTTGTCCTATTCCTTATTATGTTATTGTCGACATTGCATATATTCTCTTTTTCTTTCTTTCTTCTCTTTTTCTTTTCTTTTTTAAAATTTTTTTATTTCTATTCTTTGGTGGGCAAGATAATAGTAACAGTATAAAGGTTGTATTACTACACAAATCTCTCACTTTTAGTAATATTTGGAAGAAGTGGTTAAATGTAACCTTACCCCCAATGTTTATGGAAATGTTTACTCAAATATATTATAAGAGTACTCATAACATGAAATGGATACAAATAATTAATTATTTCCACTAATTTAAGACAAAAGTACGCTTAAATTAGTATAAAGGTACACCATAAACTTTACTTAAAAGTCATGGTAACTTTTAAGGGAGGAAAGTGTAAGTTATATCACATACAACACAATCTCTCGAGAATTGTGGGACAACTATCCATCTTTTATTATTATTATTATTATTATTATTATTTTGGGAACCAAACACACACATGAGGGAGTGAGAATGAAGGTTTTAACACAAAGACATACCCATAAACTGTAAACATATGAATGGGGTTTTAAAAGAAATATGGGTAATTGTCACACATTACTCAAATGAGAAATATTACATTCACAACATTTTTACAATATCTTCACAAAGCATCATAGGTGATAAGTTGTTATTAGTTTTAATTTGAATTCATTAAAGAAATTACTTTTTTGCCCACTAATAACAACTAATGACAACCTGTTATTTAGAATTTGTTGTAAATATATTGTGGACATAGTATTAGTGCACCAGATATAGATAATTAATATATGGAAATAAATTCATATACCCCATTGACACATAGTAGGTTATTAATACATTGACATAAATGCAGAGTTTTAATGAGTTGGAAGGGTAAATGAAGACAATTCTCTATCATTCTCAAAGAATGCATCACTTGGTAGAACTTTAGATCACTATCATACTTTATATATATATATATATATATATATATATTGATTGATGTTCCATGCAATGCACACGAATTTTGAAATATTTTGTGAAAAATTATCTTATGTAGCATGTATAATGTTTGTTTTGTTTTTTGTTTTTTTTTTTATACCAGAAAGGAAGGAAACAAACTATACAATTGATGGGTGAACCCAGCAACAAGGACCAGGGACTCTAAGAGCAATCTTAGCTGTTTTACAGACGGTACATAAGATAGCCCTGGGAACAAAAAGGGCCTTGCAACACAAGCCTTGTTGCTGTAAGCTTAACATGTCAGAAAGCATGGTTTTTTTCCTGCCAATTAGGACTACATTTCATATTACAGACATGAACTATTCTTTTACTACGACACATGATCAAAATTCTGCAGAAACCTAGAGTTTTAGCTTTAACAGTAGCCTCCACTAAAGCTTCTTGAGTTGCTGCAGTAGTTGTAGAAGCTCCACTGCTGGCATTACTTAAAAACATGATCATTCCCTGTAAATTTGTTGCTTCATAAGCAAAAGCAGTCCTCCTTGGTCTAGTCTTCCTAGCTCCTGCTATTTTGATAAGTAGATCCTAGCTTGAACTAATTCATTCTTCCAATTTTCCCACAGTGAACTAACAAACACAGTGGGAAAATCTCTCTCCTAGAGAGCCTTTTTACTTCAAGGCCTTTTCTGCCAGTGTTCTGTCCTTCTGATAGCCTATCCCATCACGTTTCCTTTACCTATCAACTCTCATCTTCCCTCTGTTCTTTCTTCACTTAATATGTCCTTTCATTTATTGCTAACCTTGTCCTTTTCACACTTTTTCTACCATCTCCCACTACATGCGTGTGTGGTGTCTTGACTTCTTTCTTTTTTAAGTTTTCTCTCTTCCACCACGTTTCTTTGTTTAAGCTTCTGGGTTGACATTCCTTTTCTGTTCCTTGTCTTTCCTTGACCCCCCCCCCCCCCCCCCCTTATTGTCTTATCCTTCTGCCGCCTATCTTTTGGCCAGATTTGGCCTTTTCTCTGGGTTTTTCTTGCATGCAACACATGTTTACCTCTTATTGTTGATTAGCATGGATGATCCTTTTAATCCAAGGGAATACGACTGGATTGAAAGCAGTGACTCAAACGGTAGCGCAGAGATTTCAAAGGAGATTGAGTCAGATTTTCGATCCAATGATGAGGATGAAGTCCCATTTGCACGTCATGGCCCTGTTTTAGAAGCTGATTTTGAAGAAGTCTCAATACAAAGGGACTTTTGGAGCCTTTGTGCTATCGGTTCATTCTAGACTACAGGAAGTTCTCAGTGAACCACCTCTAACAAATTATTAATAATGCATGGCGGATCAGAGGTACTATGAAGGTTGTTGAAAGGGAGTCCTACTTTTACATTTTACATTTCGAATACATTGATGATCTAAATCATATCTGCTCTGAAGGCCCTTGGGCTGTGAATGGTGCGTTATTTGTGTTAGAGAAATGGAGGCCAAATTTATTTATTGATAGACTCCAACTGAATTTTGTCTCTATCTGGGTTCAATTGCATGGGCTTCCATTAGAGTACCAATACCCGAATTTAGCTGAGAGGATGGGTCAAATAATGGGTATATTTGAGCGAATCGATTGGGAGGATAGGATAAATCGTAACATTAGGTTCATGAGAATTAGAGTTTGGATCAATCTGTGGATGCCTGTTATCTCAGGATTTGTACTAAAGCTAGATGATGGGACAAAAATCTGGATTAAGTGTAAGTATGAAAGGGTGCCTAAGTTATGTAATAGGTGTGGTTTGATTGGGCATACATGAAGTCAATGTTCTTAGAGTATGGATGAGGTAGAAATGATGCTCTTTAGGCAACGACGTCGTATTCAAAATATTCACCAGGTAAGGTTCAGCTTTGATACTCTTGAACCACAATTTGGCAATTTCCTAAGAGCTTTCTACAATCGGGGTTGGAGGTGGACCACCCAAATCCAATATGGCTACATGCACCCCCACCCCCACCCCCAGCCACTAAACCCCAATCCGCCTATATCTGACCCAATATCCCCATTTTCATCATTCCAAACACATGTAAGTAGCTTTCGTAGATATTTGGACCTAGTCACACCTATCTTATCTAAATCTATTCCAAACGTACCAGTACAGAGTACCCATGTCCCACACTTAGATGTAGCAGTCATATAGACCACAAACCACCAGGACACCGAACAGGTCACGCTTAACTCTACAATAAACTCCTTGAACCTTGGTAACATTCCAAACCCCAACAGTCCTTTTAACTCACCAGCTTCTTCCCCTGGTTACACAAATCCTGTGGAAGTTAACCTAAATCAGTCAACTCGTTTTTCAGACCAACACCATAACCCAACCATGAACCAACCTGTTGGTGACACTTTTACCCTATGCCCCCCATGGTTTCCTTCAAAATCTTCTAATCTGATATGGTCTTGGATTGAAGGTGAGGGTCCATTTCTCACAACTAGTATTTTAAAGGAAAATCAAGGATTGGAGTTTGAAACAGAAAGCGACTCAAGTACAACTATCCTTTTTAATCTTGATTCTCTAAACAGGGAATGACTCGAGGTATTGCCAGCGTCTCAATGGAATAGGGGTCAAATCCCTGAATCTCCTGATTCATTCGTGGAAACTCTTGTTCTTCGAGTGAATAGGGAAAGGTTGCATTTTGCGAGGGGTGAGTCAAGTAAGAGACCACAACTGAACCAGGCCTAGGCCAAGGCCCATTCCCATAGCTCAACCCGTGGGCAACCCTCTAGGGCCGAACAATCTCCTTCACCTCTTAATCCCTAGAACACATCTTCCTCAATTGGACTAGGCCCATGTCTTATTATGGATTCAGGTAGAAGAACACTTAGTTGCCCGGACCCACTTACAATTGACCCAGGCCCACTAACCCCAAATTATGCAATCTTTGACCCTTACCCTTTATCGGAGCTGCGGTGTGATGAATATTTTGATATACACTCTGATACGAAGAAAAACGACCTAGGTTCAAGGAAACGATTCTGTAAAGAGATAGGGAAGTTAAGGAGGAACATTAGAGAAAAACTTCTGTGTGGTTTCTTCTCTAGCCTTCAGACTCCAGAAAATTAGGAGGAAGACTTGTGTTCAGAAGGAAACGTTGACCTTGGTACTGCAAACAATGATGGAACCAAGGAAGTTCAGTTAAGCCTATTTCAGAAGAACGAGATGGGTTCTGGGAAGTTGACCCTCATCAGCTTCCCTAACAGCCATGAGAGTTTTGAGTTGGAACTGTAGAGGTTTGGGAAAATCCTCTACAGTTCTTCAGTATTAGAAAATTTCCCATGAGTATAAGCCAGATGTTCTCTTTCTTATGGAAACTCGACTTGCAAAGGATAAAGGGGAAGAAATTTGGAGTAGATTTGGGTTTTTTGATGGTTGGGAGTTTTCGAGGGATGGTCTAAGTAGTGGAATTTTGCTTGCCTGGATTTCGAATTAGAGACTTCAGATCATATATGCATCTAAAAACCTTGAGCACACTAACTTACTAGACAACAAAGGTACACCTCTATCTATCACTTTTGTTTATGGCCACCCTGTTTTAACAAAAAGAGAGGATGTTTGGTGTAAACTTAAGGAATTGAAATTGTTAACCCATCCTAATTGGTTTTGTATTGGAGATTTTAATCAAGTCCTCCGTAATGAAGATAAATTTTCTTTCAACCAGGGTGCTCTTTTAGGGGCTGATTCTCTTTACAATCTTATTTCTGAATTATCCCTTTGTGAGTTAGAAGCTTCTAGTCAAAGATTTACCTAGATGAATAAAAGAGAGGAGGAAGATTTTGTAATGGAGAGACTGGATAGGGCCTTTACAAGTATAGATTGGATAAACAACTATCCAAATTATGCACTAAAAAACTTGCCAATAGTTCGATCTGACCATGGTCCTATAATTCTAGATTTTGAGCATAAGCACTCCTTTCGTAGAAGGCCTTTTCGTTTTGAGCATATGTGGTTATCACATCCTCTGTGTAAGAATGTAGTGAAGCAAGCTTGGAGTGTTAGAACCACAAGGTCTAGAGCTTATTAGTTTAGGAATAAAATCTCAAATGTAAGGAGAACCTTCATTACCTGGAATAAGGAAGTTTTTGGAAGATTAGAACAGGATATTGCTCACAAACAAGCTCAACTTCAAACTCTGCAAAACTCCATCTTCATTATTGATGACATTAAAGGTGCTTAGAGAAGAGTTAGAAACTCTGATGCATAAAGAGGAAGTGATGTGGGCTCAAAAAGCAAGATTCAATTGGATGATTTTGGGGGATAGGAATACAAAATATTTCCAGACTGTTGTGAAACAAAGAAGAGCTAGAAATAGGATTTTGCAACTTAGAACTAAGGATGGTAGTGTTATTGAGGATCAGAGGGGAATAGAGAACTTGTTGGTGAATCATTTTCAAAAATCCTATGAAGGATCTGTTTCTGTGTCTTTTGAGTGCATTTTGAATGAAATCCGAACTCTTCCCATTCCTCTTTTGTCAAGCCAACAGAATTATGCTCTAAATAGTCCTATCACAAATAAGGAAATTGAGTTTACTGTCTTCCAATTAGGATCCCACAAAGCACCTGGTCCATATGGTATCCCTGCTTTTTTCTTTCAGGAATATTGGGACACTGTGAAGAATGATATATTCAGCACTGTCCAAGCTTATTTTCACTTAGGTTCCTTACTCAAGTCCCTTAACCATACTTTCATCACCCATATTCCAAAAAAAACCCTTCCCTGATAATGTTAACTAGTTTCAGCCTATTAGTCTTTGTAATGTGATTTACAAAGTCATAGCTAAGATCCTTGTCAATAGGCTTAAGCCCTTAATAAACCAATTGATCACTCCATACCAAAATGCCTTTATCAAAGCAAGGAACATTTCTAATAACATTCTCATTGCCTATGAAATTTTTGATCTTCTCGGTAAAAAAAGGGAAGGAAGTATTGTTTTGGTGCTTTAAAAATTGACATGAATAAGGCATATGATAGGATAGACTGGAAATTCCTGAAGGCTGTGCTGATGGCCATGAATTTTAGCCCAAGGTGGATTGGTTGGGTCATGGAGTGTGTTTCAACTGTTCAGTATACCCTTCTAGTTAATGGTAGTATGACTCAGACCTTGAAACCATCAAAAGGCCTCAGATAGGGGGATCCTATATCCCCCTCTCTCTTTCTTTTGTGTGCTAATGTGTTGTCCCTTGCATTCTTAAAAGCTGAACAAAATAAGGCCATTCAGGGAATTAAGGTAGGCAGAAATGGATGTACCTTTACCCACCTTTTCTGTGCTAATGACTCCCTATTCTTCTTCAAAAAAGACAACAAATCCCTTCAAAATATCCAAAATATTTTGCAGTGGTACTATAACTTGTCAGGGCAGAACATTAATCTGGCCAAATCAGACCTTTTTTGCTCCCCCAACATGCCTGAAGATGAGCAAATTTCCTTAGCCAATTCTCTTCAGGTTAATTTGGTCCTAAACCCTAGCAAATATCTAGCTCTTGACTTTAAATTGAGAGGTAAGAGAGTTTCTGATTTCTAGTTTTTGGTGGACAAGTTAAAATGCAAGCTTCAAAGTTAGAAAGCAAGACTGCTATCTCTAAGCAGGTAGAGGTACTCTCATTACCTCTGTTCTCCAAACCTTACCCCTCTATACTTTTTCTTGCTTCAAAGTCCCTGAAACTATTTGCAAGAGATTAGATTCAGTCATTAGAAACTTTTGGTGAGGGCATGTGTAGGGTTTTAACAAACTACACCTGGTCCATTGGGATAAAATGTACCAAAAATAGAAAAGAGGTTGGCATTGGTTTTAAAAAATTCAACCTCATGAACCAAGCAATGCTTGCAAAACAATTTTGGAGGATAAGCCAAAACCCTCAATCCCTAGTTGCTAAAACCTTCAAAGTTAAGTACTTTCCAAGATGTTCTACTCATGAATGTGAGCCTAAATCTCATCACTCTTGGTTTTGGAGAAACTTAATTAAACATGACAACCCAAAGTTGAAAGAAGGTAGATGGTGGATTGGGAAAGGAAGGGACATCCCTATACAACACTCAGATTGGTTTCAATGCCCTGCCCAAAATCTACACAACCCAAATCTGATCACTGGCACAGTTGCTGATCTCATTGATCACAATATTGGTGTGTGGAAAGCTGACTTGGTTAGATCCATTTACACAGCACCCATCTACACAGCACCTCAATGTTCTAAAATTTTGAGAATTCATATATCAAAGATTGGTGCTGTTTCAGATAAGCTTCTTTGGAAACATTCAACCACAGGGGAATATGACGTTAAGACTGCTTACAATATATTTCTTAAGGAAGATGTCTCAAAATCTCCCATTCAACTTAGACCACATTAGATTCCAACAGAGGTATGGCAACTAATTTGGAAGGTGAAAACTCCTCACAAAATGAATCTCTTTGTGTGGAAGCTTATGCAAGACATCATTCTTGCCTTTCTTACTCTAAAAAACAGAGGTATTAGTACTCATAGCACATGCCCTTTTTGCAATGAAGAGGATGAGTCTACTTCCCATTTGTTTCTCCACTGTACATTCACTAGAGCTTGCTGGCATGGATCTACCCTTGCCATACATACTTCAGACTTTGGCAACATAGGTGTTCAAGCTTGGCTGAGCAACATTATTCTAAGATTCAGACAGATGGACGAAGAGAGGATGAATTATCTTTGTTCCATTTTCACATTCCTTTGGACAACATGGAACCACAGGAACATGGTGACTCATGATGGCAAAACCCCTAACCCCACTGAAGTCATTCTAACTGCTTAAACTTTGATTTGCATGTTTAAGGAAGCTTTCGAAAAGAAGGACAACCATGACAGGGTATAATGTTTGTTATGTGTAATAAAATTGGAAGAATGAATTAGTTTAGTATTACATATCATTAGAAGGAGAAAAAAAATGCAAATTATTAGAATTTCTACCTTAAAACTATAAACCAAATACTTGAGTGAATCAAAATTATTTAATTATTTTTACTAATTTAAGTGTACTCTTTATTTTTATATTTTTGATTGCATATTATAAAAATGGCGAAAACCACATTTTCATCGCTACATTTTCACGCGATTTCCACTTTGGTCCCTATCTTTTATTTTTACCTATTTAGAAAAACGCCTTCTATTTTAGTCATTTCCGTTAGTGCCCTAACGGCAAAGTCCTACGTGGCAGACGGAACTATTAAAATAATAATAAAAATTTTTATTTTGGCATTAAAAAATGCCACGTCAGCATCTAAATTAAAAAAAAATTAATTTACTAATTTTAACAAAATAAAAAAAATTAAAAACAGAATTAAAAACGAAAAATCACATGAATTGAGATCTAAGTGTGTCTTAAACAAGAACAACAAGAACACACTTAGATCTCAATTTATGTGATTTTTCGTTTTTTAATTCTGTTTTTAATTTTTTTTTATTTAGTTTAAATTAATAAATTATTTTTTTAATTTAGATGTTGACGTGGCATTTTTTAATGCCAAAATAAAATTTATTATTATTATTTTAATAGTTCCGTCTGCCATGTACGACTTTGCTGTTAGGGCACTGACGGAAAATACTAAAATAGAAGGCATTTTTCTAAATAGGGAGTAAAAGTAGTGAAAATAAAAGATAGAGACCAAAGTGAAAATCACGTAAAGAGCTTCGAATTTAAGCATACAACTGTTTTTTTTTTTTTTTTTTTTTTTTTGCAAGTGTTATTGATTTTTTTTGCCCCTTTTAATGGTTTATATTTCAGCTCTTACCAAAACAACTTTTTCTTATAATTTCCAAATAAACCAAATATGAGGAATAATTTCATATTCCACATGAATTTTTTTTTCTCTGTTTGATAATAAGTATTCCTAATAAATTTTATAAAAAATAAACATAAGCATTCCTTTTATATAAATAATTAGAGCACAACATATAAATAATTAATACATGGAAATAAATGCATATAACCCATTAACTCATGACAATTAATCAATAATTTTACATCAATATACAATTTTGATAAGGTGGAAGGCTAAAAATGAAGTGAATTCTCTTTCCTTCTTAAGGAATGCACTATATAATTAAAGACAAACAATGGTGTTTTGTGTCTTTTGCTTTTGTTGGTAGATGATTGCATCTAAATGTATTAAGAGATAATGATTTTGTGCATTTGTCTTGGTTGAAAGTTTGCTAATATCATATAAATGCTTATTTCGAGTTTTTTTTTTTAATTTTTAATTTTTTTTGCTTGAAATCCAAAGTCCGCCCTTGAATTTAATAATGCCTCAAGAAAATAAAAATATGTATAGATTTAAATTAGTGAAAATAATTAAATAATTTTTGATTTTCTCAATTAGTTATTCATAATTGGGCTAATAATCTTGGTGGGAAGGGGGACCTGTCTATAAAAATAAAAAGATTATACTTACTAAAAGATTTTTTTTTTCCTTGGTTCAGGGGCCAAGGCCCCTTTGAGCCCCCAAGTCTGTCCCTGATTAAATTTATTGTTATACTTTGCCAAACTTTGTTTCTTTTTTTCTTCTTCTTTTTTATAGGCCCAACTTTGTTTCAATTGTTACCAAAAGAAATTTAAATATTTAATTTGATCAAAAATATCAGATTGCAAGCAAATTGTTACTTATATAAATTTTAGGAATATAATCATAAAAATTAATTACATAAATAATTAGTGCATCACCTAAATATGAGGACATATTTAGCTATTACATTGTTAGTGTGTGTAATAAGGACATATTACTTTAGTGAATTAACACATATTTAATTATTTCAAATAATTTAAGTATAAAATTATTTTTTATAATTATTAAATTTTCCTTTTCCTTTTATTGGTTTTTATTCAATTGTTGTCAAAACAATTAAATATGAGGAAGCAAATTATATTTAAAATGAATTGCTTTCTCTTTTTGATAATAAATATTCCAATCAATTGTTTCATAAATAAATTTTATAACAATAATATATATATATATATATATATATATCTTTTTATATACATAATTAGTGCACAACTTATAGATAATTAATAGATGGAAATAAATGTATTTCTCTTATTAACACATAAAAATTAATCAATAGATTGACATAAATATCAAGCTTGATGACTTGGAAGATTAAATGAAGATAATTCACTTTCCTTCTCTATAAATGCACTGCATAATAAAAAATATGAACTAGTTACTTGAGCAAATTGACACATATTTAATTATTTTCACTCATTTAAGTGTAAACTTATTTTTTATGTTATTGATTGTGCGTTTTCAAAATTATTTTTATCTTTTGTTGGACTTTGTTTCAATTGTTACCAAAAGAAACTCAATTTGAGCAAAATTGTCATAGTCCAAAGCAATTATTTCTTATATAAATATTAGAAGAATAATCTGAAAATTTTATTTTACATAAATAATTAGTGTGCCACCTATGAATAATTAATATATGAAAATAAATGTATTTAGTCTTATACTCTATAATTTTATACGTGTGAGTAATAAGGACCCCATATAAATTACAATTAAAAAAAATATTTTTAAAATGTTGAGTATTCATGTGTGAGTGGAGTCCCATTTTGGGTCAATTACTGTCCCTCTATGTGTTATATTAAGTTTTCAATTGGAGTCCTCTTCAGTTGTTATCTATTCAACATAAAATATAGATAAGAATTGCTATTTTTTCAAGTTTTGGCATTCAGTTGTCCTTAATTCGAAGACTTGAATGACATGAGTACTTTTCTTCACTTTTTGTTCCCTTTAAAAATTTAGAGAAATGCTGAGTCTACCACATTTTCATAACAAATCATATGTAATAGCTTGTGACTTGTTGTTATTAGTAAGCAAAAAAGTAATTTCAATGATGGATTCAAATTAAAAACCTATAACAACTTGCCAACTAATATTTGTTGTGAAAATACTGTAGACATAGTATTTCTAAAAAATTTAATGTTGCCTCCAAATTTTTTATAATATCATCAATTTGGTCACTGTTTGTCTTTCTACAATTACAAAATACAAGTAAATATTCAACTTTCTTCTTCTAGTGCAACTTCGGCAAACAAAAAATAATAAATAAAAAAAATCCATTTGTTCTTCTAATTAATCATAGGTTTAATAAATTGCTTCTAAGTTGAATTCCTTAAAAATGAAAATTCCCAAATGAGTAGTGAAAATAATCATTATTATTATCAAGTTTCAAAGTTTCATTCCCAAGTTTCAAAGTTTTATGTAGGGATTCCAATTAACTTAGTTGGTAAAGTCTTTGATGGTTGAATAAAAGACCTATGGTTCAATTCCCGCATATTCCAAAAACTAATTGATGTCTTGGTTTGATAATAAAGAGTTATCATTAGGAGTGAACGCCATAAGTTGAAATTCTCTAAAAAAAAAATAAAATATGAATAAGATTATAAATAAATATTTTTATTCTCCAAAAAAAAAAAAAAGTTTCAAAGTTTCATTCCCGCAATCCAGTTTTATGAATAAAATGTTTCTCAAAAGAAAAAAAATTATATGAAAAAATTAATAATTTTTTGAATCCCGTAAAACAATGGGCGAAATTCAATCTAGTTATATGAGTAAAATTATCTGTTTCAACGCTTTTTAAGTTAAAGGTTCAAGTTTTAAGATACAAAACTTTTTCTTCCAATTTTCTTTTTAATTTTTTTAACTAAAAAATCCCATAAACTTGTAAATGTTTGAAATTTTATTAATAATAATAAGGCAAAAAGCCACTTTTAGTCCCTACATTTTCAGGCGATTCCCATTTTAGTTCATACATTTTATTTTTACCACTTTTAGTCCCTATCTTGAAAAACGCTTCCCGTTTTGGTTCCTGCCGTTACTCATTTAACTGAAATATCCTACGTGGCAAACGGTCCAACAGTAAATGCTGACGTGTCTATTAAAATAATATTAAAAAAATATTTGCATTTTTAAAAATGCCACGTCAGCAATTTAATTTTTGAAAAAAGCTACATCAAATAAAAATAATTTAAAATTTTCTAACCTAATTATTTTTAAAAAAAAGAAAAGAAATTAGTTAAATTAATTTTTTTTCCTTTTTTTTGGGAGAACATGAATAACATGTTCTTCATTTTTCTTCTCCAACTAAGCTTGCCCAGAAAATTAAAAATTAAAAATTTGCTTTTCTTTTCTTGCATTTTCTTAGTAACCAAAACCATAAAATCACTCAGATTTAAAAAATAAAAAGATATGCCCATAAAAATTTACAAAACACAAACATTCAACAAGATTTTCTTATGCTTTGAAACCAAACACAAAAAACAAAAAACTCAAACCTAGATTTTTGGCCTCCATTCACAACCAAACCCAACAAAGCCTAAATAAGATCTTAGAGAAAGCGTACACCTGATTCCACTCTGGATTCGAAATCTTCTCCAAATGAGTAGTCGATTTGGATTCAGACAACATACACCACAAACCCACAAACCCATATATCAACATACACCACAAACCCAGAAATCAAACCACCCACTACTGAGCAATTCAAACCCAAACCCAATACCTAACTCACCAAACACCGAAACAAAAAATCACCAAACACCCAAACAAAACCCAAAGCCACGACCACCACCACCTCGAACAGAACCCAACCACCACCAAAACTAGGCTACCAATGAAACCCAACTACCAAAAAGACCATCACAAAACCCAGCCACCAAACAGACCCAGCAAGCACCAAATCTCACCACCAAACTGATCCAGCAAGCACCGAAACCCATCACCAAATGGATCCAGCAAACACTGAAAAAAACCCACCACCAAAGTCGGCCACCAATTCAACTCCAAAACCGAAGCGCCACCACTAAAACCTAGCAACCACCGATTTGATCGAACCAAAACTTAGTCAGATGAGAAGAGATAGATGAGCGAAACATGCTGTGAATAGAGAAAGAATAATGGGAAACGTAGAAGAGAGATATAGAGGGAGAGATGGAGAACTGTGAATAAAGAAAAAGGAGTGGGAAACATGCTCCTGGCACGTTCTTCATGTTCTTCCAAAAAAAGAAAAAAAAATAATTTAACTAATTTCTTTTCTTTTTTAAAAAAATAATTAAGTTAGAAATTTTTATATTATTTTTATCTGATGTGGCTTTTTTTTAAAATTAAATTGCTGACATGGCATTTTTAAAAATGCAATTTTTTTAATATTATTTTAATAGACATGTAAGCATTTACTGTTAGACTGTTTGTCACGTAAGATATTTCTGTTAAATGAGTAACGGCAGAGACTAAAACGGGAAGCGTTTTTCAAGATAGGGACTAAAAGCGGTAAAAATAAAATGTAGGGACTAAAATGGGAATCACCTGAAAATGTAGGGACTAAAAGTGGCTTTTCGCCTAATAATAATAAATAAATAAATACGAAAATATTTTCGTCATTATATTTTCACCCTATTCCCACTTTGGTCTCTACTTTATTATTTTACCGCTTTTAGTCCTTAAATTGAAAAATGTGTTCTATTTTAGTCCCTACCGTTATCTCACTAACGGAAATTGTCTACGTGGCAAACGGAGTGTATTGTTCACACACTAAATGCTGATGTAGCTATTAAAATAATAAAAAAAGCCATGTTAGCATTTAAATTTAAAATAATTAATTTATCTATTTTAAATAAATAAAACAATTAAAACAAAATTAAAAACCAAAAATTACATGAATTAAGATCTAAATATATCTTGAACAAAAAAAAAATAATAATAATAAAATAAACATGTTGGGTTAAAATGAATTGACCCCTTGCAAATTAATAGTACCCAAGTTAATTAATTAGGTTCAATTACATGCAATAGCGTGGTAGCACAAAAAAATCACCAAATTATCTAAATGTAGCGGAAAATAAATTTGGCACAGGTGATTTGTTTACAGATGGGGAAAATCACTAAGACAAAACCCCCACCGGGTGAATTTCAAGTCACCACTCTCAAGAATCAACTATTATCAATTACAAGTGGTTACAAGTATAAAGAATCTTACCAAACCCTTTGGTCTATCCCAAAATACTAACCTATAGTTAAACCTTTACCCTAATACCCAATTGGACTTGTATTATAGTAGAAATCTTCTAATTTAATGCACAAATCCCATTACGTGACTAACCAATGATGCATGGATCCAAGTACGTGACTAACACTAGCAACTTGAAGAAGATGTTGGCTGCAAAGTTCTTCAGTTTATCAACGATAAAGATCAGGAAGCTCATTGGTTATAAAACCCTATGGTGTAAAGACGCAGTAACTTCTTCAAAAAGAATAATGAACCAGGTCACTTTCTACATGTGTTCTCCATGTATGACGACTTTTAAAATAATCCTTATATATGTCTAGGGTTGTGAGAAAAGAAACCCTATACAAATATACAAACATGGGCTGAAAATTAGATCTGGAAATTCTGATTTTGTAAGTCTTGACTGAAACAGCTTGTATCGAGCTTCTGCAGCACTAAATCTCGGTAGAAAAGATTTTGTCGAGACTTCTGTCGAGCTTTAATGAACAACTCTTCTGCACTTGTTTCTTGGTCAGATCTTCATGGCTTTAACACTTGATTTGAACAACATGTTTCTTAAAGTCTTAAACCCATTCTAGATCTACCCAATTACAAGTAAAGTGCATTTTGTCAAAGGATAAGCCAATTACATAAAATATGTCCCTAACAATCTCTCCTTTTGGCAATTTGTGACAAAACTACAACAAACAAATAATCATGAGAGAAGTCTTAAATCACTAAACTCATAACTACTTGTTGTATTACAAAATAAATTTACCCTTACTACAAACTCTTGAAAAACTCTGCAAGAAGAGAGTTCATGGCAAGATAGGCTTTCACAATCTGTCTTTCTGAAACACTTAAACAAAACTCATCAAGGCAACATATGTGAAACAAAAATAAAGATTGCGTACATAAAGAAACATGTGAATAAGGATAGAAAAGAAACAACACATGTAAAGGTAGGTGAAGAAAATGAACATACATCATCATCATATATAAGAAAATAAAGTACAATATATGTCATAAAATGGTCACAAGACTGGTATACAAGAGGCTAATGTAAATAAAGAAGAAAAGAAAAGACATAAAGTCCTCACTACATCCCTCAATACTATATACACTCCCCCTATCAAAAAAAGTCATATACTAACTCTCCCCCTAAGTACAAGACTACTCTTAAACCCAAAACTACTCCCCTTTTTTGTCACGAATGACAAAGGGCAAGTCACTAAGAGCTCGTTATCTCGTCATCATTGGAAGAGTTAGCATCGCCCTCATTATCCTCATCATTTCCAGAAGGAGAGGCTGTGGGACGCTCTAGAGAGGGTGAAGGAGCAAAGCCAGCCATGCGAGCTTATTTGTGGGCAATGCGATTGACTCAGGTGTTCATCTGATACATCTCATCTGTGAGATAGTTAAGACGACCACCAAAGTCAGTCTCCATTCGCCGAAGCTGCGCCAAGATGGCTTCGAGGGTCACACCACCAACTGTAGAGGTAGATGGAGTCGAGGAAGAGGCTGGAATAGCAAAAGCTACAGGATCGGTCATCTCCACTCGTGGCTGCTTCGGTCGAAGCTGGGCCTTGCTCCACCAGAAAGAACTAGCTCATATGGCACCCACGATGGTGAAGAGAGGAGAGAGAGGAATGGCAATGTGAAAGTGTGTGAGGATATGCGTGATAGCCAAAGGAAAGATGAGCTTATCAAGAGTAGCAGTGTCCTGATACACATCTATGATAGATGTGATGAAGTGAGAGGGAAAGTCAATGGAAAGATCCTTCATCAAAGAAAGAAGAAAACAAGCACGAGGCTCAGTGATGGAGTTCTAGTGAGACAATGGTGCGAGAGTGAATGTCATCACCATGTTAAGGAACTCGAGCCTTTAGCAAAACTCGAGCATGGAGTGCTTAGCTTACCATCCCATATGGAAGGAGTCTCACAAAAGTGAGAGATGAGGTCATCTCTAGACACGGTCTGAAGACGCGCATAGCCAGGGTAGTCAGGATGCGCTACCCTAGGGACATGTAGTACCTCGGATATAAGATTTGAAGTAACTACGATATGTGTACCTCTGAATGTAGAAACAAATTGAGGCACAAAGGTAACGATGCTGTGTATGTTGGAGTAAAACTCCTGAATAAACACGACGGGACAATGCACGGATTTCTCACAGAGAGATTCCCATCCCCGAGTCCGAATGACATCGATAGCGTAGTGTCAGAGAAATCCGACAGAATGACCTGGCGTTTCAAATATACACCACGTTTCTGGAAGTTATCAAAGAAGTCCGTCTTAGCCTTCTCATCACAGAACTGAACATAAGAAGGAATAGAAGGATCAGAAGAGGATGACTAGGAACCACGAAGAGGGTTCCGAGCCGGAGTAGATTTACGCTGTTTGGGTGCCATAAGGAGGTTCTATTCAAAAGAGAGAGAAAGAAAGAATAGAAACACAACACAAGTTCTGGAAAAGGAAAGAAAAGAAAGAATGTATGCATGAAGAATGCATGAACATGTGACGTGCAAAAATTAAAAGCATCATGGGAAAAACCCAATCCAAACCTAACAGCTCTCACAAGTTTAATCAAGCACACAATTCTAAAATTCATGAAACATTGTTATAATGTATAGAAGATGCAATGCATGAATATATAACAACAATATCACAAAGCCCAACCCAAAAAGTCATGAAAAAAAAACTCAAAAACCCCCAAGAATTTTGGAAAACCCCCAAAACCTAGGCCTAAAATGCATGAATGCATGAAAAGAGAGAAGATGAGAACACTTACAAAATGTTTGGAGCTTGATCTAGGTCGAAGGACACGTGGGTGAGGAGATTTAAGAGTGAGAAAGAGTTTTGGGTCGAGAGAGAGAGTTTTCTATTGAGAAAGAAGTGAGAAAAAGAAAATCACGCCTCAGCTATATATAGAAAAACGCATCTCGATGGATTGAGGATCTGTCGAGAATCTGTCGAGCACTAAATCTCAATAGAAGAAAATATGTTGAGGTGCTGTCGATGGCAAAAACATGAGCTCGATGGATCGAAACTTCTATTGAGAAGGTGTCGAGGAGACAGAAGCTCAAGGAAAACATCTCGATGGATCGAGAAGTTGTCGAGGTGCTATTGAGAAGAAACCCGGAAATCTCGATGGATCAAGAATATGTCAAGGATCTGTCGACCAGACAGGGAGGTCAGAAGGATCTGTCAACATGTTAAGCTCTCAAAACATCTCTAAACATATAAGCAAAGCATCCATAGATCCAAAACACACACACACACACTAAACAAGTCTAACCAATTTTATATTTAAAAAATAAGTTAAGATAGTTTAGTAAGCATATATTAACACATGTATTCCTTGTGATGGCCAAATCACATTGTACCTACACATGTATCAAAAGTAGCAAAGAGTATGCGTGTTGTGTGTGAAAACATAGCAAGATTGCACAAGTTTCTCATATTATGAAGATTCAAGGTATGAGGTGATCTAATACACTTCACACACAATCATAACCGTTTGATGGGGACTATCACCTTTAAGGTACATCATATAACTCCCACATCTCCTAGAAACACACTTACAACCATTATTAAAAGCATTTTGATCTTTTTGCTTTTCATGTTCTTTATATATTTTTCTTTTTGAACATTACATGCATGGGCATATATAGAGAGAAAAAAAATACTCAAATATGTAGGCCAAAAACATCACAATTTTGCTATGCTGGAGCATACAGATGTTATACATGATTGCTGAGTTTTAGTGGTGAGATGGTTATTTATGCATTTCGCCTAGGATTTTCTAGTCATTCCCGTAAAAAAAGAGTGATTAGAGTATAAAGAGTGAAAGATCACTTAATCGTACTCATCACAAACACGAGCTACAAAGCTCACTTGCTTAGTTGTGCATAGAGATGCTCATCTAAGCTACAAGATACAAAGTTCAGAAAATTTTGTTTTAATGGCCATCTAGGTTACATAAGTACCAATACACACACACACACACACACACACACACACACACTGTTTTTGTATATTGTTTTTTTAATTTTTATTTTTTATGAAAAACATGAAAAAAACTAAACAAAAACATAAAGAAACACACAAAGCATAAAGCTAGACTAACTCAAAAGCTTTAAAAAGACAGACAAACAAGACATGCAAGAACAAAAGAGAGAGGAAGTGACTTAATCACTTGGAGCATTTTTCCTTCCACACTTTGGAATTGGAGGAAGGACCTTTCCTTTGTGCGAACCTTTAATCCTGAGGAGAAGGGGAAGAATTGAATCCACTAAGGTACAAAAGAAACATAATGGCCTTAAGAAGATCTCCCAAAGGAGCAAGAGAGGATGGAAATTGATTCTGGTTTCCAGACGAGAGCATACTATTGCTTTCTTGAGTGGCTAACCACTTATAGCAATTTGGACAAGTGTGCCCTGAAGTTTCGCAGTGATGACAGAAATGCGACTTCTTTTATTGAGACTTTTTATTATCGTTTTTCTTAGTCCTAGGGTTCCTAGTCTCTTTCTTAACCTTAAAGGGTGCTCCTAGAATAGATTTTCCCTTGTCTAAGTTCTAACTAGCTATTTCAGTTTTAGCTTCATTATTTCCAGCATCATTATCATTAGCAAGTGAAACAAAAACAATCTTACTAGAAGAGGAAATATTAGGAGAAGAGAATTCATACCCCAAACCGGTTTTTTCAAAAACAGCTTTTTGAAAGCTTAGCATCTTATCGAGCTTTGCACTGGAAATCCTCTCCAATTGAGCTCTGACTTGAAACAGCTCCACTTGGAGCGTCTTGGTCCTTTCAGGCAAGAAATTATTCTCAAATCGCAGTGCTCCAATGGTTTGATTGGCTTCATCAGCCTTGGTAAAGAGCTCCTCTTGATCTAGCTCCGCATCGCTTAGCTTTTTGGTGGCTAGCCTATACAGTTTCTTATACTTTTCAAAAACCTTGTACAATTTTGCATAGGTTATGTAGATGTCATCTTGTTCATGCATTTTCTCAAACTTAGATTCCACCAAGTCCTCTTCTTCATCCATTTCTACTACGATCCCCTCAGTAGGATCCACAGTGGCAGCTGTAGACGACTAAATTTCTAGTTTGAAATAAATCAAACAAGTAAAATAGTTTCACAAATGCGATTTTGTATTGATAATTGTGTGGTACAATTCTCTCTGATTACAAAAGAGTGATCCTCTGATTCGATCTCCTTGCAAGACTTATTGATTTGGATTTGTGGTAAAGTGATTGTGACTTGAACACAAAATATACTTCAATTTAGCTGAAGAATGGATCGAAGATTGCTGAAACAGAATTACAATGAATCTCTGGCTATGAGCTTGTTAGAAATTCTTTGTTCTTCACGTTCTTCGTATGTTCTTCGTGTTCTTGGTGTGTTCTTCGTCTTTTAAGGTTTATGGTGGAAGTTCTTCGGTGATTTAGAGGCTTGAATCTGTAGATCTTCGTTGATTTGTGATTTGTTGATGTTTTCGGACACTTTAGGCTTGATTCCCGCAAACTTTTGGATCTAGGCGGATGATTTGGATGGTTTTTCTTCGAATGTTCTTCGTATTCGAAGGTTGAAGTTCTTGAAGTTCTTGGAGGCTTTAGAGCTTGGTTCCGGCAGAGCTTCTGGACTTCTGAATCTTCTCTGATGCTGCTTGTGCTTCAGATGGCTTGATGTCCTCCTAAATGTCTTAGGAAGGCTTCTATTTATAGGAGTTTTGGGGTGGATGAGCGACACGTGGCGGAGTCTGATTGGTGACACATGTCACAGTCTGATTGGTCCGCTTATGTCATCGCTTACACGTGCGAGGTTGCTTGGGTTATCGCTTACACGTGCGAGGCTGCTTGTGTCATCGCTTGCACGTGCGATACTGCTTGTGTCATCGCTTGCACGAGCCGATGCATGATTGGTTCTTGCATGACACTTGGCAAATTTCTGTTGGCTTCTGAATGACAACAGTAAAACCTAGCAGCAATATGTGGTGCTTTGTAATTGGCTGTAGTTTGTGGTCTTGGTAGTGTGACGTGTCAGCTTGTGATAGGTCGGGAGCTTTCTCTCTCTACAAATGCCCCCTCGAGACTTGTTCACACACACAGTTTCAGAGTGTGGTGTGAGAATGAGTTTCGAAAACAGATTCTTACACTTGGTTCTTCAAATGAAGTAATTGAAGGTGGTGGAGCTTTCAGCAGGATGAAATAATTTCTGAGGAGTAGACCCACCCATATGAAAGGCTTTGATGAGACCGAAAAGAGGTCTGCGAGTATTTGAATATACTTGCGTGACCGAGCCTTCTCAGGAGAGGTTAAGTTGAAGTAACTTCAGAAGAGTACTTCTGGATCGTTGGCAGCGATCATAGAGTGTAGAAGATGGGGAAGACGCGAGGATGGTGGCTGGGTATAACATGCAGAGCCATGGGGCCAGCCTCGTGTTTTTGAGAACTTCTGGTGAAGTTATATCGGAAGAGTATACTTCGGATTAAGGCTAGGCCATGTGGGAAAGTGGTTGAGTGCGCATGTGTCATCGTTTCACTCAGGTTAAGTTGAGGTAATTTCAGAAGCTTATGGATTCTGGGAATGATGGTGTTGGTGGTGAAGAAGACGGGGATGAAGCAAAGCGAATGGGTGAAACACACACCACTACGGTGCTGGCCCTGCATGTTGCATGGGGTCTGACAGTAAGTCATCGAACGTGCGTGTGTAATGGGACCAAACCGACAGACATTAAGTTGAAGTAATTTCAGAAGAGTACCTTCTGAAATACTTCAAGCTAGCTTTAAGTTGGAGTAATTTCAGAAAATGTGTTTTGAGGTACCAGCAACGATAACCTTTGAGTCCCATAGTGGTGGGGACATGGAATAAGGCTCTGGTAACCATTTACCAGCCCCAAAGGCTGAACTCTGATGAGCTGGTGCCTTGAAGGTTACCTCAAATGTTGGATGGAAGACAATTTGTAGGATACCCCAACACTTTTTACCATCTTCACTTACTGCTACTTGTGATTCTGGTCTTAGAAACCAGCCAAGCTGCTGTTTGTTCCGAACCACTGCTTCTGCTGGAAGACCAAGCAATTGGAGAGAGACTACAGGAGACCTGAGGTTAGGAACAGGAGTCTCTGCTGGACTTAGACTTCCTGGCCAACCAAATCCACGGAAGCATGGAAGGCCGATACAGACCTTGTTATGAGTAATTTTATGAACAAAGGTGGTCGTTAAGTGGAGAAACAAAATTTGTTTGGATCTCAAAACTACAATGATGTTGTGAAGAGGGTTTCTATCGAACCATGAGAGGGTTGATTCCAAACTGACTATGGAGCAATATTGGTTGCTAAGTGTTGAGAATGATGAAGTCATAGTGAGAAATGGTTGTGAGAAGGAGGACTTGAAAATTTGAAAGAAGCAAATCTTCATTTCATGACTCAGTGTTTTTTTTTTTTCTTGATGAGTTCTTGATGATTCCGGCCCTTCTATTTATAGTGGAGAGATGAAGAATGGTAGATGGATAGTTGAGAATGGCGGATGTGAATTTTTGGTGAGACCGGTGGATGAGAATGGTAGGTGAGAGACCGGTAGGGAACGAGAATGATAGGTGAGAGAGAGGAAGAATGGTAGGTGGGAATGTTTGGCACCGAAAGGGGAATTGTGGGTTGGACGGGTGACTCGATGTAATTTCAAGCTCAAGACACACTTGTGAGAGTTCATTTGTACTTTAGAAGGAAAGCCTTGATGAAGTCTGGGGAATAACCCTAAGGGGATCCAAACTAAATGGATGAATCTCAAATTTTGATATTGAGAACTTTAGTTTTGGATATTGTCAGTACTCCACCGATGTGGGTTAGATTGATGATTTCCAAGTCGTAAAAAAAACTATGCAAGACAAGTGTGGCTTGAAAATCTTGACTTTGGGTTGATTTCAACATAAAAGTCAACTATCTTGGAATTGAGTCATTTTGTGCAATTTTTGAGTCTCAAATGATGGAACGGACTCCAAATTTGGAATGTACGCGAAAAATTGAGCAAGATAGGTCCATCTTAAAAATTTTGACTTTTGGTCAAAATTTTTGCAAAAGTCAACTTTCTGAAAATTGGATATTTGCGCAATTTTCGAGTTTCGAATGGAGAAACGGATCTCAAAATCGGAATGTACGCGAAAAATCGAGTGGGACAGGCCTCTTTTATAAATTTCAACTTTTTGGTCAAAGTCAAAAGTCAAACTTGGTCAAAGCATTTTCTTTTCTTTTTTTTTTTCTCTTTTTTTTTTCTTTTTGTTTTTTTTGGCGGTTCGGACCGGGTCAGGGTCAAACCGGGTCATCTGAGCAAACGGGTCAAGTCAGTGGGGTATGACGTCATCCGTGACGTCACAGAGCAGGCGTGTGGCACGTGTAGCGCGTGTACGCGCGTGAGGGAGAGCCGGCGCGTGTGGGCGCGTGAGCTGATGAGGGTGGCGCGTGTCGGCGCGTGAATCTGAGGCAATGAGCGCCGGATCTTCTGGTGGCGCGTGGCGGCACGTGGGAGCTCTTTTGATCCCAAAATTTTTGGGTTTTGTCGATCTAAGGCCGTCGATTACTCCTGTAGGGTCAATTTTGTGAAATTGTGATCAGGTTTGCACAGATTTGAAGGACTAGGCCGCGGTTTGTTGAGACATTGTGGCGGCGCGTGGTGGCGCGTGGCGGCGTCGTTGTTGATGGTCTTTCTGGGTTTTGTACATCGTAGGCCGATGGACCTAGCGGTGGCACCAGTTTTGTAAAAATCGTCTCAGATTTGTGCAGATTTGAATGAGAAACCCGCGGGACGTTGGGATTTCGTGGCTGCACGTGGCGGCGCGTGGCCGGATATCTGGGTCTGGCATGTTCAGGTTTGGTGAGTCGAAGGCCGTAGAAGTCTCCTGTGATGTCGGTTTGATGGATTTATGGTCTTGGGCGGCCCTGACAGTGCTTGACATTGGTTAGTCTGCCATTGTTCTCTGCTTTCAATGGTCGGCTACACAAGGAGCTTTGAACAATCATGCGGCCTAGAACTTCATCCCAGATATAGTGCAGTATTTTTTTGACATGTGTACTTCTTTTTGCAGGCCTATAGGTATTTTTCTGAGATCTAGTGCAGTATTCCTTGACAATTCTTTTAACCATTTTCACACTTCTTTCCTTTTGTCTATTAGCTTTCCAAGGATCCCTATATAAAGCCCTCCGGGGCATGCATTAACCAGTACAAGGAATTTCCAGTGGGTAGTATCTTTAAGTGTAGAGAAATTATACAGAGAAATTATGTGTGTGTTTTTTTTTTTTTAAATATTTAATTTAATTATTATTTTTTTTTATCTCTCTCTTTTTTTTTTTTTTTTTCTTTCATGCTTGGTTTGTACTAACTTTTTTTTTTTCCTTTTTTTTTTTGGGACAGGCTAGAGATTAAAATTGAAGCTCTCTCTTTATTGAATTTTTTTTTTTTTTTTTTTGGTTGAGACATGCCATGAGATTTTCTACTGACAAGTTCTTTGTTGTTGCTTATTTTTGTCATGCAGCATGCTTTCTTTGGCAATTAAGTCGCACCAACACTTGTCTTTTCAACGCAGCCATCTCAAGAGTCTTTGCAACATAGCCATCTCAAGAGTCTTTGCAACGTAGCCGTATCAAGAGTCTTTACCATGAAGATATGCCAACATTTGTCCTTGTACTGAAGCCATGCCAACATTTGTCCTTGCTATGAAGCAATATTTGCACTTACATATGTCATGAAGTCGCACCACCATTTGCACTGAAGCCGTGTCAACATTCATCTTTGCCATGAAGATATGCCAACATTTGTCCTTGTACTGAAGCCATGCCAACATTTGTCCTTGCTATGAAGCAATATTTGCACTTACATATGTCATGAAGTCGCACCACCATTTGCACTGAAGTCATGTCAACATTCATCTTTGCCATGAAGCCATGACAACACTCTACATTAGCACTTGCATTTGCATTGAATTTGCACCAATATTCAGAGGCAACATAACTCAGACATTGGGGGTGCATAACACTGTAGCCAAACATCAAAATTTCAGAGACGCCAACATTCATCTTTGCCATGAAGCTACATCAACACTTCACTTGCACCGAAGCCATGCCAACGTTCATCTTTGCCGTGAAGCCACGTCGACACTTTATTCGCATCGAAGCCGTGCCAATGCTTATCTTTAGCATGAAGCCACGTCAACACTTTACTTGCACTGAAGTTGTGCCAACGTTCATTTTTGTCATAAAGCCACGACAACACTCCACATTAGCACTTGCACCCGCATTGAAGTTGCACCAATATTAACCTTTATAATAAAGCTACAACAGCACAAATTTTCAGAGGCAACATAGCTCAGACATCGAGGTGCATAGCACTGTAGCTAGACATCAGGATTTCAAAGATGCCAACAAGACGTTGAAGATGCAAGGAAAGGCCAACAAAACCTTGAAGATGAGGGAAAGAATGATGCCAATTCTTTGAAGATGTCAGAACATGTCACCAAGAATCCGACACTGCATGAACATGCCCATAGAGGAGAGATGATGCAACACCGACTTCGGATATATAATATATCATCATTCTGAAGGAAGTTGACGTCATCCAAATTTCGGAGACATGATGTAAAACGACACCACTTAGAAGGGAGATGATGTGGTTCAAATTTTAGAGCTATGAAGTGGCACAACCTAGAAGAGAGACGATGTAGCTTAGACTTGCAAGGTACAAGAAGATGCCCCCAGGAGATAAGTGATGCAAAGCATACTTTAGAAACGTAGGAGAATGTCCATAGAAAATGAGCAATGCCATGCCAACCAAAGGGACCTTAAAAGCATATTGACAACTGTTGCAAAACTCTTCAAGCCAGACTGACAATCCTTCTTCTTTTCATGTGACTGAACTTAGTGACAAGTACTAAGCTGCCTACGTACCCTGGAGAGGGATCAAGTCATCACGTAGTTCAACAGAAATTTTGTTTTTTGTTTTTTTTTTTTTTTTTATGATGATTTTTTTTTTTGATATTTTCTTTTTGGATGATTTCTTTGTTTTTTTTGTTTTTGTTCTTTTTTTTTTGTTTTTTTTTTTTTTTTGTTTTTTTCAATTTGATAACTTTTTTTTTTAGTGCGTGACTGAACTTAGCAAAAGATACTAAGTTGCCTAGTACCCTTGAGAGGGATCAAGTCATCATGTAGTTCAAAAATTTTTTTTTGTTACTGCTTGTTTGTTTTTTTTTTTTTTTTGGTTGTTTTTTGCAAAAAGGGGGGCTCAGTGTGTAATAATGGGTATCACCACTAATCGAACCCGAGACCTCTCAAGGGCGACTTGGGCATCACACCACTACGCCACACTAGCAATTGGTGACATAGAATGGGATTAATTTCTTCTTATTGGTACGCTTTCAGAGGTAATGGGAAGACGTCATGTACTCTTGCAGCGTTACAGTGGGTAGTTTAAGCTCTTGCCGAGGAGCAATCCTCGATGTTCAAGCGTAGAAGTGTTTAAGGAACTTCCCATTGATAGGGCCGATCCTTGCATCATCATTGTTGATCAACTTGTACGCTTGGTTGGTGTTTGCCCCCTGCTTGAGAGTTGGAAGTACATCACAAGCAACGGTCACATGGTTCGATCCGACAACTTCATTGAAGTCTAGATCAATCTTGTTTTCTTTGGCAAGCTTCATGATTTGTTCTTTGAAGACGAAGCATTTTTGGATTGGGTGGCCAATGATCCGATGATATTTGCAGTAGTTAGGGTCATCAACTTTCCCCATGTCTTCTGGTCGCTTGCATTCTGGCAATTCAATTAGCTTCAACTGCAATAGTTGTTCTAAGATGTTTGGCACATCTTCATCGGGGAACGGATATACTTTTTGCTCACGTTCCTTAAAAGTCAGACGACGCATCTCGCTCTTTTGCCATCCTTCAAATTGTTTTTCATTTGCATTTACACCTCTTCTTGAAAGCTTGACTTCGGCAGTGTTAACAACCATTGGGTCTTTGAGGCTGACTTTTGCATTCCTATTATTCCTCCTCACTTCCCTTATGCTTTCTTCAGGTGTGGGAGGTTTTGTATTTCCGCGGCTAGCAATGCTCAGCTCCATGTCATGCGCACGAGTTGCTAACTCTTCAAATGTTCGAGGTTTTATCCCTTGAAGGATGTAAAGAAGTCCCCAATGCATGCCTTGGATGCACATCTCTACAGCGAAAATTTCTAAAAGTCTATCCTTGCAATCTAGACTCAAAGAACGCTATCGATTGATATAATCAACGACGGGCTCATCCTTCCATTGTTTAGTATTGGTAAGCTCCATCATGCCTACCGTGCGCCGTGTGCTGTAGAATCGGTTGAGAAACTCCTTTTCAAGTTGTTCCCAACTATCGATTGACTCGGGTTCCAAGTCTGTATACCAATCAAAGGCATTCCCCTTCAATGAACGGACAAACTGCTTTACAAAAAGGCCTCCTTGAGTCCCTGCATTCTCACAAGTTTCTACAAAGTGAGCAATGTGTTGCTTAGGGTTTCCTTTGCCATCAAATTGCAAGAACTTGGGGGGCTGATACCCATTTGGCATCCTCATGTTATCGATGCGCTTTGTATAGGGTTTCGAATATGTGAGAGAACTTGTAGAAGAACCTCCATATTGTGCTCGAATAGTGTTCGTTATCATGTCTTGCAATTGTTGGACAGATATCGAGGCCATTGAGGTGGAATGTCCGTGTTGAGAAGTGCCTTCACCTCCTTTTCCTTTATCGACCTTAGCGTTTTCTCCTTTTAAGGTAAAGCCAGGTGGGTGCTCAGGACCAAGACTTGATTCACCCGAATCTTGTACCTCTAGCTTGTTCATTAGGGTTGCAATTTTGACATCCTTTTCTTCAAGTGCTTTTGTGAGAAGGGCGACCCTTTGTTCCATTTCAGCCATCTTTTCTTCCATGGTAGAGGTGTTAGTCATCATGACTGACACAACTTCCCAAGATGATGGAGAAGAAAGTGATTTGAAGCGAGCACGTGAAATCTCATCTTTTGGGTTCCCTTTGATGGGAGAGAAATCGTGCGACCAACTTCTTGTGAAGGAAGAAGGGGATTTGCCCCCATACTTGAGGTGTTCCAAGGTGGAGATGTCCTTGTTGATGACCTTGTTTCTTGTAAGAGGGTCTAAGGAGATGATTGTCTGGACCTTGGCTTCCTTGGTTGATTGAGATTGAAGTTGATTGTTTGCTTTGGGTTGGCTACAATTGATTACACCAATGTAGTTGTCGGTGGTAGCTGTACCAAGTTTAGTTGAAGTAGTTATTGTTGAAGCTTGAATATTCCTGCTAGAGGCCATTTGAGCTGGTAGCAAGATGATGAAGATTTCTTTCTTTGAAGGAGAATGAGATGAGAGGCAGAGAGGTCCCACTGGGCGTGCCAGAATATGTGGACGACTAAATTTCTCGGTTCGAAATGAGTCAAACGAGTAAAATAGTTTCACAAATGCGAATTTGTATTGATAATTGTGTGGTACAATTCTCTCTGATTACAAAAGAGTGATCCTCTAATTCGATCTCCTTGCAAGACTTATTGATTTGGATTTATGGTAATGTGATTGTGGCTTGAACACAAAATATACTTCAATTTAGCTGAAGAATGGATCGAAGATTGCTGAAACAGAATTATAATGAATCTTTGGCTATGAGCTTGTTAGAAATTCTTTGTTCTTCACGTTCTTCGTATGTTCTTCGTGTTCTTGGTGTGTTCTTCGTCTTTTAAGGTTTGTGGTGGAAGTTCTTCGGTGCTTTAGAGGCTTGAATCCGTAGATCTTCGTTGATTTGTGATTTGTTGATGTTTTCGGACACTTTAGGTTTGATTCCCGCAAACTTTTGGATCTAGGCGGATGATTTGGATGGTTTTTCTTCGAATGTTCTTCGTATTCGAAAGTTGAAGTTCTTGAAGTTCTTGGAGGCTTTAGAGCTTGGTTCCGGCAGATCTTTTGGACTTCTGAATCTTCTCTGATGCTGCTTGTGCTTCAGATGGCTTGATGTCCTCCTAAATGTCTTAGGAAGGCTTCTATTTATAGGAGTTTTGGGGTGGATGAGCGACACGTGGCGGAGTCTGATTGGTGACACATGTCACAGTCTGATTGGTCCGCTTATGTCATCGCTTACACGTGCGAGGTTGCTTGGGTCATCGCTTACACGTGCGAGGCTGCTTGTGTCATCGCTTGCACGTGCGATGCTGCTTGTGTCATCACTTGCACGAGCCGATGCATGATTGGTTCTTGCATGACACTTGGCAAATTTCTGTTGGCTTCTGAATGGCAACAGTAAAACCTAGCAGCAATATGTGGTGCTTTGTAATTGGCTGTATTTTGTGGTCTTGGTAGTGTGACGTGTTAGCTTGTGATAGGTCGGGAACTTTCTCTCTCTACAGTAGCGAAAGCACTCAAGATTCCCTCATCATCACTGTCATCTGACTCAGTCTCAGGCTCGGTATCACTCAAGGTAGCAGCAAGAGCCTTGCTTTTCCCAATCAACTTCAGATATATTGGACATTCTTGTTTCATGTTTCCAAAACCTTGACATTCAAAGCACTTTGGTTCGGAGGGAATAGTATACTGACCGCCATCCTTAGCATCCTTCTTCCCTCTGTCTTGACTTTTGAATTGTGAAGAATTGGATTGTTTACGGTCCTTGTCAAAACCTTTCACATTGTCATTCTTCATGTACTTCTTGAATTACCTAGTGATGTAGGACTTCATCTTGGAATCTTCATCATCTGAAGACTCATCGGTCTCATTACTTTTGGCCTTCAATGCCATATTCTTACTTTTGTTTCCTTTCCCAAGTCTAGTCAAACCCAATCCATAGGTTTGCAAGTTGCCAATTAGCTCCGTCAAAGGAATGGTGTCAATGTCTTTTGATTCTTCAATCACTGTTATCTTGGCATGAAATCTCTCAGGGAGAGATCTGAGCACCAATCTCACAATCTTGGGCTCGGGAATACGATCACCAAGATTGAATGCAAAGCTCACTATGTCCTTTAGCTTGGCATAGAACTCATCGAATGTCTCATCCTCCTCCATCTTTATCTCCTCAAAGCTAGTCATGAGCCTTTGGAGTTTTGAATCCATGACAGTCTTAGTCCTTTCATAGGTTGTTTGAAGGATGGTCCATGCTTCTTTTGCAATTTTAGTTGAGGATATTTTCTTGAACTCCTCATTGGTCACCACAATAAATAGGGTATTCAATGCTCTGCTGTTGAAGTTTGCCGCTTTGATCTTGGCCTCATCCCAATCAGCCGGAGCTTCTTTTGGCTTCACCCAGTCAATTTCCATAGCTTGCCAGACATTCTCATCTAAAGACTGCAAGAAAACTCTTATGCGTACTTTCTAGTATGCAAAGTTAATGTCATCAAATAAATGAGGTATAATAAGAGACTGTCATCTATCTATGACAAACAGGAGTCAATGGATCATACAACAAAGATTAAATCTAATCAGAGTGTGCCTGCTCTGATACCACTTGTTGGGTTAAAATGAATTGACCCCTTACAAATTAATTAATTACCCAAGTTAATTAATTAGGTTCAATTATATGCAATAAAGTGGTAGCACAAACAAATCACAAAATTATTTAAATGCAGCGAAAAATAAATTTGACACAGGTGATTTGTTTACGAATAGGGAAAACTATCGAGACAAAACCTCACTGGGTGAATTTCAGGTCACCACTCCCAAGAATCCACTATTATCAATCACAAGTGGTTACAAGTATAAGAAATCTTACCAAACCCTTTGGCCTATCTCGAAATACCAACCTACAGTTGAACCTTTACCCCAATACCCAATTGGACTTGTATTGTAGTGGCAATCTTCTAGTTCAATGCACGAATCCCAATACGTGACTAACCAATGATGCACGGATCCAAATACGTGACTAGTACCAGCAACTTGAAGAAGATGTTGGTTGCAAAGTTCTTCAGTTCATCAATGATGAAGATTAGGAAGGTCCTTGGTTACAAAACCCTATGACATAAAGACGCAGTAGCTTCTTCAAAGAGAATAATGAATTAGGTCACTTTTTGCATATGCTCTCCATGTATGACGACCTTTAAAGTAAGCCTTTTATATGTCTAGGGTTGTGAGAAAAGAAACATTATACAAATATACAAACAATGGCCAAAAAATAATAACACAAAATTAAATTTTAGATCCACGTCAGATTAAACATGAACACAAAATTTAAAACACAAAAAATTTGAACAGGAAATTGAAACCCAGCCATCAAGAAGAAGAAATCATGGAAGGTTTAATTCCATTTCTTCTCCAAGCCATCAAGAAGCCGAAGCCTCACAACAAATATAATAGAAGCCACTCATAAAACTCAAACCGTAGCTACCATTTGTTGAATGCAGCAGAATCCTTCAATGGTTCATCTCATAGGCGAACCCAATCTAAATTTTAGCCACCATCCATAGAGTTCGTCCAGCAAAGACCAGGTTATGAATACAACTGCTCGTCCAGTGTTCACAGAAGGTCTACATCATCTTATTGTTAAAACCCAAAAAATTTAAAACCTAAAATATTAACATCAAATCCACATCAACACAAAATTAAACATGAACAAATCCAAAAAATCAAACCTCCACACCACCAAAGCATCAAACACAAAATCCATACCCAGAAACCCAAATACACCACAAACCCACAACCCCATAAACCCAAATCAAAATACAACATACACCACAAATCCAAATCAAAACATACACCACAAACCTAGAAATCAACATACACCACTGAGCTGAGAGATAAAGAGAGGAAAGAGAGAGACTTACCTATTTGGGAGACAGAGACAATGATCTGTGAGAGAGAGAATCAAGAGATAGAGAGAGTTTGAGCCATTTGGGTCTAAGTTTGAGCGAATTGTGAGATAGAGAGCGTGGGTTGGTAAGAGAAAGAAAAGAAAGAACCACCCCCGGTTTTGGTGGTGGCAGCAGTAGTGATGAGTAGAAGAGGCCAGTCATTTACTTAGAAAAAGTTGTGAGAGTTTTGGAAGAGAGAGAGGAAGGTTTAAGAATATTTTAGAAGGCAGTGAACCGATTTGATAAGATAGTGTTGGGGTTTGAAGTTTTTTGATTGTGTGAAAATTTTCTGGGTTTGTGAATGAGATTTTTTTCGAGTTTGGTTGCCAAGAAAATACATGAAAAGAAAAGAAAAGAAATACAGTGAAAATGGAAGAAGGTTTAATTTTCTAAGAATATGAGTCATGTTTTAGGGAAGAACACAAAGAACATGATGATGTTCTTCCAAAAAAAAGAATGAAAGGAATATAAAAATTAATTTAATTATCTTATTTTTTTTAAAATTGAAATTGAAAATTTTGTTATTATTTTTTTTCCTATTGTGTTTATTTACTTATTTATTTATTTAAATACTTGCATGGACTTTTTTAATGTTAACTAAAATATTTTATTATTATTTTAATGGCCACATGAGCGTTTTGAGTGCCAACAGTGCAATCCATTAGCCACGTAGGATATTTCCATTAAAGAGATAGCGGCATGAACTAAAAATGAACACGTTTTTCAAAATAGAGACTAAAAACAGTAAAAATAGAAAATAGGAACCAAAGTAGGAACATGGTAAAAATATAAGAACGAAAATGGTATTTTCATCATAAATAAATAAAAGCATTTGAACACCCAACAGGCTAGCACGTTTGAAAAAGCTAATATTAAATATTATAAATTTAAATGTCTTTTCAATGTCAGGTTATTTATAATTTTAAAGGTCATTACACTCTTTAGACTATTAAATTAAAAATATATATATCTTAACAAAAAAAAAAAAAAAAAAAAAAAAACTATGAAATAAAGAGAGTTCAGTTCCATCCGAAATTATGCTTAAATTCAATTGGCCAAGTGTGATTCCTTGATCAATTAATATAATTAAAAGAACATTGAGATTTAAATCTTTATTTGGGAAAAAAAGGAAAGCAAAAAACTTTGCGTGGTAGGTAGGACTTGGACAATAATTTGGATTGATATAAATTCCTTTGACCCTATCTTAATGTGCATGTATTTAGCATGCTAAACATATATTCTGTGAATGCTGGAAAAATTGCCATGACTTGGAATGAAATTAAATTTTGATGATAATGGCAATGCACATATTGAAAGGGAATTCTTGTTAAATTGGCAACATAGTAAATGTCAATTCACCATCCTTATCTGCTGTCCTGAAATTGTGATTTTGTGCTTCCTAAATTGGTTTGGAAGGCATGTCATGGATTCAATTCAGTCCCATTCTTGAGGGTATAAATATTCCTCTAGACAACGAATATTGCATTCTCCCAATGATTATGTTTTGTACCCATTGGAAATATCCATGTTTCCAACCCAACCAGCACCCTAGCCTCCCACTAGGCACTATCTTTCTTATGAGAATCTGAAAAGAACTTTGATTAGGAGAATTTTAAATCGAATCAATGATTTACCAGAAGGCATTCATACTACAATAATTTATAATTGTACTCTCGAATGGCTAGTTCCTTGCCTTTTAATTTTCAATTTAGTTTTCTTTGTTTTTTATGATCAAGTTTGTTTTAACGCTTCTCTTCACATGATAGTTGAATGTAAATTTTATCTTAAGAGTTGGGGACAAATATGCCTTATGCCCCTTTCGGGCAAATTATATAGCATTATGCCTCCCTTCCCAAACTAATTAGGGAAATGCCAATCTTTTAAAACTCGATTTTTGATAAATCGAGTTAGGCTCTATAGTGGCTTTTTAAGGAGCCTATAGTGACGTTTTAAGAACCTATAATGACGTTTTTTAACTCAACTTCAATGAAATCGAGTTATAGGCAATGAAATCGACCTATAGTGGTGTTTTTTTACCTATAACTCGATTTCATTGAAGTTGAGTTAAAAAACGTCACTATAGGTCCTTAAAACGTCACTATAGGCTTCTTAAAACGTCACTATAGGCTTCTTAAAACGTCACTATAGGGCCTAAGAATTTTATTTTTTTTTAACTCGATTTATCAAAAATCGAGTTTTAAAAGAGGGGCATTTCCCTATTTAGTTTGAGAAGGGGGGCATAATGCTATATAATTTGCCCGAAAAGGGCAAAAGCCCATTTTGTCCTAAGAGTTGGTGCATATATAAATTATTAGTATTTTTTTTTAATCTGCTTTGAGTACATTACTATTACTAATACAAAAATAGTGTTTTTAAATTTTCTCGTGGCTTAGTCCTAGTTGGGCTTTCTTATGTTTGAGTACATTTTTAGATTTTAACATTGGCTACACTATTTTACATGGCAAAAATTGGATCTAGTGCTCTTGTGCATTGAATCTGCCAAGATTATGACAGATATTTAGTTGTAATTATGTGTCATGATCTTAACGGGTTTAGTGCACAAAGCATTATACATAACCATACTAGAAGATTAACTACGAATTATTAACTTTTTGGTATGCAATTGTCTTTTACAGCAACCGGACAAAACTAGATTGGCATCGTGTCTTGAAGCATACACTAGTTCCTCAGGCTAGTGTAACAATTCAGATGGAAGTTTGCTTGTTTTGGTATGCTCCTACTTCCTACTATCACATCTCTAGGATTCTTATATATTATTACTAGAATGATTTGGAAAAAAAAAATAGTCACCTATAAAAGAAATTCAATAAATCTTCACAGGCTCCTTTGATTGTTTAGTGTGTGTCAAATTACTATTAATCATTGTATTCTAACATTTTATTTATTTGACCATTCAATTGCTTCTTCCTCCTACGAGTTGGTTTGTGCGTGTGTGTGTGTGTTTTTTTTTAAGCACTTGAGTTGATTATATAACTTCTAATAATCCAGCACCTTGATTTTCTTTTTCTTTTTCTTAGAATACATACTCTTAATATTTTGGTCTAAAATTAATGAATTGCTCACATAACTCCAAAACAGTTAGGACTTATTGACGCTTTTAAAGGCGCGATAAGCCCAGAAATTCGCTTAACTCCAAAACATATAAGGTTTATTGAGGCTTTTAAAGGCGCGATAAACCCGGAAATTAGTGAAGAACGGGATCATATAGTGTGATAAGTCTGGAAAACTTGTGAAAGCATGGATCAAACCAACATCAGAAGTTGGAATTTTCAATCTTCTAGCCGAGTCAGAATTGTGGCAACCAATCTGACAATCAAGGGTGAGTTGGAAAGCAGTATCCCAACAACTTATTTGTCTAATCGACGAGCTTAGCATGGTCATATATTCATATTTAACTATTCTTGTACCGATATAATCCTTCAATGTATCTTATACATCAAGTGTACCAGCTTTAGTTTACATGAAAAACAATTTACAAGCTTTAGTTATTGTGCTCTTCCCAGCCTAATTACTTTTGTACTAGTACTTTGAATTATTTCATTATATTTAACCAATGTAATTATCTGTGGGACAATGTAATCGATGCCAAAATTTGATTGCTGATAAATGATAATTAAAAGTTTACAATATATTGGGAAGGAAAGGGCACATTTGCTTTGGTAAGAATTCAGAACTAGTCCTCAATGGTTGGAAACAAAGCTCTTCATATTTTCAAAGCTCTTCATATTTTTTTAGTATTATTATCCTTGTTTTTTTATTTTTATCCATCACCATGGTATTCATTTTATTGGACAAAATTGCTAAATGCCCTTTTTGGGAAAATTAAGCAGCATTTTGCCCTATTTTTCAAACTAATTAGGGAAATGCCCCTCTTTTGAAAATCAATTTTCTCAAAATCGAGTTAGGCCTTATAGCGGCGTTTTTAAAGAGCTTTTAGTGACGTTTTAAGGACCTATAGTGACATTTTGTAACTTGACTTCGATTAAATCGAGTTTTAGGCAATTTTTTTAATTTTTTTTACCTATAACTCGATTTTATATAAATCGAGTTACAAAACGCCACTATAGTTCTTGAAAACGTCACTATAGGCTCCTTAAAAACGCCGCTATAGAGCCTAATTCAATTTTGAGAAAATTGATTTTCAAAAGAGGGGCATGTCCCTAATTAATTTGAAAAATCGGGCAAAACGCTGCTTAGTTTGCCCAAAAAGGGCATTTGGCAATTTTTTCCCATTTTGTTTTGTGAATATATTATGTGTGAGTTCATGGTTCTTTCTCACATTCAAAACTTGAGTGAGATATTTTTATAAATTAAAAAAAAAAAAAAAAAAAAAAAAAAAAAAAAAAAAAAAAAAAAAAAACTTGCTTCTTATAATCCCACCGTGTGCATGTGTTTGTGTTGGTTTAATGGCATTTTAGACTAGCCTGGGGTTGGAGGCAGTCAAAAGACTCGAAACAAATAATTACACAACTAATCCAATGTCATTCTCCTAATCCAATCATATGAGTTAAACACCGACAACGATTACGCACCAATAAAATTTCACCTTATAATTTTGCAATACCTCACTAAAAATTAAAATTTATTTTTATAAAAATAGTCAAAATATCAATAACTATTGTCTAAGAAAAGTTCAGCAGCCGACCAAATATCAATAACTATTCGCAAAGAAATAGATCAATAACTCAAACCTCATAACAAGATCCATTACAAGTAAAACAAAATCCGCAAATAACAAAACTTCAAAGAGTTACGGAAAAATAAAAATGCTAAAATGCAAATTTTATCCTCTAAATTTAACTAAAATTTCATTTCAGTTCTCAAACTCTACTTTCGTTGAGTGATTTATAGTTGATTAATGAGGAGCTTCATAAGTTCGAACTTCTTTTGTATCAATATAAGTTTGGAATAATGATTAGGGAAGAGCACCCACATGGCTATTAATTAAACTATACACAAAGTCACTGGTTAGTATCAAGAGGTTATGTACTGAGAAAGATGAGCTTATGGCATTCACTCCAAGGCCTTTCTTTCTTCTTCTTCTTCTTTCTTTTTTTCTTAAATTCCATTATTTAATGGGCAAGATAATTGTAACAATGTACAAGTACACAAAACTCTCATTTTTACGATATTTGGGAGAAGTAGTTCAACGTAGCTTTACCCCCAATGTTTATGGAAAGGTTTACTGAAATTATTTCAATATTTCATGGTAAATAATTAACATGAAATGGATATAAATATTTAATTATTTTCACTAATTTAAGTGTACTCTTATTTTTAAAGGAGTGCTTTTATAAGCAGAGGCGGAACTAGAATTTTATAAATGGGGGGCCAAAAAAAAAAAAAAAATTGAATCAATTTAATAGTGTCATACAAGATATATGAAGAGTTTGGGGGGCTAACCATATTTCTTTTGAAAGTTTTGGGTAAATTTAAGGAGTAAAAATCTAATATTTGAAAAGTTTGGGGGGGGGGGGGGGGGGGGTGTGGAACCATATATTTTTTGAAAATTTTGGGAAAATTTAGTGGTAATTTTATAAAGTTAGAAAAGTTTGGGGGGCCCATGGCCCCCAACCTTCTTAGTGGGTCTGCTCTTGTTTATAAGAGTATAATTTAATTAGTACGAATGTACACTATAAATTATACTTAAAAGTCATGGTAACTTCTAAGAGAGAGAGGGGCAAGTTATACCACATAGAATACATTCTTTCAAGCAATGTGGGAAAACTATCTATCCTTTTTTTTTTTTTTTTTTTTTTTTTTTTGGAACTAAACATACACACATGAGGGAGAGAGAACGAAGGTTTTAACACAAAAACACACCCACAAACCATTAACATATGAATGGGGTTCTCATAAACATAAATATCATATATACTTTTGTTTTTTTTAAGAAGATAAATATCATATATACTAGATCACAAATTATTAACATATAAATGGGGTTCTATAAAAATATGGGTAATTGTCACACATTACTCAAATGATAAGTGCTACATTCACAACATTTTTACAATACTTTCTAACAAATCATAGGTGATAAGTTGTTACTAATTTTAAGTTGAATTCATTACTGAAATTACTTTTTTGCCCACTAGTAACAGCCAATTACAACCTACTATTTAGAATTTGTTGTGAAAATATTGTGGATATAGCATTAATGCACCAGTTCCTAAAAAAAAGCACTAGTTTACCATATATGGATAATTAATATATGAAAATAAATTCATTTGTCCCATTGATACAATAGGTTATTAATACATTGAGATAAATGCAGAGTTTTAATGAGTTGGAAGGGTAAATGAAGGCAGTTCTCTATCATTTTCAAAGAATGCATCACTTGGTAGAACTTTAGATCACTATCAAACTTTTATATATGTACTAATTGATGTTCCATGCAATGCACATGAATTTTGAAATATTTTGTGAAAAATTATCTTATGTAGCATGAATAATGTTTGTTATATATTATAATATTGGAAGAATGAAGTTCAATTGTATTACATATCATTAGAAGGGGAAAAAAAAAATGCAAATTATTAGAATTTCTACATTAAAACTATAAACCAAATACTTGAGTGAATCAAAATTATTTGATTATTTTCACTAATTTAAGAGCACTCTTATTTTTTATATTTTTGATTGCATGTTATAAAAATTTTCTTTTATCTTTTAATATACTTTGTTTCAACAGTTACCAAAAGCAATTCAATTTAAGCAGAAATGTCATATTCCAAATTAATAGTTTCTTATATAACTCTAAGAAAAATAATCTTATAAATTTATTTTACATAAATAAAGAGCTCTGAATTTAAGCATACAACTGTTTTTTATATTTTTTATTGCAAGTGTTATTGAATTCATTTCCTCCCCCCCTTTTTATGGTTTATATTTCAGCTCTTGCCAAAACAACTTTTTTTTGATAATTGCCAAATAAACTAAACATGAGGAATAATGTCATATTCCAAAATAATTTTTCCTCTCTGTTTAATAATAAGTATTTCTGAAATAAATTTTATAAAAAATAAACATCTTAATTATTTTTATATAAATAATTAGTGCACAACTTATAGATAATTAATACATGAAAATAAATGCATATAACCCATTAACTCATGACAATTAATCCATAATTTTACATAAATACACAATTTTGATGAGGTGGAAGGCTAAAAATGAAGTGATTTCTCTTTCCTTCTTAAGGAATGCACTATGTAATTAAATACACAATTGTTGGTAGATGATTGCATCTAAATGTATTAGGAAACAATGATTTTGTGTATTTGTCTTGGTTAATAGTTTGTTAATATTATATGAATGCTTATTTTGAGTTTTTTTTTTTTCCTTGAAATCCTAGGTCTGCCCCTAAATTTAATAACTGACAAAACTTAGGTACAGTACCTTAGTTGCTGTTACGTAGGTTCCCTTCTTAAGATTTAGCCATGTGGCTATTTAACTAAAAAAATACACTTTCATTCCATAAGAAAAAATTCACATAGCAGAATCTTAAAAATGGAACTTAAGGAACAGCACCTAAGTACTGTACCTAAGTCTTACTCTTTAATAACGTCTCAAGAATATAGAAATATGTATAGATTTAAATTAGTGAAAATAATGAAATAATTTTTGATTTTCTCAAGTAGTTATTCTTAATTGGGCTGATAATCTTAGAGGGGAGGGGGACCCGTCTATAAAAATGAAAATTCATTAAAAAGCTTAGCCATAATTAGCTAGAAGTACATGATGAATGTGTGGACGAAAATCCTCCATCCACATAAAAAAATCACTAACATGTTTTGCATGTTTAGTTAGGTTATAAGTTACATAATTCCCTGATTTGCAGGTATAAAAAAAGGTAATTATGAGTTACATAATTCTCTATGAAAGGCATCTAGAGATTGCTTTGTTGAAGAAATCAAAAGACCAAAAGAGGAAAGGGATTCCTCTTCGCTTTGTAAAGCTGTGATAACCACCTCTGAATCCCCCTCGACAATAATAGAGGGTAGATTAAGATCAATAGCAAAACTTAAGTGAACTTGAGTGAGATATTATCCCAAAAAATAATAATAATTGAGTGTGATAACCACCCATGTGTTTGTGTTGGTTAAGTGGCATTTTAAACTGCTGTCAAGCCTGCGCCTGGAGGCAGTCAAAACATAATTACACAAGTAATCCAATGTCATTCTCCTAATCCAATCATATGATTTAAACACGCACTAATAAAGTTTCACCTTATAATTTTGCAAAACCTCACTTAAAATCAAAATTTATTTTCACAAAAACAATCAAATAACAAATAAAATATCAATAACTATTCTCTAACAAAAGTTCAATAGCCGACAAAATATTAATAACTATTCGCCAAGAAGTAAATCAAGATCTCAAACCTGCTAACAAGATCCATTACAACTAAAACGAAATCCACAAATAACAAAACTTCAAAGAGCCTCGTAAAAAGAAAAGGCTAAAATGTAAATTACATTCTCTAATTTTAATTAAAATTAATTTCAGTTTTCTTACTTCATATTTGTTCAATTGAATTCTTTAAATTTTAAATTTATTTAAATCAAGCCCTCTGCTCAATTTTGTTAAATTTCTATTAAAAAAAAAATACTTTTCTCGCATGAAAAAAATCTATAAAATTAATAAAATATTTCATAGATTTTTATGTGAAAATATTTTTTTCAAATATTTTTTATTAGTTAATTACATATTTAATGGCATTTTTATAATGACATTCTTGAATTGTATAAATTTGAAACTTAGATTGAATTAAATAAAATTAAAGTTAGGTGACTGAAATAAATTTTTATCAAATTTAGAGAGTGCAATTTGCATTTTAGTCTAATAATAATAAATTATTGGATTCGATTGCTTTCACTAGATAAGGCAAAGGTTTTTTATCTTTCTAATGTATCATGAATCTCTCCCATCAAGTGTGATTGTTTGTACGTAATTGTATAAATCTTATTACTAAGTTGACCACTTGTCATATTGCACATTCTCATAGGAAAGGCAACCGCTATACACATTATTTTGTTGCAGATTATATTAAGGCCAATGGTAGGGATGTGATGTACACTCGATTATTTTGTACTTGATACTTATATAACTTGATGCACTATTTTATATATATATATATATATATATATATATATATATAACATAGAGAGAGAGAGAGAGAGAGAGAGAGAGAGAGAGAGAGAGAGAGAGAGAACTACTACAAATTATAACTGTTCTATTTACAATTTTGGATAAAATAACGAGAATGTTTGCTCAATTTTAATTTTAAAGCTTAAAGGGGCTTAAAAAGAAAAGCATATAGAAATAATTAATTGGATTGGGTCACTTGGCCGACGTAACAAATGGTCGATATTAGACATGGCAAAACGGGTCAGAATTTTTTGACCCAACCCGACCCAACCCGAAAAATACCCGACCCGAACCTGATTTTTTTTTTTTTACCCGAAGCAAAAACGGGTTGACCCGTGACCCGATCCGACCCGCGACCCGAACCCGAACCCAAACCATTTTTTTAAAACTTTTTTTTTTTGGTAAAAAAATAGTAAAACTAAGACAATATTGGTTTAATTGTTTATTGTGAACTTTAAGGAAACAATTGATACATTTACATAAATATATGCAAATTAATTGAAAGATAAATGGTTGAACATTCTGTAATGAGTAAATATTTTTAGATATCAAATAGCAAAGTACATGCCAAGATAATCTGGTTACAGTAGAGTTAAAAACATAGATTTAAAATTGTAGACATGTGAGAAATATTCACAAGTGTGAAAATAGTGAAGCTAAAGTATCAAATTAGCATAAATTATGAATACTTAGACCTATTTTTTAATAATTTATGTCCAAAATAAACGGCTTTTCAAAATAAATTATGATATTTCTTAGAGTGTGTGTTGCTTAACAATAATATGATATTCATAAAAGAGACCATGTATAAATAAGTAAGCAATCAAATTTTATAGTATATCTCAAAGTGAAATAGAGTGTCAACCACAACTGATAATAAATTATAAAATTAATTTTCAAGATTGTAAATTTCTTATATATTTTTATTCTTTATCAAATGAGTTATCCAATAAGTTATTTGTAATTTTGTTTTATATTTAGAATGTTGATATTGAGTAGAAATAAAATTTGTGTATTTGTTTTACTTATTTTTGTATTATTTTGTTTTAGATAGTAATGTTAGGATTTGTATAATTTTAAAATTGTTGAATAAGTATTAATAAGTTTAACTGAGTGCATTCTTGATATAAGTGGTGAATTTAAAATAATGCATTTTATATCAAGTAATTTGTTGCATGACTTTCCAAATGACAGATACATGTTGTTTTCTTTATAAAAAAAAAAAATTCATGTGAAAAATACGGGTCAACCCGACCTGACCCGACCAGCAACCCGATTAACCCGACCCGAACCCGATCCGACCTGCCCGTTTTGCCATGTCTAGTCGATACGGATTGCTTACGAAGGGTGCATAAGATATATGTAGAGTAAATTAGTACATTTGGGGTACCGAACACTATGCGAAGGTTGTGTGATTTGGCCCAAAAGCATAGATGTAGGCTGGTTTTGCCCAACAGTTTGTGTTCCTTTTAGCATTTGTTAAAAAAGCCCAAGCTAGTCATCTTGGGCTTTTGTAATTTACTTTGTCTAAAGAAAACATTGGAGGCGAGTCCTTTAAAAAAAGTTTAATAAAATTTGTTTAAAAAAAAAAAAAAACAACAACAACAACAACACAAATAGAAAGCGAACGTGCCTAAATCAGTCCCCCTCTGTTGTGATTACATATATGATATATCTGAGGAAGTTAACAATTTATTGGGTGCATGCAATGAAAGAGAAACACTTGGTTTTCAAATGTAAAACTCAGACAAATAAATCTATGAACTCCTACTAGAAATTGGTGAAATGCTTGAATTGAACAAATTTAAAATTTAGAAGACTTAATTGAACAAAAGTAAGAGGACTGAAATAAATTTCAATGGAATTTAGAGAGTTCAATTTGAATTTTAGCCAAAAGAAAACATTAATGTTTAGGGAAAGTTTTTTTTTTTTTTTTTTTTTTTAAGGTGTAAATTAAAAAAAATTAAAAAATAAAACGCATAGTTTATCCTTAAGACACATTAAACCATAGACTAAACAAGAAACTTTCCAATCTTTCATAATTGTAACAAAAAAAAAAAAAAAACCAAAGTCTCTGTTTGTGTGTGTGTGATGCTAATAGGGTTTCAGTTTTATTTTTGTTCCACTATTAAGATTTAAAAGAGAACTAGGAGTATGTTTGGTAGACTGTAACGATAATTACATAGGAATAGGAATATGTATTATAAAGAATACAAGACACTATAATGTAATGCTTATTACTATTCATTTGTTTGGTGACAACACAACTTGAAGACAAAGGAATGAAAGCAATTTAAATCAAACTTAAGATATATTTCAGAAAATATTTTATTGAATTATATTTCCTAATTTTTTTTTTTAAAATTTGAAAGAAAGATTAGTTATTTTTTTATGATATTTTATTTTTATAATTGTTATGTGCATATAGAAAGTTGGTTTATTTGGAAATATATTAATTTTAAAAATTAATACACCTACTAAGAAATAACTATTACATTCTTTTTAGAGATGAATAGTTTTTTTTTTTGGAGGAAATAGTAATACTTATTAAAATACACAAACACGAAAGCAGTATATAGAGTTTTTTAAACAGACATATAATATATTACATAACTAGAGTACCACTACAAAAGGGTTTAACCTTTGTAATAGTAGATTGGGGTTATAAGAACTGAAACTCTAATACACACAACTAATGTGGGATAAACATCCCTTTTAAAGAATAGTTATTCATAAAGAATGACTATTCCTTGTAATAAAAATACAACTAAACTACTGAATAGTTAAACTATAAGAATAACTATTATATTACAGTTTACCAAACATACCCTAGAAGTGTGAGGGTGAGGATTAGTTTGCGCTTTTTTGTACATTTAAAGTTTAGGTTTTAAATGTGTTCCAATGATAAAAAAATGAGTTTTTTTTTTTTTTTTGGATAAATTTCACTAACTACCCCTGAGGTTTGGGCAAATACCAAGAAGGTCCAACAGATTACAAAACCGACTATTTCAGTCCAAACAGACTCTAACACCGTTAACCTCAATCCTCTCATCCCTTTCTCTTTGCTCTCTATTCTTCACGCCAGAAACTCTCTGTTTGTCAAGCTCAAGCTAGCCACAAGTTTCAACCTCAACAAATGACCAATAAGATAATCAAACACAGATTAATCCAAACAAAACAACCATCCAACATCAAACCCCAAACATACCCAGATCAAAAACATTTCAAAACAAGACCAAGACCCATAACAAAACCAAACCCAAACAAACCCAAATCAACAATTTTTTTTAAAAACCCATACCCATGATGGCAAGCTTTGCCATATTGGGATCTTGCAACTGTCAGCCACCGCTCATCGCGACCTACAAAGCCTTTGCTCAAACCAAAGCAAACCCACCTTGCCGATCCAAACCAAAATCCACAAAGCTCCACTGCCAACCCCCCACCGATCCCAACCAAAATCACAAACCACCATTGCCAACCCACAACCGATCCAAACCAAACTCGCAAACCTCCACCGCCGACCCACACCAAAACCCACAAACCACTGCTAAGCCATAGCATGACGTTGCCACTCAAAGACCACAAGAACAACACCGATCCACACGAAACTCACCAACACCAATCCACACTAAAACTCACCAAAACTGCTTACCCACACCACCACACCGTCGCAAAGACCACGATAGAGAGAAGAAAGGAACATGAGAGTCAAAGAGAGGTTTGAGAGTGGAAAGGATGAGGGAGACAAAGAGAGTGATGAGAAGAAAAGGTGAGAAGAAAGAGAGTCAAAAGAAAGGACCCATGTGAGGGTGAGAGAGAAACCAAAAATAGATAACGGCATTAGAGTCCGTTTGAACTTAAGGACTGAAATGGTCAATTTTGTAATCTTCTGGACCTCCTTGGCATTTGTCCAAACCTCAGGGGTAGTTAGTGAAATTTACTTTTTTTTTTCTTTTATTTCCTTTCCGCCTTTCACCCATTTACTAAGATAATCATAAACCATTCTTAGTTTCTTACACACCAACAAGAGTCCCATATGCTTGCTAATATTCAAAATTTCAAAATTTGAAATAAAAGAAAGAAAATAGGCGTGAGTTTGACAGTGGACAACTCATTAAATAACCAGTAATCTCATCTAGCTAGATTAAAAGAACAAATATATTATTTTCTATATAAATTTTATAAAAATAACCATATAAATTCCTTTTATATTAATAATTAGTGCACCATTAATAGATAATCAAAACATGAATATAAATGTATTTACTACTTAATTAATAATTTGACATAAAAACAAAGTTTTGGTGAGGTTAAAGGCTAAATCAAGAGAATTCTCTTTTATTATCAAGGAATGCAATACATGTCAAAATCATAGATTACAATAGCTTAGGCTTCTTTTATATACATACTAGCCAATGTCTTGCGCGATGCACGGTGCATTTTCAAACATTTTGTAAGAATTATCTTATAGCCCGCCTATAGTATATATTATGTGTTACAATATTTGAGGAATCAATTTCAATTATATTATATTATATGTGATTAGAAAGAGAGGAAATGCATTTTTTTTTCTTTTAATATAATTGGTAGTTTGGTGAGGGGGAATTTGAACCCTAAATGTCTTCATTTAAAATATTATGAAGTGCTAGTTGAGTTACAAGTTACAACGTTTTTTTGTTTTTTATTTTTTTTAATGGAAAGTTGAGTTACAAGTTACAAGTCTCTTCGCAGAGGATATGCAAACGATTAGAATTTATATTGTATGGGCAAGTTTTGGATCCTAAGCCCAAAAGATGAATGGATTTAGGCCCAAAGAGCCCAACACAATGAATTTGTAGAGAGTAAGCTTAAAGGCTAGGCTTCAATAGATCAGACAACACGCACAGTAAACCAAAGGTAATAAAACAAGCTTTGTGCAAAGAAAACCTTCCTCAGCCAAATCGAGGAGAGTGGGCCTTATATATCTTTCCTTTAAACTTGGATACAAGTTTAGTTCTTCTTGCTATTGTGTTTTCTCTATCGAATTTTCAATCCCCTCTCCCTAAAGGGTCTCTTACATTATATAATTCCCTTTAGATGATCTTGGTCCTCCATTTGTTGATCGTCTAGACCACTACTTGAGTGTTTATCCCGTCAGACACCTTCCCAAGTCCCTTGTGAGTTGGGATAGCCAAGGCAGCACTGTTCAGGGGTCTTCTCCACATAAATGCAGCCAGGAGGTTTGGTGGGATGCATTAAATGTGATGGTAGCCACCATTCCTTCAGTCATGTCAAGGCTAACCCCCTCCCCGAAACCCTTTCTCTACAATATGACCTCATCTAGTAACATGCCACTGATGGGGCCATACAATCTGAGCATGTGACCTCTTCAACGTGGTAATAGCCTCCTCGGCCATAGGTATGACATGTGGCACAAATACCTTATTTAAATTCTTGTAATCCACAACAGCCCCTCAAAACTCCATTTTTTTTCCTATCTCTCTCTCTCTCTCTGTGAGGAGAAAAATGGGGTTTTGACCTTGGATAATTAATTTCACACATTTCTTTGATTTCCACATGTGAAAATGTCACTTCACGTGCCCCTCAACCGTTCTAGCACTTTGAAGTCCGCAACGCCTCATTAAATGCTCCAAGTGGCACTTTGTTATTCACGTCCTACAGTGAGATAGAAATCCTACGGCTAGCATTTCTCCTCAAATTTTGGGCGGGATCACTCCCACCCAATTTCGCCTCCTATATAAGGCTTGGGGGATTCATTTCTCTCACTTTACCAATCTTCGAACTCTCAAGACTTCCTAGATCTTCAAACTCTCAAGACTTCCTAGATCTTCAAGCTTTCGAGAAGCTTCTGAAGTGATCCTTGTCCTTATTCTCATAAGTTTCTTTGTTCTTAGGCTATTTTCTCCTCGGCCAGTCTGTTTTCTATTTCTGCCTTCACATAAGTTTTTCTCTTTTTCCTTAGTCTGCCCAAATGGGTAGGTTCGCTCATTTAGTAGATTCCCCACTGATATGGAGGGGTTTAAAGCATTGTATCACATTTCCTAGGGCGTTTCCTTGTGGTATTGCCCTTCGGGTGAGTGGCTTACCCACAAAAGGGAAAGGGAGGTCGTCATTCCTATGATTACCTTCATAGAAGAGGGGATGAGGCTACACATGGGGAGGGTGACTAGGGACTTCCTGATAGCCCATAGGATTTTCCTTCACTAATGTGCGCCCAACCTATTGCACTCTCAACGAGCAAATGGGGTTGAACCTCACCTGGCACGACGTCATTTAGATGTATAAGTGCCATTTGTTGGCAAACTCGGGCTACTACCTTAAGTCTAGGTCTTCAGTGGTTAGGCTCGTCTCGTGTCTTCCCAAGTCCAATAAGGGCATGAAGGATGACTACCTGATTGCCTTGGGTGAATGGCACGACGATCTTCACTGCTTAACCCAGGAAGGAGAGCCAAGTGGGGTACCCTAGGTTTAGGTCTTTTAATATGGGCACTAGTTCCTTATTTTTGCTGCTCTTTCCTTTCCTTTAGTATTTCGTTTCTTTCTAATGGAGGGCTTCATTGTTTTGACCATGCTTTTGCTTCTCGGCTATTTTTGCAGATAAAAGGCACGTAGCACTAACCTTAACTTCATCAACGTCCATTATCTTAACAAGGTGTTGAGGTCCGAGGTGTTCGTAAGTGAGGACAGACAGCTAAAATCCATCCATCTCATCCTTAACTTTCAACCCCTGTCCGACAAGTTCTAGGATGTGGGCCACTTAATCAAAGCCAGTGACCCTCAATTGGCTCGAATAGATGTCTCAATGCTTGGGTTCCTTGCCTGAAAAGACATTATGCAAGTTGACTTGCCTACTCATCACTCTCCCTATGAACCAGCGGTTCTAAGAGAAGAAACAGCTTCCTCGCGGTTGTTCCTCGAGACCGAGATAGACTAGTTTCATCTCGAGGACAAGAGAAATGAGCAAGAAAAGCCAGTGGTTCAAGTCTCGGGCTCAGGAGAAGGGCTCGACAGATCTTCCATTGTCCGCCCCTCCGAGCTCATTGTTGCACGCATAGACAGCAGTTCCGAAGAAGAGGACGAGATGCCTTTGGACAATAAGAAGAAAGGCCTACGCGAGCTCCTCGCAGGCAGGGCTAAGGGGTTGACGCCTAAAGACACCTCGGGGTACCTGCTCTTTCTCCTTCTTCTCCTTCATAAAACCCTTTTGCGCCCACTAACCTCAAGGAAAGGAAGAAGGACAAGGAGGTTGTCGAAAAGGAGGAGCTGATCTCGTTGGATGAGGGGGTTCCTCTTAAGTTTCCCAAGACGAACAAGGGCAAAGGGAAGGCCTCCTCTGTCAAGAGCAAGGAGGCCAAGCCCATGGCCGAGGTGCACCCCTTGACTCAGGCGTGGAACCCTAGGCTGGAAATGGATGGCACAACCATACCCTAAAACTCTTCCATCAAGGAGTTCCAAAGGAGGAATGCCCACTATGTGGCCGACTCCCTAGAGTAGCCCCTCTTGCTACCGAAGCACATGGCTGCCTTAAAGAACATAAGGTAGCAGGATCTTTTCCTGTCCTAAAGAGGGACTTGGCTCTAGTAAGCCTTTTGTCATGTATTCCTGACTTCATGCTAGGTTATCCCTTTTTTTTTTTTTTTTTTGACATGGTATTCCCTTATTGTTTTTGTGCAAGTCATCTAGGAGGTCTTTATGGCCGAGGAGTGGGTGAAGGAAGCCTGGAATGAGGCTAAACTCACAAATAACCTCCACGTAGAGGCTAGCAAGTCCCTGGCCACTGCCGAGGGCAAGAATAAGGAGTTGGCCCTGAAGCTAGTTATTGTGGACAAGGATCAGAGGAGCTCCGAGGCCGGCCTGAAGACTACTGAGGCGCAAACAAAGGAGCAACACCAAAGAGTTCACTACACCGAGATGGAGCTAGTCACGGCCAAGCAACAGGTAGTGGAGTTAAAGGCGGAGCTGAGGAAGGCAAAGGAGGCTGCCTAGGAGGCTCAGCCGACCGCAAATGCTGTAGGGTAGAAGTTCTATGACCTCGAAGGGTAGGAGACCGAGGCCCAATTGACTGATGAGTTGGCCGGGGTCTACCGAAAGTACTGCCTCGAGATGGACTAGGGCCCTAAACGCAACCAGGGCTCCTGCCAACTCAAAGTTGAAGAGGGCCAAGAACATCTACTATCCAGAAGACCTTCGAGAGCCTCCTGAGGCAGCTCTAGGCCCTGGGACGGATGACACCACTGCCTCGCTTGTCCCTGAGCAGCTCTCTACCACCCAACCTGATGACCCAGGTCATGGGATGGAAGTGGCCAAGGACAAGGATGCTGGTTAATGCAAGACTTGACCAGAGGACAAGGGCAAAGGTAAAGAAGCCAAGACTCTGCTAAAGACCTAAGGCCTAGAGGATGTTCACGAGGTCAAGGATGCTGCTTCCAAGGCTACTGATCCCCCTGTTTCTCATCTAGCCAGCAAGAAAAACCCTCTTCCTGCGAAGGCTTAGTTTAGGATTTTACTTCTTCTTTTTTTTTTTGTACTTTTTCTTTTATGGTGGCAGTTTGCCATTGTTTATAATGTATCTTTCTTTTATTCAATGAAAAGACATTAATTTTTGTTGTATTAACTTTTTCTGTTCCTGCGATACTTATCTCTGGTTGGCTGTAGCTTGTGTTTTGTCACTTACTAAGACCTTGGATTGATGATGCTTCTAAGGGTGATAGCCCATACTTTAATAAAAGCTAATAGTAAGGACTTTTTGTTAATTCAAATGAATCACTCCCATGTAAACAGTGAGAAAAATGACTATCACCTTGATTAAGATATATTCTAACCCCTAGAGTTAGCAGTTACTCGTGCAATTGACAGTTCAACTATTACCTTTCACGTAATTAGCAATGTAGTTGGACAACTTTACCTTTTCCGTGGCATAGGGCATCTAATAACTCAACTTAAAAAACAAACTTTGTGTACCTCAGGTAAATAACTCAAAGGATTATAAAAAGCTAATAGTAAGGACTTTTTGTTAATTCAAATGAATCACTCCCATGTAAACAGTGAGAAAAATGACTATCACCTTGATTAAGATATATTCTAACCCCTAAAGTTAGCAGTTACTCATGCAATTGACAGTTCAACTATTACCTTTCACGTAATTAGCAATGTAGTTGGACAACTTTACCTTTTCCGTGGCGCGGGGCATCTAATAACTCAACTTAAAAAACAAACTTTGTGTACCTCAGGTAAATAACTCAAAGGATTATAAAAAGCTAATAGTAAGGACTTTTTGTTAATTCAAATGAATCACTCCCATGTAAACAATGAGAAAATTGACTATCACCTTGATTAAGATATATTCTAACCCCTAGAGTTAGCAGTTACTCATGCAATTGACAGTTCAACTATTACCTTTCACATAATTAGCAATGTAGTTGGACAACTTTACCTTTTCTGTGGCACGGGGCATCTAATAACTAAACTTAAAAAACAAACTTTGTGTACCTCAGGTAAATAACTCAAAGGATTATGTGTACTTTTGGATTTTCTTCCTAACCTCAAATGATAGAGGAGTTCATGTCTATCCGGGGTATATGATCTAAGAAGGCTGTCATACTTAGAATTTCACTTAGCGCTCCATTCAACAATAGGTTTGTATAACTATAAGTGTCAATTTACACAAAGTATGTGGTCTGTGAAACCCAACATTAACAAGGTTCTGATTAACACTTAAGCAAATAACCAAGAATATTAATTTACCCAAGGTATGTGGTCTGAGGAGCCAGGCATGACCAAGGTTCTGTTTAATATTCAAACAAGTAATGGAGAGCGTTAATTTACCCAAGACATGTGGTCTGAGGAGCTAGGCATAACCAAGATTCTATTTAACACTTAAGCAAAGAACCAGGAATATTAATTTACCTAAGGTATGTGGTCTAAGGAGCCAGGCATGACCAATATTCTGTTTGATAATCAAAAAAGTAATAGAGAGTATTAATTTACCCAAAGCATGTAGTCCGAGGAGCCAAGCATAACCAAGGTTCTGTTTAACACTCAAGCAAATAACCAAGAGTATTAATTTACCCAAGGTATGTGGTCTGAGGAGCCAGTCATGACCAAGGTTTTGTTTAATATTCAAACAAGTAATAAAGAGTGTAAATTTACCTAATGCATTTGGTCTGAGGAGCTAGGCATAACCAATATTTTGTTTAACACTCAAGCAAATAACCAAGAATATTAATTTACCTAAGATATGTGGTCCGAGAAGCCAGGCATGACCAAGGTTCTATTTAATATTCAAATAAGTAATGAGAGTATTAATTTACCCAAGGCATTCGGTCTGAGGAGCCAAGCATAACCAATGTTCTGTTTAACACTTAAGCAAATAACCAAGAATATTAATTTACCTAAGGTATGTGGTCCGAGGAGCCAGACATGACCAAGGTTTTGTATAATATTCAAACAAGTAATAGAGAGTGTTAATTTACCCAAGGCATATGGTCTAAGGAGCCAAACATAACCAAGGTTCTGTTTAACACTCAAGCAAATAACCAAGAATATTAATTTACCCAAGGTATGTGGTTCAAGGAGCTAGGCATGACCAAGATTCTGTTTAATATTCAAATAAGTAATAGAGATAACACGTATTGCTAGAAAGGAAAACATGGCAGATCTTCCTTTCATGAATAATTGTACCTTCGCAGGTTACTTACATTCTAAGGATGTGGTAAAGCATTTTCATCTAAGTCTTCCAAGAAATACGCACCTATGCCTGCTATCGAGGTAACATGGTATGGCCCTCCCCAATTGGACCCTAATTTTTCCCATGCTGGGTTTTTCGTAGTACCCACAACCTTTCTTAGCACTAAGTCCACAGTTGATAACGACCTCAATTTAACACTTAAGTCATACTCTTGCTTGAGATTTTGTTGATAGTATGTCATCTGAACCATGGCATTTTCTCTCCACTCTTCAACCAAATCCAAACTCTTCCCCAATAGGTTGTCGTTGTTGCTTGGGGTGAACGAACTTGTCCTCAGTGTTGGGAATCCAATCTCTAGAGGAATCACAGTTTCGGCCCCATAAGTCATTGAGAAGGGTGTCTCTTCTATTGACCTATGAGGGGTAGTACGATATGTCCAAAGAACATGTGGCAGCTCTTCTACCCACTTGCCTTTTTCCTCATCCAACCTCTTCTTGAGTCCGTTCACTATGACTTTATTGGCAGCCTCGGCCTACCCATTCCCTTACGGATAAGGTGGAGTTGAGTACCTATTCTTGATGCCCAAGTCACAACAGTATCTTCTGAAAGCGTTGCTATCAAACTAAAGCTCGTTGTCTAAGATGAGGGTATGAAGGATCCCAAACTGAGTGACAATGTTCTTCCACACAAACCTTCTGGCATCCACGTCCCTAATGTTCGCCAGTAGCTCAGCTTCAACCTACTTGGTAAAGTAATCAGTGCTGACCAAAAGCCATCTCTGGTTTCCCGCTGCTTTGGGAAGGGCCCTACAATATCTAAGCCCTATTGAGCAAAAGGCCAAGGGTTGGACAGAAGGTTGAGGACACCCCCTAGTTGATAGATATTCGGAGCAAATCTCTAACATTAGTCACACTTTTTCACATATTCCTGTGCTTCTTTCTGCATATTTGGCCACCAATACCCTTGAGTGAGGGCCCTGTGGGACAGTGACCTGCCCCCTGTATGACTCCTACAAATTCCCTTATGTTTTTCTTCTAAAAGTAGCTCCACCACTTCAGGATAGAAATATAGCAAGTAAGGCCCAAAAAAGGAGCACATGTACAGCTTTTTATCCTCAAACAACTAGAACCAAGGAGCCTTTCTCCGCACCTTATCACCTTCCCTTTTCTCCTCGGGCAAGATGTCATCCTTGAGAAACAATATAATGGGGTCCATCCAACTAGGCCCCACCCTAATTTGGTGAATAAGGATCCTCTGGTTTTTGACCTCGGCAAGCTTATATAGGTCTTTAACCAGGATAACCTGAGGTAAATACTGTGTCGAGGAGGTCGCAAGGGTGGCGAAGGAGCCAGCATGCGTGTTTCTACTTCTTGGGACTTGTTGTAAGGAGAAGGATTCAAACCCTGATTACAAACTCCTAACTTGACTCAAATAGTCCTGCATTCTCACATCCTTGGCCTCCAATTCTCCCTTTACTTGGCCTACAAGCAATCTCAAATCAGAGAATATTTCCACTGTCCTTGCTCCCATTCTCTGAACCATGGCTATTCCCTCCAACAAAGCCTCGTACTCGGCCTCATTGTTTGTGGCTGAGAAGCCCAGTCTTAAGGATTTCTCAATGATGATCCCTTCAGGAGACTTCACAACTAACCCCACTCCAGATCCCCTTTGATTTGCCGCACCATTAACGTACATCTTCTAGGATAAAGGCCTCTGCAGGGAGATAGCACCAACTGACTTTCCATCCATGCCTTGCTCTTTCCCGTCCTTTCCTATTGGGGACTCAGCAAACTCAGCCACCAAGTTCGTAAGGACTTGGCCCTTAATGGAAGTGCAGGGCATATATTTGATATCGAAAGCTCCTAAGATTGTTCCCCACTTTGCAATCCGCCCAGCGTAGTCAACCCTTCGAAACAGTGATTGAAGGGGAAGCTGGAAGAGGACTACAACGGTGTGAGCTTGAAAGTAATGAAGGAGCTTCTGCGTAGCGTACACCACTACCAAAATAGCCTTCTCCAAGGGTAAGTAGCGAATCTTTGCCTCATGTAGCGATTTTCTCACATAATAAACTAGCCTTTGTATTCCATCATCAACCCAGATCAGTACTAGACTCACTGCATGTGCGACTGTGGCGATGTAAGCAAATATGACCTCCTCCTTCTCGGGCTTGGACATAACATGTGGCTGAGAAAGATATTCTTTCAACTATTGGAAGGCTAAGGAGCATTCTTCCATCCATTCAAATCCCTTCCACTTATGCAGTAGTTGGAAGAAAGGCCGACACCTATCCACTGATCAAGAGATGAATCGATTTAAGGCAACAGTCATTCCTATCAACCTCTAGACTTGTTTAGGGTTCCAAGGAGGTTGCAGATTGTTGATTGCTCTAACCTAATCGGGGTCGATCTCAATTCCCCGATGGGTGACCATATAGCCCAGGAATTTTCCAGAACCGATGCCAAAAGAACACTAAGAAGCATTAAGGTGCAGTTTGTGTTTCCTCAGTATTCCAAAAATATTTCTGAGATTGTTTACGTGCTCGGACTCCACCTTACTATTTACCACCATATCATCTATGTAGACCTCAATATTTTTGTCCAATTGAGGTTCGAACATCCTGGTTAACATTCTCTGATAAGTAGACCCCGCATTCTTCAGTCCAAATGGCATCACTTTGAAATGATAATTTCCCGTGGGTGTAACGAAAGAAGTTTTCTCTTGATCATCCAGAGCCAACGGTATCTGGTGATATCCCTAGAAAGCATCCAAGAAGCTCATCCGATGGTAACCTGCAGTTGCATCCACTAGCTGATCTATCCGGGGCAAGAGAAAATGATTATTTGGGCAAGCCTTATTTAAATCCATGAAGTCCACACACACCCGCCAATTCCTACTTTTCTTCTTCACCACCACCGTGTTGGCCAACCACTCGAGGTAAAACACCTCCTTTATGGCACCAGCCCGTTTAAGTTTGAGTAGTTCATCTTTGACAGCATCAGAATGTTCCTTGATGAGCGTTGAGGTGGTTGCCTTTTGGAGATGACAGATGGATTAACATTCAAATGGTAACAAAAAAAGTCAGAATCCACCCCAGGGGCCTCGTAGGCTTTCCATGCAAATACATCGATATTTTTTGTAAGGAAATCTATCAGCTCTTCCTTCTCCCGATGAGGCAGCTGAACTCCGACTTGAAAGAATTTCTCCTCATTGTCGCCAATGACAACTCTTTCCAATTGCTCACATTTCACCCCCTTTTCCTCCACTTCCATGGACAACACTGGCACCTTTGATTGCTATAAGTCCCTTCCTGTAGAAGCTAAGGACTCACCCTCGGTCTGATGTCTAATTACGGCCACCATGCATTGTCTGGCCATGGATTGACTCCCCGCCAGCTCCTCAACCTGATTCCTAAATGAATACTTCACTTTTAGGTGTAGGGTGGAAGGCACAACCCCCATAGTGTGAAGCCAAGGCCTTGCCACAATATCCGTGTAAGGAGAGTAGACATTTACCACGATGAAGTTTACCTCCATGACCTCTGTCTTTGTCTGAACAGGTAGTCGGATTTGGCCTTTTGGAAAGACAACCTTCCCGTCAAACCCTATTAGAGGGGAATCATAGTAGGTCAGGTCCTCGAACCTCAGCTTCAGTCCCTTATACAGATCAGGGTACATGATCTCTATGCTGTTGCCTTAATCCACCAACACTTTCTTCACATCGTACCCATTTATCCTGAGGGTGACCATTAAGGCATCATTATGTGGCTATAAGGTTCCGATCTTGTCTTCATCCGAAAAGCTCAAAGTTGGCTGGACTTCCATTCTACTTCTCCTCGGATCAAGGTACAAGTCATCTACAGGTGGCCGAGCTACAAACATCACCCTAGATGGCTGAGAACCAGTCCTTCCCAGAGCTGCAAGAATGACACTAATTGTACCTAAAGATGGTCTTGTAGAAGCATTTCTCTGAGCCCATAACCTTGCCTGACCACCTTGTCTGTTGGGTTGATACAGGAATTGCTTCAATTTTTCCGCCTTGACTAATTGCTCTAGGTGGCTCCATAAAGTCCTGCAATCTTCAGTAGTGTGTCCCCGTTCTTGGTGGTATTGACAATGAAGACTTTGGTTGTGCTTTGTGGAGTCTCCTCACATCTTGTTTGGCCATTGAAAGTATGGCTCATTCTTAATTTTCTCCAAGATCCGGTGTACTGGCTCTTGGAACACGGTACTGACTACCTGAGTAGTAGTAGACCTAGAATGCCTCGTGAAATATCTCCGAGGTCGGTTGTTATTGTACCTATCCGACCTGAAATTCCTTCTATCCTAAGGGACCACTTTAGCTTTCCTCTTTCCCTGTTGCTAGTCCTCCTCGACCTGTTTATACTCATCAATATGGTCCATGAGCTAACACACACTCCTAACCAGTTTCCTGGTCAAAGACTTTCTCAAATCATGCTCGGCAAGCAGGCCGACCTTGAAAGTCCTTATGGCTACATCATCAAAATTCTCATCTATCTCATTGAACATCTCCCAGTATCTGTCTAAATATGTTTTCAGGGTCTCCCCTTCTTGCATGGTCATGGACAGTAAGGAATCCAAGGATTGAGGAACCCTACTAGAAGTCACAAAACGAGCCCTAAAGGCCCTAGTAAGCTCCTTGAAGAAGCTAATAGAGCCTTCTTTTAGACCGTCGAACCACCTCATCGCCATAGGCCCCAAACTGGATGGGAACACTTTGCACATCAAGGCTTCATTCTGGGAGTGAATGACCATTCTCTGGTTGAAGTGGCTGACGTGCTCCACAGAGTTCGTTCTGCCATTATTCACGATGAATGTTGGCTAAGTAAACCGCCAAGGAAGGTTTCCCCCTTCAATTCTATGCGTAAACGGTGATTTAGAGATCTGGTTAAGAGCCCTACTCATAGCATCATTGCCCAAACTTCTGTGAGATGGACTCTTACTCCTCCGTTTGTAATGACGGTCCTCATCGTATGAAAAAGACTCATTGGGAGGAGTCTTAGACCTGAGCCTGTAGCTACCACCTTCATCATCATCGGAAGAGGGGTCAGAATCTGAGGGAGTCCTTCTCCGTTGTTCATGGCATAGCCTCTTGCGAAGATGGTCAATCTCCAGCTACATGCTTCTGGTATTTTCCTCATAAGAGATGTAACTCCCTCCTCGAGACTGGCTCCTTCTAGTATGCGTGGTGTGCACACTAACTTCGCGGTCTCTCCTTCGCTCAAGGTTTAGGAACTGGTCCTGACATTAGGAACCAATAGACTCTTCCCGGTCTTGCCCTGATCCTATCACAGTTGAACGTTGAACTCACTAAAGCTCAAGCCTCCCCACAGACGGTGCCTATTGTATGGGCAAGTTTTGGATCCTAAGTCCAAAAGATGAATGGATTCAAGCTCAAAGAGCCCAACACAATGAATTTGTAGATAGTAGGCTTAAAGGCTAGGTTTCAATGGATCAGACAACACGCACAGTGAACCAAAGGTAATAAAACAAGCTATGTGCAAAGAAAACCTTCCTCGGCCAAATTCGAGGATAATGGGCCTTATATATCTTTCCTTAACTTGGATACAAGTTCAGTTCTTCTTGCTACAGTGTTTTCTCTATCCAATTTCCGATCCCCTCTCCCTAGAGGGTCTCTTACATTATATAGCTCCCTTTAGATGATCTTTGCCCTCCATTTGTTGATCGTCCAGGCCACTACTTGAGTGCTTGTTCCATCAGACACCTTCCCAAACCCCTTGTGAGTTGGGGCAATCAAGACAACACTGTTTAGGGGTCTTCTCCACATAAATGCAGCCAGGAGATTTGATGAGATGCATTAAATGTGATGGTAGCCACCATTTCTTCAGTCATGTTAGGGCTAACCCCCTCCCTGAAACTTTTTTTCTATAGTATGACCTCCCCTGGTAATGTGCCACTGACGGGGCTTTACTATCCAAGCGTCTGACCTCCTTGGCACGATAATGGCCTTCTCGGCCATGGGTATGACACGTGGCACAAGTACCTTATTTAAATTCTTGTACCCCACAAATATAATCGATGAAAATAAATTGTTTCTTACATAAATTATATATAAAAAAATAAATATACAATTTGATTTTATATAAATAATTAATGCACCATTTATAGATAATTAATACTAGGAAATAAATTCATTACCCATTCACACATGGCAAGTAAAATAATACATTGACATAAATGCAAAGTTTCAATGGGGTGAACACTTAAATAAAGAGAATTCTCTTTCTATCAAAGAGTACATTATTTGGTAGAACTATAAACTACTGTGCCTAATATTTCTATTTTGGCTAAAACCCAAAATTGACCCTCTAAGTTTCAACTTTTATCATTTCAATTCTCTAAGTTTCTATTTTGTCCTTTTAGTCATTTAAGTTTCAAATTTTGTCAATTAAGTATTCTGTTAAACTTCTGTTAACTCTTTCCGTTTACTAACCAAAACGACATTGTTTTGGGTTTTTTTTTTTATATAATAATTTCGTAATTAGAAAAAAGAAAAACGGTTATTTAAAATAAAATAAAATAAAAAATAAAAAGCCAACAAAGGGGAATGCCGTTGTTCCCCTGCCCCAGAAAACAAAACAAAAAAAATACACCAGCAGCTTCGGCTTAGACGAAGTACAACCAAAGAAGGAATATAGAACAACCATAGCCATCTTTGAATGAAAATGAGAGTAGTTCCAAAGAAATTCATCAAGCCAGTTGTAGCACAAGAGGCTATTTCCGAAGAGAGCTAGTAATGAACGATAACCTTATAAAAAAATGCGCACCTCACCAAAATCAAATACCATCAGTACAAAGAAATTCCTTTTCTTCTTGCTTTGGTGAAAAAAAAAAATACAAATATACCACATATGTATGATGTTTCAGTATATCATTTTTAATGGCACCGAGATTGTAAGGAAAAAAAAAAAAAGCACGAGCACCATCTTCGAATTAAAATCCATCCTTTTGCCAGAAAAGCCTCCAACAAATTGTACTTCACCACGCTAATGACGCTAAGTATTTCTTATCTTATGTATGTCCATATTTTTATTTATTCCGGCTATATCAATGAGTATTATGCAGTATGCACCATTGTTGTGATCCGATCGAGGCTTCACAAAAATTTGAATATACGGCAGCCATCGGTATCATCAAATTTTTATTTATTTATTTATTTATTTTTTTTTTCCAGGGTTCAGGATAACAACGGCATTCCCCTTAGCTGTCTTCTTCTTCTTCTTCTTTTTAACAGTTTTTTTAATTACGAATTTAAAAAAAATGCAAAATTGACCCTCTAACTTTCATATTTTTTCATTTCAATTCTTTAACTTTCAATTTTTGTCAATGCAAGACTCTGTTACAAACTCAGTTAGTGGTTGCCGTTAGAACTCCTGAAACGACGCTGTTTTACATTTTTTTTTTAATTTGGAATTAAAAGAAAATAAGAAAAATCTAAAAAAAATAATAATAATAAAAAACAGCTTTTAGCATATCTGAAGAACAAAAAGAAAACAACTTTAATAATCACACTCACATACTTATAATTCAGGAATCAGAAATCAGTATCGTGAAAAAGAGAATTTAAGGATTTTAAGGGAAAGGCAGAAAGTGAAATTTTTATGGAAATTGGGAAAACAGAATCTTTGTTTTGTTACCTTTGTTCTCGGTTTGTGTGGGAATTTGGTGTGGGATTTGGAATTGGATTTGGAAAAACGAAGGATCAAGTCTTTCCATCTCTCGTATTGGTTCTGGTGTTCTCTCTAGATTTCGAAGCCGAACCGATAAACGGTGTTGTGCATGCGCACAATGTTGCAGAAACGGGGTCGTGCCGATTTTAGTTTCTCTGCCAGTTGGGAATTTCTGTTTTTACAGAGAAATTCAAGGTCTTCGGTCAAAATGAATTGTATAAGTGTATGTTTGTAAAATTTGCCAGCAATGAGAACAGAGGCAAAGAAGCTCGTTGGTGATACAAGTTTATTAGACCATTTGCTGAAGCATATGGCTAAGAGCATCTCCAATAGTATAGCTAAAGGTAAAATTATTCTCTATAATAAAGAATGAGACCAAAAAAATAGTCTCTAATAGATTCTCTAAACTCTAAATTTTTTTGGCTCACGAACAGTAGCTCATCAAATCTGATGGGCTACTGTTCATTCTTCAAATGTTTTTTTCTATTATAATAATTAGGTGTTGAATAAAAAAATATTGGAAGATGTGTAGTTGTTAAAAAAAGAATAAATAATAAATGAAAAAATAATATTTAAATGAGATAGAGAATAAGATAGATAATCTGTTGAAAAGTGTATTTGAAAAAGTGGGTAGATAAAATGTAAAAGTCACTGTTTATTCTCCAAACAATACAAAAATTTGATAAATTTGCTAGAGATGCTCTAAAAAGGTGGCCCCCAGTGGGGAGGAGCGGTTCTAGCGACGGCACAATTCTGAAGGGGCCATGGAGTATTGGCTGGAGAGTGCCGATTTGCTAAATTTACACAGTTAAGGGTTTGGGTGTTCTTCGGATCTGCTAAAAAGCTTTTTTTTTTTTTTTTTTTCCAGATTTTTCTTATTTTCTTTTAATTCCAAATTAAACAAAAAAAAAAAACGCAAAACGGCGTCGTTTCAGGAGTTCTAACGGAAGCCACTAACTGAGTTGTAATAGAGTCTTGCATTGACAAAAATTGAAAGTTAGAAGACTGAAATAACAAAACTGAAAGTTAAAGGACTGAAATGACAAAACTGAAAGTTAAATGACTGAAATGAAAAAATGTGAAAGTTAGAGGGTCAGTTTTGCATTTTTGCCTTAAAAAAATAAAAAATAAAAAGCCCAAAATGACGTCGTTTTGGTTAGTAAACAGAAAGAGTTAACAAAAGACTAACATAATACTTAATTGACAAAATTTAAAACTTAAAAAACTGAAATGACAAAATTGAAACTTAGAGGACTAAAATGAAAAAAAAAAAAATGAAATTTAGAGGATCATTTTTGGATTTTAGCCTTCTATTTTTATATATACTAGTATGTCCATGTAATGCATGAATTAAATAAAAAAATTAATGTAAAAGAAAAAATATTTTATTATTAATATTGAAACTATCATAATAATTAGTGAGCAACTTGAAACTCTAAATTAACTATCATTATACATACATATGTTGAGTCACATATAGTATTTAATATGCAAGTTTTATAATCTTAAAATAATAAAAACTATGATAGATGATTGAAATAATTAAAATAAATATTAATTTTTATTTTAAATTTCTTGAAATTTTATGGTAATAAAATTTTAGTTAAGAGTAGAATTTTAAATTTCCTAAACCTTAGACAGTTTTTTTTTAAAACTTATGTTATAGAGTTTTAACCTAAATTAAACTATTACCACTTATAAGATAAATAGAATTTTAGTTGGGTACAATTATTAACTTTTTGAAACTTATGTAATATAATTTTACGTAAATTTAATTATATTGACAATTAATAAGATAAACTAATTTAATAATTAATGAAAGTATAGTGCCTTGTATTAGAGAGAAGATAGCAACTTGGCGCAACTACAATAATTAATTAAACTATCATAACAATTAATAAAATAAATAGAATTTTATTTGGAGTAGAATTTTAATTTCTTGAAAATTAAGCAATAGAGAATTAAGTAAATAAAACCATCTTAACAATTTTTGATGGCCTTTGTTGTGAATATCCTTCTAGCCCACACAAAGCAAAGCCATGATTCTTTATGTGCTTGCTATCTTTACTAATAGCATTTTTATTTTCATACATGGCTCAAAGCCATATATTTTTAAGGGTAAAATATCATTTTCATCTCTAAACTATTATAAAAGTTCATTTTTTGTCCCTGAAATTTCAAAAGTTCTATTTTTATCCCTAAACTTTTCTAAACGTACTGATATTTGTCCCTCCGTCTGTTTCCGTTAACTTATGTCTTATGTGGCTTGACAGAGTGCTGATGTGATATTTGACCTAAATTAAAATTATTTTGTTTAAATAAATACGAATACGTGGTCCCAACTCCCAACTATTCCAAACATTGACAAAAAGAAAGATTCAATTCCAAATATGAAGAAAAGCTAGAATTTAATAGCCCAGAAATTATGAACAAAAAACTAATAACAACCCAGAATTTAGCAACCCAGAATGTATTGCACAACTAGTGAAAACTTGAATTTTTTTCATCAAAAAACTGCTGGCAACCCAACAAATAGCACAAAGAATAAATAGATCCTTTCTTTTTATCCTTTACATATATATGAAATCTAGAGAGTATAGATTTCAATCGAAATAACCGCACACTCACCTTCACCGGAGCCATTGTCAAAACATTTCAAGTTTCAACTCTCTTTCTTTTCTCTAGTCATGGCTCTAGTAACCCGAACTCCCCACCGCATCTCAAGCTCAATAATCCCACTCTCACAGCGCCTCCTCTCAACCCCCGCACCCGGCGGTGGTTCCGCCTCTACTCTGGCCCCCTATGCCCAGGGCCCATCGCCCACAGGTCAATCACCCGCTGGCCTCTCAAAGGCGGCGGAGTTTGTGATCTTGAAAGTCGATGACCTCATGAATTGGGCCCAGAGTGGGTCCATCTGGCCTATGACTTTTTGACTTGCTTGCTGTGTTGTCGAAATGATGCACACGGGTGCTGCTCACTACGATCTGGACCGTTTCGGTATCATCTTCCGGCCTAGCCCACGCCAATTCAATTGCATGATCATCACTGGCACTCTCACCAACAAGATTGCCCCTGCTCTCCGCAAGTATATATTTCTTCTTTCAGATTTCATTTTCATTAACCCACTATCTAGAATCTTAAACTAGTTGATTCATGGTGGTTACCTGATTCACAGCGGAGCAACCTATAATTTCACATCTCAACGCAAGCGGAGCTTTACGGTGGAGACTAACAGTCGATTGGTGTTGCCGGTTTTGATTTCAATAGGAACTATTCCGCCGATTGGAGTTGCCGATCAATGCTTAGTGATTTGGGTTCACACACAGAGGCATGACCATCTGAGGGAGGGAGGGCTAATTTTGGGCTTTAAAAAATGGTTCCCACATGTACCTATAATTATTTGTCACGTGTTCATATTTTGTTAAACAAAATAATTTTAATCCAAGTCAGATGATCAAGCCACATAAGACATAAGTTAATGGAAACAAATAGAGGGACGAAAATCAGTTCGTTTAGAAAAGTTTATGGACAAAAATAGAACTTTTGAAACTTTAGGGACAAAAAACAAACTTTTATAATAGTTTAGGGACAAAAATGATATTTTATCATATTTTTAATTGGGGAATTGGAGTGTAGTTTGGATCAAGAAAGAGGATACCGCACCATATCGGCTAGTATGTATCATACTGGTACGTGCATCAATATCGAAACGCCAACGTTTCATACCGGTTTAAATACCGGCCGTACCGGCCGATTTTGGACGTTTTGGCCAGTACCGGTTGTTTTGGCGAGAACAAAAACAAAAAAAAACAAAAACAAAAACAAAAACAAAAACTTTTTCTTTTTGTGATTTTGTGAGCGAAATAAATTTGGGTTTGGGTTTGGGGGATTTTTTTTTTTTTTTTTTTTTTTTTTGGGTGAGCCAAATCTGTTGGGTATTTTTTGGTGTTTTGTTGCTAGGATTTTTAAATTTGCTAATTTTATTTTTGGGTTTGTACTGATTTCTGGGTTTATGATTTTAGGTCGGGGCCCGTGGAGCCCAGCGGCCGGGTTTGGGTGCAACAAAAAAAACCCATTTATTAAACGGGCCGAGTTCAGGTATCGGGTACAAGCCTGATGGGTCAAGTCCGGGCATAAAGAAACCCGACCCAAATCCAACCTGTTGTCATTCCTAACCTAAACTTGGGTTTTACAATGTGAGTTTGGAACACTTGTAAAAGCTAAAAGTCCATGAGCAAACTCATGTGCTAGCAATGATAATAATAATAATAATAATTTGGCTTGCTATATTTGCGGCAAAATCTGATGTAGTTAATCTTAAACAAATAGGTTGACTGCATTTTATATGTTCTCACCACATTCCACAAATTTAGCAAGTTCCTTAGGGGATTTTCCCTTCAACAAGATCTAGAAAAGAGAGATTGGTCAAAGAATTATTTGAATTTATCTAATTTGGCTTGCTTTATTTGCTACAAAATTTGTAGTTAACCTAAGCTAAAACAAATAGGTTGACTGCAATTAATATGTTCTCACCACATCCCACAAATTTAGCAAATTCCTTGGGGGATTTTCCCTTCAGCAAGATCTAGAAACGAGAGATTGTTCAAAGAATTATTCAAACTAGGTTGTAATCCCATGCATATGCATGGATACCCTTAAAGATATACAATAAAATGCATAATATAATTCCTATATATATAATTTAAATACTATTGATAGTCATTTTTATATTTTATTAACTCTTAAAAAAAATTTGTAAGGATATTATAAGGTATAAAATGTAAATTGCCTTTTTTTTTTTTTTATTATTTTTTTTTTTACGATTCATTTATTCTAGACTCTTTGATTTTTTGTACTTAATAACTCATTTGGATGAATATTTATGATGTGGTCTTACATTTGATCATAAAATTAAGAAATAAAACTCTTTAAGAATAAATAATTTAGGACACATGGTGCAAAATTGGAACTTTAGTTTGGAATTCTTATTTGAGTTTCTCTCAACTTCACTTATTATTATTATTATTATTATTATTATTATTATTATTTATCATTAAAGTAGCTAATCCTATTATCCAACTAATAGAAAAATTCAAGATTGCCATCTTTCTAAAACCCGAAAAATCAAAAGCTTTAGTTCTAATGAGGAGGAGGATAATAAGTACCTTTCTAACCCATTATAAATCCCAAAGACTAAAATTAAAAAGATTTTACCTCCCATCATCAACTTTACCTAATTCTCACCCATATTCACTACTCTTAATTAGAGCAAGTACAACAGCTTGGAAATGCAGTATTGGTGTTTATGTGTGTGGAAGCACGAGTAGTGTCTACTCCATGGTTTTATAAACCAAAATGGTTAAAGAGCTGGGAGATGGTCTGGTTCCTAGTTTTTTCCAATTCTTGACCCTTTTTTACTCGTTTTTTCCAGACCAGTTCTAGGTCTGGCTCTCAGTTCGGTTTTTAAAATAGTGGTCTACTCTCTCTCCTTCATTACCTCCCTCATTCTCCCCACTTTGTTATGTATCATTAAAGACAATTATTTGTATTATTTATTCAATACTTGATGGATATTCCATTTGTCTTCAATATGAGCTTAAGCCCTCGCATGATCTTTCATTGCTATGCACTGCTAGCTTTTATTTAATAATAGAAGAATGAGTTGTGGACTTAATTTCCTCTTATTTTGAACCTAGGTTGATAGGCCAATTTATTAGCATTTCCGAAAATCAACCTTAAAAAACAATTAATAAGAACATAAATTATTGTGCTTCTCTTTTACCAAAAAAAAAAGGTTGTACTTCATTTGGTGTAGCATAATAGCAATGCGAATAAGGAGAGTTTTTTCCTCTAATTCTTGCTTAGACTTTCCATAAACTTGGCTATGCCATTTTTTCCTACACTCATGCCAGGCATGTAGCGCATAGCCTTCTTAGAAAACTGCATATGAGAGTATAAGTGTATAGGACTTGGATTGTGACACATGTTCATATCCCGATGTACCTAGTGCACTAATGCACTAGACACAAGTCATATCCTAAGTGTATAACACATGTTGATACCGTATTTTATCCGCCCTCAATTTGCATGATGGACCCTGAAAAATCCAAAAATATCATTTTCTCACCATGGGTCTACGAAAGCATCCAGAACGATGTGGCACAACCCGTTCGGGCATCGAAGCAACCGAAGTGCCTTTTTTAGCTAAAATGACCAAAATGCCCATAGTCAACCATAAGTTTCACTGAAGGCCAAACAAGGTCCAAACTCTCGCAAAAAAAAGTTTTTCATAGTTTTACATTAAACTTGAACTTCTCGAATATTTCTAACAACTTTGACCAAGTTTGACTAAGTTTGACCTAAAGTCAATCTTGGGTGGGCCCAAAAACCTTAATTTTAATCCAACTGTCAGAACGGGTTGAAACCAATGCCATTGCGAAGATTATTAAATTCTCATTCCAACGACTATTCATGGGTCGAAATCAGAGTTAGAATGGCCAAGATATTACGAAAACCGGGATGACGCACCGATCGATGCACCACAAACTTCTGAGAGCCATAACTTTTGATCTAACCGTTGGATTTTAAAGATCCATACCTTTTTGAAAACAAGAAGTCAAGATCTTTCTAGGGGTGGCTAGATCAACACATTTTTAGGGCTTTTGAGGCTGGCGGTCCTTGAAGGGTCGCCACTTCGTAAAACGCGCCGGGGTTATAAATAGCCCCAAGCACCCCTTAGACCAAGAGAAAAGGGAGACTTTTTTGGGTTTTTGCTCTCAACTTTTTTCCTCTCTTCCAAACACAAAAAACACGCAAAAGTACACAAAAAACACATCAAATCCTCTTGATTCTTCTCTCTTCACCAAAAGTACAAGGTATTGTTCTTGTACCCGATCTTCTTCTCCTTGATTCTACATCTTGGATTTGGGGTTTAGGGGTGTGGATGTAGCTTTTCTAGCTATCATCCACACTCCTAACCTTCCAAATTTTTTTCTAGCATTTATCTTGCTTTTTTTGCTTGAATAACATGATTTATTTCTTTCTTTAGCATGTTTCTTGCTTTATTTGTGTTTCTAGCTTAAATCTCTTTGTTGTTATGTCTTATGCCATGTTTCGTGCTTAGGTCCATGTTCCCACATGTTTATATGTTTATATCTACATGCTTAGGGCTTTATGCCAAGTTTTCCTATGTGTTTGTTCCCCTTTTTGCTCTATGTTGATGTTAAGGTTACATGCTCACATGCTTGATATCACGTCTATGGTTATGTCTTGCGTAGATCTACATGTTGTATGCACGTTCAATGCTCCTATGCTTATATTTGAGTCTTCACATGCTTGTATGCTTGGATTCATGTCCTTCCATGTCTATGTGCTAAATTTCTACATGTTTACATGTACATTCTGTGCTCCTATGCCTATATCTATGCTTCCACATCCTTGTGTGTTTGGATCTGTGCTCTCTACATGTTTCATGTTATTTTCCATGTGCTTGTGCGCTCTATGCCATGTTCGCGTGCCTAGACCTACTGTGTTTGTCATGCCATGTGTTATTGTAGCCCTTTTGTCGCTTTATCTTTTTTTCTTGCATTTTGGACTATTGGTTTGGACCCGATCTAGACCCTATAGTCTTTGTCATTGTCCATACACCTTGGCCCACATCAAAGGGTTTGGATCACCTATTTTGCATGTCTACGCTTGCTTGCTTCTATACTTTATGCTTGTGCTGGCCTCTCTTGTTCTAGGTTTTGCCACGCTTGACGGCCTTATCGGGTTTGTGGTTGTGTGATTACATTTGACGCCCATGAGGCCTTGTTTGGATGTAACCATTTGGGATGCATCACCACAATGCCGGTTGCTTCATGCATACCTTTCCCCTTTTCCGCACCGTGCAATAATATGCTTACCATGCTTGCCTGTGCCACTTGATGGCTTTCTATGCATTTTTACACGCTTGCTTACATGTCCATGCATGAGTCTTGCTTGTTAGTGTGTCATCCATACTTCAACACAATGAAAATATGGACATTTGATCCAAACCTACATTTGTCCCCTGCAGACACCACCTTTTGTTTTCTTTTTTATGTGTTTGTCTTCTTTCTTGTTTGCTTGCTTACCTATTTGCCTTCTTGCTTTCTTGTTTGTTTGTTTATCTTGTGGCTCGTCATGTCTCCTGCCATATGCTATGCTTGCCATGCCTATCATGCTTATCTGCTTTATGCCTCCTTCATATGCTCTTTGTATCTTTTCCTTCCATTGCTCGTTTGCTGGTTTCTTGTTTTTACCTTTGCATTTGCATGTACAAACATGGAGCGAGGACGCTTGGAGCTAGAGCACAGTCTCCTAGGTGCAAGCAAAAAGGGCACAGATGCAAGTGTGGACGACTAAATTTCTCGGTTTGAAATGAGTTAAACAAGTAAAATAGTGTCACAAGTGCAAGTTTGTATTGATGAATGTGTGGTACAATTCTCTGTGATTACAAAAGAGTGATCCTCTGATTCGATCTCCTTGAAAGATTTGTTGATTGGAGTTGTGGTAATGTGATTTTGATTTAAACACCAAATATACTTTAATTTGGCTGAAGAATGGATCGAAGACCTTTGAAACAGAATTACAATGAATCTCTGGCTATGAGCTTGTTAGAAATTCTTTGTTCTTCATGTTCTTCGGACGTTCTTCGTGTTCTTGGTGCGTTCTTTGTCTTTGAAGATTTGTGGTGGAAGTTCTTTGGGGCTTTAGAAGCTTGAATCCATAGAGCTTCACTGATTTGTGGTTTGTGAGGTTTCTGGAGGCTTTTGAGCTTAATTCCAGTGAACTTTGAGATCTAGGAATATGATTTGGATGATTCCTCTTTAAATGTTCTTCGTATTTGAAGGTTTGTGTTGGAAGTTCTTCGGTACTTTAGAGGCTTGAATCCGTAGAGTTTTACTGATTTGTGTTTATTGAGGTTTCTGGAGGCTTTTGAGCTTGATTCTAGTGAACTTTGAGATCTAGGCAGGTAGTTTGGATGATTCTACTTCGAATGTTCTTCATGTTTGAGGGTTGAAGTTCTTGAAGTTGCTGAAGGCTTTAGGGCTTGATTCCAGCAGAGCTTCTGGACTTCTAAATCTTCTTTGATGCTGCTTGTGCTTCAGATGGCTTGGTGCCCTCCTTCAGCTCTCCTTCAAATGCCTTAGGAATGCTTCTATTTATAGATGTTTGGAGGTGGGTAAGCGACACGTGGCGGAGTTTGATTGGTGACACATGTCACAGCTTGATTGGTCTGCTTATGTCATCGCTTACACATGCGAGGCTGATTATGTCATCGCTTACACGTGCGAGGCTGCTTATGTCATTGCTTACACGAGCTGATGCGTGATTGGTTCTTGCATGACACTTGGCAAATTTCTGTTGGTTTCTGAATAGTGATAGTAAAACCTAGCAGCAGTATGTGGCGCTTTGTAATTGGTTGTATTTTATGGACTTGGTAGTATGACATGTTAGCTTGTGATAGGTCAGGAATTTTTCCTCTCTATAAATGCCCCCTCGAGACTCTTTCACGCACACAGTTTCAGAGTGTGGTGTGAGAATGAGTTTCGAAAACAGATTTTTACACTTTGCTCTTCAAATGAAGTAATTGAAGGTGGTGGAGCTTTCAGCAGAATGAGATAATTTCTGAGGAGTAGACCCACCCATATGAAAGGCTTTGATGAGACCGAAAAGAGGTCTGCGAGTATTTGAATGTACTTGCGTGACCGAGCCTTCTCAGCAGAGGTTAAGTTGAAGTAACTTTAGAAAAGTGTTTTTGGATCGTTGGCGGCAATCACAGGGTGTAGAAGATGGGGAAGACGCAAGGATGGTGGCTGGGTATAGCATGCAGAGTCATGGGGTTGGCCTTGCGTTTTTAAGAACCGCTGGTGAAGTCATCTCAGAAGAGTATACTTCGGATTACGACGAGGCCATGTGGGAAAGTGGTTGAGTGCGCATGCGTCATCGTTTTACTCAGGTTAACTTGAGGTAATTTCAGGAGCTTATAGATTCTGGGGATGCTGATGTTGGTGGTGAAGAAGACGGGGATGAAGCAAAGTGAATGGGTGAAACATACGCCACCATGGTACTGGCCCTGTATGTTGGGGACCCTTCGGTGTATATGTTTCTAGGAAGTACAAGTTTGGATATAGGACTGACTGCATGCTGAATGAGGTTTGGCGGCAAATCATAGAATGTGCGTGTGTGATGGGACCATGCCGACGGACATTAAGTTGAAGTAATTTCAGAAGAGTACCTTCTGAAATACTTCAAGCTGAATTTAAGTTGGAGTAATTCCAGAAAGTATGTTTTGAGGTACCAAGAACGATGACCTTTGAGTCCCATAGTGGTGGGGACATGGAATAAGGCTCTGGTGACCATTTACCGGCACCAAAAATTGAATTCTGATGAGCTGGTACTTCGGAGGTTGTTTCAAGTGTTGGATGGAAGACAATTTGTAGGATACCCCAACACTTTTTACCATCTTCACTTACTGCTAATTGTTGGAAAAGCACAGAAAAATGAAAGATGGAGCTAACTTGTGATTTTGGTCTTAGAAGCCAGCCAAGTTGATGTTTGTTCCGAACCTCTACCTTTGCTGCAAGACCAAACAACTTGAGAAGGACTATGGAGTTCTCAAAGCAGTTAGGAAGCTCCTTGAGCTAGGGTACGGGAGATTCAGTTGGCCTTAGACCTCCTGATTAGGTAGATCTGAGACTACAAGGAACAATGATACGTACTATGTTATGAGAAATTTTATGGACAAATGTAGTTGTTAAGTGGAGAAACAAAGTTTGTTTGGATCTCAAAACTACAATGATGTTGTGAAGAGGTTTTTTACTGAACCATGAGAAGGTTGAGTTCAAGATGGTTATGAAGCAATATTGGTTGCAAGGTATTGAGAATGATGAAGCCATAGTGAGAAATAGCTGTGAGAAGGAGGACTTGTAAATTTGAAAGAAGCAAATCTTCATTTCATGACTCAGTGTGTTTTTCTTGATGAGTTCTTGATGAATCCAGCCCTTCTATTTATAGTGGAGAGATGAAGAATGGTAGATGGGTAGTTGAGAATGGCGGTTGGTGAATTTCTGGTGAGAATAGTAGATTCCCGACTGGTAGGCACCGAACGATAGGTGGGAATGTTTGGCACCGAAAAGGGGATGGTAGGTTGGACGGGTGACCCGATGTAATTTCAAGTTCAAGACACACTTGTGAGAGTTCATCTGTACTTTGAAAGGGAAGCCTTGATGGAGTCTGGAGAATAACCTTGAGGGGATCCAAACTAAATGGATGAATCTCAAGTTTCGATCTTGGGAGCTTAAGTTTTGGACATTGCTAGTACTTCAGAGAAGTGGGTCACATAGGTGGTTTCCAAGTCCAAAAAAAATAAGCGGATTTCAAAATCAGAATCTATGTGAAAATCTGAATAGGACAAGCTTTGCTTAGACGTCTTAATTCTTGGTCAAAGTTCACATTAAAGCCAACAGCTGTAGAATCACACTATTTGAGCAATTTCGGATTCTCGAATGAAGAAATAGACCCCAAAATCGAAATCTACGCGAAAAATTAGGCAAGACAAGTCCTTGAAAATTTTGATTTTTGGTTCGAATTTGTGCAAAAGTCAACTTTCTGGAAATTGGACAGTTTGCACAATTTCCGAGTCTTGGACAAAGAAACGGATTCCAAAATTGGAATGTACGCGAAAAACTGAGTGGGACAGGCCTCTTTTGAAAATTTTGACTTTTTGGTCAAAGTTAAAGGTCAAACTTGGTCAAAGTATTTTTTTTTCTCTCATATTTTTTTTAACAGGTGGTTCAGATCGGGTCAGATTTTCGGGTTGAACCGGGTCGGCCTGGACAAACGGGTCAGATCGTAGTGGGTGGTGACATCATCCATGATGTCATAGCGCTGGAAGGCGCATGTGGCGCGTGCAGCTCGTTGACGCTTCCAGCGCGTAGCAATCCGCGTCAGCGCGTTTGAGCGCGTGAAATGATGCTGACGATCGGACATTCTGGTGATGCATGTCAACGCGTGGTTAATCTTTTGGGCCTAAAATTTTCAGGTTTTGTAGATCGGGGCCCGCTGGATCGAGTGGTGGTTTCTGTTTTCTGAATTGGTGGCCCGATTTGCATAGATTTCAAGGATTAAACCGTTGGTCATCACGAGTTTATGGCGGCGCGTGGTGGCGCGTGGTAGCTCCTTTGAGGATGATCTTTCTAGGTTTTTAAGATCGAGGGCCGTTTGAGATTTTTGCAGGGTCAGTTTTGTGAAATGATGTCTGGATTTTCACAATTCTGAATGAGAAAGCCACGGGTCTTTGTTGGACTTATGGCCTTTTTTGGTCTAATTTTGCGGTGGCTGCCCTGACAGGATGGTGCTAGGATTCAGATTTGTGAGGTAGGTAATGAGCCAATATCTTCTGTCTCCATGGCTGAATATGCTCCGTCATTTCAAAATTCGGTAATCTTCTTTGACTTCGAGTGCTGTGAATGTGCAAAATCTCACTTTGAGCTCCAATTGTTTTCGTATTTCTAAAATGTGAATATAGTTTTTTTCACTGGCTGGTTGGTGGAACCATTTAATGGTTTGCTGACTTTCTTCATTTTTCTTGTCTGCTAGTTTAGCAGAAGTGCTCTATATAAGACGTGAGATTGGCTTCGTTCATTTAGGCATTCCTAGCCTTCAGTCTTCTTCTCCAGCTTTCAAGATTTTTTTTTTTTTTTTTTTTAACGTGCTATGAGACCTTTTCCCTGACAAATTTTTTCGTTGCTTGTTTTTGTTTTGTAGCATAGTTTCCTTGATCTTTGGGTTTTGACATCAAACTTTACGCTGACGTTCTCATAAAAGGGTTTGCTTTCATTTGGTGGCTTTGTATTTCATTGATAGCAACATTCTTGCAGTGAAGTATGCCTTCATGTTGTTACATTATTTTCCTTCCTGCAACAACAATCTTTTAGTGATATTCGTCTTTGCAACGACGTTTCAATGAGGATATTCAGCCAGGCAACAATGCTATCGTCGGTACTTGTCTTTGAAGTCGTATCGCCTCTGGTGTTGGCAATAAAGCAATACTAGTACTAGTCGTTAATGAAACTATGCTAGCACTTTTTTGCATGAGCGTGTTCCACACTTGTCTTTGCAACGTAGCCACACCAATTATTCTTATCATGAAGCCGCGCAAAGTTTGCATTTGCATTGAGGCTACATCCATATCTTTCTTTGTGTCGAAGTCACGTCACCACTTATCTTTGTCATGAAGCTGCGCCAACTCTTGCATTTGCATTTGAAGCATCACAATTACTTTGTCTATTGAAGCAATATTTGCACTTGTCTTTTATAATGAAGCCTTTTCAACATGAAGCCACGTTAACACTTCATTTACATTAAAGCCGCGCCAACATTCATCTTTGCCATGGAGTCACGTCAACACTTTATTTGCATTGAAGCCATGCCAATATTCGTCTTCACCATGACATTGCATCAACATTTCATCTGCATTGAAGTCGCACCAACATTGGCCTTTGAAGTTGCATTAGCACCAATTTTTAGAGGCGACAAAGTTCAAACATCGAGGGTACATAGTACTATCGCCAGACATCAAGATTTTAGAGACGCCAACAAGACTTTGAAGATGCAAGAAGATACCAACAAAACCTTGAAGTTTCAAGAAGCTCCCATCAAGACTTTAAGGATACAAAGAGATGCCGTCAAAACCTTGAAGATGCAAGGAGCCTGTATCAAGACTTTGAACATGCCACCAAGAATTTGACATTGCATGAATATGCTTTTAGAGGCGAGATGAAGTAACACCATCTTTAGATGTTGGAAGAAGGTGACGTTGTCCAAATTTCAGAGACATGATGTGAAACGACACCACTCAGAAAGGAGATGATGTGGTTCAAATGTCGGAGTTGTGAAGTGGCACAACCTAGAAAAGAGACAATGTAGTTTAGACTTGCAAGGTACAAGAAGATGCCCCGAGGAGATAAGTGATGCAAAACATACTTTAGAGACATGGGAGGATGCCCACAGAAGAGGGGCAATGCCATGAAGACTTCATTCTTTGCAAAAGAGGTTGAAGATTTTATTTTACTCTACAACCAAGAACTAACTTATGTTTATCATTAGTTCAAGGAAAACCGAGTAACACCAATTCTTTGCAGCTGTCATTTTCTACCACAATGATCTTTGAGTATCATGTAGTGAGCAATTGATTGATCCTACACAACGCCTGCCAATTAAAGGGATCTCAAAAGCATATTGACGACCTTTGAAAAATTCCTTAAGCTAGACTGGCAATCCTTCTTCTTTTCATGTGACTGAACTTAGTAAATGATACCAAGTTGCCTACGTACCCCGGAGAGGGATCAAGTCATTACGTAGTTCAAAAGATTTTTTTTTTGATGATTTGATTTTTTTTTTTTTGTTTTGTTTTTGTTTTTTATTTTTATTATTATTATTATTATTATTATTGCAAAAAGGAGGGCTCAATGTGTAATAGTGGGTATCACCACTAATCGAACCCGAGACCTTGGCCTCAAGGGTGACATGGGCATCCAACCACTACGCCGCACTAGCAATTGGTGACATAGAGTGGGATTAATTTCTCCTTATTGGTACGCTTTCAAAGGTAATGGGAAGACATCATGTACCCTTGCAGCGTTGTAGTGGTTAGTTTAAGCTCTTACTGAGGAGCAATTCTCGATTTTCAAGCATAGAAGTGTTTAAGGAACTTCCCATTGATGGGACCGATCCTTATGCCATCATTGTCAATCAATTTGTAAGCTTCGTGGGTGTTTGCCCCATACTTGAGAGTTGGAAGTAAATCACAAGCAACGGTGACATGGTTCGACCCAACAACTTCATTGAAGTCTAGATCAATCTTGTTTTCTTTGGCAAGCTTTATGATTTGTTCTTTGAAGATTTTGGATTGGGTGGCCAATGATGCGATGATATTTGCAGTAGTTAGGGTCATCAACTTTCCCTATGTCTTCTAGTTGCTTACATTTTGGCAATTTAATCAGCTTCAATTGCAATAGTTGTTCTAAGATATTTGGCACATCTTCATCGGGGAACGGATATGCTTTTTGCTCATGTTCCTTAAAAGTCTGGTAACGCACCTTGTTCTTTTGCCATCCTTCAAGCTGTTTTTCATTTGCCTTCGTTCCTCTTCTTGGATCCTTGATTTCGACAGTGTTAACAACCATTGGGTCTTTGAGGCTGACTTTTGCATTCCTATCATTCTTCCTTACTTCCTTTTTGCTTTCCTCAAGTATGGGAGGATTTGTACTTCCATGGCTAGCAATGCTCAACTCCATGTCATGCGCACGAGTTGCTAACTCTTCAAATGTTCGAGGCTTTATCCCTTGAAGAATGTAAAGAAGTCCCCAATGCATGCCTTGGATGCACATCTCTACAGCAGAAATTTCAGAAATTCTATCCTTGCAATCCAAGCTCAAAGAACGCAATCGATTGATATAATCGACCACCAGATCATTTTTCCATTGCTTGGTATTAGTAAGCTCCATCATGCTCACCGTGCAACATGTACTATAGAATCGGTCAAGAAACTCTCTTCTGAGTTGTTGCCAACTGTTGATTAACTCAGGTTCTAAGTCTGTATACCAGTCAAACGCATTCCCTTTAAGCGAATGGACAAATTGCTTTACAAGGAGGCCTCCTTGAGTTCCTTCATTCTCACAAGTTTCTACAAAATGAGCAATGTGTTGCTTAGGATTTCCATTGCCATCAAACTGCAAGAATTTTGGGGGTTGATACCCATTTAGCATCCTCATGTTGTCGATGCGCTTTGTGTAGGGTTTTGAATATGTGAGAGAACTTGTAGAAGAACCTCCATATTGTGCTCGGATGGTATTTGTTATCATGTCTTGTAATTGTTGGACTGACAATGAAGCAATTGAAGTAGATTGTTCTCATCGGGGAGTGTTTTCAATTTCTCTCCCTTCGTCATCCTTCGCAGATGTGAATTTATGATCATGGCTTGATTCACCAAGATCTTGTACTTCAAGTTTGTTCATTAAAGTTGCAATTTTGACATCCTTTTCTTCAAGTGCTTTTGTGAGAAGGACGACCCTTTGTTCCATTTCACCCATTTTTTCTTCCATGGTAGAGGTGTTAGTCATCATGACTGACACAACTTCCCAAGATAATGGAGAAGAAAGTGAATTGAAGTGATCATGTGAAATCTCATCTTTTGGGTTCCCTTCGGTGGGAGAGAGATCGTGCGAACAACTTCTTGTGAAGGAAGGAGGGGATTTGCCCCCATACTTGAGGTGTTCCAAGGTGGAGACGTCCTTGTTGATGACCTTGTTTCTTGCAAGAGGGTCTAAGGAGATGATTGTCTGGACCTTGGCTTCCTTGGTTGATTGTGATTGAAGTTGATTATAAGCTTTAGGTTGGCTACAATTGATTGCACCAATGTAGTTGTTGGTGGTAGCTGTACCAAGTTTAGTTGAAGTAGCTATTGTTAAAGTTTGAATGTTCTTGCTAGAGGCCATTTGAGCTAGTAGCAAGATGATGAAGATTTCTTTCTTTGAAGGAGAATGAGATGAGAGGCAGAGATGTCCCACTGGGCGTGCCAGAATATGTGGACGACTAAATTTCTCAGTTTGAAATGAGTCAAACAAATAAAATAGTGTCACAAGTGCGAATTTGTATTGATGAATGTGTGGTACAATTCTCTGTGATTACAAAAGAGTGATCCTCTGATTCGATCTCCTTGAAAGATTTGTTGATTGGAGTTGTGGTAATGTGATTTTGATTTGAACACCAAATATACTTTAATTTGGCTGAAGAATGGATCGAAGACCTTTGAAGATTTGTGGTGAAAGTTCTTGGGGCTTTAGAGGCTTGAATCCATAGAGCTTCACTGATTTGTGGTTTGTGAGGTTTCTGGAGGCTTTTGAGCTTGATTCCAGTGAACTTTGAGATCTAGGAATATGATTTAGATGATTCCTCTTTGAATGTTCTTCGTATTTGAAAGTTTGTGTTAGAAGTTCTTCGGTGTTTTAGAGGCTTGAATCCGTAGAACTTCACTGATTTGTGTTTATTGAGGTTTCTGGAGGCTTTTGAGCTTGATTCTAGTGAACTTTGAGATCTAGGCAGGTAGTTTGGATGATTCTGCTTCGAATGTTCTTCATATTTGAGGGTTGAAGTTTTTGAAGTTGCTGAAGGCTTTAGGGCTTGATTCCAGCAGAGCTTCTGGACTTCTAAATCTTCTCTGATGCTGCTTGTGCTTCAGATGGCTTGGTGCCCTCCTTCAACTCTCCTTCAAATGCCTTAGGAAGGCTTCTATTTATAGGAGTTTGGAGGTGGGTGAGCGACACGTGGCGAAGTCTGATTGGTGACACATGTCACAGCTTGATTGGTCCGCTTATGTCATCGCTTACACATGCGAGGCTGATTATGTCATCGCTTACACGTGTGAGGCTGCTTATGTCATTACTTACACGAGCTAATGCGTGATTGGTTCTTGCATGACACTTGGCAAATTTCTGTTGGTTTCTGAATAGTGATAGTAAAACCTAGCAGCAGTATGTGGCGCTTCGTAATTTGTTGTATTTTATGGACTTGGTAGTGTGACGTGTCAGCTTGTGATAGGTCGGGAATTTTCCCTCTCTACAGCAAGCATGTGGTTGAGCCCAATGGTTAGGTTCAGTAGATATAGGGGTCTAGTTTTTCCCATTTGGTTATGTACTCTTTTAAACCCCTTCCTTCCTCCTACCTTTCTCTCTTAGATGGGTTGTATTAGGTATATCATGCTATGTACCATTCGTCCTCATCTCTAGAGTATGGCGACCCTTGTTTATTTTCCTGCACTTATATTTTGGGCCATGCTCTAGGGATGTAAGCATTTACTTTCCTACTCTGTGTACTTACATTGTGCATGATGTATGTATATATATAACTGCTCGCCCCCCTCCAGTGTGATTGTCACAATCCGTGTCACCTGAGGCAGGCGATGCCTAATTTCCGCCGTGAAAGTAAGGTGACTTGTCGCCAGATTTTCTCCATAGAAATTTGGCACTTTGCTTAAACGCCTTAGGACCACACCCATTCAAAAACCAAAACCTCAAAGCCCCCATGCATGCAAAGTCTCGAAAGCCAATGCCAAAATCATGATTTTACTGCCAATTTCTAAAATTAAGGTTTTATCAAAACAAAGGACTATTCTTGGACAGGTGTTGCGGGGTGCTTAACACCTTCCCCACACATAACCAAACTTCTAGACCTAAGAATCAAGATTTTTTGCCATCCACATTAGATTAGGAAAAATGCCCTTTTTTCTTAGCTTAGGATTGGTAATAAAATTTACTAGAAATAGGTGACCAATCATACCTTAGAAAAGCCCAATGATTGGTAGCAACTCCACTCACCTTTGGTAATCACCTAAAAATTGACCCAACTTCCTGCCATAACGCCAAAGGTAGACAAATACCCTCCTCCACTGAGAGAGAGAGAGAGAGCACCCGAAGCTCCGCGTGAAACACAGTGCACACCATCACAACAAGAGGGGCCCTCCAATGAAGGCACAGCAACGACAGTCTTTCCGCTAGCCGATTAGGGCCGGGTTTCGACAACACATAATGCTTAACTTGGCATTATAAAGAAGATTAAGCTTGTTGGGGGAAGGGGGGAATCTAATTATGCAATTAGCTATGAACATCTACTAGAAATGAATAAAATATAAATTTGCATGCTTATGTTTTAAAAGATGTAAATGTATAGTCACAGAACCAAGTTAAATTGCTAAAAGTAAAATTGCTAGACCAATTTAGCCTAGGATCAAACTTACGCCATCCGTTTCAATGAGAAGAAGGTTGTTCATTTAACTTACATGTACCAAGCATGGGACAGGGGTTTAGGTTTAGATCCTAATTAGGTTCATACTTCATAGCCATATCCATAGCCAAGGGACCACAAACATGATACAAGTACCCCAGAAAATCAAGATACATTGCATTTGTTTATGCATTAAAAAAAAAATATTTTGTTAGGTATTGCCATGTTGGAGGTCCTGATAAGATACCGTATATCTGGATTCTTGTTGAGTGTCATTGATATGAGTCTACTTTAAATGCTATGTTTACTAGAAAAGTGAAGAGAGAGAAATTATTAGATTTTCTAGGTGAAGTCCTCTCCCTTCGGGTGAGTGGGCCCTACTCATAGGTCCCACAAAGGAGGGTTATTATGGCGCTGTTTGGTTTTTGTGTTTCCATCACTCATAATTCTGTTTTCATCACCTATAACTCAAAAATAGTGGGACCCACGGAGAGAAAGCTTGTTTGGATTTGTTTTCAAGTTTTGCTTCCATCCCTCAATTATCTGATTTTTGAGTGATGAGTTATGAAAATTGAAAACACATTTTAGTTGTTTTCAAGTTATGGAAACAGAGTTATGATGGCAATCTTGTAAATACACACACATTGAAGGACCTACCAGCCGCAACTTTTGCCTTCACTCTCCTCTTTTCTTTTCTTTTTCTTTTTTTTTTCCCTTTCTTCTCCACTTTTCTTTCTGTACATCTCTCTTTTTTCTCTGTTCTTCAGCAAGCATCAGTTCTTTGTTTCTTTTTCTTTTTTTCTTCCTTTACGCAAAAAATAAAATAAAATAAAGAAACAAACTTTTCTTTCTCTATTCTTCGCTACAAGCATCAGTTCTTTCTTTCTTTCTTTTTGTTCCTTTTCTTCTTTCTCATCTCAGACCCATAAAAAATAAAAAAATAATAAAAATAAAAATAAATAAAAATCAAGAAATAGGGCTAAAGGGGGAAGGGGGAAGGGGAGGGAGCTTCTTCGATTCCTTGACCCCACCCCTCCATTTTCAACCACGGCCATGGTTTTTTTTTCATTGTTGTTGTTTATTCTCTGAAGCGTTGATCAAAGAAAAAAAATTGGTCAAAAGTATCATTTGAATAATAAAAATTAAAACTTTTGATTCAAAAGTTGAATGGTTTTAAATACAACAAATACCTCGAAATCACTATTGATAAGACGAAATGGAAAAATAATATATATAGAGAACAAAGTATTGAAGAAAGTAAGTAAAATGAGCAATTTTTGCTTGTTTTAGTTTCTTACAGTGTGTTTGTTTGTTGGGTTTTTGTTTTGTTTTTTATGTTTTGTTTATTGCGAGAGAGAGACCAAAGAGGTTCTTCGAATCGAGGTTGAGAGTGTGGATCTGCTTCACATAATGGCAATGATGAGGGGAATCGATAGTTGAAATTCTCAGACACCTTCCGTGGCTCTGGTGACAGACGGTGGAGATCAGTGAGGGAGCTTCTTCTATTTTTATGGGTTTGGGTTTGTGCTTTGGGAGAGTAACAGGGCTGAAGGGGGAAGGGGGAAGGGGAAATGAGAAAAGAGAAAAAGATGGGGATGAAACCTTCTGCGAGTAGGCTAACAGCTTTGCTCTGACCAAGTAACAGGTATGGGGCCCACAAAAAGTTGAAAATTTTGAGTGATGACAAGTTGAGTGAAGTGTGCCAAACGAGTAGGGTATAAGAAATTGATGAATGATGAGTGATGAGTGACAAAAATTGAGTGAGGAGTGATAAGTTTAAAAAAAAAAACCCAAACAGCCCCTATGTCACTCATGCAAAGTTCACCCTCCCTCTCACATAAGGGCCGAGTTATAAGTATGAGGAATCCACAATGGGGTTTTAAGACACTCTCACATGAAAGAAGTTAAACTTTATCTAGTTAACCTAATAATTTTTATTTCAAATGAAACTTACAACCTTGTTTTATATATATATATATCTCTCTCTCTCTCTCTCTCTCTCTCTCTCTCTCTCTCTCTATTTAGATGAGCATATTCTATTTATTTTATTTTCAAATTAAGTTTTGTAAAAGTACCTTAGCAATTAGTTAATAGTTAAAATAAATTGAGATTTTAAGTTAAAACAAGCAAACAAACTCAAACAAGATAGACAGGACCTTGGACTTGGGATCTTATCAACCCTTCCTTCAATCTTGCGAAAAGGCACGAGCTAGCCCAAGAACATATGCACACTCAGGGGTCAACAACCTAGACCAAAATAACCAAACCATATCAACCTTGATTCCTAGACCACTTAGCTAATTCATGAGAACATTGAGAAGCAATATTAGCCTTACGATAAACCCAAGAAATTGAACCCAAGGAAAAAATGCCACATGGACAGCCTTTACAAAATGATTTAGTCTCCAAGGAATACTGGCCCTAGTGGCTGAGATTGGATAAATACATGTCTTAAAATCACTTCCTATAACCACAGGTAAAGCATCTTAAAACAAGTTGTAAGACTGACTCCCATAAAATTTCATCCGCCTTGAATTGAACAGGGCTGATGGTATTCACTTTCTTCGAATGAGCAAATACCAACTTCTCTCCAATCTTTAGCTACCACTACAATAAGTTTTGTATTTTTATTATTTATATTTAATAAAATAATATTTTAATAAATTGCCTATAAACAAATAGGGAAAAAAAATCTCCAATGCAAACCAACTCTTTTTTTTTTTTGGACAATCGATAATATAACCCCACCCCTCCCCACCCTTAGACCACTCGAACTTGGGCCGATGAATCCCTCAAGCCTTTAAGATTTGGAGAAGTACCAACTTGCCTAACATGGGCAGTAGTAACGCAAACCTACTCTAAAGGCTTCGTAATACTTTATTTGATCATTATTATTATTATTATTATTATTATTATTATTGCTGAAATAGTAGTTTAAACCTTAAAGTTGAAGCCTGCCAAAACTCAAAAGCCCATCCCATAATTGAAGGGCCGTGGGCTTTTTTTTCTTCTATTTTGGGTTTTCTGACTGGTCATAGGAGGAATCAACTTATGACTACTCAAAGGATTTTAAGCCAACAACATTGTATAGTGTTTCCAAAAAGAAACATTCATGGTTAAAATCCTCTATTTTTGTTTTTGTCTAGGTTATCAAGATTGAGATTCTACACGGGTTACTCATAACCATGATTTTTGTGACTATCGAAAAATAAAATAAAACAAAGTAAAAGTAATCATCCTGTCAATGTCTATAAAGGGGTACATTGACAAGGCATAAGCTTCGGATTCGCTCACATGCGTTACTAACAAACCCAAGATATCTAGCTAAAAGTGACGATCTCTCCTTTTACTTGGGTCCCATAGGATATAGTCTGCTGCAGATTAAACGGTTTATCTGAACAATGAACAGAAATAGTCAAAAACCTCAACCTACCTTTAAACCTATCATCATCACCAACCACCATGTCTGTTATTATACTGATGATTCGATTAAGATTTCGACCAAACTTTGGTTATTTACTAATTAGGTGTATTACACAAACAAAAGTCTCTACATTTTACTTTGTCCATTCTAGAGAAACAACATAAAATTTGAACTGTGATATTAACTTTGCACCTACGAGTTGCTCGTGAGAATAATTCACAAGGACAATTATTATTGATGAATATAGAGAGAATAGAATATTCTAAACGTGCATTGTCGGGGCCAGGGTCTCTATAGAGAAATCTCTCACCCTGGGCATTGGATTTTTATATGGTGTGGCTTTGTGGGAATCGAATGCATACTTTAGGCTTAAAATTTACCACCCAAAAGAGTGGCCAAACTACAGAATCTTTCCACGTCTTTACACACGCCAAGCTTGGAAAGTTCATCGAAAGTTCATCTTTACAGCATAGAGGATATAGCTAAGCTTGGAATGGAATATTTGGTTCAATATAAATGATTGTCAGAAATTCAGAATCCTAAGTATAAGCCATATAGAATCTCACTGTCAAATCCCAGTAAGGTAATGGCCAACTGTAAATACATGGGAAATTGGAATTGGAAAAGAGAAACAGTTGGATTATGCCTATTAGTTAATGTAACAGTCTGCAAAAGCTAAAAATCTTTCAAAAAGGAGAATTTTTAGAATTTTGCATGAAAGGGTTAGATTCGCATGCAAAGTCCAGTTTGACTCAGTTGGAAAAGAAATTACAGTCGTGTACAGAAAACCCCTTTTCAAAGAAGGAGAACAAGGGACTCACATGCCACAATACAGACTGCCATTTCCAGTGCAACTTAAAAGAGACAAGTCACAAACCCCATCTCTCATATCACATACCACTCAAAAAGATCAAACGGGCTCCCTATTTGTTAAACTAATACACATCAAAAGACACCCCATTATCGAAAAAGAAAAAAACTAGTTAGAGTAATCACACTTCCTACAATTTACAGTAAGTCTCTATGTAGCAGCCTCTGCTAATGTAACATCGACATTTTGTGTTGCAGCTGCAGTCATTTCAGCTGTTGGAATTTCGGGTAGTGGTTGTAAGAACTGTGTGTAATGGAATTCAATCTGTAAGCGTTGATGAAGAGGGGTTGACGCCATCAGACCTTTCTTTATATCTACCTGCAATTCCCTTATTGGAATTGCAGCCAAGAAGCTCTTTATGTACTCTTTGCAAGACTCCTTCCCACGACATACAACCTCCTCTTCCTCGCTCTTTAAGGATTCCTCATGCTTGGTTACTACTGTCCCTGCTACAGAACCCTCTTCCTTCATGTTGGCCCGCTGAGCCTGCCGGTTCTTGGGTTCTGCTGCTGTAACAATCTGCTGATCACTGGCTGTGTTTTCATCTGATGATTGTCCGGCATTTGGCATTTTATAAATTGCAGTATCTCTGTCAAATTTCAAGATATAAGCCTGATTGCATCCCTCATAGAGCCGCTCCCCTAATGTGTCAATGATGTAATAAGCTTCGGGCTCAACCTTGAGGATGAAAAAATGGTCATTCCAACTGACAATGTACACTTGAGGTTCACCATTGCTTGGACATTCTGAACCAGTGCGGCTAATCTCATCCCAAATGTTGTCAAAGGACATGGCACCATGCAGAAAGTCAAATCTTCGCTCTTCCATCCCCTCTGGATGGAAAAACCCAATAATGGATTTCCCAGGCACTACTGAAAGAGGGCGTATCTTGGCTTGAAGGACTGTTTCAAGATCAAAGTGCTTGTCAGGGAATCGCTCCTTATATGTTTCATTCTCACAAAGGCTCCTCCACTCTAAAGAGCCTTCTCTGATTAGACTATCAAATTGGGACTTTATGGGCATGAGATCACGATTGTTCTGAAACCAATCGGCAATGACAGCAACAAGAGCTGTACATGCACTCTCGCCTGCTGCCCGCTCACTCCGCTGATCAATGGAAGCAAAGAAAACTTGGGTCTCAAGCTTCATGTGTCCATCGCGACTGGTTACTTCTTTCTGCTCCCAACTGCCTATGGCAAAATTGTCATCCCCAAAATCAGAAACTGAGGATCGATTTGCAGAGGAATCCTCCTCTGTCTTGTGCCACTGCCAAAATGATTGCCATTATTGAATTTAGATTTCAGAATGGTTGTAGAAGAAAACAAATGTATAGAATATTAAATATGAACCTTACAGCATAAGTTTCATGTCTTCAAACAGAGTAACAATTTTGATTTGAGATCAATGAGATAATAAACTGCTTTTTGGTCAAGTTTCAGCTCAGCTTTTATCAGCAATAATTTAGAATAAGAGCTTGACATAGTAATTTTCATAAGCAAACGGATGTAGGTATCATTGTTAATATATTCTATCTTTCAAAATAATCATTCAGGCTTTCCCTTATTTTCTCTTATACTTGACTGGAAATCAAAGAATGCACAGACATCATGAGCTTCTTTCCTAAAACATGAAAAATATGCAATTAAGAGTATATTCTTACCCCAAGAGAGAGAGATTCATCAGAACTAAGCTGTCTACGATCAAAATCAATGTCGTCACCACCTTCCTCTCCATATGCCTTCTTCAATAATGGCTCTCCTTTGGCTTTGGGAGACCTGAAGTTCAGCTTCCTCTTCTTCCAAGGTAGTATGCTGCGCCTTGAACTTTGCGATAGAGATGGCTCAGGCACAGATGCGGTTGAATCCTCAATGTTTGAGCACCCAACATCTGATTTGCGATTGCTGTAGTAAACCCAATCCTCATCTCCACTGTTGATCCTCATATTGGAATAAAGTGATCCTCCAGCATAATTAGCAGATGCCAGTGTGCCATAACTGAAAGACTTCCGGACAGTAGATTCCACCTTGACCTCATCTGATTCTCCATCCTCAAAATCATCAAGTGAGTCTGAGTCAAATGGGTAATTATACTCGCCATCCTCACTCCTCGCAGAGCATCTACCCTCACTGCCCTCTTCTTCACGGCAGGCCTTTTTCACTCTCCTTGCTGACACATACTCAGTAAAAATTTTAACCTTTCTAAGACCAGCTTTAATTGCAGAAAGCTCATCCCTTTCTGTTGAGACAGTTTCTCCCAACTGGGTTGGTGATTGAACAGGCACAACTGATCTCTGCTCTGGCTCCATGGCTTCTTGAGCAGTTCTCAGTTCCAATAAGCTTATTGATATCTGTATGAACAACAAAAGGTTACCTTCAGAAGATATGAAAACATTGGACAGCAAAATGAAAAAGCAGAAAGTGTGAGTTTTCTCTAAACAGATAACAAATTACAAACTACTGAAAAGTGATGGGAAGGCACATACACAGAGTGAAGGAGTAGGCTCAGCAGCAGCACCGCCAGAAAGTGTGAGAGGGATTTTTAACTCACACTCTTTTTGATCAGCTGCAGAAGCATATTCAGCAAGATTCAATGAAGCCGTTCCGACAACAGGAGCCTTGTTCTTTGGTCCTTGACCTCGATTCAAGCCCTGGATTACAAAAATGCACTAAAGTCATGAAAAGTTCATTCACAACTCTCTGAACTAAAAAATAAAAATGAAAGATAACACAATTAGATTGAGAAACTGCTACAACCTTCTATCCACAAGACTTAATATCATTCTAACAAGAAATGAATTCCAGAATTGTAATAATAACATCTTCACTTACAACAACATAATTCTAAGAAAAATCGACCAAATATCATAGGTCTCACAGAGTGAAAATACTAAACAATCTGCAAAACAATTTGCTCCAAATCCCAACAAAATTACAAAAGGAGCATATTTTTTGATATCGGAGATAGTCAGCATGAACCAGAAAGTCAGGAACACAACACAACCACCGGTCAAGTACCCTCCAAAATAAATCTGATCCCCAGACCTTTACTAACTCAGTTACAGAATTGATAACATACAAAATCCACTCATCAGTTCCACAGAGAGGAATTGATGAACGTAGAAACATTCATTCTCTCAAGTCAACTCCCAACAGTAATTCAAAAGAGAAGAAGTAATAAAAAAAATTTAAAAATTAAATTTAAAAAGCCGCACGTGCCAATATTCATCCATCAAAATTCATATCATGCTTATTTAATTTTCAAATTTTATACAAACATGAAAAATTCGAAGATCAATTCAGTAATTCACCTATATTTTCAAAGACAAACACCTTAAAGCATTCAAACACCCAAAAAGAAAAAACTAACAATAATCCAATGAAATCAATCTCCTAAAAAATGCTACAAGATTTTCAAGATTCATACCCAAAAGCCAAGAAAATCAAACAAACAAATCCCCAACACCAAATTAATCACAAAAAATCAATCCTCCCCAATCCCAATCAAACCCAGAAAAAATCCCACAACCCTTTAAATGTAAAAACCCCCACTAATTTACAAAAACCCACCAAAGACCCACAAAAGAAAACCAAAAAAATATTGAGCTTTTTAGAGAGAGAGAAGAAAAGCTTAAAAACTCACATTGAAAACAGAGAAAGAGATCTCCCAAGGATGAAACACATTGTCCTTATACGCAGAGAGATTACAAAGGCTTTGAAACTCTTCGTCCCACTCAACGACACCGTTTTCTTGGTGCTGCTCACCTTCCACCTCTACCTCCACCTCTCTTGTATAGTTTCTCTTCACGGCTGTCCTTCTCAGCGAGCTCAGAGCCAATTTGGGACCCTTCCACTTAATCTCGACCGTCAATCTCGCCACCTCACCTCCTCCTCCTCCTTTCTCTGCACCCGCCCGCACCAGATCGCAACCCTCCAATCTCCGCACCACCAGCCTCACCTCGTACTTCTTCGTCACCAGAGGCGGCCATGGCCGCCACCTCATCATCTTCACCACCATTATTTCTCAAAACCAAAAACAACCCACTTGTTTTTTTCAAGGAAAAAAAAAAAAAAAAACAAAAACAACGTTAACACAAAATTTGAGAGAATCCCAGGAAGTTTTTTTTTTGGTGTTCAAAAATGTTCCACTTCGGATCTTGGAAAAACTGCTCGAGGGATTCAAAGGGCTTATAAATTATTACGGGGAAAAAATGTACAAACTTCAACGGATAAATATGAGAGCTATGGAAAGAGAGTGAGAGAAAATGGAGGAGAATATGCCGTTAATGTTGCAAAGAGAGAGAGAGAGAGAGAGAGAGAGAGAGTTTTAGAGAGAGAAAGGAAAGAGAGGGTCTTTATCGATGGTGAAACAAACAACACACTGTGGCTTCGTAGATGGGTTTGGTTTGGTTTTTTAGGTTGGGACTTGGGGACACTTGACTTGGGGTTAACCACACTTGTTAACTAGGGTTAAAATGACTGACCACCTGTGGTTATAGCTGGAAAAAAGAATTAATAAAATAAATAAAAACAACAAAAAAACAATTTAGGAGTAACGGCGTATTAACGAGGTAGTTGACTTCCGTTGTTCTTTTTTGGGTTTGGTCTTGATGCTCTCTCTCTCTCTCAGCCTTTGTTTTTTTATATTTTTATTTCTAAAAAAAGAGGATGAGTTGGAGTGATCTTTTCTTAGGTACTTTCAACTGACTTTGAAATAAATTGTAGCAAGAAATGATGCGTATGGCATTTATGGTGCGTCCGTTTGTGTCAAGGGTCATCTAATACTGTTGAAGATATCATCGAATACTATCTTATGTGGAAATTGCTAATACTATATATAAATATAATTAACTATAAAGGCAATAAGAGAAATTTTAAGATAAAAAATGGTTTCACTTTCATCTTTTTTAACCACTGATCACCTCTATTGGTAGGTGAATTATTATGAGTGGATAGGAATCAACTTTGTTTCCTTTTATCATAAAACTAATCCAATTCTGTTACGTTAGTTTTTATATTTTGGGTCTATTTGGTTGGGCGTTTTGAGAGCTTGAAATAGTATTTTTATAAATCAAAATTCTGTTTTGCAACTACAATTCCTTATAACTTTTTTTACAAAGGTTCATTTTAAACTCAAAACTTTATTTTCCAACCGCTTATATAAACTCAAAAATATTTTCTAAAAAATGGCATAATTTTTTGGAAAACATTTCTAAAAAAATATAACTCATGTTTCCTTTGTATTATGGAATATGACATCATATTTAGTGAACCACAATATGTTGATCGAGATCGTTAACTACATACCCACGCCGAGCAAATGGATGACATGAGGAGTGAATTTTTGTTATGAGGTGACAAATTTTGGGCATAGCATAAACATCTAAAGAATCAAAGGTGCACATATGACGGTTTAGAATTAAGGAGAAGCTCTTATAGTGATTTACCTACAATAAGAGGAATGGGTAATCGATTGATTAGTTAGACAGTAATGAAGGTACAATTCACCCACAAATTTGAGTGGCGGGTAAGCATGGATGCAAGGGAAACGAGCCACCTCAAGGATCTTACAGTGATTGCATTAGGTAAAATCATTTTTTTGGGTTAAATACATTGACTATTAATGCCATGTTCACTTAATTAAAAAAAAGAAGTGTATAGAATCTATAGATATGAACTCAAGGCATTGTCAATTCAAAGCTTTTGATAGATTGATTGAATTAAGTTTGGATCTTGGCATATAAATGTCTCTTAAGCATTGAGTTTCAAATTTATGCTTCATATAATAAAGCCATGAACATTGAGAAATGAGAGTAATCATCGAAAATGGTAAAAAAAAAAAAAAATTGCGCACCAAATAAAGAAACAACTAGAAAAATAACCCGAAATGTCAACATGAATTAATTCAAATAATTCACTGCACCAATTATTCTCATTAGAAAAAGGCAAATGAGTATGCTTAGCAAGCAGGTAGATAGGCTAAAAATAAATCTAAACAATTTAAAAAAAATATATATATATATATATATATATAAAAGAATCACCCAAATGTCAATGTTATTAATCAAGTAAATTTTGTTGAGTCGCCAATGCAGTGATAGTTATTATGGGATGAAAGTAGTATAGACCATCATGCTCTCTCAAAAAAAAGAAAAAGTGGTTCGTAGAAAGCTCCCAAACAAATAGAGAGCAAAAATTAAAAGGAAAAGAAATGATAACACAATGGAAAGAATGTGTGAGTTTCATAACAGATAGAGCGAAAATGAATTTTGGAACATACAGGATTTTTCCAAGTTGTATTTTGTTTTTATTCGAACGAGAGACAATTCTATTGTTAGGAATAGATAAAAACTGTTATGAATAAGGAATTATGATCAGAAACGCTAGTATCTATAATCTAAAGTGAAAAATTGGAAGTAATTGTGAGATTGGCAATGGATTGAATGAAATTCGTGTTAAGATTAGAGATAAGTTGTTGATATAGTTTCGTTTTGTGAGTTGAGGTGCCTCATCCTTAGGTATGGCATCAGCAATGGCATCCCTTGTGGTGGTGTCTACACTCCGTGCTTTGGTGGGTTAACCATGGAAGCTTATAGCAATCTAATTTGGTATGGTATGTTCTATTTTATGGTAGTTATCGTAGTGAGGCTGAGGCTTTTTCTTGTTGTCAATGATGGGTGAATGACCCTTAATTTAGGTCTTACACAATCAATTACTATAAGCACTACTAAATCAAGCTAACAGGGGCTTGCAACTTTGACTTCTCCAGGGGGGAAATAGAAATAGATCCATGGCAAGCATTTGGTTACGAAGAGCGCTATATTAGCAATTGATAAACCTGTTGTTGATACTCTTGAAGTGCATTCAAAGACCCATAGGTATACTCAAGTATGGTGTTGTAAGAATCAAATTCATCCCACAAAACTTTGGATTTGGTAGAATATGTTGCGATAGAGACTAATTCTTGGAGTTTAGTGCGTGTGGAACGCTTGATTTGAAACACACAAGCAAAGCAACATTGCCATGGGAAAAACTATCGCGAAAATCATTCCAAACTTCCTCAGCTGTATCAGTGTAAACCAAATGACATCAAGTTGATTAATTATCGATAGCAAGATGTTGAGATATGGGCACTTTGATACAATTTAGACCTGTGGCAAGTAATAATTGGATTACTTTTTATTAAATTCCAGAAGTGAACCCGTGTGTAAGTAATGTAATTCAATTACACATTAACAAATTTGTAAGTTGGGTCAAAGTATGCAAAATAACGTTAGAAATATTCTTATTAGTTGTTGTTGTTGTTGTTGTTATTGCTTGAGATAAGAATGCCTTATATTCACGCATTTATTTTTTCATATACATCGCTCTCCTTTCAAATATTCCAAGATTTTCAAATGGGTATGAAAAATCGTACTTATTGAGGTGTTGCCGTGGGCCAGTCGATTCTCATTATCCTCTTAGCTTCCCATTATCTCAAAGAGGGTATTTATAAGCCTATTAATATCATCCATTACTTTTAAGTTATGGGCTGAAATTAAGGCTGTGTTTGTTTTGTGTAAAACGTTTTCCGGAAAATATGTATTTTCCGGAAATATTATTTTTCGGAAAAGGAAAATATAATTAAGTGTTTGGTTGAATTATGAAAATTGTGGTGGAAAATATTTTTATGTGTTTGGTTCGTTAGGAAAATGTTATTTTCCTACCATTTTTCACATTGACTCCGGCAACAACAACAACGATTCCGGCAATAACAACACAACTAAATTTCAAAATCACAGCTAAATTTCAATCACAAACCACAACCAAATCTCAACAGCACACACCACCGGTGAGGTGAGGCGAAGGCAGGTGAGGCGAAGGTGTGGGTTCGCGGTGCGAGTCGCTGGGTCTGGGTCGAAGGTCGAAGGCGCGACGATCGGCGAGTCGCTGGGTCTGGTTCGCGGTGCGAGTCGCTGGGTCGAAGGTCGACGGTCGAAGGCTCGACGATCGGCGAGTCGTTGGGTCTGGTTCGCGGTGCGAGTCGCTGGGTCGAAGGTCGAAGGTCGAAGGCGCGACGATCGGCGAGTCGCTGGGTCTGGTTTGCGGTGCGAGTCGCTGGAAGTGCGATCGACGGTTGACGATCGCTGGGTCTGGAAAGGCGATCGACGATTGGCGCTCGCTGGGTCTCGCCGACGGGTCTGGGTCTCGCCGACGGGTCTCTTCTTCCTCTCGCTCGCTCTCTCTCTCTCTCTCTCTCTTTTTCCGGAAGTCATTTGAAGTGAAAATAGTTCCGTAAATCGTTTTCCGTGATTTTTGGGTTATTTTCCGGTCAAACGGAAATTGTTTGAAGTTGACTAAATTTTCCAAACCATCCAAACACTCTAATTTTTCGAAAATACTTTTCCGGAAGTGGTTTGAAGCCAAACCAAACGCAGCCTAAAGTAAAAAAAGGTAGTTCCAAGTTTTCATGATTCTAAATTTTTACGTCTAAGTAATCTGACAACCAACCTAATGAGTAAATGAAAGTACTTATTTTTAGAATCGTATTATCTTGTTTCTGATTAGTGACAACTTTAATTTTAGTCCCCACTTTCCACCAAATTCAGACTATAAGCTACACCCTAACCTAACCCCTAAAAGAAGAGTTAGAAAAAGACGTTAATAGCTCCTCAAAAAAAAAAAAAAAAAAAAAAAAAAGACGTTAATTATAACTTGACACACAGATATCCCAAGTCACATGACTCACATTATTGCATTTAAAAAAAATGTAATAATAAAAATAAATCCTTAATATCAATTTGGAATTATTTGCCGCTTGAAATCAATTTCATTGACCATTCCCTTGTTCACACTTATTCTTCAAACGTGTTTTAGCAATTTCCCTGCTCATTTGCACAACTGCATATTTATTCAAATAATTTTAGTATTCTATATTTTTATATACATTTTGTCACAATTGTCTTTACTAATTACACAATTATATATAATAGTGACAAACATTCAATCACAAATTCACAATCTACCATATAAAAAGTTGTAACAAAATATGTGTAATACTAAAATTATTTTATTTAATACATGCTAATAACAAAAGCAGCTTTTCTTCCCATAAAAAAAAGAAAAAAAAAGTAGCTTTTCTTATTCCCCCTTGCAATTAATAGTGATATGTCATCCCTCTTTATAGTTTAGTAATTATGGATTTTTATTTTGGACATGGTGCTATATTAGTCAACAATATAAGTCAACGTTGAGATTATATCCCAACCTAGCAAGCTCACCAATTTTGTTTGATTATTTCAATTCAATTTCTTCTACAGTAAGTGATTATTTGACTCGGTGTGCGCCACATGTGCATTGCGCATGTGGATATTTTGCTTCGAAGAGTGGGTAGGGATCAATCAATCAAACCTCTTTTTCGGCTTCCTTTTTTGTGAACAAGAATGAGAAGCATACCCACAAGTTTTCATTTTTTCTTCGTTCATATGGGACAGTTTGTCTTTACAGCCTGGATTTTGAACTGTGAGGTTTTTAGAGCCTTTCGAGTTGGGAAATATTAATTATCTCCTTCTTGTTGCAAGCAACTTGAAAGAAATCCTAACCTCATATTGAAAATTGCTGATTACTTAATATGATGACCAAAGTCATGCATAAATAATTAAATAGATTTGAGTTCTTCTACTACTATAAATAAATTCATAACTTTAACACAATATTTATATTCATAACTTTAACACAATTTTTTTTGTATAATAGACTGTGATTGACTGTTTATAACTTTCATATAAACTCATAATTTTTTTTCAACTATTCATCATTTTTTACAAGAAAAATTGTGACAAAAATTATGTATTTGTTTATGCATGGTACTAGATTTTTTGAAATAAATTCTAAAAAAAAAAAAAGTCATGCATAATATGTGGATTTTGTATTTTGTTGCGTATGTATTAAAGACTAGAAGCACATAGTTCTCATTCATTTAAAAATAAAAATAAGAAAATACTAGAAGCACACCGTATACTATATATGTCAATGAGAGTGGTCACGAATTTCAGATAGTGACATACAAGAGTTGAATTCTTGATCCACACTACTCCGAATGCTCTTTGTTCATGCTTCATAGTTCATACTAAGATATTTTGGCTTTGCCCTGAACTATATGCTTTTATTTTTAACTCAATTAGTGTTCATTTGAGACAGTTTGTTTTTGTTGATTTATTGGACTTAAAAAAATAAGTTGATTAAAAGTACAATTCTACTCTAAAAAAATATAAATTAAATAAGAAAAATAAGCTAAAAATGGAAATTATCAACTTTTTTTATTTTATTTATTTATAATTTGATAGTTGAAAGAGAAAGAGAATTTGAACAATAAACGTCTCTATTAGAAACGCAAAGAAGTGTTAATTAAATTACAAGACTTCTAAAAGGAATTACGGACTTGAATACAAGATTAAACATTATTGGAAACAAAATCAAATGGAATGGGTGGAAAGGGAATTGCTGACTTGCTTGCGTGATTAACAATTTACACTAAAAAAGTATATATTTGAGTCTCAGATGATCAGTCTGTTAACCTTGGTACCTGTTTGGGCCACATAATAACCCTACCAAAAATGAAATGCAGAGAGTGAATACTATCGATCCACATGCTTCTGGCCTATAAAACATGGTCTTGTTCTTTTCATTAATTATGTCATTAGGCACAAGTCTGAATCAATCATCGAGCATCATGCAAATCAGGTACCCAATATGGTTGTTGGGAACTTGACGCATTCAATCCCCCATTGTTATATATTTTTGTTAATTTTCTATCACAAATTGAAAGCTGAAGTTTTAATACTATATATGAAATGAAAGTATCAGTAGCCAATAGCCATGCCTCACGCTTTTAATAAAAAAGGACAAAGTTTCATTTTTCCTATTTTTATATATGTGGTGGAGACAAATTAAAATAATATCACGTAATTATCGAAGAAAAATAAGCCAGATTTAATTATTTTAGAGAGGCCATCAGTTTGTGAGAGTCACTATCCTAACTGAGAGTACAATGCGTTGCAAATTGCTTTTGTTGAAAACTTGATCCTCGAAGCAGGCCTCGCGACTTCAAATTATACATATGAACAAATTGCAACAAATTATATAGTAATCATTGTTATTATTAAATATTAATTTGCCACCTTCAAAACAATTTGGCCATGAAGCACGATGGAATATTCCCATCAGTACTGTTTATGAAATATAACTTTTCTAATTCTTTCTTTCTATTCTTGTTCTTTTTCAGAATGTAGAATAATTAATATAACACAATAAACCCTTTTCTTACCTAAACTTTCTCACTCAACAAAATCTCACAATATTAAAATTTAAAGGTTGAGTGTTGGCTAAAAAAACTAAGACGAAGTTTATTGACATAGTTGGCACTGAGTAAGAGAACCAAATGAACTTGTTACAAGACTTTACCACTAAGGAAGTTCACATACACATAGTCCTTGGTTTCGACTAGTATGTACAGATACTTTATTTGGAGTGTCGTACCCATATTATATCTGTATCATACTTGTGTTGTAACAATGTCCTATTTGCCGTATCATATTATTATTTTTTTTTTAAATTGCTCATGTCGCTGTATCGTACCCATACCTATGTTCGTGTATGTGTCTATGCATTCTAGGGTTTCAACAATATATTTTCTTTGTTTTTTAAAAAAAAAATATTGGCATGCACTTGGTGAGGATGTTGTTAAAGTATCCTTTATCTTCCTTAAATTTTTGGACGTGTGCTTAAGAAAGTTAACAATACCGCATATTGAATTGGTCCCTAATCTGAAGGGGGAAAAAAACAGCCTAGAGAGAATTCCTAACAATCGGCACATTAGCCTATGTAAAGTTCTCGACAAAGGTTATTCATAGTCTGAGTTAGCCGTTTGAAACAGATCCTCTCTCAAGTTATATTTGATGCCCATAATGCATTTGTGTCAAGCAGGTTGATTACTAATTACGTTATTTGGGCTGCGTATGGTTGCCGTAAAATATTTTCCGGAAAATATTTTCAAGTGTTTGGTTGCATTATGAAAATTGTGTGTAGAAAATATTTTCATGTGTTTGGTTCTATTCTGAAAATGCTATTTTCCTACAAATTTTTCACATTTTCTCAGCTATTTTTTCAGCATCCAAATAAATTTTATTATAGAAAATTTCCAAATCACAGCCAAATCACAACACCACACACCACCAAAACTCCAATTCAACCCACGGCAACAAACTCCGGCAATCAAAAGCCACAACCCACACCACCACAACAACAAAAATCAAAATCACAGAGAGAGAGAGATCAGTTCGTGGGTTTCCGGCGAAGTCGAAGGCTCTAGGTCGCCGGCTCTGGGTCGAAAATCGGTGGGTCGTGGGTCGAAGGCGCTGGGCTCTGGGTTCGTGGGTCACTGGCTCTGGTTCGAAGATCGGTGGGTCGTGGGTCGAAGGCTCTGGGCTCTGGGTTCGTGGGTCACCAGCTCTGGTTCGAAGATCGGTGGGTCGTGGGTCGAAGGCTTTGGGTTCGTGGGTCGAAGGTTCGTGGCAGTGGGTCGAAGGTTCGTGGCGATCAGTGGGTCGACCGGCGATGGGCTCTCTCTCTCTCTTTTTCCATGCGCGATCTCACTCTCACTCTCTCTCTCTCTGTTTTCCGGAAAATGGGATTTGAAGGTAAAATAAAAACGGAAATCAATTTACACCCGGTCACACGGTCAACTGAAATGCATTTCTGGAAAATTTATTTTCCATGCGCAACCAAACACCAGAATTTACGAAAAACCATTTCCTGAAACTATTTTCACCCAAAACAAACAGACCCTTGAAAAAAAAAAAAGAAGACATGCATGAGTGGGGCAAATGGTGCTATAACTAGATATGAATAAGATGTATGATAGGATGGAATGAGTTTTCTTCTATGTAAAACTACGGAGAAACTTGGCAGAAATAAGTGATTGGCAAGTTTAATCATGGAACATGTTTGAATAGTCTTGTATGCAGTCATTTTGGATGAGGAGCCACAAGGATGCTTCTTGCCTATTAGGCCTGGGCTCACACAAGATGACTCCCTCAAATTATACCAATTTTAAGGCTTTTATCTTGAGATACATGAGAATAAATCAATTTTATTTTAAGAAAGATCATCATTGAGCATAACCTTGGTAAGAGATAATAAGAATTTTTTTTTTTTTTTTAAATTCTTGGACATATCTAATAATCAATAACACAACTTTTGTTCCATCTCAAAAGGAGGAAAAAAAAATTCTACTCATTAGAATTTAAAATTTGATAGGTTCTAAATTTTTAGTATATATATATGGACATCAAAATTAATAATTTTGTATATAATACATTTATAAATTATGACTTATTTTAGCATTATATATATATATATATATATATTTGTGTGTGTGTGTATGTGGTGTGCGTGTGCACGCATACAACATTTGTCTTGATTCATGTCTACTGTCTAATACGATAACTCCACCCCTAAATATAAAATCCTAGTTTCACTCTTGATAGTAACAATAAAATTGTTATAATTATTAATAAGTGGCATGATTGGCTTTAAATTTGTAATTGTGAATCGCCTTTTTAATTGAAAAATATCTTATTCATGTTACATCCATAGAAGAATTTCCAAGAAAAACCATACAAAAACTGTACTAATAGTCTTATCTAATATTATACCTTTTTTTTGATAAAATCTAATATAAAACTTAACATTACCAACATGGTTACATAGGTAAAGCACCGGACGTCATCTTAAAATAAATGGAAAGATCTTATCAAATAAATGGAAAGAGAGGGACCAAAAAAAAAAGTGGCCACAATTTCAATTAATAAATGAAAGTGCTATAAAATAAATAAATAAATAAATGAAAGTGGAATAGTGGGCCTAAAAAAACATACAATAGTGATTGATGATCACACATGAAAATGAAACGGCTTGTCTACAATCAGCCAATAGAAAGACGAAATCTATCAAACAATTAAACAATTCTATTGGACGAGACAGCGATTGCTCTGCACAGCACTATATACGAAACCGGCTTTTTTTCGCCACGACGTAACATTTCATCTCTTTTTTTCGGTAATTATTTAAAAAAAAAAAAAAAAAACTACTATTAATTTCCTTTTGTCCGTGAGTGTATTTATTTAAATAATGCCAGATTATATCATTATATATTATATTATACTATAGAATAAGGGTCTGTTCGGTTGGAGGAGTGGAAAAGTGGGAAGATAGAAAATTGTGGGAGGATGGAAAAATGGGAGGATGGAAAATATTTAGTTTTCCCTCTTGTGTGTTCGTTTGAAGGGGTGGAAAAGTGGGAGGGTGGAAAACTCTTTTGTTTGGTTAGAGAGAAAAAGGGAAGGATGGAAAATGTAATTTATATAAATTGACTATTATACCCTTATTACATATTATGTAAGAAATAGATTTATTTGTACCCATTAAATAATATAAAATTTACAACATCATATATATAAATTTAAATTTAAATTTTTATTATTATAATGTAAAAATTAATGTCATAAGAAAAAAAAAACCAAAAAAAGAAGAAGAAGAGAACATCACGTTGAAAAAAAAAAGAAAAAAAAAAAGGAAAAGCATGTCACGTTGAAAAAAAAAGAGCAGGTCACGTTGAAATAAAAAAAGGAAAAAAAAAGAGCACATCAGGTTGGAAAAAAAAAAGGAAAAAAAAAATTACACAGAACATCACGTTGAAAAAAAAAAAAAAAAGAGAGAGAGAGAGAGAGAAAAGAACCTGGGAAGGGCATTTGTGGAAAAGTGCTACACTAGCACTTTTCTCCCCCAAGTTTTCCTCCCAATTTGGGAGGAAAAAAAATGTGGGCCCGGAGAGAAAACTTTTTCTCCAGTTTTCCATTCTTCCTATTTTCCTTCCCCAAACGAACAGTGGAAAACAGCATTTTCCACCCCATTTTCCTCTCTCTATTTTCCATCCTCCCTATTTTCACCCCAAACGAACGGGGCCTAAAAGTTGAGCCTAAAAGCAGTGGTTATTCTTACTAATTAATAAATTAATTATATATATTTTGTTAAGATATATTTCCTCAATTAATGAATAATATTTAACAACTGTTTAATTTAGGTAAAACTTTAGTGTAGTATATTAATTTCAAGATTTTAGATCAGCTGAAGTATCCCATGTAAAGCAACAACGCAATAAACCTGAACATCTATTGGCAAAGCATGCTAAAGAAATAGATAGCTTTGATAATTATGTAATTTAAATAGAGAAAAATCCATCGTTATTACTCATGATATAATGAATTTATTTTCAAGAGTTACCGGCTTTTGTATGTTGTAAGTTGTGTGATATTGAACCCGGGTTCCCACTCTCCTCTGTGTGTGTGTTTCAATCCTATGTCTTTCTCAAAAAAAAAAAAAAAAAGAATTTATTTTCTTCTTAATAAAATTAAGGATTTTGCTAATGTGTGCCCTTAGGGCACACAATAATTAAACATTTTTGGAAATATTTTCTCGTAAATTGAAAAAGTATTGACAACTTTTTCAATTCTCGAGAAAATGTTTTTAAAAATAGATAGATTAATGTGTGAGCACACATTAACCAAACCCTAAAATTAATTACAAGTTTTTTATTAAAAAGAATTCAAAAAATTTAAATTCCATTCAAACTAAAAGTCTATTATAAAAATTTTCCAAACTTAAATTCCACACAATAGCCCGCATTTAAAAAAAAAAAAAAATTCTCATGTTTTGACTAAGGGATAAGATTTAATTAGTAAATTAATTTTATATTTTTTATTAGGATATATTTCCTTAATTAAGGAATAATATTTAACAACGGTTAAATTTAGGTAAAATTTTATCATTTAAATTCAACAAATTTAAATTCTATTCAAACTAAAAGTCTATTATATACAAAATTTCTAAACTTAAATCCCACACAACAACCCAAGTTTTCTTTCTAAAAAAAAAAATTAAAAAAACAACTCATATTTTGACTAAGGGATAAGATTTAACAATAATTTAAAATAAATTTAAATTCTATTTAAACTAAAAATTCTATTATCAAAAAAATTCAAACTTTAATCCCACACAACCAACGTTTTTGTTTTTGTTTTTTTTCCTCAAATTGCATGATTTAACAATAATTTAAAACAAATTTAAATTCTATTCAAACTGAAGTCTATTATAAAAAATTTCTAAACTTAAATCTCACACAACCTGCATTTTTGTTGTGTTTTTCCTCAAGTTGTATCTTATTAAATTAATATTTTATTATGATATTAAACTACAAAACTCTTGAGTAAGGGATAAGATTTAATAGTTATTTAATTTAGATAGAGTTTTATATCTAAGTTTTAGAATTTAAATTCTACTCCAACTAAAAATCTATTATCAAAATTTTCATAACTTATACCTATTCAATCATAGCTTTTCAATAAAATCCTTCTTAACCAATAAGTCATCCCTATAATTAAATCTTACGCAATACAGCCCACGTTGTTGTAATTTTTTTTTTTTTCAAAATGCAACTTACACTTTTTTTTTTTTTAATTATTATTATTCAATGGTAAAAAAGTACACTTTGTCCCATACAACAAGAGAAGCTAAATCATCAGGAATGGACTTAGTCCAAACCTCTAGCTCATTACTAGACTTGGAACGTCTCTAGCCAGAAAATGGGCAATAGAGTTGCCAATACGTTTAACATGAGTAACACTACAAAAATGAAAATCAACCGTTAGGATTAGTACATCACATATCACTAGACCATACTCTAGATGGCTAACTTCTTCAGCCAAAAATACTTTGACAATTACTTCTGCATCTCCCTCCACTATTGTCTCGAAGATGCTCAATTCCTTTGCAAAAATCAAAGCCCTTCTACAAGCTAGAACTTCCACAGTTGTAGCAGAAGTAGGGATGTGAATTCGTTCAGACAAAGTTGTAATAACACAGCCATAAGAATCGCGAACAACCACACCTAAGCTAGCTGCTGCCACCTCATTAAAAATAGGCCCGTCGAAGTTAATTTTATAATGACGGGAGATTGGGGGGATCCACCTAACGGCTTTGATTAGTTCTATTGGAGGCTGAACATGAAAAGATTGGGCAGGCTGAAAATCTTGCAGAAAAATTAAAGCTTTAGTTCGTGATAAGGGTAATTATGAAAATTTGATAAACTCGAGGCAAAACTGACGAACCTAATGAACCCGACGACCTTGCTTGTGCAATCGTAAACGACACCATAAAGCCGACGGGTGCGCCTCGAGATCAATGACGCTCGAATGAGATGACCGGGATGCATAGACAAGCTAAAAAGCTGATGGAAGGAAGCTGAAGGGGATGGGTAAACCTTTGACGGATCTAACGTGGCCTTGCTTGGCCCCCACGCATGAATATATAAGGAAACATCTTATGCTCCATGACTAACCCTAATCAAGGGGATTCCTACAAGGAAAGGATCCTATAAGATGTGCGCATTAATGAAGATCTTCCTCACAAGGAAAAGCCATCTATGCCAAGGAACGAATGTCAACCCTACCTACTATAAAAACCCTCCAAAACCCTCACAAACCAAGATACGCATAATTTCTCCCAGCTCTTGCACTCTAGAGTTGTGAAAGTTCTCTAACTTAACCTTTGGAGGGTCTTTAGCTAGTACCACACCGGTACTCTCTTAAGGTTTTCTTCTTCTTTGTTGTGTAGGGGTTGCCTTGAGCACGTGAGGACCGTGTGACTTACTGACGATTTTCGACATCATCAGTTGGCGCCGTCTGTGGGAAAGGATGATTTGTAAGCCATACTATCGCTTTCCCGACAAAGAGTTGCATGGTGCTTACTCACTCGATGGCAACTACTAACAATGTTCAAAGAGATGAACCATGCACCACCACCCTCGAGAGACAGGTTCAAACTCTTGCCGCTACCGTGGAACGCCTCACCAAGCAAAACCATGATCTAGAAGAGCAGTTGCGCCAAAAGAATGCGGTGCTTAACACTCAAGAGGAGGACCAAGAAGGCATCAGCGCTGAGAGGAGGGACCAAGAGGGGCCGAAAGGTAGCAATGCCCTAAGCAGACCACAGTGACAGGACACGAGCCATCCATCCGCCGCAGATATGGCCTCACCTTACATGGTTGCGAAGATGCAGATGATGAAGGAACGGATGGACTTCATGATGAACGCCCTCAGAGGACGGGTGTTGAGCGGCCTCGATGACTTGGTCCATTGAATTGATTCGCCATTCACCGCGTCTGTCACTTTGTTCCCTCTTCCACTGAAGTTCCGAATGCCTTAGGTGGAGAGCTACGACGGATCTAAGGATCCCCTAGATCACCTGGAGTCTTTCAAGACCCTGATGCACTTTCAAGGAGTGACAGATGAGATCATGTGCAGGGCCTTCCCCACTACGCTGAAAGACCCCCCAAGGGTTTGGGTTAGCAAGTTGACGCCCAACTCTATTAGTACCTTCAAGGAATTAAGCGCCCAGTTTGCTTCACATTTTATTGAGGGGCACAAATATAAGAAGTCCACTGCATGCCTGATGAGCATTAAGCAACGGGAGAATAAGAGATGTCTTACATAGCCCGCTTTAACAAAGAGGCACGCTCAATCAATGAAACTGACGACAAGATACTCGTAGCCGCATTCACGAATGGGCTACGAAAGGGTAAGTTTCTATTTTCTTTATATAAGAATGACCCAAAAACTATGTCGGATGTGCTTTACAAGTCTACTAAGTACATGAACGTGGAAGACGCACTACTGGCCCGAGAAGAAAAGCCCAAAAAGAGGGAAAGGCAAAAGGATATACGGCAGGATAGGGGACAGAAGGTGGCTAGAACTGGAGAACGGCGGGAAGACAGGCGCTCCAAGTCCCCCATAGGGAGGTTCACAAGCTTCACCCGACTGACTGCCCCGATCGACCAAGTCCTGATAGAAATCAAGGACGAAGGAGCCTTGATATTCTCTGGTAAGCTGAACGGAGACCCCAATAAGAGGTCCAAAGATAAGTACTGCCGCTTTCATCGTGACCACAGTCATGACAAATCTAACTGCTATGATTTGAAGCAGCAAATAGAAGCTCTTATAGGCAAGGAAAATTGCAGAGGTTCGTCAACAAGGAAAGAGCAGACCCACCACAAGAGTAGGTTCCTCGATGAGACAACGAGCATCCTAGGCCGCCCATAGGAGACATAAAAATGATTATGGGAGGCACAGCGGCCTCTGGCTCGTCAAAAAAGGCCCGTAAGACTTACCTTAGGATGGTCTAAAATATCTAGCTAACGGGCTTCGTACCAAAGATGGCGCAAATCGACAACCCTATTATTGAATTCTCAGAGGAAGATGCTTGACGTCTCCACCGCCCACATGACAATGCACTCGTCGTCAGCATACAGGTAGGAGACTACAACACACATCGGGTCCTGGTTGACAATAGAAGCTCCGCTGACATCCTCTACTACCCGGCGTTCCAGCAAATGAAGATTGACAAAGAACAGCTGATCCCGACCAACGCCCTGCTCGTTGGGTTCGGAGGAACAAAAGTACATCCCCTTGGCGCAGTTACATTGCCCGTGATAGTTGGCGATTATCCTCAGCAAATCAGTAAGGATGTTACATTCCTTATTGTCAACTGCTTGTCCGCGTACAATGCCATAATAGGACGACATACCCTCAACTCGTGGAAGGCCGTAACTTTAACCTACCACCTGATGATTAAATTCCCCACCGAGTACAGAGTAGGGGAAGTACGTGGAGACCAAGTGGCTGCACGCGAGTGCTATATAGCAATGTTGGAGATGGACGATCATCTGCAAACGATGAACATAGAAAAGCAGCGGACGGTGGTAGAACCCGTTGAGGGACTTGAAGAGGTACTTCTCGACAACTCCAGACCAGATAGAACCACTAGGATCTGCACCCCTGCTGGTTTGCCAGGCGCTCAAGACTTTTCTCAAAGAGAACCAGGACATATTTGCCTGAAGCCATGAAGACATGCCCGGGATCGACCCTTCAGTCATGGTGCATAAGTTGAATGTATCGCCCACTTTTTCGCCTATCCATCAGAAGAAGCAGGTGTTCGCCCAAGAACGAGACCGAGTTATAGCGGAAGAAGTCCACAAGTTGCAAGAGGCAGACTTTATCAGAGAAGTTTACTACCCTAACTGGCTGGCCAACATAGTAATGGTCAAGAAAGCCAATGGGAAGTAGAGAATGTGCGTAGACTTCATAGACCTGAACAAAGCATGGCCCAAGGACAGTGGCGGCTCCAGGAATTTTGTTCAGGGTGTTCCTATTCCACTTTGAAAAAATTTCGAGTCATTTCAGTCTGTTTCGGGACGTTTCGGTAAATACCGGCCGAAATTCAAGATTTGGCTAGTATGAAGTTTGTGCTTAAAAAAAAAAGTTCTTAAAATCAAAACAAATTTGCATTCTGTACACTGAAAAACCTCAAAAGGAAAAAAAAAAAAAAAATGAAATGAACAAGGGTACTTGTACAATAAACTATAAGTTCATTTGAAATATTAATAAAATTATTAATTATTGTTGTTTAGTTGTTTTATAAATTTGTTTATCTTTTATAAACTATAATTTGTTGTATTGTTGTTTCATTAATTATTAAATTATTAATTATTGTTTAGCCTAACATAATTTAATTTGTTTGTCTTTTATAATGTATTAGTTAATTAAATTATTAATTATTTATGTTTAGTTGCTTCATTAATTTTTTTTACTAACTACTAGCAGTCTAGCACACACCTTACTGTGTATTAGCACACACTAGCACACACCTCATGTGTGCACACACCCTTGCCTCTCCGATACCGTACTGGAGGCTGTTTCGGTTTAGCTAGAGAAACAAAATATTTCGGTACTGATTAATACTGGTGTACCGTTTCAAAATTACCGCTAAATACATATATATATATATATATATATTCTCTTAAAAAATTTTATATTCTCTTAAAAATATAAAATGATTTTAAAGTCTGACATAGTAATTCCTTTAAATATTAATAATTATGGTTGTAGTATATATATATATTTTTAGAAGAGTTGTAGTTTAATAATAGTACTAAGTACATGTGCTTACTAAATGCAGTAATAAAAAAACAAAAGAAATAAAAATCAATGTGCAAAAGTTAAAGTTAGGACAAGTGGGTGCTTGGAGATAAGTTTGAAAATTTTGAAAACTTTTGACTCATTTAATGACTTCAGTATTCATGTGGGAATGGGACTCTAGTGTACAAAAGAAGATATAGCAATAGGCGTTCAAAACTAGAAATACCAAAGAATAGAGAAGCGGAAAAGTCGAAGAAAAAAGAGAACGGAGAAGAAAAGGCGAGGAAGAAGAAGCTGAAGCAGGTGGGGAGACTGCGATTGACCAAATGGAAGTGGTCGGAGACATGGAAGTGACCGGCGATGTGGTGGTGAGTGGCTGTGACGACAAAAACTGATGATTTTTGGCTTTTTTTTTTCTTTTTAAAATTCTCTGTTGCATTTTTTTCTTTTTTAGATTTTAGTTCAAAATTTGTTTGGCATAAAAATTTTGAGGGCGTTCCTGATATTGCTTAAGGGTGTTCTTATTTTTTTTTAAGGGTAAACAAATAAAAAAAAATTAAATTATTATATATAAATTTTTTTTTTCAAGTCAGGGTGTTCTTGGGAACACTTTGGACTCTAAATGGCGCCGCCACTGCCCAAGGATAGCTACCCTCTCCCACGGGTTGATGTTTTAGTAGACTTTACAGCCCGACACCAATTGCTGAGTTTCATGGATGCTTTTTCTAGTTACAACCAGATAAAACTGGACGAAGCTAACCAAGAGAAGACTTCATTCGTCACCAGCCAAGGCCTCTTCTACTACAAAGTAATGCCGTTCAGCCTCAAGAACGCGGGCGTAACATACCAAAGACTCATGAATAAGATGTTTGCACATCAGATTGGAAGAAATGTACAGGTCTACGTTGACGACATGCTAGTAAAAAGCCGAAAGGAGGATGACCATTTGGACGATCTCAGGGAAACCTTCGGCAGCCTTCGATATTACAACATGAAGCTTAATTCAAGCAAGTGCACGTTCGGGGTGACGGTTGGAAAGTTTTTAGGGTTCATGGTGTCCCGAAGAGGTATCGAAGTCAACCCAGATAAGATCCAGGCCATAATAGAAATGGCACCACCAAGGAACGCAAAAGAAGTTCAAAGCCTTAACGATAAGGTAGCTGCGCTTAATAGATTCGTGTCGAAGGCGACGAACAAATGCCTACCTTTCTTCCGCACGCTGAAAAAGTCTTTTGAGTGGATAGCCGAGTGTCAACAAGCATTCGAGGATCTGAAGACCTACCTCTCTTCCCCAGCGTTGCTAAGTCCCTGCAAACCAGGGGAAGAATTGTTCCTCTACCTGGCCATATCCTTAGCTGTTGTTAGTGCGGCCTTGGTCAAAGAAAAAGACAAGGTGTAGAAGCCCGTGTACCACACTAGCCGGGCACTCCATGGTGCAGAAGAGAGGTACCCACCGATGGAGAAGCTCACCTTCGCTTTGGTTACAGTGACCCGCAAGCTCAAGCCATATTTCCAAGCCCACACGGTGATCATCCTGACTAACAAGCCCTTACGGCGAGCAATGAGCAATCCTGAAGCCGCCGAACAAATGGCATTATGGGCAATAGAGTTGAGCAAATTCGACCTACAGTACTGCCCGCGTACTGCCATTAAAGGCCAGGTGGTCGCTGACTTCATTGCGGAATTCACTAACATGGAGGGCCGGGGGGCAGAGGAGCATCCTCATTGGAGTATCTACACGAACGAATCATCCAACAAGTAGGTAGGGGGAACGGGTATTGTACTCCGTTCTCTAGAAGGGGACAAGATTGAATGCATGGCTCGCCTCGACTTCCCTACGACCAACAACGAGGCGGAGTACGAAGCTCTGGTAGTAGGACTAGATCTCGCTAAAGCAACGGGGGCCACGAGTGTGGTTGTTCATTACGACTCACAGGTCATCACGAACCAAGTGAACGACGATTACAAATGTAAGGGTGAGAGGGTGAAGAAGTACCTGGAGCAAGAAAAGAATAGGGCGGACAACCTACAAGCCAAGATTGTTCAAATCCCAAGAGGAGAGAACGAGTGAGCTGACCGTCTTGCCAAGGCCGCATCAGCAGAACACATTGTTGTCCTAAGCAAGGTACTTTCCTTTATTCAATTGTCGCCATTGATAAATCCCGTCGATGTGCAGGAGATAGGTTCCGAAAGTAACTGGACCACACCTTTAGTCTCCTACTTGAAAAACGGTACACTACCCGACAGTATGGAGGCTGCAAGGAAGCTGAAGGTCCAGACAGCACGATTCGTCCTAATAAGGGACATCTTATACAAAAGAGGCTTCTCCTGCCCGTTCCTAAGATGCTTAAGCCCCAAAGAAGAGAACTATGTCATGAAAGATGTTCATGAAGGGATTTGCGGGAACCACTCAGGGTCGCGGTCATTAGTACACAAACTGATTCGAGTAGGATACTACTAGCCTACTATACAGAAGGATGCTTAGGCATATGTCAAAACCTGCGACAGATGTCAAAGGTTCAGCAACGTCATCAGACAGCCGATAGAAAAGCTCACCCCAGTGACAGCCCCATGGCCTTTTGCTTAATGGGGACTGGACATCATAGGCCCATTCCCAATAGCAATACGACAGCTGAAGTTCCATCTAGTTGGCATAGACTATTTCACCAAATGGGTAGAAGTTAAAGCCTTGGACAGGTTGAGGTCACGAATCGATCCTTACTTAAAATCATCAAGACTTGGCTCGAGGGGGCAAAGGGTATATGACCATAGGAGCTACCAAGCATACTATAGGCATATAAAACAATTGTAAGGTCACCTACCGGGGAGACACCGTTTCGACTAGCATATAGGTGCAAGGCAGTTATCCCAGCTGAGGTCAGACTCACAAGCTACATGGTGGACAATCATGATGAAAGAAGGAACAACAAGGCCATGCGTCTACAGCTTGACCTAGTGGACGAAGTCAAGGTGATAGTTGAACAAAGGCTCGCACAATACCAGGATCTCATGGTTAAGCACTACAACTCCAAAGTCAAATACAGAGACTTCAAGGTTGGAGACCTCGTCTACAGGAAGGTAACGGGCGCCACTAGAGATCCCACCCAAGGAAAGCTCGATCCTAACTAGGAAGGACCCTACAAAATCACTTCATGGCAGAGGAAGGGCACCTACAACCTGGAGACGCTAGACGGATAGAAGTTGCACCATCCATGGAACACCGAGCACCTTAGAAAATACTACCAATAGATGACAGTAGGAAGAGCGACACTCCTCATTTCCAGTTTATTTCTTTTAGTTAAATTTTGCTTACAATACTTTCTAAGCCCAAATGGCAGTTTTTTTATCTTTTTTTTTTAAGAACAATTTTTACTTATGAGCTCATTTATCATAATAAGAGGAGTTATTCAGATATGACCTGCATATATATTTGTCTCTACAAAACTACTTTTACTAAGTCCTTAAGTGGACGAGTTCATTACTAAGTGGACGAGTTCATTATTAAGTTCTTAAGTGGACGAGTTTATCATTAAAGTCCACAAGTCAAGGTTGGAGACCTCGTCTTGAGGAAGGTAACGGGCGCCACTAAATATCCCACCCAAGGAAAGTTCGGTCCTAAATGGGAAGGACCCTACAGAATCACTTCATGGCAAAGGAAGGGCACTTACAACCTGGAGACGCTAGACGGACAGAAGTTGCACCGTCCATGGAACACCAAGCACCTCAGGAAATACTACCAGTAGATGACAGCAGGAAGAGCGACACTCCTCATTTCCAGTTTATTTCTTTTAGTTAAATTTTGCTTACAGTACTTTCTAAGCCCAAAGGACAGTTTTTTTTATCTTTTTTTTAAAGAACAATTTTTACTTATGCATGCATTTATCATAATAAAAAGAGTTATTCAGATAAGACCTACATATATATTTGTCTCTACAAAACTACTTTTACTAAGTCCTTAAGTGGACGAATTCATTACTAAGTGGACAAGTTCATTATTAAGTTATTAAGTAGACGAGTTTATTATTAAAGTCCACAAGTGTATGAATTCATCCCATTAGGATGCCTTAAATTTACTTAAGTCCACAAGCAGACGAATTTATTACAATGTCCACAAATGGACGAGTTCATCCCATGAGGATGCCTTTGTATTCTTTAAGTCTACAAGTGGGCGAGTTTGTTATAAAGTCCACAAGTGGACGGGTTTATCTCATAAGGATGCCTTGAAATTACTCAAGTCCACAAGTGGACGAAGTTATTACAAAGTCTATAAGCTGACGGATTCCTCCTAGTTGGTTATCAAGTTCTTTAAAGGACGAATACATCTTAACACAGGCACAAGAATGAAGGGATATATGCATAAAGATCAACACACATGCTCAAAAGCGATGGATGTAAAATAATAAAAACATGCCATAAATAAAGTAAAATCTTTATAAACAAGGCCCAAAAAAACAAGAGGGCACTAAGCATTGTCTGGAAATTGGATGAAATACATAAGAGAATTGTCATTTCAAATAAAAAAGCTAAGCTAAGGGGTCCCTGACGTTATGAGCTGGAGGGTTCTCGTCATCTTTGGAAAGAGGATCCTGAGCGTCCTGAGTAGAAAGATTTTCAGCATCTTGAGCCTCGGTTGACGGGATCAAATGAGTGATGGTCTTCTCCATTGCAAGCTGAGCAAGAATGACACCATCATTCTTTGGATCCCGTTCGGACTTAGTGGAATCATCAGTATCCTCAAAGACGATGTCACCGGCAGGGGTTAATGGCAGCGGGTCATCCATGGAGACCTTGGATAAATCCAAGTGTGGGTAGACGGACTTGACATGCTTCAGGCAATAAACCCGTCACCATAGTAGATAGCACAGGCGTCAATGAAAGGCTGTGAAGCCTTGAATTCAGTTAAGGCGTTAACCCTTATTGTCTTTACCTGCCCAAGAAGAGCCGTCAACTCCTTCTTCAATGTCTCCTTGGCTTGTTGCTCCTTTTCCTTCTTGACACCCTCCTCCTTCAACTTCTCGGTCAGCTCTGTCACCTCCTTATTGAGAATACGAAGGGCCTCCTTATACTGCTCTTGCTCATTGGTCAGGGTCTCGTTGCGCTTGCGCAGACGACTGGTCACCCTTTCCTAAGCGACGCTCCTATCCTGAAGTGCCTTTATACTCACCAGCGCCTACAAACAAAATAACCGTCAATTACCAAACTGTAAAAAAAGAAAATAATAATAAAAGAAAAAGGAGAGAGATATGTACCCGCAAAAGGTCAAAAAGACCCGATGCCTCCAACTCCTCCGTCGTCTACTCAGCACAAGGATCCATGTCTGTATCCTTGATGATTGACTCAATCACCTCAACGACATGATCCTTGTGAGTAAGAAGACGACGAACAGATCCTTGAGTGACGGGACCAATCGATGTCATCAAGCCTTTGCCAACCCCATGGCTAGGTTTCAAAGGCGATGACTTTTTTAGCTTGTCTCCTGCAGGAACGACCGGTCATTTCTTGAGAGGATGGTCATCCTTCCCCTCGCTCTTTCTCTTAGACGTCACTTTGGTGACGACCTTAGGAGCTGACGAGGAGGCCCGGTCCTTCTCCTTCTTCTTCTTGCTCGCAATGGTAGCCCTTACTAGAGCTTTTTGCCTCGCTGCCTCCATTTCCGCGAAGGACAAGAGATGGGCATTAAGTAAGCTGACGCAAATAAAGACAACGGGAAAAGAAAAAATATAATTCACATTGACAGGAGTATGTGTTTAGTCTACTTGCTACTGGCGTCGGCTTAGGACCTTCGCAATAAGCGTGCAAAGTGTCGAGGGTAATTAGGTCCTACCACCTCCGCTCGTCCAAAGGGATCTATGTGACCCGACGGATGAAAGCTTCTTGCTCGTCTGTGATATGTGGACGAACACTAGCTAATAATGAGAAAAGTAGACGACGTTAAAAACTTGAAACAAATAAATAAAGAAAAAAGAAGATATAGACGGTACTAAACCTGAATCCTTGATGATGCCCCAAGTATTGTCAAAACCATGAGGCATCATCACTCACTCTTCTCGACAGCACACCCAGTCCGTTCGTTGGACAAAAAATATCTGCCCTTCTAATTCCTGTTGGAGTCAGGCATGTCTGACACTAGCTTAAGTTCCTTCTTCCTTACCGCGAAGTGATATATCCCATGGGACGAAATGATGTGTTGGGGTCCATAGCACCAAAAGAACTCATCAAGAGTTAGCTAATGGTTTCGGCCACTAAGACGACCCCACAGGATTTCTGCCCCAATAAATATCCTCTAGGCGTTGGGAGCAATTTGGCTAACGGACAATACTAAAAAATTGGCCAACTGACGATGTAGTGCCATTAGTGGCAACCTCAACCTTGTCCTGAACATGGCATCGTACATGCCGACGCCCGTGGTCTTCCCCGAGTAGCACTTCTCAAACTTCCTAGGGGGACGGATTGGGATGTGGTCAGGGATTTGATAACGGTCCCGTAAATTCTTAAAGATGTTGGCCGTCATCGTTGGCTTAAAGTCATTAACAGTCCAAATTTTGGGGAGAATGAACGGACGAATATGACCGTCCCTTAGGCTTCCTGAGCTTCCCTCCACAAAAGCTCCCCCGTCACTCTCATCCTTATCTTCATCTTCTACCTCAAACTCCCCCTCATTCTCTCCTTCACCCTCGTCATCCTCATCTCCTTCTCTTTCCTTTACTTCGTCTCTATCAAAGTCTTCCTCCTCGTCAATAGGTGATCGGGCAGACGGTTCCCTCTTTGATGACTAGGATAAGCCCTCCTCAGGCCTATGAACTGACGGGAATACTTCGTCGTAGCTCGCTCCCTCATGGACTAACGACTGCTCACTCGTCACTTCACTATGTCCTGACATCTATTCACCTACAAGCGACGGAGGCATTCTAAGAACCTAAAACTGAGGGGCCCCTCTATAGAATTAATGACTAACTAGAAAAGTGAAAACAAAAGATAGAATGAAATAAAAGAAAATAGGACTTACGAAGTTAGTAGACGGTTCCTTGAGAAATGACGGCCTCAAAAATATGATGGCAGCAAAGGCAACGAGATCAGTAGGTTGACGGAAGTAAGATAGTAAAAAATGACGAGCTCGCTTTCTTAAGGTCAGCAAAGTTAAAACAAAAGGAATGAGGGGAGGAGGTGAGATATATATAGGATGAAAAATGCACGGAAGACGAAGTGACACCCTCGTCCAGAAACGAGGCTAACTATCTTGTGCCATGTGTTCTGGAATTTAATAATGGCTACTCGAGGAATCATCCACAAATGCCCCTTCCTTTTTCCAAAAAATAAAAAATATAATAATAAAAATAAAAAAGATACAAATCAAACTCCATAACCCGTCAGCTCTAGCTGAGGGAGCTATAGAGTAGGGGGCAGCTGATAAGGGTAATTTTGAAAATTTGATAAACTCGAGGCAAAGCTGACGAACCTAATGAACCCGACGACCTTGCTTGTGCACCCATAAATGACACCATAAAGCTGACGGTTCCACCTCAAGGCCGACGGGTGTGCCTCGAGATCAATGACGCTCGAATGAGACGACCAGGATGTATAGATGGGCTAAAAAGCTGACAGAAGGAAGCTAAAGGGGATGGGTAAACCTTTGACAGATCTGACGTGGCCTTGCTTGGTCCCTACGCATGAATATATAAGGAAACATCTTGTGCTCCACAACTAACCCTAATCAAGGGGATTCCTACAAAGAAAAGATCCCGCAAGATGCGCGTATTAATGAAGATCTTCCTCACAAGGAAAAGCCTTCTATGCCAAGAAACGAATGTCAACCATACCTACTATAAAAACCCCAAAACTCTTACAAACCAAGATACGCATAATTTCTCCCAGTTCTAGTACTCTAGAGTTGTGAAAGTCCTCTTACTTAACTTTCGGAGGGTCTTTGGCCGGTACCACATCGATACTCTCTTAAGGTCTTCTTTTTCTGTGTTGTGCAGGGGTTGGCTTGAGCACGTGAGGACTATGTAACTTACTGACGATTTTCGGCATCATCAGTTCGAATTATAGTTGCCTTTGTAGTTGGTTCTCCTAACCTATCTATGTTACACATATCCAGATCAACCAGATGACTACGGAAAAGAGGTTAATATCCACACGTTCTTTCCTCGAGAAGATCATCTTCAACAAATCAGCAAAAAGGGTAAATCTTTGCTTAAAGCATTTCTTCAATTCCTCATCAGCATCCTAAATAACCCATAACTGTTAACAATTGTAGAGGGCATGTATTGTATCTACTCAGGCCAATTTGCAAGTTTGGCACATAACATTTCAAACCACATTTCTACGCAGCAAGTTTTGAAGAGTTGGCAAGGATTTATTAGCAGCTCTCCAAATTAAGTGTTTTACCTTGTAAGGTACCTGTAAATTCCAGATGCCCTTCCACAACTTGCTATTACCCCTAGTCAAGCAACTTGGTTGCTTGTTTCATTCAGATTTTGCCATTAGATGATATGCTGTCCTCGTAGTGTAGTCCCCATGAGTTGTTAGGAACCATACTTATTTATCTGGTATCTCCTGAATGCTTAAAGGGATTCCTATTATGATTTTTTCTTCATGAGGCATAAATTCCTAGTCAATTAGATTAGTCTTCCACATATGAGAACCTTGGTCTATAAGGTTGCAAACCCTGGAATTTGGAGATAAACCCAAAGTAGGAGATAAATTTTTGAGCTCGATACCTTTGGAAACCAATTATCCCCTCTAACCTTAATAGACTGGCTGTTACCCACTCTCCAAATCGTGCCCAACTCAATTACATGTTTCTCTTGGATAATGCTCTTCCAAGCATAAGATCCTTTGTTAGAAGCTTTACGTTCCAAGATAGAACAATTTGGGAAGAACTTTGACTTAAAAACCTTGTGAAAAAGAGAATTCTTATTGTTTTGAAGTCTGTAGATTTGTTTTGCCAATAGCGAGTCATTAAACTTGCTTAACTCTCTGAACCCCATCCCTTCATCACTTTTTGGTTGACACAACTTTTCCCAACTGAGCTAGTGAATCTTCCTTTGCTCTCCTCGATACCCACCAAAAATTTCTGATAAAGGTTTCAATATACTTGACAAGGCCTTTTGGTAGTTTAAAGCACGACATGGTATATATGGGGATTGCTTGGACCACCACCTTAATAAGAATCTCCCAACCAACATGTGACAAGAGTTTTTCTTTCCAACCCTTTAGGTTTTTCCATATCCTCTTCTTAATGATGCTAAAAGACTTCTTCTTTGCTCGACCCCCACCAAAACTTACGCTTATTTTTTAATGTAATAAATTCATTTTACTTATTGTTCTTTACTTCTGAATCTGCACATAAGATATTATGTCAAATGAAGTTTAATATAAAGAAGCAAAATAATGGACACCTATTTAAGTTCTTGGTTCTCTTATGTAAGTTTTTTTTCCTCAATTTTTTAAATCTTTTGTGTATGTTTTGATTTTCAATTATGGTTAGTTTTTTAAATTTGCGAGTGTGTTGATTTTTTCAATTAAACTATCACTAGGAAAAAATGGGTATTGAGGAACTATTTTGTTTATTATTGTTTGTGCTAACTAGAGAATAGATTAAACATAACCCAAATATAAATGATCAAACTTGTTACATATCTCATATTAAGAAATTAACACAAAACACAAAGTGAATTTTAAAATATAAAAATAGATAAAAGCTGATAAAGTCTAAAGTCTAAACAATCAAAACTTAAAGTAATTATTTTTATTAAAATTTTGAGCTTACATATGAACCATCAAGATGGGCATCACATGAGGATAATACTAGTGCTATACATGAGAGAGAGAGAGAGAGAGAGAGAGAGAGAGAGATGCTTGATTTTAAATTTGAATGTGTATTTTAAAAATTCACTATTTGATTAAAGCTTCTTCTTGTACTACATGCTTGTAAATTTTAACATTATTAGAGATAAACAATTATATTGTCATTTAAAAATATTTAAATTTCAAATTATTTGTATTTTAAAATCATACACAATATACGAATTTAATTATGAACAGAATAGTAGTAAATAACATCCAATTAACATAAAATTTGTCATGCATGTTAAGAAAAAAAAATTGTGTTTTGACTGTAAAATTTTTAAAATACTAATTTAGGTAAAAATTATTGGGTAGTGTAATATTAATAAATATTTATAAAAAGTGTAACTTAATGCTATTTCATATGCATGAGAGAGAGAGAGAGAGAGAGAGAGAGATTTCTTTCACCATGCATAATTTTTTGCTATCCATATGGTTAAATATAAGCGTAAAATCCTTTTTTCAATTTCTAATATATTAAGTAATTATTGGAGTAAATTTACGTGTATAACAATTTTAAAGAATTTGTCTTCAAATTCAGTTTTTACCTTTGACAGTTCAATGATTATTTTTCCAATGAGAAGAGAAAGGTTTGGGATTGTAACTGTTCCTACAATTCTTGGTGTTAGAGGAAGGTGTTTACAACTTAACAAAGTTGTTAGGTGTACGTAAACACCCCACTTAAAAAAGTTTCATTTAACCGAAAATAAAAAGTGAAAAATAAATTTTATAATGTAGGGGTAAAATCCTTAAAATGAAAAATGAAAATGACTAAGAAACAAAATGTGTTCTTGAAATTAGGGTTAACTAAAATGTGATTATGGGTAGTTAATTATGATTGGTTTTCATAAAAAAATTAAATATGATTAGTTACATATAAAAATCTTGTTGGTTTTATCTTAAAGACAATGGTATACATAAATGCACAAGTTAATTCTAATGGATAATTAAGGTTTTTGAGCTTCCACATCAATCAATAGAGGAGTTTCAAAGTGACACCAATCTTTCGACCAATCAAATAAAGAATAACAATAGCACACTTCCTCTTGAGAAGTGAGGAGGAAATTTATGGAGAATCTGAAGGGACTACAGACTTACGATCGAAAGCTCGAATTTGAAGAGCCTACAGACTTTGTCTTTGCAAGAGACTTGCATTTAGGCATGCATAAACATTAAATCCTGATTTAATTTTCTACATTAAGTTACTTTTTAAAAATTTTATGCAATATAACCATGTTGTTTGATGACATGGGATGAAATGAGTGATGATTATGTATTCTTATATTAGGGTTCGAATATGTCAAAATGATGTTCATAAAAACCTGATTCGAATTGTGCACATAAAATTATGAAATGACAAAATATGATTCTTAGATGATGACTTGATTTGTCAAATCTAATTTGGAAGTTTTATATGATGACTGTGATGGAATTTATTTTTTTGTGAATCCTAACATGTATTTGAGCAAAATCTAATTTTCCCATGATCACATAAATGATTGTATACTTTCATTCAAATTTGATAGGCCAAAAACGTATTGACCACTTATGATTAAATCAATTTATTAATTAATTAAATTAACATGCAAAGCGCATGGTAGCACAAACAAATCACCAATTAAACTAAGTGTGCAGCGGAAAATAAATAACACGGTGATTTGTTTACGAATGGGGAAAACCTACACGGCAAAAATCCCATCGGGTGATTTTCAGGTCACTACTTCCGAAATTTCACTATTATCACAACAAGCGGTTACAAGTAAAAGAATCTCAATACCTTATACTAACCTACAGTTGAACCCTTACCTCAATACCCAATTGGACTTGTTCTATAGTGACAATTTCCCTTTTTGATGCATGGCTCCCAAGTACGTGACTAACCAATGCGCGGATCCCAATACGTGACTTCAATCACCAACTGTAGAAGGTTGTTGGCTGCAAAGTTCTTCAATTCATCCCAACGATGAAGATCAAGAAGATGCTTGGTCACAAAACCCAAAGGTGCACATACACAACAACTTCTTCAAGAATGATGAACTAGGGCGAAACTTTGTCTCCAGTCACAAATTACTTGAACAGACTTTGCTCAATGCTTGTGCAACTTGTGTACTCTTTGATGGCCCTTAAAACAATCCTTTTATATGTCTAGGGTTAGGAGAAAAGAATGCCCAAACACATAAACAAGGATCCCAAGAAAACAGAACAGAAAAATCTGTTTTTCTTAAACCTCGACAGATAGGAGGTGTCGAGAATCTGTCGAGCACACGGGGCTGGAACAGCTTTCTTAAACTCGATAGATACAGCTGTCGAACCAGCTGTCGAGCTTTAATGATATTGCACTTTCTCAGCTTGTTTCTTAGACAGACTTGATGACTTCAACACTTGATCTTGAAACCTTATTTCTTAAAATATTAAAAACACATAGAACTACCTAATTACAAGTGAAGTGCGTTTTGTCAAAAGATTAGTCAATTACATAAAAGAATGACATATGTTCTTAACAAGTGAACCGCATATGTCCTAACAAAATTACAACATGTTCAATAAGCTATGAATTGATTGAATGTTCCATGACATGAATAATGGTCATTATTTCTTAGAATATTGACTTTAGTTGAACCATATGTGTGCTTAACACCTTTTCATTTCGTAACCTAATTTTCAAATTCAAATAAATGGCTCTAGACTAAGCCTTGTCAAAGTAATTACACAGGAAATAAAATTTTGTAATTTCTATTTTTCATATTGATGTAATCTCTTATTCTTCTTCTTTTTTTTGGGTTAAGTTTGATCATTAATTCTTTTTATATGGAACTATTTACTAACTCCAATTCTAGTAACACTATAACAAAACCCAAAAAAAAAAAAAAAAAACCACAATGTAACAAAGCAAATGGGTGTGAAAAGTAGAACTGCCAATATTGTTTGGGAAACCAGCCATGCGCATGTCATTAAGTTTCGAAGCCAAGGTTCCTTGCATAATTGCATCTCCTTCGTTGTTTCGAAATATTCCTTAATTCCCTACCATGGTTAGATAAAAATAAAGCGGTTTTCTTTTTTCTTTTTTAATGAATAACTAATAAAGTTTTTAATTCTTGTATAGAAAAGCAAATAAGCTGTTAATTCTAGAACTAACATTACATTGTATCATTGGTAACATGTTAAATCAAGCCAAACAGACAACAAAAAAACTATAAAAATGAAAAGCTGGTCATGAGTCCGTTCAAAGCATTAATTTGAAGCCTTTGTTGACTGAGCCCTGTATCTGGCTGTATCAAACATTCACTAATTAGTTGGTTTGTAAGTGGATTGTTATGATTTATGACTCAGCCTTAAAGGGTTTAAAAAAAAAAAAAAAAAAGTGATTTGTTATGACTCTCTTTGTCCCTGTGTAGTTGTCCTTTTGGATGCAACAGTTCAAAGGAAATTAAAGATACAATTTGTGGAAGATTTTTCTAACCTAAATCTGCGTCAAAAAAGTACGAGTAAGACGCTAATAAAGTTTTCCTCAAAAAAAGAAGGGAAAAAGACATTACTAATTAAAGTTCCAATAGTATATTATTTTTTTCCTCTCAAAGCAACCCTACTACCAGAAACACTACTTGATTTTAAGAGAGAATATGTGTGTTGTTGTACCTGCATAATTTTGTTTATGGTTGGATTGGCACCACCTGACATATATGCATTAATTGTCCAGTCATGGAAAATTGCTGTAATCACTTTTATTAAATCAAAACTATGAATTAAGGGAATGTTTAGAATGGTGGAAGATGGAGGGAAAGGAGAGAAGTCCTCTCCCCCCCTCTTCTTTTATCCAAACATAGGGTAAGTGCCCGTTTAGAAATACATGATTAAATTAGGCCAAGTTCTTCTGCCTTTTGTGTTTTTCTTCCCAACAATGCTACTTGCATTAGATTTGGTGCTTAGAACTTTAGGTTAATTTGATACGAGAATTGGTTTAATTTGATAATTTTTCATTACTTGAAGCAAATTAAAAAGGAAAGTTTAGTGATAGTTACTAATTAGTGCCTTTTAGGTGGCATTGAGTTTGGCTTTCAAGACTGAAAACAAAATTTTTTTTTTTTTAATGTTCTTAAAAAAAAAAAAAAGTGTTTGGAAATATATAACTAAAAAAATAGAATTCAAAACTAGAAAACTTTGGTAACAATATCAAAAAGAGTTTTTTATTTTTATTTTTATTTATTTATAATATAAGGAAGACAATGCCCCCAAAGCATCAACACAACCAACCAAAACAATAACCAGATTAGTTAAAATTGACATTCAATGTCTATAACAATAATAGTCACATGCACATGTACTTGAACATGCACATGCGTATGCATACACATACTTCAGTCATGCCCATGTTTAAACAAGCATCCACCCACAATCAATAGCAAAAGCCCTACTTCACTACATAACTAGCTCAATCAAACACCCATCGAGACCCAATCGTTCAACTCCTCTCAAATTTTTTTCAACCCCTAAACTATTAGGTCATTTGCAAGTTCTTTTTTCCCTTTATTAGGAGAAGACGCTGAATTACCCTATAAATAAAGGAAGCAAGTTCTTTTTTCCCTTTATTTCTGTTGTGTATAACATGTATGATGATGTATGTGTTTTTTCAACATGAGAGAGAGAGAGAGAGAGATGTGATGATGATGATGATGAGGAGGAGGAGGAGGAGAAGGAGGGGGAGGAGGAGGATGATGATGACAACAACGAAAATAATAAAAAAGGAAATTTGAAGGGTGAACCACGTGAGGGAAAAAAAGTCAAAAAGAAAAATAAAGTGGTTTTTAGGTTTGAAACCAAGGTCCTAGTATTAATAATAAAAAAGTTACCGTGTATTTTTTAGAAAAGTTTCAAAAAGTAAATGTTAAAGTCACAAACTACTTTTTAAAAACACCCAAAAACATTATTTTAGAATTTCCTAGAAAACTTCTTCATAGTATATTTTAAGTAATAGTTTATAAAAACTATAAGCAGAAAACACCCAACCAAATTTCCTACATCAATTGTTTTCTGTTTTCATTTTTATTTTTTTTAACTCAAACCAACCGTAGGAATTTCAAATATTAAGGTGATAATGTCACTTAAACAATATATATTGAAATTATTATAATTGTAAGGAAGTCATTAGGCAAATAAGCATAAATTTAGGAACTCATCAAAAACATTTAGTAAATAATCAATTATAAATTATCTTAGCATTACTAAAGAATGTAGAACACAATTTATGTTAATTATTTTGATTTAAATTTTACTATATATGAAACCTTAACCCATGGTTTTAAAAACCAATATAGTCAATGAACTGTTTTTAGTCCCAATTCCCGATTTTTTTTTTAAAATGATTTTTGACCCATTCTTACTGGTTTTGACTAATTTATACAGATTTTAGGGGTTTTTGCAAAACCAAATTAATGTTTAATTCCCGATTGAACCGACTAGTATGATACAGATTTCAAAACCATGCCTTGACCTATATTGAATCATTCCCAAAGTTAGTTCTCAAAACACCATTGACTTGTACTACTAGTACCTTGGTGGGATTGAGGCCAAGTTGTGGCTAAACCCGCATTAGGTAATGTCTATGCCCCCAATCTCCCATTTCCTCGTTTTCATTTCTAAGTCCTTCTCGTATTGGTTATTAAATTGGTAGGTGTTGTCATGGTTACACCCAAATATAAGGGCAAAATCAGGAATTTTATTTGTTTTGGGGGGGGGGGGGGGGGGGGGGGGCGATGCTAAACTATCAAATATTGATTATTCAAGAAAAACTCGAAGTGTTATGTACACACACATATAGTTAGAATTTTGTTAACTGGTACCCTAAGAGCAATTATGTAAGAAATACTTTTAAAAACTTTTTATGTAAAATGAAAAACGCTATTAATTTTTTTGATAATTTTTTATTTTTTTTTATAAAAGTGATACTAAAACTTTTTAAAAATAATTCATTAATAAATATCTTAAAAGAGGTAACAAGATTCATTTTGTTATAATGAATTGGGTGAGAAAGGGAGAACATTGGTTGAATTTGGTGGCTGGTTTGCATAAAAGTTTTTGGAAATGAGAATAAAAGGAGAAGCTTCTTTTTTTTTTTTTTTTGTGATGAACAAGGAGAAGCTTCTAAAACAAGCCAATACAAAAAGTTAATTTCGAACGTGTGGGGGATCGGAGGGTGGTTTGGTTTCACTAGTAAAAGCCAAAATGGTAAAAGCAAGTCAATAGTAAAAGACCAAAAAAAGTGGAAGCAAACTTGAAAAGGACACGCACAATGGCGCAAACGTTTTCCTTGTGGCCAGCTCTTAAAAGAATTAAGTGGGTCTTCATTTTTTACATACTATAAAAAATTAAAATTTAGGGGCATCAATGAACATAGTTCCGCCATTTCCCAAATAGAGTTTTCCACGATTTGGGTCACTCTTTACTTTACTTTACTTTTTTCTTTTTCTTTTTTCTCGTTAGACTTAAAAAAGTCATCTATTGAATAATATTTAAAAAGTTACATACATTAGATACATATATACGTTTTTTTCCTTGAATATAAATATATATATATATATATATAGTTAATTTTTTTCTTTTGGCTTAAAAATATTGTTATATTTAGTTTGGATCTTTAAAAGAAATACATGACTATGCTACTTGTTCCACCCCAGATGTTATCAGAGAAGAAATAAGTTTCGCTAAAGGACGTATATATTTTCAAAGTTCAAATTTTCTTTTCAAATCATTTATCAAAACTATGTAGGGGCTAAACTAGAGTATGTGTCAATACTCTCAATAACAATATATAGACATATAAAATAGATAATAATGTAAAACAATTACATAGAAATATAGAATAGTAGACTTAGATCTCAAAAAAATAGACTAAAAACTAAAGGTATAAACATGAAGTCAAACTCTCATGATCTTTCAATTAATTAATTGGAAAACCATCTTTGAATTAATCAAATTACCTCATATAGTTACAAAATATCTAGACATGAATTTTGTAGAAAATTTTGAACCTAGGCCCTTTGATGCTAAAATAAGTCCTAAATTGATTGATTGGATGGGTCTTGAAGTTTCAAAGCAATGTCTTTTAAATGATCTAACTGAAGATCAAAATAAGGATGCATACAATATATCTCTTCAAGCTTCGGGAAAAAAAAAATCTTTATTTCTTGGATAATGGAGTTCATAAATGGATGAAAGAATTTCCTTGTCAGGAAGATAAATGGAAAAACTTTGCAAGAATGGGTTTTACAATCCAAAGAAATATCTAACATGATGAAGCAGAATGTAGTATAAAAGGAAGCTATTACTATGAAAAATGTTCAAATTCCCATAATGTCTTAATATTCTAATTGACACTGGAGCTATAATCAGTAGTTGCAGGTGGAATGCTCTTTCTTCTAAAAAATGGATGCTTATGATTTATGAAGAGTCCTACTACCTTCAAAGGAATTCATGATAGAGAAATAAAAATAAAATATAAAGAAAAAATATTTCAGTTGGGAAAATTTCTAGAAGACATCCACAAGAAAAAATTTGATGTGTCGTACGACTTATCATTATTGTCAAATGACATAGAAGTCCTACGTTAAATTGATAACAGCCAAAGTCTTATCTTTTTGCCTTCACTAGACATTGAAAAATATCTCAACCTTATCAATGAGATGGAAGGATAAGATAAATATGCAAGAAGTTTGTTAGAACCTTGCAAATAGCAAAGTGCTAGGCAGCTCATGTCTTTGTAAAATGTCAGGACACCTATGTAGTAATTTCTAACAACCCAAAACTCTTATGTACTAATATAAAAGTTGATTTGATCTTCTTTTAGTTCTTATCTATCTACTTGTATTAGGAATAAGTTTTTTTGGTTTGTCTACTTTCATTTCACTTTTGCTATATAAAGGGTGTAATTCTCTTTCAGAAAACAATGAATGTAATATATCATTTTCCTTTTATATTTAAATGAGTGGGTAACTTCTGTTTTGTTATTTTAATCAAAGCCTGCCTACCTAAATAGTTAAAATCTGCTTCCTTCTTTTGAGGGGTTTATAAATAAGTGTGAAGTAATTTATCTATTATCCTTAAGAGTTAGTTTGTAAGGTACATTTGTTATATTCTAAGCAAGTTTATCTACATAAATACTTCTTCTTTCGCTAAGTTTTTTGTACTTTTGTTTATTATTATTGGATGATGTTTCATTTAGTGAACGTGAGTCATGTCTTTAAAGACTGGCTGTAGTGCCTTATATATGTTATATATATATATATATATATATATGTATAATATTAAGTTGTCAAATAAGTTATTACTCGCAGGTAATTTATGGAAAAAGGTTTAATTAGGACATGCCTGTTCATAGAAAGAAGACATTGAATCTAGCAGCAGCATGTATAAAACAACTAGTAAAATACAAAAATCCATGAACCACATAAAGGGACAAAAGCTAATAGACTTTAGTTAGCCTTTTGTTTGCTTGTCTTTTATAAAATTTCCTTATTCACACAAAGAGGGGGGCCCGCCACGAAAACAAAGTTGGTGTGTGATACTTAAAAGTGAAATTATTCGTTGGATATTCCATTTCTTATTAAACAATTACTGGTTTACATTTGTACTATTCAACGTAGAATTTATATTATGGACTAAATAAATGTGTACTAAGGCTAGTCACAAAACAAAGTTGGTGTGATGATACTAAAAACAAAATTATTTAATGGGTATTTCATTTCACGTCGGATAATTATTAACTTACATCGATAATACAATGTAAATTAATAATTTTCCTTCTTCTCAATTGAGTTGAAAATCACCCATAATTTTTTGGAGGATATTTTCGCATAGCTTCACCAGAATGAATATAATAATAATGATAAGTTTTTTTTTTTTTTTTTAACAAGATAGAATTTTTACTCTAATCTAATCTAAGTGTATATCTGTGTGAAACTTCCTCTTATAGACTTGAACTCCGGTCCTTGTCCCTCACACATTACAAGTATTTATATTTGTAGAGGGACTACCACAGCAAGCTAATGTCAATGAAATTAGAATGATGTGGGCTTGGACATGGAAATGGGAACCTGTAAAAGAAAATTAAGCTAATGACAACTAGACAACCTTTTTTTTGAGGACATTTGGTGTACTAGATTAGATTCCAACATGCACAGAAAAATTGGTGAATCAAATTCATACAAGCAAACCATGAAAGTTGGCTTCCCAATGATGATGACAAGTCTCCCACTGATTCTTTTCTCAAAAAAGAGTCTCCCATTGATTCACGTAAATAGATATAAATAAGAAATTTAGTAACTATTTTTTTTAAAAAAATTTATTAATTTATTTATAACTTTTTATATTTTTCATAAAAGTTGTATTAATTTTTTCTAGGACAATTGTTAATAAACTATATTAGGAAAATTTTAACATCACTTTCATAAGAAATATAAAAAGCTGTTATAAAAAATTAATTGTTTTATTATTTTCTCATAAATAGTTTCTACATTCGTTAACATTTCTCTTTTAACAATAGCCCAAAAGCACTACTTAACCAGACCCAATAAATATTTATCACAAATGATGGCTATTGCATCTTATGGCTGGCATGCACAACAAATGTTTGGGATTTGAAAAAGCATTGTTGTGGTGAGCATGAGGAATAAGGATGCTTGCCTGTGTATGCGGTATATACTATATAGGACAAGCATGGAACCGACCAAAGCCACATATTGCATTTGGTGCATGAACAATAATGACCAACACCCTATTCCCAAAATGATCCAACAAGCATGAATAAGAACTATACAACTCTCATTCACCTCCCAAAAAAAAGAAGAGAAACATTAATTCATATATATCTCATGTAATCCTATGTCATCATTGGTGATAAAATGAACGAAAATATAGACCAACCAAAGCAAACAAAGAATAAAAGGAAGAAAGGGTTAATGTACTTATTAAATTATAATTTAAACTCTCAAATACTACAATAATGTCAATATGTCATTACGTCACTTCTTATTATATTTTTGTTATAAACCATACAAAACAATGTTGTTTTTAAAAGCAAAATAAGAAGAAAATTTTTTTGTAAAAAAGAGTAAATTATATTAGAAAGGTTTTAACAAAATCACTCCTCTCTTCCTGTCGTCCTCCAACCCATTACCCACAACAACCATCACCACCCTTCACGAGCACACCACCACTCCCCACCCTCAAGTCCAACAACAAGTTTAGCAATAAAAACAACCTTCACAATAAAACCCAAAACCAAACGGCACACCACCACTCTGCACCTGCAAGTTTAGCTTAGGATACAATGGTGATGTGCCTACGATTTTCATCTTGATTTGGGATTGTGGAGAGGGAAATGTATCGATGGTTTTGAGTTAGGAGTAGTGGTGTGGATAATGGGGGAGAGAAATGATGACATGATATTTTGTGTAACAGTTGCATACAAAATCATTTTCATATAACTATGGACTGCACAAGTGTAGGACTAACCTTCATGTAATAAATATGTTGTATACAACCATTACACAAAATGATATTTGGAATGAGAAGTAACTAAAAGCATATTGACATGATCCTAATACTTGAGTGTTTAAATTGCAATTTCAAAAAAATTGAGGGATCCAATTAGAAGCCACCATAAACTTAGAGTATTTTAAGTAAATTTTAGACTTTTGTTAATTTTAACACTAATTTGGAGTGTTCGGTAAATAAATATTATAAATAATTTTTTTTTTTTTAAGTGATGAATTCATTCATTCATTAAAATGTAGTAATGGTATTAAATATAAAATTTTAATAGTTTACAGTAGAAGGATTTGAACTTTGGAGATGTCTTCATTGGAAACATCAATAGATACTAGTCGTGCTATAAGACTCTTGGCTATTAATATTACAAATTTCAACTTAATAGAAATATTGTAAATAATAACATAGTATTTGTGTAAAGTGTAATTAAGCAAATAAAAAAAGTCACTTTGAACCTTTACTTCTTTGTTTCTTTTTTCTTTTTTTTTTTTTTTTTTTTGAGAAGAACTTTGAACCTTTACTTGGTGTCTCATCCAACGGAAGCAGACAATAGAATCTGGCCCGCATAAAATATTCTTATATGGGCCATTATCATTAGTTCGTGGTGATTAGCATCCAACTTAAGTACCTAACTATTTTATAATTTTCTACATAATGAACTTAGTTTATTCCGTCCAGCTTTAAAAGTAATATTAAAATTTTTATGTGCAGATTTGTGGGTATATTATACAATACAATTTTTTGTTTGGTCCAAGAGGACCAAGACTGACCAATAGATCCCACGTAAAACCAACGTTATTGCCAGCTGAGTACTTAGGATTAGGATACAATCCAGCTCACACAATGCATGTCAGTATGATAAACTGTAGTATCAGAATTTTTGCTGATTTATCCATCTATTTCTTTCTTTGAATTGAACTTTTATGTGATTCGAAAATATCTATAAACTCTCCACTTAATTAATAAGGACAAAACTTGAAGAAAACCTGATAAAAGTATATTTCCAACTCTATGTAAAATGTCTATAAAATAAAATACTTTCCTACTAATCCATGCCATCAACACAAACTAATTAAAAATTAAATTAAATAAATAAATAAAAAATTCTCAGTCTACTTTGATATTTCCCTCAAGACTAGGTACACTAGTTTTTATTTTATAAAATATTTTCAGAAAAAACACACAATGGCTCTCCCTTCTCAAATCTGGTAGTTGAGGTCGTTGGCTCAGTAGCTAGGAGGCACTGATTTTGTTAGTTTGTACTTAAATTTATTTTGTTATATTAAACATCTAAAAGTATTTTATAGCGTAGCAAATAGCGTTAAGTTTACCCCAAAACAAAAACTTATACCTTGGTTGAAATTTTCTCTTGAGTAAAAGAGAAAAAAGTAGTTTGTTAAAAAAATAAAATAAAAATGTAGTTCGTAAAGACATGAGTATTTGTTCACCTTCTACCTTGACTAACATTCAGTAATATTAAAGATCTGTTTGGTACGTGTATTTAAATAACAATTTTCAGTTTTTTTGGAAATACGTGTGGGTGAAAAAATGTATAGAAATACATGTAATGTTTAAAGACTGAAAATATGTATTTGAACTCGCATACCAAACGGAGCCTAACTCTTCGAAATGCACTTAAAAAAACAAAAATCATTACCACTCAAGCTCAACTGCCTCTACTTGCTAGGGTCTTTAAAATGCAAGGTATTTGAGTGTTCTTTGAGAGCAATCAACAAATTCGTAAGGGATACTCAAGTAAACACTTCACAAGACAGTACTCCGATTGAGACTTGACAGTCACCAAACCAACCCAAAACAGTTGAAACATAATTCCTAAAAATTTAAAGGATGTCCCAATTCATTAGTTTCGCTAATGAGTTCACAATTATTATTGAATTTATATCAATAAGCAAGAATGATATATGTAGGTTAAAGTACACGCATAAATTATATTTATGTGATTATAAAAAAATAAAAAATAAAAGATCCTAACTTAAAAATTGAAAATTATTCCCCTTAATGTTTAATAATCTTAGTTTTTAAGGGTACGTAACATGTACATATCATCACAAACTTGAGTCGTTGACAAAAATGGTCAATTTAATACATACTGTAAAACTCAAAAGAGAATCTAATCTATCTAAAAACATTCATTGTGATCAATTTGAAGAAAAATTCTTGTGTTAATGTGTGAGAAAATCAGCCCCTCATTCCTCGATCCCAAAGAGAAAAGCTGATGAAATTTCTTTTTCACACTATAGTAAGAGCACTTTCTTTTAATGTCTTTTCCAATGACAAAAGCCAAAGTTTGTCAACAAAAGGCATCATAGAAAGAAATGGTCCCAACAGGTTTCCACAAATTTATCTATCTTAAACACTACTGGAGCAATGTGATTGATTGCAACCTTGAGGAATGTAGTCCATAGATTTTATTTACAGAGCACAGTACAAAGTTTTTAATTTGACAACTCAGAAAAGGCACACTTGGGCCAAACAGAACTTTGACAAATAAGGAAAGGACCAAGTAATTTTAGAGTCCACGTAGAGTTCCATAATAAATCAATTAAGCAAAAGAAGATGAATGTTTTTTTTTTTTTTTTTGAGTGGCTGTAGTGTGAAGTATATGGCATATACCACCCAATATATATGATGCCTTTATTGCTTTTTTCATTTGAAGCTACAGTCTTAATTATTTCTGGTTGATATTCAACGTGTCTCTTAAACCTTTTTTTTTCAACTGCTTGAAAGTTCAAGAAAAGAATGCTATTTCTTTGAATGGAGAAAGAATGATGGGTTGAATTTTTTGACCTATTAATGGAAGCTATGATTATAGAGGGCATTAGTGGAGTGTGGAGAGGCAATGAGGGCCACATTTTCCACTTTAATTTTGCTCCTCAGGTGGATCATGAAGGAATCCCAGGAATGGTGCCCTCACATCTGAAGACACACATCTTTTTTGTTATGGTACAAATCAACCCTGGGGTACCATTTTGCCTAGACAAAGTTCCACCTTGACAAAATTTTAAAGTGGTGATTGCTGAGCTGAATTATCTCTTTTACTGTTTCAGTTTGTGGACATGTTCAAAGCATGTTGGGTTTTCAAAAGATTGAGACAAGGAATTATGGTGATGTCAAAGCACTGCTAGCTACTACTCTTTGAGCTAGCATATTATCAATGATACATTATTTTGGCATGGAAATGGAAATTGCGTTTAAGCATAAATGTTGGATTTTTCAAAAGATTGAGAGACAAAGAGTAATGGTGATGTCAAAGCAGTACTAGTTACTACTATTAGAGCTAGTAGGGTTATCAATGAATCATATTATTTTTTAGCATGGAAATGGAAATTGCGTTCAACAATTTGTGAAAGAAGACATATCTTCATTACAAGTTGCTTTGATGTTGGTTTCTTACACCCAATGCACTGAAAAGTTGACTGCCTTTTTGAAAGGTGAATAAATTGGCATGAAAACGTGTTAAGGGTCCCTTACTGTCTCCTCTAATGGTCTCACCCTCAGCATGCCTATATCTTTAAAAATCTAGTTGAAATGAGGTAGTTGAAACTTGAATGTCAGAAAATACATTATCACATAATATCTGCTCAAGGTAAAACCAAATCATGAGGCCTGTAATTTTAGATGTGGAGCATGAACCAAAGCCATCTAAAGTAATTACTATAGCCCATCACTAGAGAAAGCCTTGTGATAAACCCACCAAGCTAGCACACCCAATAAAAGTCAGCTTGAAATCAAATATATTTGGGTTGGGCCACAATAAGCTGCATGTAATTTTGTTGATAGAGTGAGATTGTTCTGCAACATTTAGAAACTGAGGCACCATTTTAATTTTTGAACCACCGGAGTCCAGACTACAGCAACCTAATACAGTGGTATAAATTACCAAAAAAACAAAAATGCAGTAGTAGTCACAAAATTTTTTGGATTGATATTGTCCTCTTATCTAATTAGGGCATTTATCTTATAAAAAAAATAAGGAATTTATTTTTTTTCTAAATTACAAATTACATTCTCTAAATTGGCCTGTTTTTATTATTTTCATATAGTTTTGACTTTTTCATTTTTGTTCTCCAACTTCTATTTCACGTGGTCAAAAAAATCTATTAAATGTGCGTGTGCCGTTTTAAACGGCCCAGTTTTTTTGTCCCCTCAGTTTCTAAATCTTAAAAATATAGGGAAATTATTTTTTGTTAAAATAAATGTTATAAAAAAAACTTATTAAAATAAAATCAAATGGCAACTACAAGCCGCCACCACAAAAACTGTCCTCTTTGGCACAGGAAAATAGAAGGTGAAATTAGGATATAACAAATGCCAACTATGTCGTTTTTTGGAATTAACAACACAATTTGAATGAAGGGTAGACAGAAGGAAAACATTGAAAACAGAATAAAGTTGAGCAACGTAATTGACAAAGAAAAAAATTGGGTTTTATTTTTTGGGGTGAGGAAAAGAAGGTCCAGAAACATGGGGCATTTGGATTAATCTGATTAGGAAAAGCATGATGAAGCCCACTAATGTGATCCAAACAGTGAACATGCTCATGACAATTGTAGCACGACTGATCTGTAGCTCTTAAGGCTTGTTTTTCAGCCCATGTACTGCTCAAACCCCAAAAAAAATTACAAGAAAGAAAAAAGGTAAATGGATCCAATAGTCTCACGGCCCAAACTAGTGTTTCTATTTTCTTTTATTTTTCTTTGCTTAATATTCAACTTTACTCGCCCCAGACTGCTAGTCTGGTTTCTCAAAAAAAAAAAAAAAAAAAAAAAAAAGTTAAAATTCAACTTTACTCCCTCCCTCCAAGCCCTCCATTTTTACTTTAAACTAGTAATTGACCTGTGCTTCGCACAAATTTTTTTTTTTTTTTTAATTTATTCATTTATAAATATTATAAGTTGACTCGTTATAAAAAAAAGTATTCTTCATTTAAAAGAAAATATTACTATTATTATTATTATTATTATTATTATTATTATAAACGTTTGTTATTATTTTATATTGTCCTCTTTTAATTTGTGACTAAATTTGATTACTTTTTTTCTCCTTTGAATGCATAAATTGTAAATAATAGAATGATAAAATCAATTCAGCAAATTTCAATTAACCACTTATATATACTTAAAAACAAAGACCACCGCACACCCTTGGTGCGATAGTCACTCTACAAGTATAAGTGTTTGTGGAGTGTGGGGGACAAGAGCCGGAATTCAAGTCTCTAGGAGAGAGTTTTACATACATATACACTTAGATTAGGTTAAAATAAAATTTCTATCTTGTATAAAAAAAAAAAAAATAAAAAAAAAAAAGTGTACATACCGAAAGTTAATAACATCAATGGTATCAAATTTGCAATTCAACCCCAAAAAAAGGTACTTGGAAGCTTATCTATTGAGAACATCAACAAACAATAGAACTTCATCAACATCAAGAGAAGTGAAATCCCACAATTTCCATGTCTCTCTCTGTTACTTGACTTCAGGATTTGTTTAATTTCTCGGTGACTTTCTAAATATGAAGAACATCATCAACAACAACCTTGAGATTAACTACTTTCTATTTATTTTCTTCGTCAAATAAAATAGAAAAATAGCTTCAAAAATGAAAAGAAGATTGATAGAATACCAAGAAAATATTAAATAACTTGAAAAAAAGAAAAAGAAAAGGAAAAGTTGACAAAAAAAAAAAAAAAGTTGTCGTACGTTTGTGAGGATACTTTTGTTGCAATTGGAATTCATAATGTAGTTTGTTATATATAATGCAATTATCATTTATTAATGAAATTAATATATATATATATATATATATATATAAACAGAGATTAGAAAGTTTGAAGAAAGACTTAAGCAGGAAGTCTGCTCTGATCTACCCACAGCTTTCTAGCATAGGAAGAGACACGAAGTTGCTCTCCTTTATGTCAAAGATTTCCAAGAAAAGGACATCCCAACCAAAGCTCGACCCATCCAAATGAACCAGGAACTTATGGATACTTGTAGAGCCGAAAGTGATGATCTCCTTAAAAAGGGAATTATCAGGAAATCTAGGTCCCCATGGTCTTGTCCAGCCTTTTATGTCCAGAAAAATGCTGAGATTGAGAGAGGTGTCCCTAGACTTGTCATAAATTACAAGCCCCTTAACAAAGTCTTAGAATGGATAAGGTATCCACTTCCCAACAAAAAAGACTTGGTCAATAGGCTCAGCAAAGCTGTAGTTTTCAGTAAGTTTGACATGAAGAGTGGTTTTTGGCAGATACAAATCATAGAGTCTGATAGGTACAAGACAGCCTTCACCACACCCTCTGGTCATTACGAATGGAATGTAATGCCCTTTGGTCTAAAAAATGCACCTTCTAAATTCCAAAATATCATGAATGAGATCTTCAACCAATTCTCCAGTCATGCAATTGTGTACATCGATGATGTACTCATCTTTTTAGAATCTTTGGAATAACATAGGAAGCACCTGAGAGCATTTCTCCATACTATCAAGCTCAACAGTCTCGTTGTTTCTGCTCCAAAAATCAAACTTTTCCAAACTAAAGTTTGATTCTTAGGCTTTGATATTCATCATGGTGTCATCAAACCTATAGATAGAGCTATCCAGTTTACGGATAAGTTTCCAGATGAAATCCTAGATAAAACACAGCTTCAGAGATTTCTAGGATCTCTCAATTACATTGCAGATTTCTATCAGAACCTCAGGCAGCAATGCAAACCCCTTTTTGATAGACTTCGTGCTAATCCTCCTCTTTGGACCCCAACTCACACAGCCGTTGTCCAAGAAATCAAAAAAATATGTCGAGACACTCCCTTGCTTAGGAATTCCCTCAGTCAATTCCTTCAAGATTGTCCAAACTGATGTCTCTAACATTGGTTATGGTGGCATTCTCCTTCAGCGTGTTAGTCCCACTTCCCCAGAACAGATTGTCTGTTTCCATTCAGGAATTTGGACTCCCACTCAGATTAATTACAGTACTATAAAAAAGGAAATATTATCTATAGTATTATGCATTTCAAAATTTCAAAGTGATCTTTTGAACCAAAAGTTTTTAATAAGAATTGATTGTAAATCTGCAAAACATGTTTTAGAAAAAGATGTTCAAAATATTGCATCAAAACAGATTTTTGCACGATGGCAAGCCATCCTTTCAATTTTTGACTTTGAAATTGAATTCATAGAAGGAACTCAAAACAGTATCCTTGACTTCCTCACCTGTAAATTTTTGCAAAGTCTAAACCAAGATGTTCGGGAAAAGACTCGTACAACCTCAACCCCCAAAGTTGCCTAAACAACCAACCACCAGTGGAATTAGTCAGGCAAAGAACCCTGGCACAATAGTCCTTTTTTCTAGTTAGGCTAAGAACCCTGTACCTGTGCCTCCATCAACCATTGCCAACCGTTATTTGGTCTCCACTATTCCAAAACCAAATTACGAAAGGCCACCCCATGGACAACACAGTAACAATTCAGCTTTAGTTACTCCACCCCCTAGGTCAATCACCCTATACACGGTAGAAGAACCTTTTGGCCCCATAGTTCCCTAAAAGCCTTCTTCCTCCTTCCCATCCAGAAAAGGAAGGTCTTCTTACGTTAAGAAACCCTTTGTCCAACACATCTCTTATATTGAACCACACCTAGTCCATATAACAGATCCTTTGGCTCTTGCCATGGAAGTTTTGCCCCAAGGATGGCACTACCTCCCGAAGCACCCAGAGAAAAATATCAAGTTCTATAAGAGCATCCTCACCCAGGAAAAGTCTACCCGTATAGAAAACATCATGAACAAAGGGGACCCTTCAGAAGTCCTCTACCACAAGTTCATCATCACAGGTTTTGTCAGCTGCAAAGAGTGGGGACAACACCCCTCCTTGCTCAAAACCCTCACAGATGTCAAAAGCCTCACAGGTTCAGAACTCCATTACAGTTACTATGACTACATGGACGCCTTTGAGAAAGTTCTCTTTTACCAAAACAAGAACTTTGATCATTCATGGTTCTTAATGTTTGACAAGAAGTTCTGCAGCCCGATATCTTCATGGTTCCTAAATTGGTAGGAAATGTTTGGTTCAGTCCCTTAGATTTTCCCAGAACCTTTACAGGATGCCCTCAGGTATTTTGGCTCCAGACTCCAAACTTCAAGTCATGGTTCCCAGTTTCTAGCAATTCTGCATATGACAATCATGTACAAGATCCACTGGATTAGCATGTGGAATTATTCAATCAATTCCAACTTATTAGACAGGGAATTCTTTGTAAAATGGTGGGATAGTTTCAGAATTAATCAGGTCATCAATCAGATTCGTAAAGACTTCCCTCCTCCAGTTTAGAAAGCCATTGCTTACAATACAAGATCTCAGTCTACCCTAGAATCCATCCAGATCGCCGGAAAATCTAGTAAAAAGTTAAAAAATCTTGCCCAGCAATTGCTCATACAGTCCGAGAAGCTAGAGTCAAAAGAAAGGGTTTCTCTTGCCTCTTCAGAAGCTTTAGTCAACTGCAATCTAATTGACCCTTTCCAGGATTCCCAGGATCCTTATGATGGTTACAATTTGGATAGCGATTAAGGTATTCTGGATAGCACTAGTCACTATTCAGAACAGTTTTCAGAACAGGTTACTATTCATCTAGAACACCAATTACTGTATATGAACAGTACTCGCACCCAACAACCGTATAAGGACAAAAGGACTGGTTACTATTCGTGAACAATAACAGTTACTGTTCATCTACAGTACCCAACACAATAATCCAGAAGCACTACGCTTTTGGTGGAAAAGAAATTCACCTCCGATAAAAGCATTTCACCTTCTGAATTTTCAGCAATCTTCAGAAGAATCCAAGGCTCCCTTCATCCTATTTAAGGCAGCTCAAGTTCCATTCTGAAGCAGGTCTAGTTTAGACACTACCTCAGAGTTCCCTTCTCATTACAACCAGTAATCTTGTAATCAGATGGCAACCCAGTTCACATTCTAGTTTACAATTGTAACACCATAGTTGGTCTTCACACTTGTAACCTTTATTTCTGTAGCCCTATGGCCTCAGTCGGACTTTGCTTGTAACTTACCCCTTTTGAATCTTGTAATCAGATGGCAGCCCCAGTTCACATTCCAGTTTACAACTGTAACACCATAGTTGGTCTTCACACTTGTAACCTTTATTTCTGTAACCATATGGCCTCAGTCGGCCTTTGCTTGTAACTTACCCCCTTTTGGTATCAGAGCCAAGTTGGCCGATAATAGTTGTTGTAAGTTACATTTTAACTTTAATCAAGTTGGACGGTAATACCGCCATAGTTATCCATTATTTTCTGCATTAAGATTACTTTCATGAATATATCTCCCAGTTCATATATTTTATTTTACATCTATTTTTTGATAACTCTTCCATTACCATTCATTACATTCTTCATCTACTATCTTTTTGCCATCATTGTTTATTGGTATAGCAATTTCTTTTGGTGGTAGGCTGAGCCTCCCTTCTTTATCTATCTGTTTACCATTCTGTGATTATTTGTTCATGTTGATCAGTTATATCCCAGTTATCTGCTTCTTCTTGTTTCTGTATTTATCCCCACAATTTGTTGCAGATGTGTACTATTGAAACACGTAAGACCAGATATGTGTTGTTTGTCAACCCAGTTAGTCCTGGTGTCCTAAGCTAAGTGGCCTTTTAACCAGAGTGAGGTGTTTAGGCTTAAAATTTAGGACTGTGGCAGCAAGAGGTTGTAGTTTGCACGAGATTAGGCGATCGTCTTGTAGAACACCCTCTTTTAGATCAAATTAGGTTGTGATTGTTTTAACTAGGCTTTTAATCCAGAACACTGAATAGGTTGTTTAGAAGTAACTCTTCTACCAGTATTAGATCTTCTCTCCCTGAGATCCCTCAAGATGATGGAATTCTCAATTCAGAGTCTTATGAGTTATCAGATGTAAACCTAAAACTAGGAGATTGGAATATCCCCAAAGTACCAACCAACTAGATCTATAAATCTTCATGGTCCTTGAAAAAGGCTTTCAAGATAGATTACCATGTTAGAACTATAGAGCAAGTCTATAGCATCAACAAGGAGTACGAGACGTGCTACTTGTTATCCTCTTCAGCCCTGATAACGCACAGGAAAGAAGGACACAATTTCATCCACATAGGTTTAGTCCAAGTTGGAGTTAAACCTTTGATTAGAGAAGGGTTGAATTGTTCAATCCTAATGGCCCTTAGAGACACCCATCATATCAGGTTGAATGACAGCCTCTTAGGAACCATTGAAACCAGTCTTAGTTGTAGACCAGTTCATTTTGACTACTTCCCCAACTTCACAGTAGGACTTCATGACCCACATATCATGAAAACCCTCACCCTCAATATCAAGACCCACGAAACCCTTATGTTGCAAGGTGTCCAGCAGATAGCCTTGATATACAGAGTTTATTATAAGTGCATGAGAACAAACTTAAATGTTCAAGCAATTGACGAGAAAAATGGGAGAAACCACTCTCATCCAAACCAAAGATGTTAGATCCAAAGTTCAGGTACCCAGAACCCTGAAATGGTCTGATGTCACATTCCCTTCAAATTGGACTCTAGAGAATGAAAACTTTCCTCTCCAGATCCAAAACCCAGCCCAGAATCCAGACTTAGACTTAGTCCAGCAGCTAGCCGATGGAACGGTTAGACTTAGTTTTGACCAGTCTAGGTTTAAAACACCTTTAGATTCTCCTTTACCATATGATGAATCCTGGTTTAGATCCCCAATAGATCTACACCAACCCAGTAAGCAGTCCCCTATTCTTCTTAGAGATAGACCTGCATCCCAGTGTAGCTCAACCAGACCTCTAGCACCCTTTCCAAAATCTAGAAGAGATTTAGGACTAGAGCTCCAAGGAGTCAAGACCAAATCCCAAGTTAGTACACCCTACTACACAGCTAGACAGGACTCAGTTGCCGATCAAGAAGACGACAACAGTCATCACACACCATCCCCTTCAAAGATTGATATGGAGGACCCATACCAGCAAGACCCACAAGATCCTTTTCAGTAAGAACCTGAAATTGATCGTCAGCTCATGGTTATCAGGAAAGAATTCACCCTTGATCTAGTTGCCTTAGGCAAAGAGTTTGATTTAGAGAAAAACAGACTCAAAAGAGAAGCCTATAGAACAAACCACACCAGGGAACAAAAGAAAGAAGTTTTGGAAAAATGGAAAGAATTCATGAAAGAGATATCCAACAATGTCCCTTTCTTTGAATACTTTGAGAACCATTTTGAGTGGCACAAAAAGTCTTGTGCCATCACCAAAACCAATTGGACCAAGGATAATGACAACAAGGATGTTGTTCGGTCTAGTCATCCACCCCAGGAAGCCATAATCTTCAAACACCATGGAAGTGATGTAGTTGCCTCTCCCTTCAAGTTTCCCACAAATGAGGAAAAGATTGTCAAGAAGGTGATAGAGCAAAACAACTATACCAACCAGCGTTTAGGTATTATAGGAAAACAGCTTGATAGGATAGAAGATAGGATAGAAAACAAGGTTATCCTTCAACCAAGAAACCCTTGTAAACCTGTCCAAACCCTAGAAAAGCCTTTAGTCAAGTTTCCCACAACTAGACAAACCAGTCTTAGTTATCCTAAGGATAAAACAGCCTTAGAAATCGTCACCCAAAAGCTTGAAGAACTTGTGAAGAAAGAACCAGTCAATTCTTCACCTGTTACTACTTCAACCAGTGTTGATCCCTGACTTAAACTAAATGTCAGAGATATCCACACAGCCTCTAGTAGTTCCAGTAGAACCTCCTCAGACAATGAAAAGGAGATTGGACAACTAGAAAACTAGTTTCGAGGTTTAGAAGTGAAAAGGCTTCACCAACATAACCAAACTAGCTTAACCAAGAATTGGTATCCCAGACTTACCCCCTTTTGTGTGTATATATATATGTGTGTGTGTGTGTGTGTGTGTATAGGAGATGAGTAGCTATAAGTTACATAGATGTAAGAAATCAAAGAGTTATGAGTTACAAACCATTAAACTGACAGGTTTTTTTTTTGGTTGTAATACAAAAGGACATGTATCCATATACTATATTAATTCTTGTATGATGTTTAAAGTTTAAATGTGTAAATCATTTTTTTTTTCTTTTGAGCTCAAAATGACATAAATCACAGTATTTTTTATAGGTGTGTTCAACACAAAAGTATAAGAGTAGTGTATTTAAATCTAGAATCCCCCTAAATGATGTGTAATACTAATACCCACTTAAATAAAAATGTTAATAATTTAGTTTTTTTTTTTTTTTTGTAAGACTTAAATGAGAATGATAATAAATAGGTGTAATTATATATATATATATATATATATATATATATAAAGGCATCTTCTTTTTGGTTTACACTTAAAAAAGAAATATGTTACCCAAATTAATTTTTTAGGACTTGCCTTTTAGGTTACTCAACCAACCCCACTCCCCCCCCCCCCCCCCCAAAAAAAAAACCTTTTAGGTTACTTATATATAAAATAAATAAATAAATTGTTAAGTTGTTTCCAAGTGAAAAAAAATGAAAAAATGAATTTGATAGAGTATTTAAAGGAGCTAATAATGAATATTTAACTACTTCTATATATATATATATATATATATATATTTAACTACATATTATTTAAGAATTTATTATAAAGGTTGAATTTATAATTTTAAGGACAATTTGGAGTATTAAAAGGAGCTCGTAGTGGATATTTATTACAATGGTGGAATTTATTGTTAACACATGGCAAAAAAAAATTTGACATATACCAATAATTAGCGTTATCTTTCCAACATTATTTGTCATTGTTTTATTCATTGTCAAAAGGATATGTGTCACCATTGTGTGCATCTTCCAATTTGAAAATCCAACTTTTATAATATATATTAGTTGATGTCCCATGCAATGCGCGGATATTTTATAATTTCATTTGAAATCATTTTTATGTATATTAAGACCTACATATGATACTTATTTTGTTTATAATATTTATGTTTGTTCACAATATTGTTGAATACTTTGAAACTTGATTTTATTAATTTATAGTTTATTAAAAAATTGTATAGCATTATAAGACTATAACATATTATAATATTTACTGCTAAAAGTAGACTTTATTTTTTAAACTGATTAAATGATTTTGAAATCTATAAATAAGAATTTAAAGCATAAAATACTTTTATATCCTAAAATTATATAAATTTAAGACACCTCTCAAACACTTCCTCAACCAATCTATTCTCACAACCAAATATTGAGACCTTAAACTCAAACACCCAATTTATTATCTCAATGAAATTAAGGAAATTATTTGTAAGTATCAACATAAAGAAAACATGATTAAACAAAGAAAAATTAGCTAAAAACACATCCATTTATCAAAATTTAATTGTCTTTATTTGGGCTTCTGTATCCTTTAAAAAAAATGGAAAACACTTTGAAATCATCATCAATTTTTATTTTATCATTACGGCTCATACCACACAAAATAGCAATAAAAAAACTGATAAAGAAAACTACACATTATGAGTTCTAAAACAAAATAATAATAAAAAAAGCTAATTTCATAAATAATCAATTAGAATATATATTTTTCTTTCTCTTTAGTTCTAAAGCAAAACACATTTATGATTTGCCCAAACCAAAATCCCAAACACCCAAAGACTCAAAGTGAATCACAACTTTCATAAAATCCACAACGTCCGACTTTAACATCAAAATTGTAAGCTACCAGGACTGAATAAAAAACGCTAGCCCCCTTCCGTCGTCATAGCCTACTTATATGGGTTAGGATCAAATGGAACGACAATATTATAGTTATGTTGGTGTGGTTGAAATGTTGAAGGTAGATGACATTGTTTTTAGTTTGAGTATATTTGTGATGAGATGACATGAAGCGATGTGGGTATGTGTATATAAAGGAGTAGAAGTAAAAATGGGTGAATGGAAATTCAAAGAGTTTTGTATGTGAGAGAGAGAGGAAAAGTCTTGACACATTGAATAAAATGAAACAAATAATAGTTTTGAAACATTTAATAAAATATAACAAAAAGTAGTCTTGAAACATTGAACCAAAGGAAATAAAGAGTCCTTATTTTTAAAAATTTTTTATCTCTAATATGACTTAAGTGTATTTCAATTCTCTTTATAGAATGCGCCACATGGCAGAACCTCCTGCTCTCCCACATGAGGTCTTTGCTTCTTGGGGTTCTGTTTTTGTTAATTCAATCCTTTGTCCAAACTCCAAAGGAGTCAATGCAAGTGGGTGCTTTTGTTTTGTGTGTATGGGTCGCTAGGTGCAAGAAATTGTAACGGGTTTTATTTCTAGGGAAAGCCATGGCTTTTAAGTAGAATTTGTTAGAACCATGAGTCCTATTTCTAGGACACACCATGACTTTGTGAGTAGAATTTGTAGTGTCTCACTATTACAATCAAGGGCAGCTTAAGGCCTAGGGCTAAGAGCCCTAATTTTTAAAAGATTTCAAAAGGCACAAAATTGTATAAAGATACTAGGGATATTACTAATTTTTGTGTCACCAACCACCAAAAAAAAATAAAATTCAAACATTCATTTATTAGGTGGTTGAAGTCCAGCAATCACCTTTAACATTTTTTAAGATTGTATGATGGTCTTAAAAAAAAAAAAAAAAAAAAAAATCGTGTACTATTTTTCTTTCCCCCAAAAAGGTTTTCAATTGAATTGAAAACTGTAAACTTGGGGGGGGGGGGGGGGGGGGGGGGGCGGCGGGGTTGAAACTTTCATTTTTGTAAGCCAATATTCTGCACAATAGATTGTCAACATTACTCACCTAGTCTTTCACATGGTTACACACAATCTATATTTTTTTCTTAATACCAAAATTAAAATATATTACGATGAATCACTCAAAGTAAACCTCTGTTTAGACAAAATACTTTTTTTGTTGAAATTTTTATTCTTAAACCATAATATTTGATTCTCTATATGAAATTAGCTTTAGTTTAGGTAGTATTAATTCATAAAATTATTTTTCTAATTCATCTAACAAACCTTTGTTTCATTCGTATTAAATAAATTTATTTAATTGATATTTAAATATGAAGCCTCGCTTAAAATTATCACTTATCCTCCCACAAATTAATAAGTCTCACCCTTTGGCCATTGAGTGTTATGATCTCTAATTTATGTTATGTATTTGAACTTCCCTCTTTCATTATAAGCCAATTTTTAACAGTTGCTCAGGTTGTATTGATAGGCCAAAAACATATTGACCCCTTGTGATGAATTAATTGATTAATTAGCCAAGTTTATTAATAAATCAAATTAACATGCAAACGCGTGGTAGTACAAACAAATCACCAATTAAACTAAGTGTAGTGGAAAATAAATTGACATGATGATTTGTTTACAAATGGGGAAAACCTACACGGCAAAAACCCTACCGAGTGATTTTAAGGTCACAACTCCTGAGAATCCACTATTATCACAACAAGTGATTACAAGTAAAGAAATCCCAGTACTTTATACCAACTTACAATTGAACCCTTATCCCAATACCCAATTGGACTTATTTTGTAGTGACAATCTCTCCTTGTAATGCACGGCTCCCAATTCGTGACTAACCAATTGCGCGGATCCCAGTACGCGACTTCAATCACCAACTAGAGAAGGTTATTGGCTGCAAAGTTCTCCAGTTCATCCAGATGATGAAGATCAAGAAGATGCTTGGTCACAGAACCCTACGATGTACAAACTGTGAGAGACTGCGCCCCTGGCCTGTTTTTTAATGGCGTTGGGCCAAACCCACATGAATGGGTGGAGTTGTGTTATTACCTCTCAAAATGGAGGTTCGACTAGTTATATTTTCCCCTTTAGATTAAGGGTTTTACAATGGAGTCGCCACTTATTTAATTATTGGGATAAATAAGAAAACCAAAATTGAAAAATTCCTCATTTTATTAATTTTCAATTGAATTTACATTGGTCATAAGAAATTACATGACTTTGGTCCTAGATACAATTTAAGATAAAGCACATGGCTTTGTTTCCTAGTTACAATCTAAAAATTGAAAATTACATGGATAAACATTCGATCTACTAACCCTTGATCTAAGCTCGGAGGCTATGTTACAAGGTGGGAAGGTGTTAGGCATCCACCTTGCCCGATGAAACCGAACTTCTAGACTATGGTGGCCAACATTCATATCATATCATCCAATATGTCAATCAATTTACATGTTGAATTTAATGTGTATGCATGTAATAAACCCTAATTCAATTTATTAAACATTACATTTGGATTGAAAACTAAAATTCTAGTGAATGTGTGTGGATGGTGATAACCTAGATTCAAGGATTTGAAAGAATTATTAAACAAACATGTTTTTCATATTTTTTTATGTGGATTTAAGATTAAAACTAGTGATATGCATAAACATGTGATGAACAACCAAGAACATGTGAAGAACATATAAGAATAATTAAGAACATTCAAACATATTCAAGGGAATTTAAATGATTACTATCATGCTTTAATCTTAAACTCTCATCATGGCAACACAAAAAACAATTAGGGAAAGGGATTATACTTTCATGCAAGATCCATATGGTGGAGTAGGAGACTCTTGGTAGAGGTCCTAAAGGTGGAGGAAAAAAAAAGAAGAACTAGGAGAGGGAGAGTGAGTCACATTCAATACCTTGAGTCTTAGGAAGATCAAGATATGACAAAACTACTCTACTTTACCAGAACTCAAGAAAGGAGAAGAGATGGGGTTTTTTTTGTCTTGGAATGAAGGAGAGGGAGGGTTTATATAGTAGTGGTAGAGAAAATATGAATGGAAAGCCATTTAATGAGGGTTGACAAAGAATCATGAACCTTGACCTCATTTTAGCCTTGGAAAAAATCTAGTGCATTAAATGGAGAGATTGGTGGGAGTGAGGAGCAAGCCAAAATTCGGTTTTCCCGTAGTTGCTGTAACAGCCTGTAGAGCTAACTTCGAAAAATCATATCTAACTCAATTTTGATCGGAATTGTCTCATTCTTGTGCTCAAATTGAAGCCCTGGATGTCTAGTTAACCTCATTCACATATTCAAAATATTCTGAGAGATATCGATGAAATGGTGAGTAGAGGTCATTTGTTAAAAAAATGATTTCAGAACAATTAACATTATTAGGTCCCAAATGAGCTCCCAATTAACATTAAATGGCTCCAATCACTCCCATTTCAAACTTAATTGGTTCCAAATTTATTCTAATTAAAAGATAATTGCACAAATTACTCATTGAATAATTAATGTTTAACTATCTAATTAATTAGGTATATGCAACCTCACCATAAAATGTAATCCTAACCAATCAAATTATGACACATCATTGATCTCAAATTGATTACACTTATAACCAATTGAAATCAATTGTTCATAATCACATATAGTTGGACTCAATTTGTGATAGTGCATCTCGGCCATTAAAACTTGATTTGATGATAACTTTCAATCGGGTGGTCCGATTAGAGTTTATAACCAGTCGATTTGATCGTTACAACATCAAGATCATTTTGATGAAATGAAGTTAAGGATCTAATGGTTAAAATCAAGATGCATATTTCCAAGGCAAAATTACCCTTTTACCCTCCAAGTGGGGTTAAATGCGAGTTGCAAAATGAGATGTTAACACAAACATAGCAATTTCTTCACAAGAAAGATGAACTAGGGCAAATTCTATCTCCGATCACAATTTGCTTGAACAAAATTTGTTCAACACTTGTGCAACTTGTGTCACCTTTGACGGTCCTTAAAATAATCCTTTTATATGTCTAAAGTTGTGAAAAAAGAAAGCCCAAACATACAATCACGGATTTGAGTCAAAACAGAACTGGAATTCTGTTTTTCATAAACCTCGACAGATGCCTATCTATCGAGCTGCTGTCAAGCCACGGGACTGGAACAGCTCTTCAAGCTCGATAGATGGCTAGTTGTCGAGCTTTAATGACAGGCACTTTTCAAACTTGAATCTTGGACAGACTTGCATGGCTTCAACACTTGATCTTGAAACAAAGTTTCTTGAAGTATTAAACACATCCTAGATCTATCCAAATACAAGTAAAGTGTGTTTTGTCAAAAAATTAGCCAATTACATAAAATAGTGACATATGTTCCTAACAAGTGAATCACATATGTCCTAACATGTATAATGTTGCAAACTCCAAACGAAACGGAGGATGACGGATAGTTTGATTTTATTTTATTTTTCAAAATTTTGATTTAATTACATATTTAAATTTTAATCTTGAATACTTGTCATGTTTCAAAATCGTTGTATAATATCCCATATCTCAAATGTTTTGTTTTAGTGCTTGTAGTTTTAAGTTTATGTCAAGAAGGTACTAACATTCAACTCTTATTTTTCTATATGTAAAAAAGGAATAAACAAAGCATGTTAATGACCAATCTCTTATTTCCTTTGTTGCTATCATTTTTTTTTAGGATTTTTGAGGAACAATCTTATTAGGTTATAGATTGGCCCCAGTTAATTAATCAAATTACCCAAGTTAATTAATTAATCAAATTACATGCAAATTAGATTAAGGCACAATCAAATCAACAAACTATACAGTGTAGCGGAAAATAAATTTGACATGGCGATTTGATCACAATGGGAAAAACCCTCGTAGGCAAAAACCCAAGTGATTTTAGGTTACCACGCCCGAAGAATCCACTAATCAAGAAAAAGCAGTTACAAGTACAAAAAATCTCAATGTATTCACCGGCCCCCCCAAAGAAAATTTCTCCGCTCCGCCACTGCCAAAAACATCCTCTTCTTTTATTTTCTGAACTCACTGGTACAATAGGTGGAGGCTAGGTTTTCAATATAAATGTCTTAGGAAGAGTTAGGTTTTTTGTGTCCACCACCTTATTTAAATAGGAGCTTAATTGAAATTTAAATTGGCTCTCCTATTAGGTTATACAAAGTCACAAATAAATAGCCATTTAAAATAAAACGTTGTTAACTATATCAAAAATTATGTATCTAGATAGGTCAAGATGTGTTGAGCTATGTATTTTAGGTTCATTAAATCTTGATAGATTGATAGGTATCGATCCCTGCAATTTCAACTTTTCTCGAACAATCTTGTGTCTTCAATAATATCACTTGTTGACCACTTGTTATACTTATTAAACACACTAGAAACTAATACTCTATTACATTTAAAGTGTGTTTTATTTCAGGATATGTCAATTACATAAAAAGATGACCCTTACACCCACCATAGGAACAATCCCATGGATTGTTATTGTAAAGTTGTAATTTACAGCTATATGTTTTGTTGGCTTTTATTCCGTGCCAAATTTGATTGTAAATATGTTCAATATTTTGTAACTTATATTTGCTGTGGGATTTAATTGTAAGGGTTGTGTGTGAGAGAGAGAGAATGTGAAGACTCAAGCAAATTGAAGACTGAAGAGTTTTCACAGGTAGCTCGTGACTAAGCATCCCGCGAAGTGATGCTTGTGACCTGCACATGCTGGAATGCGAAGAGTCAAGACAGGATGGAGACAGCTGTGTTTCACGAGTAGCTCGCGGGTAAGGCCTTCCCGCGAGACACCTGCGAAACATTTTGTTTTGCCAGATTTTCCTATCTGATACACACTTTCTGTACCCACACTATATATACCAACATTACCCACAGATGTTGAGGAGTGGTTCAGAGAGAAAACCCTAGCCACAAACATTAAGAGTTAGAGATTGTTATTCCCACATTTCTCTACACAATTGCTTGTGGATTTTCCTCAAGTCCTACCTCTCCATTTCCATATCATTGAGAGGTTGATAGCTCAAACACTTACCACACCCTTTCAAGTGTCAAGTGAGGTTTTGGTGCTGCTAGGAAGCATTGGAAGAAGCCAGGCTTTGGCAGATGCAATCGGGCGTATTGCGGGATCCGGAGAGCTAGACAAGACATGGTTCTGAGAAGCCTTGTTGGAGTAAGAGCTTGGAGGGCTTAGATACATCCGGTAGATTAGGCTTGGAGGGTCTTTTGCTAACCCATGTATTCCAACTGATTGTCTAGTGGATTGATTACCACTTGGAGGGTGGTGGAGAGGTTTTTCTCCGAGTTCTTCGGTTTCCTCTTCGATAACACATCGGCATGTTATCTTGTGTTTGCATTATTCTTCCCTACTCTTTTACCTTTCATTTTACTGCTGTGTTTTAATGTTATGGGTTAGAGTAGCTTGTTTGTTTTTCCACTCGCATTTACTCTATTCCGCACTTAATATTAAGTTAGTGTAAAATCAATCAAGCCGTAACTTTAATTTGAGAGTCTAAATAGCTATTGTATTTTTCACACATTTTAGAGCTTTCAATTGGTATCAGAGCAAGTGCACTAGCTGTGGTTTAATTTCCTTAGTGCGATCCTTGACCCTGTTTGAGATGGACCGATCTCAATCTTTAAATGTTCCACCATATTTTGATGGTAGCAACTGTGCCTTTTGGAAAGTCTGGATGAGGGCATTCTTCTGTTCAATTGATGATACTATTTGGGATGCAGTAGATGTAGGATGGACTAGGTCGGAGGCTGCTAAATCCACTTGGGATAAGGCAGCACTTGCAGCAGCTAACGCTAACAGTAAAGCTTTGAATGTAATTTTTTGTGGTGTTTCTCCAGATGAGTTTCACAGGATTTCTCACATAACAGTTGCGAAGGAGGCATGGGAGATATTGGAGACCTCCTATGAAGGCACGAAGAAGGTGAAGGATACTAAGTTGCAGATGCTAACCACTCGATTTGAAGAGATGAAAATGGGTGAAGACGAGTCATTCAACTCATTCTATAGCAAGCTGAATGAGGTGGTTCTTGGCAAGTTCAACTTAGATGAAAAGATGGAGGACTCAAAGATAGTGAGGAAAATCCTTCGATCATTGCCGGAGAGCTTCTATGCAAAAGTTACTGCAATTGAAGGGAGCAAGGATCTCGATGATATCAAAGTTCAAGAACTAATGGGTTCACTTCAAACATATGAGCTATCGTTGCCATCACAAAGGAATAGCAAATCCCTTGCTCTTAAGACAATTAATGAGAGGATAGATGCTCACGACTCATCGAATGAGGATGAGGTCAATAAAGATGTGGCATATGTTGTGAAGAATTTCCGAAAGTTCTTGAAGTTCAAGAAGAATGGAAAGTTTGCTGAGAAGGGAAAATTCCAAAATTTCAGAAAGGAGAAAAAGGATTTCAAGAGGAAAGAGGGGAAGGAGTCTCAATCCATTCAAGGAATCACATGCTTTGAATGTAACGGACATGGACATCTCAAGAGGGAGTGTCCCAATTATTTGAGAGGGAAGGGCAAGGTGTATGCCACTACTCTTAGTGATTCAGAATCCTCTAATTCAAATTCAAATGAAAGCTATGACAGAGAGGGAAATTTCTCTGCATTCATGACTATTGCTTCCGTGGAATCTTCAGATGATTTGAGTGTGCTAGTGGAAGAACTTGGTGAGCACACTAAATTGGAGTCAATAGTGATAGTAAAGGAATCTGATGATGACGAAGATGAAGGAACAATGGGACTACAAGAGACATACAATTCCCTCCTTGAGAAGACCGGTGAATATGCAAAAGTGGCTAAGGCAACCATTAAAAAGATGAAGAGAGCAGAACAAGATTATAGAAGTCTTCTAGTGCGATATAAGGAGACCAAATGTGAAATGGAGACGTTGAATGGAGAGTTAACCGAAGCTTATTCAAAGATCAAATTTCTTGAGCTTAAGGTGGTTCAAGCCAATGCTAAAGTAGAGCGAGTTTCCTCCAAGAAGCTTGATGAAGTACTTACTCATCAAAAACCTTTCTCCGACAAAAGCGGATTGGGATACAACGGAGAAAGCAGCTCGGCTACCAATATATCCAAGGAATTGAAGTTTGTGAAAGCCAAGGAACCAATGGTAGCTACCACTGCTGTTGAGAAAGTGAATGTGGAAAAGAAGAGGAATGTGAATGACCAATAAGTGCTGATAAAGTCTAGTAACCAATCAGTGGTCAAATCTGAAGTTAAAGGGAAATCACTTCCAAAATCACAAAGAGGTCCGAGAACAAAACATTTCTGTCATCATTGTGGAATTCAAGGATACACCAGACCCAACTGTCATAAGCTTAGAGCATTGAAGAATGCAAGTGCTCAAAGGTCAAGAGGACCAAGAAATGACAAAAGGAATTGGACTGCTGAGCAATCAAAAGGTCAAGAAGGTGATCCCGGAGTGAGGGATGTGATGAGGATGATTGATGCATTCACCACCTGTTTGGCAAGCTTCACCAGAAGGTTTGAAAGTCACAACGATCGTACCCAATCCACTAGGGATATCACCCCAAACGCAAGTGTCGTGTGGGTGAAGAAGGGTACACATGCATAAGCCTTATAACATGCCCATGCATTAATACTTCCAATGTTTAGGGTCATAGGTTCATGCATCATGACATGCATAATTCAATTTGTGTCAATTGCTTTTAGTTTATAGCATGTTTCTTTTACAAGTTTTTGTTTTTGTACTTGTTTTTGTTGATCTTACTTTACATGTTTTGTTTTTTAGTGTGTTGAAAAAATTCAAAAACCCATAAAAATTGAAAAATCTTCAAAAAGTTTGATCGCTTGTGTTGTGTTTATCAAATGTGAGTTTGGCCTGGTACCTTCATACTAATGGCGTAATGCATTTACGAGCTTAGCTTGTTATGTATGCACATATGTCTTTGTGGGAGAAATCTTGAAAATTATGTGTGATTGTTGTAAATAGATCTTCAAGCTTGTCATGAATGATTGGTCAATAGTCTTGATGGTCTTGATACTTGCATAGACTTGTGCCTATATATGTTCCCACTTTACTTTTATGTTTTTGCATTAGAGCTCACCAAATGTAAATCTTAAAATGAAAAGGAAATTATGAGATGTAAAAGCCTGTCGCACATACTAGTATTTGACTAGGAAAAGGGGAAAGCGACTTTTGTATTGAAATGTATGGTGCTCAAAAAGCCAAAGGCTAACTCTCAATGTTGAAATATCAAAAATTTCAAACACCGATCTCAAAAAGAGATATTTTATCCAAAACGGATCAAATGTTATGATTTATGCAGAAGCCAAATGAAAAGCTTCTAAGATTTGTAATCATTCTCTTGTGGGAGGTCATATATGTTCATTTCTATAATTGAGATAGACCACTTGACTTAGTACCAGTTGTGTATGACTTGATTGAATTGATCATTGAAACCTCACTCTGGTCTAAGGACTATTCCACATTTGATACTCACCTACAACACACAAGACTTTGATTCAATTAATGCTTATCTCATTTGTGTGATTGTACATGTTCAAATGTGATGTGTATGCTCAATTACTTATCGATCAAACCCAAAAAGATTTTTGAGTGTTTTATATGTTTTTTAAAGTGATTTTATACTTTCGTGTTTTTAGTTTTTGTTCAAAATGCATTTTTGTGTTTTTTTCTTCAAAAACTGGTTCAGAGGCAGTTTCGCGAGAAGCTCGCGACTTAGAGCTTCCTGCAAAACCAGCTCAAGGGAAATAATTTTTTTTTTTCAGTTTCATACAGAGAGTCTCACTACTATCTCGCTGGTATTTCGCTACTAAACCCTTCTCGTGAAATGTTTTTTAGGCAAAAACTGAAAATTTTTCAATTTCATACAGAGGCTATCGCGACTGTTTCGTGACTAGAAGCTTCTTGCGAAAGCTTTTGTGCTTCAGTGGTGCTTTTCGCGACTAATCTCGGGACTACCTAACTCGCGAAAAACACGTGTTTTCAGTTTTATATAGCAGATGTGACTATTTTTCAAACTCACTTCATTTCCTTTGCACTGCCTCTCTCGAACCCTTCTCAACCCAAAATCATTTTTCACTTAAACCCCTTCATTCTCAAGCTTGTTTTCTGCATTTTCATCTTCAAGGTAATTTTTCTTCTCTTTTGTCTTAGTATTATGCAGAAATTAAGTTAGGGTTTCCAAAATTGGGGATTTTTCGAAAATGGGTTGGGATTCATGATTTTTGTGAAAATTTTTTCAAAATTTTGATTAGGTTGAGTCCCATTTGATCTTTGTGTATTTGTGTTGGCCCCGTGTGGCATTCTAAGCATGTATTGAGGCATTTTCACTTATCTTCATGCATTGTTCATCAGTGTAGTGCATTGTTGCATGCTATGTGTTTAACAAAATGTCCAGGTGACATATTTGTCTTGAATTGGACTAAAATGAGTTCCATTGTTTAGGTTTACCTTTGATTGAACACGCTTGACATGTTTTGATCATTGGGTGTGTTTTACACACTTTGCCTAATTTGTGCCTCAATGCCATGCCATGCATCACTTAGGCACACACTAGGCATCCACTAGGCACACCCCATGCACAATACATGCACACACATGCATAGTCATTTTTTTTTTATGCATTATGATATTGTTTACTTGTTTTAACTGTTATAGCATGTTGTTTTGAGTTTGTTAAGCTCTGTTTTAAGTTTTTTTTTTAGCTTGGACTAACTTGAATCTAATCAAGTTTTTGTGTTTTTTTTTTTTATTGCACTTGTTTTTCTCTTGCTTGATAATTATGTGTGCAGATGTCTCCATTTAAGACTTCAACAGTGAAAGGGGGCAACAACAAAGGAAATGAGTCTTTGATTGATGTTGATAACCTCACACCAAGGCCAAAGAGGACTCGATCATCGATAGGAATTTTTTATCCGAACTATTTCAGATCCTGTGCTGCATCTCAGAACTTTGAGAACTACTTTATGGAAGCTCCATTATTGGTTGAAAGGGCTGTTCATCAGCCATCTTTCCTTGACACCAAGATTCCAAAATGGTTTGCCACCAAGGATTGGAACTTTCTCCTCTCCAATCTTGATGACGCATATGAGAACTTAGTGAAAGAGTTCTATGCCAATGCCATTGTTGACAAAGAGGAGCTAAAGTGTTAGGTTAGAGGAAAGAGTTTCTCAGTAACACCAGTTTATCTGGCAGAGATCCTACACATTAACCGGCCAATACTCCCTACACCACCGGTATATGATGAGCTGAATCCAGATGAGGAGGTTCTTAAGGAAGCTTTGGGAAACAATTTGGAGTTCGCATCAAATGGAAAGTCAATAAGTGTGGCCTCTCTATCTCCCGAATTGAGGCTGCTCATGATGATCATGTTTAGCAACCTCTATCCCTTGTCAAGCACTGGGTACATAAATCTCGGTCGAGCATTATTTTTGCATGATCTAATCACTGATGAGGAGATTGATGTGTGTTCTCATATTTTTCACATCTTGGCAAAAACGGCTGAACGGACTACTTCAAGGAACTGTCTTCCTTTCTATCGCCTTATCTCAAAGATTTTGAAGCTCAAAGGCGTGCATCCATCAGAAGATGAGCATCCATATCCTCGGCCAAGTCCAATTAACATCCACACACTCCATGCTAGCATGAGTCACACCAAAAAGAGTACCAAGCAAGAAAGTCATGCTACTCCAAGAAGTTCAAGCTCTACCCCTCATGCCTATGATGAACAACTAGACAATATCATGGCTGCACTTCAAGAGATTAATACCAAAATATCTGGTTTAGCTACCATCATGCACTCCCAGCACATTCGCTTCGACACAAAGTTCACATCTCTCCAGACTCAGATGGACCAAATTCAAAGGAAGCTAGAAAAACATGGAGACTAGCTATTCCGTGACAAAAAGGGGGAGATGGTGTCGTTGATCGTTGATAGGGGGAGTGTAGTGATAGGGGGAGGAGAAGCTAGAAGCTGCTGTTTGATTAGCTGCATTTTGTTTACCATTTTTTATTGCTTTCTTTTAAAGCTTTAGTACTTTGTTTTTAATTTCAATTTATATTCAGTATTTGTGTTTATCTCAATGCTTTGTAGCGTTTTTTTGTACTTTTAGATGTTGATTATATATCTTAAGTACCTCACACTTGTACCCTAGTAGGATCTTATGTCCTAGATGAAAATACTTCATGTATTTTGCATCGGTTGTGTCTTGGACATGCAATTGATCCTTATGATTGATTTTAATTGCATTGCATGTCCGGATGAGCATTTACTAGTTAAATGTTCATTGTAGTCATTCTTTAATGACTATTCTTGTTTGATCAAGATATGCTTACATGTTTTATAGTATTTACAAACTTGATTGCACTTTACTTGCTCAAGTACATACCATGTATTCAACTTGTCATAAGCTTAATGAAAGTTTTGTTTGTGTGCAAGTGTTTCAGGTTACAGGTGTATACGTGCAAGTGCTTCACAGCTTCTAGATTAGGTGTGAATGAGTTTTTCCACTGTTCCGAAACTCATGTTTAAGTCTAGAGTCTGTTTTAGGGGTTTTGTCACAGAATAGCCAAAAGGGGAGATTGTAAAGTTGTAATTTACAACTATATGTTTTGTTGGCTTTTATTCCATGCCAAATTTGATTGTAATTATGTTCAATATTTTGTACCCTATATTTGTTGTGGGATTTAATTGTAAGGGTTGTGTGTGAGAGAGAGAGAATGTGAAGACTCAAGTAAATTGAAGACTGAAGAGTTTTCGTGGGTAGCTCGCGACTAAACATCTTGCGAAGTGATGCATGTCACCTGCACATGCTAGAATGCGAAGAGTCAGGACAGGATAGAGACAGCTGTGTTTCGCGAGTAGCTCGCGAATAAGGCCTTCCCGCGAGACACCCGTGAAACATTCTATTTTGCCAAATTGTCTTATCTGATACACACTTTCTGTACCCACACTATATATACCATCATTACCCACAGATTTTGAGGAGTGCTTCAGAGAGAAAACCCTAACCACAAACATTGAGAGTTAGAGATTGTTATACCCACATTTCTCTACACAATTGCTTGTTGATTTTCCTCAACTCCTACCTTTCCATTTCCATATCATTGAGAGGTTGATAGCCCAAACACTTACCACACCCTTTCAGAGTGTCAAGTGAGGTTTTGGTGCTGTTGGGAAGCATTGGAAGAAGCCAGGCTTTGGCGGATGCAATCGGGCGTATTGCGAGATCCGAAGAGCTAGACAAGACATGGTTCTGAGAAGCCTTGTTGGAGTAGGAGCTTAGAGGGCTTAGGTACATCGGGTAGATTAGGCTTGGAGGGTCTCTTGCTAACCCATGTATCCTAACTGATTGTCTAGTGGATCGATTACCGCTTAGAGGGCGGCGGAGAGGTTTTTTGCCGAGTTCTTCAGTTTCCTCTTCGATAACACATCGGCGTGTTATCTTGTGTTTGCATTTTTCTTCCCTACTCTTTTACCTTTCATTTTACTACTGTGTTTTAATGATAATGGGTTAGCGTAGCTTGTTTGTTTTTCCGCTCATATTTACTCTATTCTGCACTTAGTATTAAGTTAGAGTAAAATCAATCGAGCCATAACTTTAATTTGAGGGTCGAAATAGCTCTTGTGTTTTTCATACATTTTAGAGTTTTCAGTTATCCCAGAGTTATTCCTAATCAAGCCAAGTAGCATTAAGCGTAGAATTGCAATTGTCTCTAACTACACTGAAAATTTGTTGGTGACCTCACATTCTCACGATTGAAGAAAATTGGATCTAAGCCTTGTTCTCCATTTTTTTTTTTCTATTTTAAAGTTTTTTTTTATCCTTCTTCTTCTTATTTTTATATTTTTTTTGTTATAGATTTTCATATTAAAACACTATGGTTACAAATATTTTTAACATTTTGCTTAATAATGTAGGTTGCTTTGAGATCATTGGTTTATGAGAAACAACATAGACTGAGAATCATGATGATAATGCATGATCTTGCCAATGTACTTTATTTGATGATTTCCTACATTTAATTTCTTGTCATATCTTCAATCTACATGTTTATTTTTGTAATATTTGGTGCATTCATTGGTAAGAATGCAAGCCAATTAAGTTGTTTCTTTTTTCCTCTTTATTTCCCTTTAATTTTTACTATGTTGCTAAAAATATAGTTTATATCCATTGCAAGGTTAACATTCTTTGTAAAATGACTTCAACAATCAATTTGTGTTTTATTTTCATGAGTCTGAATATGGTAAGTATGGGGTGTAAAACTCATATTTTATACTATCCAATAAATATTGTCACATCAACTTTTTACTTAAAACTCAATATATCCTACCACACATAATAGCATCTCAATGAACTCACAGTTAAATTGGATTTTAAAATGGGTATTAGAATTTATTGGCTGCGATTATATCTATTCTTTAAAATGTAATATGATGATGTGGCATGTTGGGATTGAATGAGTAAAACTTGAGTTTTACACCACATGCTTATTGAATTTAATATCATATTTCATATATATAAACTTACAACTTTCCCTTGGCGTTCTAGGAGCTGGATTTTTTTTCAAGTACCAACACATAGCAGTGTTGTGCCAAGCAAATCAAAGAATAGTAAAGAAATTTTGTCATATATATGCCGCATAGCTGCTACAAAAGTTGCCTCCAACCAATTTATCTCTTACTCGATTTAATTTAAAACTTCATTTTGATATTCAGTGTGATATAAAATTTGGTCATAAATTCAAATTAAGCGATTGATACCTACTCACCATACAATGCCATTATGGAAAGATCATGGTTGCAATGAATGAAGGTTGTCCTTTCTCACCAACCATCTTGCGGTCAAGTGTTGTGGTACTTATAGTTCTATTTTAAATTTTATTGTTGTATTTATATCTAAAGATAAATATATGGTTAAGTTCAAATTAATTTCTCTCAACTCTGCTTTTTATAACTTTTTTTCTTTCATATGAGAAGGGGTAGAGTTTAAGAATCAAAATTTAGTATGGAAATACTATTTACCTTAAACAAAATTATTATCTTATTTATATTTATGTTATCATTATTTTATTTAAATTTTATCTTCAGAAAAAATAATTTTAACTTCAATATACTATTAACCCTTTTAGATTTTTTTTTTTTTTTTTAATGATATATGGAAAGAACACTAGTTATAATATAATGTAAGGAAAGATTAATTTAGCCAATTATGTTTAATACTCGAGCAACAATTATAAAACAAAAATGAAATTAATTAGATTCAATCATGACATTCCTTAATTATAATAATCTAATAGAAATTTAAGAGATTTTTAGTAATTATTTAATTTAAAAAATATTGGGGGAATTTGTCCAATTGTTTTATAGGGAGACAAAAGATTGCTTGGAACTAGAAAATTCTCAAACTTAAGCATATTTTACGTATATTCAATATATTTGACTTTTAAAAGGCATAACTAACTCAAATATTGATAGATTTTTTTTTTTTTTTTGTATTTTCTTATTTATATTTGAAAAAAAACAACAACATATGTTTGTGAGTATAGGATTAGACTGCATCTATTTTTACTATAAAAAAAAAAATTAATTCATAATTTATGAACACAAACACCAAGTCACTAGAGCCAAATGGTGACACCAACTTTATTTCTATTATAGAGGATAAACTATAAGCTAGGGAGGAAAAAAAATATTTTAATGGCAAACATTTGTTTCAAAGTTTTCTACATCATCATGGTTGCCTCAAGAATACTTTGGATATGGTAATTCACTAAACTCTATTTTAATATTCAAAACATACTAATTCATGATTTATATTATTACAGGTTAAGTGGGAGAACTAGTTGCATATCCCATGCATTTTCAGCTATACTACGAAACTCAACTATCATTTTCACTTATAAGGTGTGTGTTTAGCATTATACATGTACATTATTCAATTATTTATGTATACTTGCATACATTAATAAATTATTATTATTAAATAAATGTGTTCCCATAACAAAAAATGTTTAATCTCAAAATTTTTATTATTTTGTTCTATACTTTGTTACTTAATTTGATACTTTATAATTAATTAATAATGTTAATAAATTTTTTTTAATAAAAAATGATAATAAAATTGAATTAAAATGTTAATCCATTCCATTGTAGTGCTTATAGTTATGTTTTTCATCTTATTGTTATATTTGTGTTTAGATATATGTTTAAACTTATAACCAACTCTAAATTTATTTTTCTTAACTCTACTATTTATGATCTTTTATCCATCATATGAGAAAGAAGGAAGTTTAAGAATCACACATCTAGGTATCGAGGTTCATTAACTCTCAATTGATGACAGGTATCAAGAAGGCATTGTGTTAGGACATATGTGTTTCACTTGTTAAAGAACATATGTCATTCTTTTATGTAATTGGCTAATCCTTTGACAAAACGCACTTTACTTGTAATTGGGTAGTTCTAGGTGTTTTTAATACTTCAAGAAACAAGGTTTCAAGATCAAGTGTTGAAGTCATCAAGTCTGTCCAAGAAAACAAGCTGATAGTGCAAATTCATTAAAGCTCGACAGTTGCATCTATCGAGCTTAAGAAAGCTGTCTCAAGCCCGTAAGCTCGACACCTACTCGACAGCTTCTCGACACCTTATATCTGTCGAGATTTAAGAAATTTAGAATTCTGATCTGATTTCTTGGAATCCGTGAATGTGTCTTTGGGCCTTCTTTTCTCCTAACCCTAGACATATTAAAGGATTGTTTCAAGGGCCGTCAAATAGTTCACAAGTTGCACAAGCATTGAGAAAACTCTGTTGAAGCAAATTGTGACCAGAGACGAAGTTCTTGCCCTAGTTCATCTCTTCTGAAGAAGTTGCTGTGTATTTACAGCTTTGGGTTTTGTGACCAAGCATCTTCTTGATCTTCATCGTGTAGGATGAACTGAAGAACTTTGCAGCCAACCTCTCTTTCAGTTGGTGTTGAAGTCGCGTACTGGGATCCGCGCATTGGTTAGTCACGTACTTGGGAGCCGTGCAACAAAAAGGGGGAACTATCACTACAGAACAAGTCCAATTGGGTATTGGGGTAAGGGTTCAACTGTAGGTTGGTAAGGTACTTGGGATTCCTTTACTTGTAACCGCTTGTTGTGATAATAATGGAGTTTCGAGAGTGGTGACCTGAAAATCATCCGGTGGGGTTTTTGCCGTAAGGTTTTTCCCCATTCGTAAACAAATCACCATGTCATTTAATTTCCGCTGCATAATTAGTTTATTGGTGATTTGTTTGTGCTACCACGCATCTGTATGTTAAATTGATTAATTAATAACTTGGCTAATTAATTAATTGGTTTAATCATAATGGGTCATTCAGTTTGTGGCCTATCAAGTGGTATCAGAGCGGGCACACTCTGATTAGGTTTAATCTTTGCTTTGTTGATCCATTGACCCCTGTTTGTCATGGATAGAGGACAGTCATTAATCATACCTCCTTTATTTGATGGCACTAACTATGCATACAGGAAAGTACGCATGAGAGCTTTCTTGCAGTCTTTAGATGAGAAGGTGTGGCAAGCTGTAGAAATTGGCTGGACCAAGCCAAAGGAAGCGCCAGTCGATTGGGATGAAGCCAAGATCAAGGCGGCAAACTTCAACAGCAGAGTGTTGAATGCCCTATTTAGCGTAGTCACCAATGAGGAATTCAAGAAGATATTCTCTACTGAAACTGCAAAGGAAGCATGGACCATCCTCCAGACAACCTATGAGGGTACAAAGGCTGTCAAGGACTCAAAACTTCAGAGGCTCACTACAAGCTTTGAAGAGATTAAGATGGAGGAGGATGAGTCGTTTGATGAGTTCTATGCCAAGCTAAAGGACATAGTGAACTCTGCTTTCAATCTTGGGGAAACCATTCCTGAACCCAAGATTGTAAGGAAAGTGCTCAGATCTCTACCCGAGAGATTCCATGCCAAGATTACGGCAATAGAAGAATCAAAGGATATTGATAAGATTCCTTTGACTGAGCTGGTTGGAAACTTGCAGACCTATGAGTTAGGGTTGACCAGAATTGGCAAGACTGGTAAAGGCAAGAGCATGGCCTTGAAGGCAAAGAGCAGTGACACAGATGAGTCTTCCGATGATGAAGATTCCAAGATGAAGTCCTACATTACAAGGCAGTTCAAGAAGTTTATGAAGAATGCCAATGGAAGGAGCTTCGATAAGGACCGCAGACAATCCAGTTCCTTTCAGTCTAAGGGGCAAGACAAAGGGAAAAAGGATGCTAAGGATGGCGGTCAGTACACTGTTCCTGCAGGACCAAAGTGCCTTCGATGTCATGGATTCGGTCACATGAGACATGAATGCCCCACATATCTCAAGAGCATTGGGAAGAGTAAGGCACTTGCTGCAATCTTGAGTGACACTGAGTCTGAAGATGATTCCGATAATGAGGATGACGGAATCTTAAATGCCTTCACTGCCACAGTCAATCCTACTGAAGGGATTGTTGATGAAGTGGAAGAAGAAGAAGAATTGGTGGATTCTAAGTGTGAGAAGATGGATGATCAAGATGATATCCATTTAGCCTATGAGAAACTATACAAGCTCTATCAGAAACTATACAAGCTCTATGAGAAACTATACAAGCTCTCTGAGAAGCATGAGAAACTGTATAGGCTGGCCACTAAGAATATTAGTGATGTGGAACTTGATCGTGAAAAACTTTCCACAAAGTTTGATGAACCTAATCAAACGATTGGTGCACTGAGGTTTGAGAACAATTTCTTGGCTGAGAAGATCAAGAAGCTTGAAGCGGAGCTGTTTCAAGTCAGAGCTCAATTGGAGAGGACTTCAAGTGCAAAGCTTGATGAGATGCTCAGCAATCAGAAATCTGCTTCAAATCGAACATGTTTAGGGTATGGTCTTTCTTCCTCTAATACTGCTTCTACTAGTGCTACTGTTTTTGTTTCTCCTACTAATAATACTGAAATTGAAAACACTGATATTAAAATTGAATTAGCTAGTGAGAACCTAGACAAAGGTAAATCTATCTTAGGAGAACCCCTAAACAAGATAAGAAAGATATTAAAAATCCTAGGGCTAAGAAGGCTAACTCTCAAAAGCCAAAACAGAAGAAGCAGCATCTCTGTCATCATTGTGGAGCTGCTGGTCATACTCAACCAAATTGCTACAAGTGGCTAGCCACTCAACAGAGCAACGGCATGATAGCATCTAGAAGCCAAAATCAGCTTCAATCATCTCTTGCTCCTCTTGGAGATCTTCTGAAAGCCTTCATGTTCCTTTCGAACTTGAACGGATTCAATTCTTCCCCCTCACCGCCGGTTCAAGGGTTCAATCAAAGTAAAGGTTCTTCCAAGGTGTGGAAAAAAAAGGACTCTAAGTGATTTTATCACTTTCTTCTATCTTCTTGTTTTTGTTTGTTGCATTACTTGTGTGTTTTGCATTTTTTTGAGTAAGTCTAGTTTTATACTTTGCTTTGATAACATGTTTTTGTTTGTTTATTTTCAGTTTTGTTTATTTTGTTTTGGATATAAAAATTTAAAAAAAAAATTGAAAAATTGAAAAAGTACAAAAACAGTGTGTTTTGTGTACATTGGTACTTGTGTACCTTGGATGGCCATTGAAACAAAGTTTTCTAAACTTTGTATCATTTGTAGCTTAGATGAGCATCTCTATGCACAACTAAGCAAGTGAGTTTTGTGGCTTTTGTTTATGATGAGTAAGATTAAGTCATCTCTTGAACTTAACACTCATATCACTCTTTTTGACGGGTAGGACTAGAAAATCCTAAGAGAAAGGCATAAATAACCATCTCACCACTGTTACCCGCCAATCATAATATGACACCTGTATGCTTCGGCATAGCAAAAGTGCAGTGTCATAGACACCTGTATGCTTCGGCATAGCAAAAGTGCAGTGTCAAAGACATCTGTATGCTTCGACATAGCAAAAGTGCAATGTCTATGCTTAACATGTTGGGTATTTCTTTTCTCTCTCTTATATGCCCATGCATGATATGCTTAAAAGAAAATATGCAAAGAAAATAAAAAGCAAAAAGATCAAAAATGCTTTAAATATGATTGCAAGCATGTTTTCTAGGAGATGTGGGAGTTATAGGATGTACCTCAAAGGTGATAGTCCCCATCAAACAGTTATGATTGTGTGTGAGTTAAAGTTATTTTCTCATATCTCAGATCATCATAACATGTATACACATATGCAATCTTGCGATGTTTTTCACACACAACACGCAATATTCTTTGCTACTCTTGATACATGTGCAGGTACAATGTGATTTGGCTATCACTAGGTTTTACATGTACTAATGTATACTCACTAAACTGTCTTGACTCGTTTTTGAAATATAAAATTGGTTAGACTTGTTTAGTGTGTGTGTATGTGTGTTTCTGAGGATCCATGCACTTAAAATGTTTGATGAGAGATGATTTTGAGAGCTTAATATGTTGATTGGATCATTGATTGAGGTGTATGTTGGATTGCATTCATGTCTTGTTTTTCACTTCTCAAAAAACTGTTTTTAAAAGCAAGCTCGACACCTCCTCGATACCTCATCGATACCTAGCTATCTGTCAAGCTTCTCAAGCTTTTTCTTTATCGCAATCTCGATACCTCCTGGACACCTGGTGGATCGATCAAGAAAGTTTCTGTCTCCTCGATACCTTTTCGACACCTGGTGGATCGATCGAGCTTCTGTTCATGGTTCTGGTGTTCATTCCTCGATACCTTCTCGACACCTGTAGCTGTCGACGTGCATTTTCTCGACACCTTCCTCGACAGATGTCTCGACACCTCTTGATACCTTATCTGTCGAGATTTACTGAGGTTCCTATATAAGTCTTATTCGCGATCCGGTTCTCATTTTCTCGATCTCTCTCGATCTGTCCGCGACTGTTCACCTCCCAAACTCAGTTTTCTCACTCAAAACCTTCAACCCACGTGATTTTCGGCCCTTCCTTGCTTCAAATCACTTGGTATGATCTCTTTTTCCTTCATTCTTCTTGCATTTCATGTTTTGAATCTTAGGTTTTGGGGTTTTTGAAAAATTTTGGGGTTTTTCAAAATTAATGAGTTTTTCTTAAAATTTTGGGATGGGTTTTCATTTAAATGTGTTCAAAATGTCATGCATTGCATCACATTTTCATTAGAATGGTATTTTCATGCATTTAGGTGTGTGTACTATGTTTGTGTGCTGGTAGGTTTGGATTGGGCTGAGCCTATGATGAAATTTCTTTTGCATGTCACATGTTCATGCATCCCTACATACTCTCTATTCAATATATTTGATATATTTGAATTAATTTGGGACTTTTCTAATTGTCTCTCTCTCTCTCTCTCTCTCTCTCTCTCTCTCTCTCTCATTCTATTTACATTAGTAGTGTCTATGGCACCTAAGCGTAAATCTACTCTGGCTCGGAACCCTCTGCGTTCTAGAGCTTCTTCATCTTCTGATTCTACTCCTCTTAATCTTCGGTTCCGTGATGATAATGCCCACAAGGCATTTTCGGAGAACTTTTCTAGACGAGGTGTTCATTCGGAACGCCAAGTCATTTTGGCGGACTTCGCCGACACTGACATTTCCTCTTTCATTCACAGTAGGGGATGGGAGTCACTGTGTGATGTCCCGGTCACATGTCTTCTCGTGCTCATTCAGGAGTTTTACTCCAACATGCACGGGATTGATCGTTCAATACCTCTCTTTTTCACTTGCGTTCGAGGTACGCGCATCCCTGTCACACCGCAGCTTGTTGCGGATATGCTTAGGGTTCCTAGGATAGAGTTTCCTGACTATCCTTCTTGTGAGCATCTAAGGACTGTGTCCAAGGATAAGCTCATATCTACTTTCTGTGAGCACCCTTCGGAGTGGGGTGAGCGTCAGTACACATCATGTCGGCCTTTTGCTAAAGGTCTTAGATTCTTAAACATGGTGATGACTTTTGTCCTCCATCCACTTTCTCACTACAACTCCATCACAGAGCCTCGTGCTCGATTTTTGTTATCCCTCCTTGAGCATCTTACCATAGATTTTCCTTCTCATTTCATTTTTTCTATTATAGATGTTCATTTGGATGCGACGACCCGTGATAAGCTCATCTTTCCTTCTGCTATCACGAGGATTCTAAGCCATTTTTCCATTCCTTTTCCCGTGTCTAACCATTTCACTTTCATGTGTGTCATAGATGCCGCTACCGTAAAACCTAGTGAGGCTTAGTTTAGGTCGAGACAGCCGGATTCAACTCCTTCCTCCCGTTTAGCTCCATCCCGATCTACTCCATCTACATCTGCTCCTTCTTCCTCTATGAGCGATGTTTCACTTGGAGACATCATGGCGCAGCTGCAGTGCATGGATGCTCGCCTCGATACACTCTCCACTGAGTTGTATCAGGTGAATATTCGTGTTGGTCGTATTGCACGATGGCAAGCGACCATGGGTGGTTTTGCTCCTGAGGCTACTCCTTCACCACCTCCTCCAGCGGCTTCTAATTCTAAGGATGATGATGACGAGGACAATGATGCTTCGGATGATGATGATGGAGATGTTAGCTCTACTGATGAGATGTCTACTTGACACTCTACCCTTTGTCACTCGTGACAAAAAGGGAGAGTAGTTTTAGGGATATGAGAGTAGTCATCTTAGGGGGAGAGTTAGTCTAGGACATTTTTGTTAGGGGGAGTGTTGATACTGTTGATACTTGAGGGATGTAGTGAGGATATGATGTATCTTTTCTTTTCTTACATTTTAGATACATTGTTCTTGTATATAAGGTCTTGTGACCAGTTTTACATATATTGTACTTATATTCTTTATATGTAGATGTATGTTTCTTTCACCTATCTCTACATGTATTGTTTCTTTTCTATCTTTATACACATATTTCTTATATTTGTATGCAATCTATTATTTCTGTTTTACATAAGATGCCTTGATGAGTTTTGTTTAAAGTGTTTCAGAAATACAGGTTGTCAAAGTCTACTTGCCATAAACTCTTTTCTTGCAAATTTTTTCAAAGGTTTGTGTTAGGATAGATTTTATTGTATTCAACAAGTGAATATGAGTTGAGTGATTTATGACTTCTCTCATATGTTCATTTGTTTGTTATGGTTTTGTCACGGATTGCCAAAGAGGGAGATTGTTAGGACATATGTGTTTCACTTGTTAAAGAACATATGTCATTCTTTTATGTAATTGGCTAATCCTTTGACAAAACGCACTTTACTTGTAATTGGGTAGTTCTAGGTGTTTTTAATACTTCAAGAAACAAGGTTTCAAGATCAAGTGTTGAAGTCATCAAGTCTGTCCATGAAAACAAGCTGATAATGCAAATTCATTAAAGCTCGACATCTGCATCTATCGAGCTTAAAAAAGCTGTCTCAAGCCCGTAAGCTCGACACCTGCTCGACAGCTTCTCAACACCTCCTATCTGTCAAGATTAAAGAAATTTAGAATTCTGATCTGATTTCTTGGAATCCGTGAATGTGTCTTTGTGCCTTCTTTTCTCCTAACCCTAGACATATAAAAGGATTGTTTTAAGGGCCGTCAAACAGTTCACAAGTTGCACAAGCATTGAGAAAACTCTGTTGAAGCAAATTGTGACCAGAGACGAAGTTCTTGCCCTAGTTCATCTCTTCTGAAGAAGTTGCCGTGTATTTGCACCTTTGGGTTTTGTGACCAAACATCTTCTTGATCTTCATCATGTAGGATGAACTGAAAAACTTTGCAGCCAACCTCTCTTTCAGTTGGTGTTGAAGTCGCGTACTGGGATCCGCGCATTGGTTAGTCACGTACTTAGGAGCCGTGCAACAAAAAGGGGGAACTTTCACTACAGAACAAGTCCAATTGGGTATTGGGGTAAGGGTTCAACTGTAGGTTGGTAAGGTACTTAAGATTCCTTTTCTTGTAACCGCTTGTTGTGATAATAGTGGAGTTTCGAGAGTGGTGACCTGAAAATCACCCGGTGGGGTTTTTGCCGTAAGGTTTTTCCCCATTCGTAAACAAATCACCGTGTCATTTAATTTCCGCTGCATAATTAGTTTATTGGTGATTTTTTTGTGCTACCACGCATTTGCATGTTAAATTGATTAATTAATAACTTGGCTAATTAATTAATTGGTTTAATCACAAGGGGTCATTCAGTTTGTAGACTATCACATTGGGACATGCAGTTTCAGCTTTTCTTAAGTAGTTTCTTAAGCAGTTTTGTGTTTTCAATAATACCACTTGTTATTCAAACTCAAGGTCTTCTTGAACACGCTTAGAAACAAACACTCAATTGCATAAAGAGCATTTTGTCTATAGGATATGCCAATCACATAAAATATGACCGTTACAAATCTTAACTTAAAATTAAACAATAGTAAACAACATGGATGGACCTTTTAGCACAAACTTTAGGATAAAATTTTGCTCCAAACATGATAATGACACATTGTACATGATAATGACGCATATTATTTTCTTATTGGGACTTGAAATCAACGGCTTTAAATTTGTTTTCGATCATTTTCTAGGTTTCTTGGTTATTTCGGTCTTTTTCAGGTTTAGGGGATATTTCAGTTATTTTTTAGGTTCTAAGGGTATTTTGATCATTTTTAGGTTTTAGAGGTATTTCATTCATTTTTTTAGGTTCTATGGGAATTTCGAAAAAAAATTTAGGTTTCAGGGTCATTTCTATCATTTTCTAGGTTTAAGGGTATTTTGGAACTTCTGGGGAGTATTTTGGTCTTTTTTTTTTTTCCGGGGGTATTTTGGTCATTTTCAAGTTTTAGGATATTTCAATCAGTTTCTAGATTCTAAGGGTATTTCGGTGGTAGAATGGTTGTGACCAGCATTGAAGGTGTCGGTGACTGGTGCCAGCAGAGGTCAGTGGTGGTGCTGGGATGGGTGGCATTTTTAAATTTATTTTAGGTAAGTGAAATAAGAAAAATGCATAAAATAAGAGTTTAATTAAATAAATTTATATATGACATGTAATGATTTGTGGTATATAAAGTGGTATAGAGAAAGTGGGACAGAAGATTTTAATTCATATGTGTGTGTGTGTGTGTGTGTGTTTGTTGTATATGAATTGAATACAATTAGTTACCCATGTAATACTACTTCATATCATCTCCAGTGGCAGAGCTAGGAATTTGTATTTTAGGAGGGGGGGGGGGGGGGCGAACATAAAATAAGATTAATAATTTTTTCCTAACCATGCTATATGTATATATCTATACCACGTACAATAGTTGAATGAGATGATTAAAGATTGCTAAAACACTTATAAGAAGAAGAAAAAAATTGTCAAGAGTTTTGTAACTTAACTTGCATTTCACAGTGTTTCTAACAGATACATCTATAAGTTCAAATCTTCCAATTTTTGTTATAATTATCCAATTTGTCAAAACAACAAACAATTATTGAATAAGTTCAAAACCATAAAATAATAACCATTACCTATTCACCCAAAAAAAAAAAAACACTCACTTACACATATAATCGTTTATTATATTTATATATTATTAATTTAATAACAAATGACAAGTTGTAGAAAAGTCATACATGAAAGTATTGAGACTTTAAAAGGTATTACACTATTGCAAATAGGCCTGTCCAGACCCATCCGAGACCCAACCCACCTGGAGGACCCGACCGGCGACCGATTAGAAACCGGCCAACCCGACTAATCCGGCAATCGGCAACAAGTCTCGGCCTCCAAAACCCGAAAATGGCGGGTTGGCTAGCGGGTTTTCTCTCCAAAACCCGAAGAAACCCGACCGAACCAAGATCTCAACATTTCTCGACAAAGTTATTTACATCCAGCGAGATCTCAGCTAGATCCATGGAATCTTCATTGGATTTGGCGAGATCTCACTAGATCTAGCGAGATCTCGCCGAATCTGATGAGATTTCGACTAATTCGATGAAAATCCGGCGAAAATATCACCAAAATTTTGCCAATTTTGCCATTAAATCACCGGATTTTGGCCGATTTTCAGATCTCCAACTCCGACCGAACCAACTGCCGTCCGTTGAACGTTCGATCCACCCAATCCGATCAACCATGCAAGTCGACGATGGGTTGAATTTCTGGCCATCCGATTTGGTTGGGTCAGTTCCAGGTTGGGCGCAAACTCGACCCAAACCGACCCGTGGACAGGCCTAATTGCAAATAATGCTTTTGCTTTTGAAGACAAACCGAACATGTATAGGACATGGGCCAAATTGTAATCTTAAATTTGTCAAAAAATTCTTCTCTAGACTTCAAGTCTTTAAGTTTAAACGATTGGCATAATAGCTAGGATTTGAGATAGTGGGACAAAGTGCTAAAGATGATAAAAATAAAATAAAACAACAAACCAGATCAAGAAATCACAGACAGAGAGAGAGAGAGAGAGAGAGAAGAGTCAAAGAGGTACCTGTGGTGGGTGACGCTGGGGTTTACCTATCTAGTATATGTTCAGATGCAGATCTGCTAGAGGTGTTCGACTATATGGCTATTGATTTTTCTAGAATGAAGAAGAGATCTTCCTGTCGTCAAATTCAAAAGTGCAAAGCTTAAAGGTTATTCAATGAAAATAGAGCAAAAATTAGAATCTAATTTTTTAATTTTTAAGTAGGTATAAAATTTTCACAATAGATCTCAGTGGTAAATTATTATTGATTCTCATTTTGATCTATTATTAACATTATTTTTTTTACCAACTTAATATTTAGGTTTTATTGTGAAATTGTTATAAAAACATAAATTATTAGGGCTAATTATCATATTAATATATACTAATTAATTTGTGTACTCCTATCAGAAAAACAAAACACAAAAGGCCTTGTGATGGATCAAGACAAAGTCCCTCACGTTGTTATCTTGCCCCTCCCACTTTCAAGCCACGTTAAACCCATGCTCACCTTAGCCAAGCTTCTCTGCGATGCCAGCTTTCTAATAACCTTTGTTAACTCTGATTACAACCATGATCGTCTTGAGCGTGTCATGGACATCTCGGCCTTCTATAATCGCAATCCGATGTTAGAAATACTGAGTGATTGTATTGTATTTCTCAAAAAATAGAATATACATGAGTGCCTTTATATAGGAGGCAGAGTGTGCAGTACAAGTAAGTGTGCTATACAAGTAAACAAGGTGGGCCTAAAGCCCACATACCCTAATACACGTTAACAGTCCCCCTCAAACTCAAGGTGGATGTAAGACCAACTTGAGGTTGTCAACCAAAGTAAGAAGGCGTCCCTTAGGATGTGACTTGGTGAAGATATCTGCAAGTTGATCTTTAGAGGAGACTAAGATCAGCTTAAGAGCACCATGGACAAGATGATAACGAATAAAATGCCAATCGATCTTAATGTGTTTAGTCCATTCATGGAAGACATCATTGTGAGCAATACGAATGACACTTTGGTTGTCACAATAAAGAGGAGTAGCAGAGGATGTGGACACACCTAAGTCTTTGAGAAGCCATCGTAGTCAGAGGAGCTCAGATGTGGTATCAGCAAGGGCACGATATTCTGCTTCAGTATTGGAGCAGGCCACATGAGTTTGTTTCTTGCTTTGCAAAGAAATCAGAGAAGAACCAAGAAGAAAGCAATAACCGGTGGTGGACCTGCGATTAGTGGGATCTCCTGCCCAATCAGCATCAGAAAACGCTCGGAGAATAAGAGGAGACTGAGCATAGTAGAAAAGACCATGGAAGAGAGTGCCCTTTAGGTATTGAAGAATGCATAGAACAGCAACATAGCGAGTCAATTGTGGAGCAGACAGATACTGGCTCACCTGGTGAATAGCATAGGAAATGTCTGGATGAGTGACAGTGAGATAAACTAGGTTGCCAACCAAGCGTCTGTAAAGAGAGGGATTAGACAATGGTTTCCCCCCTGAGGGAGTTAGATGTGTATTAAACTTAACTGGAGTGTCAAAAGTCTTGCTATCAGTGAGTCCAGCTCGAGACAAGAGTTTAGAGGCATACTTGGCTTGAGTAATATAAAGTCCATTTGTAGATTAAGTGATTTCAAGGCCCAAAAAGTAGCTGAGATGTCCAAGATCTTTCATTTCAAACTGCTGACTGAGAAAACGTTGAGTTCTTGAATGCCACTGAGGTCATCACCAGTTATGATCATATCATCCACATACAGGAGAAGTAAAATAATGCCTTCGTCAGTGCGACGAAGAAATAAGGAAGAATCATAATGACCGGCCATATAACCTAAGCGAGGGATGGTAGAGCTGAATTTGGCAAACTAAGCTCGTGGAGCTTGTTTAAGGCCATAAAGTGCACGTCGAAGGTGACAAACCTTGTTTGATTCAACAAAGAGACCAGGAGGAGGTTGCATATAAACTTCTTCACTTAAATCCCTATTAAGAATGCATTTTTGACATCCATCTGAAAAATGTCCTATTTACTGGCAGAAGTAATAACTAAGAGGGCACGAACAGATGAGATACAAGCAACCAGAGCAAATGTCTCTTCATAATCAATCTCATATTCCTATGTAAAACCTTTTGCAACAAGACGAGCTCTGTAGCGCTCAATGGACCCATCAGAGTGAGTCTTAATCTTGTAGATCCACTTACAACTAACCACAGATTTCCTAGGGGGAGCGTCACCAAATCCCAAGTATGATTTAGATAATGCTTCAAGTTCCTCTTTCATTGCAACCTGCCATAAAGGGTCAGTGGAAGCCTCACAATAAGTGTGAGGCTCGTGCAATGTAGCAAGGGTAGTGTAACAATGATAGTCAAGTAAATGTGTAGGAATGGATCTTACCCAAGTTGAGTGACGAGGTGGAATGTCTTGTGCTAGATCTTCAGGCAGAGTAGGAGTAGGGGACCCAAGCTCAAGGTTGGGTAGCTCATCTTCAACCTGTGCATCTACCACTTGTTTATTAAAGGGTGAACTAAGGAAGGGATCAAAGGTATCTAGTGGTTGGATAGAGAAGTCTATAGGAGAATCAGGAGCAACTACAGGAGGATCAAGAGCAGCTACAGAAGGAATATGTGCCTCATCTACAAAAAGATCTAAGACGGAGGAGGAAGATAAGGAGGCACGGAAGTGAGAGAGCTCGACAAAGGAGCAATGTTCCCAAAAGACAACATTGTGGGAGATACGAAGAAGATGAGAGACAGGATCATAACACCGATACCCCTTTTGAGTTTCGACATAGCCAAGAAAACAAAAAAGCCTGGATTGAAGCTCAAGTTTGTTATGCTCATGTGGCTAAAGAAGAACGAAATAGGCAGAATCGAAGGAGTGAAGGTGATGATAATCTGGAGGTGACCAAAAAAGGCGCTCATATGGAGTTTGATTTTTGATGACAGGACTAGGAATGAAATTAATAGCATGAACAGCATGAAGTGCAGCTTCGTCCCAAAAAGGAGCAGGAACTTTGGTAGAAAGAAGAAGAGCACGAATAGTGTCAAGAATATGACGAAGTTCTCGTTCGGCTCTACCATTTTGCTGAGAGGTACCTGGACAAGTTAGTTGATGAACAGTGCCATAGGAATGCAAAACAGCTTGGAAAGCATATTGAGTGTACTCAAGAGCATTATCAGATCAAAAAATTTGGATACATTTGGAAAATTGAGTTTCAACCATTTTTGCAAAATTAGAATATACTTGCAATAATTCAGAATGATATTTCATATGAAAAATTCAGCTATAGCAGGAATAATCATTAACAAAGACAACAAAATATCGAGATCCACCAATACTAGAGACCGAGGAATGCCCCTAGACATCAGAATGAATTAGGTCAAAGATATCAGTGGACACTGATTCACTAGTATTGAAAGGCAAAGCTGGTTGTTTTCCTAACTAACATGAAACGCAATCAAAATTTTCTGTGGACACTGAACCTAACAAACCTCTAGAAGCCAAGTGTTGTACCCGAGAGGAAGATGCATGACCAAGTCGGGCATGCCAAAGTGCAAGGGAAGGAATAGAAGAAACTACAGCAACTGCAGCAACAAAAACAGGAGCAACAAGTGGAAGACAAAAGTTGTCCACGGGAAACATATGCCTAACTCTGGGACTGGTCCCAAGCTCCTATCTTGTCCTTAGATCCTGCACAATACACCCAGAATAATCAAATATAATGCAATAACCTAACTCAGCTAATTGTCCTACAGAAAATAAATTATAAGAAAGGTCAGGAACATTAAAGACCCCAGGAACCGAGAAGTTGAAGGTCGAAACGGAACCTATATTATGACCAGACATTGTGGAAACATTTGCTGTGTGAATATTAAGAGGGTGTGGTGCAGGTTTAAGGTTAGAAAATAAAGACGAGTAAGGTGTCATGTGATTGCAACAAGCAAAATCCATAAGCTAAAAGGTAGGAGACATACCAGATAAAACTGAGAGAGAAGAGGAATAAGATGCATTACCAACCATACGAATGATATTAGCGATGATGTTTATAAGGTCATCTTTGGAAATGGTGACTTCTAGTACAAGTAGACTAAACCCTAGACTAATAAACTTCTAGTACAAGTAGGAGACTTGGCTTGCACATAAAGTAGAATTAGGCTTGGGCCTATGCTAATGGGCTAATATATTTCTAACACCCCCTCTCAAACTCAAGATGGAAGTTTGATGAAATATTGAGATTTGATAAGGTTGAGAAGATCTCTTGAATGAAGTTTGGTTTTGTGACTGTAGTTTAAGGAAGGCAATGGTCTTGCAGTGTTGATGTGACTTCTGACGGAGGCATGACTATACCGGAGAGTTTTAACGACAGCAGTAGGAAGCCAAAAAAGATGAACGTAGCGAAAAAACACCGAGCAAGACAAAGATTGCTCTTAAATATACCGCAAAGATAGAAAATCATGGCCACAAGAAAGTGGCTCTGATACCATGTTAGAAATACTGAATGATTGTATTGTATTTCTCAAAAAATAGAATATACATGAGTGCCTTTATATAGGAGGCGAAGTGTGCAATACAAGGTGTGCTATACAAGTAAACAAGATGGGCCTAAAGCCCACATACCCTAATCCACGTTAACATCCGGGATTTCGATTTGTGTCCATCTCTGATGGTCTTCCACTTGATCAACCATGTCTTGGCCCTATTATACTTCAATTGTTCTTTAATACTAGGATAGTGAGCAAGCCATTTTTCCGAGAATTGTTGATATCACTACGACAATCGACAGAAAGGTCTCCACCAACGTGTATTATAGCCGATGGACTCATGTGTTTCGCTATTGATGTTGTTGAGGAGCTTGGGGTTCCAATCATTACTTTTACAACTCATGGCTCCCATGGCGCATGTGGACTATTATGCATACTTCAAATCTCATTGAAGAGGGGGAAGTTCCTTTCCAAGGTAAGTGGACTTATGGTTTTCTTACTCTATTTGCAACATATACAACGACAGAACTGTTGTTAAATCAAGTGGGACTTTGCCCGCAACCTTGCTCATTGTTTGTGGGACGGGGCTTTAAACATCTTTTCTCTCTACTCGGATATCCTCCCCGTGTTCAAAAGATGATTCTAGGTCATCTCCCATTTTTTGCCTTCTTTATATATTCTATTCTTATTTAAAAATAAATAAATAAGTGGGACCATCATCTACTAAAAATTTGAAATATTTTAAATATTATACATAAAATTTGAAATTTTGGATAAAATAAATACTTGGTCCAAAAATGAAAAATTGGGCCAAAGAACCTAAAAATAATATTGAGGGTCTGTTTGGATACCGTTTATTTTGTTGAAAACTTATTGCTGAAAACACTGTAGCAAAATAATTTTTAATGATGAATAGTGTTGTGGGTCGTGAACAGTGCCGCTTATCTGCGTTTTTGCTAAGTTTTTGGCTGGGTCATGAATAGTGCCATGGGACCCAGCCAAAAACACAAACGCACAATAATTCTCTCCCAAACGCATGCTAAATTGGTCACCTAACTTTTCCTTGTGTTTTTCCTCAAAAAAAAAAATTTCTTGTTTTCTTCACAAAACAAAAATCCCATAAGTGTCACAAGTATCATTTTGTCTGATTTTAAAAAATGATTGTGTTTGTCTTCTTCTTTTTTTCCATTTTGTTTTTTGTTTTAAAGTGTTTTAAGCCAAAGATTAAAAAGAAAAGAGATGCAAGGGAAGAGGCACATGTTTAAGGTTTTTGTGTTTTACCTTTACCGACTTAAGTTTGCAATGCTAACGTTTTTTTTTTTTTTTTTTTTTTTTAATATATAATGATTATGATGTGGAAAATTGTGGAGGCTCCAAAACTTATGTGTCACAACATGAAGAAGTTAACAAAAAATCAAAGACTTCGGTTTTATACTATATATATGTTAAGGACATATTTTATGTAGTTGGCTAATCCTTTGACAAAACGCACTTTACTTGTAATTGGGTAGATCTAAGATGCGTTTAATACTTTAAGGAACATGTTGTTCAAGTCTAGTATTAAAGCCATGAAGATTGGACCAAGAAACAAGTGAAGAAAATGTGTTCATTAAAGCTGGACAGATAGCTCGACACCTGCAGACAGATAGCCCGACAGCTACTCGACACCTCTCGACAGCTGGCTATCTATCGAGCTTCTTAAGGTGTTTCTTATCGCAATCTCGACACCTTCTCAACAGCTAATGGATCGATCGAGAAAGTTTCTGTCTCCTCGACACCTTCTCGACACCTCCTCGACACCTAGCTATCTATCGAGGTTTAAAACTTGACACCTCCTCGACACCTGCTATCTATCGAGGTTACGGGAATCAGAATTTTCAGATCTGATTTTTGGGCCAGGCTTTTGCATTTGTCTAGGGTTTCTTTTCTCACAACCCTAGACCTATATAAGGCTTATTTTAGAGGCCGTCACATAAGAGAATACAAGGAGAACATATGCAAAAGGTGATCGATGCCTTATTCTCTCTGAAAGAAGTTACTGCGTCTTTGCACCTTAGGGTTTTGTAACCAAGTGCTTCTTGATCTTCATTGTTGATGAAGTGAAGAACTTTACAGCCAACATTCTTCTTCCTTAAGTTGGTGAGTGAGTTACGTATTGGGATCCGTGCAACAAAAAGGGTAGCGTTCATATACGGGGATTGTTTCTGCTTTGAGTTCATCTACGAGGATTGTAGAGTCTAGGGACAAAGGTTTTGTACTCGATCTGAAACTTCTCTTTACCATAGTGGATTGCTTTTCGGGAAGGTTTCCCCCCAGGTTTTTTACTGTGAAACTGGTTGGTTTCATTGGTTTTCTTGGGTCATCATATCTTGTCTTATTTATTTTTTATGCTGCATGATTTTGACATGATATTGATGTTTGTTTGTTTTAACAAGTTTGATTCATAATAAATCTAATTAACAACTTGGGTTTAAAACTTGTTAATTCTATCAACAGAGATCTAAATTTCCCAACAATATAGATTAAAAAGTAAATTATTGCAGAATTTAATGCAAAATCAATCACAGATTCAAGAAAAAAAAATAAAACAAAAAAAGGGAAAAAAAGAAGAAGAAAAAGAAATAAGGAGTTACATTTTTACATGGGATTTACTAACATGTGACCTTAGGGCATATATTCGTAAGGGATACTCAAGTAAACACTTCACAAGACAGTACTCCGACTGAGACTTGAGAGCCACCAAACCAACCCAAAACAATTGAAACATAATTCCTAAAAATTTAAAGCATGTCCTAATTCATTAGTTTCGCTGATGAGTTCACAATTATTATTGAATTTATATCAATAAGCAAGAATGATATAATTAGGTGAAAGTACACACATAAATTATATTTATGTGATTATAAAAAAATAAAAATAAAAGATCCTACCTTAAAAATTGAAAATTATTCCCCTTAATGTTTAATAATCTTAGTTTTCAAAGGTACGTAACATGTACATATCATCACAAACGTGAGTCATTAACAAAACTCCGTTGACAAAATGGTCAATTTAATACATACTTTAAAACACAAAGGAGAATCTAATCTATTACCTTTTTTTAATTTTAATGTAAACGAAAATGTTAATAAACAGTAAAGCATCACTGGAAATAATTTTTTTTTTCACATTATCGAATGAAAAAACTCTTGAATTAGAAAATAGAAATCAAATAGAAAAAGTATTCATAGACCAAGTGGATCCTGAAGCGTCTCTCTCAAACCAAGAAAAAGATATTGAAGAAGATTCTAAGGGATTAGACATAAATAAATAAATAAATAAAATGTAGAAACAAAAAGCAATACGAGACTAACACGGAAGCAGAACTTGAGTTATTCCTAAAAAGATCTAAAAACATTCACTATGATCAATTTGAAGAAAAATTATTGTGTTAATGTGTGAGAAAATTAGCCCCTCGTTTCTCTCAAACCAAGAAAAAGATGTTGAAGAAGATTCTAGGGGATTAGACATAAAAAAAAAACGTAGAAACAAAAAACAATACAAGACTAACACGGAAGCAGAACTTGAGTTATTCCTAAAAAGATCTAAAAACATTCATTATGATCAATTTGAGGAAAATTTCTTGTGTTAATGTGTGAGAAAATCAGCCCCTTGTCTCTCTCAAACCAAGAAAAAGATGTTAAAGAAGATTCTAGGGGATTCTAGGGGGATTAGACATAAAAAAATGTAGAAACAAAAAGCAATACAAGAATAACACGGAAGCAGAACTTGAGTTATTCCTAAAAAGATCTAAAAACATTCATTATGATCAATTTGAAGAAAAATTATTGTGTTAATGTGTGAGAAAATCAGCCCCTCATCTCTCTCAAACCAAGAAAAAGATGTTGAAGAAGATTCTAGGTGATTAGACATAAAAATAAAAAATAAAAAGTAGAAACAAAAAGCAATACAAGACTAACACGGAAGCAGAACTTGAGTTATTCCTAAAAAGATCAAAAACATTCTCTATGATCAATTTGAAGAAAATTTCTTGCGTTAATGTGTGAGAAAATCAGCCCCTCATTCCTCCCAAGGAGAAAAGCTAATGAAATTTCCCTTTCACACAATAGTAAGAGCACTTTCTTTTAATGTCTTTTCCAATGACAAAAGCCAAAGTTTGTCAACAAAAGGCATCATGGTCCATAGAAAGAAATGGTCCCAACAGGTTTCCACAAATTTATCTATCTTAAACACCATTGGAGCAATGTGATTGATTGCAACCTTAAGGAATGTAATCCATTGATTTTATTTACAGAGCACAGTACAAAGTTTTTAATTTGACAACTCAGAAAAGCCACACTTAATTGGGCCAAACAGAACTTGACAAATAAGGAAAGTACCAAGCAATTTAGTTTTAAAGTCCCCGTAGAGTTCCATAACAAATCAATTAAGCAAAAGAAAATGAAAGTTTTTTTTTGAGTGGCTGAAGTGTGAAGTATAGAGCATATACCACCCAATATATATGATGCCTTTATTGCTTTTTTCATTTGAAGCTACAGTCTTAATTATTTTCTGGTTGATATATATTCAACGTGTCTCTTAAACTTTTTATTTCAACTGCTTGAAAGTTCAAGAAAAGAATGCTATTTCTTTGAATGGAGAAAGAATGATGGGTTGAATTTGTTGACCTATTAAATGGAAGCTATGATTATAGCACTACAAAAAACTTGTCCTACACCAGCATTTTTTTGCAATGCTTTTCAAAACCGCCATAATAGGTCACCTTATAGCAGCGCTTTCAAAAACCGCTAGTATAGGTTGCCCTATTACAGCGGTTCAACAGTGGCACTTTTTAAACTGCTGGTATAGGTAAACCTATTACAGCGTTTTCAAACCGCCGCTATAGGGTAGAAATATCAATTTTTTTTAATTATTTTATTTTTTGTAAAGAGCCTATTCCGGCGGTTTTAAAATCGCTGCTTTCGGGTTTTTCATATGTAAAGGTCAACTGGTTAAGGAAAGCTCAGGTTATAAAATCGCTTAGCCGTTAATGAATTAATTAAGTAGTAGTAAGGTGTCAGTACGGAGTTGCGTCAGCTGTAGATATAGACTAGGCTAAGGGACGAACTTCATCTCTTCTATTCTCTTTACTTACACCTTAAACTTCCGCTGAGTCTAACAAGGCTCAAGTGCGGAGCCTTCCACTGTGGGCTGAGACTACGCAAAAGTCACTAAGTAGTGCTTGCTATTCTGTCCTCCGAGAAATTCAACCAAGAGGTTCTTTCTTTCTCTCATGTAATTTCGCCCGCCCGTTCCACTTCCATGCCAGAGGAAATGGGATTCAAACCCATGATACAATCTTCTTGTATGTCGATTTAGCAAATCAATGCCTTAAGCCACTCAGCCATACCTCCAAGTTGTTGATTGGAATTTTATGTGCCGGGTTTGGTTGGTTGCCCGAAGGGTTATTTGATCCACCATGTTGAGAAGGCAACATTCATGGCAATCATCACTAGTTTCTCCCAAGGGCATGGTATGGCTTTGTTCTTGGTGTTGTTTAATAAATGTCGAGTGCCGCTTTTCCCCGTCCAAGAATCTCCATCAGCTCTAAGTGGGCGAGCTAGAATCCTTATGTTAGGTTGGTTGTTCAAAAGACTTTCTCTTTACCCTTTGCATCTTCATCTTTTTGAAAGCCCAGACCCATTCTTCTAGATCTTCATTAGTCCTATTTTAGGTGCAAAGCCTCTTCAATAAAGGCCTTTTTCTCTCTTTCTTTTATTTATTTAATTTCTCCCCTATTTTTCATTTTGTTGATATCCGCTTCATGTTATGCTTTACACTGATGAGGCAAACAGTGATCAACCAACTTAATGCCTATTCCAACATTTTTCAAACCGCCAAGATAGGTTGTTTACAATAATATATATATATTTTTTTAAATCTTAAAGCACCTATTACAACACTTTTAAACCGCCGGTATAGGTTGCCAATATTGAAGACCTATTCTTGCACTTTTAAAAGTGCTGTAACAGGGTATTACTCCTTTGTTGATATTGAAGACCTATCCCAGTGCTTTAAAAAGCGTTGTAATAGGGTTTACTCATTCCCTTATGTGATTTACCTATGCCAGCGCTTCTTAAAGCACTGTAATAGGGTTTACTCCTTCCCTTATGTAATTTACCTATCCCAACGCTTTTAAAAGCGTTGGGATAGGATTTACTTTTTCCCTTATGTAAGTGACCTATCATAGCGCTTTTAAAAGCGCTGAAATAGGGTTTACTCCTTCCCTTATGTGAGTGGCCTATTCCAACGCTTTTAAAAGCGCTGTAATAGGGTTTACTCATTTTCTTTTTCGTGTAGCCTATTTCATTTTTTTGTCTTTTTTTTTTTAAGAGGCTATTCCTAAAATTTACCAAAATACCCCCCTAAATGTAAAAAATGACCGAAGACCTCCGAACCTAGAAAATGACCAAAATCTCACCCGAAATCTAGAAAATGACTGAAATACCTCGATGATTAAATAGACCAAAATACCCCCCCCCCCCCCAATGCCTAAAAAGACCAAAATACCCCCATAAAGGCAATGAGGGCCACATTTTTCCACTTTAATTTTGCTCCTCAAGTGGATCTTGAAGGAATCCTAGGAATGGTGCCCTCACATCTCATAAGAACTCTTGAATGGAAATTGAAAAGGGATGTAACTACAGTTCTAAAGACACATATCTTTTTTATTATGGTATAAATCAACCCTATGGGGTACCATTTTGCCTAGACAAAGTCCCACCATGACAAAAAATCAAAGCGGTGATTGCTGAGAAGAATTATCTTTTTACTGTTTCAGTTTGTGTACATGCACAAAGCATGTTGGGTTTTCAAAAGATTGAGACAAGGAATTATGGTGATGTCAAGGCACTACTAGCTACTACTCTTTAAGCTAGTAGATTATCAATGATACATATTATTTTGGCATGGAAATGGAAATTGCGTTTAAGCGTGTTGGATTTTTCAAAAATTGAGACAAAGAGTAATGGTGATGTCAAAGCAGTACACTACTATTAGAGCTAGCAGGTTATCAATGATTCATATTATTTTAGCATGGAAATGGAAATTGCATTCAACAATTTGTGAAAGAAGACACATATCGTCATTACAAGTTACTTTGATGTTGGTTTCTTACACCCAATGCACTAAAAAGTTGACTAACTTTTTGAAAGGTGAATAAATTGGCATGAAAACATGTTAAGGGTCCCTTACTGTCTCCTCTAATGGTCTCACTCTCAGCATGCCTATATCTTTCAAAATCAAGTTGAAATGAGGTAGTTGAAACTTGAAAGTCAGAAAATACTATCACATAATATCTGCTCAAGGTAAAACCAAATCATGAGGCCTATAATTTTATATGTGGAGCATGAACCAAAGCCATCTAAAGTAACGATAACCTATTACTAGAGAAAGCCTTGTGATAAACCTACCAAACTAGCATACCCCAATAAAAGTCAGCTTGAAATCAAATATATTTGGGTTGGGCCACAATAAGCTGTATGTAATTTTGTTGATAGAGTGAGATTGTTCTACAACATATAGAAACTGAGACACTATTTTAATTTTTGCACCACCAGAGCCCAGACTATAGCAACCTAATACAGAAATATAAATTACCAAAAATAATAATAATAATACAGTAGTCACAAAAATATTTGGATTGAGATTGTCCTCTTATCTATTTAGGGCTTTTATTTTTATCTAAATTACAAATTGCATTCTCTAAATTGGCCTATTTTTTTTTTTTTCATATAGTTTTGATTTTTTTTTCATTTTTGTTCCTCAACTTCTATTTCACGTGGTCAAAAAATTCTACTAAGTGTGTCGTTTTAAACGGCCCATTTTTTTTCCCCTCAACTTCTAAATCTTAAAAATATAGAGAAATTATTTTTTGTTTAAATAATTGTTATAAAAAAAAAACCTTATTAAAATAAAATCAACTGCCAACCACATCATTTTTTGGAATTAACAACACAATTTGAATGAAGGGTAGACAGAAGGAAAACATTGAAAACTGTAAGATTTGGAAAACCTAGAGAGGAAAAGCTTGAAAAGCTAGAGAGGGAAGTTTCTAGAATAATTCTGTATTTCACTCAATGAATGAAACTGTACAAGAGCTTATAACTTTAAAGCAACAGAAGAAAAACTAACTCCCAAACTATCAGGAAGTTAGTTACTACACATGTGCAAAATAAGTGTGAACTCTACAAGGATAAATTAACTATCTATAAACTACATGTAGTATAACAACTAATTAACTAGTCCTGTAGTTTAGCACATCTTGCTTGTCGTTTAACCAAATCAGTTCTGCACTTGCTTCTTTTCCTTCTTCTGGTCTCTAACATCTTTGCACTTAGTATCTTACACTCCCCCTCAAGATGAGCACTAGTACAATAAATATTGATAATGCTCATCTTGACAAGCAAAGAAGCTAGTTGTTGAGCACTAAGTGCTTTTTGTAAGCAAGTCTTCCAATTGAGTATGTGTAGGAGTATAAAACAATTTAATCACTCTGTCTTGCACCTTGTCCCTAACCAAGTGACAATCTATTTCGATATGTTTAGTTCTTTCATGAAACATAGGATTGTCTCCTATATACATTGCTACTTGATTATCACAGAAAAGCAGTGCTTGTTGTGGATGGTAAACTTCAAAATCTTTCAACAATGCCAGCGGCCAAGTTATCTCACATATAGTCACAGCCATAACTCTGTATTCTGCCTCTGCGAAAGATCTGGAGACCATGGATTGCTTTTTAGACTTCCATGAAATTAAAGATTCTCCTAGAAAAACACAATAGACAGTTGTTGATCTTTTAGTATCAACATATGTTGCCCAGTCTGCATCTGTATAAACCTTCAAATGAAAATCTTATTTGGAAGATAAAATAACTCCTTGACCAGGACAACCCCTTTATGTATTGCAAAACCTTATATGCTGCATCCAAATGAGGTTTCTTAGGCTTAGACATAAATTGGCTAACCTTATGCACTAAGTATGCTATGTCAGGTCTAGTAATGGTAGGTACAATAACCTACCAACTAATCTTCTATAAACTCCTAGATCAAATAGTAGCTCACCATGAAACATGCTTAGCTTTAGATTTTGTTCCATTGGAACTCTACAAGGCTTACAAACTGTCATCCCTGCATCCTTTATTATCTCAAGTGCATATTTCCTCTGGCATAAAGTGATTCCCTTTTCTAGTATGGCTACTTTAAGAACAAGGAAGTATTTTAAATTTACAAGATCTTTGAGCTTAAATTGCTAATTCAAAAACACTTTAAGTTCTTCAACGGCTTTAACATCATTGCTTGCAATGAGAATGTCATCAACATAGACTAATAAAGACATGAATAAATTCTGAGACTTCTTGAAGAATAAAAAATAGTCTGATTTAGATTGTCTAAAGCCATACTTCAAAATAGTGGTTGAAAATTTTGAGTACCACTGCTTGAAAGCCTATTTGAGTCCATATAAGGACTTGTTGAGCTTGCAAACCCATTCCCCCTTGTAGTGAAAATCCTGAGGAAGCTTCATATATACATCTTCATGAAGATCACCATGGAGGAAGGCATTGTTGACATCAAGTTGAGTCAAATGCCAACCTCTCACAGTAGAAATCGCAAGCAAAGTTTTGACTGTGGTCATTTTTGCAACTGGTGAAAAAGTTGTTAGATAAATGTTATGGAGTGAATAAGAAATTGACTCCTACTGTGTCCGCTTAAACATAATTTAAAATGGTGAGAATCCTTGAGTCCCACGTAGGAAATGATAGAGAATATGAGTTTTGGGTTGGATATTAAATTGGGCTTTAGGCATGTGTGGACTGGGTCCACTTATCCAATTAATAATAATATTTTTTTTTTTTTTTAGTCAGTAAGTCTGTATATAGCAATTATTTCTAAAATAGTGTTTCTGTTCAGTAATGTATATTTCATAGTCCCACATTCATGAAAAACAATTTTTTTTTGGAGAAAAACTCTTTCAAAGAGAAAATATTTTGTGCATTCATTTAAGTCAAAGAGAGAGAAAGAGACATAGAGTAGTTCGCAGAGCACGGACCTTGTGTGCTTCTTGTTCGTGCTGTAGATCAATTTATCCTAAGAGGCAGATGACCGTGAGTCTCAAAGCACCACAAACGAAATCTGTTTTAAGGAGATTGTGTCAAATACAAGACTTGATTTGAATCGTTCATCCTTCACGCATTTGGTCTTTGAGTTTGTAATTATTTGCAGATTTCTTCTTATATATACAGTATCTATTTATTGCTTTTGCCTATCACATCAATTTGTGTTATTGCTTATATTTAAATATGTATGTTGTTTTCTTTTTACTTTATCACAAAAGTAAATTGTTGAAATATATCCAATAATCTTAAAGCAGATTTTATATATTTTAATTTATTTTTGTGATTTACGGTGAAAGGAATTTTGTGTTTGTTGAAAAACACTAAATCAGCAATTGTTTATACTCCTACGCAAAACTTGAAAAAACTAGGAGTTTATCGTGAATATCTATTTACTTGTTTATTTTATAAAGTTAAGGGATAATTACAGTAAACTCACCTGAGGTTTAGGCCGTTTGTACTTTGCCTACCCGTAGTTCAAAACTTATCACTTTGCCCACCTGAACTTTAATCTATTACTCTCCCGTTGCCCACCTCACCCTCAGACGTTAGACAAACACGTTTTTATTCCAAATTAGAACATAACACGGATCAAACAACACAAACTCACTCTCTTTCCCTCGCGAGCCCTAGGAACGCGAAAATCCATTTCTGCATCTAATATTGACATTGTGTTGCAAGTGTAAACCCAAACGAGCAACGGGTTGTTCAAAGGACTAAAATCCTGGTAAGAAATCAGTCACTGTTTGGGTTTTTACTTTGGGCTCGTGGTTGTTTATTGTGTTTTTAGTAATCAATCAATGGTCAATGTTGCATGTAATGGAATGAGAATATTGATTGTGTTTGTTGATGCTTATGAAAAATGTGACCACCTGTTCTTTGGATTTGTGTTTGTTTGTGGGCATTTTGTCTGTCGTGGTCATTATGTCTCACAGTGGACCCAAGTTTCTATTAGCTTTAAATTTTAGTGTTTGCATGTGCTATTTAGTAAAACAGAATAAAAAACAAAGCAGAAAATGTGCTCCCTCTGTGTGTGTTATGTGCTCCCTCTGTGTGTGTTATATGGTCCCTCTGTGTGTGTTGCATCCCAAAAGCAAAACAGAACACTTTGGTGTTTCTATTACTCTTTTGTTGTTTACAATTCTTTAATTGTTAATTGTATACGTGTCAAATGGTAATTTGTTATTGCAGATGGATGAGGAAGTGAAATTGGAGGTACATTACAGGGGTGCTTTTCTATGGAACCCTAGTTTAGAATACTTTGGTGGGAAAGTTGAAATAGTGTATAAGGATCCTGATTTGCTTAGTTATTTTGAACTAAAAGGTATATGTGAGGAATTGGGGATTGATGAACCGTGTAGGGTTCATTATTTAGGTCCTAGGGGCAACTTGGAGCAAGACTTGAGGCTCATACAAGATGATCAAGATGTGGTACCCCTGTGCAAGCCTAATGAAGGAGGGCCAAGAGACACCATCATACTGTATGTGGAGAGTGGTAATGCTCCACTTGCAGTTGAAGTTCCTGATTGGTGCAGGGGCTGGTGCAGAAGCTGCTATAAGGGGTGATGATCTGGAGGAGGAGTTTGATTGGTTGAATGAAGGTCTGGAAGGAGAAGATTTTGCTGATGACATTTTTGGTGAGTCTTCTCCACCTCATCCAAACATTGATACACCTCATCATCCAAACACTGATACGCCTCATCCAAACACTAATACGCCTCAACCAAACACAGATGCACCTGGCCCAAGCAATGTTCCTCCTCCAAACATAGATTTAGATGAAGAGTGGGTTGAACCAGTTTTAGAGGATGATATTGCAAGTGTGGATAGTTCTGATGATGAGCAGGGTGGCAATTTGGAGTTCAATGAGAGGATTGATATGGAAAATGTTAGGTTGGCAAAAGGGATAAGGTTCCCAAACTCCCAGGTATTTAGGAAGGCTTTAAGAGAGTATGTGATTCAGCATCACATTGATGTCAAGTGGAAGTTGAATGAGAAGAAGAAGATTTCTGTACATTGTAAGAACAGTTGTGGATGGAGGTGTTATGCCTCAATGGTGACTGGAGAATGCACATTTGAGATCAAGACATTTTATCCTGAGTGTACCTGCCCCCTAACATTTAAAAATGGACAAGTTACATCAGCCTATGTGGCAAAGAGGTATTTGGGGGATTTTGGTAAGAATCCTAATTGGGAGATCTCAGGTGTCAAGCACCATGTGATGTAGAAGGTTTCAGTTGATTTAAGTCTTAATCAAGTGTATAGAGCAAGGACGGCAGCTAGGGGGCTGATTATTGGGAATGAAGAGGCTCAGTATGGCCTACTTAGAGATTATGCAGAAATGATATTAAGGACAGATGTAGGAAGTAGGGTGATTCTGCAAACAGATATGAAAAATGAGAATGCAGAGCCCAATTTTAAAAGGATGTACATTAGGTACAATGCTCAGAAGGTTGGCTTTCTAGGTGGTTGTAGACCCTTTGTTGGGCTGGATGGATGCCACTTGAAGGGTAGGTTTGGTGGGCAATTATTGTCTGCCACTGCCAAGGATGGAAATGATAATATATTCCCAATGGCAATGGCTGTGGTTGAGTAAGAGACAAAGGATAGCTAGATCTGGTTTTTGGAGCAGTTTGCAGATGACATTGGCAGGCCAAAGGAGCTCAATCTGGTATTCATCAGTGACAGGCAGAAGGTATTATCATCTAGCTCATGTTCATGACTTCATTACATGCTTAGCTTTTTACATGCTTACTTGCTTACTTGCTTACTTGATTGCAAGGCCTTTTACCTGCAATGGAGACTCTGTTCCCAACTGTGGAGCACAGGTATTGTGTGAAGCACATATACAACAACTTCAAGGTTAACCACAAGGGCATGGAGTTGAAGAGTGTACTATGGAGGTGTGCTGGCACAACATCAACCAGGGAATTTGAGAGGGGGATGGACCATCTTAAGAGTTTGGATGAAGAAGCTTGGAAGTACCTGGCTGATATAGAGTCTGCCCAGTGGACCAGATCTCACTTTTCTTCAAGAGCTTTGACAGATTGTATGGTAAACAATCTGAGTGAGAGTTTTAACTCTATGATTGTGAAGGCTAGAGACAAGCCCATCTTATCAATACTGGAGTGGATCAAAGTTAGGCTTATGAGTAGGCTGTATATAAAGAAGACTGGCATAGAAAAGTATGGTGGCAAGTTGTGTCCAAGCATACAAAAAAAGTTGGAGTAGTTAAAATTAGAGTCTAAGGGTTTCTGTGCAATGCCTTTTGGGAGATTTGTGTATGAGGTTGACAATGAGAGGGAAAGGCATGTGGTGGACTTGGTAAATAGGACATGCAGTTGTAGATTATGGAACTTGACAGGAATCCTTTGCAAGCATGGAGTTGCAGCCATTTTTGTGAATTGTGAGAAACCAGAAGACTACACTCATCCATGCTACTACAAGGATGCTTATGTGGAGACATACAAGACACTCATACCTCCCATGCCTGGCCAGTCTGAGTGGATGTCAAGTGGCCAACCCAAGCCTATTGCACCTATTGTCTATAAGTCACCAGGCAGGCCACCCATGAAGAGGAAGAGAGATGCTGATGAGCCGAACCCTTATAAGGTGTCTAGAGCAAACAGGCCACTGAGGTGTGGAAGGTGTCATCAGGAAGGGCACAATGCAAGGGGATGCAAGGCTAATGTCATTGGTGAGACACCATGGGAGAGGAGGCAGAGATTGCAGAAAGGGAAATCTGTAAGTTTTTACAAATTTTTTTTATTCAAATGCAAAATGCCAATAACTGACACTGTAAAAACATGCTCATATTTGGTTGCAGGGAAGTGGAAGGCCTTCTACACACAAACAAGGATCCCAGGACCCATCTTCATCATAGACCCAATCCTTAGCTCAGCCCCCACCAACACATCAGCCTTACACTATGGCCTCATCCTCATCCTCATCCAACCAGGCAACAGGGTCACAGCCACAAGCTCCAGCTCCACAGCCACAAACTCCATGGTTAAGGCCACCAGCTCCATGGTCACAGAACCCAAGTCAGTGGTACTCTTCAAACTTCAGGTACACAGTTAGAGGAGCTCCTTGGTTCTCTTCAAGCCAGCCAGCACCACATACCCCTACAGAAACATAGGACAGTAGAGCACCATCATCACAGGTACTGTACTGTTAGGTTTGATGTTTTATTCATAAAACTGTGATACTAGTAGCTAACATGTGAATTCTTGTACTTTGTAGCCTACAAGACCACCTGCTACCAGAGGAGGAGCTGCTTTGAGAGGAAGGGGTGATACAGCTAGGGCTCAGAAATGTAGCACAAGAGGTGGAAAGGCCAGCTGTGGTGGGAGAGGCAGGGGCAGGGGCAGGGGCAGGGGCAGTAAATGAAGACTAAGTCAAGCCACTTTTGTTGCTATATATAATGTATTAGGGTTATGTAGTGTTAGGGTTTTATGTAGTTTGTAGACAATGGCAGGGCAGACAATGGCAGGGCACTTTTTTGTATAACTGTTCAAACACTTTTTGTATTTTTGTAAGTTTTGTAAACATTGGGCAGCTGCAACTGTTTTGGTTGTTGTACCAAATGCCTTATATTACTGGTGGTTGATGAAATACTATTCAATACCACCTTAAAATATGTATACAATTTCCAACTTAATGACAGGTGTTCAGAATTATTATTCTGATTATTGTAGTTTGTTATATGAGTTATTATTATATGAGTTTGTCTATGGGTGCAGGGTGTATGTGTTGAATAGCAGGTGTATGTGTGCATTTGTTGTCTTTTCTTGCAAGTTGACAGATTGTCATGCACTTTAAATTCACTCTCAACACAATTGTCTTCACACAATGCACTTTATGCACAAACCAACACAGCTCACAACATACAACAAAACACCAACACCAACAGCTCACAGCTCACAAGTAGCCAATTCACTTTAAACAAAAATACCAACAACATCTAATAGAAATAACTCTTTATCTTAAAAATGCTTATATTATTAAATGGCTTCAAGCCAACAACATCTACCACCTTACATAGTTCCCATTCTCAAAAAATTCTTTCATAGTTCTATTACAAAAGCCATTGAGGACCAGCTTATATTACAAACCATCAGGCAGACTCAATCTCATCATTCCAACATTCTCACTTGAGCCAAAACATGAAAACAACATAACCAAAATAAAAAAACACCATGACAGAATTAGTGCAATTCTGCACTTTCTCTCTTGCTCTAAAGCTCTCACTGCTATCTCCTTGGCTTGAACAGAGGAAGCTCGAAACTTTCTCTCCCTCTCAGTGGCTTTTGCTGCCCTGTCTTGAGCAATTTCTGCCATTTGGTTAGCTTCTGTTGCTGCCTAGGTAGCTTCTCTTTCCCTTTCATGTGCAAGTTGCAGCTTTTGTTGCACGAAATGGGCAGCTTCATTCCCACGCATACAAGTGGGATTATCAATCCATCTAAAGAAAGGGCACTTGGGACCAACCTGTTCATAAATTGAGTTGAACACATGACATTCCAATCTCACGTGAATCAACTAGATTAAGTAAAAAGTATACTTACCTTATATCGGCTACAATCCAGAAACCTTCTCCCAAAATTATCCACTATCAGACTTGTTCTCAACACACAAGTCTCATATGTACACATATGCCCACTTGAACCTAAGTAATTTCCACTCAAAGAAGACATCGATTACCAACTTCCTATGAATCAAAGCTACCATCAAAAACTTGAAACCCCAGCTCAGAACCATAAAGCAGAAATGTCGTACCTGGTGATGATCTATCTTCGAATATTCAATGCCTCAAGACAACCCAAAGTTAGAACCTTACCCACAAAACCACAATCAGGAAAATCAAAACCCCAGCTCAGTTACAGGGATTTTCGCGTTCCTAGGGCTCGCGAGGGAAAGAGAGTGAGTTTGTGTTGTTTGATCCGTGTTATGTTATAATTTGGAATAAAAACGTGTTTGTCTAACGTCTGAGGGTGAGGTGGGCAACGGGGGAGTAACGGATTGAAGTTCAGGTAGGAAAAGTGATAAGTTTTGAATCACGGGTAGGCAAAGTACAAACGGACCAAACCTCAAGTGGGTTTACTGTAATTATCCCTAAAATTAAATGGTGAACTTTGATCTTTTGAAAACATTGATTTACTTGTTTATTTTATAAAGTTAAATTATGAACTTTGATCTTTTGAAAACATTGATTTTCGTGTTTGACTGCATAATTTGTTTTATATACTGTTTTGTTAGTTGATCTTTCCTTCTTCTTGATTATTATATTATATTAGGACTTTTTGTCTTATTTGCTTGGCTGGGCATTATTTAGACTCTGTTGTTTAGTGTGTTCGTACGGCCAAATTGGCCATATACCATCAAATTTCGAAAATTTTTGGTGGAAGACACTGTTTCGGAAATAAACAGCAATCTACCACCTTTTTAAGTACTCGAGTTTGGTGAACTCGAGTACTATGTTTTGTAACTCCACCGTGGCATGCCTGACCTGGCATTTGGGATTTAAAAATTCCAAAACAGTACTCGAGCTCAGGAAGCTCGAGTACTGTTCAAAGTAATACTCGAGTACGTGAAACTCGAGTACTGTGTTAAGTACTCGAGTTCACCAAACTCGGGTATTAGTCTGTTTGCCAATTTCTGGAAAATGCAATCTTTACGTCCCAGTTCTGGGGTTGTGGCTGCCCTTAGCTAAATTCACTGGTAGGTCCACTTGGCTAGAAGCTCATGCTCTCCCTCTCTCTCTCTCTCTCTCTCTCTCTCTCTCTCAATAAAAAAACAAAGAAAGAATATGTTTTTTTTTGTGGTTTTGGTTAGCCATCTAACTCAAATCATTAGAAACAGAATACAATGGCCCAATGGTTTCTTTAATCAGTTTGGTTCACCTTCTTCTTTTTGCTTTTTGAAGAAATTCACAATATTATATATATATATATATATATATATAATTTTTTTTTTTCCCAATTGGTTGATTTTCTTCCCCCTACACCTCCCTTCATTATTATATTATATTATATTATGACATGCCTAAGGTTTTTTAATACTTACATGTGATCAAAATGGGTGGTATATGGAAAGGTTGGTTATAAAATCACCAGCATCATAACTCATTCAGTACCCAACTTATATGGTAACCTTGAGAACTCAGAGGTAGTATTATTTGGGCATTTTCACTTAATCCCAGTGTTAATTTGTATAATTATTTTTTTCAAAACAGTTCTATTTGTTTTAGAACTTAACATCCCTCCAAGCCAAATAGAAAATTTTATGAACTTGTTAAACTATCCAGTAATGCATAGGTCATTGCAATTTGCAAGTTTTTGCTCTTTACATACTAAGATTCACCCCCATCCCCCAAAAAAAATAAAAGAGAGAAAATCTCCGCTGCCAGTAATAGTATAATGCATGGGAAGCAGTCATCACCCATGCTTTCCCATGCATTTCTGAATTTGGAGACTCCAACTTTCAACATGTAATCAGCTGCTACAACCTCCAGGTCCTCTAGCTGGTATTCATCTTCAACACCATCATCCTCTGTCTCACCAGTGGTTGGATCAACCTAACTATGATATGTTTGATATTATCAGTGTTTCAGGTGTCAGTACCCTGCCTTTCAATTGTGAGTCGGTGCAGCAAGTTTGATATTATCTACAGCATGACGTTACAACTGAATAGCTAGCGCACGACGATGTCATGTTCATAGAGTTATTTTGATTAATTCATAAAAGTACACTAAATTGAATCAATCAACACCATCAAATTACTCTATATTAATGATGCCTTAAAACAGAAAGCTTTAACTTGAGAGCCCAAATCCGAAGCTTAAGAAAATAATTACAAAATATAACACAAGATATGTAACTAAAGAGCAAAATAACTCTTCAATGGACTTGAGATGAAGTTGATATCATACAAGAATCCTCAGTAAACTTGTCATCCATTTCCAATCCTTCTTTATCACTTTCAAACTTGCATCTCTTTTAAGCGTTTCCAATATTCCCAGTTCAGTCAAACTTTTCTATGGCACATAATCAGGTGCAAGTAGTTTTCACAAGTAGAAAGGGGCAAACTTTTGTGAATTTTCAGTTATAATTTGTAGACATACCGATATTAGTATGCCACACAGGCACATAAATAAGAAAATCTGTAGCAGGACCCCTAGAACAGCAACTGCTCGAACAACGCGAAGCTGCAATGACACAGTTATAGAGTTTGAATCATAATTTCACTAAAAGAGAAAGAAAATGAAGCAGGCCAAAGAACAAAATTTAACCTTCGTTATGGAGAACTCCAAGCCCAGTGCAAAAAGAAGAAAAACTACACCAAACTGGGCCACTGTTTCAACCTATGTACATTCATCAGGGGAAAAAAGTAAGTGACCTGTAGAGACATCTGATAAAAAAAGAAAACCAAGATGAAATGTTGATTACCACCAGAGAGCATCTTGTGACAATAAGAGCATATGAGCCTAGCAAATAACTACATGGGCAAATCATCTTTATTTTCAGTTGCTATTATACAATGAAGGCCACCATTTCATGCTTGATGATTTGTTTTTAAATTTTTGTGCCCTTGACTCCTTCATAGCAATGTAACAAAATGCATGATATTTAGTAAATTTCTGACATAGGCACATTGACACAAGACTTTATATTAGCAGTCTCAATGTGAATGCAACTCCTTCATTGTTAGGTTCCTTTGGTTATGTAAAAATGCATTAGTTCTAATTGGATGCAAAATATAAACCTTATAATGGTTTGATGACCATTCATATAAATACACTTTATAATTTACAATAGCTTGTGAGTTATAATTGACAATAGCTGGTGAGTTAATAGACTGAAACTTTCCATCAATACAAAATTTGAGTTGATAGATTGAAACTTTCTATCAATATAAATTTTGGAACCTAAAGGCTAGAAATTAAAATGGATCGAAGAGAAGATTTCTTGTTATGGAGATGATCTTCATTTTCTATAACATGGATGTCATTGCCCCCTATGCTACCAATGAACTTCTTAGTCATTGCCATGCTACCATGTATTTTTTTTCTCAATCACAAGTTACCAAATTATGTGAAAACAATACAGCTTACCAATTACAAACTAATAAAAATTTACACGTTTATATTCTAAGTTAAAATCCTTGCTAACACAATCTTATTTCCAAACAATGTTGAAGTAAGGAAAAAAAAATCATCTTTCTTATTGGTGATAGAATTGTTGGGAGTAGAGAAGCTTTGTAAGCTAATTGGCATTTAAGTAAAACAATACACAAGTTCAATAATTTAAATATAAAGAGAAAGTCATCATCATCATAAGCATAATAATTTGAAGTTTTGAACTAGTGCAATCAAAGACATTTAGGAGGAACTAAAGCGTGCAATTGTGATTCTTTAGGCAATTCCTTTGATTCGTAGCAATGTTTAAGAACAAGTCAGAAGTTAGAACTTTTACGATGAGCATTAAAAAAATGGAAAAATTTTACATTTAAAAGGATGCCATGGTTCAAACTTAGCGTACCTAGTCTGCGAGACCACCACTCGTCGGTACCTCGTTCCGCTTAGGGCATGTTCTTCGGTTATGGCCCTCTTGGTCACACAACCCGCATTGCACCTTCCTCCCCCCCTCCTTCCATGGTGTGGTTCTCGGCCGTCTCCCGCCCTCGTCCATCTCATTCCTAATTCGTGTTGAGACAGGGCGACCTTTCTCTCGGATTAATCGAGGGTTAGGGAGGACCTTTCGAGTTTCTGTAGGATTTGGCCATGATAATCTATCTTTCAACACAAGGAAAATGGGAGCATAGCTCCGGAACAGTGCGTCCACGCTATAGCATGGGTCAATGTACTGCTCTGCATCATGTCGATACCTAATACAAACTGCAATGACATGTGAACATGGTATCTTGTACAGTTTCCATTTCTGACATGTGCAAGTCCTTTGCAACAGATTAACTCCATGTGTGTGATCCCCACGTCCAGCAGTCCCTGGATTATGCGATGTATCTACTTGATATGATTGTTGTTGCGCGCTCAATCTTGTGACCCTGTGATTCTCCGCCTTCGCCTTATTTCTCATGAAGATATCCAAGGCATATTTAGTCCATCTTTGACCCGATTTCAACTGCGCTATGCTCTTATTGCGACGATCATCAAAGTAAGCATTTAGTTTGAACCATGTGTATTTCACCATTACCGTAATAGGCAGGCTACGAGCACCCTTTAGAACACCATTGAAGCACTCGGACACGTTTGTAGTCATCGCCCCATAACGGTAACCGTTGTCAAAAGTTAGAGCCCATTTCTCTTTGGGCACATCCTTCAGATATCGATGCGCATCCCGGTTGACATTCTCAATTGAATCGAAAGTGGCATTGAACTTTCGCTTCTGGGTAGCACTTGCTGCCCTCCATACTAGATTCTTTAAAGTTTCATTTTTCCATCTAGTGTTGACGTTACTGCATAGATGACGAAGGCAGTAACGATGTTCTGTCATGGGAGGCTGCAGGGAGACATCTCGATTAGTGTCTCTGAAGATAGCTTGTATCCCAGGGTGTTTGTCAGATATGACACACAGGTGTCTCCGGTCGGTAACATATGTTCTTATACAAGCCAAGAACCAACCCCAAGTCTCTGTGCTCTCGCTCTCAACAACGGCGAAGGCTAGTGGATAAATCTTATTATTAGCATCTGTCGCCATTGCAATCGTCAATTTCCCTTTATATTTTCCATAGAGGTGGGTTGCATCAATGCTAATCACAGGCCTACACTGCTTGAACCCAGTAATACATGGTCGAAACGCCCAAAATACGGACTTGAATGTACAGGTTCCCCTTTCATAATTATCCTCCACTATTAACTTATACTGTGTACCCGGACTTGCATCAGTAAGTCCTGCCAAAAAACGCGGCAACTCTGCATAAAACTCCTTAAAATCCCCGTATATAGCTGCAACAGCCTTTTGTTTGGCATCCCATACCTTGTATGTGAATTATGATGATTAAGTTAGAAATGAATACAAGTAATTATAGTTGAAGAAAACAAATCAAGACTTCTAAGGCTATAAGATGAAGATAATATTTCTTTATCTTTATTCCTCTTTTTGTTTTTCTATTTCAATTTCAATTTTCATAATATAAAAGTATTCACGGGTTTTGGGAAAAAATATCATGCATAAAACTTCACAGAAGACTGATGTCTCTACATTGTATTGAAAAGAGAATGCAAGTTAAAGAAATACCTTGTAGTGAGATACTTCGTGTTTTAAGTCTGCCAAAACAACGTGGCGTAAGTTCTTTATCTTATATGCAGGGTCTTCTCGTATATAGCGCTCAAGTACATATGCTAGGAACGCCGAATCAATCATCCGACCATCATGAGCATTTTGAATTTTGTCGCACGTGTGGGGGCCCTTGCATTTTGCGATCTTCCAGACATTGTCTCCCTTGCAACAAATTGCACGGATTAACCATGGACATGAATCATCCTCACAACTCACCATAAGCCTCTCTGAGTCTGAATGCTCTGTTTTGAAGCTGAAATTTTCTCGCAATGCGTACCAGGTCAACGCATGTCGCACTGCCAATTTAGTGGCGAATACCATCCCTTTAAGTGGCTGCTCCCCAGGCGTCCAACTTGATACTTCCGCTTGCATAACCGGTGATGGATCAAACATATTATCCCAAGTGTTTTTCGTGAACCATTCCGGCGTAGGATCGGGACCGGGGCATGTGTCTCTATTCTCTTCTACAACCACATCTTCAATATGATCAACATCCTCATGTTCACCCATGGTATCTAGGAACTCTTCGAAGTCATCCCTAGTAACATCAATATGGGTTGCATCATCACCAAGTCCGTAATGATCTTCATTTTCGGATGTGCCCCCATGCAACTCATCATGAGATAAATGCTCTCCTTCATGCACGTGTGGGGGCCCTTCCTCCTCCTCAGTTGAGTTCACACCGGCAAATGTCTGCCATGGTTCACTTCCATCCAAAGCAGTATGTTGTGAACCCTCTCCAACCTCTACTATGGTGGGCTCAACAGTGACATAGAGCTCTGAAGCAACGAATCCTTTCACCACCATTTGTTCAACAACTGCCCACATCATCTTCACTTCGGTGCCACTCGATAACTGTAGTGAATTGTAGACAACCTGGGTGCCTACAACCAGTTGAGGTGCTCGATACACGATGGAAATGTTATGCCTAGACTGGTCTAACCCCATTGCCTTCAATATTCTTCGTTTCACGTTCATAAGGCCTATCCCACGCTTCACCTTAACACATTTTTGCTTTTGGTTTGAGCCTTGGTATGACAACCCATGCAACTCATGATAATACATCTCTCCATCATAGTACACATAGAAAAAGTGAAAATTCATCACCGACCTGTTATTAACAATATAAAAGTTGTCATCATCTATAACCACATACATAAATTTGGCGTATGATAAAAACAATTTATATTCAAACTCAACCTCCTCAACTTTGTGTATAGACATATAAATAATTGAATCTCGATCATACAAAAAATTTATAGGCACATAGACATAATGTGCCCATATATATATATATATATATATTTTAAAAGGTCAACCATACACATATAAAATAATAAAAGGTATATTATGTTTACCCCACTACGTGTATGTGTGTAACTTACAAAATAATCTTATGCATGCTCTCTATTTGCTATCATGATCAAGCTTGATTCTTTTATATTTGTGCTCAATTTGTTTTGACAACAAAGTTATATATATATATATATATATATAACTATATAACCATTGCATGCTCTCTACTTGTATGGTCAAGCTGATATATATATATATATATATTCCATATTTATATATATTTTCCATATGTAATATTTATATATATGTTCCATATTTATTTTATATATATATATATATATATATATTGTTTCCATATGTAATATATCAGCTGTTTTGTACATGGACCTTAAAATTGCAAAAAATGAATTACATGAATTCCACCTCATGTAAACACACAATCTCATATAACCATATATATATATATTCCATATTTAATATGTATATATATTTTCCATATTTATTATATATATATATATATATATTTTTTTTTTTTTTTTTTGTTTTCCATATGTAATATACACGGACCTTAAAATTGCAAAAAATGAATTACATGAATTCCACCTCATGTAAACACAATCTCATATAACCATATGTATATATTCCATATTTATATATATTTTCCATTTGTAATATTTATATATATTTTCCATATATATTTTATATATATATATATATTTCCATATGTTATCAGTTGTTTTTGTACACAGACCTTCAAATTGCAAAAAACTCATTACATGAATTCCACCTCATGTAAACACCTCATATAACCCACATGTAAACACAATATCATATAACCACATGTAAACACAAACGAACAAAGCATTTATATTACCTTTATCTACTGACAGGCAGGACCCAAACGATAATTGTTTGTCTTGGATGGAGACCGCACAGAGACTTGCATTTGCTTTCACCCGTTCTGACTCATCACATGATGGACTTGGACAGTGAAGACAGTGAAGACAGAAAACAGGTCCTCCCAGCTACTGAAAATAGCAGAAACAAAGAGAGGGTATTTAAGTTAAGCAGTACTTGAGTTCTATCAACTCGAGTACCATTCATTGTCCATTCAACACGGTAGTTGGCGCGCCAGTAAAAAGTAGGTTTGTAATAAGTACTAGGTACTCGAGCCCACCGACCTCGAGTACTGTTTGAAGTACCCGAGCCCACTGGACTCGAGTAAAAAAGAAAGAGTCCACATTTTTAAAAAAAATGCTTGCAATTGGTACCCGAGCCCAATGAGCTCGAGTACTGTTTGAAGTACCCGAGCCCACTGGACTCGAGTAAAAAAGAAAGAGTCCACATTTTTAAAAAAATGCTTGCAATTGGTACCCGAGCCCAATGAGCTCGAGTACTGTTTGAAGTACCCGAGTGCACTGGACTCAAGTATGGTTCGTGTAAATTTTAAAGAAAGATTTAAAAAAAATTCTTGCTTGGTACCCGAGTCCAACGAGCTCGAGTACTGTTTGATGTATCCGAGCCCACTGGACTCGAGTATGGCTCGGTGTCTCCACATTTTTAAAAAAAATGCTTGCACTTGGATGTTCAGTTGTTATCTTAGCCCCTTTCCATCTACCAAACAACACAGACATAACCTTCATATTAGTTACTTACATAATTCCCATACGAAAAAGATAATACAAAAATGTAAAACGGTAACTATCTAAGATCCTACATACCTGATAGCAAGTGGACCTGGGGGCAATGCCTGGTGTGGATGCCTCATCACAGGACATATGTGTGGAAACCTCTGCCATGCCCACAACTGCACCAATAGCACGGCACCGCCAATCTGCTTGGCTTCCTTCTCCGATGCCTTACAGAGGTGTCTATATAGCCAACTTAGTGCTGCACTACCCCAACTATATCTCTTTCCATTGCTAATTGGATTGAAAAATTGCAAATACATAACTGAGTGCCGTTCGCCAGACTTGTCCATAAACCATATACCAGCCAACATCTCCAGTATGTAAAACCGAGCATACTGCTGCACAAGCTCCTCACTGGCATCAGCCGGGAGAGGGTTCCTAAACCGATCCTCAAGCCATTTGGCTTTTATCCTCGGCCCTTCCATCACTCCAGTGTTCTTAACTCCACCAAGACCTCTCGGCGGCCTATGCCCTAGCAAGTTCGAACATAGGTCACTCCAATCATCCATATGGGTATATCCCACCACCGGCAACCCATCTACAGGTACCCCTATTATAACCTCTATGTCTTGCAGCGTGATGGTCATCTCACCGAGGGGCAAGTGGAATGAGTGCGTCTCCGGCCGCCATCTCTCCACCAAAGCCGTGATCAAGCTATGGTCAATGTCTATATTTGGGACCCAAAGTAGTCCATCTAATCCTGCATCCGTGATATGAGCGGCGATACGTGGGTCTAACCCACCTTCAATCAGACCTTCAAGCAAACCTTTGTCTCGATGCCGACAAGTCAGTACACCTGGCACTTCCTGCAAACAGAGCAACTTAGTATTAATAATAGCATTCACTAAGCACATAATAATTACGCTTCAAACTTAAATGCCAAAAATCTGTCTACTACATATATTGACAACGATGTTGGACAAGTGCATACCTCGCCTGCCAAAGGAGCATCCCAAAGCAAACTTGAACGATGCACATCCTGCCTCGTCAAGACATCCTGTATAGAGGGTCCGGGTCCCGCTCTATGTGGGTCCATATCTGGCATAAATTAAAGATGATTAATGGCCCATTAGGTCAAATACAAAGCATATTTTGTTTGAAAATACAAAGACTAGCTCCACTAATTTTGAAGTTGCATATTTTATGTCGTCGGTAGTAAGCAAAACTTTCTTCTCTTTATTTGAAAATAATATTCCAACTGACCAAAGTTGTGATTGAGGATCAATATTATAAAATCAAGCAAGGTGCTGCAGCCAGGAGATCTTGTTAAATCTTTAGCAAGAAACTCACATTAGAAATTTTCTATTACAATATTATGAAGGGTGCTGCATCATGACTTATTATACACACCTGCAACCCTATATTTAAGGGATGAATTTTGCTCTCAAAACAATCTTACATATTAATATTCTTCAGATTTTAATAGCCATCTATGAAATACATAAATTTCAATTTTATCCATCTTAAAATTGCAATACTTTCAGTAATTCAATTAATGTAGAATCAAATATAACTACTTCTACAGGTAAAAATAAATAAATTGATTTGTATTGTGGCACTATGCATCGAACTTATATCATAATAAGCAAGAGCCATTCTATCTTACACTTGAGTTTGTGCACTAAGATGCAAAAGTTGTGGAAAAGTCATGTTCAGGCATAATGTTATGAATTGGAATCCCAAATCTAGAAATAGTGAGTTGTAAGCAAGTTCCATGACTATTGCGAGCTTAACGGTCATCAAGCAAGGTGTTACAAAGATTTTCACACTATCCTTTACACACCAATGACATATTTACATCATACATTCAGCAATCATAACTCTACTGACATCTGTCAGGGACAACAACCAAACAAAAGGCTTGTTTCAGTGTGAATTCTTTAGTTTCAGTGTGAATTCTTTAGATTAGGCTAAAGTAAAATTCTATCTTGTAAAAAAAAAAAAAAAAAGTTTCTCTAAAGATGGATTGGAAAGCAGCACAGTACAGTCAGTTCAGTTAGCTCATCTCATTATTATTGTTTTTTGCTTTTAAGATGAGATATGAATGAGGGGATCCTTTTTTTTTTTTTTTTAGTCAAATAGAAAAGTATTAAATAATGTCAGCCAAAGATAGGGATGAAAATTCGAAGAAAAAGCAGGGAATCTACTTTGCAAAATCTTTTGCAAGCCTTTACCAACAAGGAATTGCTACATATTGGTAATCTTGCTAGAGAGCTTTAGTCTTTAGACCAACACTGGAATTCATTTTTTAGCATTAAAGTTTTTTAATGCCTTGTTCTAACTTATAATAAAAATAATGTTTTGTTCAAATCCTCTCCCCATAGTAATTATGGATTTATCAGGAAAAAAAGAGAGAGCAAGTTAATAATAACCATAATTGTTTGAATTGAATGTCTTTATTAAAAATTCCAAGCAATGTTGTTGAGTTATAAAACTCCTAGCAAAAGCCTTAAGTTCTTTTTGATACATGCACTTGAATTTCAATCTATGACATTTGCTCTATTATGCTTGATCTTTATTATTAAGTTAAGGCGATAATGGATTTTTGGTATAGATGGGATTCAAATCTGAGTTCTCTTATTCGATGACACTAGACTTTCTATGGCAAAACTTGACAAACAGACCATCTAGCTTGATTACTTGATTGAGTAATTAACCACTGCCATTTCCGTGCATTTTGGTGGAAAAGAAGGCTAGTGCTTAGCTCTTACGACAAGAAAATTAGGCTGAAATTTTCCCTAATGAATCTTACAATAATGTCACAGTTCAATGCTATTGCTTGTGGGGCTTGTAGTCCTCTTAGTTGGCATTGCATGTGGGGCTAATGGTTCTAACTTTGGTTGGTTTGACGAGTTTTCAGTTTTGGACTCTGGATATATATGTGCATACAAATTGGTCGGTACCAAAGGTATTTCACGTTTTTGCTCCATTCGCTTCACTAGAAAACCTCTATTTTTGGTTATGAAGCATATCATTTTGTCAAAGAAATAAAGCAAGACTCTGCATATTTTATCAACTGCCTGTCAATACCAAACTTCTCAAGTGGCCTTTCATTTTTAAATATGTTTTTATTTTTTATTTTTATTTATTTTTATAACCTCGTTTATATATATATATATATATATATATATATATATGTATATAACCCCATAAAATCCAAATCCAAGTCCACTATTTCTTATCAACCGGCTGTTAAACTATACTTCTCAAAAAAATATACATATACTTCTCGACTTGTCTGTCATCTCTGAATTTGTCAAACCAAAAATTATAATTAAAAAAAAAAAAAATCTAACCCTATGAAATCTAAATCCGCTGTATAGCTTGCACCCAAAACATGGATGAATTCTTTAGTTTTAGTGTGACACCTAACAACATCAAAGGCACACCTAACAATCCTATAGAATACTCGACAACTATTTCTTGAAAATTAAGCTATTTTTTTCAACCCATTATAGCAAACTTCACAGTTTTTAATCCACATTTCTATTATACTCATGATACATGATAATGCATCATATATGCAAGTCATAGAACCAATACATTTAGCATTTAGGCCTTTCTGATGATGTTCCTTCTTTCTTCCAGCAAGTTTTAGTCCCTCTATGTTAGGTTGTAGAAACAAAATCAAGTCCTAGAAACTAAATTTGCATTACAAACCCGCAACAAAGTTTACAGAAATAGAAAATAAAGACAAACCCAAAACAAATCATTGAAAAATACTATGAAACAAAACGCACAAACAATTGAACAAAACCCCAACAAAACCCACAATAAATCAAATGAAACCCAAGCAAACCCACCAAAAAAAAAAATTCAAATGAAACCCACATCCCATCCCAGAGCCTATATGGATTCAGATTTAGTAGAAATAGAGGATTAGAGAGGTCAACGAAGTTAGAGTGACGAACCTGTGTTGCCGTGAGAAATGGAGAAAGAAGAAGAGCTTGTGGTGCCGAAGAAGAGAGCAAGAACGAGACTGAGAGGGAGATTGACTGCGTGTGGGAGATGATAGCGAGACTGAGAGGGAGATAGCGAGACTGAGAGCGAGAGGTCGCCGGCGAAGTCTTCTGCCGCCGACGGGTTTTCTGCCAACGATGGTGTGAGGGTTTGGGCTTTAGGTGTGAAGGAGAGTGAGTGTGTGAGTGAGAGTGTCTTCTGGTGAGTGAGAGTGAGAAGTGAAAGTGAGAAGTGAGAGTAGCAAATAAGACTGAGTGTAGGAGGGGATTCGCACAGTACTCGAGCTCAGGAAGCTCGAGTACTGTTTGGAAATTTAAACCCAGACATACTCGAGTTCAATGGACTCGGGTACACAGTACTCGAGCTCAGGAAGCTCGAGTACTGCTTGAAATTAAAAAACCCCAATTGCCATGTCAGCGTGCCACGGTGGAAGCATAAAATGAAGTACTCAAGTTCACCAAACTCGAGTACTTAAAAAAGTGGTATATTCCTGTTTATTTTCGAAACAGTGTTTCTTTGCCAAATTTTTCGAAAATTAATGGTAAAAGGCCATTTTGGCCGTGTTCGTACTGTACCTGCTCTGTTTCTGCAATTCGGTTTTAAAAAAAAAAAAAAATTTGTTCGCTTGACTTTCTTTTTTGCACAGTAACATTTGAAAGTTAATATTTATATTTATTTCTTAAAGTTGGCTGGTTTTGAGGATTCAATTTGTTTGAATTTTGTTGAACATAGATGTCAAACAAAATTGTTGTGAATCTTGTTGTGGATCAAACCAACATGAACCTTTCTGCAGTGATTTCTGAAGTGAACTTGTTAGGGGGAAATATCAAGGAATGGTGGGTGGACACTAGGGCTACTCACCATGTATACTCAGAAAAGAAAATGTTTTCTACAAATAATCCTGTGGGTAATGGAGAAAAAATATTCATGGGTAATTCTTCAACCTCTAAGATTTAATGAAATAATAAGGTTGTTCTAAAGATGATTATGAGCAAGTATCTTACTTTGAAGGATGTACAGCATGTGCCAGACATTCAAAAGAACCTTGTATCTGGCTCATTATTGAGCAAGAACGGTTTCAAGTTGGTTTTTGAGTCTGATAAATTTTCACTCTTTAAGAGTAGAATGTATGTGGGCAAAGGATATTTGAGTAATGGCTTGTTTAAGATGAATGTAATGACTGTTTTTCCTACTATCTATATATTACTAAAAGCTGAAGCGTAGCATTTATTGTTGCTACACTCCTGTTGAACCACATCAGCAACTACGTCATTCATTTATTTTTTATATTTTCTTTTCCTTCTTTAAATTTTCTTCCCCCTATTTTCAAAAAAAAAAAAAAAACTTTTCTTCTCCCTATTAGTTCACGTACTTACTTTTACACTTCTTCTAACTTTTTCCTCTCCTTTTTGCCTCTTCTTCTCCTTTTTGACTCTTCTTCTACCCATTTTATTTTGTATAAATTTGATATCGTTTTCCCATTCAATCCATATTTTACCCACACAAAAATGTGAGTACTCTCTCTCTCTCTCTCTCTCTCGGTGAATTTTTTTTCTTTCTTATAACTCTAATTAAGATTGATGGTTTTTTTTTTTTAATATATGTTTTGGTATTGTGTTTTTTTTTTTTTTTTAATATCCCATCAGAAAGTCTTGTCTTTCCCCTTTATAACTTTGGTTGAATTTTATTTTGGATTAATTCTTAGTTTTTCTGGAAACAGGAATTTGAATATGCCTACCAATTGTTTGAGTAATAAATTATTATAAAGTCTATTATTTATTCCTTTAGTTTCATTTTAATTTTGGCTAAGATAACATTGTAATTTTGTAATGAGTTTTGATTATTATAATAATTTCCTCATTCCTTAATAGATGAGAAATTTGAAACTTATAAAGTTTAGTTGTATATTAAGCAAATATAATACACTACAATAGAAGTTAGAAGAATATGGTTCACCTTAAAAAATATTAATCAAACATAAGAAAAAATAAAATGATATATTTGTAGAGATAAAAAGATAAAATAAAAAAAAATACTTATAGATTTTTTAAAAAAAAAATTGATAATACTTAAATTAATGGTTACTTTTATATATTACACCTTATTACATAATATTTATATTCCCACGCATCGCGTGGGTCTGCGGCTAGTTGATAATAATAAGAGTATGTCTTCTGTTTACATGCTTGAGTTATCTAATGTTTGGCATGGTAGATCGGGTCATGTTAATTATTATACTTTAGATAGATTGATAAATTTAAATTTATTGCCTAAATTTAAAATTGATTTTAATCATAACTATGAAATTTGTGTGGAAGCTAAGATGACTAGAGCATCTTTTAAATCAGTTGAAAGAAGCATTGAACCTCTAGAATTAATGTATAGTGATGTAGGTGACATGAAAGTTGTACAAACTAGAGGTGGTAAGAAATATTTCATCACTTTCATAGATGATTGCACTAGATACTGCTATGTGTACCTGTTAAGGAGCAAGGATGAGGCAATTGAGGCATTCATTCAATATAAGAATGAGGTTGAGAATCAACTCAACAAAAAGATTAAGGTTCTAAGAAGTGATAGAGGTGGGGAATATGAGTCACCTTTTAGTGAGTTCTGTTTACAGCATGGTATTGTTCATCAAACCATTGTATCTTATTCACCTCAGCAAAATGGAGTTGCTGAAAGGAAAAATAGAACCTTGAAGGATATGAAGAATGCAATGTTGTTAAGTTCCGGTTTACCGCAGAACTTGTGGGGAGAAGCTATTCTTTCCACCAATTATATTCTTAATAAATTGCCTAGAAAGAAAACCAAGAAGACGCCATATGAATTATGGAAAGGTAAAATGCCTTCCTATCAATTCTTAAAGGTGTGGGGGTGTTTGGCAAAGGTGGATGTCCCTACTCCTAAAATGATAAAGATAGGATCAAAATCAGTGGATTGTGTTTTCATTGGTTATGCTCATAATAGCAGTGCATAACGGTTTCTAATTCATAAATCTGACATTCCTGACATGAATGCGAATACTATTATTGAATCAAGGAATGCTATATTTTTTGAAGAAAAATTTCCTTACAAATCCACACAAGAATCAAGTTCTCATAAGAGAAACTTTAAGTCTACGTCTAGTACCTCTCATGATCAAGAGTTGATAGAAGAGAGGAATGAGGTTGAGCCTAGATGCAGTAAGAGTGCTAAAACATCAAAATCGTTTGGTCTGAATTTTCTAACTTATATGTTAGAAGATGAGCCTCAAAGCTTCAAGGAAGCTATTTATACACTTGAGGCGCCTTTCTAGAAAGAAGCTATCAATAGCATTGTTATTAATACCGTTTCAGACTCCGTTTCGGTTTGTCCAGTGGAATAGAATATTTCGGCACCGGCCGATTTCGGCGTACCGTTTCAGGGTGTTTCGGGGTTCCTAAAAAATAATTTATATATATTCTTGTAGAACATAAAATTGTCAATTCTAATAAATAAATAACTAAATTTCAAATAATACAAATCATTTAGTCTTTAACTCTTAAGTCTTAAACATCAATATAACATCAATTTAACATCACACAATAAGAAGATTTACAAGTCAATAGCTAAATATCAAATAATACAAATCATTTAGTCTTAACTCTTAAGTGTTAAACATTAATATAACATCAATTTAACATCACACAATAAGAAGATTTACAAGTCAATAACTAAATATCAAATAATAACTCTTAAGTTCTTAACCACAAAACAAATCATAAGAAAAAAAAAATTTATGACAGAGGGAGAAGGAATGAACAAACAAAAGACATTATTTATGACAATGTATACCACAATCACATATCTTAAGTTCTTTACACTTAATCTTAACTCCTAACCCCTAAGTTCTTAACCACACACAAAAAAAAAAAAAAAAATTTAAATTTTAAACAAGCCAAATCCTATACTAGCCGAAATTCACATCTCGGCCGGAATTGGCCGAAATTGTCCGAAATGACCAAAATGACCCGAAACGGCCTGAAATCTGACCCGAGGTGGAACGTGAGGTATTCTCGTACCGGTTTGCATACCGGTACGAAAAATTCCGGCCGGAACGGAACGGAATCAATAACAATGGTCAATAGTGAAATTGAATCCATCATACAAAATCATACATGGAAACTAGTGGATTTTCCACCAGGTTGTAAAACTCTAGGATATAAATGGATAATCAAAAGGAAACTGAAAGCTGATGGATCTATTGACAAGTACAAGACAAGACTTCTTGTAAAGGGTTACAAACAAAAGGAAGGTGTGGATTATTTTGACACATATTCACCTGTTACAAGAATAACATCCATTCGGATGTTGATGGCTATTCCAGCGTTGCATAACCTAGAGATACATTAAATGGATGTAAAACCTGCATTCTTAAATGGTGAATTAAATGAGGAGATTCATATGGAACAACTTGAGGGGTTCATTGTTCCTGGTCAAGTAAAGAAAGTGTGCAGGCTTGTTAAATCTTTTTATGGATTAAAACAAGCTCCAAAGCAATGGCATGAGAAATTTGATAATGCAATGATGTCAAAGGAGTTTAGAATCAATGATTGTAACAAATGTGTGTATATTAAAGATGCCGCAAATGGCTATGTTATTGTGTGTCTCTATGTTGATGATATGCTCATTATAGGTAGCAATAATGATATCATTAAAGCTACCAAAAGAATGTTGACTAGTGAGTTTGACACGAAAGATTTAGGTGTTGCAGATGTGATACTAGGAATGAAAATTTCTAGAAAATCTGATGGACTTGTCTTATCTTAATTACATTATGTTAAGAAAGTTCTTGAGAAATTCAAGAAATATGATGACAGTCCAGTGAGAACACCTGTAGATGTAAATTTACATCTAACTAAGAATAAAGGGCAGGAATATCTCAGTTGGAGTTTTCGAGAATAATAGGCAGTCTTATGTATATAATGAATTGCACAAGACCGGACATAACATATTATGTCAGCAAGTTGAGTAGATACACTAGTAATCCAAGGGAAGACCACTGGAAGGCTAAGTTAAGGTTTTGAGGTATTTGAAATACACCCTAAACTATGGGTTGCACTACACTCAGTATCCCGCTATACTAGAAGGGTATAGTGATGCTAATTGGATATCTGACACAAAAGACACCAAATCCACAAATGGATATGTCTTTACACTTACTGGTGCAGCGGTATCTTGAAAGTCTTCTAAACAAACATGCATTGCTAGGTCCACAATGGAATCAGAATTTATCACATTAGACAAAGCAGGAGAAGATGCAGAGTGGCTTCGTCATTTCCTGGAGGATATGCCAATGTGGATGAAACCTGTGCCCTCTATCTGTATACATTGTGATAGCAAATCAGCTATTGGTAAGGCACAGAGTCATATGTACAACGGTAATTCTCGGCATATATGTTGAAGACATAATACTGTGAGGCAGTTGCTCTCTAATGGAATTATTTCCATTGACTTCATAAAGTCGAAAGAGAATATAGTGGATCCGTTAACCAATGGTTTGAGTAGAGAGCAAGTAAACTGCTTATCTAGGGGTATGGGGTTAAAGCTTATGACATAAAAGTCTCCGGGATGGCAACCCAACCTAGCTGACTGGAGATCCCAAGATCTGGGTTTAAAGGGACAACTGAATCATGGAGACTAGTTTTATCACTATGGAGATAACATCTCCCACCCGTTCCTATGATGAAATAGTGATGCCTATAAGCAATGTTTAGAGTAAACTTTGCTTTTAATGATTCTTATATCTTGGAAAACCAAGTGGGGTATAGCAGGATATTCTTAATAAGAGTCACCATTATGAGTGTGAAGTGGGCCGCTTCTATGAGAGTTTTAAGACTAAATTCTCTAAAGCACTTCATGAATTTATCAGGATATGTTCAGGACCTAAATGAACACAACTATAAGAACAAAATATGTTCGAAAAGGAGCTGTGTGAATTCTATTATCTTGGTATACACAAACGGCTGGCAGTTCAAAAACATCGTGTTCACTGATTGGCTAGTATATCCGATAGTCTTTCAAAAAGGAAGGTTCAAAGCCAAAAGCCACCTCTCCCGATACAGTAACTTTTCTTCTACTCTCTCTGTGTCTGCATTCACATTTGCATTGTGTTTTATCAATTTCCATTCATGTGGGGGATTGTTAGATAAATGTTATGGAGTGAATAAGAAATTGACTTTTAATGTATCCACTTAAACATGATTTTAAGTGGTGAGAATCCTTGAGTCCCACATAGGAAATGATAAAGAATATGAGTTTTGAGTTGGATATTAAGTTGGGCTTTAGGCATGTGTGGACTGGGCCCACTTATCCAATTAATAATATTATTTTATTATTTTATTTTTTAAGTCAGTAAGTCTGCATACATTAGTTATTTCTGCATACTAAAGTAAGTCTGCATACTTTAGTAACGTATATTTCATAGTCCCTCATTCATGAAAAACAATTTTTTTTAATGAAAAACTATTTCAGAGAGAAAATATTTTGTGCATTCATTTAAGTCAAAGAGAGAGAAAGAGACATAGAGTAGTTCGCAAAGCATGGACCTTGTGTGCTTCTTCTCCGTGCTGTAGATCATTTTATCCTAGGAAGCAGACGTCTGTGAGTCTTAAAACACCACAGATTGTGTGAAGGGCGAAATCTGCTTTAAGGAGATTGCGTCAAACACAAGACTTGATCTGAATCATTCATCCTTCATACATTTGGTTTGTGAGTTTTTAATCATTTGCAGATTTCTTCTTATATATACAGTATCTATTTATTACTTTTTTTCCTATCACATCAATTTGTGTTATTGTTTATATTTAAATCTATATGTTGTTCTTTTTGTTTTATCACAAAAGTAAATTGTTGAAATATATCCAACAAAAGTTTCAGTAAAGTCAAGGCCTTCTTGCTGAGTGAATCATTTAGCAACTAGTCTTGCTTTATATCTTTCAACAGAACCACCGAACTTATACTTCACCTTATATACCCATTTACAACCAACTACCTTCTTATTTGGTGGTGAAGGAGTGAGAGTGTGATTTGATTCCAAAGCAGCAATTTCTGCATCCATTGCTTCTTGCCACTTAGGATCCTTGACAGCCTCATGATAGGACTTGGGCTCAGAGATATAGGTAATGAGAGAACAAAAGTTGGCATATGATGGTGATAGTTTGGATGAATCTAGATAATTGGATAAAGGATATTTGATACCTGACTTGGTTGAGGAAGAACCAGACTTGATGGATGGAATGGAGTGGGCAGATTGATCACAAATAGTAGAGCTGCACTTATATGATTGTAAGTAAGAAGGGAATTTAGAGGTTCTCTGTGATCTCCTTAAAGATAGATTTGGGGCAACATGAATGATATTTGCACTAGGTATAGAAACATCTGTAACAGGTGTTAAAGAATTTGCGGATGGAAGATTAACAAGAATACCAGGAAGTTGAGAGTCTGTAGATGGAATATTAGCAGAAGTAGTAGATATATGAGAATCTATTGGGGTGATGGTGTCAGGTATGGGAACTAATAAAAGTTCAAGAACATTATCAGCTGCAGGAGTATGGTTAGTAGCACACATAGGGTCTATGCAAGATCATGGTTATTGACAGAAACAGGTTCAACCATAAATTGGGGATATGGAAAAGAATCTAAAGGATCAAGGCATGATGCCACAGGTGGGGAAAGATGAGTTAATGTGATATCTGAGTGAGGGGAAGAAGAATAAGAAGTAGAGATGAAGGGAAAAATTGTTTCATGAAAAATCACATCCCTTGAAACAAAAACTCTTTTTGAAATTAGATTAAGAAGCTAATAACCCTTAACTCCAAAAGGGTATCCAAGAAAAACACAAGGAACAGCTCTAGGATCAAACTTTGACCTATTATGAACCAAAGTTAAAGCAAAACAAAGGCAAACAAAGACCTTAAGATGTTCATTAGATGGAATTTGTCCATAGAGTTTCTCAAAAGGAGATTTGTGCTGTAAAATAGGTAAAGGTAGTCTATTTATGATATGTATAGTAGTATGAACACAATCACCCCAAAGGTAAAGAGGTACAATAGACTGAAATTTTAATGCCCTAGCCATTCTCAAAATATGTTGGTGTTTCCTCTCCAGAATTAAATTTTGTTGTGGAGTGGCGACACAAGAATGTTGATGGATAATACCATTAGCAGTAAAAAAAATTTTAAGAAAAATTCAGGAGCATTGCCAGTTCTAAATACCTTGATTTTGGTGTGAAACTAAGTACATATCATGTTATAAAAGGAAATCAGAAAGGATCTAGTCTCTGATTTAGATTTCATTAGATAGACCAAGCTAATCTAGTGGCATCATCAACAATAGTGAGAAAGTACTTGAATCCTTCTTGAGTAGGTTTAGCAAAAGGACCCCGACATTACAATGTACTATATCAAAAGCATGATCAGACACATGATTAAAAGAGGGAAAATGGAGCTTTTCTGTTTAGCAATAGGACAGAGAACACAATCTTTATTGCTATGAAATGGAATTACATTAGGAACAGCATTATGCAAACATTGAGCTTATTATCAAACACATGCCTAAGTCTAAGATGCCAAAGGTATGGCTTAGAAACAGTAGGAATATTTGAAACAAAATGAACAAAAGAATTGAAAATTAACTACAGAATTGAGGAAACTTTTGAAATAGACTTGCAATTTGTTAAAGTTTGCAGCAAGTAAAGGTTGTTGTGCAATTTACCCATTCCAATCGTGTTCCAACATGAAAGGTCCTGTATGAATCAAAGGTTTGAAAGAAAAACAAGGCAACATGGTAGGGATTTTGTTAATTTGCTAACAGATATCAAGTTGAATGAGAAAGTGGGAACAAATAGAACATTTTCAAGGACTAAAGTAGATGTCACTTGAATTGTTCCTATATGTGTGACATTAACCCTTTCACCATTAGGAAATTGGACAAAGGTAGATATAGAACTAGTGATTTTAGTAAAAAAATGTGATAGAATGGATGATATGATCTGTAGCCCCAGTATCAAGAACCCAAGTTTCACTATCAAAGGTAGTCTTATTCACAGGATTAACAGCAAATACAGAATGTTGCGTGCTTAAACTCATAGAATCTTGAAACAAATCACAAGAAATACATGAGATAGCATTGGGATTGATTGTAGAGTTGGCTGAATGCAAACCATCATTGGAACAAGATGAAAAAGCATGTGAATTGAGCATAGAAATCAACTGTTGACACTGCTCAGAAGTAAAAGGAAAGCTATTGTTGCTCTGCAGTGCAACTTTAGACTGACATAGATCACTCTCAACATTGATCTAGTTAGCCATTGTAGCCTTTCCTTTTTGCTTGTAGCCTGGTGGATAACCAACCAGCTTATAGCATTTCTCCATTATATGGCCAAGTTTGCCACAGTGACTACACAGGCCTTCCTTTCCCAATTGTTCCCTTGAAGTTCTTACTGTTGTTGCTTGAAAAACCAGAAACTTGATTAAATCCTTGATTTTTAACAGCAAGGGCAGTGGTTTCAACTGATGGAGCTAGATTGAATCCCAAAGACCTCTGCCTTTCTTCTTGAATCACCAAAGAGAAAGCCTTATCTATTGAACGAATGGGCTCCATCATGAGAATCTGAGTTCTGACTTGAGAATAGGAATCATTCAATCCATTGAGAAATTGCATGAGTGAATCTTGATGTTGAAAATTGGTGATCTTGTCATTCACACCACAAGAGCATTTACCACAGGTGCAACATGATAAAGGCTTAAAATTCAGCAACTAATCCCATGAAGCTTGAAGACTTGTGAAAAAGGTAGTCACTATTGAATCTCCTTGCATCACAGTGGAAATTTTCTTTTGAAGCTGTGAAATTCTTGGACCATTGGCCCGGGAAAAATGATTCTTGAGTGCATTCCAAACCTCAAATGCTATGTCTCTATATATAACACTAGCAGTGATGTGAGGTGAAACAGGATTCAAAATCTTAGAGGAAATCATTGAATTGCACTTTGACCAGGCTTGCTTTTCTAGTGGAGTAACTGCCATTGAAGCATTGATTGTTCCATCAACAAATCCAAGCTTGCTTTTAACATCCAAGGCCATCTTCATAGCTCTAGCCCAAGTAGGGTAATTATCCTTAGTCAAAGGCTTAGAAACCAAAATCACACCAGGTGTTTCACCATGATGCCAAAAATTTGGACTTGAGGATCCTCCATTGGTGAAAGTTCACACTATGAAGTTGATGATGAAGTTGGTTCAGAAGTGGATGCCATTGAAAGAAGCTCAAGCTCAAATACCACGTAAGATTTGGAAAACCTAGAGAGGAAAAGCTTGGAAAGCTAGAGAGAAACTAAATGTAGAATAACAACTAATTAACTAGTCCTATAGTTTAGCACATCTTGTTTGTCGTTTAACCAAATCAGTTTTGCACTTGCTTGTTTTTCTTCTTCTTCTGATCTCTAGCATCTTTGCACTTAGTATCTTTACAAAAACAAAAATAAAGTTGAGCGACGTAATTGACAAAAAGAAAAAGAAAAAGAGAGAGACTAAAATGAAACATTTCAAAAACTTATATGATGCAACTTAACAATTTCATGGGAAAGAAAAGGCATGCTAATCTAAAATAAATAAATAAAAGAAAAAAAAAAGGTTTTATTTTTTGGGATGAGGAAAAGAAGGTCCAGAAACATGAGGCATTTGTATTAATCTGTTTAGGAAAGACATGATGAAGCCCACTAATGTGATCCAAACAGTGAGCATCTAGCTCATGACAATTGTGCTCACTCTCAACTCACAAGTAACAAACCCAAAGCGACAAGCCCAAGACACCTAGCACGCACGAGTGATCTGTAGCTCTTAAGGCTTGTCCTTCAGCCCATGTACTGCTCAAACCCCAAAAAAAAGTATAAGAAAAAAAAAGGGTAAATGGATCCAATAGTCTCACGGCCCAAACTAGCGTTTCTATTTTCTTTTATTTTTCTTTGCTTAAAATTCAACTTTACTCCCTCTCTTCAGGGAAAAACTTCTGTATGTTTCGGGTGTATGTTTTTTCACCCTCATATGAGAGTAGACCCCACACTTTTCAACTTTACTCTCTCCCTTCAGGGAACAACTTCTGTATGTTTCGGGTGTATGTTTCTTCACCCTCATGTGAGGGTGAAGAAACATACACCCGAAACATACAATACCATCTCTCCTCCAAGGCTTCTATTTTTACTCTAAACTTGTGGGGTCTACCCTCATGTGAGGGTGAAGAAACATACACCCGAAACATATAATATCATCTCCCTTCTAGGGCCTCCATTTTTACTCTAAACTGGTTGTCGGCCTGTACTTGGCACAATTTTTTTATTAATTTATAAATATTATAAGTAACTCGTTATATATATATATATATATATAAAGTATTCCTCATTTAAAAGAAATTATTATTATTATTATTATTATTTTATATTGTCCTCTTTTAATTTGTGACTAAATTTGATTACTTTTTTTTCCCCTTTGAAGGCATAAATTGTAAATAATCGAATGAGAAAACTAATTGAACAATTTTCAATTAACCACTTATATATACTTTAAAAAAAAAGTTGTACATACCGACAGATAACAACATCAATGGTATCAAATTTGCAATTTAACCCAAAAAAAAAGGTACTTGGAAGCTTATCTATTGAGAACATCAACAAACAATAGAACTTCATCAGCATCAAGAGAAGTGAAATCCCACAGTTTCCATGTCTCTCTCTGTTACTTGACTTCAGGATTTGTTTAATTTCTCGGTGACTTTCTATATATGAAGAACATCATCAACAACAACCTTGAGATTAACTACTTTCTATTTATTTTCTTCGTCAAATAAAATAGAAAAATAACTTCAAAAATGAAAAGAAGATTTATAGAATACCAAGAAAATATTAAATAACTTGAAAAAAAATGGAAAAGTTGACAAAAAGATATAAGTTGTTGTACATTTGTGAGAATACTTTTGTTGCAATTGGAATCCATAATGTAGTTTGTTATACATAGTGTAGTTATCATTTATTAATGAAATGTATATATATATATATATATATATAAATAAATAAAAAATAAAAAAATAAAAAGAGATGAGTAGCTATAAGTTACATAGATGTAAGAAATCGAAGAGTTATGAGTTACGAACCATTAAACTGACATTTTTTTTTTTTTTTGTAATACAAAAGAACATGTATCCATGTATTATATTAATCCTTGTATGATGTTTAAAATTTAAATGCGTAAATCATTTTTTTTTTCTTTTGAACTCAAAATGATGTAAATCACAGTGTTTTTTATTTTGTATTCATTTTTTCCCATAAAACTTAAACATAAATGGTAATAAATAGGTGTGTGTAACACAAAAGTATAAGAGTAGTGTATTTAATTCTAGAATCTCTCGTGGGTTCTGGTTAGCTCAACTGGTAAAATCTCTAATAATTGTATTAGAGATCCGAGATTCAATTTCCGCCTATACCAAAAACTGATTAGTGTCTTGGTTTGATGATAAATAGCTATTATTAGGAGCGGATGCCATAAGTTGAAATTTTCTCAAAAAAATCTAGAATCCCCTGTAAATGATGTGTAATAGTAATAACCACTTAAATAAAAATGTAGTAATTTAGTTTTTTTACCCTAAGACTCAAAGCGAATCACAACATCCATAAAATCCACAACGTCCGACTTCAACATCAAAACCATAAACTACCATGACTGAATAAAAAATGCAAGCCCCCTTTCATGGTCATAGCCTACTCATATAGGTTAGGATCAAATGGTACAACAATGTTAGAGTTATGTAGGTGTGGTTGAAAGGTTGAAGGTAAATGACATCGTTTTTAATTTGAGTGTATTTGAGATGACATGACATGAAGGGATGTGAGAGCATGTGTATATAAGGGAGTAGAAGTAAAAAAAATGGTGAATTAAAATGCAAAGAGTTTTGTGTCTGTAAGAGAGAGGAAAAGTCTTGACACACTGAATCAAATGAAACAAATAATAGTTTTGAAACATTGAATAAAATATAACAAAAAGTAGTCTTGAAACATTGAACCAACGGAAATAAAGAGACATTATTTTTAAATTTGTTCTTATCTCTAATATGACTTAAGTGTATTTCAATTCTCTTTATAAAATGTGTCACATGATAGAACCTCATGCTCTCTCACACGAGGTTTGTATTTCTTGGGGTTTTGGTTTTGTAGTTCAATCCTTTGTCCAAACTCCAAAGGAGTCAATGCAGGTGGGTGCCTTTGTTTTGTGCGTATGGGTGGCTAGGTGCTTGAAATTGTAACGGGTTTTATTCCTAGGGCAAGCTATGGCTTTTAAGTAGAATTTGTTAGAACCACACCATGACTTTGTGAGTAGAATTTGTAGTGTCACACGATTACAATCAGTGAGGACTTAATGCCTAGGGCTAAGGGCCCTAATTTTTAAAATATTTCAAAAGGCACAAAATTGTATAAAGATATTAGAGATATTACAAATTTTTGTGTCACCAACCACAATAACAACAAAAAATAAAAAATAAAAAATAAAAAAATAAAAATAAAAACAAACAAACAAACAAACGTTTATTTATTAGGTGGTTGGAGCCCAACAATCACCTTTAGCATTTTTTAAGATTGTATGATGGTTTAAAAAATAAAAATAAAAACATGTACTATTTTTCTTTCCTCCAAAAAGGTTTTCAAAATATTATACTAACATAAACTCAATTCAATTGAAAACCATAAACTTTAGGGGGGGGAGGGATTTCTTTTGAAACTTTCATTTTTGTAAGCCAAAATTCTACACGATAGATTGTCAACATTACTCACCTAGCCTTTCACATGGTTACACACAATCTATATTTTTTTCTTAATACCAAAATTAAAATATATTACAATGAATCGCTCAAAGTAAACCTCTGTTTAAACAAAATACTTTTTCTTTTTCTTTTTATTGAAATTTTTATTCTTAAACCATTATATTTGATTCTCTATATGAAATTAGCTTTAGTTTAGGTAGTATTAATTCATAAAATTATTTTTTTAATTCATCTAACTAACCTTTGTTTCATTTGTATTAAATAAATTTATTTAATTGATATTTAAATATGAAGCCTCGCTTAAAATTATCGCTCATCCTCCCACAAATTAATAAGTCTCCCCCTCTGGCCATCGAGCGTTATGATCTCTGATTTATGTTATGTATTTGAACTTCCTTCCTTCATTATAAGTCAAATTTTAACAGTTGCTCAGGTTGTATAATGTCCCAAACTCCAAACAAAACGGAAGATGATGGACAGTTTGATTTGATTTTATTTTTCAAAATTTTGATTTAATTACATATTTAAATTTTAATCTTAAATACTTGTTCATGTTTCAAAATGGTTGTATAATGTCCCATCTCTCAAACGTTTTATTTTAGTGCTTATGGTTTTTAGTTTATGTCAAGAAGGTACTAACCTTCAACTCTTATTTTTCAGTCTGTATAAAAGGAATAAACAAAGCATGTTAATGACCAATCTCTTATTTCCTTTGTTGCTATCATTTTTTTTTAGGATTTTCGTGGAACAATCTTATGGGGTTATAGATTGACCCTAGTTAATTAATCAAATTACCCAAGTTGATTAATTAATCAAATTACATGCAAATCAGATTAAGGCACAATCAAATCAACAAACTAAATAGAGTGCAGCAGAAAATAAGTTTGACATGGCGATTTGATCAAAAAAATCCACCAAGTGATTTAAGGTCACCACTTTCAAAGAATTCATTAATCAAGAAAAAGCATTTACAAGTACAAGGAATCTCACCGTATAAGCTTATCCTAAAATATCTACCTACAGTAGAACCTATTGAGTTATACTAGTCTCAGCTCCAATCTCCAATTGGATGTGATCTTGTAGAAGACTTCACATTTGCATGAATCTCCTATCCGTGACTAACTCCACAGCAATCCTTCTGACTATTGTAGTTGATTTGCAATAACTTCAAACAAAATACCAATAAGATTTTCAACTATTGGTGCCATAGACTTTGCTTGATACAAAACCCAAATGTGAACAAGAGTCGCAACAATATCCCCTTCTTCTATTTTCTGAACTCACTGGTTCAATAGGTGGAGGCTAGGGTTTCAATATGAACGTCTTAGGAAGCCTTAGGTTTTTACTGTCTACCACCTTATTTAAATAGAAGCTTAATTGACTGTAGAGAGGGAAAATTCTCGACTTATCACAAGCTAACACATCACACTACCAAGTCCACAAAATACAACCAATTACAAAGCGCCACATATTGCTGCTAGGTTTTGCTATCACTACTCAGAAACCAATAGAAATTTGCCAAGTGTCATGCAAAAAGCAATCACACATCAGCACATGTAAGCGATGACATAAGCAGTCCAGCACGTGTAAAAAATGACATATGCAATTCAACGCATGTAAGCGATGACATAAGCGAACCAATCAGGTTGTGACATGTGTCACCAATCAAACTCCACCATGTGTTGCTCACCCACCCCCAAACTCCTATAAATAGAAGCCTTCCTAAGGCATTTCAAGAGACCAAGAGAGACCAAGACACCGGGAAGAGATCTTGAATTCAGAAGTCCAGAAGCTCTGCTGGAACCAAGCCCTGAAGCCTCCAGGAACTTCAAGAACTTCAACTTTGAATATGAAGAACATTCGAAGAGAAATCATCCAAATCATCTTCCTAGATCTTAAAAGTCACTGGAATCAAGCTCAAAAGCCTCCAGGAACTCCAAGAAAATACAAATTGGTGAAGCTCAACGAATTTAAGCCTCCAAAACCCCGAAGAACTTCCACCACAAACCTTCGAATACAAAGAACATTCAAAGAGGAATCATCCAAATCATATTCCTAGATCTCAAAGTTCACTAAAATCAAGCTCAAAAGCCTCCAGAAACCTCAACAAACCACAAATCAACGAAACTCTACAGATTCAAGCCTCTAAAGCACTGAAGAACTTCCACCACAAATCTTCAAAGACGAAAAATGCACGAAGAACACGAAGAACACACGAAGAATACAAAGAACACGAAGAACAAAGAATTTCTAACAAGCTCATAGCCAGAGATTCATTATAATTCTGTTTTAAAGATCTTCGATCCATTCCTCAGCCAAATTGAAAGATATCTTGTGTTCAAGTCAAAATCATATTACCACAATTCCAATCAACAAATCATTCAAGGAGATCGAATCAGAGGATCACTCTTTTGCAATTACGGAGAATTGTACCACACATTCATCAATACAAATTCACATTTGTGAAACTATTTCACTTGTTTGATTTATTTTGAACCGAGAAATTTAGTCGTCCACATTGACATTTAAACTAGCTCTCCTATTATGTTATACAAAGTCACAAATAAATAGCCATTTAAAATAAAACATTGTTAACTATATTAGAAATTATGTATTTTGATTGATCGAGAGATGTCGAGCTATGTATCAAGGTTCATTAAATCTCGATAGATTGACAGGTATCGATGCCTGCAATTTCAACTTTTCTTAAACAATCTTGTGTTTCAATAATATTAATTGTTGACCACTTGTTATACTTATTAAACACACTAGAAACTAATACTTAATTACATTAAATGTGTGTTTTATTTCAGCATATGTTAATTACATAAAAACATGACCCTTACACCCACCATAGGGACAATCCCATGGATTGTTATCCCAAAGTTATTCCTAATCAAGCCAAGCAACGTTAAGTGTAGAATCACAATTGTCTCTAACTACACTGCAAATTTGTTGGTGACCCTCACATTCTCACAATTGAAGAAAATTGGACCTAAGCCTTGTTCTCCATTTTTTTTTCTATTTTAAAGTTTTTTTTTTCTTCTTTTTCTTCTTCTTTTTATTTTTATATTTTTTTGTTATATATTTTTAGATTAATACACTATGGTTACAAATATTTTTAACATGTTGCTTAATAATGTAGCTTTGAGATCATTGGTTTATGAGAAACAACATAAACTAAGAATCATGATGATAATGCAAGAGTTTGCCAATGTACTTTATTTGATGATTTCCTACATTTACTTTCTTGTCATATCTTCAATCTACATGTTTTTTTTGTAATATTTGGTGCATTTATTGGTAAGAATGCAAGCCAATTATGTTCTTTCTTTTTCCTCTTTGTTTCCCTTTAATTTTTACTATGTTGCTAAAGTATAGTTTATATCCATTGCAAGGTTAACATTCTTTGTATTAAATGACTTCAACAATCAATTTGTGTTTTATTTCATGAGTCCAAATTTAGTAAGGATGGGGTGTAAAACTCATGTTTTATACTATCTAATAAGATATTGCCACATCAGCTTTTTACTTAAAACTCAATATATTCTACCACACATAATAACATCTCAATAAACTTACAATTAAATTGGATTTTCAAATGGGTATTAGAATTAATTGAGTGCGATTATGTCTATTCTTTAATATGTAATATGAAGATTTGACATGTTGAGATTGGAGGGATAAAACTTGAGTTTTACACCACATCTTTATTTAAATCTCTTATTTCATTTATATAAACTTAAAAACTTCCCTTGGCGTTCTAGGAGTTGGATTTTTTTTCAAGTACCAACACATAGTAGTGTTGTGCCAAGCAACCCAAAGTATAGTAAAGAAATTTTGTCCTATATATGCCGCATAGCTACTACAAAAGTTGCTTCCAACCAATTTATCTCTTTCTCAATTTAATTTAAAACTTAATTTTGATATTCATTTTGATATAAAATTCGATCATTATTTCAAATTAAGCAATTGATGCTTACTCACCATACAATGCCATTATGGAAACATCATAGTTGGAATGAATGAAGGTTGTCCTTTCCCACCAACCCTCTTACGGTTGAGTATTGTGGTACCATAGTTATATGTTAAATTCTATTGTTGTATTTATATCTAAAGATAAATATATGTTCAACTTCAAATTAATTTTTCTCAACTCTGTTTTTATAACATTTTTTTTTCTTTCATATGAGAAGGGGTAGAGTTTAAGAATCAAAATTTAGTATGGAAATACTATTTACCTTAAACAAAAACATTTTCTTATTTATGTTTATGTTTATGTTATTGTTATTTTATTTAAATGTTATCTTCAGCAAAAATAATTTTGACTTCAATATACTTATAACCATTTTAGAGTTTTTTTAATTTTTTTTATGATATATGGAGAGAACACTAGTTATAATATAATGTAGGGAAGGATTAATTTAGCCAATTACGTTTAATACTCGAGCTAAAATTATAAGACAAAAATGAAATTGAATCAAAATGAAATTAATTAGATTCGATCATGACATTCCTAAATTATAATAATCTAATAGAAAATTTAAGAGATTTTTAGTAATTATCTAATTTAAAAAATATTGGGGGAATTTGTCCAATTGTTCTATAGGGAGACAAAAGATTGCTTGGAAATTGAAAATTCTCAAACTTAAGCATCTCTTACATATATATTCAATGTATTTGACTTTTAAAAAGCCTAACTAACTCAAATATTGATTGATTTTTTTTTTTTTTGGTAGTTTCTTATTTATATTTGAAAAAACAACATGTTTGTGAGTATAGAATTAGATTGCATCTATTTTTACTATTTCTTTTTTTTAATTCAAAATTTATGAACACAAACAACCTAGTCACTAGAGCCAATGGTGACATCAACTTTATTTCTATTATAGAGGATAAACTATAAGTTAGGGAGGAAAAACAATATTTTAATGGCAAACATTTGTTTCATGGTTGCCTCAAGAATACTTTGGATATGGTAATTCACTAAACTCTATTTTAATATTCAAATCATACTAAAATTTATATTATTACAAGTTAAGTGGAAGAGTTAGTTCAATATCCCCTACATTGCCACCTATACTACGAATCTAAACTGTCATTTCACTTATAAGGTGTGTGTATAGCATTATACGTGTACATTATTCAGTTATTCACGTATACTAGCATACATTAACAAATTATTATTATTAAATAAATGTGTTCCAATAACAAAAAAAGTTTAATCGCAAAATTTTTATTATTTTGTTCTACACTTTGTTACTCAATTTGATACTTTATAATTAATTAATAATGTTAATAAATTTTTTAAAATATATAAAATGATAATAAAATTGAATTAAAATGCCAATCCATTCCATTGTAGTGCTTATAGTTATGATTTTCATCTTGTTGTTATATTTGTGTTTAGATATATGTTTAAACTTATAACCAAAAAAAAAAAAACTCTAAATTTATTTTTTCTTAACTCTACTATTTATGATTTTTTATCCATCATATGAGAAAGAAGTTTAAGAATCACACAAGTAGGTATCGAGGGTCATTATGATGGAGGAAAAAATGGTGAAAAGGAAAGATGCTTTAAAAAGCTAAGTTGCTTAGAGAAAAGAAAGAATTAACTAACTCTTCAAGAGACACACTCTTGGAATAATTCCTCATAGGTAGATTTCTTGGATTCAAATTCAACTAGTTACAATGAAGGCAGCCTTGCTTATTTATAGTTACATAAGTAAGCTGCTGAGTTAGTTACAAGAACCCACCATGTGGCTACCATGTGATTTGGCCAAAGCTAACTTCTCTAACTAACTAATAGGCTATTGCACTTATCACTAACAACCTATTAGCTAACTAACTTTCTGTTACAAGTGATAAAGGCTATTAAAAGTAAAACCAAAAATTACTTATTATACAACAGAAGCTAGTAACATATATATTTAAAAATGAACTGCATCAGGACTGTCCCTCTTTGGAACACACTTGTCCTCAAGTGTGGCTTGTTGTAAGTTGATCTGGCTCATGATAGGGCAGCAAGTGACATACATTGAAACTGTTAGAAATACGTAGATGATTAGGTAGCTTGACTTGGTAGGCATTGTCATTGATCTTATGTAGTATAGGACAAGGACCAATCTTCTTTTGCTGCAACTTTGAATTAGGTCCAGTAGGGTTCCTCTCCTTGGTCAAGATCACCCATACTAGGTCACCTTCCTTGAACATCACTTGCCTTTTCTTCTTGTCAGCTAGTGCTTTGTACTTAGCATTGCTGGCCTCTATTTTCTTCTTAATATCTGCATGTAGTTGTTGTATGAAGTCAGCTAACTCAGTGGCTTTCGAATGCTCCTTCTTGGGTAATGGTAAGCTTGACAAGTCAAGAACACTGGCTAGTTGCATCCCATAAACAATCTCAAAGGGAGAGTGTTGAGTTGTTCTATTGGTATATGAGTTGTAGGCAAACTTTGCTATAGGTAAAACATTCTCCCATTCCTTAGGTTTGTCCCTTACAAAACACCTTTGGAGGTAGCCCAAGCTCTTATTGACCACCTCAGTCTGTCCATCCGTTTGAGGATGGAAGTTGGTGCTGAACTGCAAGTTAATACCAATTTTCCTCCACAAAGTTCTCTCAAAATGAGCAAGAAACTTGGTGTCCTTATCAGACACAATACTGGTTGGAACTCCATGTAACTTGTAGATCTCCCTGAAAAATAAACCAGCAATATTGGAGGCATCATTAGTCTTTTTGCAAGCCACAAAATGGGTCATCTTGGAGAATTTGTCCACTACCACTAGAATAGAGTCTGATCTTCTAGTAGTAGGGGGTAATCCAAGCACAAAGTTCATGCTAATTCTGGTCCAAGGCTTGCTAGGCACTGGAAGGGGAGATACAATCCAGCATTGGTGGCTATCCCTTTGCTTTGCTTACATATCATGCATCTTTGAACTAGTCTTCCCACATCCTTAAGCATGCCTATCCAATAGAATTGTTGTTATAGGAGCTACAGTGTCTTCTCTCTCCCAAAATGGCCTTGGTTATGCATTTCAAGCAGAATCTTGTGCCTAAGAGAACATTTTGGAATACAAAGGAGCAGGCCTTTGAACAAATAGTCATCTTGCAGGTTGAATCCAGGACAGACAGCTTTGTTGCCTTGTTGCAAATTCTGCATAATCTGAAACAACTTGTAATCTTCCTTATACTGCTCCCTAAATGCCTTAAAGCCCTCAACTATGTTGTGATTCAGCACTAGTAAAGAAGATCTCCTGCTAAGACCATCTGCCACTCTATTAAGGACTCCAGCTTTGTGCCTTAAGCTAAAGTTGAACTGTTGTAGGTAGACAGCCCATTTGGCATGCCGTTTGTTGAGGGTTGCTTTGCTATTGAGGTGTTTAAGAGACTCATGGTCATTATGGAGTATAAATTCTTTGTAAGCCAAATAGTACTCCCAATGTTTTATTGCTTGTACTATGGCATAGAATTCCACATCATAGGTGTTGTAGTTAAGCTTGGCTGAATTGAGTTTTTCACTGAAATAGGCCACTGGCTTGCCCTCTTGACTGAGAACACCCCCTATGCCAACTCCAAAAGCATCACAATCCAATTCACAGATCTTTTCAAAGTCAGAAGCCTACAATACTAATGCTGCAGTAAGGGCAGCTTTCAAGGACTCAAAACTCTGTTGCTTAGCCTCATCCCACGCAAAAGTAGACAGCTTGAGACAATCACTGAGTGGTGCTGCAATTGTGCTAAACCCTTTGATGAATCTCCTGTAAAATGTTGCTAACCCATGGAAGCTTCTTACTTCAACCACAGATCTTGGAACAGGCCAATCTAGAATGGCTTTAACCTTCCCTTCATCCATTTCAATTCCCTTGTCAGTCACCACATACCCAAGAAAACCTACCTTACTTACTACAAAGGTACATTTCTTGGTATTTGCATAGAACTTATCCCTTCTTAGTAACTCAAACACATATTGCAAATAATTCACATGATCATTCAAAGTCTTGCTATATACCAATATATCATCAAAGTAAACTACAGCACATACACCAAGCAAAGGCTACAACATTTGAGTCATTACCCTCATGAAAGTAGCAGGTGCATTAGTAAGACCAAAAGGCATGACAAATCGCTCATATAGCACACTATGAGTCTTAAAGGCTGTCTTCCACTCATCCCCTAGCTTAATCCGAATTTGATGATAGCCACTTCTAAGATCTATCTTGGAAAAGATTTTAGAACTAGCTAGACAATTAAGCATATCATCTAGCCTAGGTATAGGAAACTGATATTTGATTGTGATTTTGTTAATGGCTCACCTGTCAACACACATTCTCCAACTACCATCATTCTTAAGGGTTAAGAGGGTTGATACAGCACATGGACTAATACTTGGCCTAATATATCCCTTGTCCAATAGTTCTTGCACTTGCCTATTAAGTTCATCCTTTTCCATTGGTGTCATCCTATAGGCTGCCCTATTAGGTAATGCAGAATCTGGAATGAAATCAATGGCATGTTGTATGTCTCTTATAGGAGGCAATTCAGTAGGTAATTCATTGGGGAAGACATCCTCAAATGACTTGATCAACTCCTTTATAGATTGAGGTACTATCATAGCATCTAACTCTAATGTAGTCAATAACATGTAAACCACACCAGTTGCTAGAGTTTTTTGTGCAAATTTCTTGACAATAAGCAAAGAATTAGGCTGTACAATAGTAGGAGTTTTAAGAATCGCCTTTTCTTTCATGGGCAGTAGAGTGTAATGCTGTCCATTCTTGTATAGGCTGTAGGTGTTCTTCCTTCCATCATGGTTGGTGTGCCTATCATACTACTAAGGCCTTCCCAACAGCAAATGGCACGCATCCATCTTCACTACATCACAAAAAACTGAATCTTGGAACTTCTTCCTAATTGAAAAGAAGACCATGCATCTCATGGAAACTCTTATATCATTGCCTGTCTTAAGTCATGTCAATTTGAAGGGGTGAGGATGATCTTCAGTCTTTATACCAAGTTTATCAACAACTTCTTCAGAAACCACATTTTCACAGCTTCCCCCATCAATAACTAAGTTGCAAATCCTACCACCAATATTACAAGTGGTGTGAAAAATGTTGCTTCTCAACCAATCCTCCTGCTCCTCCTGTTTTGGTGCTAACAGGGTCTTCTTCATTGCCAAAGCCAAGCCTTCTTCCTCATCTGAGTCACCTATAACAATTCCTTCTTCATACATTGGAAATTCTTCATCTTCCTGGTCTTCACAACCTTCAATCATCAAAGTTTTACCCTTGCCTTGAGCACTAACTGTCCCTTTCTTGCAATCTGTGGCCTTGTGCCCAATTTCTCCAAAAATTGAAGGCAGACCTGCACTCTCAATCTTGAAAGGTTGTGCACTGTTAGTAGTTGGCCTTCCTTGAGTGCTGACTTGGGTACTTCTACTACCACCATAAGCTTGGAATTGCACAAAAGCTTTTCTTGCAAGTTGCTTCTTAAACATCAAGGCTCTATTGTAGGCTTCAGAAACAGACCACAGTTGGTGTAAAGATAAGGCATCTTGAATTGGTGGTTTAAGACCACTCAAGAACCTTGCAACCATCTGCTCTTCACTCTCATTCAAGTCTACTTGAGCTACCAGTTGATAAAATGCCTCTGTATACTCTTCCACACTGCCATGTTGCCTCAAATTATGCAGTCATTTGTACAAGGACTGCATATAATTGAAAGGCAGAAACTGGTCTCTCATTTTCTGTTTCATCTTGCACCAATCTTGGATCTTTCTTTTACTTCTCCTAACTCTTTGAACTTGGAGCTGTTCCCACCAAGCTGAAGCTCTCCCCCTCAGCTTGATAGAGATCAACTTCACCTTCTTGGAATCTGGCACCTTAGGGAAATCAAAGATTCTTTCCACTTGGTTAAGCCAATCCATGAATTCTTCATGATTCAAGCTACCATAGAACTCAAGTAACTCAATCTTGAAGTTAGATTCCCATTTTGGTTCTCCCCTTGGAGGACTAGGCACTTGCCTTGGAACACCTCCTCTAGGCTAACCAATTGGGTTACAAAAGTTGATGTGACTGTCAGTTTCAGCATCTTCAGCAAGTTCATCATCATTTCTAGGATAATAACGCTAGTTTCTTCTCACTTCCTCAGTCAAGGCAGCAAGTTGCCCCCTTAGCAGCTTCACAGTCTGCTCCAATGTCACCTAGGGTTCTCCTTAGTGTGGTTGCAACTACTGCCTGGGTTGAACCTGCACCTCAGGTTCATGTACTGTAGCACCTTTCTTGTTCCTTCTATTGTAAACTATTGGTGCCATCTTCACAAATTCTTAGGCTCACTAGTAGAGGATAAGAAAATGAAATCAAGATAGGTTCTTGATGACAAAAATGATGAAACAAATTGCAAACCAACTTGAATCCTAAGGATCTCAAGCTCTGATGCCAAATTATGATGGAGGAAAAATGATGAAAAGGAACGTTGTTTTAGAAAGCAAGTTGCTTCAAGAAAAGAAAGAATTAACTAGCTCTTCAAGAGACACACTCTTGGAATAATACCTCACAGGTAGATTTCTTGGATTCAAATTCAACTAGTTACAATGAAGGTAGCCTTGCTTATTTATAGTTACATAAGCAAGCTACTGAGTTAGTTACAAGAACCCACCATGTGGCTGCCATGTGATTTGGCCAAAGCCTAACTACTCTAACTAACTAATAGGCTATTGCACTTATCACTAACAACCTATCAGTTAACTAACTTTCTATCACAAGTGATAAAGGCTATTAAAAGTAAAACCAAAAATTATTTATTATACAACAGAAGCTAGTAACATATAGATTTAAAAATGAGTTGCATCACATTAACTCTCAATTGATGACAGGTATCAAGAAGGTATTAGGACCTGCAGTTTCAGATTTTCTTAAATAGTTTCTTGAGCAGTTTTGTGTTTTCAATAACACCACTTGTTATTCAAACTCAAGGTCTTCTTGAACACACTTAGAAACAAACACTCAATTGCATATAAAGAGCATTTTGTCTGTAAGATATGCCATCACATGAAATATGACCGTTACAAATCTCAACTTATATCAAACAATAGGTAACAACATGGATGGACCTTTTAACGCAAACTTTAGGATAAAGTTTTTCTCCAAACATGTTCATAGCTTTCGGCTTCAACCCCTAATAAATGTGTCAACTTTTATTGTCATGTGCATTGCCTATAATTCATTTGGTCGGTTGGATTAAGTGAGTCATGTGCATTGTACATTATAATGACGCATATTATCTTCTTATTGGGAGTTGAAATCAACGGCTTTAAACATGTTTGGTCATTTTCTAGGTTTCTGGGTCATTTCTTTCATTTTTTAGGTTTCGGGGATATTTTAGTTATTTTTTAGGTTCTAAAGGTATTTTGATCATTTTTAGGTTTTAGGGATATTTCTGTCATTTTTAGGTTTCAGAAGTATTTCATTCATTTTTTTTTTAGGTTATATGGGCATTTCAATCAATTTTTAGGTTTCAGTGTCATTTCGATCATTTTCTAGATTTAGGGGTATTTTAGAAGTTTTGGGGGGTATTTAGGTCTTTTTTTAGGTTTCAAGGGTATTTTGGTCATTTTCAGGTTTCAGGGTATTTTGGTCATTTTCTAGGTTATGGGGTCATTTTAGACATTTTCTAGATTCTAAATGTATTTTAGTCATTTTTTAGGTTTCAGTGCCATTTCTATCTTTTTTTTTTTTAATGTTCTAATGGTATTTTGGTCATTTTTAGATTTTATGGGTATTTTGATCATTTAAAGGGTCTTGAGTAGAATTTTGTTCATTTTGATAATTTAGGTGCATTTTGGTAATTTTATAGATTTAAGGGTATTTTGGTAATTTAATTGGATAGGTTTTACTTATAATAATTGGGTTGGGTAGAGTTTGACTTATTATTAATTAGTTGAATATGTTATAATGGGTAAGTGAGCTTTATACTCCACCCATTTATGTCCAACCCAAACCCATTTTGAGCTTGCATGTAAGCTATTTACCAATTGAATGCATGCAATTTGTCTATGCAACTGCATAGCTTTCGATCCAAGTAATCATTAAAGTTGAATTGAATCTTTGGACACTGTAGGCTACAATTGTGTTTTTTTTTTTTTTTTTTTTTTTTTTTTTTTTTGTGACTTTAGGTGTAGCAAAGAAGTTGAAAGGTATAACTGGCAGAAACCGATTATCCAAGGTTTAAGCGTTTTGTTCTGATGAGCCTCTCCATTATGATCTTACAAACACATCAACTACAAAATATTGACTTCTATATAATAGCACCTCCCAAAACTATCAGATACGTTCAAAGCGAAGCAACAAAAAGTAAAGAGAAATGAGTGGAGATGAGAGTATTACAGTCACCCCATCCGGGCTATCCCCATTAACCTTTGAAGTTTAAACCTTGTAGAGTTCCTTAAACAAGAATGAGACTTTCGCTTCTTTTTATAACTAAGCACGCCCTTGGGCTCCCACCTTTTTCCTTTTTCTCTTTTATTAATTCAATAATTATTCCTTTTCCTCAATAATTACAACGAAGAAGAGAGAATTTGACATCTAAATGTTTCCACTAAAAACAGTAAAACACCATGAAGGTTAGTCTAACTGTCGCCCTTTTTTCTTTTTCTTAATTACAACCATTTTGGGAACCCAAGTCAATTGCTCAACCCATTTAAATAACCCAAAAAAAAAATACCAACCTTTTTGTAAATTTTGAATTGACAATTGAGAAATGAGACTTCAAGACAGATTGTCCTAATTACGTTAGAACCTATAACAAAATGTCAAATGAAAGTGACAATTTTTCGTAAGCCCTTAACCAAAGATTGGATCCAGAATTCAGGCTACATCGCCAAACAGAAACCAAAAATCCACATATAACAGACATATATAAACATATCTTTGATCATTAAATCACAATAAAAAACAAAAATAAAAGAACTGCCAATACAAAATATCTACTCACGTAGTACACAAAAATATGTGTAATTCAATGGAGAAGCTGAAACATGCCATCAATGTTTACCAGAAAAACGAGTAAGTTGAAATTGCAGAGTTTTCATTCACTCGTTAGCAATCTTCAATACACGTGGTGTCCAGACTTCCCATTAACCACATTGTTTCTGTTGTAGGAGCTGACACCCCCACATTCATGTATCCTAACAAACTTCTTAGAATCTCCAGCAAAAGTTGTGGATATTTTCGAAATCTATAAGAAATAAGGTTAGCTATGAGAAAATTAAAACAGGCATGTATGCATAACATGAAGATAGAAAGCCCTGAACTTATCAACTCAATTAAGTACAAGAAATGTCTAATAGATCTCAGCTTTCTCTTTGAAATGTCAAGGATGCTCACTAGGGAAATCCATTGCAATACCACAGTTACTATTTGGCCCTTGGTTCTACCATTTTTTTCTTCTTGAGGACCCAGTGGCCATCAGTGAATATTATGTACATTATTTTGGTCTAAAGAACATAGCAAAACATATACCAGAGATCACTAGCAGTACATATTATTGTAAGAAAAAGAAAACTGACTGTTTATATTATGGCAAAAAACAGAAATGTAACATAAAATTTTGTTACAACGTGGAGGATAACTGCTTCAATAGTGGTACTAGCTTATATGTGAAATGCTATTTTCTTGGCTTCAAATATGTAATTATAAAAGTTTAATCAATCATAAAATATTATTGGAAGGTGTAAGCTAATCACTGGTAATGTTTAGTGGGTCCTATTTTCAACATTATAGACCAAATCATGCCTCCATCAAGGTAGGAAGGATTTATGCACATGGGGGAGGGGCTGCTACCCCATTGTGTAGCTCATAATTTGCCTTCAGACAACTTAAAGAGAACTACGAACAATATTTAAAATTCTGTGGGTAAAGGAACACACACTTGTGCAATAGATATTGCTCTCTGCATATATACAAACTACAGTCTGTTTTCCAGTCCAAAACCCAATAACAGTCAAAAGCCTTGTCTACATCAGAACCATTTTAGGGTTGACCCTGGACAAGATTACATAATTTTAGAATAACCAATCAATTCTGTATTATATCCCAGCCTAATAAAAATGCTCATTCCCTACTAGAATAATTTTTCCTTTTTTTTATTGGCTACCACAATATAGATTAGCCTAAGCTATATTGATAATTACATTGTTCTAGGATACCTCTCCCAAAAAAATAAAATAAGGGGAGGGGGGCATAAGGCTGCTTACCAGTCATCTCTCCAATACCATGCAAAACTGGGAGTTTTTTGTACTATGTATGACCTATATATAGGATACTTCCTGTTTACTAGAGTAATGCCGTATCAATAAGGTGGTCTTTTATTGATAAAAATTGACAATTATATTAGAAGTCATGTAACTTATGTCAGACAAAATCAATGACACTTATGACAGAACCTAACAAAGTAGTATCAAGGATAAGAGCTTGAATTCAAATGACTGCCTACGCCAAAGTAACAGAAAAAAATAGTGACATGTGCATGATGATGCACTCATCTGTCAGTTGAAATATCCCCCACACAACCCCCACCCCCCCACCACCCCACCCCACTCACACGTACATTTGTAAAATACAGATTATAAAAGAGTAAAATATCTTCCTCTTTTTTTCAGACTAGAATTCTCCTAATTATTAAAAGCCTCTATATCCCAATGAAAAATTATGTAATTCTGCCCCTATTTATTTCAATCCTCTCTGAACTTCAAGAAGTCAGACCTAATTATAAAAAATAATAATAATAATAAAATTAAAAAAAAAAAACACACACACACACATGCACGCACAACTTCAAGAAGTCAGACCTAGGTCCACAACGTGGAACAAAAGGATTTTCATTTAAATCTAAAAAGAAAGATTGCAAAGATGTTAATACAGGCGGCAAGAATGCAGTTGCTTAAAAAATAGGCTGGATAAAAATAGTTGTATTTATAAACAATGAGGCTTTAAAAGATGCACATAAGCCAAATAATAAGCTAAACCAAACACGCTCTAAGAGTCATATCATGATGCAATTTATGGCAATCAAAAGCTCCATTTGTTTTTTTTTAAAAAACATTTTCCAAGAAAAAATATCTACAGTAGAAAATATTTTCAAAGAAAATAATTTGTTGCCTACTGTTTGGTTGAGTCTCTGAAATACTTCTCCAGTGTTTGGTGCACCAAAAATATCTATTGTCAAAACCAACAAAAAATCACTGAAGTAAATAGGCAGTGGTGGTTATGGTGGCAGCAGTGACAGTGGAAGGGGGAGAGAAAGAGGCGGTCATCATGGGGGTGCAGGGGATAGAAGGAAGGTGCTGGCAACAGCAAAGAGGAATATGGTTTTTTTGGGGATATGTGTGTGTGGAGGAGGTGGTGGTGGTAGCAGAAACAAAGGAGCATGGAGGAGGCCAGGAAGGAGGGAAGAGGTGGTTAATGGCACAGAGAAGTTGGGAAGGGAGCAAGGAGGCGATTGAGGTAACACAGAGGAGTGGGGAGAGCTAGGGAGGTGGAGAGTGGGGACATCAAAGGCTTGGTCTAGGAATTGTTTATGATTTCACACTGCATAAGCAATTTTCAGCTCCTTTTCTGTAATATTCCATTGATCGTGAAAACATTCTGTTGACAAACAATTTTCAGTTGCACCAATTATTACAAAACAACTTCCGGAAAATATTTTATGCCAAAACAAATAGTGTCAAGGATCTAGATGAGTTTGGAGAAATCACACTGAGCTTAACAGCAAACATATAAGAAAACAGTTCAAGGATACAAAGGAGGATACAAGTGTAGATAGAATTGCTGAAGCCTGATGACTTTGTACTGCAAAGTTATGCGAATAAACAATGTCAAAAGCTAACTACACATTCAAAGAAAGATAAAATCATGCTTAAAATAGAAATTAGAAAAACTAGAATTACTCACTTCAAAAGATGAAGCTACTCAGATTTATCACAGTAGCCAGGAAAGTTCCTTATTGAAAGAGTAGATGCTAGTTTGGTCAAGCAATTCTGTAACACAATTTATCTGGTCCGATGCTTGCTGCCAGTGGAGAGATCATCTTCATACATATCATGAGATTCTGAAGGAATGTATCGATCATCAAAAGCATTTTGTACCAGAAAGTCTGAGCTATGATTTTCATATGTTTTTCTTCCCCTTCTATCCTCAACATTTGATTTCTGTTCATCTTTTTTTGCAACTGAATCATTCACAGAATTTGACCTAGAAGAAGATGATCTACTATAATGATATTTTAACATGCCAGAAGATGGCTGCTTAATCTCATGGTGCCTGGTATTGGACACCTCCAGATCATCTCGCTCTCTTCGATGACTACTTCGCACATGTGACCAGCGATGACTATCATTTCTGCTGGGGCTTCTTGAATAAATTTCACTATCATGTTTGTCCCGATTGGAACATCTCTGATCCACATATTCATGGTCCTCGTTAAGAGAAGCATCTTTCAAACTTTTAGATCTCTTACTACAATCAGAGTGTGACTGTGTCCTATCATTATATTGGCTACCTCTGGCTGCTGCATAATCACTTTTTCTTGGCTCATCAACAGTGATGGTGCTATCATTTCTGCTGGGGCTTCTTGAATAAATTTCCCTATCACACTTGTTCCGATTGGAAAATCTCTGATTTACATATTCATGGTGCTCGTTAAGAGAAGCATCTTTCAAACTATTAGATCTCTTACCATACTCAGAGTTTGAGTGTGCCCTATAATTAGATTGGCTACCTCTGGGTGCTGCATAATCACTTTTTCTTGGCTCATCAACAGTGATGCTACTGTCATGAGCAGAAGATGATTCAGATGGAAACATTCCTTGATCTTCAGTTCCCTTCACTAAACACCCAATTCCTCCAGCTTTCTTAATTTCCTCCATGTATTCGTCTATTATATCCCTTGTAACCTTTGAAAAGCACATAAAAATAAATGCATTAATGAGGGAAGAAATCAACTAGGTATCAAACTGAGCTGCAATTGTAAACAACATATAACTAATGCAATTGTACAATGATCTTGTCAAAATTGGTGACACCTCAGTTTAGCTTTTTCACCAAAGTGTTCACAGATGTCAACCACAATAATGCAGTAACAGTCAACAAATGGTCCAGTCTTCAATAACTGAAGGATCTATTTTCAGACTTTCACAATTACACATGTTCTTCATAGAAAGTATGAACCACAAAAGGAAACAAACTTCTTTCTTAGGCAAAATCTTCCACATCATATTGTTCTATGCAAACAACAAAGGAATAATAAACATTTTGGAAAAAATATGGCACACTTGGTCAAAGGTCGAGTCAGTAGAGCAAAGCGCATAAACACAAGTAGATACAGGAGCAAGAGCTGATCCTTCCATAACAAGCCAATGATCATAACTAGAATACTATAAAGCAATACTTAGTATTTTTCATCACAAGAAATAAACAATGATAGTCAATTAAGGACACAGTTATAAGGAGATATCATTATGGGAAAGACCATCACATTGAGCCTTAACAAGAAGTCACCAAATTAATTACAAGTCATGTTCATCATGGAAACTACAAGACTACATGTCTTTCATTTTATTTATTTTTGAAAGATAGAGTTTACGATAAACATCCAAAAATCAATTGGGGGATGACATCTTCAATGCCCCTTCACCTCATTTTGTTCAAACGAAGCAGAATAAGAAGTAGTTGCTGCTGCTGCTAGCAGATGGGAAATTTAACAGTTTTCAGGTTTGAAGCATTATCATTACCTAGTCATATTTCCCATCTCAGCTCATTCTTCACCTTCTTTTCTCTCCAATTAAGGCTACAGCAATTGCCTTCCTCAGCAACTGCAAAGCCACATAACCTCTATAAGTAACATACATGCAACTTCACTCTCTTAGATCCAGTTACCACTTGGTCCACTTCTTTCTCCTCTATGATTCCCAAATATACCAAACGGTGAAGAATTGTGTGAAATTTTTGGAATATGAGAAAGAAAAAAAAAAAAGATAAATCGGTAGGCTCAAAATTATAGAAAAGATAATGAAGGTTATATTTATTCTCCAGACTTGCAACATAACTTGTAGATTTTTTTCATTTACAAAGTGCTTACACACATGGCCTATGTGATGAATGACCTCTAGAGATTTAAGCTTGCATCTAATAATAGATTCCCAAAATGCTTAATAATTTCAATGGCTAATTTAGCAGATGATTGAATGACTTGTTACTCTTATGTATTATGAATTCAATAATTTTTTATCTTATAATACAGTTCTAGAAAGAAATAAAAAAATAAAAATAAAAAGATCATATACAATGCAAAACAGGAAAATACATAATTGAAACACTATAATCGAACTCCACTACTTCATATACTCAACTCCACTGAACCAACCCTTACGCAGTGGACACCAGATGCAAGCCCCAAATCACATGACAGAGCGATGGAGGACCACTACCTAGAGGACCCAATCAATATTGATTGATGCTGATGAATGGTCAGACTTTTGGATTTCATTTTATTTGAATTTTTAGACTTAATGTTATTTAATTTCATTCCCACATTTAATTTAATTATTACAAGTTATTTCCTTTCCTTACTTGGTTATGAACTTATATACTTTCTTTCCTTGGTGTAACTTGGGAACCCTATATAAGGCCAAAATTCAGTATTGGTACATTTTGCTGGATAAATAAAATTATTGTTGAAATTTTCTTCCAATGGATTGGTGCTAACTCTAGGCAACTCTAAGTGCCAACTCTTAGAGTGTGTTTGTTTGGAGGTGAAATAGGGTAGATGGAAAACTTTTGAGAGAAAATGGGAAAGAAAACTGTTTGGAGTGTGTTTGGTTGGGTGGGAAGGAAGGAAAATAAATGGTGGAACCCAGGTATTGTCTCTCCAAGCCCACCAAAAAGTTCTCTCCAAAATGGAGAGAAAACTAAAGGAAAAATTTGGACATCATTTTTGGACAAAAATGCCCATGTGCAGTTGCACATGGGCTTGTCCACGTTGCTTTTCTTCATTTTTTTTCTTTTTCTTTTTCTTTTTCTTTTCCTTTCCTCCTGGACGTTGCCTTTTCTCCCCTTTTTTTTTTTTTTGATTTACTAGGCAAGCTTCCTACACGTCCAATGCTCATATTCCTTTTTCTTTTTTTTCTTTTGCTTTCTTCCTTTTTTTTTCCTTTTTTTTTCTTTTTTTTTTTTTGTTTAGATGTGATTTTTTTTTTTCTAAACATGAATTTTTTTTTTTTTTATCCCTTTTTTGGTTTTAATTGGGCTTCATTTTTTAACAAGGGTATATGCATAAATTTATACAAACTCACTTTTTCCATCCTTCCACTTTTTCACTCCCAACCAAACAAAGATGAGAAAAATTAAAATCTTTTCTATCCCCCCACTTTTCCACCCCTCCAACCAAACGGACCCTAAGGTTTTATCTTTCTTTCCACCACTTAGTGCCAACTCCAAGCAATCCTCAAAATTACTTCCTCAGTTTATCTTTTTTGTACTTTTTGTTTCGTCAAAACTTCCATTAAGAATTTTGTGTTGCACCACCTTAATTTCAATTTAATTATGATCAGTTTTATGGATCCTTATCATCTAATTGGGATTAACCACAAGTATTGTTTTCCGCAATTCTATCCTATCCAAAATCATACTCTTTGTCGCCTCCCTATTTCACTTCATCAACTACTACATTCTTTTATTTGTAAGTTACACAACCATCCAATAGATTTTGGATCGACCCCCCCTCCACCCATTCTTGTGTTGTGGAAGTAGGAAGTGCCATTTGAGCTAAAGCTTGTTGCCCACTTCATTGACTTCATATAGGAATAATTATTAACATTTTGTCACTTTATAATCAAAACTCAATCACACTTTGACATTCAAATGACATGTTAATATTGTCTTATTGATGTTTTATCAGCCTGTAAACCGTCCATATTACTCCAACACCAAATAGCAGCGATGTTATCAACATCAAGTGTAATAATGTATAATATTGTCTTACTGACATGTTAATATGTCTTATTGATGTTTTATCAGCCTGTAAACCGTCCATATTACTCCAACACCAAATAGCAGCGGTGTTATCAACATCAAGTGTAATAATGTATAATTTTCTGACCATATTAAATAAGACAATACACTTACAACAAAAGAAATTTCTAGTACTAACACCTGCTTTTTACCTGTACAGCTGTTTTCTTCCCCTTTTTTCCACGATATGACATTCTTCTGCGTTTGTAATCCCTTTCTTCAGCCAGTAACTCCTCTCTAGTCTTAGTCTTGTTTGTTTCCTGATGTATACACAAGATTTTGAAGTTATGAGATTTAAAAGTTAAGTTACCCACCAAACAACTGTAAAATGATCCAATCTTGAGTGACGTGTAAACTGTAAAATGAAGACTTCAGGATGTTGTAGTGATCTCCATCCCATTGAATTTCTGATTATCTCTCTCATGCCAAATGACCATAAAGCAGATGTGTGACATAGTTACCACTCTGCCTACTTTTAAAACTCTATTTCTTTAGGCCTAACTACAACAATCTTGAGTGATGTGTCTCAAAAGAAGTGTTTCAGTAGTTTTATCTTTAAGTTGTGTTGCCAAGCCTAAGGAAGACTTTTCGTAAATCTGCCAAGTGACCAACAACTTTTATGACTCTTTACAGCCATGTCATTTAAGTGACATGAGCCTCTAATATGAATGTTACAATGGGTCAAGTCAAACTTTTTAGATAGGCAGGTTAAGTCAAAAACTAAAATAATTTGTATCAACATGGCAGCAAGGGGACTAGATTTAGGTGTTTTAAACTGACTAAAAAAAAAGAATGTTGTGGCTGCTTCAACCAAAACAGAGATGTTCATGTTTCTAAAAGCAGTACCTCACCACTACAAACTACTATCCATATTCATACTTTAGGGGAGTAAACCCCCCAACAACAAAAAGATTATTTCAAAAAAATGAGGAGTGATTTAATTTTCCGCAAATGACAAATTTCATCAAAGTTCTAAAAAAGGTAAAAACTAGTATGAACCAAACATAATTTGGTTGAATTGCCCAAGACACAATTGTCATGGCGCCCATTTAGTAATGTGGTTTCAAGCTGCACTTTTCCAAATACAACTATTTTAAACTTCACTTTTTTCTGGATACAATGAAGAAGAAAATAAATAAATAAATAAAACCCAGTTTCAAAAAGTTGAAAAATAAGCTAATACCAAACAAGAACAAAGCCACACATGCACCCAATGGGTCTTGAACCCATACTTCACCACCCTCCACCAAGCACTTGCAAGGGGAGGAGGTGTCCGTTGAGCTACAGCTCATTGGTAAGATGTAACTTCCTGCTGAGATATACAAAGCAATGAATACCTGTCTAAAGGACTGTTGCCTAAGTCCGTCATGCTCAAGTATAGGCCTATAGTTTGGACGTCTTTTCCGCTCTTCATATGCTCTCTGTGACAGATGATCATGCTCAGCCACCCTACAAATAGAAAGAAACTGACCTCAGCATTTATTTTTAAAAATGAAAACTGGTATGTCTGTCAAGATAAAACTACATCACATAAAAATAGGAGAAGATCTAAAAGAATGATTCCAAAAAGTTGGAACATGAGATGGAAATGAAGACACCCTATTCAACACTACTAGAGCCCGCACCTGGTGCACAAAGCTCCCACCTGGTCTAGGAGAGGTGGTTGGCAGGTAGCCTAAACCCCAAAACCAGTCGTATCTGACCAACACTATATAGATGATAATAAAATCATAGATAAGACCACAAGGTCCACAGCAACTCTGCTAGCCTATTTACAGGTATATCACATGGATGTCACAACATATACATCTATCTACTATCTCTACTTAAATAAATAGATAACTAAATAAAAAAATAAATTGATGCGTACTAAGATTTATTGGCATCAAAGAGGGACACCTAAGTACACACGGAGTATACAAGGGTCAAATACAGATCTTACAAGAATCAATAAAATCAAAGATAGAAGAGAGTGATTGGTTTCAAAAGGCAGACAACCAATCCAAAAAAGTTCTAAAGAAAAATAACTTGAGGTCAGGAATGGATCTCTCAGAATCTTCAAAACATCTACTGTTTCTTTCCCTCCAAAGACACCACATTAAACAATGGGGAACAATTATCCATATATGACCATTTCGATGATGACCAAACCGGCCTTGCCAGCAAGCAAGGAGCCCCACAACTGACTTAGGCATAACCCAACTTACTCCAAATAAACCCAAAACTATAAACCACAAATCCATAGCAACTAGACAATGAAGGAAAAGATGGTCAACCGATTCACCATTACACTTGCACGTACAACACCAATCCAATATCCAAACCTTCCTTTTTTGTAAATTGTCAAACGTCAAGCATTTCCCCAAAGCAGCAATCCAAACAAAGAAAGCCACTTGAGAAGGGATCTTCTGCTTCCAAATACTTTTCGAAGGGAAACAACAATCATTAGAGCCCACTAGAAGAATGTAATAATCTTTAACCGTGAACCCCTTATTTCTATCTAGTTTCCAACTCATTTTATCCTCCCCAAATCCCTTTAATGAAGAGCCATATATAGTATCCATGAAACTCGAGACAGCCTCCAATTCCTGAACATGAAAACCCCTAAAGAAACTTACACCCAAAAAAAGAGCCCATTAGTGAACTTCATAAGCTCAGCCACACTTGCCTCCTTATCTCGGCAAAATCTAAATAATACAAGAAAGCAGACAGCAAGAGGTGTCTCCCCACACCAACAGTCTTACCAAAACTTCACCCTCGACCCATCACCAATATCATACAGAATATAACGAGAAAAAGGCCATCCTCGACTAATATTTTTCCACAAACCAATACCATACGGACCAAAAACTGGACCGGTACACCAACCACCCCATACACATCCATATTTCACCTCTATCACTTGCCTCCAAAGGGCATCCCTTTCAAATGCAAATCTCCATAGCCACTTCCCAAGCAAAGCTTCATTAAAAAGTCTTACTTTCCTTATCCCCAAGCCACCTAAAGAAAGAGTAGTACAAACAGTAGCCCATATAACCAGGTGAAAATTAGGTTCATGGATCATTCTTTGTGTGAACAACAACACAGAGGAAGATTCTAAAATGTGATAATCTCCTGAAGTAAGGAATTAATCTACTTGAATGGTGTTGCATGTGCGGGCATTGTGGTGAGACTGTGGATCGTTTGTTGTTACCTGTGTTGTGGTCTTTTATCTTCTAAATAATTGGGCTTCATAGCGTATTTCCCAAAAGTGTTGGTGATCTATTACACGGATGGAAGAACTAGTTTGGGAAACATTCATCCCTTGTTTGAAATCTAGCCCCTTTTATGTCTACTATGGACACTAAAGAGAGCGGAACCATTGTAGAGTTGAAGATGTCGAGCCTCGATTGCTTAACTAAAGTCATCTTTTTCATAAGATAATTGTTTGAATGGTCCCCTTTTATATCTCATTTGCAAAAAAATATGTGTACTATAACCTTCCTATGTTTTTAATTACGGATTTTCCTTTCTATAGATATATTTGTCAACCATCTATTCAAAAAGCAGGAAGGATAATAAATATTGTCAAGGGACATTAAACGTATGTCCAAAAGAAATAGTGTATCAGATACAACTACAAAGATCAAAGCTTTCAGTTTCAGGATTCACTTTCAGCAGTATCAGATACATATTAGAAGTCTCCACGAAGTACAAATATGCAACATAGACACAACTCTAATGTCAAAACATCCATTCTATTACATAAGCAAGCAGGGATCTGTTATTATATCTGATTTTAAAATAATAATAATAATAATAATCCTTCTCCATACGCATCTCATGTGCAACACTTAGTACATTAGTTTCTAGCTTTCTATAATTCTTTTCAGTTCTTTCAATGGCCAACTTCTTACTAAAAAAAGACTGAAAGTGAACAAGCTGTACAGCATAGAAATTAAACAGGGGCAACATACATATAACAGAGACAAGAAAAGGCACAAAGGATCAAGATAGACTTTGAAACTGAAATTAGAATTCCGGAATCCAAACACGAAAAAGAGAGCAAACTCATACTTCACTGCTAGTGGCCTACAACCTTGGTTTTTGTGTCATGAATGAGACCATTATAACACAACAAATGAAAATGAGAACAAGTTTAGCCAAATGTAAATAGGTTAGCAACCATAGTAGAGAAAGAAAACAGGGAATAGTAACATACAGCTGATACTTGGTAAGCGGTTGAGAAACATGAAACCCATTAAAGTTTTGTTGAAGCACGGCTCTTTCTTTCAATGCAGTAACCGCTGCTTCAACTTGTGACACAGAAATGACCTCATCTCCGCGGCCAGGATCAGCACGAGCATGGGACTGGGACTGGGACTGGGTGGTGATAAACAATCCCAATTGCGCTGCCTCCAATACACATTGCTTAAGCATGTGAATAGCAAATAGCTTCCCATTCATTTCACCATAGAGAACGGAAAGCTGAGAGGCTAACCACATCAACGCTTGCACCAAAACGGGACACTTGAAAAAATTCATTACACTCTGCTCATTCGATTGTTGTTGTTGTTGTTGTTGAGAATAATTATGTAGAGCTTCCGTGACAATAGCGTTGAGGCAGAGCCTGAAAAGCAACACTATATGATCCCTCATTGCCACATCAATGACAATGCTGCCGTATCGCGGGGAACTCATGATCACCCAATTTCCGATCAGCCCGGAAAGGGAAAAGGACAGGGAGAGGGAAAGGGAACGGAGAATGGCGTGGGAGTAGGCGGTGGGGTAATCAGTCCAGGCGTCGGTTTCGGCTCTAATAGAGAGCAAGTCAGAGGGGAGAATTGAGAAATCGAAATCAAAATCGAAAGGAAAAGGGTTGTTGGGAGAGTGAAGGGATAAAAAGGCGGGAAGAGGAGTTGGGGTTGGGGTATGTAGAGTGGAGAAGTGAACGACGGCGGGGCAATCGTGATAGAAAAAATTGGAAGAAGAAGAAGAAGAAGAAGAAGAAGAAGAGCAGTGGCAGCGAAGGGAGTGGCGGAAGAGGGCGGAAGAGGGGATGAGGTGGTGGGGATTGAACGGGCATTGGATTAGGTTTTGGTTTTCAGAATGGAGAGTGGTGGAAATGGAAAGGGGAAGGGAGTGACGGAGGGTTTGTTGGGAGAAGTGGATGAGGTTTTCAAGTGTGGTCAGTAACGAATTAGGGTTCATTGGATTGGATTGAGATTTTGGGGAGCTAGGGTTAGGGTTTTGATTTGAACACACACAGACAAACAGAGAGATCAGAAGATCAGATTCAGGGGTGCCCTCTTCTTGAAGAAAGTATGAAATCGCTCATGAATGAATGATGACCGACTCACATCAGAATCATCGCTGCAATATTTGGTTGGACTAAAGAGGAACAAACTTCAGGTTTCTATTCAATTTTTTTGTTAGCTTGCATCCTCTAATATTAAATTCAGGCACAAGGTTAGCTTGCATTCAATATCTTCAAGTAAATTAATATTAAATTCAGGCTTTTATTAGTTTTGTTAAAAGAATATTTTTCTCACATGAAAAATATTTATAAAATTAATAAAAATATTTATGTGAAATTTATTTTCAAAAAATTGTTTTTATTAGTTAATTGCATACATAAAGGCAATTTGTTTTTTTTTTTTTAAAGAATTAAACGAAATGCCTAAATTGAATAAATTTGAAATTTAGATAATTCAATTAAAAGAAAATAAAGATAAAAAACTAAAATGAATTTTACTCAAACTTAGATGGTGAAATTTGTGCCTATTTTGTTTTGGACAAAACTTGGTGGATTTTTTTATACAATTTAACACCAAAAAATGCTAACATATTCATCAGTTAGCATGGATTTCAAACTATTTAGGAAACTAATATATTGAGTCTGTTGGACTCGAGTTCCATAAGGTGGCAAAGTTAAGGTGGAAAAAAATCTACTTGGAACTGAAGTCTTGAAAACTTGAGTTCCACAAAAGAAGAGGAAATCAAAAAAAAAACCCAATTGATCATCTTCTTCTCTCCCACTTCCAACCACAAAAACCCAACAACAAAATCAAACATCCACACAGCAAACCGAAACTGAAAACACACCTCTATCACCATGAACAACAACAAACTCAGAAAATTCACAATACTCAAACCCACTGAAAATTTACAAAACGAAAACTCAAACCCACAAAAAATTCACAATACCCAAACCAACCATGGCTCTGATCAAATTTGGCTCATGTCCCACATCCACAACCACAACCACCACTAGATCGACTACCCAAAATTACGAACAGAGAGAGATAGAGTCACGAACGAATGGTGAGAGAGAGGGGAAAAAAAAAAAAAGAGTGATCGCTCTTACCGTTGATGGTCAAAATCAGTTTAAGCAAAAATTGGAGAAGAGAGGAATAACAAAGGCAAAGAGAAGAGAGAAAGAAAGAAAAAAGAGAAAGAAAGAAGGAGAAAAAAAAGAAAAGAAGAATGGTCGTGGTTTTTCTTATGAGGAACTCGAGTCTCTAAGACTCAAATTCCATGGGGAATTTTTTCTCCTCAAGATGTTAGTTTTCTAAATAGTTTGAAAATCATGTTAACTAACGAAATTGTTAACATTTTGGTGTTAAATTGCAAAAAAATCCAAACTTAACTCCAAACTTGTTTAAGCAATCCAACATACATAATAGGTTGTTTCAAAATTCCAGACTCTATTTGTGATGATTTAACTAGTATGGTGCAGAATTTTTGGTGGGGTCAGAGATGAAGATGACATGGATCAGCTAGAGTATTAGCATTGGGGGTGTAAAAACTCTCTAGTTGCTATTTTAGCAACCCACCTGCTCAAATTGAGCTTTATTTGGGTGTGGGTTGCTAAAAAATTTAGCAACCATGAACGATAAGTTTGTATTTTTATACAACTTGAGCATTAGCATCCAGAGATGCAAAAATAAATAAATAAATAAATAAATATTTTACATTCTCAAATGCCACTTTATTTATTTATCATCTCATTTTACAACTCACCCAACATCTTAACTTCTATTTTTACATACAACTCATTAAAATAATATAAACTACTCTCATCAAATAATAATATAATATAAACAAGAGGCAGAGAAGGAGAAAAGAGAGAGAAAGAGAGGGAGAGTGAATATTTTTTATTAAAGGAGGAGAGAGAAAATTACTATAGAGAATAAAATATTATATCTAGTTTTTAGCAATCGGCTACAGTAGGTTGTATATAAATAAATAAATAAATATTTTACATTCTCAAATGCCACTTTATTTAATTTATCATCTTATTTTACAACTCACCCAATATCTTAACTTCTATTTTTACATACAACTCATTAAAATAATATAAACTACTCCCATCAAATAATAATATAATATAAACAAGAGGCAGAGAAAGGAGAAAAGAGAGAGAAAGAGAGGGAGAGTGAATTTTTTTATTAAAGGAGAAGAGAGAAAATTACTATAGAGAATAAAATATTATATCTAGTTTTTAGCTACTGGCTACAATAGGTTGTATATATACAACCTTACTGTGTTGGTATAATATTTTAAGTATAGCAACTGGGATATTGCATGCTTTTAAGGAATTGGGTTGTAAAATAGCAAACGAAGGGTGTTTATACCCCCCAATGCTAATGCTTTTACTGTTTACGAGGTTGTAAAGAAAAAATATATTTTTTAATCTCTCACACTCTCTCTCTCTTCCTTTCACACTCTCTCTCTCTCTTTTTATAATCAATTTTTTATATTATTTGATGGTGTAATTTATATTATTTTTAATAAGTTGTATGTAAAAATAGAAACTGAGATGTTGGATAAGTTAAATAGAATTGGATGGTTAAATAGATAAACTAGGTTTTGAGGATGTAAAATTAATGTTTTTTACATCCCCAAATGCCAGTGCTCTAATAGGAAAAATTGGCATTTCGAAAAACTCAAATTCTCAAGGTGGAATGGGTTTTAAACTCTTGAAGGAATTTAATTAGGCTTTATTAACGAAGCAAGGCTGGAAACTCCGATAGTCCAATCTAATCCTAATTCCCTTGCCTATCATGTTCTTAAGCCAAAATTTTTATAGATTGTAATTTTGTGGATTCTAACTCTTAGGTGAAGGCCATCCTACACATGGAGGATGATTATGACAACAAAGCATATTGTAAGACGGAGAGTAGAGAATGGTAATAAAATCTGGATATGGTCAGCCAAATGGCTTCCAACCCCAACAACATTTAAGGTAACTTCGCCTCAGAACACACTTGGTGATCTCAAGCTTTGGTTAGTGATTTAATTGACAGTAGTTTGGGTGTTTGGAAAGTTGATTTAGTTTGGCAAATTTTTTTTTACTGATACTATATTGGGTTTTTTTCTTAGCTATTTGCTTCCTGATGATTCTTTGATATGGAACTCAATTGCAAATGATATATATTTTTCGGTCAAAAGTGCGCCTATGAGTTAGCCATGGATTTTAGAGATGTCTGGCAGTAGCTCCTCTAACAATGAAGACCTCAACTCAAGAAACTTTGGAGTCTACAAATTCCTAACAAAGTGGAAAACTTTGCTTGGACTAATTAGAACTGATAGGGGTATTTTTGACAGGAGAAAAATTGATGTGCAAACAAAAGACCAGGAGAGCAGACGAGCTCTACGAGACCGTCAGTTTCGTAAGTAGGTGACGAAGGTCCCAGAAAGACTAGAATAGAAGTAACATACCTCCATCTAGCCGATGGTGCTTTCAATAAACGACACCACCACGGAAGCCGGTGGGCACATCTCCCTCAACCGACGGGAAAACTTGAAGCCGAAGTGTGACCATAAGACCGACGGGGTGGAGAAGCCTATGGGTCCCACATAGTCTTACTTGGTCCTCACAAATATTCATGTATGAAAATATCTTGCACATCACGCACAAAGACCTTATCACGCTCGCATATCCTCCCCATATGAAAAGACACCCTAGAATCATGGAAACCCTAATATCAAATCTCCCCTACAAGGGAAGATCCCTATTTCCAAGGGATCTTGTTTCACTACTCGCCACTATATAAGCACCAAACCTCCTCTTTCCTTTGGTACGTAGAAATTCTCTAACTCTCTCACTATAGAGTTTTTAGAGATTTCTCATTCGCTAACTTGACCTTCGAAGGATTTTTGGCCGGTACCACACCGGTGCCTTTTGTTTGGTCCTTGTGTTTTCACTCCACAGGTACTGCAAAAATTGAGGTTACAATTGTGTAGTGATGTGCACAACATCTATGATTTTCAAATGCAAAATGAAGGCTCTAGTCCAACAAAACCCATGGCTAGTCATGGTTGGATTCCACCTCTTACAAAGTAAACATTGATGGTGTTGTTTTCTCCACTTAACAATCAGCTGGAATTGGGGTCAATCGTTTGTGGTTGTCATGGATTGGTAATTGCTGCTATTTGTCACAACCGCTTGGGGCTTTGGAGATTATCTTGGAGGGTGATTATCTGGTAGTTTCAAATGTAGTGGTTGGAATATGAATATCTCCTCCTCCATCTTCTATAGATTCGGTTGTTTTTGGTATTTCTTCCCTTTCTCATGATTTTTGTAGTTTTTAAGTCTCACATACAAGAAGGAACGGTAACCAACCAGGTTACTTATTAGCAAAACATGCTCAAAGACTTGGATTGAGGAGAGTCCATGTTTTATAGAATATGTTCTCTCAAATGATGCAATTTCTTTTAAGTTATTTCAATGAAAGTTCATTATTTCCTATTAAAAAATTTGTTCGGACTAACTCATTTAAATAAGTTATGTTCTCATTAAAAAGAGTTACGTGACTAAAAATACATGTGAAGGTTGGAAAAATATAGCTTCAAACTTAGTTTCTTACATCTTGCAGTTGATCTTTATTACATATGCTTATGAAGTTATGATAAAATTGTTAATTCATAGATGTATTTATTTGTTGGACAAAACTTAGGTACAGTACCTTAAGTGCTGTTCCTTAGGTTCCTTTCTTAAGATTTAGTCATGTAGCTACTTAACTAAAAAATACACTTCCATCCCATTAGTAAAAATTCACGTAGCAGAATCTTAAGAATAGAACCTAAGGAACAGCACCTAAGTACTATACCTAAGTTATGCCCTTATTTGTTTCTCTAGAATTACTTTCTAAGTAAAATTGCAACATAGAGCAAACATTAGAGACCAATATAGTAATTAATGCTCTTATTCCAAAATATACTTTTTTTTGCCTAAAATATTGTTTGTCTTTAAAGTTTACATGAATTAATTTTTTGTTTCAAAATTTTAAAAAGTTCTTTTTCGTTCCTAAAATTTTTAAAGAACCTTTTCCCAATTGTTTAAGGATGAAAATAAGGACAAAAAAAAAATGAAATTCATGCAGAACTTTTAGAAACGAAACACTATTTTAGCTTTTTTATAAAAAAAAAAAAATAAAATTATTATATATATATATTTATAAAATACAGTAAAAAAATTTAAGCTGAATTATACTATCATTAAGCAAGAATGTTAAAAGAAGTTTACACTTTTACGCTAAAATATTGTTTTCATCTCTAAAGTTCACATGAATTTCATTTTTGTCCCTAAACTATAAAAAATAAAATATAAAAATTCAGTTTTCATCCCCAAACTTTATAAAGAGTTGTTTTTTTAATAATAGTTTAGGGTGAAATTAGGTATAAAAAAATTGAATTGTTTAAAAAAGAACAATATCTTGTTTATTAAGAATATTTTTTTAATATATATATATATATATATAACTTGTTATGTCATATCTTGATGAGATTAAAAATGGACATTATTTGATTTGAAATTAATAATTTGATATGGTATAACTTTTTGTAGTGAAGACTTAACCAAACAAACACTAAAACGGAATTAATAACTTTGCAATTTTTAATAATCACACTAGTTTGTTGAATGAACAACTCGGTTTTTTATCAGATTGGTCATTAAGATGTCATGATTCTCTTTAGATTGTAAAAATTTGCTTGATCACAATTTGGCTAACTGCAACTTGATTCTTTTTGGTCGCGTGAATCTTCAACTTGATCACAACCTACACTCCCACAAGTTGATCAAGGTGAGTATCCAATTCAATACAGAGAAGTACATCTCTCACATCTCCTTGAGCATGCCTTGTTGCCATAAATCGTAATCACCAAGCCTAGCTTCTAGCATTCTACCAGCTCAACATATGAGTTGTCAGAACGTGTCTTTGATACCAATTGTTACGGGCACAAATTTTTGTTGTTGTTGTTGGTTCCTTTTTTGATGAAAACACGACCTTCAAGTTTGATCAAATGGGCCTTTTCAAGATAATCCAAACCTCCAAAGCAAAACTTTTTTTAATAAGACTATTTTTCAGCCTATTTTATTATTTATTATCAAGCAATATACATAGATAGCTTTATAAGAAAAACATAACATTCAAATTCAAAAGGTGATTCTCAAAAAAAAAAAAAAAAAAAAAAATCAAAGGAACCCAATCTTTATCTACTACTAGTACAAAAGATTAACAGTTTATCCCAACTTTAACCATTTACTCAACTCTTAATAACAAAAATACAATTTTAAATGATAAAAGGACATAGATAAGAGGCATGTAACATCTTATTAATCTAAATAATTCAACTCATTGGATAAATTAGATGTATGGGCCTTCCAACATAAAGTTTGGCAATTCGCTTTGTAAAATAGTTAGGCTAACAAAATTTGGTATACTGAGAATGGACTCACAAGAGGACTCCTTCAGCATTATTAAGGGCTTTCTTTACAACCTTAAATTTTTCAGTGATGGCTTTATTGGATTTCAGAACATACTGCTTGATGAAAAACTCAATGCCGTGTCTAAGACTTTCAAGCTCTGGGGTGATGGCCACACGTGTGAAAATGTTCCATATAAGCTTATCAGGATACTCAAAAAGGGCCTCGAATAGCATCCTGAAATGCATAATCCTTTTTGGGGTGAGCTGCTTCATGTTACCTAGTTCTATAGTCTTCAAAACTGCAAGGGAGAGAGTGAAAGAGGCAACCATCTCAGCTACAAATTTTGCAAGGTGCATTGACCTAATAAGCGGCATTGACTCGAGCTCTTTGAAGTGATCCCAAATACAAAACTGAGAAATTATAGCAATTGAAAGATTAAAAATTAAAAGTAATAGCATAAAAGACAAGACTCAGAAGGCACTTTCAAAATAATAGAGAAACGAAATTAACAACCCCACCCAAAAAAAAAAAAAAAAAAAAAGACGATGCCACTTTTGAAATAGTTTATAATGAAACAAAGTTCATGGCATGTAAGTGATGAGAATGCAACCTTGTACCTCAGAGAAAAAATTGAAGTTATAATCAAAATAGCATCCATAAAAAAAACTTTTTCGGCTTCTTATAGGGCATAATGTGGCATTCAGAAGTAGCCAATTGAATTGCATGGTTAATGATTTTTTACTCATTGGTGAGTGATACAATATATTTGATGGTGTTTTGAGTTGTTAGAAGTATGCGGTTAAATGATTAAATTTACCATACCCCAATAGCTCAAGTTTTTAGGACAATCTGTAATTTAATATGAGTAATACAAGTAAAAAAGGAAGAAATAAGGTACCATCAAATATAACAGTACATTGATTTTTCTAATGATTTTGTATTGCCATGTATTTTCTTCTCTTTCAATTCATAGAATCTAATTGAAGGTGTATTAAAATAATTTTTATAACTCCCTCAATCTGATACTAGTGTAAAACTCAAAAAAAAATCTGATACTAGTGGAGATATACGCCAAGAGTATCTAGATGCGCTAAACATTCATCCAAAAAGTTTTTGAGCTAAAAGCTGCATTATATTGCAGGAAAAAAAATTCATAATTGTGGATTATCTAACAAATCAAATCAACAAAGGAAAAACTAGATTAGAATTATATAAGCTAGGAAAACAGTCAAAAGGGTCAAAATCACATCAGCTCAGGTTCAATATGAAAAATAACCACATAAGCCCATGCTAGATAATGGTAAATCAAGCTGATAAATTTTATTATCTATTACCATTAGAAAGTTTTAACAGCTTATCTGAAAAATGAATATAGACTTCATCCCGAGGCCAATGCAATAGAACTATTAGTCAAAAATAATGCAGGCATTCTATGTCTTTAAACAATTCAAATCACTTGCTTCTAAGATTCTAAGAACCCAAAATAACTTGCATATGCTACAACCCCTACCCCAAAAATTCTACACTACCCCAACATCTTCCACACCTACACAGAAGCTAGTTTATTATTTGTGAGTTGTGACACACAAAGGCCATCAATCTCCTGTTCAAACAAAGTGGTGACTCTCAAACTCACACCAGCAAGGTTGATAACATAACCAGGGAAAAGCTCTTATGAAACCGCAGATGGGTGCAAGAAATTGGATTTATCATATAAAATGATTGAATTGAAAAACTATCAACAGCCTACAAATTAGGCAAAGGGGTCCAATAAATGGACTACGCAAATTTCACAAAGCTGATATAACTGTAACATGCTGAATGAATACCTAAGGTATATATCCTATGAATTTAAAAAAAAATTATTTGTCAAAATTTAAACCACAAGTTTTGTCATGCTTTACCTTAAATTTTATTCTAGAGACATCCTATGATCAAGAGAAAGGTATATACCTTTTTTTTTTTTTTTTGATAAGTAATAAAATTATATAAATCATAAAAAACAAGTCACCCAAGTATACAGGAAGTATACTGGGGTAAAGGTATATTATACCTGTAAAGTGAACTTGTGGTTTTTGTCATGCCTACACAACTTCGAAGCCAGAACAGTGTAATACTTATTAAATGTTTTCTCCTCCTGTAAACAGCAATAAACAAGAACGTGCATGATCTCTCTGTCCTGTAAAAAAATTGAAAATTAATTATCAGAAATTGAGAGTAGACATCAGCAAAAAATAAAAGTACACACAAAAAAAAAAAATCCCCAAAGAAATAGAAAAGGCACCCGCCTGTTCCCAATGAACTCTAGCTCAAATGGCACCTCCTCCCCTTATAAGAGCAAGGTGGAGGGTGGGGTTGTGGATTCAAGACCCACTAGGTGCAATTTAACTTACCAATCAAAATGGATAAAAAAAAAAAGAGAGGGGGGGGGGGGGGGGGTTGGGGGGAAGAACACCCACCAGCTTTCCTTGTAGATCCAAACTCAGAAGCTTCTCAAATGCATCAATGTAGTCCTCCCCACTCATTATTATACAAAAGATTTGCCTTCGGACCTCTGTATTCATCCGCTGTGCAGCAGCAAGCTGCAGCATTTTCTGGGCTTCAAGAACCTCCTTGTCAATTGTGCTAGCAATCTCTGCAACATTGTCCATTGTGGAAGCCATGTCCCCAGACAACCACCATTGGCCCTTCTTCTCAGGATCAAGAAGCTTGCTCCATTTGAGCCCTCTGATTAAAATGCCTTCTACTCTTAACTGAAAAAAATCAAGAAACATACAATATTACACACACATGCACAAAAAAGGATACCAAAAGTCATGTGAATAATTAAAAGTGAACTTCAATTCCGGTCTAAAAACACCATATCACAATAAAAAGGTTATCATTACTTCCCCAGACTTGAGTTTTCATGAGCTATTTCACTATTTCAGGTCATCCTGGTATGCATAATAGTCTAAATGGCTAATGAAAGATAGAAGGTTCTCTAAAGTCATACACTAGTCAAACTTACCCTTTATGTCCTTTTGCTCCATTAAGCCAAAAAGTTTGTCAACTTTGACCAAAGAATGTGAGGAAGTACGGGAGAGTCTTTACTCATATACAATAATGATAGCATTGAGTTTGTTTTGTTATTTACTAGGAAAAAAAGAGGAGTCATTTACTAGGAAGCACTTGCTCAGATTCAGGTGCGGGTGCGGTTGCGGTGCAGCAACACGGCAATTAAAAAAAAAAAAGGATACAGAGTGCGGCAGAATACGTTTATTAATTAATTATTAAATATAATTTTATATATATATTTTCTTCTATATATTGCTAAGCATTTTTTTTTTTTCATATAATGGTAAACATATATCTATTTAAGCGCAATAATAGATAATAAAGTGAATATATAACCATTACAACCATTACATAATGTTCAAAAATTAGAATACAAGATTGAAAGTTTGAAACTAAAAATAAATAAAAGATAAGCATTCAAGACAATCAAACAGAAGCAACATCAGTGAGGCAAAGAAAAGGAGAGATCGAGACAGAGGTTTGAGATTTTAGGAAGAGCTGGGAGAGTGAGCCGTGGGTCAGAGAGAGAGGAGATTGAGAGAGAGCTGTGAGATAGTAGGGTTTTTTTTTTTTTTTATAATAAATTCTGCCTACAAAACCCAGTGTTCCATGTATAATTAAAGTTTTATTTATTTATTTTAATAAGTTTCTCTGATTTCAGCCCGTATCGGGCCGTGTCAAAAAAAAAAAAAAAAAAAATTCGTTAGGGGATGCATGCAGCCGCGTCCAGGCCAAACAGCACATCCTCAAAGAGTCCAACGCGGGTGCGCCGACCAGAATGACTCACCCGTGCTTCCCAAGTCATTTACCAAGTAATATGACTTTGACAACAAAACAAGGTTTTAAAAACCTAATTGCCAAAAGAACTAGAAAGAACATGGCTTCAAAGTTTTAAGGCCAGATTGGGGTTCAACCGAAGTTCAAACCGTGATAACGTAACGTATATTTTAGTAATAAATTAATATGAAAATAAATAAGTTAAATGTTCAAAATTTAGCAATCTTAACTAAAATAATATTTAATGAAGAGGTTTAAATTATATCTTAATTAAAGACAAGATGATATTTTCATAATTTATTAAAAAGATTAAATATATACTCTCTTATTATTAAAATATTTTAAAATATTTGCACAACATGATAATACAAAAAATTCAAAATACTAATATAATTATACAAAATAGGTGAAAAGAAAAGTAAAAGTCATGACTCATGTCTCCACCACCACCCCCCCCCCCCCCCTCTCTCAGTTCACTTTCCCAAAGAAACATATCATAACAAATACCCTAGTCTCTCTTTCACTAAGTCGCTCTGTGTCTCTCTCCCCTCTCAAAAATCTCTCTTCCCCAAACAAACAGATCACTGAGATCTTGGAAAGCACAGACATGGCATTTGGGTTGCAGAGTTCGTGTCCGACATGGCTGCACACATGTCCAGCAGTTTTTTTTTTTTTTTCCGAAAAAAATGAGGGACACGGCTGGATGCAACACGGTCTTGGCCCAAAAAAAAACAAATGAAAACCTGAAACACACCTCTCACACTGATTGATCTCCTCCCTCCCTCTTCTCTCATGCTGATGTCCTCCCTTGTCTTCTTCTTCTTCCTCTCAAGTGATCTCCTCTCTCTTCTTCCTCCTCTCATTCGATCTCTTCTTCTTCTTCTCACTCAGTTCAGATCTGTTTTCCTCAAGGATTTCCCCTTTTGCCCTTTTCACTTGGTTTGTCCGTGTGTGTGTTTATCTTTATTTTGCATTTATCTTCTCCACCAACCCATATGTGAGTAGCTTCTTTTTAATTTTGTCTTTTATGAGTTAAAATCCCATCAAGCCAAGTAATTATATCCTTTTACAAGTATTTTTTATTACTTAGATAGATAATAGACGTGCGCGCGCACAGCACACGCACGCACAAACATATATGGGTTTAAAATAATTTTTAACAATTATTTTAAAGCAAATAATATTTTTGTTATAAAAAAATTTTTGTAAGCTTTGAAATTATATATATATATATATATATACACACACATATATAATTAATTAATTAATAAATGTATCCCCGCCATACCTATGTCCTAGTTTTTCAAACATTGCCATGTCACCATACCGTATCTATGCAAGTGCTTCGTAGCTGAGATCAACCCTTCTAACCAAAATTAAAAGATGAAATCTAGTAATGGTGGAGCTTCCAGCGACAAGCAAAAATGGCTTAGGCTTCCGGCAACTACCAATGGAGATCAACTGCCATCCATTTTTAGTGAAATTACAGGGAAGAAAACTGGCAAACCTGTGCCTGGTTTAGCAAACCAAGCAGTTTGACTGCAGTTCAGACAGTTCACAGAAGGAAATAAGAAAAGAGGAGATTTCGGGTTTTTTGGGTATTAAAAACCGGACTGGAGGCCAGTTCTCAGTTAACTTGATCCGACCAGCCAGTACAGTCAGATTTTTAAAACTAAAAAACAAACGTACACAAGTCTTAAGTTTTCATGACTCCAAAATTAGTTCTGAAAGAAACCCAAATAAAATAACATTACTAGTGCAAAGAAACTTGATAGTAAGAGGCAACATTAACTACACAACCAAAAAATATTACACTTTACTCACCTAAACTACACCCCTTTTAAACTTACCCCCTAAACTATAAGAATGTACACTTACCCTCCTAAATTATACCCCCCTTTACACTTACCCTCCTAAACTATGAGAAAGCACACTAAACCCCTTAAACTATACCCATTTTACACTTACCCTAAACAATGAAAATGCACACTTACTTCCCTAAACTATAATCCATTGGATGGGGTGCAAAGTGTTACATTGTTAAAAGTTTAGGGGGTAAGTGTGCACTCTTATAGGTTAGGGGGGCAAGTGTTATGCGGGTGATAGTTTAGGGGTTTTAAGCGTGCATTGTCGTAGTTTAGGGGGGTTAAGTGTAAAAGGGGTATAGTTTAAGAGAGTAAAGTGTAATTTCCCCAATTTTTTTTAAAAATAAAAAATAAAAATAAAAACCATTCATACAGATATAGACGCATTAACAGTGCAAAGAAACTTGAAGATAAGAAGCAAGATTAACTATACAAAAAAAGCCTCCCCAACCTTGCTCTTGTTAGTTGTAGACACTCCACAGTGACGCTAACCTAGTTACTGGTATCATCTCTTCCTATTGATATAATGAAATTCCAGCCAAATCAAACATACCAACCCCTTAAAAATCAACCCCCCCACCCCAAAAAAAAAAAAAATTGATATATTCAATAGTTATAATGGGGAAGGGGGGATTTGAACAAAATGTTATAAGAATGAACAAATAAACTAGCAAGACCTTTTGCAGCCACTTTTTTATCCGTGTGTGATGAGCAGGATCCTCTTTAACTCTTTTCTTGTTGTTCTTGATGTCACATATGGTTTCAAGCATAAATTCCATCTGCAAAAATTCATGAATTACATGCAAAAAGAAAAAGAAATAACAAAAAGAACCCTTTTCATAATAAAACTTAAAGTTACATAAGGTTACCCTTTTGCTAATTATATTTTCCTGGCCATCTCCAGAGGAGACCTTCAACTCATTGACCCTATTCTGAACATTGAGAATAAAATTTTTCATGGCAGCAGGATCATCAGCCCTTATTTTCATGCCACAGCCTATACAGTTAACCACGGTTCACATTAGATATGACATGCCAGCACTATCATGATACTATAAAAAAAGCTAGAACAGTAACATCAAGCTACTAATAAGCTTAGAAAAATGAACTGGTTATGGAATATATTTAATACCAATACTAATACAGAAATGATATATATTGGTTTGATATGCAAGCTTTGGCGAAAAAATGGATTTCCATTGATATTAAAAGCTTAAAGTCGGAAGAATTCTGACAAGAATCTATAAAAGCCATAAAAACCACATATGCTAAAAACAAATACCAAATTTTAAAGAGGCTTACATTGTAAAGTTGTCAAGATGACAGAGACATCAATCTCTGTTAACCGCTTGCTCAACGTTAGCAGAAAATCATATATCAAATCACTGGGAAGCATCATCAGAAGTATAGCTATTAGATAGAGCCATTATGTACAATGAGAGAATTGAAAGACACTAATTGAAACAGATGTCAGTGAACTGTGCAAAGACATATACACTCATCAAGCAGCTACTGCTTTGTACAAAGATTGCTTGTATTATGGATTCACTGCATGGATACATCATGCCACATCATCTAAAAAAAATGGTTTATTAATGCAACCTAGGAGCATTTTCAAGTTTGAGGATTAACCCCTCCAAAAAAATTTGGAGTAAGGCTGTTTACCAACCACTTTCCCAGGCCCCACAGAAGAGGGAGCATTGTGCACTGAGCATGACTTTTTTTTTTTTTTTTAATTACACACGCACTTAGTGATTTTTGAATTCACGGCCTCATTGGTTACATCATGCCACATCATCCTAAAGTGTAGTGCTACATTATCATGAGAACATTGCACTTGCAAATGTTCAAGGTTCATCCCTCCATTCTTGACAAAGCATGTATCTTGATATGTACTAGAAAGTTTTAATGAGCAGAAATTTGGCTGCCCAGAAAATTATTGTCTCATCCAGTAACCCACTTTAACTGGTGTATGACATATGCTTTTAGTTTTTGAAAATTTATTTTACTTCTCACTACAATATATTTCTACAAAGCCTCAAGGAAAACACAAGTTACCTACCTTGAGCAAACTCCAAAAATGTATAAATAGGAGAGCAAAAGAGTAATATTTCGCAAAGAAAGATTGTCTTCTTTGTGGTACTCATCCTGGGTACAAAAACAGAAATTTCAGTACAGTTACTAAAATATTAGCAAAGGCTTTTGCCACCTACAGCAAAAAATTTCTCAAGTAATTAATCTTGAGAATCCAAACATAAAACCTGCTACAATTAAGATCTAATAAATTTCTGAGTATAAGGTGTACCTCAAAACATTTAGCAAGGGAAGCCATAAGCTTTGCACTAAATTCATTTCCAAATAAACATGCCATGCCAGCAACAAAAGCACCAAAAACAGCAGCATACCTACACAAAGAGCACGCAAGCAACTATTAAGACAATTATAAGGAGGAGAAACAATGATAAGGACCCAATTTTATATTTACCTATGGACTAATAGAATTTGATTAATAACCATAGTGAAAATATTTTCCATCCACATAAGACAATTGCAGCAAAACGGAATATGAAATTCCATCTTGTGCCATTAATTATAAAAGTTTTGGATCAAAATATTCCACTGGGCCTTAAGAGAGAGACTTTTGATTTGCAAAGAGACCTTCATCCTGCAAAATTAATTGATGCATATGCAATCCAAGTCTTTCAACTAATGAAGCTTACAAGCTTCTCAAAAAAGACAATTATTAACTACAGTTTTGAAATAAAATTTAGAGGCAACGGCATATAGACAATTACAAATAGAAACAGATTATCATTTTATCAACCAAAAAAAAAAAAAAAAAAGACATTTTTTTTATTATAAAAAGCTATTGCCAAATCAACAAAACAAAGAAAGAAATTTAAGAAAACCAAAAATAGCTGACACAGCATAGCTGGATAAGATATAATTGCAGGCCAAGAGCAGTTTAAACTTTTACATTCTGTTCGTTTCGATTGAAAATATTCTCCTAACAATGTTTTCCACATTTTCTGGCCAATGGTGTGGTAGAAAATTTTGGTCCACAGAAAACAGTTTCAAAAGCCAATGAAAATAACTCCAAAGAGGCTGAAAATGATTTCCCTTTAAGCAAAGCAGAAAATATCTCGTCATTCCCTAGTGCCCTCACCCCTCTCCATTCCTTTGTGCTTCTGCCACTACCACCACAGCCCACACCACCACTACTGCCATGCCACTGCTACCATCACCTCTGGTAGCTTTTCCCAACTCTTAACATGAAAATCAAGAAGATAAATTGAAACTCTAAGCCCTCTGATGCAGTGCCATGGGGGCTTGATGTTGACTAGGTTTTTGTCATATGAGCCAATCTTGTAAGGGTAAGTGGGTAACATCAAACAGGTCAATGTAGTGAATAATTTGTTACCAATAGGTGATATCATACCAGTACCAAAGTTATCTAACAGCTAACAGGTAACATCACTATTTGAACCATTGTTGTTATGATAGCTTCAGAAGTCAAAGGGTTGCTTGCTTCGGAACATGGTTTTGGTCAAGTTGTGTTAGCATTGAAAGTTGTGCGTAATGAGTTGTGTTAGCATTGAAAGTTGTGTTTGATTATTTTGGAAGTTGTATTTGTGCTAAAAAGTGTCTACACAATAAATGGATTTTTTTTAATCAGTAAATAAGTAGTTCATTAGAAAGAAAATGGGACCAGGCCCAAGTACACAAGGAGTATACTCTGGAACACTAACAGAAAAAGAAAAAGAAAAGATGAAAGAACATGCAAACCAAGATACAAACTATCCAGAAATGACAAAAGATCTGATGCAAAGGTAGAGTGCTAAGCAGCATGATCCCATTTAAATAAATTGCCCACCATCTGTGACTTAAATTGACGTACTGAGCGTTCTTCAAAATGCACAAAATCCTCTCTACAAAAGGTCCACATCACACAAGACAGAATCGCACTCTGTGTTTGCAGCTGGTTGTTTTTAACAAGACCAGCCCCACTTAGAAATAGGTTGGACACCCACCTTGGCATCACCCAATTCATGCCAAGAAGACAAAATGGTGAATCCCACAACTCTCTAGCTACACTACAATGTAGTAATAGGTGATCAATTGTCACCTCATCAGACTTACACATGCTACACCAGATGGGAATAACAATAACTCGTTTCTGTAAGTTCTCAGTTGTTAATAGCCTGCCCTTCACTGTTACCCACATAAAATACACACACACACACACACACACACACACACACACACACACATATATATACATATATATATATATCAGGGAAGATTTTACTCACCATACAATTCACCAAGGGAAAGACTGATCCCCTCCTATCCTCAAAGTTCTATAATAAGTTCTAATTGTGAAATCCCGAGCCTTACATAAAATCCAAGTCATCCTATCCTCTTGAAACCAATGTATCTTAACCAAGTACAAGTTCTTCAAAAAGGAATCCAAGGATTAAAACTCCTAATCATACACTACTCGAATGAAAGATGGATTCCAATGAAGCAATCAGGAGGGTTGTTGGTGTCATGCCTATATAGTTCTAGAAGTGAGGATCTAGACTATGCCATTTGAATTGTTTATTAGGATCATTATCATTGCAGTTGAGCATAGCTCCCCTTTATCTAGCTTATGGTTGCGTGTGAATTCCATATTATCAATCTCTTTTTCTTGTTGTGCCTATAAAGTTTCTAATTCAATCTTCCTCCATCTTCCAACTTTTTTTTTTTTTGAAAAGTAATCAAAGATTTATTGCATAAAAAGGACACCATGTTCACAATGGTGAACACTCTGTAACTGATACAAACAACTCAATAAGAGATATGAACAGAAAGGAGAAAATCATAAATGGAAATACATTATGTAAAACCCCAAATTCTAACCCATTGAAATAAAGTCCCAACTAGTATAGGCTTCAAAATTTCTATAGATCTCACAAAATCTTCAAAAGTACAATTATTACGTTCCCGTCAAATTAAACACATAAGACAAGCTGGAACCATATTCCAAATATTAGAAGAATGCTTTTCCAGCCAATTCCACCAACCAAAAAGAAGGGAGGCTATTCTCTTTGGCATCACCCACTAAGATCCCAAATATCAAAAGAACTTCACTCCACAAAACATAAGCAAACTTACAATGGAGTAGAAGATGATTTGCAGTTTCCTCATCACAGCGGCACATGCAACACCAATTAACTAGAGGTTGACGTTTTTGGACAAGATTATCAATGGTAAGAATACTACTCCTAGCTGCTTTCCATAAAAAGAAAGAAACCCTTTTAGGTACCTTTATACTCCAATGCTCTTCCTAGGGAAAGAGATAGAAGGAGAACCATTCGGAACAGTCAAAAAATTATAATAAGAATGAACATCAAAAACACCAGAACGATTCCACTTCCAAGTCAATGTATCATTTCCCTTGCCCCTTGGCATATTGGAGTAAAGATGCTCAAACAAAGAACATACTCCCCCTATCTCCCTGTAATGTAAAGCTCGATGGAATTGGAAATTCCAACTCCTATTACCCCCTTCTAAAGTAGAAACAACCAAATAAAAAATCCAAGCTTCTTTAGACACAAAGCAAGGAAAAAGATTCGGATAGAGATCCTTTAGAGGGACAAGCCCACTCCAAGGGTCGTACCAAAACGAATATGATGGCCTTCACCCACAACGTACTCCACCTGTCTAAAGAAACTCTCATTGCTTGTTCTAATATTCTTCCAAATTCCACAACCATGAGTCCCTTGAACATCCCTAGTACACCAGCCCCCACTACCCACTCCGTATTTGGTTGCTATAACCTGATACCATAACCTGTGAACTTCCTTCCCAAAATGCCATAACCACTTACCAAGCTCCATCTTCCACCTAAACAACCTTCTTTCTCTCTCTCTAATTATTTGTTTATTACAATTTTGAGGGCTTGAAGACCTACTAAACCAGAGTAGTAAAATTTCAATTAAAGGTCAGGTGTAAAGAAAATTAACGAGGAGCACATTTGCATGCAAAGCAAACTGCTGTTGAATAGATTCATTCCCAACACAGATGAACAATTTTTAAGTAACAAAACAAAACAAATTAATCAATAAAATTTTGATTTTGAGTAAGTAAATAAAAAGAATCAAAAGAGAATAAATAGACCCTTAACTGTTCATTGCCACGAGGACCTCTAGAACAAGATGCCAAAACCTCCTCACTGAAAATTTGAGAAGCAGCCCCACGAGTAGTAGACTGCAGATGGTTGAAACAAGGTGAACACTATGATAAAAATTGACAAGATAATAGTTCAATAGTAAGTTTCAAGGTGCTGAAATATTAAATAAGTGACGGTAAAGCAACTGCAGACTGTAACTTCCAGTGACAGTTCTCAAGGGTCAATTTTTTTTTATAAGTCAAGGGTTAAAAAAATTGGACAAAATGATGTCAGAAATGTTTAAAATGTAAACCCTTTTGACCTAGATATCAGTCTTCCAATTTTTGTTGGTGAAATTAGAACCTAGAGCTAACCCCACCTTGACTGTTTACCACCTATTCATAACAAATTAGTCTATTGTCATAAGAGTTGCAGTTCATATGATTTTCCTTTTGTTAATCCCATTTGCCATGGTCTGGGAATATACAGAACACATCATGGGGGATAATTTAGACAGAATATATAAAATCAATAAGGTATATGAAGAATGGCATACATGAAGAATATTGGATATTTCCCTCGTTATTGATTCCACATTCGATTCAGATAACCTGTTTAGAAGACCTGGAACAAAGGTAAAGATCAGAAATTTAGAGAGAAAATAGAAACTGAGCTTAATAAACTTAAGAAGCATAGATTTCATACCACGTACACGTCTACGTATTTGGATATGCTCTTCTGACTCATTTCCTGCACGGGCTCTCAAATGAGGAGCAATATATTTTCCATTGCCCTTCCCTGCAGGTGCATTAGCAGGAACTTCTTTGGCAACAAAAGACTGGACCGGCTTGGATGTAACAACAGCTGTATCAACCACCATGTCACCTTCTTGTTCTTGCTCTGACAACTTTCTTTTCTTATGCTTCTTCCTTGAAGAAGCCTCATTGGGAACTTCTTCCAAAACATGTACGTCACATGTTTCCACTGGTTCAGAAGAAGTTTCAACACTAGAGTGATCTGCTTGATCCAATGAAATGCTCTTATTCTTCTTCTTCTTCTTCTGTTTCTTAGTTTCAGATCTCTTTCCGAAATACTGTTGGAGTTGTTCTTCTTCTTCCCCAGAAGAATCAAACAAAAAATTGATACCGTCATCCTCTCCCCTTAATTTTCCACCATCCTTGACCTTGAGTTTCTTGGCAAGTTTCCTTTCCATTTCCAAGTCCTCTTCTGCTAATAAATGAGTAGAATTGTGCATGCCCATTTCAAGATACTCCTCAAACTTAGTCTTTTTTTTCAATATTCCTTTAGAACCCTTTTTTCTTTTCAGCAGCGGCTTATCCTCCTCAACTTCAAATTCCTTTGGCAGGATGCTAGAATTAGATTTCTCCTTCTCCAAACTCTGACTCCCACTCTCAGACTCAGAGTTTCCATTTGGTGCCAAAAATTCTTTCTTTTTTACATTCTTCTTAATCTTACCAGAAGATTTATTCACATTTTTGGACATTTTCTTAAGCTTTAGAGCTTTCTATAAGAACAAAAAATAAAAACAAATATAAATAAATTTTATCTGAGTCCACAACTATAAAAACAAAACTATATATAGATATAGTTTGACCTGATGTTGGAGGCGAGCTTCATGTATCTGAGCTTTCTTTTCCAACCGAACTTCTTTTCGGATTTGTCGCCGTGATTTCTCTTCTGATTTGGTCACTGCAACATAATTATTATTATTATTATTATTTATTTTTTTAAAAGCTTTCCAAGTTAAAGAAAAAGCTTTCCAAAATTCAACAAACACAAGAATCAAATATCATAGTAAACATGTTGTTACACACAAAAATACATTAATTTGAGAGTATGATTTATTGAAATAATAAAAGATTGTCTCTGAAAAAAAAAGATTACTAATGAAAAGAAAACAAACAAAGGGCAAATCATATCATAGTTACATACTGGATTGCAATGGGAGAGTCGAGTCGAGTCGCGGCGGACAGCACAACTGCTATGGAGTTGGAGTTGGAGTTGGAGGCTCTCTACTCTATACTTTATACTATTACTACGAACTCTTCTGACAAAAGGAGAGTGGAGATGGTGAAACTCCAAGAAGAGCGACAGAGAGAGAGAGAGGTGAGTTACATATTAATAAACCTAAAAGCAGGAGGGTTTAAATATTTTTTTTTTTTTTTTAATCTGATGGTAAAACGACGTCGTTTTATAACTGATATTAAAATCAGGCCTGTTCAGATTCCACCCGCAGCCGACAAAACCGGCCTGCACTGATCTGAACTGCACCCTACAACCCTACAAACCCGTGATAACCGAACCGACCGCCATATATATATATATATATATATATATATATGTATTATGGATAATATTTAACATATAAATATATGATTTATAATCAAGTTTCAATTTTAAGAAATTTTCAGAAAGAGAAAGATAGTATCTGTGCTGCTATGTAATGTGATTTTTTAATTAATAGGAAACTGTTGGTGGGATTTTTTTAAAGAAGGTGGGTAGTTTTATTTTTTTATTTTTTACCGAACTTAGGATAGGTGTTTTTTTAATAGAAAACCGTAGGGTGTTTTTTTTAGAAGGTGGGATGGTTTTCTTAGGAGAAAGTGGGGATTGTGGAGAGTTTTTATTTTTCACTTTTTATTTTTTTATTTTTTGTTAGTAGTCCTATTTTGTAGATTATATATATATATATATATCTAATTTATAAGTGAATAATTTTTTTTTTTTAATTGAACACAAACTCTAACAAATTTATGCTATTATCTTTAATAACATGCACGCTAACTTTGGTTTGTTAATTAATTTTTTTTAATTTTTTTATTTAAGTATGTAGCAACCTTGAGTTCTACTTCTTCCTCTCTTTTTTTCTTTTTTTCTTTTTTTTTTATATGTATCACATTAACTCCTTTTTTTTAAAAATGTAATTTTAAAATGTTAACTCCCTTTTTTTTTTCTTTTTTTAATGTAATTTTGAAATGTTAACTCCTTTTTCTTTTTTTTTTTAAATGTAATTTTGACACGTTAACACCCCCCCCCTTTTTTTAGATCTCCATTAGTTATTTATTTAAATAGTTGATGATGTGGTGATAAGATTTTAAAGAGTCCATGATAGAGTTAAATTCTAAAAAATCTTTATCTTTATTCTGAACAATTTTAATAGGATTTTCAGAAAAAATGATTTCATCAAAATTTAAATCAAACACAAACTCTAACAAAATTATACTACTATCTTTAATTGCCGCACACGCTAACTTTGGTTTGTTGAATAAAGTTTTTTTTTTTTTTTTTAAATACTTGGTTTAACCCTAATTCTTTTATCTCTCTTAGGTTCACTTCATTGTGGATTTTGCATTCCGATGAGTAACCGAACCGACCGCCATATATATATATATATATATATATATATGTATTATGGATAATATTTAACATATAAATATATGATTTATAATCAAGTTTCAATTTTAAGAAATTTTCAGAAAGAGAAAGATAGTACCTGTGCTGCTATGTAATGTGATTTTTTAATTAATAGGAAACCGTTGGTGGGATTTTTTTAAAGAAGGTGGGTAGTTTTATTTTTTTATTTTTTACCGAACTTAGGATAGGTGTTTTTTTAATAGAAAACCGTAGGGTGTTTTTTTTAGAAGGTGGGATGGTTTTCTTAGGAGAAAGTGGGGATTGTGGAGAGTTTTTATTTTTCACTTTTTATTTTTTTATTTTTTGTTAGTAGTCCTATTTTGTAGATTATATATATATATATATATATATCTAATTTATAAGTGAATAATTTTTTTTTTTTAATTGAACACAAACTCTAACAAATTTATGCTATTATCTTTAATAACATGCACGCTAACTTTGGTTTGTTAATTAATTTTTTTTAATTTTTTTATTTAAGTATGTAGCAACCTTGAGTTCTACTTCTTCCTCTCTTTTTTTCTTTTTTTCTTTTTTTTTATATGTATCACATTAACTCCTTTTTTTTAAAAATGTAATTTTAAAATGTTAACTCCCTTTTTTTTTTTCTTTTTTTAATGTAATTTTGAAATGTTAACTCCTTTTTCTTTTTTTTTAAATGTAATTTTGACACGTTAACACCCCCCCCCCCCTTTTTTTAGATCTCCATTAGTTATTTATTTAAATAGTTGATGATGTGGTGATAAGATTTTAAAGAGTCCATGATAGAGTTAAATTCTAAAAAATCTTTATCTTTATTCTGAACAATTTTAATAGGATTTTCAGAAAAAATGATTTCATCAAAATTTAAATCAAACACAAACTCTAACAAAATTATACTATTATCTTTAATTGCCGCACACGCTAACTTTGGTTTGTTGAATAAAGTTTTTTTTTTTTTTTTTTAAATACTTGGTTTAACCCTAATTCTTTTATCTCTCTCAGGTTCACTTCATTGTGGATTTTGCATTCCGATGAGTAACCGAACCGACCGCCATATATATATATATATGTATGTATTATGGATAATATTTAACATATAAATATATGATTTATAATCAAGTTTCAATTTTAAGAAATTTTCAGAAAGAGAAAGATAGTACCTGTGCTGCTATGTAATGTGATTGAGAAATGAGGCGTGATCTGAACTCTGTTGGCTAGAAGTAGGATGCAGTTCTGAACTCCGCCTGAGGACATTAGAAGTAGGATAGATTTTGATGTTTCTGGTTTGTATTCGGTCAGACCTGGTGCTGATCTGAACTCTGTTGGCTAGTTTTGTGTTTTAATATACTCTTTGTTTAACCAAAAAAAAAAGTGAGGCGTGATAACTGGTAACAGAGAGGCGTGAAATGTGAAGGAAGAAGAGGAGAATATAGGGTTAAGTTAAGTGAAATGTTAAGTGAGTTATAAAACGACATAGTTTCATTATTATTATTACTAGTCGCAAACCCGTGTGATGCACGGGAAAGCTACTGAAAATGAGATCAACTCTAAAATTAGAATCATTTTGCAAGTTAGACTACAAAATTAGGTAAAAGAATTAATTTCATGTTACAGTCTAGTTTTTTATTGGTAGTAGAATCACTTGTATGATCAAATTTGGTCTCAATGGATTAAGTGCAAATCCTTCATCTAGACATTCAAGTATTAGGATAAATGATGTGTTTTTGATAGGTAAAAATTAAGATAAAAAAACAATTACACATATACACGAACAAATAAAAAAATAAAAAAATTGTTTACCAAAGAACCTCAAATGTGTAAAATTTGCCAAAAAGATACATCACGTATTAATGCATAAACACGTCTACATAACTTTTGAATAATCCAAGTGCAGCAACATTAGAATCAACCTTTAGGCTTCTTCAGTATTTCAAGTGACTCCTAAAAAATATCATATTTACTTCTCAATTCTATTCATCATTCTACAATATAAAAGTCACAATCAACACATATGCATCTCATAAAATCCATAAGCAAGTTTTTGTTTTTTGTTTTTTAATTTTCCTTCACCCTTCTCAATTTGACTAAAGAGAAACCAAAGTGACTAAAAAAAGTTTATAATTTAAAGATGAAAAGTTAAAGTTTACTTCTTTATGGTGTTTCACACAGAGTAGATACAAAACCATGTCTTTTTTATAAGAGTTCAAGTTAATTTCAAAACACAAACAGGTCCAGTTCAATATGATGTAGCAAGATCCTCTGAGAATGAAACTACAACATACTTCAAATAATGATGAAATTGCCCATTTATGTAATCTGACTCTCTTCCCTTCAAATAAGAGGACTCTTAATGTTGAAAGAACTTCCTCTTCTTTTAGTGGGTAAAATAGTAATATCAAAAGTATTATGTGTAACAAATATTATCATATTAAAGTGAAAATAAATAACCCATGCGATGCACGGAAAAGCTATTGATAACTTTCTTAATTAAAAAAACAAAAATCAACAAAAATCAATATCATGGTATAAATTATATACCCAACTAATAAAACTTATCATTTACAAAGTAATAAAATCTATCACATACAATGAGATATCGTGATAACCAAGTGCTTGAGATCATATTTAGAAAATATAAAACTGATTCAATACAATTAATTACACAAATATAGTTAATTCCATACTTGTTCAATCAAATATCTTTCATAAATTACATTAATCATTCTTGATGTCCAAGATGCATCTAAATTCTAACATTGGCAGTACAAAGATGCTAGACCTCAATGGGATTGAAAAGGCAACATAATGCCAATTTACACAATTGCTGAAATCATCACTTTCCACTATTGAGAGAGAGAGAGGTGGTTGTTGTGTTGCAACTCTTAAGAACCTGAATATTTTTTGAAACTAAATATTTGCATCTCTTAAGAAGAATCTACCTTGTACATTTTTTTTGATATGTAATTGACCCATAACAAAATAGATGTACCACATTTAGAGTATGCACATTTGGGAGGATAAAAGTAAAGGAAAATGAGAAAATAAACCCACCTAAAGTTTTTTGCTATTGCTCTTGATGTTGACTTTTCCAGTATCATCCATAATCAAATTTATGTACTCCTCAAAGCCCTATAAGGCAAAAAAAATTAACATTTAAACAAATTTACATGTATTCACTAAAATTGTGAAAGATACTAAAAATTAAGTTTATATCAACCTTTTAACCAAAATTCAACAATTTAATGATTGCACATAAACCAGCAATTTTGCCATTGTTAGTTGCAACATATATCTTTTTTATTTGAAACAAATATGGTGCAATTTTGACAATCAAATTTTACTCAAAAGCCAAGATTAGACAACCTCAATCCTGCATTGCTCTAAGAAATCTGTAGAATCCTTACCCTGAAATCAAAAAGAACATGCCACAGCCATGGATAGGAGGCAGAACAAAAAAATTACTTGTTCACAAAGATTTCAAGATGTAAATTTGACAATAGCACCCCTAAACTTGCTTAACATACATAACATATAGCAAAAATACTCATCATAAATGTGATTAAAAAACTCAAGCACTAAATTACAACCCTCTGCATAATATTTTCTTTAAAAAAAAAAAAAAAAGACTATCTTTAGCATTTTATCTTCAAAACATTATAACAGGGAATGCCACTATCATGCAATATCCAATGAGAAGCAAATATACAACAAAATACCATTAAATAGAATAACACATCATCAAGAATATACCTTCTTTTCTTTTTAAAACTTCACCATTTGGCATCGGTGTGGACGCAAAAACTTCTTTGTACACAAATGCAAATGGAAATGCAAGTTATAAGTTGAAGGAGACAAAAAGGTTAATAACTATGTAGGTTGTCAAACATGATCAATTGAAAGCATTAGAATATATGTTTTAAGGGTAACAAATCCTCAAATTCAATTTGTTGAAGGAACCTATAGAATCAAAGGCCAGTCCTACAGATTATAAAGAAAATTAAAATAAAAGACATTGCGATGGCAAGTTATGTCTACCTCAAGCAATGTGTTCCAAGTTTGAGTCTTGAAATCAGCCTAATCCACCTCTCCCAAACCTTTTTTTAATTTAAATAGTAACTATCTACCCCATCAGTAACATTAATCATATATAAACCAAATGAGTTAATAAAATATACCATATGTAAACAGAAGTTAAAGAGAGACAAAAGCAATAAGAGAACAAAATAAGCAACCTTGTATCATTGAGGAAGACCAAAACACCTAGCAATGAAAAGCAAGCATACCTGTACCAAAACCACCACAATGGTGGAAGCTGTGACTTTTATTTCCTACCCAGCACCATTTTTTTTTATAAGAAAACTTGTACCCCATTTAAGATAGAAAATTTTAAGTTTAAAAAAGGTAAAGGGAAATCACCAACCCAAGTTGAAGCTTAATCCTATTTATAGTGAAGATGCTAAAATAACCACTACTTTTTGGGGCTAAAATTAAACCCATTGGTTAAGCTTTTTAAGTTCCAAAAGTGGTGTTTCCCCAATAGCCCAAGCAAAACAGAAACGTGGCTCTGTTTGAAAATAGACAATATTTAACAGAAACAGAGGCAATATGTTTTGCCTATTAATCATCTTTTTTTCTTTTCTTTTTTTGTAATATGAAAGTTTAAGAAACAGAGGTAATATGAAAGTTTTAACTTAACTGTATTTTGTCCAAATAGAGGTAATATGTTTTGCCTATTAATCATCCAAACAGAGGTAATACATAACAGAAACAGAGGTAGTATGAATAAAGCAAAATAAAGATGGTCAAACCCAAAAAGCTTTGTCCTTTCATGTAATACCTAAGCAGTTGATTGTACCCTTTTGCCGAATGTTGATTGTAGATTTTCTAACCAAACCTAAAATTTGCAAATCAAATGGCAGAGAACCAAAGTCTGATAAGTTTGATTTATGGATTCAACAACACATCAAACCATAACAAAACCAATTACAACAAAACTTAAATCTCATCATAAAACCATAACCGAACCAACCAAAAAAAAAAAAACAAAACGAAAATTAAACATGCATAGCAGAATGAAAAACACATATTCATCACAAAGCCAAAAAAAAAAAAAAATCAAAATTAAATTGCTGAAAAACCCTAACAGAACAAAAGGGCCTAAAACAAAATTGGGGCAGAAAACCCAAAACTCTAAGCAATCTTTTTTGTAATTTTCGTAATCTATAAATAGCTTGACTTGAGCCAAATAGGATTACAAAAACGTACCAAGCTTTAGAGGTCAAGACTTGAGCCAACAAAGGCTATGAACAGAGAGATCCAGAATAAGAGAAGCGGGATGCTCTGAGAAAGGAATGAGGGGCAGCGTGAAGAGAGGAGCAAACCTGCGTGCTGAGTTTGCGTTGAGTTGTGGGAGAGGAGGACCGATGGTGGTTTGGGATTTGGTTTCAGAATTGTATCGGGGAAGAGTATTTGGTTTGAGAAAAGGGAATATATACATATATATATATATATATATATATTTAATTAAAAAAATTATTAGATTTAAAAATAAATAAATAAATGCTAACCTGACAAATGGTAGAAATTTCAAAACTTTCAGTTTTATATATATATATATATAGATTATTATTATTATTTTAATTTGATACAAAATGACGTTGTTTTGGACATGATATTAATTTTAATTTTAACTTTAAAACGACGTCGTTTCAGTTGGAGTCTAGGTTAAATTCTAAATTTTCTGGTTTGGATCAATTGATTCTCTTTCTGCCGTTTGCAATTCCCCGCCACCGCCGTCGATTGCAACATGATTCCGCTATTTTCCAAGTTTCTCTCTCTTCTTTCTATTTTCTATCATGGTTATTATCTAGAAATTTTTAGAGAATGTTTTGTAGCTCAATTTTCAATGCCTAGTTACTATGCTTTCTACAGGTATGTAGAGTTATATAATGCTTAAGACCTAGGCTACTTATCTAGTTATCTTCTCCTTGCTATGGTTTCTAGAAAGATTGTAAATTTGTTTGGAAATTTTGTGTGGGTATTAGAGAAATATTTTGAACACGTTTGTTTATTAATATTTGAGTTTTTTGAAATTTCTGTGTGGGTTGTTTGATGATTCTAATGTGAATTTTTTTTTTGCACCGAACTAACCCCACCGCACCGCACCGCTATAGCCTTCCTCTATATATTCTCGTTGCAAGGCTCCAGCTTTCTAATGTCCGTATGTCTACTTCCAAGCCCTTTGCATTTATTTTGAATCGGCCCTTGCTTCTGCTTCTGCATTTCATTTTCCTTGTTTTCTTTCTTCTTTACATTCTTCTTTTTTTTTTTCCCTTTTTATTCTGGCTTTGGTCTTTGGGTTGGAGAAGCTGTGATTCTCCTTTTTTTTTTTTTTTTTTTTTTTTGGGTTGGGGCTTGGAATAGTTAATTTGGATATATCCAGACTCAAAGAAACTGGTTCCTATCTAACATATGAGCTTCATTGTTTCAGACCCACTTCATCATTGTGTATCATAGCTTCTTCCACTTCAGATATAGTGTTATTTTTAGTTAATTCAGTTGTATTCTGCTGTTGTGTACCTTCAATTTTGACTATTTAAGCCAATCATTTTTTCTTCTTCTTTGTTGTGTGGATATTTCAATTGTTACAACATGTGGGAGAGGGGATATTTGAATCCGGGGTCTCCATGTAAAGGAGACAAGGCAGTGTCACTAAGTTACAAGGCTCTCTAGGCTATTCAACCAAATGATTTATTTTTTGATAATCATTTGTTACAACTCACAACAAGTTGGGAGGGAGAAATTGTACCCGGGTTCTCCTTAATAAAGGAGGTTAAGCAATGCCTCTGAGCTACAAAAGGCTCGTGGCTATTCAAGCTAATGATTTTGAGGAGATGATCCCTACATCTTTGTATAATGAAAAAGAAAGATGAAAAAAAAGCGGAAATATAAAGTAGTTGCCAAGGAAAATTTGTAGTTTTGGACATTTTTAATTTTTTTGGAAGATATTGCCATTATGCAAATAATCTTGGTGGTACTAATAAACTACCCTAAACTGATTACTTGGGGACAATGATCCTTTTTTTTTATTTCCTTTGAAAAAAAAAAAGGACATTTTGGTCCAAAGGGGAATCATTCACAGAATTCTACACAACTACAGAAACACAAACACAGCTGTTTCCAACCTCTCTCCATCGTCTCCTCTCCTCTCACAACAATTGATCAATAACCTTCTCTTCACTTCTTTCCCTCACAAAGCAATACTTATCTCTGTCGCTTTACTCGCCCAACTTCCGTCGATTCATCCAGCACTCTCTGCTAAATCACAAACTCATGTCTCTACTCTCTCTCTCCAGTGGGCAGAATTATTTTGTGCTGTCAAGTGTTTCTATATGTTTCTTTATTCTACGAGTCACTTTTTCTCTCTCATAATTTCTAAATTTAGACCCTCCTTTTCTGACTTCTTTCCATCTCTCTTCCACACCAAACTCCATCCAAGTGGAGCTCTTCTTAATCGCCAAGTTTGTGCTCAACGTCACTGGTAATTACTACACTACACTGTCTCGTGTTTGAATTCTTCACAGTTTTTAGGTCCTATTTGGATGCTATAATAGTGTAATTTTGTCCATACGATTTTTTTTTTCTTTTGAACAAATTACCCATCTACTAAAGAGAGAAATAAATCGTTGATGTATGAGCCTCATATTCCATTTGCACATGGCAGGAATATTTAGTAATATGCCGGAAATATGGGGATTATTGCTTAGTGGGGAAATGGTGAATCACTTATATTGGCTTATTGCTTCATTGTGATGTTGCTTTGGTGTGGTGTGATGTTTTTTTTTTTTTTTTTTTTTTTCCTAAGCTTGGAGTTCAGCCTATTATTTGGGTGGAGGGAATTGGTTTGGGAAGCACTCTTCAGTAGTTTGGAATTTAGTGCCATCATGTTTGATGTGGTTCGTGTGGAAGGAGTGCAGTTCTCGCACATAGGGATATATTGAGAGATCCCTTGATCAATTCAAATCATTATTGCTGTGTACCTTGTTTGAGTTTGGGGTTTTACTAATTCTACGTTTGTTTTTGAGTTGCACACTTCTGTTAGCTTTGCTTTGTAATCTTTTAAATTCTGTGTTCACCATCGTGAACGTGAATGCATTTTCTTTTCAATAAAACTATAATATATATATATATATATATATAGGAAGGTGCAACGGATATGTCAGATGTGGTTTTTTTTTTTCTTTGGTCAGAGTCTGTCATGTTTGGTAGAGCATGCAGTTGTGCATTAGCAAACTTGCTCCTTTTTTCCTTCTCTCTCTATCAACTGAGCACGTTAATTTTTCTAATCCATCATATTTGAGTGCCAGGAATGTATTACAACAGCTTTCTCAATCCATTAAGCCTTATGTAAGGTTTTTCCCCCCCAAAAGGAAAAGGGTTTGTTTGGTAGGAATTCAAATGATTATCTTATTAGAATTGATGACACCTGAATAAAATAAACGGGTTAGAAGTTTAGTGTTTTAGTATTGCTCAAGATTTGTTTTGGCAATTAATTCAGCAGGAAACTTAAGTTTGAGCTTGGATTGTAAACTCACTTTGATGAGCTTGAAATCTAAAAGAACATCAATGAAATTGTAGCCTGATCTTTAGAGGATGAATTGCAGCTGGGGTAGGCTCAATTTCACGTTTTTAACCAACATATTGGAGGTTTGATCATGAAGTATTTGTACAATTTTTTTTTTATAAGTAATAAGAATTATTGATATAAAAAAAGGGACACCCTAGTACACAGGAAGTATACAAGGGTCAACAAATCAAGTACCAAAATTATTATGACAGTACACTTTAAAAAAAAAATAATTATTGTTATTATTATTAAAGTTGATATACGATATATAACAGTATGAAAGAGCTTGCACAGTCTCTCCCTTTTATCCTTCACACCACTATGTACATTCAGTTTACACAAGGTTATCAGTTACTGATATCTAATTGACTAAGATCTTGTGACTCTTTTGATTAATTTTTCAAGTTAAGAGCTTCAGGAGTTTGATCTGCTGACAGATCAATCCCCATTAATTGTCTTTATTTTGTTCTATGCCTATGACACTAATGAACCTCACACAGCTTGTTGAAGTAAAAACTTGTGGGTTACATGTTGCTATAATGTCAGCTTTAAAAATGGATACTTATTGCAGGTTCATTAGTCTTCTTAATGCAATATAAGAAAAAATGTATATGATTTTAATGCAGTAAGGAATAAGCTTGGTTTTAGTGGATCTTAATTGTCATATTTTGTCACTAATAGTTGTTTGAATTCAGATGTTTTCACACAAAAAAGAAGGATGTTTTCAGTATTATTTCTATGTCTAATTCTTGTTTGCTTTGGATATTTCCAGTATTATGTCTATATCTAACTCTTGGCTTGCTTTGAATGTCAAGGGTATTGAGATCAATGAAGCATTGCCACTGAGTATAGAAGTGTCTGCAGAGTTGCACTCACTGTGTTTACTCTCTAGAAAGAGAAAATGACCCTTCGGATAAGACAAAAGAGATCCAATTATACCCAGTTGCCTCAGAAGCTTGCCTCTTTGCTCACTGTTGCTTTTAAATCATCCAACCAATCAAATCTATCTTCAGAAACCAATAGTGAAATCAACAAGATTATCAGAATTATTAATGATCATCCATTTCCTGATCAACCACTTCAACCTACCCTTCTTCAGTACACACCTCCACCTATACTTTCCAACAACTTTGTGGAGAATGTTCTTGGACGCCTCTTTGCAGCTCACTCCAATGGTCTCAAAGCACTTGAATTCTTCAAATTTTACCTTCATCATTCACAGTTCTGTCCAAGCCCAGATGCTTTTGAAAAGACACTCCACATCCTTACGCGGATGCGGTATTTTGATAAAGCTTGGGAACTGATGGAAGAAATCCATCAAAGACATCCTTCCTTGCTCACCCTTAAGTCTATGAGTATAATGTTGTCAAAAATTGCAAAGTTCCAATCTTTTGAAGATACCCTGGAGGCATTTCAAAAAATGGAGAATGATATATTTGCTGGGAGGAAGTTTGGTACCGATGAGTTCAATGTATTACTTCAAGCATACTGCACACAGAGGCAGATGAAGGAGGCACGCTCGGTGTTCCTAAAGATGCATTCTCGATTTCCACCTAACACCAAGACCATGAATATCTTGCTCTTAGGGTTCAAGGAGTCAGGCAATGTTACTGCAGTAGAACTGTTTTATCATGAAATGGTTCGAAGAGGTTTTAAGCCAAATAGAATAACTTATAATATCAGAATTGATGCTTATTGTAAGAAAGGTTGCTTTGGTGATGGTCTAAGACTTCTTGAAGAAATGGAACAGGTGAAATGCTTGCCAACGTTGGAAACAATTACTACTCTGATTCATGGAGCGGGAATTGTCCGAAATACAACCAAGGCACGGCAATTGTTTGAGGAAATTCCTTTGAGGAACCTACGCCCTGATACTGGGGTTTATAATGCTTTGTTGAGCTCACTTGTTAGATCAAAAGATCTGAATTCTGCAGTTGCTCTGATGGATGAAATGGAGGAGAAACATATAAAGTATGACAGTATGACCTATCATATCATGTTCTTAGGATCAGTGAGGTCAAATGGCATTGAGGGTGTTTGTGAGCTATACCACAAGATGGTTGAGAGAAATTTTGTGCCCCAAACACGAACAGTAGTGATGTTAATGAAAATTTTCTGTGAAAATAGTCGGGTTGATTTGGGTTTGAATTTATGGAATTACCTTGTGGAAAAAGGATATTGTCCTCATGGGCATGCATTGGATCTGCTGGTGACAGGATTGTGCTCTCGGGGGAGGGTGCAAGAAGCATTTGACTGCTCCAAACAAGTATTGGAGAGGGGGAGGCATATAAGTGAAGCAGTATTTCGGATGTTGGAAAGATTTTTGTTGCAGACGGGTGAGGTAAACAAGTTGAGTAAACTTCAGAGGATGATAGAAAAACTACATGATATTTTGCCCCCATCAATAGGGCATGCTGTAGGTATCACTGCTTCTACAGATATACATTAATAAATATGGTTATGCTCTATTATACTTATCATGATTAAACAAAATTTGTTTTAATTCATGGATGAATTACTTTTTTCTTGCTTTCTTCTCAATAATGTGTTTTTAGATACTGTAAAGTATTTACATATATGCCTAATATATTTTTAGTGAGAATTATCTTGCCACCTCCTTGAAGAAATCATTAGATCAAATTATGTTGTTCCCTGCCTTAGGAGTGCTCAAGCAGTCCATAGATCAAATTTATGGAGTCTGTACATCTTGTGCAAGAGATTAAAGCTCTTGAAAGTCATATCAGAGGAGTTTAATCAGTCAAACTTTGGAGGGAATTCATAGAAATTTAGGTGCTGGAGAGGCTTTTTTGAATTGTAAAGCTGGGATCAATTGGCTAAGGTTAGGGGTCCATAATAGTGCTTCTTTTCATAGGATGGTGAGGGTCACTAGGAATTCAATCAAATGCCTCTTTGATGACCAGGGGAATCAAATTGGATATGCAAGAAATCTGCAATCTAGATATCTGTATCTTTTAGAAAGTGCTTGGTACTGCCTTACTAGCTTTGTTAACTCTTTTGCCGTTGCTCAGATTATGCAGTATGAGATTCCAATATGGAACAAAGAATCACTGATGCAGAGATTAAGCATGCTGTGTTCTCACTGAATGGAGACAAATCTCTTGTACCCAATTGATATGCAGCTTATTTTTTCAATTAGGCTTGGCACATTGTACAGAGAGATGTGCTTGCTGCCATTCATTAGTTTTTTCTCTTCATCTAAGCTTCTTGGGGAGGTAAAAGCTACTTTAATTACTTTTGAGTTCTTAAGATCCCTAAGCCCTCTAATGTGACAGAATGTAGACCAATTTCTTGTTGGAATACAATATACATATGCATTACAAATATATTAGTCAATAAATTGAAGAGTTGTCTTGATAAATTAATATGTTCCACACAAACTGCCTTGATACCTGGGAGGAGAATTGCTGAGAATGTCCTAGCTCAGGAATTGGTGAGGAATTATCATAGGAACCTTGGTCGATGTGCTATTAAAGTAGGGAAGGCCTATGACGTAGTAAATTGGAAGTTTCTTCCCAAAACTCTGACTAAAGTTGGCATCCCACAAAATTTATTGAATGGATTGAGGCTTGCATTACCTCTCCCCATTTTCCAATTGTCATTAATTTCTCTCTGGTGGGCTATATAAAAGGGAGAAGAGGCTTTAGGCAAGGTGATCCAGTGTCACCATATCTTTTTTTTATAATAGCTATGCAAGTATTTTAAAACTGATGAGCAAGGTGGCTGAAATGAAGGTTCCATCCTAGATGTGAGAAAGTAGCCCTATCTCGCTTGTGTTCTGCAAAAGATTTGATGCTTTTTGCAGTTGCTAAAGAAGGAACTGTTCAAGCCATTTAGCAAAGTAGAATTCGATTTTCATGTCATTGAAGACCAAATCAAGACATTGATTGCCAAAGAAAATCATAGGAATACGTCAAGGTATAGATTGCTAGAAAAAAAATTGTGGGTTTGACTTTGAAGCAATTAATATGGAATTCAAATTCAAATTCTGACTTCTTGTGTAATCTGCATTATAAATATAGTTTCTATTGTAATGTATTATCAAGAAAAGTGAACAAGAAAATGTAGCCATTTTTGGCTCTTGTTCCACGGATGTGGGCCACAAGGCCGAACCTCATAAACTATCTTGTTTTCTCTTTCTTTTTTCTCTATCACTTTATCAGAAATTTCTACATATTATCAGAGTGGGTCGATCTTACTTGAATCTCGTTAATTACATTGTCAATCTTCCTTTATTTTTCTACCTCACCTTTCTTCATAATTTTAATAGGAAATAGTTCTGCTTCCTTGGCATATTGGTAATTTTCATCTATACATTTTTTTTTTCTTTTTTTTTTTTCCTATTTTGGTAAATCGGAATTTCATTAAAAGCTAAGAATTACAAAGTCTAGGGTGTACAACACCCCAAGCGTCAGCTAAAAGCGGGTACAAAATACAAGGAGGAGGACTAGGATGCAAAACAAGGGAATTTGGATTATGAATTCCTTCTTGGGCCAAAATGTCCGCACAATGATTCCCCTCACGGTGAATTCTAGTCAATACGGTGGCAAGACACTGATTGCTAGAGAAAATCATTAGATTAGTTAATAAGTCAAGCGATTGGTTGCAAAAGAAAATTATGGGATTGAAGCAATCTATATGTAATTCAGATTCAAAGTTTCGGTAACTTTTGTATGTAATTTCTATTATAAATATAAATTTCACATTAATGTATTATTAAGAAAATTGAATGAGAAAATGTAACCATTTGAGCTTGTCCCAATGGGTGCAGCCATGCAGGCCACAAGGCTGAAACATGTAAAATGCTAACGATGAAGTGTTGTTCTCTATTGTGCCCAAGGTGCTGAAGGCTAATTTTGGGAATTTTAAAGTTTAAAGATGGCTCTATTCTTGTGAAATAATTAGGATTGCCCCTTATCTCTAGTAAATTGACTAATAAAGATTGCAAGTTGTTTATAAATGAGATGACTGCCAAAAATCAATTCTTGGCTTGCTAATAAATTATCATTTACTGGCAAATTACAGCTTACTTTGTTTACCATCAATTTTATCATATGCTGCATAGTTGCGCTCACTGTTTTATCATTTGCGGGCATTAATCATGAATGATTGATAAGGCCTTTCAAAACTGGCTTCTCAAAATGTTACTAAGTGGTTGTACCTTGCAACTGTATTTATTACAAGAATGAAAATCAAATGAATAGATGATAATACAGATGAAGTGAGGACAAGAAAATTGTGAGCTTAAAGCTCTTATATTGCAAAGAGCATCTTTCATGTTTCTTTTTATTGACTATTCCATGCTCAAATTACAAGAGAATTAAGTACTAACAATGCCATTCGTGGCTTTGCAATGCAAATTCATCAACCAGATTGGTTTGGTGCTGAAAACACTATAAAGCTTTTTATCAAACGAATTATTCAATTGTCACAAATAAAACACCTAAAAACTACATTGAACCTCTACAAACATGCATTCTCCCTGAAATTTTCCATTTAATAACATCTTTATTTTCCTCTGGATTGAGAAGTTGTGGAATGACATCTAACTACAGATGTATAAACTAATAGGAGCCAGGGGAAGATCTTGCAACTTGGCAGGTGAAAATGGACCCTGAATATTGCAGAGGAAGATGGCATACTGAGTCCTTGTTAGCAAGTTCGCTATCATTTTTAAAATTCTATACAGAATGTAACCTAAATACGCCCTTTTTTTTCCTAGGAGGTAGAGTTCAAATTTAATTTGAATTAAAATAGTTCATAAAGCTCCAAAACACAAGAAATCAGTGATAAAACTTGAAAAATCTCCTAATGAGTTACTGTAAGGTTATATGTAGTACAAAAATACAGTATGCAATTGCTTTGTAAATTCAAGCAGCAGCCAACATTAGTTAAATACTACACTAAAAATGAATAAACAATAGCATGACTATTTGAAGCATAATACTTGGAAGTGCAATATAAAATCCATAAAAAATAAAAGAAAGCACAATACCCACCACCAAAGAAAGAAAACAATATTTCCATAAATTGTGCTTGCCCCAATACTAAATCCATTAAAAATAAAGTGAAATGGAACATCCCAACATTAGTAGAAAATATTTGAGTTCTCAAAACATGCTACCAGTTTTTGCAGACATCCTCCTCTAGAAGTTTTGGGGAACTGAAGGAAAGTTGACATGAAGTCTTGGATGCATTAGCACATGAGTACCTGTAAGAACAATCATATAGTGGAATGGAGTCATATATGTCACTCTGCAAACAATCAAAGAGAAACACACAAAGATAGCTGTAGCTCTAGGATCTCGCCAACTCAACAGAGAGTGCAACCTCTCCCCTTGAGTTGCCAAGTCACCCAACACCGTTTGCATCCTCACAGCAATGATCCTCAATCAATCATATCTGCATTAAAGAACTTCACTTGCCTTCCTAGATGGTAATGGATCAAACTCTTCATCCAATTCATCTTCATTTGTTGTATTAGCATGAGACAAGTTGGCATCCACATGAGGAGGAAGTCTTGGTCTCTTTCTATAGCGCCAATGCCCAATTAAGAAAAGGCAGATAAATATTCCAGGTAATATTACTTGTGAAATGCAAACCACCAATAGGAATATCATGTAAATCAAAATAGTAGTAGCAGGATTTGTCCAATTGCATATCTTCTTAAACCAATTGATCATAGCAAGAAAACCAGTCAAGAGTGTTGTGACTCTATCATAATTTGCTTTGCTTCTCCTTATGCTCCACGTTTGTGATCCAACATCTAGCATGTATTCAATGACCTCCTTCTTTAATGGTGGCTTAGAATTGCTTAACGTCAAAGAGATCAAGTAAACAACTTGTTGCCTTAAAGCATCAAGTTGATATACTGATAGTGGGCTTAAGTAGTGCATCTTAAGGAGCAGTGTTTGCAAATAAGTATTAATTGTATTAATCAAAGATGAACAAGAAAATCTTACAGCCAATTGAACTTCTCCCATCTTTTTTTAACCCAGAAGCTTGTGGGACTACAAGTGGATAAGAAAGTGTATAAACACGATTCATCTCAAGTGTGGATAGGCGAATCCTTACCCTCCCAATCCTTTGATGTCATGGCCCTCGAACAAAATCCACTCCTTGTAAATGACCATTATCAAATCCAAATGAAATGACAGTACATGGATCATAAACATCCCAGTGTCCGCACCCACCGCGAGCCATATTTAGCCACACAATATGCATTTATGCGATTCTCCATTGGCTTCATTACTGACAACCCAAGTAGCTTTCAAGATGCCCAAATGCAAAACACCAATGATAGGTCTCCATAATGGTTTTGCGGTTGGCCTAAGGTCATTGCTATATTAGGTGCACTCATCAAGAACATGATACCTGATGAAGCACAAAAATCCTCAGTGAGCTAATCGTCCACACACGCTCCAATTAAGGTACTTGAAGAATAAAAGAACAAAGAACCAATAGAGAGTACTGGTGGGGTTGACAGTAGGACCTTAAGAGGTCATCAGGCCTTTACCTATGCCATGACGAGGAGGCTCGGGCATTGCTGGGACCATCTCCTCCTAATCCAAATGGTCATAAAGACCTTGGAACTTCTTGCTAGATTGGACCTTGTCTGTCAGTAGTTTCCTCTTCTGGCCAACCTTCGTAGGAGAAACCGAACCCATCTAACTGTTGAGCACGAAGAGTAGCAGCTTTCCTAATCTCAGCTTGCTTCTTCTTCCCAACCTTCTTCTCTGAAACCCAAACATCAACGGGAGAAATGAAATTAAGTTTCCATACCAAACTACTAAATAGAAAACCGATGAAAGATGAAACTTACGAGTTCAAGAGAAGGAATTGAGTCATCGGGCTTCTAGTGAAGGTTCGGGCCCACCACAAAAAGCTTGGAGAGTGTCTAGTGTCATAAGGGCCTTCCACGACCTCGGTTCAAAGGGGATTCACTATTATCTGATTGAGGAAGTCTTCTTGTTCAGGGGTAGTTGTCAAGCGAGCTTGGGCTACAAAAAAAAAAAACCAAGTTAACTTAGCAATGATATAGCAAAACCGATGGTTAAAGTAACATGGCAAACAACTGGTAAACTGACGACTCACCAGACTTATCCATAATCCCCCAAGCATGGCCATAAGCCTCACTTATACTCTCCCACTCTTCGGGTTTACATACCCAATTAACCCCCTGGACAAAGAAAAACCTACTCTTCCATAGACGGTTGGAATCGGGCATGTCTGATACTCGCCTCAGCGATGCCCGACGGCACTCGAATTATAAAAACCCTTCGATGCCAAGATCTCTTGAGGTTTGTAGCAATAAAAAACTCCTAAAGAGAGAGGGCCCAATGGCCTCCACCCATCTGTCCCCACAACACTTCAGCCCCTATGAATATTCTCCAAGCGTTAGAGTTATCTGACAAACAGATATACCCAAGTGATCCGTTAACTAACGATGGAGATAACCAAGAGGCAACCTCAGCCCCGCAATGAAAGCTACCTCATAAAAACCGATGTCACTCAATTCCCATGTGTAACATTTTCCCCCCCTAAAAGCCTTCTAAATGGGGATGTCGTCAAGAATCTAGAAACGAGGGCGGAGTCTATCAAAAACCTCCTTCGTCATTTTTGGAGGAAAATCATTTACTGACCAAATTTGGGGAAGGACAATTTTCCTATAGCCCCGCCCCGATGGATTGGCAATACCCTCTTCCTCTAGGGGTGAATCTGCCAACAACTCTCTCTCAGAGCTAGATTGGTCATCTGACATAGATTCGTATCCCGACAGGTAGACCTCATCGTCATCCGATTCCAAATGGACTGACAATGAACGCTTAGTTCACTCGTCGCTTCACTACTTCTTGACATTCCCTCACCTACAAGCGATGAATGGAAACTAAGATTCCACTCACACGTCTCCCAAACATAGAACCGATTACTACTTATCAAAATAAGGTAAATAAAGTAAATCAAAAAAGAAAACTTACGTGATAGTAACGATGGCGGAGTGAGCAACCAATGGTAGGAACCAACGGTTCTTTAAGGCGACCAATGATCTCAAAAAGTCAACGGAAGAAAAAAGCTATGCTCAAGCACTAGAAAGTGAGAAACAACAAACAAGAGGATAGAAGAGGCATTGAACTATTTATAGGGCGAAGAGACACAAAAAATGAAGCGACGCGACTATTCAGGTCACCTAATCAGAGATCGCCATGTGTCACCTAGCATCCATAAAAGACCTTTTTACCCCTATAGGTGGCACGAACCCTTGGCAAGGTAATTAATGGCCATGAGACGTTTTGGTATACTCTATGACCCGTCAGTTATCCTGACGAGCAACTGAGTATGGGATAGTTAATGGGGGTATTTTTGACCATAAGAAATTTTCTAACTCTTTTAACTATCGAGCTTTGAGTCTTCCATCAATGTAAGAATATCTGTCAAGCCTAAATCCTATTTTGACCACAAGGGCACCTTTCATACCGTTGCCTCAGTAGCTAGATGGGCCCAAAGATAAACTAGCAAGACAATGTACATACCGAAAAGTGAAGGTACCGATGAGATGACAAGCACATCAACAGATAAGGACGAACACTGATGAGGGTGACGAGCATGCCGATGGGATGACAAGCATACCGACAGGTGAAGGTACCGATGGGATAACAAGCACACCGACTGGTAAGGATGAACACTGACTAGGAATGGCAACAGGCCGGGTTTGGGGCAACTTTCTTTATGCCCGAACTCACCCTGCGGGCCCATACCCGTTACCCAAATCTGGCTCGTTCAATAAACGGGTGTTTTTATGCCCGCCCAAACCGCCCTAGCATGGCTAGTTAGGGCCCAAATCGTGGCCCAATAATATATATATATATATATATATATAAAATTGAATTGAAACCTATACCGTGGCCTAAACCGGGGAAAAAAATCATTTTTGCCTAGATTCAAGCTCTATGACGTCCAAATTCAAGTCCATATAACGTGGCCCAAATATCAAATCAGTCCAAATACCATTACAAACCTATTAATTATAAATCAATAAATCACCTGTTAATTATAAATTAATAAATCATAGCTAAGATCATAAATCAATAAATCACCTGTTAATTATAAATCAATAAATCATAGCTAAGAACACCTACTAAACATAAAAACAAAATAAATCCAACAAGTCCAATAAATAAGTCCAACAAGTCCAAGAAGATAATAGAACAAGTCCAACAAGTCCAAGAAATTAAAAGGTTACAAAATAAATCCCATAAGTTTAGGATAATTACAAACCAACAAGTTAATCCAACAAGTCCATCCAACAAGTCCATGAAATTAAAAAGCTACTAAATTAATACAATAAGTCCCCCACAGCTGTGACACAACTCTCATCCTCTTCATTAGGCTCCCCATCATCAAGAATTGATTGAAGTGTACAATCTCCAAGCATAGTTGAAGAACCTATAACAACAATGAATTATAAAATGGAATAAACTTCATCAAATAATAACTTGCAAATACGAAAATACAATTTTGATTTCATTTTATAAATACAAATTATACAATTGCTAACCTTTGATTTCACTCCATAACCAATTTTGAGCACACATCATTGCCTCTATAGACTACGATGTGGACTTAATAGTTTCCCATTAGTGCTAAAGGCAGATTTTGAAAAAATAGTTGTGACAGGAATGGCTAAAATATCTCTTGCAATCCTTTGTAAAGTAGGATACTTGAGACCATTACTTTTCCACCATGCCAAAATATCAAAGCCCTCATTCCTCTTCAACACTCCATCATCAATGAAATGATCAAATTCCATTCTAACATTCCCATGTGTTCTTTGAAGTACTTGAACTATTGTTGACAAACAAATCAAAAGATGACATTGCCCCACTCAACCTATGTTTAATTTGTGCCACATCATTTGAAGTACTTGCAGGCATATGAGAACTTCCTTCATTATCTACAGGCGACTCATTTACATCTCCATACTCATCAAGCAATTCATAACAAAGATTCTTAATTTTTTCAATCTCCAAATCAGAATTATTACCATAAATGTTAGGATAATAAAACTACTACAACTTTATCTTATATCTTGGATCCAAGATGGCAGCAACAGCCATAACAACATTAACATTAGCCCAATGAGAATTAAATTTAGCAAGCATGCTTTCTGTCATCCTACTTATGATCATTTGAAGACAAACTCCATTCATTCAATGTTATTTTCAACTCACACACCAAAGTAAAATATATATTATTTGTGGGGTACTTACAACTAGAGAATAACTAAGTCACACTATAAAACAACTCCAATCTCCCACAAATGTTTTTGGCTACCTCCCAATGATAATCATGTGGCAAACAAGAATAAGATGCTTCACGTTTAGTCAAACGAGAGAAAACATCTTTATAAATCAATGCAGTAGAAAGCATTAAGTAGTTGAATTCCAACATGTCTTACAATCTAAGACCAACTCTTTGATGCATTGAACACGTAATTAACATGTATTTTCATCAAATTTCTACCTCTTTTTTGGTGAACCAGTCCAATAAATCACACTATCACAAATCCTTTCGATACTGCCACCAATAAGAGACAACCGATCTTGAACAATCAAATTCAAAATATGTGCAGCACACCTCATATGTAACATAGACCCACTCAACATAAGAGAACTAGTATCAAGCTTGTTCAATAGAAGTCTTATCATGGCATCATTAGTACTACAATTATTAACGGTTATTGTGGACAAATTCCTATCAATGTTCCACTCTAAAAAACAATCAACAAGGACATTAGCAAGAACATCTTTCGTGTGTGGAGAAGGAACATAAACAAACTTAGAAAAATAATAGGAATAATTATAGCATAACTCAATAAACACTATGATCAATGACATATGGTACAATTCATATGGTTTAATAAATTTAACATTCATAGATCAAAGAATTACCTTAAAACTAGGCTTTGCAACGTCCAAGTGTAATCGATAAAGTGAGCATAAATGACCATGAACCCTCTCTTTTTGTTACTCGAAGTCCACATATTAGTTGTATCCTACTTCCATTATTGTCCGTCATCTTCAAAGCTTTCTCCATCTCATTATCATAGATTTTAAGAATGTCACTCTTCAAAGTGTTTCTTGAGATAAGTTTAAACAAAGGTTGAAGAGAACCCATAAATTCTCTAAACCCAAGGTGGTCTACCATTGAAAGTGGGTATTCATGTAGGATGACCATACAAGCAAGATTACTCCGCACTTTGACTTGATCATATTGGTAAGGATTTAAACTTATCGTTTCATCCACCTTATTTTGTTCTTTAATTAACACTTGTTGTCACATATCCCTTATATATTTAAACTTCAACCGTGGACATCTTCCAAAATGATTACGCAAATGACTTGTACCTTGGCTAGAGTCACCCAAGTAAAGTTTGTCACATTAATGGCATTGGGTTTTAGATTTCCCATCAACTTTCTTCATTGTAAAATGCTCCCAAATATCTAAGGTACACTTTCTCTTTCTACTTGTATCCACATCCTCATTCGCAGCCTCTTGCTTTGGGCTATCCAGTGACCCAAAATATCCAACCCGCCCGACTCGAAGGTCCATGGGCGAATCCGAATGCATGTCTGGGTCAATCACGGGTTCTGTTTTAAGAAGAACCGATTATTCGATTCTAGCTTTGGATTACAAAATAATAAATCTGAATAACCCGAACCAACCGAATACTTGGGTAAAATAAACTCACAAACCAGTCTTCCACTCACATCATATAAGTCACATCATATGCTTTGATTATTGGGTAACGTATAGTGGAGAGAAACCAATTTGATCAACCATTTTTGGGCACAAGTTCCCAATTTCAAATCCAGAAGTATAAACCAATTCAAGATTCACATTCAACGGTTATGATTAAACTCTACAAACTCCTTTGAGTACTCTAAACAACCCTAGCATAGAGACATCATATCACTTATTTAGAGCAATTACAAATCAACGGTTAAAATTAAAACTAATATCACAATCCAACGATCACAATTAGAGGTAAATTACTTGATTAGATATCTCAATGACTTAATCTCTGAATCTCATATCCCAATCCAATACAATCCAACGGCTTCAAAGTTTCACACGCCCTCTCTCTCTCTCTCTCTAATCTCTTCTGTCTTCACCAAATCAAGTTAATCAATGGCCTCGATCTCTCTTTAGTCTTCACCTAATCACCAAATCCATAGCCTTAGACCTCAGTCTCTCTATCTCAATCTCATATCTCTCACTCTCAGACTCAGACACACCCTCTTTATCTCTATCTCTCTCTCAAATCTCTCAGAGCTCAGATGCATACGCTCTCTGTCTCTCTAATCTCTTCACCAATTCCATACGAAATCTTCATCGCTCTTCATCAGTCTTCAATCTTCACTCTTTAAAGGCTTTGATCTTCAGTCTTCTCACCAATGAAAAGACCATACTCTCAAACTCTCAGTTCTCACTTCGCATCTTTCTACTCCAAGGTCCAAACCCTAGCTTCTCACTACAAGTTCTTCATACCTAGCCGCCGCCGCCACTAGCACCCACTACTCTCCCTGCCGCCGATCATATGGGTTGAACCTAGGGTATGTGTTCTCATTTTCTCATCTCTCTTTTTTTTTTCAGTCTCTCATTAATTATATATGTTATGAAAATCTACTGTTAAAATCAAATAACCCCAAAGTTTTATAATTTGAAACCCTAACTAGAAAAAGTTGAAATCTTAACCATTTACTTTTGTTTTTTTGTTCTTTGTTCATTTGTTTTATTAACTTGTTCCTATTTAAATTTTAGAGATAATTACACTTTACCCACCTGTGGTTTGCCTCTAATTCGATGTGCCTACCCGTGATTTCAATTTTGACACTTTACCCACCTGAGTTTCAATCCGTTACTGCTCCGTAACCCGCCTCCCTGTCTGCCGTTACTCTAACATGTTTTCTTTCAAAATCAAAACACAAAATGGATCAAACACTCCTCTCCAGCAAAACACACTCTCATCCATGTTTGCTCACCCACCTGAGAGCTTAGATGCTACAATGCTACCCACCACCTTATTTATTAGACCGAAAATCGTTTGGGTTTTAATTTGGACAGACACTTCTTGTTGTTTAATTAATGTATATTGGCAGATTTTGTATTACTGGGTTTTGCTGTCAAAGCAGTAGGAGAAAGTATGTAAACCAGTACTGAGTGAGCTACTCCAAATATTTGGTGCTTGACCAAACAGATTTTGTATTCTTATTAAATTTTGTATTCTGATGTGTGGTAGACCAGTAGTTAGATTTTGTATGCTTGACCCAACATGCTTATTTTTTCATTTGGTGCTTGACCCAACCGATTTTGTATTCTTACCTATTGTTTCTAAAATTGAATGATTTATCTGCATTAAGCTTTTCTATTGGGTTCTCACGCTTATTTTGTTTCACAAATACAAGCAAAGTAATTGATAGAAGCTAAACATAAACTTCAGTAAAATATGTAGTTTGGTAAATAATGCAATGATTTCATCTTTGAATTATTTTCAAGAGCCACTAACAATAGTAAGGAAAATTGGTTTTCAAACATAAGTTTGGAGCATAAATTTGCAAGAAGATTCCAAGAATTCAGAACTTGGCAACTTTTCTAGCATTCTTTGTATTTTTCTTTTATGCAAAGGTTCACAACATTCCTTGAGGCAAAACACAACAACAACATTGAGGCAAAAATGAAAAATGTATAACTAATCACGCCCAGATCAAGAAACCAATCATAACAAACCCAGAAAACACAATCAAACCCAGATCTCACCACCACTAACCAACACAATCAAACCACCACCACCCCGCCGACCAAACAAATGATCCACCCCACTGATTAGTCACCAAACCCATCAAACCAGTCACCAAACCCATCGATCAGTCAACAAACCCACTACCACCATCGTTGATTAAAAAAAAAAAGAGGAAGACGGATTTCGCAATCATCAACGGACCGGGTGGAGGCCAAGATCGAGCTCCATTTTGGCCGAGACGGAGGCCGAGACCAGGACAGAGGCCGAGATCGAGCTCCATTCTCTCTAAACCACTGCCAGCCCTCTTCTTGGATCTGCTCCAAACCGCCGAGATGGAGGTTGAGACCGAGACGGATGCGAGAACGAAGGAAATCAGATGAAACCCATGAGATGAGAGAGAGAATGTTGAAGAAAATGAAACCCATCGGAGAGAACCTAGTAGAAAAGCTTAATGCAGAGAAAAAATGAGTGTGAGAACCCAGATGAAAAAAAAATGAATAGTTTGAATTGTTTTCTGTACTTTGCACGCTTATTGATTGCTTTTGTATTTAGTTGATTTAGATGTTTTATTATTGATTTGGTTGGGTTTTGATTTACTAGATTTGGAGATGTTTGGGATGAAATTTTTTGTACTTAGTTGAATTTGTGTGTATGAGAAATGTTGGAAAAGAAAATATTTGAGTACTGTGTTCTTCGTTCTTCAGTGTTTGATCTGTTTTAGGTTCTTTTTTGATGAGTTTACGTGTTAGAGTAATGGCTGCACTGGAGGTGGGTTACGGATTATTAACGAAGGAAATCATAGGTGGGTAAATTGTCAAAATTGAAACCACGGGTAGGCACATCGAATTAGAGGCAAACCACGGGTGAGTAAAGTGTAATTATCCATAAATTTTATTAAGAAATTGAAAGTTGTACAAGTGGGGTTTTCAGTCTTCAAACTTGAAATTAACACCCATGATATTTTAAGGTATGATTTTTGTTTCCCTTTGTTTTTTGTGTTCAAAGTTGGGATTTTGTTCTTTTTTTGTTAGAGACTTAGAGTTGATGCATGTTACTTAAGTTGCTGTGGATGTGTTAAATGTTTCTGCTTTTATTATTTAGTAAAATTTATACTATTAAAAATCAAATAAACTCCCAAGTTTTATAATTTGAAACACTAACTAAAAAAAAATTGAAACCCTAACCATTTTACTTTTTTTGTTCTTTGTTTATTTGTTTGATTAATCTGTTCCTATTTTAATTTTACTCAGGAATTGAAAGTAGTCCAAGTGGGGCTTTCAGTCTTCAAATTCAAAACTCCAACACCCCTGGTTTCTTTAAGGTATGATTTTTGTTTCCCTTTGTGTTTTGTGTTAAAAGTTGGGATTTTGTTCCTTTTTTGTTAGAGTTGATGAATAACTTATGCTGTTGTGGTGGTGGTAATTGTTGTTTTGCTGTCTTTGTTTAATAAATTTTTAGCACCAATGTTTCTGCTTTTGTTATTTATTCTACTTTTATTATTTATTCTGCTTTTATTATTTATTGAAATTTCAAGCATCATTTTGAGCACCAATTTGGGTTTTGTTTAGTTTTATGTAGGATACTATTTTATGTTTTATGTTAGAGTTTTATGTTTTATGTAGGATACTATTCTCTGGATTCAAGCATCAAAGATTTTCCTTTTTGGTTTGTGTGATTATTATTATTAATTGTTATTGTTGTTCTAGTTTGCTAATATCTATATTTGATTTTTTTAGGTCATGAAACCCTCCACTAATGCTCCCTCTGTTTCTACACAAGCTAATGGTTCTACCGCTACACAAGTTGATAGTTCTACTGCCATCCAAGTTGATGGTGCTACTGCCACCCAAGAGGTTGCTGTTGCAACCCAAGCTGAAGCTACCCAAGCTGAAGCTACTGATGGTGAGTTGCCCCCAGTTCCACCTTGCAAAGTAAGACAGACTAGTACTGGTAATGGTAGGAAAAACTCTATAGCTTGGAATCATTTTGAAAAAGTAAAGGTAGATGAGGGTGTCACTATGGCTGTATGTAATTATTATAAAAAATCATATCATGCTGACAGTAAAAGTTGTGGTACTAGTAATTTGTTAGCTCATGTGACAAACTGTCCCAAGAACCCTAATAGAGAAGATAAAGGGAAGAAAACCTTAACTTTTGAACCCAAAAATGATGGAGATGAAGGGTTCCAACTTGTGTCAACAACCTTTTCTGTTGAAACTTCTAGAAAGGCACTAGCTGAAATGATTATAATTGATGAGTTGCTGAGGGGTATGGGTTTAAGAAATATGTAACTACCATACAACCTAAGTTTCGTCTAAAGGATATTCCATCTTGTCAAACTGTGGCTAGAGATATGATTGGAATTTATAATAGTGAGAGAGAAAAGCTAAGAAAATCCTTGAATGGTTGTAGGGTGTGTCTTACTATGGACACATGGACTTCTATTCAAAATTTGAATTATATGTGTCTCACATGTCACTTTATTGATGATGCTTGGAAGTTGCTTAAGAGAATTTTAAATTTTTGTCAAGTTGAAGATCATAAGGGGGAGACTATAGGTAGAAAGATTGAGATGTCTTTACGTGAGTGGGGTATTGATGGCATATTCACTTTGACAGTGGATAATGCTAGCTCCAATTTAACTACAATTAAATTTTTGCAAAGGGTAACAAAAGATTGGAATGGGATAGATTTAGAAAATGAGTTCATGCACATGAGGTGTTGTGCCCATATCCTAAATCTCATTGTTGGGGAGGGTTTGAAAGAAATTGATGCATCTGTTGCTAGGGCACGTGAAGCTGTGAGGTATGTGAAGTCCTCACCCAATAGCAATCAAACTTTTAGGAGTTTTATGGAGAGGTTAGGTATGGAGTCCAAAAGTCTTCTTTGTGTAGATGTACCTACTAGATAGAACTCAACTTACCTTATGTTAGAAACTACTGAAAAATTTGAGAAAGTATTCCTTAGGATGGACTTTGAAGATGATGGTTATTCATCATACTTTAGGACCAAGGAAGATAGTGGTGGTTTGGGATCTCCTTGTATGAGTGATTTCCAAAATTGTATGGCATTTGTGACTTGCTTGATGCTTTTTTACAATGCAACAAAGAAGTTCTCGGCTCTTTGTATGTTACCTCAAATGTCTTCTTTGATGAGATCTTTGTTATTCAAGAGAGTATTTCTCATTTAGTTAAATCCCAAAACACCCTCTTGAAAAACACAGCCACAAACATGCAAACTAAATTTGAGAAGTATTGGGGGGAAGGTGATAAAATTAATTCTCTTTTGTATGTGGCTGTGGTTCGTGATCCACGAAAAAAACTGATGTTTTTGAATTTTTTTTTCTTCTAAAATTTATGGGAATGCAGTGGAGAAAGTGATGGTTGATAAGGTGAAAGATCTTTTGATGAAGTTGTATAATTTTTACTGTTCAGTTAATTCCCCAAATGTGCAAGAACCAAGTAGGAGTGAGAGGACACAAATGGTAGGTGATGGTAGTGATCCATATGTGATGGTTCACTCTCGATATGAGCTTTTCTTGGAAGCTGAGCAATCTGTAGGTTGTAGTAATGAGGTTGAAAAGTATTTGGCTAAAAATCGTAATGGTAGAAGGGGTGTGAATTTTGAGTTATTGGGATGGTGGAAGGACAAATCTAGTAGGTACCCATTGTTGTCCAAAGTGGCTAAGGATGTGCTGGCTATACCAGTTTCGACTGTTGCATCTGAGTCAGCATTTAGCATCGGAGGCCGCATTGTTGATCCATTTCGAAGCTCTCTCTCTCTCCTTTCATGGTTCAAAACCTTGTATGTGCACAAAATTGGCTTCAAGCCACAGTTCCAATTTCTCATCGCCAATCAAGAGATGAGGTTAAGGCATTGGAGGAGGAATTTCATGATTTAGGTAATATGTTTAAATTTTAGAACTTATTGTCTATTAATTATTATTGAATGTCTCATGTATTCAAACAAAATTTAATATATTATATTTATTTCATTTTCTTTTCTAGTTTTAAATCAACAATCATTATCAAGTGCATCAGCAAGTACCAACCCCAAATTGGGTTCTAGCTCAGGCAAACGACCCTTAATTAGTGTTGAAGATTGATAATTAACTTGGTATGTTACTAACCTTGGCCTTTTACTGTTATAAACTTGTTGCCCTTTCTATTTGGTCTTGTATTTGGTAGTAATGTATTATCTGTTAAATATTTTTTTGTCTTTTGTAGGAGGAATAATTTATTTTGTAAAGGAGGCAGCCTTTTGGGAACATTTTGGAAGCTCTTTTGTAAATTACTTTTCTAACGATACTACTCTTAAAGCTTATAGAAAAGAAATTTTAGGAATCATATAGGTTTTCTTTTCTATTAGTTATAGACTTATTAGCTTGAGTATTTGTCATTTAATGCTTGGGAAAAGCTATTTTTTTGGAAATACCTATGGTATTTCATAATTGTAATTAATTATATTGTTGGGAACATTGTATAGCCAGCAAGGTTACTACCTTATAAACTTGCAGTAATTTAATTTCCTTCTCAACCTATATGGCTTACCTATTATATATCCATACATATATATATATATATATATATATATATATTGTAGGGTCAGTTTTTGTAGCCCAAGCCCAAAAGGTTTGGGTTATGAGTCCAATGAACCAAAAACAATGAATTTGTAAAGAGTGAATAAAAGAGCTGGGCTGGTTGTGAATTAAACAATAGTCAACTCTGGTGTTAAGAGATATATTAACGTAGAAACACACTTGAAAAACTCAACAAACAGATGTCCGAAGAGGTGTATTATTGAATGAAAGGTGATTACAACTCTTAGTGTTACAGTAAAGTTACTCTCTTCTGCTTCTTCCTTTTCCTTCGATCCCTCTTTATCAGAGGCATTTCCTCTTTATATAGCACCCTCTCCTCTTTATATAGCACCCTCTCCCATCATCTTCATCGTCCACTTGTTCTTTATCTAAGCATCCACTTGAGTGCATGTCCCATCAGGTATCTTCTTTAGCTCTCTGTGAGTGGTGGTAGTTATGATTATACTGTTCAGGGGTCTTCTCCACATTAATGCGGCCAGAAAAGTAGCTGCAATGCATTTAATGTGGTGGTTGCAGCTTGTCTTCTAGATATTTTTCCTTTCCTATCATCTCCATACGTGCCTAAAGCCTATCCTTATCATTGAAATTGTTAGAAAAATTACTTGAACCTCCCAGGTATCTGCCTGACCAAGGCTCTTTGTATCCGAGGAGAATGACCTCTTCGGACCACTGGTGATCTCTTCGGACTATACTCCTCATTCATTTCTAGGTATATTTCTTCCACCTGAACTTCTTCTTAACCACTTTCCTCTCTTCGGATGTACAGTAATCTTCAAATAGGGCCCTAGGCCCAATATATAAGGTTGGCCTTTTACCCCCCATAATAGCCCCTCAAAATTTTAATTTTTCCCTTGCATCCGAGAAGAAAAAAATAGGATTTTGACTTGTCACAAAATAAAAACTCAAAACACACAAATATCTGGACTTACACATGTGTGGGCATAGATGCAGGCGTTTCATCATTGCTGATGTCGTTTCGGTATTCCCAAAGCGCTATTAATTACTCCAGGTGGCGTTTTGTCTCTAGTATCTAACGGTGGACTACTGATCCAACGGACGTGATTCTTCCTCAAAATTTGGGCGGGATGACTCCTGCCTTTTCATCTGTCCTAATATATAAAGCCTCAGAGGAGGTTATTTTTTCTTTACTTTGCAAATTCTCAGATTACCCAATGAACTCAAGCACTCGAATCCACTAAGCTTTTCTAAACATCAATCCTAGCTTTTCCCAGAGTCTGTAAGAATCTTTCTACGAGTTCGAAGATCATTCTCCGATTTAGTGTGTGTAAGTTCTCCTCTACTCAAACCCTTCGTCTTCTCTTCGGCCAGCTTCCTCGACCTTCGAATAGTCACTCCCTAGTCGCTATGTTTAGTATTTCCTTCTTTCTGTTTAATTGAGATGGGTAGATTTCAGTATATGGTGGATAGCCCCGCCCAGATGGAGGAATTTAGGGCAACATATCGCATACCTCGAGATGTGGGTTTGAGGTATTGTCCTCCAGAAAGAATACTAACAGATCGGGAGGTGGGCGAAGTTATAATCCCTATCATCACCTTTCTAGAAGGGGGGATGACACTCCCTATGAGCCCCATTACCAGTAATTACCTCTGAAACCATAGGCTTAGTCCTGAACAATGTGCGCCTAACGTCTTTAGAATCTTAGGAGCAGTTGATGACTTGAACCGTCATCTAGGATTGGGACTCACCTGGCTTGATGTGGTACACATGTATGAGTGTCACAGCCAGAAAGGAGCGGGATATTATCTTAAATCCAGATCCGACGTCGTTAGACTCGTCTCCTGCCTTCCCAAATCTAATAAAGGGATGAAAGACGACTATGTGATCGTCTCGGGCGCGTGACATGACGGTCTCCATTACCCAACCAAACCAGGAGAGCCAGGTAGGATATCCTAGATTTAGGCTTACTAATAGTAGATTTGGGATCTCCGTTTTTCAACAATTTTGTCCTTTCTTTATATCATTATTTTCAGGTTTCTGACTAAGTTCTATTGTGACGTTAACAGATAAAGAACACGTTTCTCTTTAGCTCAGCCTTACAAACGTTGCAACCCTCAACTATTTACTACGATCAGTAATTTTTGTGAGTAAAGATGGGCGACTCCGGTTGGTTCCACTTATTCTTGGGTACACGGCAAAACCGAAGGATCTTCAGCCGGTTGGCAATGCAATAAGACAGGGAGACTATCGCCTTAACCGCATAGACGTTGCTCAGAAGGATTTTCTAGCTCTGTTTGATCTTGCGCCCGTGCCACATCCAAATCCACAGGGTGTACCATTGCTCCTCCAGCTAATTCAGCAGGTTCCCTCCGGACCAGTAGCAACAGGTGAAAGAGTTGCTTCTTCAACCCCTTCGCTCAACGAGCAGATTGATAAGTTTAAGTTCGAAGGAGAAGCTTCAAGAGGGGTTCATGTGATACACGTTTCGGACGTCGAGGAGGAAACTGACAAGCAGTCTAGTGTTCGCCCTCCTGTTCTGATAACTACTCTTCCAGAAGACTCTTCGGAAGTGGAAGACATGGCAAGTTTAAGGGACCTGATGAAGAATAGAGGTAAAAAGGCCGAGCCCAAAGGGACTAGCACGTCCCAACCAGCTGTGAGTCTTCCTCCACCACCTCCTTAGGTTCATCTGGATCTCGGCGCCAAGCAATTGCCAGATTCGAAGAAGAAGAGACCCTTTATTGACAATGAAGGGAGGGAGGTAGCGCCTCCGAAAGGGACCAAACAACAAAAGGTGATTAAAGATCACCGGAGCAAGAGGGCTTCATCTACGGAGAGCCGAGATGAAGCCCTCGTGGCTGATGTGCGCCGAGGAGCTCGCACCTAGTCCCCAAGGTTATAATTGGATGGTGCTCCAATCCCTTGGGAGACCTCCCTCAAAAATTACAATGGCGGGAAGGCAGGTCTTGTTGCCGAGGCCTTGGAGCAGCCACTTCTCCTTCCAAAGGACATGGAGTCTTATAGGCGCTTCAACCAATACGAGATCTTCCTATCCCTTAAGAGGGATTTAGCCATGATAACTGTACTGATCTGCTTAATTAAGGTGCTGATCTCTTTTACTTATCCATTTTCTTTGCTCTATATTGAAAATTTGTGTTATGTAGATTACTCAGCAAGTTTATGTGGCCGAGGATTGGAACAAGAAGTCCTACATCGAAGCCCAAGCGGAGGCCCACTCTCGGTCTAAGGAGAAAAAATCTCTGGGCAGCCTGAAATATGCTCATCTGTCCGAGCAGTTCAAAGACATGACCAACCAGAGGAATAGCCTCGATGCTAGCCTTAAAACTACTGAGAAGCAGGCCGAAGAGCAACGTAAACAGCTGAATATGGCGGAGATTAACTTGGCGACAGAGAGAGAGGTGGTGAAAGGTCTTAAGGTTGAGCTTAAAAAAGCCAAGGAAGCTGCTCAATTGGCCAAGAAAAATGCCCAGTTGGCCAAGAAGGCAATGGAGGCCAAAAGACAGGCAGCATATACGCTTGGGGTGGAGGAGACCCAAGCCAACCTCACTGAGCAATTTGCCGCAGTCAGCCGAGAATACTGCGATGTGACTTGGGGAAAAGCTCTGGATGCTGCTGGAGTCCCTTCAGAATCTGACTTGAGACTACCTGGGAGTGTATACTACAACCCTGATATTCGAAAACTTCCAAGGTCTGATCCTCCTCCTCCCACACAACTCTAAGAGGCTTCGGAGCAATCCCTGGTCAACCAAGTTCCTCTTACTAACCTTGAGGCCTCCAAGGAGTCTGGTCAGCCTGGTGATCAGTGCAAGCCAGCTGAGACTCCTCAAGATAAGGGCAAAGACTTGGGCAAAAAGAAAACCCTTCCAGAGTCTAAGGACCAAGCCTCAGAAGTTGCTGCTGCTCAGTCCAACCAGGCTGCTGACCCTTTGGACCCTCGGATGAATGCTGATATTTAGGAGTTTTTATTTTGTACTTGTATTAGTTTTTCTTTTATGTAAGGGGTTGTAAACTATTTTCTTTTGATTAATGAAACCGTTTCCCTTTTATTTCTGGTGTCTTCGTTGCATATCTTTTGACTTACTGTTGCTGCAAATAACTGTGCTTTGTAATTACGGTAATGCAGGTAAACTTAACCACCATATCATGCTGGTGATGTAAATAACCAAAATTAATACTAAAAAGAACAATTTGCATAAGAGTTACTAATAAGCAGTGAATGCAACAAGTAATATGGAAGTTTCACATGTCTTTTCGAACATGTATAGAGAATGTTATTATTCCTTGGTTTTGAACAAAACATTACTAAGAAGGCCTATCGTAAGTTAGAGTTAATTTAAATACATTCGAGAATTTAAGGCATGACTCATTTTAAAGTTAAACCTTAATAATAATAACTGTATGGAGGTGTTGACTAACCCTTACCCGAACCATCTGGTCCGAGGACCACAGGCATGACTAGATTTAAGTTTAAACACTTATAAGAACTGTGAAGAAGTGATAACTAACCCATATCATCTGGTCCAAGGACTTCAGGCATGAATGGATTCAAGTTTAGACACTTAGGAGAGCTGTAGGCGAGTATTAACTAACCCAAATCATCTAGTCCTAAGACTACAGGCATGATTGGATTTAAGTTTAAACACTTGAGGACTGTGACCGAGTGTTAACTAGCCCAAATCATCTGGTCCGAGGACTGCAGGCATGACTGGATTTAAGTTCTTATGAAAGCTGTAGGCGAGTGTTAACTAACCCAAATTATCTAGTCCGAAGACTACAGGCATGATTGGATTTAAGTTTAAACACTTATAAAAGCCGTAGATGAGTGTTAACTAACTCAAATCATCTGGTCCGAGAACTACAGGCATGATTGGATTTAAATTTAAACACTTATGAAAGCTGTAGACGAGTGTTAACTAACCCAAATCATCTGGTCCGAAGACTACATGCATGATTGGATTTAAGTTTAAACACTTAAGAGAACCGTGAACGAGTGTCAACTAACCCAAATCATCTGATCCGAGGACTACAGGCATGATTGGATTTAAGTTTCAACACTTATGAAAGCCGTAGACGAGTGTTAACTAACCTAAATCATCTGGTCCGAGGACTACAAGTATGATTGGATTTAAGTTTAAACACTTAAGAGAACCGTGAACGAGTGTTAACTAATCCAAATCATCTGGTCCGAGAACTACAGGCATGATTGGATTTAAGTTTAAACACTTAAGAGAGCCGTGAACGAGTTGGCATATTGATTGAAGAAAAGATTCAATTGATAATAGTACCTTTTGAAGTTATTTACATTCCAAGGGTGTGGTATTACATGATTATCCAGGTCTTCTAAGAAATACGCCCCACTGCCGGCCCCAGAAGTAATACGATACGGTCTTTCCCAATTGGGCCCTAATTTCCCCCAAGGTTCTTTGCAGTGCCGACAACTTTCCTCAGTACTAAATCATCGGGTTCTAGAGGTCTTAGCTTTACGTTGGCGTCATACCCCTGCCTGAGCTTTTGTTGGTAATGTGCCAACTGGACCATTGCATTTTCCCTCCTTTCCTCAACTAGGTCCAAACTCTTTTCTAACTGCTCATTGTTACCGGTCGGACTGAACGTACTAGTTCTCAATGTTGGGAACCCAGTCTCTAAAGGTATGACAGCTTCAACCCCATAGGTCATTGAGAAGTGGGTCTCTCCGGTAGATCTGCGAGGCGTAGTTCTGTAAGCTCAAAGTACATGTGGCAATTTTTCCACCCATTTGCCCTTCACATCGTCTAGTCTCTTCTTTAAGCTATTTATTATGACCTTGTTGACAGCTTCTGCTTACCCATTACCCTGGAGATAAGCAGGGGTGGACTACCTGTTCATGATCCCCAGTTCGCTACAATAATTCCTGAATACTTTGCTGTTGAACTGTAGGCCATTATCCGAGATGAGAGTACAAGGAACCCCAAATCGAGTGACAATATTCTTCCATACAAACTTCTGCACATCCACGTCTCTGATGTTGGCCAGCGGTTCAACTTCGACCCATTTGGTGAAATAGTCTGTGCCGACCAAAAGGTATTTCCTGTTTCCTGCAACTTTAGGGAATGGTCCCACGATATCTAAGCCCCATTGGGCAAAAGGCCATGGGCTGGATAGTGGATTAAGAGTTCCCCCTGGTTGATGAATGTTTGGGGCAAATCGCTGACATTGATCGCACTTTTTAACATACTCGTGGGCTTCTTTTTGCATGTTCGGCCACCAATAACCTTAAGTGATGGCTCGGTGAGCCAAGGACCTACCTCCAGTGTGACTCCCACAGATTCCTTCATGTAATTCTTCTAGTAGTAACTCAGCCGCCTCAAGATGCATACACAATAAGTACAGTCTTGAATAGGAGCGTTTATATAGTGTCTGGTCTTCGGATAACTAGAATCTGGTCGCCTTCCTCCAAATTTTGTCGGCTTCCCCCCCTCTCTTCAGGCAGAATATCCTCTTTCAAGAATTTAATTATAGGATCCATCCAGCTGAGTCCGGCCCTGATTTGATGAACTTGGACTACCTCTCTTCTTGCCTCTGTATGTTCATGCAGGTCCTCGACGAGGATGACTCTCGGCAAATCTTGTGCCGAAGAGGTAGCGAGCGTGGCCAAAGAATCAGCGTGTGCATTACCATTCCTGGGAATGTGCAGCAAATTGAAAGATTCAAACTCCGATTACAGACATTTAACTCGGCTCAAGTATCCCTACATTCTTTCATCCTTCTCCTCAAACTCACCTTGTACTTGACCGACGACTAACCTCGAGTCTGAGAACACTTCCACTGACTTTCCTCCCATTCTTCGAACTATAGCCATTCCCATCAGTAGAGGTTCATATTCCGCCTTATTATTTGTTGCCGAGAAGTCCAACCTTAATGACTTTTCAATGGTGATTCTTTCAGGGGATATCAACATTAGCCCCACTTCAGAACCTTTCTGGTTCGCTGCGCCATCCACGTACACTTCCCAATGTGAGGGGTTTTGCTGAAAAATCATGCCAACTGATTTTTCATCTTGTCTGATATTGGCGTTACTTCTTCTAACTGGGGCTTCGTGAATTCGGCCACCAAATCTACAAGGACCTGGCCCTTGACCGATGTACGAGGCATGTATTTGATATCGAAAGCCTCTAAGATCGTACCCCATTTAGCAATCCTTTCAGTGTAGTCGGCACTTCGGAGTATAGCCTTGAGCGGAAGCTGAGTGAGAACAATGACTGTATGAGCTTGGAAATAATGAGGTAGCTTCCATGTACCAAGCACCACTGCTAGGATAGCCTTCTCCAGTGGCAAATAATGGATCTCGGCTTCATGCAGCGGCTTACTTACATAATAAACTGGCCTTTGCACACCACAATCTGCTCGTATTAACACTAAGCTCACCGCACAAGAAACTACGGCAATGTAGGCAAATAAGACTTCATCTGGCTCAAGACTGGACATGATTGGTGGTCGAGCCAGATAGTCCTTAAGTTGCTGAAAGGCTACAACATATTCTTCGATCCACTCAAATCCCTTCCATTTGTTAATCAACGAAAAGAAAGGTCTACATCTATCTGCTGATCGGGAGATGAATCAGTTCAGGGCGGCAGTCATTCCAGTCAGTCTCTGAACTTACTTGGGATTCCGAAGAGCTTGTAAATTGTTGATGGCCTTTATCTGGTCGGGGTTAACCTAAATTCCACTGTGAGTCACCATGTACCCCAAAAACTTGTCTGACCCCACACCGAATTAGCACTTGGAAGCGTTTAGGCGCAGCTTGTACTTTCTTAGAACTTCAAAGGTACTTTCAAGGTCCTTCACATGTTCAGCAACAATCTTGCTTTTCACCACCATGTCATCTATGTAAACCTCGATATTTTTACCTAGTTGTGGCTCAAACATCCTCGTCATCATTCTTTGGTAGGTAGATCCTACGTTTTTCAAGCCAAATGGTATCACCTTATAGTGGTAGTTACCAATAAGGGTGACAAAAGCAGTCTTCTCCTGATTATTCAGGGCTAGTGGTATCTAGTGGTAACCTTGGAAAGCATCCAGGAAGCTCATCCGAGGGTGGCTGACAGTAGCATCCACTAGCTGATCAATTTTTGGCATAGGGAATGGATTTTTAGGGCAAGCCTTATTTAAATCAATGAAGTCTACACATACTCACCATTTCCCGCTCTTTTTCTTCACCACCACAGTATTTGCTAGCCACTCAGGATAAAAAACTTCCTTAATAGCTCCAGCTTGTTTGAGCTTTGCTACTTCTTCTCTTACTGCATCAGCATGTTCTTTGGATGGGTGCCGATGAGGTTGCTTCTTAGGGGTAATCAGTGGGTTGACCTTCAGATGGTGACATATGAATTCTGGATCTACCCCTAGGGCTTCGTAAGCATTCCAGGCGAATACGTCAAGGTTTCTCCTAAGGAATTCTACTAACTCCTCCTTCTCTTGCAGAGGTAGTTGAGATCCAACTTGAAAGAATTTTTCTGGATTGTCTCCGATGATAACTTTTGTCAAATCTTCGCACCAAGCGCTCTCGTCTGGATCTTCGACGGGCAATACCCGAGACTTTAACTGCTATAAACCCCTTTCGGTCTTGGACGAGGATTCGACTTCGGGCTCATGTTGGATGGCAGCCACTAAGCATTGTCTGGCTGCAGACTGATCTTCTCGGATCTCACAAACTTGTCCTTCAGATGGATACTTAACTTTCTGATGCAAAGTAGAAGAAACAGCCCCTAGTGTATAAAGCCAAAGTCTGGCTACAATTGCCGTATAGGGCGAATACACGTCTACAACTACGAAATCCACCTCTAATACCTCTGAGCCGGTCTGCACAGGTAATCATATCTGGCCTTTCAGGGTGACAACCCTTCCTTTAAAACTCACAAGGGGGGAATTGTATGGTGTTAAGTCTTAAGGTTTTAGGCCTAGCACTTTATAGAGATCAGGATACATTATTTCTACCGCGCTACCTTGGTCCACCATTACCCTCTTCACACCATATCCTTCAATTCTGAGGGTGATTACTAAAGCATCATCATGGGGTTGGATCGTCCCAATCTTATCCTCATCCGAGAACCCTATAACCAGTTGAGCACCCGGCTTAGCTCTCTTCGGACCTTGGCCGAAATCCCCTGCGGGTAACCGGACTACCGATATAACCTTCGATGGTCAGGATCATGTTCTTCCCGGTGTGGCGAAGACGACGTTAATAGTTCTCAATGGAGGCTTTGAAGAGTCATCTCTTCGGGGCTCTGAGTTCATCTAACTTCCTCGGCCACTAGAGTGGTGCAAAAGGTGTCTCAGTTTACCCTTACAGACCAGTTGGTCCAAGTGATCCCACAGGCTTCTGCAATCCTCTGTGGTATGCCCATGGTCTTGATAGTACTGACAATAGAGATTATGATTATGCCTTTCAGGGTTTCCCACCATCTTATTCGGCCACCTGAAGAATGGTTCATTCTTGATCTTTTTCAAAACTTGGTGTACTGGCTCTTTGAATACAGTGTTGACTGCTTGAGGATTTGTTGATCCTGATTGCCCAGCGAAATCTCTCCGTGGTTTACTGTTATTGTAGCGATCCGACCTGAAATCCATCCTCTTCTGGGGGATAACCTTGTCTTTTCCCTTCCCTTGCTGCTGATCTTCTTCGACTCTTTTATACTTTTCAATACGGTCCATGAGCTGACGCATGTTAGTAATTAGTTTACCAGATAAGGATGTCCTTAATCCATGGTCAGTAGGGAGGCCGAGCTTAAACGTGCTGAGGGCCATTCCATCAAAGTTGCCTTCCATATCATTAAACATCTCCTAGTACCTATCTAAATACGTCTTCAAGGTCTCGCCCTCCTGCATGCTCAAGGATATCAGTGAAGATAAGGGCCTGGCCATTCTTCGGCACGTGACAAAACGAGAACTAAATGCTTGAGTGACCTCTTTGAAGGAATTGATGGAGTCTGCTTTCAGGCTGTCAAATCACCTCATTGCAACTGGTCCAAGACTGGAGGGGAAAATCTTACACATCAAAGCTTCATCTTTGGAGTAGACAACCATCCTTTGATTAAAGTGACTCATATGTTCCACAGGGTCAATTTTACCATTATAGATGGTGAACGTCGGCTGGTTAAAACATCGAGGAAGTTTTGCTTCTTCAATCCTGCGCGTAAAAGGTGACCTAGAGATTTGGTTCAAAGCCCTGCTCATAGCATCGTTCCCTACGCCTTCACGTGATGGGCTTCTAGGTTGGCTCTTACGATGAGGCTCTTCTTCATAGGAAAAGGATTCACTGACTGGTGTTCGAGATCTCTGCTTGTAAGTGACGTCCTATTCGTCATCGAAATCCTCATCAGAATAAGAAGAAATCCGTTTTCTCTTTGCATGGCGCAACTCCCTTTTTAGCTTTTCAACTTCTAGTTGCAAACTCCAGTTCTTCTCTGCATGGGACACATGACTTCCACGATGCGACTGGCTTTGACCAGTATGCGCAGTGTGCGCATTACCTTCACGATATTGTCTCTTTTTCAAGTTAAGAAAAGGGTCAACGTGTTGGGATGCCCTAGATTTTGCTTGTTGTCGACTTAGTTCAGCCATCATCAACTATTGTTTTCACCCCTGCACAAGCTCTTCCCACAGACGGTGCCAATTGTAGGGTCAGTTTTTGTAGTCCAAGTCCAAAAGGTTTGGGTTATGAGTCCAATGAACCCAAAACAATGAATTTGTAGAGAGTGGGTAAAAGAGCTGGGCTGGTTGTGAATTAAACAATAGTTAACTATGGTGTTAAGAGATGTATTAACGTAGAAACACACTTGAAAAACTCAACAAACAGATGTCCGAAGAGGTGTATTATTGAATGAAAGGTGATTACAACTCTTAGTGCTACAGTAAAGTTACTCCTTTCTACTTCTTCCTTTTCCTTCGATCCCTCTTTATCAGAGGTCTTTCCTCTTTATATAACACCCTCTCCCATCATCTTCATCGTCCACTTGTTCTTCATCTAAGCATCCACTTGAGTGCATGTCCCATCAGGTATCTTCTTTAACTCTCTGTGAGTGGTGGTAGTTATGATTATACTGTTCAGAGGTCTTCTCCACATTAATGCGGCTAGAAAAGTAGCTGCAATGCATTTAATATGGTGGTTGCAGCTTGTTTTCTAGATATTTTTTCATTCCTATCATCTCCATACGTGCCTGAAGCCTATCCTTATCATTGAAATCGTTAGAAAGATTACTTGAACTTTCCAGGTATCTGCCTGACCAAGACTCTTTGTATCCGAGGAGAATGACCTCTTCGAATCACTGGTGATCTCTTCGGAGTATACTCCTCATTCATTTCCAGGTATATTTCTTCCACCTGGGCTTTTTCTTAACAACTTTCCTCTCTTCGAATGCACAGTAATCTTCAAATAGGGCCCCAGGCCCAATATATAAGGTTGGGCTTTTACTCCCCACATAATATAGATGGAAGTATTGCAATATAAATTTATAGCTTATACTTGCTATGGTTGGCTTATTAGTTGTTGAAAATATTATTTATTGTGTGGTTGGCAGGTGAAGGTTTTAACACAGGTGTTAAGACTGGCTTTTATCCCTATGAGTTTTTCTTGAATATATATGACTTGTGTTAAGCTATTGGCTTATTGCCAGGTGGTAAAAATAGGCATGTTTTGTGTATTGTGTTTTGCAATTTTGTCCAGGTTATTTTGTTGTGTTAACTTTTGGGTAGTCAATGTGTGGCTATTTAACAAGTCATAGGTGGTGAAAATAGGATTTTGTGTGTTGTTAGTTGTGTTGTGCTCTTTGTCCAGGTTTTACAATATATATTGATGTGTTTATTTTTTGTGGTCGATGTGTGGATGCTTAACAGATGTGGTAAAAATAGGTTTATTTTGTGTGTTGTGGTGGGGTATTTTGTCCAAGATATTTAATGCTTAACAAGTGGTAAAAATTGGCTTATTTTGTGACCTGTGGTGAGGTATTTTGTCTAGGAAGTTTATATTCTGAAGGCCCAATGGATTTATAAGTGGAGTAGTTGCTTAATTTAAGTTTATCTTGAAGGCCCATTAAAAAAAAAAAAAATAAAGGAAAAGGGAGGCCCAATCTGTTTTATATGGAAAATTCAAAAAATATGAAACCCAAGTAATTTTTAAAACTGCTAAACTCCTTAATTTGGGCTAAAAGGGCTGAAAAAATTGAACTAAAATAAATTTCATATAAGTCCAAAAATTCAACCCATTAATGGCCCAAACCCGCCTAACTGACAACTCCGACCCACCCATTTGATGGCCCGAAACAATGACTCCGTCCCAACTATACGGTCGAATGACCCAAACGGGTCGAGTTCGGTTCAGGCCCAAACCCGAACCAGCCCAACTCGTGGATAGGCCTACTCTTACTCTCCCTCTCCCTCTATATCTTCTTGTTCCTTTACCTCCTGGTCCTCTACCACTAAGTCCACCATCGGGAATTTCAGACACCCAATTGGTTCAGAAGTTTAGGAGTTAGGAATTCTACCAATCAAAACAAATATTCACAAATTCATTATTACACATACTTATTGTTTAATGGGCACAAATTCATAATTACACATATTCACAAATTTTATCAATCCAATCATAATTAAACATGATTAACTACAAATTCAAACACTTAGTCATTGTTTAATGGGCATAAAGGTGATGGTGATTTTGAGGGTGAGCTGGCAGAAGGCGACAATGGTGAGGGTGATCATGAAAATGGCAAAGGAGACCGCATAGTTGGTAAGGGACAACATATGGTTCTCAAGGGAGAACTGCCTGGCGAGGGAGAACTAGATTTTTTTGTGTCTCTTATTTCCCTTCTAGGCACTGCATTCACAACAAACACAAAAAACAATAAACACAATTTCTTCCACTGCATTCACAATAAGCACAAAAAAAAAAATCATTCAAACCTCAAAAACCCTGTTGCATAGTGATCACTTCCTTTGCAAATTTGTAAGACAAACCCAAAAAATCAACTACAAACCAACTAGCCCTAAACATTACTTAAACACTGAATTGAGAGTGACTGAGACATCAACAACCCTAAACATTACAATGAACTACAAACCAACTACAAACACAAATTAAAAAACAAAAACAGCAAGATTACCCATTAAGACGGAATCTGTGTTTCTCAAAAATTTATAATAAAAAAAAAGATTCAAAATCAGAATTTGTGTTTCGAACTTTCGATCTATGAAATTAAGAGCAAAAAAAAATCCAAAGGCCGACTAATTTAAACCTAACCCATCAACAATCCAAATGCAATTTAAGACAATAAACATGATCATTAAAAAAAAAAAAAAAAAAAAAAAAAAAAAACCCAATGATGTCATTAATAGACCCAAAGTTATTAAAAAAAAAAACAAAAAACAAAAAATTGGACTAAAACAATATGATTGGTGACCTAATCCCTCAATTTTTAACATTGAATCGCATTTAATTGCACGTTATTTTACTAAAAATAACATTTTATAAATTATTAAAAAAAAAAAACTAAGAAGCCCTTCTCATGCAATAAAATATAAAATCATAAACATAGAGCTTAAGGGATTAGATTGAGGGTTGTGAGCAACGAACCTGTGACGAACTTAAGGGTTGGAGGTGATAAAGCTTGAGGGCTGGCAGTGAGATTGAGTAAATGCCGGCAGTGACAAAGTTTAAGGGTGAGACTTGAGAGTAAGTGAGAGGGGCGGCCGAGTTGGATGAGTGAAATGAGAGGGAATTAGGGTTTATAAGTTTGTGTGTGTGTGTGTGTGTGTGTGTGTGTGTGGTTTTTTTGGTAATTTTACATTTAAGAGGGTCGAGTCTGGGTCCGAGTTTAGGTCGGGTATTACCAAAACCCGGACCCAACTCAGACCCACTTCGGGTTTTATTTTAAAAACCCAGACTCGACCTTACTGTTTATCAGGTCAGGTAAAATTCGACCCATTGAGGTTGGGTTGGGTACCCACGGGTTAGGTAACAATTACTATCCCTAACACCGACAAGGATGACGAGCATATTGACGGGTAAGAACACTTGTCCTCCACGGTATATGTGTGTTCCCCACTCATGTATCCCAATATGGAAAGAATTTGCACTTCACATTCGAAGACCTTACTGCACGTTCGTATCTTCCCCGTATGGGAAGAAAGGCCCTAAGATCTCGGTGCCTTAACTCCAAATCTTCTCTATAAGGGAAGATCCTACATTTAAGGGATCTTGGTATGTCCTACGCCACTATATAAGTACCAAGCCTCCTCTCCCTTAAGGTACGTGAAATTTCCTAACTCTCACACTATTGAGTTTTTAGAGATCCTTCTATCACTAACTTAACATTCGGATGGTCTTTGGTTGGCACCCCACCAGTGCTATCTATTGGTTCTTTGTTCTCTTATTCTTCAAGTACCGTAATTGGAGAGTGTGTGGACGATCAGCTCACTGACGATTTTTGTGCTTCATTAGTACCCATCATCCAAAGATATCCTCATATTAATCTTACTAGCAAACTTGACTTGCTTTTGTTTAGCCTTTAATTCTTTAGGAATTTCAAGATTTTAGCACTTATAATCTACTCCTTATAATCTTTTATCCATCATATGAGAAGGAGGGAAGTTTAAGAATCACATGAACATGTATTGAGGTTCATTAACTCTCAATAGATAGATAGGTATTAAGAAGGTATCAGGACCTGCAATTTCAGTTTTTCTTGAGTAGTCTTATATCTTCAATAATACCACTTGTTATTCAAATCAAGGTCTTATTGAACACACTTAAAAACTAACACTCAATTACATAAAAAGAGCGTTTTCCCTATAGGATATGTCAATCACATAAAATATGAACCTTACAAATCTTAACTTAATATCAAACAATGGTTAACGACATGGATGGACCTTTTAACACAAACTGTATTATAAAGTTTTGCTCCAAATATGTTCAGAGCTTTTGGCTTCAATCCCTAATAAAAAACATGTGCTCCTGTCATGTATATTGCATATGATTCATTTGGTTTGTTGGGTTAAGTGAGTCATATGTATTATACATGATAATGACTCATATTATCTTCCTATTGGGAGTTGAAATCAATGGCTTTAAACATGTTTAGAGCCAAACTTTTTCCAACTTATGATGAGTATGGTTACAAATTTGTACTTTTTGCCGTTTGTCTTAACTTGATTTTAATAATATTGTGTGCACCCAAAATGAGTTTGACAGGCTCGCTCTCCCTTGGGCTCACAATTTATTTGTAATGTGGGTTTTGGATTTCCTACTCTGGGTAGTTCTTACTTAAAGACCTAGTAACAACTACCAAGCCTTGGTAATTCTTCTCTCTCACTCTCTTACGACTCTATTCCTCTCAATTCTAAGTAGCCTTATCCCCCTTTCAACAACCTTTTTCTGTTCCTCAGTTCCTCATATTTATAGCTCAAAATTAGTGGGAGAGTCATGATTTCTCTTATGGCTAGTGGTAGAAGAGGTCCAATGTCATCAACCCTAAGTGGGTGTTTAGATGGGAGTGGGGTGTGGTACGAGTGGCTTTAGAACTGGTTCCCACTTTAGTAGAATTGTTCGGCAATGGTACGCCCTAAGATATTACTGGGCGGCCGGGGGATGACACCCCCGGGCAATTGTCTCATTGCTCGGGGAGTGGTTCACAGAACATGATCCAGGTGACGTGGTGTAGCATATGTTGATGAAGATTGCTTACCCAGTAGGCTTTAGAGTGGTCTAAGGCCCGAGCCAAGGGGTGAAATGGACTAAATGTTGGGTTGGAGCTTAAGGCCCAAATGGGCTTGGACATTACGGCAGCTTAAGGCCCAAATAGGCCTGGGTATATTAGTGCCATACATTAGCCTCCCCTTGATTTGTGCTCCATTCTTGAGGACAAATCAAGGAACCCAAGAGGCAGTAACCACTCGGGAAGCTAAAAGGGTAAATATTCGACGGTTGAGGAACCCATCAATGCGCCCTCAAAAGACGCGTTATATGTGACTGATGGCTTAGTCATCATTATTGTTTGACTGTTCGTGAACCGAGGCGACGCGAGTGTGGCAGTTAAGGTAGGGATTCGTAAGGTTTCCCGCTAATCAATTATTAAATGCCATTTATTTTCCCTCTAGCCCCAATAAATAATCATTTCTAACTCTCTCCTTCGCTTTCGCACTCTTCATCCTCCAAACTTTCACTCTGCCGAGCTTACTATTTTCAAGCGCTCATCTCCCAACCCGGAACATCTTTCCTCCTTAGAGCCCACAGTAAGTTCCTTCTCATCTTCTTCCTGTTTGTTCTATTTCGTTCTATTCTGTAGTAATCGTAGTTTTAAAAATCCTAGCTTAAAGAATGGGCTACTCTCATCTCCTTTCTTCTAAAGCTACCTTGGCTACCTTTAGGACTGCCTATAACATCCCTGAGGATGTCGATATTGCCTACTGCCATGTGGGCGATATTAACATCCAAAGGCGCCGTGGTGTAAATACGGTTTTCTTTCCTTAATGGCTATTCTTGAGGGCAGGGTTAGGTTCTCGATTGACCCCCTCATCTTAGGTACTCTTAGATTTTATGGTCTCTGTCCCGACCAACTCCCTCCCAACTTTTACCGAGTGGTGAGTTGCGTCAGTAGGTTGAACCAGTTGTTCAGGTTGCAACTGAATTATCATGACATTAATTTCATGTATAGTTTGTGTGGCAATATCAATTTAGATTATTACTTAAAAACTAGAGATATGAGGGTACGACTTATTTCATACTTACCTAGCTCAAATAGGAACTCAGCTGGAGACTTTGTACAGGTAAGCGGTAGTTGGTTTGCCGAAGAGCTCCCCTGTGCGTTTTTACCGTGCGATGTTGGTTGGTATCAAACACATTTTACTTAACTGCATTTCATTGATTTTGATCTGAATAAGTAATCACTAACCAGTTTTTATGTTGCTTCTATACAGAGAGTAAAAGGTTTAAGCCGGATCTTAGAGTAGTACATGTTCGGGACCTGAATTTTGTGCCCAGGTTAAAAATTTTTGTTCATTAGGATGGACAACTCCGAGCATCTCATTTAATCCTCGGTGTTGACCCCGTGTACTCCACTTGGAAAGCATTCAACCAAGCTTTGTTAGTTGATAGTCCATTCCTCTCCTATATAGATGTACAGCACGCGAACTTCCTTCCCCTAAGATTTATAGTAGGCGAGGCTCGAGGTCTTGGGCCCCGGCACATTTGCTCAGACGAGCTTTAACCCATATGCGATAAGTCGGCCGAGCGCATCCCACAACGCTGCCGAGAGTAGGCTTACGTGCTGGTTCAACCTGAGTCTCTCGCTCAATCCAAGGCTCCCGTGGAATTCGAGGCTCTTATTCAGGAAGCCAAAGGTGCAACAGCCGAATCAGTTAGCTTTTTAGAAACAAAGTCCGATTGAGGCCACGCCATGGTGACTAGGAAGACAATGACTATCAGTTGTTTTGTGCCTGGCATTCGGCCAGCCGCTAAATAGCATGAAACTCAAGGCCGAGATCCTACACCTTCTTCTGCTTCAGTGAGCCGTACCCGAAAGAGGCAGTGCACGGCCGAATAGACGCAGACAAGCTCGGGTAACGCGCTCGCCAAAACGTCTCCTCGACCATCGACGGGCATTGTCATCCGGGAGTCGATAGTACAAACTGGAGTGAACGTGGCGTCCACTTCTCAAGCCTCGGTTAAATGGCAACCTTCCTTCTAGCTCGATGGTAAGCCTCTTCCAGTGTAAGAGTTTGGGACAAGGGCCATGGGGGTTGTGTTGCTCAGAGTTTGGCGCACGGCCTTCTTCTGTCCGAGGACATGCACGCCTTCATAGAAGGGACGAATGAGTCATTAGGGAGATGGCTGCAATGGCACATCGTAGCGGTAATCTCTTATTCCCGGCTTTCTTTTGCTTATATATATGCATACATTCTTTTCATTTTCATACCCATCATTATTGTTTGGTCAGGCCGCGCAACTATCTCATATCGTAGATGGGAGGATGAAGGAGCTTTCTGATGATGCTGAGCGGGAAAAAGCTCTAAAAGGCGTCGCCGAGGCTACCGCGAAGGAAAAAGTGAAAGTTGCCGAGGACGCGGAGAAGAAGGCTGCTGCGTTCGAGAAGGCTGGGGCTTTGGCAAAGGGCAAGTCTGCAGAGTTAAAGGTGCAGTAAGGGGGTATCGAGCTTAAGCTGGCGGAGGCCCAGAGTCTGAACACTGCTTTAGGAAAAGAGTTGGCCGATCTGAAGGTAGCGTTGGAAGCTTGTGAAAACAAGTGGTACAGCGAGGGGTTTGCTGATGTCGAGAATTCTGCAGAGTCGGTTGTTCGCCAAGCCCAAAAGCTCAGATTCAAGGAGGGGTGGTTGGCTGCCCTTCAAGCTATGGGGATCCCCGAGGATTCTCATTTAAGGAACCCTAGTCAAATCCCTTTCCCGAATCCTCCAGCTGCCGTGCAGAACACCCCTAACATAATTGATGAAGAAGAGACCATTAATATGAGGGAGTTGGTGGAGGCAATTGACTCCCACGCTGAGCCAGCTGACTTGGAAACCACTAGCAACCCCCATGCTGGAGATCAATTCAATGGGAAAGCTCAATTACTATCTTCTCTCGCAGCCCAGCAAACTCCTGAGGGCGTTTCTCACTCTCAACTTGCGGACCATACATGTTGATTGCCGAACCGGATTTCTCATACTCTATTTTTCTTCTGCTTGATTAATTTTTCTTTTCAACAAGTTTACCTATGTTACCGGGTTATGGTGATAGAACAATTATCTTTCTCGGGCTTAACTTTTTCACTAGTTACCAAGTTATGATAACTAAACATTAGTTTAATTTTTATATGCTATTTTTAATTATGTCTATGAATGTTTGCTGTTATATTTTTTATTTTTTTATTTATTTTTTATTTTTTTACTGTGTTTGTGGACTATTTTATGCATGTGTTCTAGATGGTCGGGTGATTTAATCCCGAGGTAGATTAGATTACCTTGGACGGGGTCACTTGTATCTAGAGAGAATTGGACCCTTAGTGGTAACAATAAAACTTGGTATGTGTTGATTCTTCTGTACTTAGATGAATTTTGAGGATTGACTTATTCTTGTTCGATGATGTGGCGTGAACCCGGGATAGGTTTTCGTTTCCAGGAGAATTCAAGCTTTCTTCCTATTCGGCAATAAAAATTGAGCTGGGAATGGATTCACGCTCTTAGATGACTTTTAAGTGTTAGGTTTCCACCTGCTTGGCGATGATGATCGAACCGAGAATCAGGCTTCATTCCATAGAAAGCTTTGTGACATTTCCACTTGTTCGATGATAATGATCGCACCGAGAAGCAGGCTTTTGTCCTTAGAAAATTTCGTGAGGTTTCCACTTGCTCGGTGATAATGATCAAATCGGGAAGCAGGCTTTTGTCCTTAGAAAATTTTGCAAGGTTTCCACCTGCTCGGTGATAATGATTGAACCAAGAATCGGGCTTCTGTCCTTAGAAAATTTCATGAGGTTTCCACCTGCTCAGTGATAATGATCGAACTGAGAATCAGGCTTCTCGCCTTAGAAAATTTCGTGAGGTTTCCATCTGCTCGGTGATAATGATCGAACCGAGAATTAGGCTTTTGTCCTTAGCATGAAACACGTTGCCTTAGTCTCCTTGACCCCTCCCCCCTTTATTTTTTTGAGTTCGTTGATCAATGCTTTACAAATCAATAATGAAATTAAATGCACCTGCACGGGTAAATACCACCATATTCATTAGTTAAATATGTATACACGGCTACATTCAATTTACACCCTAGTGTACAACCGATTAGTGATAAAACTTCTTTAAGTTGTGAACATTCCATGGCCGAGGGAGTGGCCTTTCATCTAAATCCTCCAAGTAGTATGCTCCTGCACCTGCAATGGTGGTTACTCTATAAGGTCCCTCCCAGGCCGGGGCTAACTTCCCAGCATTGGCATCCCGCATACTTCCTACTGCTTTTCTTAACACCAGGTCCCCGACACTGAATTCCCTGACCTTTACGTCCTTGTTGTAGCGTTGGGCAAGTTTTTGTTGGTACTCAGCTAACCGTATAATCGTCGATTCTTGGTATTCTTCCAGTGAATCTAGACGTTCCACCAACATTCTGTTCAAGGGCAAACTCAGTAACTCGCGCACTATATAAATTTACCTCGACTGGAATTACAGCTTATGCTCCGTACGTGAGAGAGAATGGAGTCTCTCCCGTGGACCTCCTAGGCGTCGTATGGTATGCCCATAAAATGTTTGGTAGCTCTTCGGCCCATCTTCCTTTTGCTCCGTCTAGCATTTTCTTCAATCTGTTCACAATCACCTTGTTAATGGCTTCAGCTTGGTCATTGCACTGTGGGCACGCTGGGGTCGAGCACCTATTCTTGATGCTGAGGTTACTATAAAACTCACGAAAGAACCTACTATCAAATTGCAGTCCATTATCAGATATCAGTGAGTTCGGTACCCCAAACCTTGCGACTATATTTCTCCACACAAACTTTTTGACATCTAGGTCTTGAATATTAGCTAAAGCCTCTGCCTCCACCCATTTGGTGAAGTAATCGACAGCCACTAATACAAACCTCCGGTTACCCGTTGCACAAGGAAATGGGCTTAGAATATCTAGCACCCATTGCGCGAAGGGCCAGGGACTACTGACCGGATTCAAGTGACCTGCTGGCTGATGGATCAAAGGGGCGTGCCTTTGACACTATTCATATTTACGGACATACTCGGTGACTTCTTTCTACATCTGTGGCCACTAGAATCCCTGAGTCATTGCTCGGTGTGCCAACGAACGTCCCCTACGTGACTGCCACACACTCCGTCGTGCAATTCAACCAAGAGTTTACTTACCTTCTTGAGGTGCAAACATAGAAGGTACGGCCCCCTAAAGGACCTTCGATATAACTTGCAATTTGCCGACAACCAGTACCGAGAAACCATTCGGAGAACCCTGTTAGCTTCCTTTTCGTCATCCGAGTTTCGATCTTCGGCTAGGAAATCAATGATAGGGTACATCCAACATGGCCTAGTCGTCGAAATCGTGGCCACCTCAATTCCAGTAGTATCAACACCAATTGCCATACTAATGCTCGGCTCTTCTATGAGTTCCACTTTGATCAATCGAGGCACTTTTCCTGTCATCGATGATGCCAACGTAGCCAGGGAATCAACATGTCAATTCTATGCTCGAGATACTTGGGCCACCTTCGCCGTACAAAACTTATTAATGATTTGCTTTACCACTTGTAAGTACTCTTTCATTCGTGAATCCCGGGCTTCGAAACTGCCCTGCACTTGGTTAACAACCAGCTGGGAATCTGAATAAACTTCTACATCCCGTGCATCAATACCCGTAACGGCTCTTAATCTAACAAGTAAGGCTTCGTACTTAGCCTTATTATTAGAGGCTCTGAATCCCAACCTAAAAGAATGCTCTAACCGTATTCCCTCAGGAGTGATAATGAGAATCTCGGCTCTAGCCCCTATGTCGCTTGATGCACCGTCCACGAATACCTTCCATGGGCGAGTCTCCACATGACAAACCATTTCCTTCTCATCTTTAGGAGAGAACTCTGCAACAAAGTCAGCGAGGATTTATCCCTTCACTGAATTTCGTGGCCTATACTGTATGTTAAAAGAACCCACTCGGGTACCCCATTAGCTATTCGACCCACGAAGTCGGATCTCTTCAATAACGACTGCAAAGGATACTCGGTTAGGACATAGATGGTGTAGGCTTGAAAATAATACGGTAACTTTCTCGTGGCATGCATAAGGGCTAACACTAGCTTTTCCAGGGGTAAGTACCTTGTCTCAGCATCAACCAAGGTTTTACTGATGTAATACACGGTTGTTGCACGCCTTGATCTCTTAGCAACATGACACTCACGGCGTGATCGGACACCGCGAGGTACATGAATAAGTCCTCCCCGGGCTTTGGGGCTATTAACATAGGTGCTTGCATCAAATATTCCTTCAAATCCCAAAATGCTTGATCACATTCCTCATTCCACTAGAATTCTTTCCATTTCTCTAGAAGTTGGTAGAATAGTTGGCAACAATCAGCAAACTTGGAGATGAAACACTTAAGGGCGGCTAACATCCCGGTCAATACTTGCACTTCTCTTGGATTGCTTGGTGGCTTGAGGCTCTTCATTGCTTCGATCTGGTCGGGGTTGACCTCTATCCCCCGATTAGTGATCAGATACCCTAGGAACTTACCAGCCTCCACCCCGAAAGCGAAGTCTCAATTGGTGGTGCTGTAGTACCTCAAACACTCCTTAAAGATCCTCTATATGCTGTACTTCCTGCTTGCTTTTTACCACCATATCATCAATGTACACCTCAACTGTATGTCCTATTTGCTCCTAGAACATTCTCGTCATCATCTGTTGGTACCTGGCTCCATCATTTTTCAATCCAAATGGCATCACGGTATAACGATAATTGGCATCCGGGGTAATGAATGCTGTCTTTTCACAGTCTTTGGCTGCTAGGGCGATTTGATGATACCCCTGAAACGCATCCAGAAAGCTCATTCTTGGGTGTCCATACTTGGCATCCACTAACTAATCAATCTTTGGCATAGGAAATGGATCCTTTGGGCAGGCTTGGTTTAAATCCGTGAAGTCTACACAGGCTCTCCACTTGCCATTCTTTTTCTTCACAACCACGATATTTGCTAACCATTTCGGGAAGAAAATCTCCCTTATTGCCCCAGCCTCCTTTAACTTTTTAACCTCCATCTTGACTGCCTCAACGTGCTCCTTGGTTGATCCCCTCGGCTTCTGCTTTTTGGGAGGGAACGATAGGTTTACATTGAGCCTGTGGACAATGAAATCAGGATCCACCTCGGGCACCTCATATGGGCTCTAAGCGAAGACATCTACATTTCAAATAAGAAACAACAACATTTATGTCCAATCCTTGTTCTTCATACTTGTCCCTATTTGAAAATACCTGTCAACGTCCGGCAGTATCTTAGTCCTGATGAGTTCCTCGGCACAGTCAGCCCCCTGTTTCTCGCGGGGCTCTTGTAATTGCTATAAAGAGGCTTTCTCGGGTTGATCCTTTTGTTCAGCTCGCTCGACGTCCAATTTACGATAGCAACTAGGCATTGTCTTGTCGACTGCTGGCTTCCTCTTACTACAGTAATGCCCTGCTCGGTTGGGAATTTGACTTTCACATGTAGGGTGGATGGAACAGCCCCCATCGCATGAATCCATGGCCTACCTAGTATGGCCGTGTATAGAGAGAACGATCCGACCACTATGAATGCTACCACCACCTCTTTACCTTCCATATTCACGGGAAGGGAAACTTGACCCCTCGAGAATCACCACCCTGCCGTCAAATCCTACCAACGGTGTGTCATACCTCGAAAGGTCATGTTTCTTTAATCTGAGTCCTTTGAATAGGTTCGGATACATTACGTTGGCCCCGTTCCCCTAGTCTATCATCACCCTCTTAACTATAAATCCATTTATTCGAGTCGTCACTACCAACGTGTCATCGTGCGGCTGAATTGTTCCTGCTAAATCATCATCATCAAAAGTGAGAGTCTCTCGAGAAAGCTTTGCCCTCTTTTTGAAGGGTTGTTCGTCTGGGCAGTCTTCTACGGGTACAACAGTAATTACTCCTCTTTTGGACGTAACCATACCCCTTGGGGCGGCGTGGATCACTTCTATCACTCCCAATGGCGGTGGTAGAGGGTTTCCCCTCTACTAAGCACCATTCCAGGTACCCTGGTTCCCGAAATCCACCACAAACTCTTTCAGATGCCCTGCTTTCACCAATTGCTCTAAATAGTCCTTCAACACCCGGCATTGTTCGGTGGTATGCCCTTTATCTCTGTGATAGGTACAATACAGATTTTGGTTTCTCCGTGATGGGTCACCCCCCATCCTGTTCGGCCACCTGAAGTATTGCTTATGTTTGATCTGGTCTACAATTCTATGCATCGGTTCCTTAAATGTCACGTTCACCTCCCCCAGTTGCAACTCCGACCCTTGTATCCTCAGATCCTTACGAGGTTTCTGCTGAAATCTGCTCTACTGAGGACGATTCACCAATAGGGCCTTACCCTTACTCTGCAGCTTGTCATCCTCTAGGCGCTTGTACTCCTCAATACGTCTTATAAGCTGTCTCATATCCTCAGGAGGCTTCTTCGTCAGTGACTCTCGTAGTTCAGAATCCTCAGGCAACCCCATCCTGAAGGTGCTTGCTGCAATTTTCTCGTTGCCCCCACCTATTTCATTATAAAGCTCCCAATACCGACTGGCGTAACTATGAAGGGTTTCCCTAACCCTCATCTTCATAGACAATAAAGCATCCACTAGTTGTGGCACCCGGCTACAAGTTACAAACCAGACACCGAATTCTTGGATCAACTCGACAAAAGTGTGGATTGAACCTTTCCGCAACCCATTAAACCATCTCAAAGCGGTTGGACAGAGGCTGAGGGAAACACCTTGCACATTAACGAATCATTGTGAGAATGCAGAGACATCATGTGGATATAATGGCTGACGTGCTTAACTGGATCCGTTTTCTTGTCATATATATTGAATAGCGGGTGTGTAAATCCGCTTGGCATGGGGGCCCGTTTAATATCGTCTGAGAATGGCGACTGAGCAGCTCTGCGTAAGGCATGACTCATTGCATCCATGGTGGCATTATGGGACCGTCGCTCTTCTAAGGAATCTAAACCCAGGTCCGCATACTCCCGGGAGCGTGAACGGTCCCGGCGATGACGAGATCCCTGTGAATGTGAATGGTCTCGACGTCGGCGGGACTCTCGTGAACGCGAAGGTTCTCGACGTCGACGGGAACCAGATTGGTTGGACCCCGTCCCATAACGATCTCCCCACGTATTAGATCTCCTTTCTCGATTGTCTCGGTCCCTTCTCTGGTGCCTACCCCCTATTTCCAACTCCAGATCTCTCACCAATCTGTGCAACCGCTCAAGCTCCTTATCTCTTTTGTCAAATTGCCCTTGCCCTAAAGTGCCCGATATCGTCTGTTGTGTTTGGTATGACCCATCCCCGAGGCCGGACCGCTTATCCTCATGTTCACGATCCCTATCTTCGTGCCTCTTTTGTCTTCGTTCTCGCCAGGTGGATCCCCGAGAAGATCCCAGTGAACCACTCTCAGCGTAACTCCCAAAACGTCTCCCGGACATTTTCCCGTGCGTGAGTCTTGGTTAAACCACAACTTTATAGGAGATCCCCACAGACGGCGCCAATAATGTGCACCTAAAATGAGTTTGACAGACTCGCTCTCCCTTGGGTTCACAATTTATTTGTAATGTGGGCTTTGGATTTTCTACTCTGGGTAATTCTTACTTAAAGACCCAGCAACAACTACCAAGCCTTAGTAATTCTTCTCTCTCTCACTCTTACGACTCTATTCCTCTAAATTCTAAGTAGCCTTATCCCCCTTTCAACAGCCTTTTTCTATTCCTCAGTTCCTCATATTTATAACTCAAAATTAGTGGGAGAGTCATGATTTCTCTTATGGTTGGTGGTAGAAGAGGTTCAATGTCATCAACCCTAAGTGGGTGTTTAGGTGGGAGTGGGGTGTGGTGCGAGTGGCTTTAGAATTGGTTCCCACTTAAGTAGAATTGCTCGGCAGTGGTACGCCTTAAGACACTACTAGGTGGCCGAGAGACGACACCCCCGGGCAATTGTATCTTTGCTCGGGGAGTGGTTCGCAGAACGTGATCCAGGTGACGTGGTGTAGCATGTGCTAATGAAGATTGCTTACCCAGTGAGCTTTAGAGTGGTCTAATGCCCGGGCTAAGGGGTGAAATGGACTAAATGTTGGGTTGGAGTTTAAAGCCCAAATGGGCCTGGACATTACGGCAGCTCAAGGCCCAAATAGGCCTGGGTATATTAGTGCCGTACAAATATAATTTTAATTTTTGTAGAAATAAGTTAACTTTTATTTTTTTTTCTCACATTATGCAAATAAGTTATCAGAAATTAGCTGTTTTCAAATGGACACTTATTAATATAAAGATTAAAGTTTTTTTTTTTTTGGCTAAAAAATCATTTCTATATCTAAAGTTTGTATGAAGTTCGTTTTTCATCTAAATTTTAAAACATTTATTTGTCATCCTTAAACTATTCAAACATTTCACCATTCATTTTTTAACTATTGTGTAATTCATATTTTGGCCCCTAAATTATTAAAAACAGCTCTTTAAAAAGTTTAGAAACTAAAAAACAAAATTTATAAAATTTCAGAGATGAAGTGAATACGAACATTTTTGTTTTTTTTAAGAGAAAAAAAATTTAGGGACAAAAATAATCCTTTAGCAAAAAAAAAAAAAAAAAAAAAAAAAATCTAAAATTAAACATATAAACCTTTTATTTATTTTTCCTCCAGGGACAATTAAGCTTGAAAGGCTACACGACGATTGGGTTTGTACTTGGCCACGTCTGCTAAATCAGAAGGTGGATCCAACAAATCTGGGACCCTCCTGCTGCCACAATTCGATAACGGATACCGGTAATCCCACCCACCAAGAAGAACCATTTAGATCATCTCACCCTACTCTCTTCCCAAACGCGTGCACACTACCCCTTCTCCCTGTATCACCAATGAAAATGCAAAATCTATATTTTATTTTATTTTTTAATGGAAAAGTAAAAATTATACCGCCTTAAAATTTTGCATTTTGAAAAATCAGGATTTGAATTTTACCATTTAAAATTTTATTTTGTTTGCATCAGCCTTCAATAATTATTCCTTATATATTTTTTTGTTAAGTGCTACATAAATTTACCTTGTGTGTTTAGTTTTTTTTAATAGAATGATGTTATATCATTTTTGTACCTTAAACAAAATTTAAGTTATTAGGTGGTAAAAGAGAAGTATTATGACCATAATATTTTCACAACAACCATAAATAGTAAGTTATTATTAGTTTTAATTTGAATCTACAACTTAAATTATTTTTTGTCCACCGATAACAACCAATAACAACTTGTCACTTAAGATTTGTTGTGAAAATGTTGTAAAAATATTGTGAACATAATATTTCTGTAATTAAAAATAACATAGCATAAGGACATTATTTTATTGAATAAACTAAACACGCGTGACAAACTTATGCAATACTTAATAAAAAATATAGATGAAGGGTTTGCTGATGCAAATAGAATAGAACTTTAAGGATGTAATTCAAATTCTAAAACTTCACGGTATAGTTTGCAATTTAACATTTTATTAAATATAGATAAGATAGAATTTTAATCTGCATGATTCTCTATTACTAGATTAACATACTAATCCAACTTTATACGAATCCTAAAATCTTTTATTTAATAACAAAATTTTTACCAGCTTAACTAACCGAAAGACTGGTGTCTAATTTCCAACGCCAAAGTAAGTCAAATTTCAACGTACACCCCCAAAAAAAAAAAGAAAAAAAAAGGAACATTTTTGTGGGGGTGTGTGTGTGTGTGTGTGTGACTGCTGTAGTGTGGGGGCAAAAAGCAATAACGCATCAGTCACATAATGAGGCTATGACTCGTCGTCTCTACGAAAAGCTCCGACTCTTGTCATCGCATTCGCAGCAACTCTTCTTTTCATCCAGACCCACTCGCTTCCTCTCTTTAAAACTCCCTCACTTCTTCTCTCTGTCCTCCACGCTCCAACTCTGCAAGTCCCTCGCACGCGCCTTCGCTTCCAAAACCCTAACTTTCTTCTCCTCCATGGACGACCCCTTCCTCTCCTCCCTCGACGATGACCCCTGGTCCGATAACTACCGCTTCCGCCCCCTACGTACTCTTCCCGATGGTGACGACGATGACTACGACTTCGACGCCTCCGCCTCCGATTCCGATTCCGCCAATGACAAGCTATACTTGGTTCCCTACAGGTATATTCTCTACTCGCTCGCCGAAAATGAAAGTCTCTAGGTTAGGTTTTGGATTCAGGATTTTGCTGAATTAGGGAGAATGATTGCTTCGTTTTCTTGTGCTTTAAGCAATGCAATTTTAGTATTACTGTTATTGCTTTTGCATTTGTACTCTCTCTATGTTGCTTTTTTTTTTTTGGGGGGGGGGTGGTGTGCTTTATGAAATGTATGAGCTCTACTTGGTTCCCCATAGGTTAGCTTTTGGATTTAGGAATTTGCTGAATTAGAGAAAGGAAAATGCTAGAGCTACAAACTTTTTTACAAACAGTTTATGTGGTGAGTGGTTATTGGTAAGTAAATTTGTCCGTGGTGTGCTTTCTTATGGTTTTTGGTTTCTTGTGCTTTAAGCAATGAAATTTGAGTTGCTATTGATTGCTTTTGCATTTTTAATTGTTTATGCTTTATAGGTTTACTCTCTAGGAGTAGCTTTTTATGTTAATTTGGTGAAGGAAATTCAACTGCTTGGTAATTGTGGCGTAGATGTATAAACTCTTTGAAAAGGTAATCAATAAACCAAGATTAAACTAAAAATTGTTTTTTAATTAAATATATATAGTCTTTATGCAGTGTTCTTCTATTTTATTTCATTGTAATATTAAGAGAGAGCCTCCAGCGAAATAATGCATTTCGGAAAAGTTTTTGTTGTAACAATGCATTCAAGTAGGGAGCATGTCTTATTTATGTGGCCTCCTCAATTCAATTGTGTATTGAATTTTCAGGTGGTGGAAGGAGGCTCAGCGTGATGATGATAATGAAATAGGAGGTGTTTTATACTCTGCGTCATTGAACGATGACATTGAGTCTGAAATTGTACTGGATTTGAGGAAGAAAGAGGATTCTACGAATGCTGAAAAGGAAGAAGAAGGGTTTTCAGGCCGTGAGTATGCCTTGCTCCCTCAACCAATGTGGTTATGGGCCCTCAAACGGTGAGCGTGCAAACATTTGCTTCTACATCCCTTTGATTTGTTCTTTTTCCGAAATGCATGTGGTCAAGAACTTGGTCTGATGATAAATAGCAGCCATAGGTTGAAACTATCTCTTAAAAAAAAAAAAAATTCATAGGATCTTTGGAAATTGTCTAAAAATCAAATTGAATTAACCAATTTTTTAAACCTATCCACCCCCCCCCCCCCCCAAAAAAAAAAAAAAAAAAAAAAAAAAACACTCACAAGAGATAATGCATTATGAGAATTTGATTTCTTCTGTTTCTAAAGTTTTTTATAAGCAGCTATCACATGATTAAAATGGTTCTTACAGTATGGAATAATAATTTACGAGAAGATTGGGGTGGAAAGTATTTGTTTAGATTTTAGATAGCTTTAATATATGTTGTAACTAAGTTGCAGAGTTGAAGTATTTTTTTTAATGTCCCTCTATTCTTCCCCTGAAGAGTTCTGTTTAGTTTTTCTCCCTGTTTATTTTCTGAGAGGTTGGTCTATTTTAAGTCTTGGTAGTTAATTAAGTGCCTAGAGTCCAGGTTTATTTTTGTAATTCAATAATGGAAAATTTTTGGCTCTAAACATGCTTGTAGCTATCTTGTTTTAACCTACTATGTGATAATTGAAGATACCATTAATATGTAGTTTTAGTCACATGACTTTTTTAATGTCATGACTTGTTTAAATAATACACATGGATATTTTTATAATTTTCCACGTAGTGGGATGGAAAAGATAGCCCCAAACTTTTTTTTTTTTTTTTTGATAAGTAATGAGACTTATATTCATCATGAAAAAAACGCAAAATAGCCATTATAGGTGTTCATGATGGTGAACACAAAAAACAGCGAACCAAAGCAACAAAAAAAGAAAAAGAAAAGCAACTTAAGGGGCACTTCTAAGGGTAGAAAAGAACTCCAAGGCAGAAGAACAGTTTGAAGAACCCCAGCACTTAGCTCATTCAAAAAGATTATTTTGATAGAGCGCTTGTAACTGAACAAGCGTTCTCTCCAGAGCCTCAAAAGAGCGCCGGTTTCTTTCCAACCAAACAACCCACATCAAACAACCAGGAACCATATTCCATATGTCCGAAGCAGATTTCCCCAACCAATTACTCCAACAAGACACCAAACTCTCCACAGAATTTGGCATGACCCATTGAATCCCAAAAGCTTGTAACATTTGCACCCACAAAGAATAAGCTTCAGGACAGTGAATGAGAAGATGGTCCACAAATTCCGCAGAACAGCAACACATACAACACTTATTTGCCAAAGGGAGGTCCCGGAGCATCAAATTATCCAAGGTAAGAATCCGACCATGGGCTGCGGTCCACAAGAAGAATGCCACCCTCTTAATCAAAAGCACTCTCTCAAGTTTGTCAACTTATTTCCTATCTCTCTTTCCTATTCCTGCGGATATTGCTATTCGTATTGAGAGGCTACAAAGAAATTTTCTTTGGGGTGGGATAGATGAGTCTCCTAAATTTCGACTAGTAAATTGGGCCCAGGTTTGTTCTCCATTGCAGTATGGTGGTTTGGGTATTAAAAATTTGAGAACCTTCAATCAAGCTTTGTTGGGGAAATGGTTGTGGAGATATGGAAGAGAGACAACCCATCTCTGGAGGCGGGTTATTGAGGCTAAATATGGGAATGATTGGGGAGGTTGGTGTACAAAAGAAGTCTCTAATCCTTATGGTGTTAGTCTTTGGAGAACCATAAGACAAGGCTGGCCAGCCTTTTCAAAATCCATTCAATTCGAGGTTGGTGTTGGTGATAGAATTAAATTTTGGCATCATGTGTGGTATGGGAGTTGCACCCTCCGGGAGGCTTTTCCGGAACTCTATAATATTAGTTGTAATAAGGAGTCTTCTATTGCAGATGTTATGTCCTTTCCTAACCAAAGGCTTCACTGGGATCTTCTTTTTTCTAGAGCTCCTCAAGATTGGGAAACAGAGCATTTTTACACTTTTCTTGATCTTATCAAATCAATGCCCCTTAATGGTGAAGGTCAGGACAAACTTTGCTGGAAACCAACTGGGAATAAGAATTTTAAAGTGAGTGAGTACTATCTCTCTCTTTCCTCTACTATAGACATTTCTTTCCCTTGGAAGCCTGTGTGGCGGTCAAAGGTCCCTACTAAGGTTGCTTTCTTCTCTTGGACTGCCTCCTTAGGTAAGATTTTGACCACTGAAAATTTATGGTATAAGGGTGTAGCCGTTGTAGATTGGTGCTATATGTGTAAAAAGAGTGGGGAATCGGTGAATCATCTTCTTCTTCATTGTCCTATTGCTTATGAACTTTGGTCTATGGTGTGGGCTCTATTTGGTCTTCAATGAGTTATGCCGCGTGGTGTCTTAGATTTATTTTCGAGTTGGCAAGGTTCATTTGGTGGGTGTCGGAGCATTGATTTATGGAGGGCTGTCCCTCATTGTGTCCTATGGTGTATTTGGCGAGAACGGAACTCAAGATGTTTCGAAGGAAAGGAACGGTCTATTCCAGAAATTAAATCTCTTCTTCTTCACACCTTGCTAGAGTGGAGTTCTTCCTTTAATCTCTTCTCTTGTTCTAATTTTTTAGAAATGCTGGATCTTTGTAATTTTTCTGTTTGATGTACTGTTTTCCTTGTACACCCCCAGTGTACTTGGACTTTTTGGTTAATACAATTCCGTTATTTATCAAAAAAAAAAAAAAAAATCCCCTTCCATGGGAAGCAAGAAGGAGATGTACCCCTGATCTTATGATAGAAGGAATGAGTATCAAACTTACCATTCCCATTAAGGCACCAATGGGGTCTATCACACCCAATACCTCTAGGGATCCGAGCCTAAATGAGTTGTAGGAAAGAGAAGGCAGCCTCAAATTCCCTTTCATGAAAATTCCTATAAAATCTCACATTCCAACATCTACTTCTTCTATCCTCATGATGATCCAACAAGTCAGAAATACAGGCTTCCTTGTCTTTAGAACACGCATATAACTGAGGATAAAGCAATTTAAGAGAGATATCCCCAACCCACCTATCATGCCAAAAACGAATGCGAGAAAACATTGTCCTTCAATAATTGGGATTTCCCAAGTCATTTAGAATTAGGTTTCCTTAGTCGATCAGAATTAGAATTAGGGTCTAGTAGTCTATATTAGCATAGCATTGTTCTCCCTATTGAGATATATTCCTAATGGCTTGGTGCTAACTTTAGGCAACCCAAGGTGCTGACTTCTAAGGATTTTTTTTTTCTTACTTGTTGCTAACTCCTAGATTGCCTATCTTTTATTTTATGTCCTTCAATTTTATTGTTGGATTGTTTTTGTTTTATCTTGTGTCAACCAATAAAGAAAAGGGTGAATTTGTTATAACAAGTTGGGAAGTCAGTGTTGTTTCTCCCAAACTTGGGGTGTTTTTTCACTAGTTCTTCTCACCGGTAAACTAGTGTACTTTGTGCTGCCTCTGCTTGATGTGTGTGCGTGTGGTGGGGGGGGTGGGGTCGGGAGAGGGAGGTTGTGATGAATAATAATATTTTTATTGACGAATCTCAGTATACAAGAAATATACTAAAAAAAAAAAGAACTGTCAAGACATAGAACAACTATCAATGAAAGCAAGCAAAGAGAGAGAAGAGAAAGTGGACAACAAAGAGGGAGGCAACTTTAATTCTCTTGAAAGTGTTAATCTCTTAAAGTTGCTTGAGCACCATTTAAGGGACCAGACTACGTTAAGCAGCATGTGGCAAGCGATGGGTCACTTGTTTGCTTCTGGTATGATGTATGGTGTGGAGTTTTTTCTTTGCAAGAACAAATTTTGAGCTTGTTTGCTTAGCTATAGATGTGGATTTTTTGTTGCTTCATATATGAGTAGATTCAAGATTGGAGGGAGGAGTGCAGTGCTAGAATCTTATTTTGTAAGTGATTCTTAGGATTGAGAATTGGAGTTAGTAGCTAGCTAAGTTCTTTTGACCTTGTATACACTCATTTTCCATTTGGTGACAGGAGGATAAGGTAGGGTACTAGGGTGGGGCCTATCATGTATTGAAAAATATGATGTTTGTAACTACTATGCGGCTTTGAGACAAAATTGGGAGCTTTGGTTTTGAAGGAGAACTATATGGAGGACAAGGGTTTTGTGTATTGTTGATTTTTTGGTGGTTTGGATTGCGGCATTGTGAAAAATCAATGTTAGAAAATCTTTGGTAGACTTGCTTTGTTGAGGAGTGCTCTTTCGAGCCTTCCAACATATTACCTTTATTTACCATCCCCATGCATGTGGAGGATAGGCTAGAAAGGATTCAGAGAAATTTCTAATCCACCTTGGAGGGCAAGTTTAAGTTTTTGTTGGTGGCATGGGATAGGGTTTGTACACTGGTTGAGGTGGGTAAGGAACTTTAACAAAGCTTTATTGGTGATATGGTTGTGGCGTTTTGGCCAAGAAGTCTCACACTTGTGGTGTTGGGTGATAGAATCTAAGTGTCAGGAAGAAAAGAGGGGGTGGGGGGGTGGGATACAAGAGTTGGTAAAGGAACTCACAAGTGTAGCCTGTGGCAAAGAATCAAAGCAAGTTGGGATGGCTTCTTCCAACATGTGGTATTTCAGGTAGGTGATGGCAATTGTGTAAGTTTTTGGTTTGATCCTTGGAGTGGTCACCCACCTCTGAGGGACCTATACCCGACTTTGTTTGAGTGCTTGACGAATAAGGATGCGGTAGTCTCCGATGTCTTGAAATATCAGTCGGATGGGGTGGAAGGGATGTGGAATCTGCGTTTTCATAGACTTTGATGATTAGGAGTTGGAGTCAGTGTATTCCTTCCTTGATCTCATTTATTCTTTGGTACCTAGGGGGGAAGGAGGTGATAGGATGAGATGGTGCTTGAATGGGAGTGGTCCTTTTGATGTTCAGTCTTCTTACTAGGTTATCCGTGGTGCTAATGCTCATTCAATTTCTAAATTCTTACTTTCCCTTCCTTTTAGTTCTTGATTCGGTTGTAATTGTTCCTTGTTGGTGATGAACTACTATGAGAACTACTATGCTCATTCAATTTTTAAATACCTTCTGATCCGGAGGCTATAGCAGGTTCTATTTCCCATTTTTATAGGCAGCTATATGCTGAAACTGTGACTCATAGACTTTTATTAGAGGATGTGGAGTTCTCTTGTATCTCTGAGGAAGATGCACTTTGGCTAGATAGGCCATTTGATGAGGATGAGGTGTTTGGGGTGATTAGTGATTTTAAGGGTGATAAGGCTCCTGGCCCGGACGGATTTTCTATGGCGTTCTTTCAGGCTTGCTGGTGTATCTTGAAGGCTGAAATTATGGCAGTGTTTCATAATTTTCATACTCAGGCTGTGTTTGAGAAGAGTCATAATGCTTCTTTCCTTGCTCTTATTCCCAAAAAGGTGGATGCTGTGGAGATCAAGGATTTTTGGCCTATTAGCTTAGTTGGTGGCATTTATAAGATTATTTCGAAGGTGTTGGCCAATCGTCTTAGAAGGGTGGCACATGGGCTTATTTCAGATTCTCAGAATGCTTTTGTGAAAGGCCGACAGATATTGGACTCTTTTTTAATTGCTTCAGAATGTATTGATAGTAGACTGAAGTCAGGTGTTCCAGGAGTGTTGCGTAAGTTGGATGTGGAGAAGGCATATGACCATGTGAGTTGGGGTTTTTTAATGTATATGCTTCAGCGCTGTGGGTTTTCAGAGAAATGGAGAAAGTGGATAATGTGTTGCATTTCTACTGTTAAATTTTCTATTTTGATCAATGGTAGTCCTGATTTTTTTGGTAGTTCTAGGAGGATTCGAGAAGGGGACCCCTTGTCTCCGTTGCTATTTGATATTGTTATGGAGGGTTTGAGTCGTATGTTGGATGTGGCTGCTACTACTAGTCAGTTTTCAGGCTTCTCTGTAGGTAATACGGCTGGTAATTCGGTGATGATGTCTCATCCTTTATTTGTTGATGACACTTTTATTTTTTGTGATGCTGTTCTTACGCAAATAGCTTGCTTGAGAGCTATTCTGGCTAGATTTGAGGAGGTCTTAGGTTTAAGGATTAACTTGGGGAAATCTGAGCTGGTTCCTATAGGGGTGGTGCATAATATGGATGTTCTGGTGGGGATGTTGGGTTGTAGGCAAGCCTCTCTTCCATTGAGATATTTGGGGCTACCATTAGGAGCTAAATTTAAGGAGTTGTCAGTTTGGAATCCTATTTTGGAGAAGATGGAAAGGAGATTAGCAGGGTGGAAGAGATTGTATCTATCTAAGGGGGGCAAGGTAACTCTTATTAAAAGTTCTCTTTCCTCCTTACCTACATACTTCCTTTCCCTTCTGCCTTTACTTGGGAAGGTGGCAAATCGTATGGAGAAGTTACAACGAGATTTTCTGTGGAGTGGTATTAATGGTGATCCTAAATTACACTTAGTCAATTGGGCTCAGGTTTGTAAGCCGCTGCAGGTTGGAGGGTTGGGTATTAGACAATTGAGGAGTTTTAATTCTGCCTTGTTAGGAAAATGGTTATGGAGGTATGGCATGGAGACCGATGCTCTATGGAGGAGGGTTATTGAGGTAAAATATGGGAATGATTGGGGTGGTTGGTGCACGAAAAAGGTGACTAGTGCTTATGGTGTAAGTTTGTGGAGACATATTAGGAGTGGCTGGGTGAATTTTTCTAAACTACTTCTGTATGATGTGGGGGATGGTACTAGAGTGAAGTTTTGGAAGCATGTGTGGTGTGGAGATCATACTCTACAAGAGGTTTTTCCAGAACTTTATTGTATTAGTAGAACAAAGGATTCTTCAGTAGCGGAGGTTATGTGTTGGTCTGGTGGGAGGATTCATTGGGATGCTAAATTTCGTCGTCCTCCACAAGATTGGGAACAAGAATCCTTTGATCTATTTATGGATATGGTCTACTCTTCGACGGTATGGGGATTGGGTCCGGATCAGGTGGGTTGGAAGCCAGCAAGGGGTAGAGGTTTTGAGGTTAAGGGATTCTATCTTTCTTTCTACCCTCCCACCATCTTATCCTTCCCTTGGAAGATGATTTGGAAAACGAAGGTTCCTCCAAGGGTAGCTTTCTTTTCATGGTCTGCTTAGGTAAGATTTTAACAATTGATAACCTTCGCAAACGACGTGTGCTAGTTCTTGATTGGTGCTATATGTGTAAGAAGTGTGGGGAGTCAGTGGATCATCTTCTTCTTCATTGCCCCATTGCTTGTGAGTTGTGGTCGTTGGTGTTTTGTTTGTTTGGTATTCATTGGGTTATGCCTTAGAAGGTTATTGAGTTATTTGAGTCTTGGAAGGGTAAGTTTGGTTGACATAGAAATTTTGAGTTGTGGAGAATTGTGCCTCATTGCTTGTTATGGTGTATTTGGCGCGAAAGGAATGCTAGAAGTTTTGAGGGATGTGAACGCTCTATGTTAGAGATTAAGTCTTTCTTTTTACACACTCTCCTCGATTGGAGTGTGGTCTTTTGTCATTTTTCTTGTTCTTCCCTTCCTGTTTTACTTGATCGTTGTAATCTTGGTTTTTGATTTCTGCCCCCATAGTACATTCCCAATGTACTAGGGTTGGCTGTTTTTTTTTATTTCTGCCCCCATGCTGTTGCTAACGTTCTATTTAAATTATGTTGGTTTCTTAGGTATTCGTGATTGCCTATGAGATTGGAGATGAGAGATTTATATTATAAATTTATACCTATTTTTTCTTTCTTTCATCTTCAGTAGAATTCTTCTTCTTCTTTCTTTATTTTTATTTTATTTTATTTCAAAATTTGCATAATATAGCAAAGATATGATGCAGGACAAATTGAATAACTTGTTTACGTGTGTTTGTGGTGGGCTTAGGGTTATGAGAACTTGTAGATCTAGGTTTAGAATCGTTTAAGAAGGATTATGGGATTGTATGAAAGAAGATAATAGGGGTTTTTATGGTGTTTTAGGGGCTGTATGAACAGCACTCATGAATGGTAATTTAGGGAAAGAAAAGAAAAAAGTAGAGAAGAGAGTAAGAAGAGAAAAGGAGGAAGAAAGAACCCACAAAGGTCAATGTGCTTCCATGCTCAAAATATTCAACAATTTTATTAATCAACTCTCCGTCTCCTTTGAATATATCGAGCACAATATATTTTTGATAAGCAATAATATTTATTCAAAAACAATCGACAAGTACACAGGAAGTATACTAGCTGAGGTTATACAGTAGACTAGTATACCAAACCTAATAAATACTTGACTTGGACCCAAAGAAAATAAATCTAAGGTACTTAGGATCTCCTAGAAGATTCTAGACTCAACCAAATTACCAAATACCCTTAATTCACAGGAATTGCAGAAACTACAGATTTGTCTTGGATTATAAAATTGACCATAGCTAATAAAATGAAAATCCAAATGAAAAACTGTTTTAACCCTAAAAGACTCAATACTTAGACCATTAAATTTTTTTTACGTCAATTGCACTTCACACATGGACCTAATAAAATAATTCTTGAATAGTGGAATTTGCAAAATAAAAGCAAATCCATCTTCCATGGCTGCATCATTATTTCTTCAGGAAAGTTTCTCAGCATCATTATCTTAATTTATCATTGAAATTTGTATGATATTTTGACATTGATTCATTCAACTTTTTCTGTAGGCATAATGATCTTAGCGCAGCAGTATATCATGGCAGTCTCTGTGGTGATGGAGATTCTTTGCAGGATATCTTTCCTATACAAATTAGGCTTTTTGTTTTGTGGGAAACAAACTCATTGGTGGTGAAAATCAGCCAAAAGGTCAGTTTTGCGAAATATTCTTCTATTCTTGTTTCCACTGCCTTCCACCTGTTATAGTAGTCTTGTACCTGCCTTTTGGATTTTGGTTGGTGAATGGTTGGATCCTTTCCCAAAGTTGGATAAACCTTGCTTTTCAGAGCTCATTATACCAGCTGTTGTTAATAAATATAATTTTTGTTGGCATACAAACTAGGTATGCTTTTAAAACCAGTGTTATTTAATTTCTTCATGATTCCACGGTTTCTTCCACCCCCATGATATGGTGTCTAGCTTTGTAGTCTAACATAGGAAGCTCTAGTAGAAGAGTGTTTTGGAATTGAAATTATTGAATCATGGGATCTTTTTAAACTTTTAAGTGAAATGGGTAGAGGTTTAGCCTGTTGCAGGCAGCAGATTAGATACATTTTAAATGAAATGTAAGAGAGGAAGAAGAAAATAGAAATGTAGCCAATCCTAAGCAATAGGAAAGACAATTACACATTATAGCAAAGTATCAAAGTTGCAGGAAGATCTGCTGTGTTATTCTCTCTGCATTGATACATAGTCTTTGTAGGCTGATGTTACCTCTTTATTCTAATTATACTAGTAGTTGAATTTAGAAATTGGGTACTTGAAGATTCCACTGTGTAATCATATTCGAAGTAAGACAGATTGACCACGTCTTTGCTCTGTTAGCTACATACTCTAGAAAATTAACAAAACTAGATAGAGAGACCAATAATGCTCGTTTCTTATGGGACTAACATTACTTTCTTGAAACATCAAGGACTAAAAGCACTCAATGTAAACTTTAAGGACCAAAAAAGTATTTTGGCCTTGTATTTATTTTATTTTTGTTCTTTCTTTAATATTTACATATAGGTCGGTTAGCTCTAGTTCAAGTAGAATCTCTTTCTCTTTAACACCCACTAGGTCATGTTTAACTTATTAATGAAAAATATTTTTTATGTTCATGGGTTGTGCTCCTGCTTCTAATGAATTCTTATTCATTAAAAATTGTTCCTATAATTTTGGGCCTCATCATCAATCTACAAAGATTGAATGCAAGGGTCAATCAAGCGAGGATGAATTAGTCTATACAATTCAACAAATATCTTGGCTGGATTAGTAGTAGCTTATTTCAAAGCTCTTGAATAGAGGTAATTAGGTGAAAGGTAGTCAAATTTGTGTGGATGGCCAGTTAATATATTAATAATTGCAATATATATATGTGTGTGTGTGTGTGTGTGTGTGGGGTAACACAATCTATTTGTCCGTTTTGGGAGGCAGGCCACGGGCATGCCTAGAGTGCAACTTCCCGAGCTTCTATCTCCCTCACGGCTTTGTGTGTGTGTGTGTGTGTGTGTGTGTGTGTGTGTGTGTGTGTGTGTGTGTGTGTGTGTGTGTGTGTGTGTGTGTGTGTGTGTGTGTGTGTGTGTGTGTGTGTGTGTGTGTGTGTGTGTGTGTGTGTGTGTGTGTGTGTGTGTGTGTGTGTGTGTGTGTGTGTGTGTGTGTGTGTGTGTGTGTGTGTGTGTGTGTGTGTAACACAATCTATTTGTCCGTTTTGGGAGGCAGGCCACGGGCATGCTTAGAGTGCAACTTCCCGAGCTTCTATCTCCCTCACGGCTTTGTCCCTTCAAGCGAGGGAACTCTTGCTGATGTGGGATTCCAAGTCTTGGGGCTGAGACTATGAAACCTTCCTTGCTTGCCTGCACTCGGTTCAGAGTACAAAACCGTGAGAGCTTGGCTCTCCAAAGCGGACTCGTGAAAATGATGTCCTTTTTACGAAATAAATCTTTGATTACCTATCCAATTTTTTTTTTTTTTTTTTTTGGATTAACAGTAAAACAATGGGTATGATGCGGTTTGATGCATGTTTGTTAATATAATTGTTATGGATGATTTAGAAGGTTGAACTTCTTGCTTGAAAATTTTCAAATATTATTTAATAATCCATTCTCCTGTTTAGGTTTGCATTGGCCTCTTTTCCTCTTTTAATATTCTTTATCAATAAAAAAATCCTCTCTTTTTTTCCATAAAAATTATCCTTTATCAATTAAAAAAATTCGACACTTCTAATTATTTATTTTTTTTTTTTTTTGATAAATAACGGAATTGTATTAATTAAAAGTCCAGGTACACCGGGGGTGTACGTGGAAAACAGTACATCAAACACAAAAATTACAAAGATCAAGCATTTCTAAAAAATTAGAACAAGGGAAAAGATTAAAGGAAGAACTCCACTCTAGCAAGGTGTGGAGAAGAAGAGATTTAATTTCTGAAATAGACTGTTCCTTCCCTTCGAAACATCTTGAGTTCCGTTCTCGCCAAATACACCATAGGACACAATGTGGGACAGCCCTCCATAAATCAATGCTCCGATGCCCACCAAAAGACCCTTGCCAACTCGAAAATAAATCAAAGACCCCATGCGGCATAACCCATTGAAGACCAAATAGAGCCCACACCATAGACCATAATTCATAAGCAATAGGACAATGAAGAAGAAGATGATTCACCGATTCCCCACTCTTTTTACACATATAGCACCAATCTACAACGGCGGACACCCTTATACCATAAATTTTCAGTAGTCAAAATCTTACCTAATGAGGCAGTCCAAGAGAAGAGAGCAACCTTAGTAGGGACCTTTGAACGCCACACAGGCTTCCAAGGGAAAGAAATGTCGAGAGTAGAGGAAAGAGAGAGATAGTACTCACTCACTTTAAAATTCTTATTCCCAGTTGGTTTCCAACATAGTTTGTCCTGACCTTCACCATTAAGGGGCAGTGAATTGATAAGATCTAGAAAAGTGTAAAAATGCTTTGTTTCCCAATCTTGGGGAGCTCTAGAAAAAAGAAGATCCCAGTGAAGCCTCTGGTTAGGAAAGTGCATAACATCTGCAATAGAAGACTCCTTATTGGAACTAATATTATAGGGTTCTGGAAAAGCCTCCCAGAGAGTACAGCTCCCACACCACACATGATGCCAAGATTTAATTCTGTCACCAACACCAACCTCAAACTGAATGGATTTTGAAAAGGCTGGCCAGTCTTGTCTTATTGTTCTCCAAAGACTAACACCATAAGGATTAGAGACTTCTTTTGTACACCAACCTCCCCAATCATTCCCATATTTAGCCTCAATAACCCGCCTCCAGAGATGGGTTGTCTCTCTTCCATATCTCCACAACCATTTCCCCAACAAAGCTTGATTGAATGTTCTCAAATTTTTAATACCCAAACCGCCATACTGCAATGGAGAACAGACCTGGGCCCAATTTACTAGTCGGAATTTAGGAGACTCATCTATCCCACCCCAAAGAAAATTTCTTTGAAGCCTCTCAATACGAATAGCAATATCTGCAGGAATAGGGAAGAGAGATAGGAAATAAGTTGGCAAACTTGAGAGAGTGCTTTTGATTAAGGTAATCTTACCGCCTTTTGATAAGTATAATCGCTTCCAACTCGTTAACCTTCGCTCCATTCTTTCTAGGATAGAGTTCCAAATCGCCCTGTCCTTGAATTTAGCACCTAAAGGCAGTCCCAAGTAAGTCATTGGCAAAGATGACTGTTTACAACCCAGCAATGCCACAAGCTCCCCCATATTAGTCACCTTTCCAACTAGAACTAATTCTGACTTAGCCAAATTAATATGCAACCCTGACACTGACTCAAAAGAGGCTAAAATCTCCCGCAAATATTCAATCTGACTTGCTGTAGCATCACAGAAAATTAAAGTGTCATCTGCAAAGAGTAGGTGGGTCACCATGAGGGGGGTATTAGACTTGGTACCAACAGTGAAGCCCGAGATGTGTCCAGCCAGAACCGCACCATCCAACAAACGGCTTAATGCCTCCATAACAGTAGCAAATAAGAGCAGGGAGAGAGGATCTCCTTGGCGCAGCCCCCTAGAGCTCCCAAAGAAATCCTTAGGGGAGCCATTTATCAAAATCGAAAATCTCACTGTGGAGATACAAAACAGAATCCACTTTCTCCATTTCTCAGAGAATCCGCAACGCTGTAACATATACATAAGAAAATCCCAGTTGACATGATCAAAAGCTTTCTCCACATCTAACTTACATAAAACCCCCAGGTATCCTTGCCTTGAGCCTACTATCCAAACACTCATTAGCAATTAAAACAGAATCTAGGATTTGTCTATCTAGAACAAAAGCATTTTGAGACTCAGAGATAATTCCAGTAATCACCCTTCTCAGCCTATTAGCCAGCAACTTGGAAATGACTTTATAAATACTACCCACAAGACTAATAGGTCTAAAGTCTCTCACACTGACAGCATCCACTTTCTTTGGAATGAGAGCAATGAAAGTTGCATTAAGGCTTTTCTCAAAGACAGCTTGTGAATGGAAGTTGGCAAGAACCTCCATAATTTCAAGTTTTAAAAAGTCCCAACGAGCCTTAAAGAAAACCATTGAGAAACCATCTGGTCCTGGAGATTTATCGCCATTACAACCTTGAATGACACCATATACCTCCTCTTCCTCAAATGGTCTTTCTAACCAAGCAGCTTCCTCCTTAGAAATCATAGAGAAATCCACTCCAGCAAGCACAGGTCTTTGGCCCTCATTTTCAGAGTACAATTGTTTATAGAAGTGAGAGATGCAAGCTACTATTGAATTAGGATCCGATGTCAATTCACCTTCCACCATCAGATTGTTTATTGTATTAAATCTTCTGTGGGAGTTTGCTGTTCTATGAAAGAACTTAGTGTTTCTATCCCCCTCTCGGATCCAAAGGGCCCTAGATTTCTGCCTCCAACATATTTCAACCATAAGAGTTACCTTTTCGAGATCAATGCGAAGCCGTTCTTTTTAACCATAAGAGTTACCTTTTCGAGATCAATGCGAAGCCATTCTTTTTCCAAAGTCTCATCATATGACAGAGGACGACTATCTTCCAGCAAGTCTAGTGCTTCAAGGTTCTTCCATAACTTGTTCATCTTATCCTCCACATTGCCAAATTCTTCTACATTCCATTTCTTTAAATCTAGCTTCAAAGCTTTCAATTTGCTTGCAAACCGAAAGATAGGGGAACCTTGAAAATGATAGGACTCCCACCAAGTTCTCACTTTCTCTACAAAACCCTCTGCCTTTAACCACATATTCTCAAAGCAAAAAAGACGGCTGCCTCTGTGAAAATTTCCCCCTTCTAACAGAACTGGAAAGTGGTCTGAAAGTAATCTATGCAGCCTTTTTTGACGAATATTAGGAAAGTGCTCTTCCAAATCAGAAGAGAGAAGAAACCTGTCTAGCCTAGACCGCGAAGCCACTGCTCCAGAATTAGCCCAAGTGAAAGTACCTCCCTCTGATGGTAAATCAATAAGATTGTGTTCAGAAATGAAATCTGAAAAATCAAGCATGGCTGATGAGAAAGAGTCTGCACCAAGTCGCTCCGAAGGAAATCGCACAACATTAAAATCGCCTCCAATGCACCAAGGCACATTCCACCAACTATGAATACCAGCCAGCTCTTCCCAAAGCAATCGCCGGTCACGATCAGAGTTTGGTCCATATACACCAGTGAAAGCCCAGACAAAATGATCTACCACATTCTTAAATTTGCAAGAGACAGAAAACCTTCCCACTGCTTCGTCAATTTTTTCCACCATCCTTCTATCCCACATCACCAAAACGCCTCCCGAAGCACCTATAGAGCCCAAATATAGCCAAACCAAATGTTGACAACCCCACAAGCTCCGAATCTCTCTCCTTGTTATCAATTCCATTTTTGTTTCCTGCAGACAAATAATGTCTGCACCCCAACCTCTGATCATATTTCGAATTCGAAGTCTTTTTTCACAATTATTTAGCCCCCTAACATTCCAGGAGATAATTTTCAGATTCATTGAGGCACCACAGAATCCCGTTCCCCACTAGCATCTCCTACCAAATCAGAATTATTTTCAAAGTTCCAAGAATTTAGCAGACTTTTCAACTCCCGATGCCCTTTAGAACTTGTCTTAGGCTCTCTCTTCTGAGAGCAAACTACCTGCATTTTAGCTTTCTTCCTAGCCTCCAAAGCTAAGAAAATCCCAGTAATTTCCGCTTCGAAGCCTTCCAAGGAAGTACCCACAGATTTCCTAAAGGCTTTAATTCGTTTCTCAACCCATGGTGATAATTGAGTGGAAGTATCTGCCACTTCAACAAGTGGAGCAACTGGGTTAGCCATTGCCAAAGGTTGCACAACCAATGGTTCTTTATCATTTTCCCAGTTTACAAGACCCCCATCAGATCCCCCTAACTCACAATCTGACCCTGAAACAAGAGAAACATTATTCAGAGCACCTTCACATTCATCCGCCCAACTAACAATATGCCCTTCTTCCTTGAAAGTGTTGTTACCCTGTCCCACAGCTCCCTTAAGATCGGAAAAGTCCGACAAGCTCCCAGGAGAGTGGTAAAGTGAGAGAGGGATAGCTATCTGCCTACCTCCACAAAGCTCTAAGACCCATTTCTCAGAATTACCCCAAGTGTGCTCCAAATCTTCAACGAAATTCTTAATGGAGGGGTGAGGCTCAACATGACAATCCTCAGCTGTAACTAGCACCAGAGCAACTGGCAAATCGGAGAGAGCAGTAGCGCTCGATTGAGAAGTGCCGTTAGTCAACGGTGGTAGGTTGATGGCCGACACAGCCCCAAATTGTAAAGAATCAGCCCGTGGTGGAGAAGAGCTGCTGCTGTTGGTGGTGGGGCTGTTCTTCACTGGTGGGGAGAAATTGATATTGGCCGTCGATGGAGGAGTGGGATTGTTCTTCACCGGTGGGTTGCTGACGATGTCGGACGTGGTGTCCTTGATGATGGTGGATGTTGGAGGCATATCGGTATCAGTACTAGTGGTGCACCTCGGTGGGTAAGAAGTGCCGTTGGTGGTAAAGGTAGTTGAAGTTGAAGTTTGCATGGAGGGGGAGATGAGCTTCATCGGCATCTTATCTGTACTCTGCTGAGAGAGGGTGTCTTTAGGCTTGGAAAAAATGGGTTGCTGAGGTTGGGCTTTAGGCTTATAAATATTGGGTTGCTGAGATTGGGCTTTAGGCTTAGAAATAATAGGTTGCTGAGGTTGGGCTTTAGGCTTAGGTTTGGGGGCCCAATTTTGGGTGTACATGTTGCGGCCCTTGAAAGTATTGGGCCTCATTCCATGGCTAAAATGATTGGAGCCCACATCTTTAATAAAAGAAGAAACTACTGCCCACTGCCCCTCTTTCCCACGCTCCACACGTAAAGTGATGTCTAGAGTCAGCAAATCACTTTTGGCAGTTACATTAATATTAGACAAAATATTAGCCCCGAATTGTGCCGTATCTTCCCCAGAATAACTCCTGCCTTGATCACGGACTGAATTACTGGGATTTGAAGGATTCAAATTTTGAAAGACCGTAATTTTCTCCTTACCTGTATTTTTTGCACCGCCGTGATTATGAGGTTTACCAACCACCGCCGCCGCATCAGCCTTTGGTGCACTTTGTATTCTATGAAGCGATCCATGACTACTCAGGGAAGTTGGTTTTAAAGTTTTCCTCAGGTTTAAGCCAAAGCCTTGCCAGCCACTACCCAACCTTCCCTCCGGTATCACTATGTTGCCCTTCTGTCGACCATGGAGAAGTTTAGAAACCATTAAAAACATGCCATGGTCGTTGGACCCCAATTGAAGGATGAAAACAATGTCACCCTCTCTAATCATTCTTGCAAAATGACCAGGTGATCGCTTTGAAAGTAGTTCCTCCAAATGGAACAAGAATCGGTTTGCACTCTCCTTCCCCATAAAAACAGAGCGCATTGAGGTAAGCCCTCTCTCAAAGATCCGTAATAAAAAATAAGAACCCCGGTAAGCCTTCTCTCAAAGATCCGTAATAAAAAATAAGAACCCCCTTCCTCAACGGAAAACTCAAACGTTTTGGATTCAATGAAGTAAAAAGTGGAGCCACCCATTGCGAAAAGAAAGAAAGCAGCAGCTACCAAATCAGAAAGAAAACACGAACTCTAAAGCAGTGGCAACCATACTATGAAGAAAGCACAAAATCTATGGCTAATTCAAGGTAGCCAGGCCTCATATGTGACTAATTCGATCTCTTCCATCTCTTTGTTTTCCATATATATATATATATATATATATTCATTATTGATAAGTTGAACTTGCACCAAGAAAGTTTTCAACCCACAACTTCATCCTCCACCCTTGTGAGAGAAGAAAATCTCCCTTGAGCCAGAGCTCATTGACAACCTTTTTGTGAACACTTTGTTTTTTATTTATTTATTTATTTTATATTCATCTCCATTAAGTCACTAAACCTTGCAATTTCTGATCTAGCGCATAGATTTTAGTTGCACTGGAACTATACATTGATTTTTTGCCTAATTGCAGGTGTAAATTTACCCAATAATTCATTGATTTACCTTTCATTGTATGTCCCAACTTTTTAATACCACCGGAGTATTATAAATAAAGTTCCTCTTGTTTTTGACATTAGACTGCATTTTTCAGGACAATGTACTTGAATTTTACAACAGAGCCTGCAAAGTTTTCAGTTCCAAGTCTGCTCCTGTGAGTTCTCTCTCTTTTTATTTTGTGAATGTGTTGGTGGGAGAAGGGGTGGGGGTGGGGCGTGATGGTGATTTAGCATAATGATATTTACTGGTTGTGTCATTTGATTGCACAGTTAAATATTTGGGACTTCTCAGGGCAGACAACACAATTTTTCTTGGAAAACAAAATAAATTTGCTTAACGAATCTTCTGGACTAGCACATAGAGAGGTAAGGTTAAATTATTTGATTACTGCCATCTTGTTAAAATTTCATGTTCTGGTGCAGCCGTGGAAGATTAACTAGCTATTACTTGGCAAATTCGCCTATTCAAGAATTATTGTATGGGGTCCCATGTGAAGTCCAATTGAAGTGAAAGTTGGGTGGTTTTAAAGGTCTAGGTATGAGTCTTTTAGGGTTAAAACAGTTTTTTATTTTTATTTTTTATTTGGGCTTCAATGTTATTAGTTATAGTCAATATTATATTCAGTGGCAAATTTATACTTTCTGCAATTTCTGCGAAGTTAAGGGCATTTGGTAATTTAATTGAGTCCATAATATTCTAGGAGATCCTAAGTATCTTAAGTTTATTTTCTTTGGATCCAAGTTACTAGGAAGTCTAATACTAGGACAAGTAAGAGTTTTTATATATAACCGCTGAATGCTGCTAGGGGTTGTGTTAGGCATTTGTGCTTAAGTTATGTGATTCAATGTAAGCATCACATGTTGTATGATATGCTTTTGCCATGTGGCTCACTATTAATACGCTAAAATCAGTAAAGATAATTTAGTATGTGTGAAGCTCTTACTAAAGTTTCAAGCCAAGAGCCTTGTAGCTTGTTTGCATTCTCTCTATTGAGAGAACCTAGGTTCAAATCCCCCACCCCCACTTATTGTCAGCAAAAATAGTATATTTCCTGTCAAAAGAAGAAATTCAAAATAAGTTTCACTCATTATTTTAAATAGTTTTAATCATGTATTAAATTTTTTTAATTTTGATAAACACCTGGTTTTACATGATGCTATTACACCAGGTAACTTAAGTTTCTTTTTTTTAGTTTACATATGATCTTTTGCTAACACGTCACTTTCACGGGCATAATTGTGTTCTTTTGTTAAATAGAGGTTTAAAATTAGTTCTATTATTTGTACCTGTTTATGCCTTTTACTGTTTGTAAATAATATTTTCGATTAAAAATTAGTATGCGCGTGTGTGCCTATCATATTGTGTCCCGGATTTTCAAGAATTGATGTAATGTTGAATTGAGTCTTGGACGTTTTGTTTTTGGGAGGGGGTGGTTTCCTTCCAATTTGGTTTTTAATGTGCCTTAGGGGGTTTTGGATTTTACACCTCCATCAAGCATCCTGCTTTGCTTGTTTTCCTTCCCAAATATGTATTTGGGGAAAAATAAGACTACTAATTTCTGAATCAGGATCTTTAAGTTTTATTTCAAACCAAATATATATATATATATATATGTGGTTTTTGTGGAGAAATTCTACTTGCTTTGTGTTTATTAATGTGTGGAATACTGATATCAGGGCAAGAATATCACTATAGACCAATCCTTTAGAAGATGAATATCTGATCTTAAAGAGGCTTTCAAATGGTCTGGACATGATGTGGACCTTCTTGATTCTTTAGTTTTAGTAGTTGGCCTCCTCAGGACTCAGGAGGAGATCCTTCTTTAAGAGTCATTTTGTGTAATTATCATTTAGCATCTTTTGCCTGTTTCTGCATAAAAAATATCAACAAAGATATATGTGAATACAACACTTAATAGCTTATGGACTTGTTTAGTTGCATTTTGTTTGCTCCTTGATGTCATAATGGTTATGGATGAATATCTTGTGAGGAAAGGATCTAGACGCATTTGTATTTTCTGGGAGATGCTTTCTCATCACAACTGCTTATATTTTACAATCATATGGGGGAGAGCATTCTAATCTTGCTCAACTAATAAAAAGAAAAAAAAATGATCTACTTATCTTGTCTTTTGAGGTTTTTATTCCATTATGGGTGATCATGTTTGAATTTTTTGAATGGAATTGTTGGTAATTTTGTTATAATCTCAAATAGTATGGGCCCAAGGTTCAGAGTGTTCCATGCGTGCATCAACAGTTAGTTTAAATGCGATAAAGTGCCCTCCATCAGTCATTTTGACTTTGTATTAATAGGTCTTACAGATTATAAAAAATTACATGACCAAAGAGTTAAATATACCTATTCTGTTAATAAAACATAGAGGCTGTTTAAATGTTTGATAATTTACAAATTACATTCTAAATTAGTAATCTTACTGGCATTTTGCCATATTAATTTCATAGTTGCTTGTTATTTACCAGTTTAAAACATGGGCTTGAAAAGGGTGTTAGATTGATTGCCTTAGAGCTTGGTCTATACTTAACGATTCTCTTATGTAACTGTTGCAGTAAAAATATTCTGTACATGAGTTTTAACACCATGTTTTAAATTTATTTAAGTTCTTCGTGAAAATCCAATTGTTTAGTCAATATATTTGCTCATTTGTTGCATGTTGGCCATGCAGATTCTTCTTGAATTGCAAGTCTATGGGTTTTCAGATACTCTAAGGGGTATAGATGAGAGGAATAATGAGATGGCTCTAGTACAGTCCAAAATGGAAGTTCCCTTTTGCAATGGGTCTCTTAAGATGAATGGGAGCACTGACAAAGTAGGCTCTTTATTAACTTTAACTAGCTCTTCACAAAGTGGTGGTAGCTATAGGGGAGCTCCTTCCTTGGGCTTGACAGGATTACAAAATCTTGGGAATACTTGTTTCATGAACAGTGCCATCCAGTGCTTGGTGCATACCCCAGAGCTTGTTGATTATTTCCTTGGAGACTACCCAAAAGAGATAAATTACGATAATCCATTGGGAATGAAAGTACGTGCATTTATATTTATGTTATATGCAGTCTTTTTATTTAGTTGCGTTGTCTTAAATTAGCATCTTTGCTTTTTTCTGTACCTCTTGTCTCTTGTTAAATATGTTCATCTTGTTCAGGGGGAGCTTGCTTTAGCATTTGGAGATTTATTAAGGAAGCTATGGGCTCCGGGAGCGAGGCCTGTGGCTCCAAGGATGTTCAAGTCAAAACTTGCTAATTTTGCTCCTCAATTCAGTGGCTATAATCAGCATGATTCCCAAGTTAGTGTAATTATTTTTCTTTAAATTATTTTTATTATTGTGTTGTGTAAGGAATATTTCCATAATATTAGAAAATGTCTATGATCTAGGAATTTCTTGCTTTTTTGTTGGATGGACTCCATGAAGATTTAAATCGTGTTAAATGCAAGCCGTATATCGAAGCTAAGGGCTTAGAGGACCGTCCAGATGAAGAAGCAGCAGAGGAATATTGGAAGAATCACCTTGCTCGTAATGACTCCATCATTGTTGATTCTTGCCAAGTGAGTTGTTATAGGAGGTTGCCATTTTGCATGGATTGGAAAATTCTGATTTCTAGTTATGTATAGTTTTTCATTTTTACATATAACAGTACTCACTCTGTTCCAAATTGTTGGTCCTCTCATTTTGGTTTGTCCCAAAATATAGGCCGCTTTGATTTTTTTTTTTTTTTTGATAGGTAATAGATATTTTCATTAAAAAAGAAGTACATCTTGTTCACGATGATGAACAGGCTGTACTTGAAACAAATACAAACAAATCAAATAGAAACAGAAATAGATTGCATGAAATAAATTTTGCAAATTTACCTTGTACTTATTTAAAAGTTAACTATTCTTTCACTAGAGTTTAAATCAATGAGGGTAGTTTTGGAAATATGTACTTTTTAAACTAAAAGAAAAAGCATTAAATGATGCTCCCTTTAAAAGTTGGATTTTCTAAACATGACCAACAATATGGGATAGACGTAGTACTTAATAGTACGGCATTCTTCTTACTTGGAAGTCTTTGATGCTAATATGATTAATGCCTTCTTATGGCTAAATGTGGAAAGTGGTTAGAGCTTTTGATTATTTTGTAGGATGAGATAGAGTTGCATCTGTATTTAATTATTTGTTGTTGATTTTTTTTTAATAACAAGAAAGCTTATAGGATAAACAACACTTATTTTAAAATAATTGGCTTTGTTTTTCTTACATTATAGGGTCAGTTTCGGTCAACGCTGATTTGCCCTCTTTGCAAGAAGGTTTCTGTCACATTTGATCCATTTATGTACCTATCGCTGCCATTACCTTCAACAGTTATGCGGACTATGACATTGACAGTCATGAGCGCTGATGGGATTACACTACCATCTACGTATACCATAACTGTACCAGATTGTGGGAAGCTCACGGATCTTATCGTGGCCTTAAGTGCTGCATGTTCTTTAAGAGATGATGAAACCCTGTTAGTGGCTGAGGTTTGTTACTGCATATATGTTTTTGAGTATTAGTGTGTGAGTTACCAACAAAAAAATAGTCACCATTATGTCATCCTGTGCACTCAGTATTGGTGTGGGATCTGCCACCAATTATTTAGATGACTTGAGTGAAATTCCTACTGGCTTTAGTAGTGTAACTAAAGTTTTTCAAAGTAACATTGCAAACTGAGATGATATGGGGACCTATCACAGTGCCTGACCTCATATGACCTTTGTGTTGTGTTGGTGGAAATTTCTTTGAACACTGACCTTGTGGAGTGAATTGTAGGTATATATGAATCGTATGTTGAATTGGCTGGAGCCATCTGGTTTGATAGCCTTGATCAGAGATGATGACAAACTTGTTGCTTATCGGTTACCAAAAGATTGTGAGAAATCTCCCTTGGTTGTCTTCAAGCATAAAAAAATTGAGCAGTAAGTTAAGTAAAATTCTTATTGTGGTTGTTGAGGCTTTTTATGGTTGCATTTGTATAACAAATTATGACTTCAATTTGGTTTTTCTGCAATATTCTATATTCTGTGCCTTCTTTTCTCCCTTTCCTTTCATGTTTAAGAAATTGTGGCAAGTGTTATAACTCAATGAGTGACATCAGATAATGTGTGACAACTGAAACATCTGGAATGCATTAGATAGATTTCATTATGATAAGTCTCTCAAGTGCATTTCCAGACTATCTACTATCCATATTTGAGATTAATTTACAATGTCCACTATTCATAATTCTGTCCAAAAATTATCAAATTAGTTGATAAATTAGGATGTTGATTGTAGAATTTTTGTAATTTATGTTGTATACTGTAAATGCTTTCATAGTTTAAAGAAAAGGGTGCGCCCTTATAGGTTGTAAGTATATAAGGATATGGCAAGTATATAAGGATATGGCAAACAAATGATACATCTTTACTCTCTCTCTCTCTCTAAGAAACATTTTCTCTAAACATTCTATATTTCAAATTAGATGTTATGATACATCCGTTGTTCTTGTATCTTACTGCTCAATATCTGCGCACTGTCATCTTGGCAGCTTTCTATAATATTTATTCTTTTTAACAAATATAGTAGTTTTTCATTTGCAAGTGTTGTTAATCAATGAGCTACATAATAGATTTTTTGGGTAATTGCTGAAATATTTGGAGGCTTTTAACTAACTGTTCCATGAGACATGTATCACAATCATGGTCATCAATGTCTTGCCATATGCATATAAATGTTTAGGTTCAACATGGTATATTTGTAAGACAATATGTAAGGTTGCTGCTATGTAAATTTGTGGGTTGTATATTATGATAAATGAAATTACTTATGAAAGAAAACATTATGATACATGAAATTATCCATATGGTCTGTTTGCAGTTGGCTAAAATGGAAGATGTTTGGTATTCCACTTGTGGCAAGGTTGCCTGATCTTTCTCATGGATCTGATATTCGCAAAAAGTTTTTGAAATTACTCAATCCATTTTTAATGCCCATTGAAGATATATTAAATGACTGTGATGATGAGGAAGGAAGTTCTGGCAATGAAGATTCTGATATGTTGGATGCCACTAGCCCTACAGTTTTGGATACAGATGCCGGTTCAGACAGCGAAACATTGGATGAGACACATTTGGGTACTGACTTCCAATTCCAGATAGGACCATTGTTTTCTGAGATAAAGATGGATGAGCCATTACAAGTTTCAGGTTTGGCAAAGGAGTTGGAGGTGCATGTTTTATGGTCAGATAAGATGATTGATAAGTATGATACGTCCATTCTCAGCTCATTTCCAGAGGTCTTTAAGCCTCAGATGTTCATGAAGAGGCCTCAAGAGTCTGTTTCTCTGTACAAATGCCTTGAAGCCTTCTTGAAGGAAGAACCTTTAGGACCAGAAGATATGTGGTTGGTGCTTATTCTCATATTTCGTCTCTAAATATTTTTTGCTTGTTGCTGGTCATTCTTGACTTAATTTGATGAGTGGGAAAGAAAGTGTTTTTTAGAGCTTTAAGATGCTTGAATTGGTTTTGGTCCTTATGCCATCACCCTAGTTCTTTGACTAATGTTTTTCATATAAAAATCAAGTTGTCACTTTCATCTTGCTTAATTACTTTGCAACTGTGTATATTTGTAGGTACTGCCCTAGCTGCAAGGAGCCTCGACAAGCAATAAAAAAGCTAGATCTTTGGAGATTGCCTGAGATTCTTGTTATTCATTTGAAGAGGTTCTCATACAACCGATATTTTAAGAACAAGCTAGAAACATTTGTTGACTTCCCAGTTGATTATCTGGATTTCTCAACCTACATTGCCCACAAGAATAGCCAGTTTTCTAATCGCTACATACTGTATGCAATTAGTAATCACTATGGAGGTTTGGGTGGCGGTCACTATACAGCATCTATTAATGTAAGTGGTGTTTCTTTTAGTGTAGGAATTTTCTCTTGATTGCCTGCTGATACGTACCTTTTACATTCTCTTGCACATAGAATCAGTATAATTTGGCATTCCCTCCTTGTTGACACCTTTACCCTAATAGGGCTTTCTCATTAAGAGGGTTCCTTCCAGCTTACATAAAGTCTTAAGCTTTTTAAATATTTAGGAATTTGTTGTTTGGAATCAGTGTAATGTTCTAAATATGGGATTATTGGAGAAAATTTGGATGCTAGTCCAGAGTTACTTGATTTAAATAAATTCAATTTGATGTGGTATTCATCATAGTGGAGGACAGTCCCCCGTCCAATCTGTTATCCTGAAATGAAAACTATTTTTGACATGCTATCTATGCCATTACTTGAAATAAGTTTCAAGTTCCAATGTTAAGGTGGAGTCGGTAACATTGCAAGTTCAGGGAGTACTGGTTTAATGGAGAGTCACATATCTTTTTTTAGCTTGGTATCAAGCAATGTATTATCAACTGTAATTTTGTGATGAAAATTTGTTCTATGGGGGGTTGTCATAGATGGTAAGTGGTAACACCAAAAAGTTAGTTCCGTTATATAATTAAGGCTAAAATGCAAAACTCACCTTCTTGTTTCACCAAAATTCATTTCAGTCCTTTAACTTTGCTTACATTCATTTCAGTTCTTTAATTTTCAAGTTTATTCAATTAAGACTTTTCCATCAACTTTTGTTATATGTTGTGGTTAATTTTTCAATTTTAAAAATTTTCCTTATAGTTTTTTAAATTAAAAAAATTCATTTAATGATTGAAGAATATTTTCCAGATTTTTTTTTCCCAAAATTTTTTAACCGAAGTTTACAAAAGTCCTTACTTGAATAAATTTGAAACTTGGAGGACTGAAATGAATGAAAGCAAAGTTAGAGGTTTGAAATGAAATCTGAAGAAACTTAGAGGGTAAGTTTTATAATTAAATTGAAAATGCATTGATAACATATCATATGATGTATAATAAGTGTGCTAAACATATGGTTTCCTGGTAGTGTTGTGGTTAATCTTCCTACATAATTGCTGAATTTATTTGTTGGTATCAGAATGAAAGTTATATATATATGTGTGTGTGTATGTGTAGTCTTTTCTTTAATGTTTCATTTTTGTAGGAATGGTAACCCATCTTGTACCCCTTCCATCACATGTATATCCCATTACAATTTTGACTTCGTTGATTTTTGTGAACTTACTTGATATGGGAGTGGCTTAAATGTCATAAAATAAAGATACAAGCTAAAAATTAGTGAGAATCTGGGGATTTTTAACTCAACAATTCTGTAAAGCACTTAGATTTTACATTGCTTGCAGGAACATCTTTATATCTTTTCTATTATACTCATGATTTCTATATACTATAGGTGCTCTAATTCTCTTTGTTCCTATACAGCTTGGATATGGAATGTGGTATGAGTTTGATGATGAGAAGGTTAACCCTGTCAGTGAAGACAGGATAAAGACCTCTGCTGCTTATGTTCTTTTCTACAGGAGAGTCCCAGATGTATAATCCAACATAGTTGTACAGTTGCAGCAATTTGCAAAAGAGGATCGGGCAAGCATTACCTTCTTTTTCTCCCAAACCATTTTGTAGTTATTTTTGGGAGCATCCTCATTTTGCTTACAGCTTGGAATTGGAGAGGATACACATAGAGAAAACGAACAAAGTACAAAGGATTTTACTGTACAGCTTCAAATGGGCGCCATTGGACTAGGGTAGAATATTTCAACTGCTTTGTTGTTAAATGTACATATGCTTTTTTTTTTTTTTTTTTGGGAGAAACAAATGTACATATGCTTCATAGTTCATACAGAGGGAATTCTTGATAGACCCATCAATTTTAAGATGGAAGAGCTTCCCCACAAGTATATCACTTAATAAAATTTATTGGGTACATATTTTGTTTCCTGCATTTGTTTAAATTATAATAGTTAAAAAATATTTAGTATCATGGGTTGACAATTGAAGTCTTGGCACTGTACATCAAGCTATAGAAGTTACAGCAAACCATTCTTGTGAAGCTGTTAGGGGCTTTCTACTTCGAAGCTACATTTCACATTAGCCTTGCTATGGTGAACCAAATACATGTGCCGGGAATAAGCGCAACAATGCAAGCCGTGTGATGACTTGATGGGGTAACTTTCCAAGGAAGTCTCCTGCAGACTCAAATGAATGTTCTTTGTTTGTTTACTACAGGGGAAGGCTGATAAGACTATATAAACAAACACCCTTCGGCATTATTGATGGGAAAGGCCGACCAGAAAATGTATAGAATTGATTTTAGAGATGGGCTTTAGACTTGGGAAAGGGATTGATTCTGTAATATTGTAGCTTGTCAACCTACCCTAACCCTGTGTTACGCCAAAACAAGCACAGCCTTAAAAGGATGTAAATTGAATTTTGTCTAAAAATTCATTATACTTGAATCTCTTCCATTCCAAATTTGCCAAATTGGAGGAATTATAAAAACATTGAGGTTTCTAAATCCCTTCACAAGTTCATTTAATTCCTCTAAAAAGCATCCAGTTGAATTTGATTAATATTAACATAATCAGCAAGATGTGCAACTGATTTTATCAAATCACAAGCAACAAAATTGACAACAAGGAGTCTAGTTTGTGGGAAGGGGCAACCTCCTATTCAAGCTCAATCTTGATGGAGTGTTGGAGGTGCGGGTGGTTTCTCAGAAGGCGAATGAATGCTCCGTATGGAGATTCTCTTCTTCAAGTCATGGCTTTAGTGTATTGATTAGAGCTCTCCAGTTTGATCACAGACATGGTTTGCAGCAGGTTAGAGAAGAATATGCATGCGGTGTCTTATTTAATATTTATGATGTTGAATTCTGATGCCTCTCGTTAAACGGTATCAACAAGTCTTGTTGTAATAGAGCTTCCCAAAAGTGTAAAATCATAAAGTTAGATATACAAAATTAATAAAATCACTATCATCTTCTCTCCTAATATATATCTGTGTGTGTGTGTGTGTGTGTGTGTGTGTGTGTGGGGGGGGGGGGGGGGTAGGTGATCCGAGCACCTTTTTTTTTGGGCTGCGGGCCCTATTTGAGGATGATCATATACTCAAGAATGGCTAAAAGATACATATGTACACGGTCTGAAAGGCCGAAGAGGAAAGAGCAGTTTGACGTGGTAACCGAGGTTCCCGAGGAACAAAGGCACCTCAGGAGCACTTTAGGAAGTCAACCACTCTAGAAGGATGAGCTCCAGGGAAAGTAGCAGAGCCGTTACTGATATGGAAGGAAGAAATATTTGGGAAGGTGACTACCACCACCACATTAAATGCACTATGCCAACTGAACTGACCGTATTTATGGAGAAATGACACCTAAATAGTGTTTTTCTAGCTCATAGTCATTCCTATTATCTTTAGAGAGGTCTTGATGGGACAAGTATCCAAAAGATTTCCTAGAAGTTGAACAAGTGGAAGGCTGGGATGTATTGGGGGAACTATATAAGGAAGCGGCCTTCATGAAAAATGGGCATGCAAGATTGAGAAAAAAGAAAAGAGAGAGAAAAACACTTTGTAAACGGATACAACTTGATTAATATAAAAACACATGGTACTCGGATTGACTCAAGGAAGACGTTTTATTGAATTTGTGCGTCTATTTCTATCAACTTGAACTAACATGATTTTGTAGCTTGCTTATAAAATCCACTCTCTTACAAATATATTGTTTTAGGCTTATTGGGCTGACCTTCACTGTTCTTGGTGGACTTGGGTCGACCAAATCTAGTCCTTACAATCTATATATATATAAAACCATCATTGTTTTGGACTTTTAGGAGAGACCAGATTGAAATAAGGTTAGAATCACTGTCGATGTGGACCTCATGCTCTTCAAAAAGCTCCAAATTAATGTTAGTAGGTAAGATTTTGTCACCCAAAACCTTTTCTTGCTGGCTTGTCAAAGACATTCTTACTAAAGCTTGCAACCTAATAAATGAAGTAGAAGTTAATGTAGTAGTAGTAGATAGGACCACATTTATGTTTGTCTTTAAGCATGAAGCTGATGTTTGTAGCGCCTGGGAGCAAAGGCCTTGGTCAATATTAAAATATGAATATTAATCCTCCAGACCTAAGCCTCAATGAATTGACTTCTCTTACTCATAATTCTGTATCCAAGTCCATGTGAAACAAACAATGGGCTCTGGCACTTTGAAGAGTACTAGTAGATCATGTAGCCAGCAAGAGGTGGCTTTACGATCAAATTCTCAGGGAGACTACTGACAGGTGTGCATGCATGCATGCATGGCTCAGTTGCTCACAAAGCAAGATGACACAAATGGGCTCTCTTCAACGAATATAAATCATTTCCAACCATGCTCATGCAAATGTATAGAGATCTATATAAACATCAATGACTATTATACGTTTATGGAAGTGGGATACTTCCCAACTAAATCGAAAGTTGGGCTTAAGTGTTGAATGGTCGCACTGAGCCAATAAATTATTCGCATCTACCACTTGACCACCTTCAAAGTCCCCAATGACAAACAAAGTCTGCTAAGTAATTTGTACATTTTAGTTTAATGTCACTAAATTTGAAGAATTTTCAAACATAATTTCTATATAATAAGAATAAGGTATATACAAAACTTTTTCTACTTTTGAGTTTTAATAAGGTAATCTTGTGTCATGTGTTAAACCAATTTCTTAATTTTGATGCAATTATTTATTACTCATGTCAACAATGAGGGTTTTGTTAGTTTTTATATTAAATGTGATATCATTTTCAATAAGAATTATTTCTGTAAGGACCAGATTTGAGTCCCTAACCCAAAAGATAAATGGACTTAGGCCTAAAAAACCCAAAACAATGAATTTGTAGAGAGTCGGTTGAAAAAATTGATCTGTAGTGAATCAAACAACAAATAAGGTAAATTTTGATGACAATAGAACGAAAATAAACATGTTTAAACTAAAGAAAATCGTCCTTGGCAAAGTTCGAGGAGGTTGGTTCTTATACATTTCTTTCAGGTTTGATTACAAAGTCAGTTCTTGATGCTACAGTGTTTTTCTTTTAGTTTCCCAATTCCCTTCTCCCACTGCTTCCTTCTTTTTTTATACTCTCTTTTCCTCCCATCTTTACCCTCCACGTGCAGGTCAGATGGTTGTTGTTGATACTTGTCCCATCAGCACCTTCCATAAGTCTTCATGTAGTAACTGTAAGGCTGAAAACCACTGTTCAGACATCACCTTCACATTAATGCGGTTAGAAAGTTAGCTGTAGAGCATTTAATGCGGTGGTAGCAGCTTTCTCCTTAGATATTTTAGGACTTCCCATTGTCCTATATTTTTGCAATGCTTATCCATACCAACAGAACTTCCTAGAACGTTCCCTTGGACGGTAGACCACTTCTTCTGACCTCGGCCTTGATTAGCCAAGGAGGCATTCATCCTTGGCCCACCCTCTTTGGCCATTATGTCCAAAACTAACTTCTTCATTTACTAACACGGACTCCCTTGACAATGTCTACTCCTCCTTGGACGACCTCTCATCCTCGGATTGGGCCTCAGGCCTAATATCTACATAGATAATGAGCTTCTGGCCTAATACCCTTACAATATCTTTTTCCATAAAAAAAAAGAATATTTCTTTTTTAAATATTTGAATTCTATATCATATTGAATTTTTAGTTTTAAATTTTTATTTTTATTTTTTTTAAGACAACTAAACAACTCTCTCTCTCTCTCTCTCTCTTTTTATTTTTTATTTTTTTTTTATTTTTTTACCTTTAAAGAACCTTATCATTTAAAAGATGGAGTACTATTTTGAATGAGTAAGATAATTCAAGAATAAAATATTTCAAAAACTATAATTAACAAACTTAATTTGTAATTTATTGCATCACAATCACAAAAATTAAGTCTAGAAGTAAAATAATACTTTTTTCCTAGAATAAAATACATAATGTGGGGTCTGTTATCTAAAAGGATATAGGAATCGTAGGAAATGGGTTTGGGGCCCAACGGCCCAGTCCGAGGACATTCGCTTGTCCGAGGATGGTTACAGAGATGTGTTGTGATAGAAATCATATATACAAAGCACAAAATGCGGCCGAGGATAGGACTCACCTCGGATACCATGGTCCGAGGTAGAGGTAACTACCTCTTTATCCAAGATACCCCACAAAGTTGTATTAGAACGGGAAGAAGAATATAGACCTCAGGAAGAACCGGGGAAGATAACAAATATCTCATAAAGCTGTTACCTCCACATTAAATGCTTTCCAGCTAACTCTCTGGTCGCATTAATATGGAGGTGATACCTGAACAGTAACCAAGCAGCTTTATGGCTACTAAGCAAAAGTTCCGGGAGGTGTTGGATGGGACAGAAAGGCGTTCTTAGGATAGAAACTACACGTGTACGGTGGGAATGGGAAAAGAAGACAGTATATAACATGAAAGCAGGTGACATTAGGAGGGACTTTTGGAAAAAAGAGTAAGGAGGAAGAGAACTGAAGAAGAGACCCCCTAAAAACTAGCCGAGGAGAGTTGTTATTCTATAGTTAGCTTGAAGTATCCTTTACTACACTGTAACTATGACTTTTTCTATGAAATAGAGCTAGTTCTTGTACCCATGCTCTAAAAATTTATTATTTGGGCTCGTTGGGCTAGAAACCCACCCTTTTTCTGGGTCCAATCCATTTGGAGTCCCTACACATAAACATGAAAATTTTGCATTTTTTATTAAAGAATTTTTTAAAAGTTAACAAAATATAATAATGACCACATTTAGCTTATTTAAGAATTATAAAATGTATCTAATTGCATACTTTAATTTAAGTATATATGTATGGGAAGCTCACTTTTGAAGACTTGAAACTTAGTCCTTACCTCTCTCACTCCACAAGTACCTATACTTGTGGAGTAACTATCACGCTAAGGGTGTGCAGTGGTCTAATTATGCATACGTCAAGTTCAAAACTATACAAAATGTGTGTGATCAAAAATAGGAAATTAGAAGAAATTGTTTGGTTTAAATGGAAAGAAATTAATGTATTGCTAAAATTTAATCATAATTATGACAAAAATGTTTATAATAATTAGGAAATTAATGTATTGCTAAAATTTTATTGTAATTAGGAAATATAATAATGACAAAAATGTTTATAATAAAATATATTTAATGTTTTGATAGTAAACATGACAAAAATGGTTATTAACATTAAATAATATATTAAGTCAATCTTAAATGAATTACTTTTGAATACTTCACTCATAAATGAATGATTATTTTCTTCTAAAAAAAATGAATGGTTACTTATTGTTGACACATAGAATTTTTTTTTTTTGACAGGCAACAATATCATAGCAAATAAATGAATATTATACTAAGTAGATGAAAGAAGTTATTGTTATCAAAAAAGAGATGAAAGAAGTTACAGAATATGATATGTGTCATATGCATTAATCAAAGTTAACATTTTGTGTATCCACCAGTTTTAAGAATTCATGAATGAGTTTAATATCAATTGTACATATTTGGTACAAATGTAATCCTCTAGTTACCTATTTTATAACATAGATTGGTCTATAACTGTTTCTCTCACTTTCTCAGCACTGCAAAATTTTCCAGCGCCTGCTTAGCAGTTATCGCGAGAATTTTTAGTCATGCAAAAACCCAGTAGCGGTAAAATTTCTTTCATAGTTTCTTGGATTTTTTTTTTAATTTTTAATTTTATTGAATTGCTTCCTTCACATTTGATGGGAATCTCAGTTACAAAGTTGTGATTTTTTGCTTGTTCTAGTTGTTAGAGTGAGTGTAGTCTTGTGAATTCTTGATGGGCTTTTTTTTTTTTTTTTTTTTTTCGGAAAATATTTATTGCTTTGGGAACCCAGTAGCTTCAGTGTGTCATTAGGGGATAAAAAAAGAGAAAGAATTTAAAGAAAAGAGTGTTTAGAATTCTTAACTTTATATGGGTGTCAGAAAAGTTTGGTTTGATAATTGAAAGTTCGGTTCTTTCATGCAATTAACTTCTATGTTGAAGTTCATAGTTCATGTTTAGTTTGATGTGCTTCCATTTGGCAAAATGAAAATTTTTTTTGTGAATTTTTTTATTTATTTTAAAATTCGTAATTTCGTTTTTTCTAACACTGTAGGGTCTTTTATTCTCCCTGTGAATCAAATTCCCTTGATAAAATATATTTCATAGATTTTTATTTTTTAAGTTTGGAATGTTCTATGTGAGGTATACCATGATGCAGGATTAACTTCTTTTAGATATTGATGTTGTGGTGCTCTCGATTTTGGTGAGTCATAGTTATATACAATTATAGGTTGAATTTTACCTCTTCTATGATACACACGAACAGATTGATGAAACCAATACATATATGAACTGTGATGTTAAGACTATAGATGTCGAATTGCATCAAAAGAATGTGTAATTGAATGCTTTTTTTACTAATGTTATAATGTTTGATCATAAGAAATCAGTGTTGTTATAGGAAATCACATTTTTTTTTAAGCATCTATGTAGCCCCCCTGAATTATACATTTTTAGTTTGGTGCTTCAAGTCATCATTCCATTCCACCCTTTCAAGTGTATGCCTAATGAATAATGACTCTGGTAGGAGCAAGGATGGATGTCGTTGCAATAGCAAAGGGAGACAAACTCATATTGAGGGGGTTGAAGTTCCATGGGTATCATGGGGTGAAGCCAGAGGAAAGGACGCTGGGTCAGAAGTTCTTGGTGGATGTTGATGCCTGGTTGGACCTTCGGCAGGCTGGTAAATCTGATTGCTTGTCAGATACTATTAGTTATACTGATATTTACCGGTAAGCCATAATTGTACACCTTCATTTATAATACCTTGAACCGTGATTTGTCATACTCTCTCGTTTTTCTTTTTTCTTTTTTAATTTGCTTTGATTGGAAGAATTTCATCTTAATTTTCGTAATTCAAAGAAACCAACTTCCTAATTATTCCCACTAAATGTAAATTTTTATGGCAACTGCAATAATAAGGCTGAGATTGTATATGATTAGCAAATATCTAACAAAACTAACCTGCATAATATAGGTAGTTTAATAGATAATAGTAATTGAAACTTATGATGAATCTTTTAATTCTATGAGCTATCTGTATGTAATGTGTCACGCCTCAAACCCCAAAGGGTCCAAAATATGAGAAAACAAACCACCAAGAGAAACTGTAGAGGATTTTTTTTTCCATCAAAGCAAAAACCCTCAAATGTATTGGAATGTTAATTTATAGGTGCTTTGGGGTTGTAGTTTTCCATGCAATAAACCTTTAATTGGTTTAGGGTGTGACATTATGCGTGCTTTGTTTGATACAAGATCACATTTGATAGTTTGAATTGGTGAAATGCAGAATAGTTGAAGAAATTATTGAAGGGCCTGCTCAGAATCTTCTAGAGTCAGTGGCTCAACGCATTGCGTCTGCCACTTTTACGAAGCACGCCCAGATCTCTGCAGTTCGTGTGAAAGTTGGAAAGCCTCATGTTGCTGTTCCTGGTTCTGTTGACTACTTGGGTGTTGAGATTCTTAGATACAGAAGTGTAGATGCATCAAATTGAACTCGTTTTTTATACACATTTTCCCTTTGTCCCCTCACCCCCTTTCTTGAGACCTGAAAAAATAGAGGGGGATGTTGCATTTGTTGCTTGTAATTTCTTGCCGAGTTTGAATTGGTGCTAGCAATTGATTTATGAGGTTGCAGTTCTTTCTTAGTGCTTACCTAAATTTTATGTGTTTTCTTTCATTCTTTGTTTACTTGGCCTCCACCTTGGAATTTATCTAGTCCCTTGTCTAGCAGTTCCTGGCACCAACATTTGGATCAGTTTTCTATAAGAGATCATATGTACGTGGGATTGGGAAATGTATCTAGTTTTTAACGGGATTGCGCTTTACATGAATGAAAGTTGGTATTGTACTGGTATGCAGTTAATTATAACTCATTATCATTTGCATACAGCATAGAAAAGAAACATCCAGTTAAAAAAAAAAAGCATAGAAAAGATGCTCAATTAAGATTGCCAAAATATGGTAAAAAAAAAACCTTGTAGCTCAATGACATCGTTTAGTCTTCTTCAAGGAGAGAATCAAGTCCAAATCTCCCTCAATGGGGTAAAAAAAAATGATTGCCGAAATATTTTAACTGTCTAGACTTAATTGTGCCGTAGAAAGATAACCAACGATGCATTATGAGAAATTTGTTGGCAGGAGGAGGATGCAGTGGTTCATAACCTGTGGAGGTGTCCATGGGCTCACGATGTTTGGCCGGGCTGTTCTAGGAAGCTTCAGAGGAAGAGCCCCAATATTAATAGCTTTTCAGTTTAGCACAACCTGGCTTATAAAGAATGTGTAATTGCTAATATGATAGGGCTTTTTTTTTTTTAATGTATACATGTGTTAACATTATAAAGTCGTGAAAAAAGATCTATACAAAAAATATTCTACTACATTAACAATTATAATTCGAATAATAGCAATATAAGATATAATAAGAGTCATGTCGAAGCATTTTTAAACTTCCAAGCACTAAACGGGAACAAAGAATTAAATTGAAGTATTCTATTATTTATAGTTTAAGGACCACAATCGTATTTCATACAATTCCCTTAAGAGTTATCACAGCTTTCATGTGATACCCAATTGCAATTTCAGCCAAGCTTGATGGACCCAGTCAACTGGTATCCAATTATTGGTTTACAAGACCAAGAACTGTATTAGCCTAAGCAACAGAAAATGAGAGATAAAAACTCAGAAGTAGTATCAAAGGGCTTGGTGGATTTAAACTTTCATTCTTGAAACAGGACACAATTAAAATAAAAATGTTTCAATGTAAATATTATCTGACTGCAAAAAGTTTGCTTCAACACTTCTACAAGACAATTTCCACTGAAATGCAGACATAGGAAGACTCTTCTCTCAACACATCTACAGAACTTTCTTTTAGATTGTGGCACATGTTAGTAAAGCTGGTTCATGTAGCCATACCACTCGGTTCATGACTGTTGGCTTTGCCTTTGCCTTTGCGATTCCAGATAGAAGTTGTCTCAATAAGCTTATGAGGTACAAGCCGCCTTTCTCGCTTAGTAAGCTTGCGGAAGTTGTGGACTCTGAGTCTAGCTATCTCGGCCTCCTCTTCAGCAGTCATCTCCCTCACTACCACTGTTAGTCGGCACTCGGGTCTCTCTTTGACTCCACATTTTCCTTTAGCATGATAGGAAACTCTTTTTCTATAGAACCCCTTCCCAACAAATGCCTCAGCTGTATGAAAGAGAGTGCAAAATAAGCAAGCTAAAATAAAATGAAGAGAGAAATTTCACTTGCATCATTTACCAACAAGGAGACGGTCTAGATCCAATCCATGGTTATGAGTTGCATTTGCTCGGGCTGAGTGGATAACCTGCAGATAACAAATTCTTATCACGTAATGTAAATTAGCAATTCATTTAAAGAAAAAAAAAAGGGTTTCTCCTTCTATGGTACCTCAAACACACCTTCAAGACTCAGGTACCAAGTTTCAGGATATTATCTTGTGAAAGTCATAAGCATTATGACATAAATCGAATAGATTTATGTAATTTCAAAACCCCAGTACTAAATCAAGCAAAAAAACCCAAGTACTAAATCTTTTTTTTTTTAATTAGTGAGTTACACATGCATTTGATCGGTCTTGAACTCACAACCTCACTCTCCAAGTAGCACTTAGTAGGTTAGGAGGTGCTAGTCAGGGTAGAGCTCATTGGCATGTGCTAAATCATTTATATGATGATAAACAACTATTTGCATGACATCTTTAAGAAAGAATTACAAGGAAAACTAAGTCCAGATCCTGGTACCAGAAAATGCACAATAAAAAATAAAAAACAGAAAAAGAGAGAGAGAGAGAGATTTATGAATGAAGATACTATAACCCTTTCTAATTGGTAATGATGACAGTGTAGAGTGCTTGTATAACCTGATACACAGTTTTTGCTGCTCGCTTTACTGTTACTTGCAACTGCAACAGTGCATCCTCAACTCGCATCCCACGAACTAATGCAGCAACCAAATTGACCTTTTTTGGACTCTGAAAATGCATTAAGTTAAGGGGCATATCAAACTTAAACAGATGCCATTCAGGTGCAACAGAGTAAACACATATTCAATGGTCCGTTCCAAGAAATCCTTTATGTTTAATGTCTAAACTGCACTAACAAAAATCTGATTCAACACACACATAAACTTTTATATCATCCTTTTCAAGCAACTAAAGTTTGGTTAAAAATGAAATAATAAAATTTCAACTGTTAGGATAATTAGCAGCTGACTACGGTGCAGTAATAGGGATTACTTACATTTTCATAGGCTTTAACCCAATTATTTCTTTGACTTTTTGTTCCCCTTAATTAAATGCATCTCCCTTTTGTTCTCTGAATTCTTACAGTAATATCAGTTAAAAAAGAAGAAGCAAGAAAGATGTTATGTATAAGAATGTTCATAGTCATAGGTCTGTTACTTCATATGCTAAACCAGGGCTTTAGTCTTGACCAAAACAACAAATAAATGCTACTATATCTCAATATGGGAATAGCATATCTTGCAAAGTGTCCCAGGGCTTTGGCTTGGTGACATCAACGTGGAGTGTAATTGGGCCAGATCTTACGATGAAATCTTAGTAAGTTGTTTTTTGACAAGTAAATCTTAGTAAGTTGTTCTAAACCCCCTCTCTCATTACAATGGGAAATGTTTAGGCATTCACGGTAACTGAATCATAAAATTGTGCAGCATTTGAATACTCAAAGCCATAGTGTTACATTTAGATTACTTTATCCACCAATTATAAAGTACAAACATAGTTATTTGTTTCTATCCTGATAAGTATTTATCGGAAAGACTGAATCAAAAGCAATATAATAATTTCAATGGCTCTAATAATCACATAAGACTGAAACCAAAATGAATTAGATATTCAATTGTCCCATAAATATTCCCAGAAGAGACTGACTGATGCAAAAAAAATGTGGTATCTCATACCTGTTTAATGCCCTTCAATATAGCTTGAACTTTTGAAGGCTTAGAGACAACTTTCTGGTTCTGGTCTTCATTTTTTCCACTATTTATTGCCAATACAGGAGTCAATGGAGATGGAATGGCTTTTTCCTCAGATGAATCTGCTAGTAACTTCCTCGAACTGGAAATTCCCTGGATCAGTAAGAGATTTAAATTAATAATGATAGTAAAAAGTATATACAAACACAAACATACAATCAATTAGGTTGAAGAAGAATGTTTGGCATCAACTCTTCTTGAGCCTAATAATTTCCACTGATAAAAAGAATTACCAATACACTGAACAACAAATTCAGAGGTATTGTTCAAGATTGGTCCCATCAAGTAGGAAGTGCCTCAGGTACACACACATTGTGACAAAATTTACTTTAGAATTCTAGACAACGCAAATGGTTTACAATATACGCCCAGGTGTAAGGATTATGAAAACTAAAGTTTTACTTATCAAAAAAAAATATATGCCCAGGTGTGTTGGAGGTGTGCCATGGTACAGAGCTTCTCTTATAAAATATTCATGCTACATACGATAAAAACAAGAACTATACTAAACTAGAGGACAAGTGAGGAACTCAAAAAGGAAAATGTTCAAGATTCAGGGGGAAACAATAAGGCAAGGATAAGTTAGCAATACCAATTGTTGAAAATACTGATAAAAGGGCCTTGAGATGTTTGCAGAAGGGGGTCTCCATAGTCTCTGAAGATAAGTTAATTCACCTGCAAAAGCTGCCTGTGCTATTCAGTCCTCACATTTGAGTTGTAATATACCAAAAAACACTGATAGCCATTGAAATAAATATGATTCCGAAGACAACAACAGGAAAAGAGATTTCAAGCACACAACTTGGTTGTAAATGACAGTTGCAACATTGAAAAAAGAAAAATTCTACTTAACATTTTTCGTTACTAAAGGTTCAAATTTCAATTTAAACTTCATATATGACAAAAAAAAATTTCCACCCAGGAAAATCTGAGACTAACCTGGTGAAAAAGAAGATTCCAAGCGCGAAGAAGAAAAGTTGGCAGATAAATTGTAACTATGTTCCACTCTTTTCCCAACACGACTAAGTACAAAGTGTATGTGTCTCTGCCAGCCCACCATGACCACAAAAGCTAATTCAACTAACAAAATCTTCTGCTAGAAGAATATCAAATTATCTACAAGGAAAAAGTAGCACAATTAGACAGTCAAAATCAAGAGCACAACAATGCACAAAACACTAGTCATTCAATTTTTTACAAAAAATATCCAAATTTTCAATAACCCAATTGAAATGTTGGTCCATAATAGACTACATTTCAGTTAAAATCAAATAGTTCATTTTAGGACCAACCCATTTGGAGAAACATAGTTTACACTAAAAAAACAGTACAAAAGTTGTGCATTTCTGAACATAAACCCTCCTAACCCTTAAACCCACAAGGGTTTATAAACTGAGTTTGTTCTTACATTCACAAAAATATGCACTTTCTCACACAGATTTCAAGCTTCTCAAAATTTTAAAAGTACTATCAACAACTTCTCTGAACAATCAAAAGCCAAAAGCAATTAAATTCTTTCCTAAATCTAAACCTGGAAAAGGAATGAGTAATCAGCTCAAACTCACTCAAAGTCAGTACCATAAGAAAGTGATATTTACCCAGTAATTTTCTTTCCCTTATTTTCCTGGGCTTTCCCGAGAACCAAACAGAGAGTGAGATTTACCTGAATGATCAGCAGGGAACTCTGAACAGTCCTTTTGAGCTTTCGCAAAGAATGAAAAACTGCCTAGGCCTAAGGTCCTAGGCAGGGTGGATGCGTTTGAACCGACCCGGAAACCCAACCCAAAAATGGGCATATTGACGGGTCCAGCTGGCCGGCCATATAATAATGAAATCCAACACAACAGATATTGGAGAGGACTAGTAATTGTAAATTGAGCCCAAAATTTTAAATCTTTATCTTGTCCACCGATAGTAGTATTTTTTTATTTGTCTTTAAAAAATTCACAACTTTTTTATAACAATTCATAAGTAGCAAGTTATTACCAGTTATTATCGGTGGATAAAAAAGTAATTTCAGTAGTTGGTTCAAATTAGAACCAATACCTATGATTTATTATGAAAATGTTGTGGATATATCACTTCTCTTAAACTATTTATATTTTAGAAAGTACTAAAAAAAAAAGTAAAAATACATTATTGAGTCTTCTATCTCAATTTTCATTTTCTTAATTTAGTATTAAGACTAAATGATTTTCTTGAATATTTTCATTAATTACTGATACCATTTTATTTATATAGATATAATTGGATTTAAACTTATGGTAGTTATTTCATGATAATATTTCTTTACCATCATATCTAGACACTGATTGATTTCATTTTAGTGTTAGTGAGATTATAATTCATGTCTTTTATTCAATGAAAAGAGACCAACTGAGCTATTTTTATTTTTTGAGCTATGATTGCTACATCTTAAGCTAACTATTAAGATAGCATGGTGCTTCCTATAACCAACTGAAAAATCAACCACATTCTTTGCTTCCTTTGTGCAATGAACTATTTGGTTTGCCTCTCGAGAGTAGTTGTGTAAAATAACCCTTCTCAACCAAGTTGAGACTTAATCAATTGAGCTATCAAAAACCATTACTGATACCAATTTTATTAGTATTGTTCATTAGAATCACTAAAATGTAATCTGTACAATACACAAATTAGCTTCATATAAATATATATAACATGGTTGTTACTGTAAATCTAACCATTGAAAAATAAATTAATTAATTAGAATAACTCTAGAATATGTATATATAATGACGTGAAAAAATGTAGACCCTCTATGTTCCTTTGAATCATTATCCAAAAGAGAAGAGACATGAAAAATTAATAAAGTCTCAAGGATGGAGGTATTCATACATATACATATCTTGAGCATCAATGTCCAAGTTCAACCAATCAAATTACACAGAACCTTTTTGCTTTGAAATCTACAGAGCTACGCACAACATTATTTTTTTTATTTTTGTTTAAAGAAAGAAGCATAAGACAGCAGAAAGATATATAATCTAACTTATATAAATAAAATTTATAAACTACATATTTATATCAAGAAATTTGATTCAATCATCAAACACATACTTTCAAATTTACCCTATAGAAGACCAGATCAAAATCTATAATATGGTTGAATAATGCTCATGTGAAGGATCTAATAATACGGTTTTGTTAGTGTGTTTTTGGGTAATGGGAAATGTAATGATAGTAGAATTATGCTTATTATCAGTCACTACAAGAAAATTGAACTATTGCAGCGGGCCTATTGCGGCGGGTGCAAAAACTGCCGCTATACGTTGCCTATTGCGGCGCTTTTTTGGCCCGCAGCTGTACATGAGATCTATTGCGGTATTCTATATGCCCGCCGCAATAGTTCTAGTATTTTGCGGCATACTACAGAGACCTATTTTAGCGGCGCTAAGATAAGATATAGCGGCGTGTCAATGACTTGCCGCAATATGTACACCTTTTTGCGGCGGGATGGACCGCCACAATAGACCTTTAAATTTTGCCCTATTTTTGACGCATTCTCACATAAAGATCAAATGGTAAATTACACCCAATTGATATTAAAATTGACATGCATGTTAAGAACATATAGAACATGTAATCTAACGGTTGAATTTTCAAAATATGAATTCAATAATAAGTTATTGTTTGGTGTAACATTTTTTAGAGTTATATTAGGTGTAACTTAAACCCAATCCTATATTTCTTAATTCAATGTGAATTTTGACAAATCTACCGTTAGATTACATTATCTTCATATATTTTTCATGCTTACAAAATTTCAAGGTGATCAAAGATTAGTAGTCACGTCATCATTCAATTGTTTAAATTTAAATTTTTGTAGTTTAAAATAACGCATAAAAGATGAGTTTTAAGATCAAATGGTAAATTACACCTGATTGGCATGAAAATTGACATGCATGTTAAAAACATATAGAACATGTAATCCAATGGTTAGATTTTCAAAATATGAATTCAATAATAAGTTATTGGTTGGTGTAACATTTTTTAGAGTTACATTAGGTGTAACTTGGACTCAACCCTATATTTCTTAATTCAATGTGAATTTTGACAAATCTACTGTTAGATTACATTATCTTCATATATTTTTCATGCTTACAAAATTTCAAGGTGATCAAAGATTAATAGTCACGTCATCAATCAATTGTTTAAATTTAAGTTTTTGTCGTTTAAAATAACGAATAAAAGATGAGTTTAAAGATCAAATGGTAACTTACATCCGATTGGCATGAAAATCGGCATGCATGTTAAGAACATATATAACATGTAATCCAACGGTTGGATTTTCAAAATATGAATTCAATAATAAGTTATTGGTTGGTGTAACATTTTTTAGAGTTACATTAGGTGTAACTTGAACCCAACCCTATATTTATTAATTCAATGTGAATTTTGAAAAATCTACCGTTAGATTACATTATTTTCATATATTTTTCATGCTTACAAAATTTCAAGGTGATCAAAGATTAATAGTCACATCATCAATCAATTGTTTAAATTTAAATTTTTGTAGTTTAAAATAACGCATACAAGATAAGTTTCAAGATCAAATGGTAAATTACATCCGATTGGCATGAAAATTGACATGCATGTTAAGAACATATAGAACACGTAGAACATGTAAGACAGTTGGATTTTCAAAATAGTAATTCAATAATAAGTTATTGGTTGATGTAACATTTTTTAGAGTTACATTATGTGTAATTTGAACCCAACCCTATATTTATTAATTCAATGTGAATTTTGACAAATCTACCGTTAGATTACATTATTTTCATATATTTTTTATGCTTACAAAATTTCAAGGTGATCAAAGATTAATAGTCACATCATCAATCAATTGTTTAAATTTAAGTTTTTGTAGTTTAAAATAACGCATAAAAGATAAATTTAAAGATCAAATGATAAATTACATCCGATTGGCATGAAATTGGCATGCATGTTAAGAACATATAGAACATGTAATCCAACGGTTGAATTTTCAAAATATGAATTCAATAATAAGTTATTGGTTGGTGTAACATTTTTTAGAGTTACATTAGGTGTAACTTGAACCCAACCCTATATTTATTAATTCATTGTGAATTTTGACAAATCTACCGATAAATTACATTATCTTCATATATTTTTCATGCTTACAAAATTTCAAGGTGATCAAAGATTAATAGTCACGTCATCAATCAATTGTTTAAATTTAAGTTTTTGTAGTTTAAAATAACGCATAAAAGATGAGTTTTAAGATCAAATGGTAAATTATATCCACTTGGCATGCATGTTGAGAATATATAGAACATGTAATCCAACGGTTGGATTCTCAAAATATGAATTCAATAATAAGTTATTGGTTGGTGTAACATTTTTAGAAAATAAGGAAATAGCCAAATGCTTCGCAATCATCACAAGTAAACTACACCAAAAGCATCAAAGGATAGAAAAAAATATCAAAGGAGAGAAAAAAATGACTAAGTGCTTTTATATATATAAAGTTAATGTTAATCAGATTTCATACTACTATTAGAGTTTGTGCATTAGAGTTTGGAAATTGGTTGATTTCGAGAGAGTTAAATTCTATCATGCTACTATTATTCTAATGGCCTACACCTCTTTTTGTTCATATTTATATTTGTATAATTCTTTTCATTAGGAACAAGTAAGTTCCTTTCAGAATAGTATATGTTGTTATAGTAGTCATCTTCACCATTTGAAGTTTTAACTTAGCCTCATTGATTTTATAAATTTAATTGCATAAATGTATATAATATATTTTGTGAATTTTGTTGATAAATTTGTAAAGCATGATATTATTGAGAATAATATCATTTTAATATGCAGTTGAATTTAAATATATTAGGCATTTTTTTGTTTTTTCTTTATTCATTTTCTAATCATATATGTAATTTTATTAAACTATCCCGTGCATCGCACGGGTTAGCGATTAGTATAGGAATATAACCCAACTTATTAAAAGATGAATCTGTCTTATTTGGCTAGGAAAGTCTTAGTCAACTTGGATTGTAGACTTCTTTTTTCTTTTTTAACTATGGAATTCTACTATGGAATTTTACTATGGAATTCTACTTGAAAAGGTACTTTAGGCAAATAGAATAGTACTCATATGAATGAGTAAAGCATGGTAGGGACTGAGAATCCTAGAAAGAGATGTAGTTATCTCATGTTAATATCACTAATGAAAATGAGAAAGAACCCTAAAACCAGACAGATGTTGTAAAAAAGCCCTTGGATAGTTAATGGTATGGCTCAAGAATATTATGAGGTGCACAGAAAATCACTGACATCCACATCAAAAATAAAATACTGAAATTTATTAGCCAATTTCCAGAGGTGCAAGAAGGACATCAGATGGCCTTTTATGTTTCTCTGCATTAGAAAGTTGCTAGTTTAGTTAAATTTATGAGTGAATGGCTTCTTTTATAGATTACTGAAACAGGCTGGAGTCATCCACAAGGTCTTATTATGAGCTTTTTTAAGTTATTGGGTTTTATTTGGGTTGAAGTGGTAATTAGTTTTGACATAGTACTTAAAAGCCCATGGAGACAAAGTCCTAGTAGAGTTAGGCTTAATTTTCAATAAATATTGATTTACACTTCCAACTAATAGAACACAAGTTTTATGAGATTTTTTTTAACAACTATGCTATTGAGGTTTGTGTGATACTGGTTTTATAGTGAGAAAAAGTGATAAGAATAATTGCATGCACTTTTTTTTTTCGCGTGTTTGAATCTCATTGGTTTGTGAGTAGTGGAAAAAAAAAAGTAGATCAATTTGGAAGTTACAACAATCTGTATATAATTGCCAGAAAGAATAAGATAAAAATTATGATCATAGAATAACTTAGAAATAATGTGCAAAACTCTCAAAATTTTTGTGAGTTCCACTTATTAAAATAAGAAATAAAAACATTTTGAATAGATAATGTGAAATGCAATTTGCATATTATTGCAAACAAATCATTATAGATAACCAATTAACCTTACATGTAGGACCATACGTATCAAATTTATTTATTTATTTTTTGCTGTATTATGTTGCATTTTGTTCATTGTTGTGCTCCTAATGTCTTAGTGGAGCTAAAATTATTACAGGTTATTTGTAATAGAAATGTGGTTTTAGAGCCTAGGATGGGGAAAAAAAAAAAGATTAACCTATAGTGGCGGGCAAAAACTGCTGCTGAAGGACTAAAATTATGAAATAATTGAAGACCTATAGTGGCATTTATTGCCCGCCGCTAAAGCTTCAAAAATATAGCGGCAGGCGAAACCGCTACTAAAAGGTACATAGGGTATGTTGTACATGAAGCCCTATAGCGGTGCTTATTAATCGCCATTAAAAGGCCACTTGACCCGATTGGCAAACCTCATATGGCGGCGGTTTTTACCCTGCCGCAATTGACCAAAAGTGCCGCTAAATGGCAGATCTATTGCGGCACTTTTCGCGATCGCCGCAATCGACCTATAGCAGCGCTTCTGACCCGCCGCAATAGCCCCTTTTTCTCGTAGTGAGTTCTGAGTTTGGAATTTTATGAGTTTTAATTAAAATTCAATTCTTATATTGCCTGCATTTTTTGTCTATTGTATCAAAATGCTTAAATCCTGGTAATTTTGCATTCAATGGATTATTATTAGGTTCTTAATAATGAAAGTTCAAATCTTGTGGAGCTGTTTAAAAATGAATGTGCAACACACAAAAAGACTTTTGTGGAAAAAATTTGACAGCATATATTTCATCACAGGTTGTTAAAAAAGCATGCTTTCAATAGTTAGCAGCTACATCTAACATCCAACTTCTTGTAGACATGATACTAAAAGAAGAAACTAAATAGAGTTTTTAACTTGCATTTGGGGTAATTATGCAAATTTGATTTTAAAGACTTCTTGTAGACAGGTTGTTAAAAAATACATGCTTTTATGGTCTTGAATGATCCATATTGAGTGTTACCTGGGTTGTACAGATTTTCAAATTAAAAATTATACAAAATTGACTTTTTCAGATTTTCATTTGCCCTAGCATCCCTAGAAACTACTACATATGTAAATTATTGGCCATAAAGTTTGTTATTTATAATGTCTATAATGAAATTGGTTTTTTAATCTTAGTCCTTATGGATTTAATTTTTAGTAACTTTGGTTACATGTTCTTTTTTAACCTACAGTACTTCCACAACTAGTCTGCTTTGAAACTAATTTTCTTATGCCCATGATAGTTTGTACTTCTATGAAATTTGGTGTTAATCCTTATTATACTTTAATGACTTCACTCTTATTAGTTACCAAGTTATCAACATAGTGAGTTCTAGTTAACTCAACTAGTAAAGTTTATGATGGTTGTATAAGAGATCTAGGGTTCAATCCCAGTCAATACTAAAATCTGATTGGTGTCTTGGTATGATAATAAAGAGTTATTATTAGGAGCGGACGTCATAGGTTGAAACTTCTCTAAAAAAAAAAAAGTTATCAACATAAATACATAATTTGTAGTTTTTCATAACTATGAAGCTTTTAACTTGTGTCCCTTCTTCTCCTGTCCTTGATAGATGGGCAAGTTCTACACAGGCAAGTTTTAGAATGTATCATTGCTATGGAGTCGAAGTTTTCAACAAGTTGATCTTTAAGCATGTAAAGACTTTTGTTTTTACTCTTTTCTAATGGAAATATGTATTGTGATAGTTGAAAAAGTTATTTATTGTCAACTATAATATTATTATGACATTGTAATTAAAGTGTTTATTTCAATAAAATCCTTGTTATTATGGCTGAGCAAAGTGTGCAATTCAATATAATTTTATTTTTGTTTTCTTTTGACCCATGGGATGGTAGGGATGACTTTAAAATTTGACTATTCTCTTCATCAGTTAAGTATTGATTTTTCTTTTGGTTTACAAAAGTGTAGTTGCCAAAAGCAAATTAATCATGAATATGAGAACACAATTGATTAAAAGTGCTAGCACCATCTAATTTAAGTGAATTTTTGCCCGTTGTATATTTTATTAGAACTCACCGGAGGGCATGCACCAACAAATATATAAAAAATATTAATGGATTTGTTTACACTAATTTAAGCACACTTACCCAGATTAATACAAAAAACTTACCCAAATTTGCACTCTCAACTCCTCTATGTGTTTACACTAATTTAAGCACACTCGAGAAGAGAAATGGTGGTGTGGGACTAGCTGAAGCCATGGATATTCGATCGGCCATGCAGAGAGAGTTTTTCTGGGAAGCTGAAGAAGAGAAATGGCAGAAATTGGAAGCATGCAAATCGCCAGCGTGGACATATGACACGTGCCAATTTCCTGAGCATTAGATTTAATCCATGGCTGATATTAAAACTATTGATCTCAATCCTCAAAACCGCATATAATATATAAATAAATAAAATTAAAGGGTGGGGGGTGAAAAGAAGAAAACAAAGAAAGCAAAACTTGTGGCTAGGGTTTGCTCTATACTGTCATTATCTTAGTCTTAGACTTGGTAAAGACAGCAAGAAAAGGAAAATAAGAGAGAGAGAGAGAGACAACTAGCAGTCTAGTAGAGACAGAGAAAGAGAAAGAGAGATATGGAAATGATACTGTGATGTGTTTAAAGAGATTTGGGGGAAGAAAATAAGGGCAATGAGGATGATTACCCGTGAGAATTGGGAGTGTACCACTGCGGCTTTGCAATCCCCTTATGAGGTAAGCATCTCAGGATTTGGATAAGAGAGAGACGCTACAAATTCAAAGTCTAAAAGTTGATCAATGACTATTAGACCATCCTCATCTATTTATTTTGGTTTTGTTTTTACTTTTAGTTTTTTTTTTTTGTTTTTTTTTTTGAATAAATAGTTTAAAGTTTAAAGTTAAACGATTAAACTATTATTTAAAAAAACAAAATTACTAATTAAAAAAAGAAAAGCATTATGCCAAAAAAAAAATCTTTCTATTTTTATTTTTATTTTCTTAATATAATTTATGAAATTTCAAAATTCATATAAAATTATTTAATTAGTTTAAATTATATTAATTATGACATTATCAATCAACCATTAGTCTGACCTTGGTCAGACCCGAGAACCGATAAGCAATCCCATTTTCGGTTCTTTGTCCATTTTAGTTTTTAAAACTATGATATTTACACATTTGCTATATTAACTGTGTAAACATACATAGTTACTATAGCGGTGTATTCTATTATTTTATTAATTTCACAATTTCACTCATTTTTTTCTCTCTCTTTTCTATCTGCAAAACGAGCTTAGACTTCTCCTCTCCTTGTCCTTAGTTACACACAAACACACCCACACATACAAATCAACATAGAGAACACAAACACATCCACAGAGAGAGAGAGAGAGAGAGAGCGCAAAGGTGGAGCCAAGAATTTTTGTTTGGGGGGTCAAGTTGTGGCATTAATATATTTATCAAGACAACCCCCCACACACATATACACACGCGCACGCGCACGCACACACACATATACTTTTTTATTTGATAAGTTATATATATACACACACCCAACAAAAAAAAAAAAGCTTAGTATTTTCAATCAAAATTACGTTTGATGACGATCTTTCATAAAATAAAATTCATTTTTACCATTTTCATAGTGAAAATTTTAAAAAGTTTCATTTTCAATACAAATTATCAAGTTTTATATTAAAGTAAGTAAAAAAAATCTTTCAATTGAACTAATGAAATTTTCAAAAACATGAATGATCCAAAACTTTGAGGAATAAGTTAGGCTCTAAACATATTTAAAACTATCTTGTTCTAACCCATTATTTAGCAATTAAAAAGACATTACATGTGTAGTTTTAGTGACAATATTTTTTTTAATGAATCAATGACTTGTTAATCGCCACATTATGGGTTAAAATAGATAGATCCAAACATGATTGGTGCCAAATTTTATCAAATATTTAACATATATAAGAGCACATTTTACAATAAAAAAAATTATGAAAAATAAAGTTATGTCTCTATAACTATTAAACCAATTATTTTTTAAGAGAATCATTGGACTAATTCAAATAATTGGGGGGGACTCTTATTTTTGTAGGCTAAATTTTGAAAACATTAAAATAATTATATAAATATATATTAAGAAAATTTTCAAAATTTTAGGGGGCACACCCATGTACATAGCTCCACCCCAGAGAGAGAGAGAGAGAGAGAGAGAGAGAGAGAGAGAGAGAGAGAGAGAGAGAGAGAGAGAGAGAGAGAATAGTAGCAATTGATTATTACAGCTAGTTGCTAAATTTTTCTAGCTTTAACACCTTAAATGTAGTATGTCTTTTAGTGTTTGAGGTGCTAAAACAACATTTTATCTATTTTAATACTTCTAATGTGAATGCTCTTATACTTTAATAAGGGAAGTGTGGTTTCTAATGAATGAGGATATTTAAATTATTCTTATCTTTAATGTGGAAGTTGAAACACAATTTTTTAAAATTAAATGGCATCTCAATATGCTTTTAAAAGAGTTTGTCTAAAATAAAATCTTCTTCTTTATACCTTAAGCCGACCATTTATTTTTTGAGATAGTTATAAACTTATAATATACTACTAATCTAGTAACTCAAACCTTTTTCTCTTTAAATTCACACTTTGTGTATGGAAATTTCAATTAAGTTGCAAATCATTGGAGTAACTCTTAAGATGACTTAAACACTTATAAAATTAACGTTCAACTCACTCCATCTCAATTTTTTTTTTTCTAAGATAGTTACAATATGCTACTAATCTTGCAACTTGAATATTTCTCTTCTTAGACTCTAAACATTTTATGCATAAAGAGGTGTCAATTAAACTATAAAATTCCTGTACAAATTATTTTATTTTAAATTGAAAACATTTCTGCCATTACTCTATCTTTTATTTTAAAAAAAGTTTTTGATCAACAACTTTAGAATTTATCTCTAGTACCTAGGCTCATTATCTTGTAGTATAGCACTAGTAACTAGGGATAGGATAACTGCTATAAATCTTTCATTTGATTAAATTGGTGTCCAATCTTGCTTGGGAACCTTCTTCACACACGCACGTAAAATACCCCTGGCAGGTTAAAGCCTTTGATTTCAAAGCTGCTGATTTGTTGTCTCACTGAATTATAGAGGGGAAAGGAAAAATAAAGAGAGAAGAGAAGGAATTATGGGTCATTGGAGCAAGCTGTGTTTGTTTGGGAATTGGAAAGGGTACAATACAAAGCGGCAGTGGGAAAGGGCAAAGAATGATGAAGCTTTTGATGATTGATCTCAAACCTAGATAGAAGTAGAACCTCCAGAAACCGTGACGACCCCCCTATTAAAGGCTTTCGCATTTATTTTTGGGACGCGTGCTCTTAGCATAAAGGACTAGAGGCAATCATGACTCTGATTTTTTTCTTATTGCATTTTTGTCCTCAATTTTTGGTGGATTTCTGTTACACTTCCTATACTTTGAGGAAATTCTTTATTATGCTAATGGAAACTCCCCATGAGATCATGAATCATGAAATCCGGAGGAGAGAGATTAAAGGTGATAATTCATAATTAGGAATGAAATCTGAGATGAGAATCAAATTAGAGTTCCTAGTATTAATGTTAGATCATGATCCAAGTTTGATTGTCATTTTACTAAATTAGAAGTTAGAACTAATCCAAACAAGCTTTCTTTGAAGAAGACAATTGTTGTTTCATGACTAAAGTAAAAATTGGCCTCGAATCAATTGCATGTATGTAACAAACGTCACCTTCTTACTAAGATCAATCTTGAATTCTTATACTAGTTAAATGTAATTTGGTATTAGCGAAACTTAATTTTGATGAACAATAAAATAAAACAACTACACGACACGGGATAACAATATTTATCGTGGTTTAATCAATTCTAAGTCTACGTTTATGGGTAGTGCCAATCAAAAATCACTCTCTGGGTTACAACCACCTTTAACCAAACCTCACAAACCCACATATTCATGCAATTACTTTTTCAAGAAGGAACTTTGGTTTCATACGTAGAAAAAATATTTCTTCCACATCAAGGAAAAATCATTTCCTTCTACGCCAAAATTTTTTTTATTAAAGTCAAAATTAGAAAATTTGAACAATTGTAACAATTATCTATTTTGTATCTATCTTTGATCCATCCAAACATCCAAAATTTCAAAAATATAATGTGATGATGTTCATGTGTAAGCTACTATTGAAAAAAAAAAAAAAAGAATATTACTAGTGAAACTTGGTAATTATTAGTGAATATCAGATAATTTGATTAATAAAATCTTTATTGCATCATAATAGATTTGGATTTTACAATTTTATACCATGGAAAATGGTAAATGGATTTCAATTATTTTTTTTTTTTGAGAAACAAAAATGGGGGCCTTTATGATTATATTACACTCCCGGGCAGGACACTAGTGGCCTCGGTCGGGGTAGACCGATCTCGGGGGCCCTTTTGTACCACTGTGCAGGGAGTTACCCCACTAAAGATGCCCACCAACGGACTCTTGCGGGTAGCCGGATTCGAACCTAGGTATGGTGCATAAAGTGAACAAACCTTACTCACTCAGCCAAGCCCCTATTGGCAATTTCAATTAATTTAATTGGTAATGGTTTTTATCCTTAAATAAGGAGTTTTGTCTATAACAAGGTTGGCTTAAGATTTAAAAACAAACAAACAATCAAACATCATAGAACAAACCTAAAGTATAACGTGTGTGTATTACACATACATTAATGTGCACACCTTTACAGACACGAAAAATCAACTGAAACCGTAACTTTGATTTCCCAAAAAACCTTTGCCATAACCTATAACCCCAATGAACTTCCAATGAGGAGAAAAAAAGTTTATAATTTATCCCTAAAATCCTATGATTAAGTATTACAGTATCATTTTCCTACTAAAAACCAATAAAACTATCCATTAATTGGCTGTCATGTTAACATGTTGAAAAAGAATGCCATATATGCGTCATTAATAAGTAATAACCCAAACTGGCATGCTCCCGTAACTCCACACTCGCCGTGGCAACATTTTTTTTTTTTTGATTGCTGTAATCGTGGCACCTTGAGAACTAGTTAAATCTCAAAAGAAAATCTGCTTACTAGAGCATATTCTCATAAAGGAAAAAAATTTAGATTTTATTGTTAATAAAATAAATATTATTACATATTTTGAAAATTTAATTGTTAAATTGTCTGTTTTTTACAACTATAATACATATGTCAAATTTTTTGTCAATCAAATATTATTTATTATATGATTTATAAGTTTATATTTTATGTATAATTTTAAATTACAAAAACTTGCAATTGAAACAATTTATTGATGACATAACTATTGATTTTTAATTTTCTAGAAGTTTTGCAAGTATAGAGGATATAAAAAGAAGATATAATTCAATGATGGATTTATCAAAATTCACCTTCAATAAAAAGGTATTGAGTAAGATTGTAGATTTAGGCTACAATCAATTTTGTTTTTAAACTTTGTCCTAAATTAAATTCCATTGAAGACTTGTAATTTAGCTGCAATTAATGGGCACATATTGAATTTGACCAGGTGGATATAACATGCATGTCATGGTCCTCATGGACTTGAACTTGAGTTTTCTTTCAAATTTAGATTTGTTAATTAATTGATAGAATTCAAGTTATTTTTTTGTAGACATTGAGCATAGTATTCCAGAACTGCTTTTTCAGGAATAAATGGCCCTAGGGATAATGAAAGCTCACTATACCTTTTTTTTTAAGAGTTAATGGGCACTATACAATTATTTAATTTCAAGGCTGTACTTTCCATACAGATAGCCTTCAACTGCAGCTACCGCTAATTAATCCCCCCAGTTGCCTCAATAGTAAAACCAGGAAAAAGCTCGAATTCCTGAAATTCCTAGAGAGGATACGAGCTTAAGATAGGGTAACAGAACAAAAAAACAGAAACCCTAATAGAAAAGCCTCATGCATAGTTTGGGACCATGTAATGTAATTGTAGAGGGAATTCATCATCAAAGTCATTTACTGTTCTATGTCACTCATAAGTAAGTACAAGAATAACTCAGCAAAAAAGAGAAAGAGAGAGAAGGTAAGTACAAGAATATCTGGCTTTTGGGCCTGGTAAAAAAACTAGAATATCTCCATCTTAAAAGAAGAAAATCACATACATTGCCCATTCATTCATTCATTCAAAAGTTTATCTTCTTTCTTTCTTTCCATCCAATATATCATTTCATTCCTTATATTCTTACATTTCACTTCTCTCTATCTATCTCTCTCATACGCACACATCAATATTAAAGTGCATCATAATTAAGTTTCATACCTGGACATGCCTTTTCATTCAAGTAATTCCACTGATACCCTCCCTTTCTAAGCCATCTTTTGTCCCTACCCTTTTTATGAACCCTTGTCTGTCAACTTCAGTCCTTCTCTCCCAGATATTATTCTGATTTCCTCTCCATGTGCCCACCTTTGCTTTCTTCACTATTAAAACCCCATCACCCCATCTCACCATTTCATGCACTCTCACTCTCACTCTCACTCTCACCTACCCTTCTCTCTCTCTCTCTCTCCCTCTCTCTCTCAACTTTTTCTTTTGTTTGCTTCTCTTTGTTTTGTTCTTTGTTTGAAATCTAATGGAACCTCAAAATCAACAGCAACAACAAGAAGCACTAAACGAGGATGGTAGCAGTGGAAAAGGGGGATATCTATGCAGGACAAGCAGTACACGCTGGACTCCCACAACTGACCAGATAAGAATTCTCAAAGACCTTTACTACAACAATGGAGTTAGGTCCCCAAGTGCTGAGCAGATTCAGAGGATCTCAGCTAGACTCAGACAGTACGGCAAGATTGAAGGGAAGAATGTCTTTTATTGGTTTCAGAACCACAAAGCTCGTGAAAGGCAGAAGAAAAGGTTAAATTCTGATGTGCCCATGCAAAGAGGGGTTGGGGTTGGTAACACTAATTGGAATAATACACCTGAAGAATCCATTCACACCAAGTACCCCTTGCCCAACATAACCTCTGGTGAACCAACCACTCCTCTATGTATTATTCTCCATATATATATATATATATAATTTTTTTTTCCTTATCCTATTTTAGTTTGAAAGGTCTCTTTTTGTGGGTGTACCTTTTTGAATAGTTATTTGTGGTTGATTTTCTGTGATGTGGGTGTGGTTTGCAGGGGTCTCTGCTTCATCTTCATCATCTGGGGTGATTTCTGTTGGGCATATGGGGAATTATGGATATGGATCGGTGATTATGGAGAAAAGCTTTAGGGTAAGTATCTATAGGTTTGGCACTTTGTCCCTCTAAGAGTTATGATGAAATTGGTTTACTGAGTTATTAAGTTTTTTTTTTTTTTTTTTTTGAGAGTTATACAAGTTCTTGTAGTTAAATCATCTCTTTTCCAAGTTGCAACATATAGAAACGGCAAGAAACCGACATAATTAAAACTTGAGACCATGTGATCATATATATATAGTGCAAGTTTGATCTACCCAAGTACCATACAAGACAGCATCTTTTGGTATCTGGTTTCAATAAAAGGGAGAGACAAGCTAGACAATCCTTCTTCAGACCCTTAAAATATCTATAAAAAGAAGACTATCTATTCAGTTTCCTTCTTATAAAACAGTAAAAAATTAAAGCTTTCAAGAAGAGAAATCAATTTCATTTTGGGATAAACTAATTAGAGGAAAAAACAATGCAGCGCACTAAGACTATAGTTAAAATGGTAATATATTGTGAAAATAGTAGCAACTTTTCTATTTATTAGAGTCCTTTTATAATCTTATATATATATATATATATATATATATATAAATATATCTTTCTTGCTAGCCTTTTTAAGACTCTTCTCTTTAATGCTTATTTGTCTCAAACAGGACTGCTCAATATCAAATGGAGGTAACAATGGTGGTGTTGGTGGATCTATTGGGCAAAACTTTGGATGTGTAGGGGTTGGTCCCTACTCTTCATCCTACAGTACCCTCTTTGATAAGAGAAGATTAATGGAAGAAAACTTAGGAGTACAAGAAGAAGAAGAAGAAGAAGAAGAAGAAGCTGGTGAGAAAGAAACTCTCCCACTGTTCCCCATGCATGCTGAAGACATCAATGGCTTCTGCAACATGAACCCTTACACCACCAATAATGGGTACAACTACACCAGCTGTTATCGCTCTGCAGATGATGGAATCAGTGGGTCTCGTACTTCCCTCGAGCTTAGCCTCAACTCCTACTCTCACAGATCTTCACCCTACCATTAGATTAGACCCACCATAGTTATTAATGTTTGTTTTCTTAATTTGCTACTATGTACGTACTTGGCTTTGCCAATGTCTATGCTAAATTGCTAATTAAGGGTAGTTTGCCAACTGGGCCTAATTTGACACTCATTTTATAATTAGTTCAAAGTACTAGTTGTGAAGTTGACGTGTAATGCAAAGAACTTAATGGGTGATTAATTTAGCTTTTCCTTTGTCTCTTTTGAAAGAATATTCCATGATAATTTGCTATAATGAATGGATTAAGGACACAAACAATCATATAGTAATGATTAGGATATTTATTAAGACCTACTTTGTAGTTTATACATATTGTGAGCTCCTAGAAGATCACGTCTTTTGTTAAGTTTTAGCTTGCACATTATCAGATAGTGCAAGATTTGTGGAGGTTAAAACTTGAAAAAATGGCTTTCTGTCACCTTCACTGAATTGATTAATGCTTCAGTAGCTTTCACGCGCATGCACATTGCGTGGAAAAGTGAATTCTCGACAGAGATTTTAGGTGTGGCTAGTGCTGGTGCGCCTAATCTAACACTGCATAGGTTTTCTGGGTATCATATGGTGCTGTGTACACAGTGAAAAGAATTGGCAATGATATCCAATCCAATGGTATAAAGAAATACTCTATTATGAGAATGGAAAGGGACTGTTAGAGGAAGTATGATGAAAATACGAGAATATGAAAGCAAATATGCGTCCGCAGTTATGAAGCACAGGAAGTGGTATATATTTTGAAGTTTGAACCCATTTCGTAGAAACAGCAATGTTATTTATTTTCCTCTCAAAACTATCAAATGAACTGTGGGTTCTATAGTGCCCAAGCCAAGTTGCACATAGGCACAATCCTTGACTTATCTCACTAGTACCACTACCATTTCAAAGTTATAAATATCATAATACTCATTAGTTTAATTTGGCATAAAATAATTTTTAGCATCGATGTACCGTTTTGAAGTATATATATATATATATATATATATATAAAACTCATGGTGATATTAAAAAGAATGGTGTTTATTACACTTTTATTCATACAATTTTGAGACGTGTGTGCAAAACTGTGTGGATTAATTTATGTGCAACATCATTTATCCTATAAAGAATATATCCAACTCATTATTATAAGTGTATGATTTTATACTAGTCGAGAGTAAGTGTATTGGACTACTTACTAATGTGAAGACTTTGGATGAAACCTTGGAAATAATGAAATACACCATGCCACGGACCGTTTATAATCTCCTCTAAAAACTATCTATTCTTCACCAAAAATTTTGGGAACTATCCTAATTATTCACTTCTATCTATATAGAATCACAAAATGAACCCCTCTCCATCTTCTAAGATGGAATGAAATTCCTTGAGGGGAAAAAATGAGAATAATATTGACTCTTTTCGGCCCTCATCTTGAGGTCAACTGACACTACCAACTTCTGGAAAAGGATTCATTTAACTTTTGCAATAGTGGAAAAGGATTTCACTCTTGCATTCATTCCACGTGAACCAAATGGGCTTGAGAGTCCCAAATTTCCTAACCTATTTGTTCTTTCAAGTTTCAACAAAGTACACCAATTGGTACTTTTTATTTTTTGCCGACAAGAATATTAATCTGACCACCCGCATCTTATTACTGCCTGTAAGCTATATACAAAGTACATATTCTAGACAGGTCTCTTAGTTCGATTGACTCTTTGTTTAAAGGATGAATACATGCACTGCACAAATGAATGTAACAAGAAATCATGAAGTCATTGGTTATCTTTTTATCTGAAGGTTCACAACATATACTTTATTTGTCCAAAATAATAATAACCACACACACAGCAACTACATTCGATCGGTAACGATTCACTTTACCCTCATACAGCCACTAACCAACATAATGTAATCTTATACATATAAATTATGGATAAAATTTAGATATACAAATTAAGCTCGTGAAAGGTAAGATTGAAGGCAAGAATGTCTTTTACTGGTTTCAGAACCCCAAAGCTTGTGAAAGGCAAAAGAAAAGGTTAAATTCTGATGTGCCCATGCAAAGAGGGGTTGGGGTTGGTAACACTTAAAGTCTGGTTTGAGAACAGTTTATTTAGGTGAAACTGAAAATTTTTTGTCAAAAATGCTGTAAATAAAATTAAAAGATAGCTGAAATAGTATAGTATGATTTATAAATAATACCAAAAAGTGTAATAGAACCTATAAATAATAGTAAAAATAAATCAAATAGTAAAAAAAAAAAGCTTTTAAATTGGAATATTAATACACCTTAAGCATCCATTTACACCAAGTACCCCTTGCCCAACATAACCGCGTGAAACAACCCCTCCTTTTATATTTTTCTTTTGTTTCTCTTTCTATTTTACTTTGAAAGGTTTCTTTTTGTGGGTGTACCTTTTTGACTAGTCATTTGTATTTTTTTATTTTTTGGTTGCGATGTTTAAGGTTTTTTTTTGTGACGTGGGTGTGGTTTGCGGGGTTATTCATGAGAACAAGATAAATAAATTAAATTTTATAATCTTCAAAATTATCATTTAAATAACAACATATCATCAAAATTAGATTTCATCATAAATCAAAAATAAAATTAGGAGATATTATTTCATTGGTGCTTAAAGTACATCTTATAACATGATAAAAAGATTACCATCAATTCATGAATGTTTTTAGGTGGCGAGTTAAAGCAAGATCATTACCTTGAGACAATACACTCTGTCTACAAATTTATCTGATTTAGTAAACAAATAATTTCTACAAATTATCTTTAGGATACAACAGTTCAGTCATCTTGTTGATTATCTTTATGTAGGATATGAAGCTCTCAATATAGTACTTTCCAAACCCAAAATATAGTATAATGAAGTATTTAAATATATTTTAACAACAAATGTTTGAGGGAGTAATATTATGTTGGAGTGTAAAATCTACTAATCAAAGAATTGTCCTCTTTCAAAAGCTTACACAGCATGGTTATAAACATCTAAGGTGTAGCCTTGTCATTTAATCCCATGTTTAAAACAAATTAAACTTCTGACGTTTTTTTGTATTAAAAACATTGGACAATAATGATCATAACCCATTACTGAAGGTTTGGATAGCCATTTAGATACAAACCGTTTGAGCATCTTAATGCTCAATTTGAATTGAGCAACTATTTTTTTTTTTTTTTTTGTTGAGAAAAAGGTCACTGAATATTATTAAGGTAGGCTAGTAAGGTCAGCCTGAACAACAAGTGATAGATCTGGTGGTACATCTTCCATCCAGATTTGCATATGATTGAGGGATTTTGAGTTCCTCGCTAGAGAGTGAGCTAACTTATTACCCGATCGGCGTACAAGAGAAGTTTTAAAAGCTGAAAAGAAACTACTAAGGTGTACAATGTTTTGCACTAAATGTCCGTAGGGTGTGAAGTTCCTGCCTTCTGCTAGCAAAGCCCTGTGTAAAATTTCAAAATCCCCTTCAAGTATGATGTGGTCAAAACTCAGCTCCACAGCAAGTTCAAGAGCTCTCCGTGCTGCAAGAACCTTAACCTCGATGACTGTCATTGGCAGGGGATTTTTTGAGACAACGATGCCATAACTCGGCCTTCTTTGTTTCGTATGACAACACCCAGTCCTGTGCTTCCATCGTCGGCAAATGTGGCCCCATTGAAATTAATCTTGTACCAATTATCTTGGGGCGGAGTACATGCTGTTGTCTGCGTTCTTCTCTATTTTGATGATGTTATGGGATTGGAATGGGACTCAAACTGTCGCTCTCGAGAGTGTTCCAGTACCTTGTCTAGTGGGAGTGTTGGTTTCCCGAGTCGGAGATTATTTCGCCGATTCCACAAGTTCCATAAAACCAAGGAAAAGAGCGTCGGATCTGCTGTACCTGCAAAAATAAAACCAATAAAGTCAGTGAAGCATGTGCTCTGTTTGAGAGAGACTTGGTTCCACGCTGGTATGGAGTTTCTGAGAGATTGCAAGGCGGGACAGCAGTAGAGTGCGTGCATAACATCTTCATCTTCCTGTTTGCATATCTCAAATAGTCCATCAAGTGTGATCTTGCGTCGAAACAGGTTTGCTTTTGTGGGTAGAGAGTTTTTGCATGCTCTCCATATCAGTGCCTTCACTTTGTTTGGAACATCAAGAGCCTAGATTTTGATCCACAACGGTTTCAGAGCTTGGGTTGATGACTGACCCAGTTGTTGCACTCTAGAGGCTTCCTGTAAAAAACGGTATCCAGACTTGACAGTGTAATATCCGTCTGGTGTGAATGGCCATATAAGAACATCATCCTGAATGGAGCGGCACAGGGGAATGTTTTTTATAATTGATGCTTCAAAATCATAAAAAACTCCATCAACTAAATCAACCTTCCAAATTTTTTGCCTCTGATCAATAAAATCTCCAACCTTTGCACCTTCCCATCCAACCACCACAAGTTTTATGGTTCTAGGATTATGTTTAGTAGGCAGCCAGTTCTCCCCCCATACATTGACCGATAGGCCTGACCCTATTCTCCATGTTGCACCTCTCTTGATAACATCCCTCCCCTTCAATATACTCTTCCAAGCATATGAGGCATTTGTCGGATTTTTTGCTTCCATGATTGTAGAATTTGGAAAAAACTTCGCCTTAAAAAGCCGGTAGAATAGAGAATCCGTGTCATGAAGTAGACGCCAAGTTTGTTTGGCTAGGAGGGCATCATTAAACAAAGCAAGGTCTTTGAAGCCCATACCCCCTTGGCTTTTGGGTTTACACAAATCTTGCCATTTCACCCAATGAATTTTCCTATTATCACCCTTTTGACCCCAAAAAAATCTACATATCATTGATTCTATCTCATGGCATAAGGAAAGTGGTAGTTTGAAGCATGTCATAGTGTAAGTGGGTAGAGCTTGGGCCATAGATTTGATTAAGATCTCTCTTCCCGCTTGAGATAGGAGTTTTGCTTCCCAACTGGCTAGTTTTTTCCAAACTTGTTGCTTAATATGGGTGAAACTCTCCTTCTTTTTTCGACCCACAAGTGATGGAAGGCCTAAATATTTTTCATATTGTTGAATGACCGAAATTCCAAGCATATTTTTTATTGAAGTTTGCACCTCTTCAGATGTGGATTTGCTAAATAAAAGAGTAGTCTTGGTGTGATTAATTTTTTGCCCCGAAGCACTCTCATATTTAGCCAAAATATCAAGTAGGCATTGGCATTCACTTTCCTTGACCCTGCAAAAAATCACACTATCGTCTGCAAAGAGTAGATGAGTTATCTTAGGTCCATTTTGACAAATAGATACTCCTCTCATGTCACCATTATGGGCTGCCTTTTTGATTAGGTCGTGAAGGCCTTTAGTGCACATGAGAAAGAGGTAGGGGGATAGGGGATCCCCTTGTCTAAGTCCTCTTGTAGGAGTAATATTGCCATGGGGTTTGCCATTAATCAAAATAGAATAAGATGCATTTGTAATACAGAGCATCATTAGATGCACCCATCAACTATGAAAACCCATCTTCACCAAAACATGCTCTGTGTATGACCATTCAACTCTATCGTAGGCCTTACTCATATTGAGTTTCAAGGCCATAAAACCTGTCTTTCCTTTATTGTGATTTCTCATATGATGCAAGGTTTCAAAAGCCACTATGTTCAGATAGTGTAAAATGGATTGATATACATCTGAACCAATCAGGGACCAATAGCTTTGATAGAACAAAGGGGGCATGCCGTCAGGGCCGGGAGCTTTCAAGGGTGCCATTTCTTTCACTGCTGTTTCAACTTCTTCAATGGTGAATGCCCTTATAAGTGTGTCATTCATAGATTCAGTGACCACCTAAGGAATAACTTCTAACACATCTGCCAAGTTGTCTGGGTTTGTCGATGTAAAGAGCTCCCTGTAGAATCCAAGAATGGTGTCATTTACTTGGCTTTGTCTTGTGCACCACCTACCCGTGGAGTCATACAATTTAGTGATGTAGTTGCGTTGGCGCAACTGAGATGCTTTACTGTGGAAGAATTGGCTTTTGCCATCTTTCAACTCATTCGACATCCCGATGTGTTCCCATCCATTAAAGAAGAGGAAAGGAAAGTCCGAACCTGTCAAGTTCAATCAGATTCAATTGACCAAGACTGGCGAGAGAGGACTTCTGACTCCTAAAAAGGGAGGATTCCCGGGTTTCAGTGAGGGTTGGGCTTACCATGTTTAATAGGAGACCAGCCTAGCCAGTAGGACTAACATGTATAAATATTAGTAAAAAACTTTTGATCAAAAATAAATTTTATAAGGGAAATGTGTGATCGGTGCAAAACTGCAAGTGCACAGTATCGTAGTTTTATAGTAAAGTGATGAGAAGAGTATCGTTCTCAGGGATTGGTAACTTACTTTTGACAAATACCAAAATTATGCTAATCTCGATTTTTTCTAGAGAAGTCACTAAGGTTGTTGTAATTGGAATTTAAAATAAAATCAAATTAAAGAAAATAAGCAGAGGAAAAAAAATATGTTGTTCAAAGATCAAATTAATGGGAAGAAAACTTCTAGGAAATCGATTTCACCTAATCCCTCACTATGCTTTACTCATCTAGCTAATTTAATTTAATTCTCTCTGTTTGTTAGCAATCTCCAATAAACATCCAAAAGCCTCTTTCGACAGTCAATTGGAAACATTCTTGTTCATCAATTTACACAAGAGTATGCAATTTAATAAAGGAAGAAAGCATTAAGATCAATGATTTTAATACTACACAGATTCATACAAGTCTTTCAATCTCTATATTTACCTATGCCAAAATATTCAAAATCTATCCTATAATTCCCTCTTTCGACAGCAAATCACAAAATCAAAATCATCTAATTAATGGCCGGTTAATTAGAAGCAATAGGCTCAGAATAAATCAGACAAACATGAAGAGAATTAATTCAAATTAACATGGAAAAACAAGCATAGTTCGGAATTAGATTACATCGTTTTCCTAGAATAAAGAAAATTTAGTTCATGCTGAAAATTAAACTCAACAGAAACGAATTCACCATAATGTTTCTGAGAAGATTTGAAGGAAAAAATGAACACAAAAATTTGCTTCAGCCTCCCCTTTCTTTCTGCATCAGCTTCAGCCTCTTTTCTGCTTTAGCCTCTCCTTTCTTTCTGCGTTAGCTTCAGCCCTCTGTTTCAGCGTTTTTCCTCTGTTTCAGCCCCTCTGTTTCAGCGTTTTTCCTCTGTTTCAGTGTCTTCTGCTTCAGTTCAGCCTCCCTTTTCAGTTTCGACCTCTCTGTCCAGCAAAGAACGTGTTCTCTCTGCTCAGTTTCAACCTCCTTTATGCTCTCTTTCAGCGCCTCCCTTTTCTTCTAAACGTGTTGCCCTTTTTCAGCCCAAAAACGTTCCACTTTTCAGCCCAAAACGTTGCTCTGTTTCAGCCCAAAAATCTTCCTCTTTTCAGCCCAAAACGTGGCTCTATTTCAGCCTTTTTTCTCCTACGTTTTTTCTGTTTCAGCCCTCTTTCTTTTTAGTGTTCAGCTGCCTCTCCTTTCAGTTCAGTCGTGGTGCCCTTTTCTTTTTTTTTTCTTTTAGATGTGGTGCTCTTTTCAGCCCAAAACATTCCTCTGTTCAGCCCAATATTCTCTCTAGCTGCTTCACGTCTCTTTTATTTGGTTAAATCTTTATTTCTTTCAAATCTGCAATAAAATTTAAATAACAATAATGAAGTCTAAAATCAACAAAAATAAATAAAATTAGGCTAAAGTTTAAAGTTGAGAAGTGATAAATTATGCCAAATTATGCAAGTCATCAAACACCCCCAAACTTAGAACTTTGTTTGTCCTCAAACAAAAAGAAAATAAAGTAAAAGACAACTATAGACACTATCAGCTAGACCCCATAGAGAAATATCATCACTCACCAAACCATAATCTGAATTTAGATTTCATCACTAGTAACTTACTCTTTTAACATCAAGGATAGCAGGAAAATCAATCAAAAATTTAGCAATTTGTCAAGCAAGAGTTAAGCATTTACTTCAACCTAAAGCTAAGTCCTTGAGTGTGTGTGTGTGAAATAGTCAATTTAACTCCAAACCACCAGCAAATTCAGATAAAAGTAGAACAACTGAAATCAGAAGAGTTCTCTCAAAACTTCACCCCATAAGTCCAATTTTCAGAAATCCTCTCCACTAATGTAATCAAACACCAAAATCAGAGATCAAAAGGTCTTTAATCAAGGTTGTAATGACAAGTCACAGGGTGAGGGCTAAGAAAGAAATGGATATGGAAAATCAAAGCAAACTGGGAAAATACTTGGTAGAATGAACAATAAAAAAGATATCCACAAGATTCACACCATAGCTCTTTCTTGACAATATGCTCATACTGATGACAATATTATTGCTATACTCAATAAGTGGAGTGTTTTTTTTTTTTTTTTTTTGTTCAGCCACCTTAATACTCATAGCCTTTTCTAATTTTCAACCACTTTAACCCTTTTTCGATTCTTGCCTTTCACTTTCTTTTCTTTTCACACTTTGATCAAATAGAGCAAACATAATGTGGATAATTTAATTTGAACTAACTTTCTCTTTAAATGCAAACTTCCACCAAAATATTTTCTCAAAATGTAAGGTAAATTCATGGTTTTTTAGGCTTAGAATGGGAATGGTTTATGTAGTTAAAAGAACAAATAAAGGCTCATGTAAAATAAGGCTCAAGGGGGTTGACTATGGGAATACACCATGCAATGATGGCGTGATAATCAGGACGGCTGGGAAAGCTTTTTGGTTGTGACAAAAATTGCCTAGATCCTTTCTCTAATGTTTGGTATCAACTAGAATTTCGCCTCAAGGATCCATCAACGGATTCTAGAGCAAAGCAAGATTGAACTTTCTTGACCCAGTTAATTCAACTCCTTCTCTTCATAAGCAAAATGGAGTAAAGAAAAAAATGACTATGTGCTCAATTATTTTCAAGGACAAAAATTTAAATCAAAATACCCACAAAACTCTGCCTGACATAATAGCAAATTTTTTTGAAAATTTTTCTCAAAACCATCCTTAATCACAAATTTCAAAGTCATAGCGAATTCAA